>JASDDO010000018.1:3678774-6078774 GCA_030015575.1 Agapanthus africanus
CCTTTGCATGCGGAAGATTTAGGTGTGAGCTATTGTTTATGCTTCTGAGCATAACATGGAAGGAAAACATAGGCCGCCGTCATTTGGACAAGATTATGAATTATATATCAATTCCTTTTTGGTTAATATAACTTTGAATGTCTAGGCCATCTGCAAGTTTAGTGAATTTGTAGTATCTAGAGTATTTACAACAGTATTTAGTCTCAGTTTTATTTAATCATACTTGTGTAAGATTGCGCAAACTTACAATTGCTTCTGTAGGCGCCAAGGCCAAGGCTCAGGGCGAGAAATCGACTGCAAAGTCTAATGTTAAAAAGGACGAGAAGCCAAAGGCTAAAACAGTGGAACCAGTTAAAGCTGAGCAGAAGGCCGATGATGAGGATGACGACGATGAGGACGAGGATGATTCTGATGATGATTTTGAGGGCTCTGATGGTGATGAGGTGAATCTACACTTTTTGTTCGTTCGTTTTTTGTTTTAGTTTTCTGTCACATGTGGAGCTTGCACGATGAATTTTTGGAGCGCTTATATGCATAAAATAAATAGTAGAAGCATTTTGTGATAGCATGTTCTGTATATTATCATACATAGTTAAAAGTACTTGAATGATAGGGGCAGATACTATTATTTTTAAAACTACATCACTGTTAGAGTTATCTTATTATCACTTTTGATGATCTGGTGTTTTTGAGGCTTAAATGCATAGACTGACATAAATGAAGTATTTTGTTACTAAATGTTATCCACACAATCATACAAAAGGTGAAGGACTATATGAGAATAGATGCACGTTATTAGATTTAAAGCAACTAGCATTTTGCACATGCGATGCACGTTTGCAGCTTTATCCTATTTAGAGTCCAAAAAAAATTCTTGAGCCCATGGATAAATATAAAATGAGGGGGTTTTGGTTTAAAATTATTTTGAATGTTATTAAGTAAATAAAATAGTCATTTTAGTAACGTGGATCAAGAGTATTCTAGAAGATATTATAATATGTTATTTACCATATTTAAGTTAAAAAAAGGTAGGTATAAGTAAATGAAAGTAGAATTTGAAAAATTTTAAGATTAAAATAACTTATAGAAAGTTCTTTTTGGCTTAAATTTGAGTATAATGTTGATTGAATTTGGAATTCAAACTAATTTCAAGAAAGTTCTTTTTTTGTCTCAAGTTCTTTTAAGTTTCTATTTTTCTTTTTAAAAAATGGAGAAGTTTAATTATTTTTGCCTTTTTCTTCGATGATGTGGAGGCTCTAAGATTTGAGTAATTTTCTCCGTTTTACTTTGTTTAAAAAAATGGAGAAGGTGGACTCTAGCTAATGCCATTTGTATTATATAGTAGTATAGATATCACAATTATAATTTAGTTTTAAAACTATTTATATAGTCACTTGTTTTTTGAGGGCTTTGATGCAAAACAAATAATAGAAACATTGTACGATATGCGATCTTGCCACTGTGAATGACCAACATGTAAGCAATTGATATTTATGGTTCAATGAAATATCATTTGTAGAGAATGTCATACAACACATTTCAATAGATGACCACATATGACTTGTTAGAGAAAATTTGATTTAAGTTTAACCATTAGCTAAGACATAAATGCTATCCACTGTTTAATAAAACCCCATAAAGCCCAGCCACATACGAGGGCTCATTCTCCGCTATAAACCCATTAGAACGAACACTATTAACAAGAATTCTCATTCTCTTATCTAATTCTTTTGCTAAGATCACAGTGACAATCTTTAGTAAGAAATTTGCAATAGTGGAGAGAGGATATCTTTATGGCTGGGTGGGATGCTCACATATCATTTATAAAAGATGCCTGCAAAAACAATTTTATATTTCAAAACGACAAAACCCCAAAAGGATTTGCATTACTATAGCAAAGATGCCTGCAATACTAAAACAGCATTGCCTTTTAGGTTGGCTACATGAATCTCTTTTTCCATTCCACTCAATTAAGGGCCGTCTTTTTTCTCGTTATAAATTAAAGCTGACATTCCCCCCCCCCCAATGCTCTAGATAATAATAGTGGAG
This sequence comes from Agapanthus africanus, assembly GCA_030015575.1. NCBI lineage: Eukaryota > Viridiplantae > Streptophyta > Magnoliopsida > Asparagales > Amaryllidaceae > Agapanthus > Agapanthus africanus. The sequence goes on from JASDDO010000018.1 coordinate 3,680,824, forward strand.
ATGCCTCAGTTATAAACAATAAATAAAAATACTGCTCATCATATTTTAGAAACATCAGTCTTCACTCTGCTCTTGATTAGTTGCATGTTTCTTATTAAGTTTTTCTTTTTCTTGCGCAGGGCATGATGGAAGCAATGGGTGATAGTGATGATGATGAGGATAGTGAGGACGATGAGGAAGATGAAAGCTCTGAGGAAGATGAGGCAACTCCTAAGAATGTAATTTCACTTTTGTCTTTTTCCTGTTCCAATTTGTAGTGTTGGATACCTCTTCTAATAATCCTGTCTTGATATTGTGCTTACTGAGTAGTCTGCTAATGGCAAGAAGAGACAAGTTGAATCAGCCTCGAAGACACCTGTTCCAGAGAAAAAGGCTAAGCTTTCGACTCCAGCTGGCAAACAAAAAACAGGTTAGTTTATCCTCTCGTTTTCAGGACAACTTTGTATGTTTTTAAATTCGTTGGTTGGATGGAAATGGTACTGCTATAGCATATCTACATACGAAAAATGGGAAATGGAAACTATGGGCTGTAGAATGCAGCATGATCTGTGCAACAGTTGTTGCAATCAATTTGTGTGCCCCAAATGCTTCGACTGAGAACTAGAGTTAGGATAAGAGTTTCCTAATTTTCATCTTTATTGTTGTATAAGCAATATCAAAATGAAATGCATAGAATGAGCTGCTAGATTCAACAATTTTTTTCAGGACACTTGATGCAATAAATTTGTGTGCAACAAGTGCTGCATAGGGGAGAGTTTTCATCATACGAGTTACACTAACACCTATTGCAATATTGCAAAAAGTGTAGCATTTGTCCTTCTTGTTCGACCGAACGCGGAATGTGCTTTTGGTGTGAAAGTTCTGCCAACCGAATTTTGAAATAACGTAATGTTGAATTAGCGTTCAGTTACATGTTAAGACAAATGCTGTACTTTGTATTGCAGCATACCAAACTGCTCCTTAACTTACAGATAATATTCCATTATTCCATCAGCTTACATTTTTTTAATCTACTATGAATGCTTATATGACAGGAGATGGAAAAAAGAGTGGACATGTCGCCACTCCTTACCCTTCAAAACAAGCAGCAAAAACACCTGCAAACAGTGACAAGGCAAAGCAGCAGCAATCTCCTAAATCTGCAGGATCTGTCACCTGCAAATCATGCAGCAAGTATGTATTTCCTTTGTTCTCGGGACCTCTTTTTGCTTAAAGTTTGTAGCATTTCTCTTGATTTGTTCTTTAAACTTAAAATGCCCCCCCCCCCCCCCCCTCAAACAATAAAGAATTGTTTATATATGCTATCAAGACCATCCCTTCACATGAAAGATAAAAGATGTTGAACTGTTTGGCTCGCAACACTCTTTTTATAACACGTTAATTGTGCAAAGCCCCCTGTTGTTTACCTTGTATAGTACTTATTTGCCATGTGATTTATTACCACGAACACCCCCTGTAGATCATTGATAAAAAAAATCCCTAATAGACAATTTCTAATCTAAACAAAAAATTATTTCTAGAGTTAAATTAGGCAAAATAGTTCAGAGTTGCATTTGAGTGTGTTTAAGGGTTTAAGTGCTATGTTGAGCAGGGGGGATTTGTGCAAATCAGCTCGCTTGCTTATCATGATAATTGGATTAGAACCTCAAATGTAAAGCTGGGATAAGCCCTTCAACCAAAATCTCAAGTGGTTGCCCAATTGTATATTATATATAGGCATTCAGCATTTAGCTAAATCAACAACTATCGTTCTTGCCGTTAAATTATTTATGATCCAGTGAACCTTACAGTGTACTTATCAGAATAACAAAGATTTTTTGGTTGCACAACATCTCAACCCCTTAATCATTTTACCATAATATTCTTACAAATTCATTCTTTTTATCATGCCTTTTGGCACACTTTCACATTACATTAAACTTGTAATTTAATCTGAGTTTTATACTTGATCTCTAAACAGGGGTTTTAAGAACGAAAACGCTCTTGAAGCGCATACAAAAGCTAAGCACAGCGGCAAGTGAATGGAAAAATCGGTAGCGTAGTTTATTGAGGGTTACAAGTGAATATTGGTTGTGCTGGTTGAGGTTGGAGCTTAGTGAAATTTTTGTTATCGTTTATCGTATTTTCGGCCTTAAATTATGAGTGATGTTGACTATCTTTAAACTGTAGTAGTCATTTCTTGAAAACTATGGAGGCGAGTTATTCAGACAATGTTATTTTGGTATTGTTCTTTTTATGCGTCTTTTAATTGTTTAGCTATGATATTGTTATTTTGGTATCGATATCATCTTCTATGGAGGTTCCTGTGCCATGCATGTGAAATGTTTAATGATATCAAGTACTATATTTCTAGCATGAGCTAAAATTTGGAGACTGTTTTCATTAGCTCCATTTAGCTGATGACCACTTTTATTTTATTAGATTAATGTTCCAGATTTGAGTTGGATTCAGATTATATAAGCAAATTCTGTTGAAACTGTTGTAATGTGTCCAGTTTTTAACGTGTAGCTATAGTTGTCAACTCGTGATATGTATCGTCTTTCGTTTTTTTATTTATTGTATCATGTATCATATTGTAAGAAACAAAATTTCCAATTCTAAAATCGTACAAGCCAAAGTGAATTATAGAAATGCAACTGCGTAAATACAATAATACAATAATACGCAGCCGCGTAAATACAGTAAATACAATAATACGCAAAAACAATAATATGAATCATACAAGCTCATACATTTGATTATTAATTAAGAGAATAATGGAGGAAAGAGGTGGAGGGAATTTCCTTCTATGGCATCGAAAAAATATATCCCCATCGTGTTTTCCGACGATCGGAATCCATCATCTTCATCGTTATCATCTAAAATGTGGGTACACCAGATTTTATATGATTCTACAACTTTTTCACCGTTGATTTAGCAATGTAAAAAGTTATATTGTCGGTAAACCGTTAATTTTGAACGCACTAATTCAACGGTGAAAAGGTTGTAGAATCACATGAAATTTGGTATATCCATATCTTAGATGATAACGATGAAGATGATGGGTTCCGATCGTCGGAAAACACGATGGATGTTGTATTTTTTCGACACCATAGGAGGAAATTCCCTCCTATAACATCTTTCCTTCATTATTCTCATTAAATAATATCAAAACAATCCAAAATATTCATTCATGTGTCAATTCATAAACATAAGAATGATTAGTTTTATAATTCATAACTAAAATATCACAACCAGGTTGTTAAAACATCACTACCAAAGAAAATCAACACTATAAAAAATCAATCTTCTCCAATCGGTTAATCACTGTCATTATAATAATAAGAGATAACTTCATTCTCCTAATCTTCATTATTTTCACTCAACCAAAACCTTTTTATCATCAATATGCATTTTAATTGTTGAATAACCCGTCTAGGTTAATAATTTGATATAACCAAGCGGGTTTTAAACCCGAATATTTGACCCGTTAGGCATTTTAATGGTTAAATGGTGTATCGTGTGTTTTGTGTTTCGTATCGTTTCGTACGATACAAAATATGTATCGATCGATAAATTAATAACCCGATACAGTTATATAAATTGTATCGAATTGTCATGTTTTGTATCGTTTCGTACGATACGTTTCGTGTTTCGTAAGAAACTAACAACATCGCAGCGTTCGATGAACCTTTGATGGTCTGGATGCTCTCTGTTTTTGGTTTTATTTGTTTGAAACCTAACAACAAATTTTATTCAATTTTGTGGAAATTGAAGCCATAACATTTTGGACCGATCTGGGTCGGAATTGTTGCATTATGATAGTTAGTTTTTTCAATTTTGTTCACTTTTAACAACCCTGGCTTCCACTTTCGTCTTCTTACTCCTAATTTTTTTTAGTGCCCTAACAAACGCAGAAACGCAGGAAATTCCGCTCTCCACAATTTTTCATGCATGAGTTTCAACTCCTGATCAAGACATCAATATCCAATTTATCCCTCCTAATTTTTAGAAGCATCAACAAAAACCTTGTTCTAACGTCTTCTGTGTATGAATCATAGGATATGTTTCATGTCTTAGAGGTATCCATTTTGTTGACCTAGGGCCCTTTGTTTCATGGATTTTGGACTTGGACAGGGAGTCAGGGGACAACAATTTTTCTTGCCAACTTGAGTTTGAAGTATTTTGTTTGTTTGCTTGACTTCAATTATTGATTTGGGAGTCAAAACATCATCTTGCGTCATCAAAAGGCAAGAGTTGGGACCAACTATTTTTTGTCCCAACTCTTGGCTTGACTTTTCTCATCTCACCCATTTTAATAATAAAATAATAAAAATAGATATGGTTATCTCTCATAGATATGCTTACTTTAACAATTATTACTACAACTTATTAATTTGTGCTTGGGATGACATCGATTGTTCTCACTATAGGTGTCCACACTCCACTATTATTTCAACTCCAAAAAACAACTCAATTTCTAAACAAACAAAAAACTTCCTCAATTTTGCTACTCAAAATAACAAAAAACTTCAAACAAACACTAAACTTCATACTCAAGAAGACAAGAAATTCTTGACTCCCGACGCAAAGTTCAATCAAATTTTGAGAACTCAATTTGCCAAACAGTGTTGGCTGTATTGCCCTCAAGTCAATTATTGTAATCGCAGGCACGCGATCATGATGATTGAGGGAGAAACTGTACGGATAGAACAGTCTTACTCAAAATGATAGTATGTTATCTGATTTGTCTTTATCATCATGTACATGCATTATGTGGTATTACAGATCATTATTATATGTTGATAGAGTCCATAGGATTCTTTCTTGACTACCAGTATTATGATGGCGATCATATACGTGGGAGCTGGGTGGTCTATAAGCACATTCTTAAATGTCTCTAGTCGAGAGGGAATCGAGACTAGACATCGATACTCCGGAGTAGACTAGTGTGTACTTATCGAGACCCGACGAGGGGCGGTGGCCGGTCTCACAAGCCATTGGTGTCAGTTGGTCGTCTAAGATGGTATACAGGTGCTCATTGGATTATGAGTACACTCGACGGACTCGTCGGGAACATGCTAGTTGGTATTATAACTATTGTCAGATAGCAGTTCCCAGGTGACACGAGTACATGTTAGTCTGTCGACCTGAAATCGTCATTTGTCTCGTGTGAGTTCCTATTGTGCTTTGATTACTACCCTACTACGGCTCAAAGGAGTCGTGCAAACAGGTTTTAGTTGGGTACAGTCCCGAGCCACATGGAGGCAGTGAGCGGATCGTTGGGGATTCGTCTCTCCCGGTATTGGGGGTTGATGTCGCGCGGTCCACGGGGGGCCATCGCCAGAAATTCTTGGCCAAGATAGACGAGAATTACTGATTTGGATCAGTAGTTTTTCAGTGGGTGATGGGCTTCATACCAATACGAAATATCGTGTTATTAGGGGTTTGACTTTTCCAACCCCTATACTCGATATGCGATACTCTTAGACGAACAGACCGGATTGTACGGAGATTGTCACTGACAGGCTCAGTATGGATTCAGATGAGTTTGCTCGTCGGCCTTCTTTTCGCTTAATACCTGGGTGGCCGTTACGTACAGCTAGTGCCGCTGACGTGCCTGTGGTTAAACACACTGCCGGCGTATTGACGAGTTTTTAGAGTCCCACACAGAGGGTTTTCACGGTTCAGATGATATGATATAGATAACGTATGTTGGTACATATATGTGTTCAATTAAATATGTGTACAGGGTACACAAACTTTTATCAGACGGTTGATAATACTAGCGGCTTAGGATTGAGCCAGATTATTAAATCAAGTTTTGATTTAATAATATATATATATATATATATATATATATATATATATATATTCTGGTATTATTGTTCATTATTCATTTTCTCTCTTGGCTATTCGTATTTTTATACGTATACGCGTATCTGTATTTCGATATGTATACCGCGTTGTATTCCGTATTTATACGGAATATCTTCTAGAAGTTGGACATCTCATTATATGATTTTCTTTTTAAAAAATCATTTGTAAATGAGGTGGAGGGTGAGGTGGCATGAGCATGGTGGAGGTATGTAAAGAAGTATGGCCTTAGATTGTTTATTGAAACTAATATGAGATATTTTTCCATGGTTGAAAAATATGGGGCCATAATCTCTACATGACATTCAACCATAGATTGATCATTCATTTCATTCTCTTTGCTAAGCCATTTTTCTTGAGTTGCTCATGCCCATGGTTCTCCTCACCTCCTCTTTCTTCTTCTTTGATTGTTCATTTGAGCATGAGGTATGAGAGAAAAAGATAGTGAAATATTTCTACATCTCCACTCTCCATTGCTCGCGACTATGGAGCGTCGGTTGCTTCGCTAGGCAAAACTGGAGCTTGCATCGTTTCCCTCGGGTGGATCATCTTCGACGGAGGAAGACCGGCAATCAAGCTCGATGCAGGACACCTCTAGGAGCTAGGGATGATGGTAGAAGACCGAAGAACACAGATCATTCGGTATAACCTTCTATCTCAGTAGCTAAAACTTCTTGTAGTTAGCCAGTGTAGGTTAATGGTTTGATCTTGACGGGTTCGTTAGCACCAAAAGTTTCAAACGCCAATTTTTGTTCCGCACCGGTCACGGTAGATGGCCAGGACGCTATCGTAACCCAACATGGTATCAGAGCCACCCCATAAACCATTACTAGCTAGTTTACACAAGGTTAAAATGTCGATTGACCCATTTTTTCGAATCGTTTTTTCATTTCGACATACCCGCTGCCGATTTTAAAACCTATTCAAAAAATATTTCAGAGTGTCTTAAAAATACGTGCAGGCATTTATAGGGCACCACAAGAAATTTGAACGCTTGAATCAACAAAATGGCCGCGGAAGCGCCACAATACTTGCCTATTTGCGGCGGTTCCGCGGTCGTCTTGTGGCCAAAGTGAGCCAAATTTCTTCTGGCACTCTTATACATGGAAATATGATTTTGGGATGCATGGTTTTGGCCCAGATTTGTTTGAGTACTGGATTGCATTTAGGGCCAATTTGGAAAAGTTTAGTCGATCGAAATTTTAAGTATGTGTTTATCAGTGCATGTGATAATATCTGCGACCGTGAATATTATTGAGCGGTACAACCCGACTAGTTGCTATATGTTCAACTAGACAGGTTTGCGAACGTGATATTCACGTTGATGTTCTGTGTTGTGCTGATATTGTGGTTGGATTGTCGTGGTGGATAGCCTATGGTGCAATGGTGGTAGTACGGTTCAGATTCATTTGTATATTCAGTATTGCGAGGCGGGTGTCCGACATATGGACAGCCATCTCTGCCAGATTATATATTCTTTTATTGGGGCACGACCGGGTTGAGGTCGATGTCGCCATTGTATATATACTTTTCTTTTTTGTACTAGGATTACCCTGCGGTGGAGTGCTCGAGTAGCCGGGTTCTAGAGGGCAACGGGCCCGCATCTCACGGCGTTGAGACGGAGGGGGCCTTACTATAGAATTGACAGGCTATTCGCCGCACTCGTAGGGGGTATAGGATGACCCGCGGTAGAGTGCTCAAGTTACCGGATTCCGTGAAATGCTGGGTGGCCCATTCACTTTGTTGATTGGGGTTGCCTCACTTCTGGGATTGGCGGGTAACTTGTCGCGCTCGTAGGGGTCCAGGTTTTCATTGTACGGGCTATCCACACGACCGGGAACGTCGGGTCTCATTTGCGACTCAAATGAAACCCGAGGCTCCAAAATTATCCACCATTCTGTGTTGCTTATATCATGCCTGGGACGAATGCTATATATATATATTTATATATACTTCTAAATGTTGTATATGTTTTGCATCCGCGTAAGTCCAGCCCCCGCTCTGCCGTTAGTTAAGTAACCTAACGGTGCATGGCGGGGTACCGTGGCGAATGCGGATAGCATATACGTACATTGTAATTTCATTCTTTTATGGTGTGATATGGATTAATTGATGGAACTGCATTAATTTTGATTAATGCAAGGAAAACAAACCTATATGATATTGTTGGAATCAATTTTTGAAAACTGTTATTACAGACGTTTTCTTTTGCTTTGCACAGCGGTATTCGGTTATGAATATTCAACAGCTCATTCGATGAAGCAAGAGCCGAGATCCCTTTATGAGGAGTGACCTCTTGGGCAAGAGTCTACGTCACTGTAATAACTTCACTATATTCAATTCTTTTGCTTTGTATCGTGGTATTCAGTTAGGAATATCCTGCATCTCATTCGATGAGGAAAGAGCCGAGATCCCTTCACATGGAGTGACCTCTTTAGCAAATGTTTACATCACTATATATTTGTAAAACCACTCGGGTTCCTTCAACGATATCAAGTTCATTACGTTAAAGGGTTTTTTCGCCGAAAATCCAGCCGTAGCCCTCTGTCATTTTTTACACGTATCACCTAGTATTCATGCTATGTATGTTGGCCTACGTCAAGGCATAGTGAATGGTAGCTGGGTAATGCTTGTTTGCTGCATGGATATGCGATTATTTAGGACAACCATACAGTTATTTTGGCCTACGTCAAGGACTTGTACGGGTGTGTCTAAGTTAATCCAGGATAATGACGGGTTGAACTTGACTAACGACTTATGATATGTTGGCCTACGTCAAGGTCATAAGTGTTAGGGGCAAAAACCACATCGGGAGTTTCAGACATACAGGAAACTTGCCGGGCATGTGCATACCTTATGGAGTGTGGTGACTTGAGTGGCTTCAATCAAGTTATCATGCGATGATAGTTGGGTCTCGATTTCCACTGATGGGTAGGTGTTACTCCTCCGGTGATTTTCAGATGATCTCGACCAATTCTCCTTCTAGGCTTTGAAGGAGAATTCAAGAAAACGGTGGGAGCCATCCTGATTAGATAAAATGATTAACCAATCTAATTTAGATTAGAGTGCACGCTGGGTGTTTCTTTTCTCTCTCTCTCTTTGGTTGCGACCATAACCTGACCCTAAACTGAAACTCATGAACCAAGTTAACCGAATCTTCTTAAAACACTTTGGTTTTTGGATCGTCATTTAGTCGTATATATCTCTGCCGCTCTTATTTTCCCTTTGCATTTTTCTAAAACACTCCATATCACTACGAAGATCCATATTGATTGGATATTCCATCGTATAGTTACATACGAACTCAAAGAAACTTGTTTCAGTCAAGAATGGATTCCGGTTATGGAGAAATTGAATAGGATTATTCGGTTGTCTTTTCTCTTTACCTTCTCTCAGGTTGCGATGGCTCCTAGTATTAGGAGAGTACACCTATTGCGCTTATTGGATAGTCTTCTTCCAAACCATAGGCAGGTGCCGAAAGGTAGGGAAGAAAGAAAACCAATTAGCCTAAATGTAGTGTACAGAAGGTAATAAGTAAAGACATATAAAGGAATTAGAATAAGGGCAAAGTAAATCACGACTACTATCATTCACGACGAAGCCGTGTATACCCCTGCCACTCCTACTTCTCTTTTGCATTTCTCCGGAACAATCCGTATCACTACAAAGATCCATATTGATTGGATATTCCATCGTATAGTTACATACGAACTCGAAGGAACTTGTTTCAGTTTGAGGATGGATTCCGGTTCTGGAGAAATTAAATAGGATTATTCGGTTGTCTTTTCACTTTACCTTCTCTCAGGTTGCGAGGGCTCCTGGTATTAGGAGTGTATACCCATTACGCTTATTGGCTAGTCTTCTTCCAAACCTTAGGCTGGTGCTGAAAGGTAGGGAAAGAAGAAAACCAAATAGCCTAAGTGTGGTGTACAGAAGGTAAGAAGTAAAAACATATAAAGGGATTGGAGTGAGAGGAAGGAAATATACGGTTATTGTCATGAATCTGGATAGTGGAAGAGGCATTACTAGGAATACCCGGCTACTCCTTTGCAATATTTTCATGTTTCAGTTTTACTGTACGGAATTAATTGAAAACTGTTTTCCCAATCAAATTCTAACTCTAGGGTATGTATTTACCAGATTTGATTCTCACATCTGTATGACGTTATGGATGCCGAGTGGGAGTAAGATATTGGGAATTGGATGATTAGATCCTCTATATATCGAAATTCTTTGTAATTGTTATATTTGAGGAAATCACCTGGGTTTTGCCTGACGACAAATATTTGGTTTTGAATATCCGTCGTTATGCACCAATTTCGAACTGGTATATCTGTACGTTTATTTATAAAGTGAGATATAATTTTTTGAAATTATGTTTATGACATTTACTTATATCAGTTGATGGTTAGGTAAGGTGCATTCAACAACGGTGTAATTCTTCTTAACCATAGTACAGTTTTTAACCTACGTGTAACACCTTAGTTCAGTTATACTATGATTGATTTGATTATTCTATTTTTTTTGTGATTTTCTTGATTTTCTTTGTTTTGGGTGCGGATAATGTTTTGGTATCTGTGGTTTGTATCCGACCCAACCCGCATACTTGAAACCCGTCTTGATTCTTGTTTATAATTTATCCCTGCTTGTGCTGAGAAGCCGTACACATTTTCTATGTCTTGTCTATCTGTATCTTATCTAGCATCTACATTTTTTATAATACATTTATAGTCAAATAACATATTTTTAAAATATCTAGCATGGCTTGCATCATACCCCTAACCCTGTCGTGGCATCCGTACATCGTGTTCTCGTCCCGTTTAGTGAAACGAATCTGTTTGGATCGCTACGTGCATACTACGTGCATCCGTTCTTGGGGGTATGCATTTTATTTAACCGGACATCGCATTATATTATTCGTATTTTCAAACCATAATTTTAGACCCAACTCGGGCATATTTTGAAGTATTTTTGTATTAGCCAGAAAACTTAAATATAATCTATATTATATTCTTATAAATATAACTGTTAATACATACCTTAATATATATATTTTAAATATTCTTTTTAAATACTATACTAACAAAACCTAACTCTATCTCTGTCTCTCTCTCTCTTATGTTTAGATTAAATATATATTCTTTTATATTTTTATTATTTTAATAAACCCATACTTAAACTCATGTCCCTTCTCCTCTCTCATCTCACGTTCCCGCCTTCGCCTCTCTCGTCACGAAACCCAAACCCTAACCCTAGCCCGTGTCGCCGTCGCCGCTCCACCCTCAACCTCGCCTCCCTCCTCTCATCATCGACTTCCCCTCCTCGACCTCCTCTTCTCCTTCTCGTCTCCCCGACGAACCCGCAACCCCACAACCCAAGAACCCATGACTCTACATGCTCTGTCGCCGTCGCTCCACGCCCCCGGCCATCTCGTCGGTCTCCTCTCATCTCCACCTCCTCTTCCTCCTCCACTTCCCTTCAACACCCGACACCAAGACCCGACACCACTGCAAATCCCGATCCGTGCACACACTGCAACCCTCGCTGCACCCTCACGTCGCCGGGGCTCCAACCTTGTCGTCATCTCCACGCCCTCGTCACCACTTCCTCTCCCTCGTCACCTCTCCCCTGAAACCACCACCTCTTTTACCGAGCCTCATTTCCCTGCAGAACCTAATCCCTGACTTCAGAAACCCACTGCCCTCGCCGTGAAACCTCGCCGGAAAACCCACGACTCGTCATCGTCGCCCCCTCGCAACCTTCTCTGACCCCAGAGCCTTACCCAAACCCAGTCCTCCTCCTCCTCCTCTTCTTCTTCCTTCTCTTGATTTCTTGGTTTCACGTTTTCCGGTCATCACCGGAGCCATGCCCGTCGCCGACGATCCGGCCGACCCAGTGGACGTCTCCAGCCAGCGTGGTCACTTTCTTGCTTAGCTTGGTTCTATTCTGTATGCGTGTGTACACTGCGGCGTTTACCCGACGTCGGATACGGTATACGCACCCGTCTCGAGATCCGATCAGGCAAGTTTATCTTGCTACATGTTATACTATTATATTTGCATCCATATGAATAAAAATATTACATGTTTATTACATTGTGGATCCTTGTTATAGGTTACCGTTTTTACGACACCCGTTCATATCCATACTGTATATTACATATTTAGTTGCATGCCGGAACTTGATTGCTTCATGTTAGTGCTAGATTCATATACCATGCTTTCTAGTATGCATCAAACGACTCATGGACTCATTATATATTATCACTGATTACTATTCGTGCATCCGTGCTTTTACCGTGTTTCGATACTTGCTACAGTTTTACTTTTGAGCATCTGTGTGATACATATGCACTACCTGACATGACCTGATACACCACTGCTTGACTTGATACCTGATCCTAATACTAATGCCGAAAATCCTGACTTGTTGTCTTGATGGACGTATCATGTTGTCTACATAGACAAAACCTGTACCTGCTTGATCCTATGTTGGCATTACTTCCAGATTATCAATACCTGACTTGAACACATAACCTTGGGGGTATAGGGAAATCAAAAGTGTAACTGAAGTGTAACCTAAAAGGATATTACTTGATCCGTGGTCCCGGGGGATAATGAGATAGAATCATTCGTGATTCTTACTTGATCCGTGGTCCCCCGGGGATAACGGGACAGAGTTATTCGTGATTCTAACTACCTGATCCGTGGTCCCGGGGATAACGGGACAGAACCATTCTTGGTTCATATATCTATATCCATGGTCCCAGGGGATAACAGGACATATGCTTTTGAGTTACATGGAGGAGTACATTAATTGATTTCAAATAACTTTTGAATAGATAACCCAGCAGTATAGTTCATATTACTCACCGCACGTCACATACACTTATACACGTCACTGTTCTATATCCGTGTTTACTTATTACATTGATGTTACTGTTTATATTTCATGCCTGCATATCTCGTTGCATCCTGGTTATTACTTATTATTGTTGAGATTATGGCGCACTGACGTCTGGGTTTTGCATGGCCCAGTCCCTTTATCTCTTTCGCAGGCTGACCAGGAGTATTTCAGCCATCAGGCCGAGCAGTGAAGATCTTATTAGTGATAGTTCAGTTTAGTTCCCTTTCCGTAATTTTATTTCCTGATGTGAGCCCGTATTTGGGACGTATTTCCTGGTGTTACTGTTTATTGGATTTATTGCTCCCGCATATATATTTCTTGACTCTTTTATTTTGGCAGATGGACATGTACTAGTTAGTTTTATATGTTTTATTGTTCTTGATATCTTATAGACAACCGCAATGTGACTGTGGAGGGATGTTTCTGTTGGCTATAGTGCCCTCAAGTCAATTATTGGATCGCAGGCACGTGATTGCAATGATTGAGGGAGAACCTATACCGGTAGAACAATCTTACTCGAGATGATAGTATGCTATCTGGTTTATCTTTATCGTTTGGTGTATGCTTCAGGTGACATTACAGATCACTATTACATGTTGATAGAGTCCATAGGGTTCTTGCTTGACCACCAGCAGTATGATGGTGATCATATACGTGAGAGTTGGGTGGTCTATAAGCACATCCTTAAAGTGTCCCTAGTCGTGGGAGTTTCAAGACTGGGCATCGATACTCCAAGAGTAAACTAGTGTATATGGATCGAGACCCCGACGAGGGGCGGTGGCCGGTCTCACAAGCCATTGGTATTAGTTGGTTCACCTAAGATGTATACAGGTGCTCATTGGGTTATGAGTACATCAGACGGACTCGCCGGGAACATTCTAGTTGGTATTATACCTATTGTCAGATAGCAGTTCTCATGTGACATGTGTACAGATTAGTCTATCGACCTGAGATCGTCATTTGTCTCGTGTGAGTTCCCACTGTGCTTTGATTACTACCCAACCACGGCTCAAAGGAGTCGTGCAAACATGTTTTAGTTGGGTACAGTCCCGAGCCACATGGAGGCAATGAGCGGATTGTCAGGGGATTCGTCTCTCCCGGTATATTAGGGGTTGATGTCGCAGAGTGCACGGGTGACCATCACCAGAAATCCTCGGTCGGGGTAAACGAGAATTACTGATTCGGATCAGTAGTTTCTCAGTTGGTGATAGGCTTCATACCGACACTAAATGTCGTGTTATTAGGGGTCTGACTTTATCCACCCCCCTAGACTCGATATGCAATACTCATAGACGAACGGACCGGACTGTACGGATATTGTCACTGTCAGGCTCAGTAGGGTTTCAGGATGAGTTCGCTCGTTGGCATCCCTTTCGCTCAATACCTGAATAGCCGTTACGTACAGCTAGTGCCACTGACGTGTTTGTGCTTAAACCCACTGCCAGCATATTGATGAGTCTTTAGAGTCCCACACAGAGGATTTTCTTGGTTCGGGCGAAACGTTGTAGAGGTCATATGGTTTTATGGCAGGGTTCGATCATATGCGTGCACTTGTGTACGGATCATGATCGGACGGATAATACTAGTGGGTTTTGATTTAAGCCGGATCCTAATATTATATTGTTGGATTATTTTCGTCTCGTTGTATTCGTATTCGGTAGGAATACGGATGCAGGTATGTATATACAAATGAGGGGTATTCTTGTAATCTGTTACAAGATTACTTTTGAAGATGCCATTTCTTTTTCTAGTATTAAACATTTAGGGTTTTGTTTTATAAATGTTTAATATTATGTTGAGGTGTAAAGTGTGAGGTTAAGTCTTGGCTTGTGGCATTAATTGTGGCATGGTGACTCATGGTGTGTTTACTTGTGCCATGCTTGTTATTTTATTATGGTTGTGAGATATTTGTGATAGCATGGAGATATTTTTGTGCTAGGTTTTTTCTTGGCTTGCCATCATAAACATCACACAACACATGAAGAAAATGAGGCAGACACTATTTTTCTTGGGTTGCTTTTTCTTTTGCTAAATCTTGAGCTCACACTTCACACTCCAATGGCTTCTTCTTCACCTCCATCCATACCCTCTCACGAGTTGAGAATCCATGGATGTCTTGAGACAAAATGATCGCACACTCTTTCTACTTCATCTTGTGCATCTAGGCTAGCAAGCTGGATGCCCGAATTGCTTCGGTTTTGAAGCGGGAGCCCGTATTAAGAATCCTCGACGTGGATCGTCTTCGACGAGGGAGACCGGAGAGCGAACTTGTTCGGGGCAGCCGCGAGGAGCTTGGGAAGAGGTTGAAGACCGAAGGACACGGATCGATCGGTATAATCTCCTAAACTCCTTTTACAGTTAACTAGTATAGGGTTAATGGTTCGATCCGGGAATCGGGTTCCGTTAGCGCTGGGTTTTAAAAGTTTTTGTTCCGCGAATGGCCACGGATTGATGGCCGGGGATAACCGAACAAGGGCGAGCCCGGTTCCTTTTTGGTGAGAGCTTCAATCCTTTGCGCGGGAGGGGCTGTAATATGCCTGCTAAGGATGGACCGAGCAGTAAAGCTGCTCAGTTGCCTCTTGGCGAGGGCTTTGACCCCTGGCGTTGTGGGGTAGGGAGCTACGGCAGGCCCGGTTGATTCGTGAGGTTCTGTCCGACCTTGCCGGTGTGAGTATCGGGAAGAGGGACAGTCGCGGGTGACATGCGTCATGAACGCGTGGGGGAAGCAAAGCGCCGGAGCCGTGTCGTTTCGATTTCGTTGAGAAAGGCTCGGTGCCTGCCGCGTGGCGGTACAGTTGTGGGTGAAATGAGCGACTGTTGGACTCCTGGGCATTGTGGGCTATAAAACGGAGGGAGCGTTGATCACCCCTTCCTTCACATCCAAAACGTAAGAATGGATGACTTCCTTTTTACCATCCCCGACATCGTAAACTTCAAGGACGTGTACCTTTACGATCAGCACTGCGCCGAGGGCACGGTGCGGTTAGTGATAGGACGCATTGAGGATCAGGCCGACTGCTTCCCCGGCGCTCCCCCCTGCTCCAGCTGTTGATGTGCTCCATTTGGAGGGCATCGCCGGGGCTCTACAACCCCTTGTCCGAACAGCTGAAGGACGAGGCGGTTGGTAAGCTAAAGTCTTTGCGGCGCTTCGGCCTGATCTCCACGGGTCGGCGGGATCGCTCGGTGGCGCTCATCCTTGAGTGCTACCAATTGAGGCATGATGCCAACATTCGCGGGCGGCATCAGAGGCAGATGTCTGAGGCCGCGAGGGCTCGGCTGGCGGAAATATGCTCGGGGTACCATGAGCAATGTTCTCTGCACCCCCTTCCCCCGCTACTGTAATTTTTCTTTTTCGATGTACGGCTGATGAGCCTATAGTACCCTTTTGAATAAACAAAACTCTTCTTTTTGCAATATTTTGTTAATCCCTTCTTATTATATAAACAGAAAGATCTTGAGAAAAAGTTTACATTGCCTTAGTAAAAGAAGTACACGCTAGTAAATGTTCTTTTTATTGGTACAGTTTGAGCTTCTCGGCGGTGTAATCAAAATCCAAACATAAGATCTAGTTATTCCTATTTTTTCAAACAAAAACCGTCGAAATGTTGAATCAAAGTTCTTCCACAAGCTAACTTGACAAAAAAGTTTTTATTTTTTAGAAATTTTTTCGATTTTTATGGATTTTATGGATTTTTATGCAGATGCAAAATATACATATGAATGCGAAGGGAAGAAATGCGTACCGAGCGTACCCCCAAACTTAAACTGGACAGTGTCCCCACTGTCGGAGCATGAAGAGAGCAGTTGGAAGGTTCAAAATTGTCGGTTAGTGATACACAATTTTTATTTGTTTTTGTTTTTAAAGAAAAGAAAAAGACTATACATAAATATAAACAAAATGGTTTGTACATACCCCCAAACTTATTTGGAACAGTGTCCACTGTTCTTGGCTGGATAACCGAAGTTTGGAGGTAGGCAGAGGAAGATCATTCAGGGTAAACCGGCTCCTGTAAGAACAGGAGCTCCTCTGTTGGTTCGGCGCTAAGGTACGGTTTGCATCGGTGTCCATTTATTTTGAAGAGTGAACCGTCCTTTGGATTTTCCAAATCCACAGCATCCTGCGGATACACATTCCGCACAAAATACGGCCCTTTCCAGCGAGATCGGAGCTTTCCAGGATGGAAGTGAAGTCGGGTGTCGTAAAGCAGTACCTGCTGACCAGGTACGAAGGTTTTGCGCAAAAGGTGTTTATCGTGAAACACCTTCGTTCGATTCTTAACGACAACCGCGTTGTCGTAAGCCTCATCCCTAAGCTCGCATAGTTCGTTCAGCTACAGCTTCCGATGGCTGCCCGCGTCCTCAAGAGACAGATTCAGCTCCTTTATCGCCCAAAATGCGCGATGCTCGATTTCGACAGGAAGGTGGCAGGCTTTTCCGTACACAAGCCGATAGGGAGACATGCCAAGGTCGGTCTTATAAGCGGTTCTAAATGCCCAAAGGGCATCAGTCAGTTTCAGAGACCAATCCTTACGGTTCTTGGAAACCGTCTTCTCCAGTATCTGCTTGATTTGCCGATTTGAAACTTCGGCATGCCCGCAGGTTTGGGGGTGGTAGGGCGTAGAGAGCTTATGATTAATGGAGTATTTCCGCATCAAGGCCTCGAAAGTCCTATTGCAGAAATGACTTCCATTGTCGCTAATGATCGCTCGGGGGTGCCCAAACCGGGAGAAAATGTTTTCTTTAAGGAATCTAACGACAACCTTGTTGTCATTAGTCCGGCTGGGCATAGCCTTGACCCATTTAGAGACATAATCAACAGCTAGAAGAATGTACAAGTTCCCAAAAGAGTTGGGGAACAGCCCCATGAAGTCTATCCCCCAAACATCGAAAATCTCCACAACCAAGATCGGTTGGAGCGGCATCTCGTTTCTCCGGGATATCCGGCCCATGTGTTGGCACCGGGAGCAAGTCTTGCAATATTCGTGAGCGTCTTTGAAAAGTTGTGGCCAGTAGAAACCACATTGCAAGATCTTCTCAGCTGTCTTTCTGGGCCCAAAATGCCCGCCACACGCTTGATCGTGGCAAAATGACAGCACACTCTTGAATTCCTCATCGGGGACACACCGACGAATAATCTGGTCGGGACAGTACTTGAACAAGTAGGGTTCGTCCCAGTAAAAGTGTTTTACTTGGGATAAGAAGCGAAGTCTGTCCTGACTCGACCATTCGGTCGGTAGTAATCCCGTGGCCAGATAGTTCACAATATCTGCGAACCAGGGTTCGCACGATACTGTCAAGAGTTGTTCATCCGGGAAAACGTCATTAATCGGATTTGGAAGCGAAGGCGAAGAAGGAAGTCGTGATAGATGGTCGGCAACTACGTTTTCACATCCTCGTTTGTCCTTAATGACAAGGTCAAACTCTTGAAGCAAGAGGATCCAACGTATTAACCGAGACTTGGCATCTTTCTTCGCAAAAAGATGGCGCAGAGCTGAATGGTCCGTGTAGACAATGACTGGAGAGCCGATGAGGTAGGGCCTGAACTTTTCTAAGGCAAATACAACAGCCAAGAATTCCTTCTCAGTTGTTGTATAATTGAGTTGGGCGTCGTTCAGGGTCCGGCTCGTGTAATAGATTACGTGCGGCATCTTGTTGATGTGCTGTCCAAGGACAACACCGATGGCAAAGTCGGATGCATCGCACATAATCTCGAATGGGTGCGTCCAGTCAGGGGAAGAAAGAACGGGAGCAGAAGTGAGAGAGCGTTTCAGTGACTCGAATGCAGTCACACAGCTCGAGTTGAAGTCGAAAGGCGTGTCCTTGGCCAGCAAAAGCGTCAAGGGCCTAGCAATCTTGCTAAAATCCTTGATAAACCGTCTATAGAAACCGGCATGGCCAAGGAAAGCTCGGATATCTCTGACGCATCGGGGAGGAGGCAGATTGGAAATGACCTCAATCTTTGCTTTGTCAACCTCTATGCCATTTTGCGAGATGATATGTCCTAAGACAATACCTTCGCGCACCATGAAGTGGCATTTCTCACAGTTCAAAGTGAGATTCTTGTCCTTACATCGGGTAAGGACAGCGTCGAGATGCAGCAAACACTCGTCAAAGGAGTCGCCGAAGATGGAGAAGTCATCCATGAAAATCTCCAGAAATTTTTCCACCATGTCCGAAAAAATTCCCATCATACACCGCTGGAAGGTAGCGGGCGCATTGCATAACCCAAAGGGCATGCGTCGATATGCAAACGTGCCGAAAGGACAAGTGAAAGTGGTCTTGTCCTGGTCTTTTTCGGCGATGGGAATTTGATTGTAGCCAGAGTAGCCATCTAGAAAGCAATAGTACTCATTTCCGGCCAATCGTTCAAGCATCTGGTCAATGAAGGGTAGCGGAAAGTGGTCTTTCCGCGTTGCGGCGTTGAGTTTTCTGTAATCAATGCAAACTCGCCACCCGGTTTGGGTGCGAGTAGGGATTAACTCATTCGCCTCGTTAGTGATGACCGTGATGCCCGACTTCTTGGGGACAACATGAATGGGGCTAACCCACTGGCTATCAGAGATAGGGTAAATGATACCACTATCTAGACATTTGACGATCTCCTTCTTCACAGCCTCCTTCATGACTGGATTAAGACGTCTTTGTGGATCCCGGGCTGGTTTGGCATCATCCATCAGATGAATGTGATGCTCTACGATCAGGGGACTAATCCCCTTGATGTCCGCCATGGACCAGCCAAAAGCTTGCCTGTTGCTGTGCAAGACCGCGAGAAGGGCTTTCTCTTGCTCGGGAGCTAGAGAAGCCGAAATGATGACAGGGAGGGTCTCGTTCTCCCCTAAGTAAGCATACTTAAGGTGAGACGGCAACGGCTTGAGTTCGAGCGTTGGAGGTGAAATGATGGAAGGCAAGACTGGTGCAAGGGTCTCGAACTCAAAGGACTCCAGCAAAGGTTCAAAACGAGTGTAGGCAACCGAGTCGGATGGTTCACGTAACTCATCCGGAAAGTCGAAAGATTCAAACTCGGGTTGTGCGCGGCTAAGATCGTTCGAGAACGTGAAACACTCGTATTCGTTATCGGGCGCAGAAACAGCAGCAGGTTCGAAGAGAAACGCACTAGTGGCGTCAAGATTATCGTGATCAAACAGAAACTCCTCGAATTCACACTCTTCTGGTGTGATCTCCTGGATCGAGCAGACGTCCAGTATATGAGCATTAGGTTCGGCGGGCTGATTCCCCAACCTAAAAATGTTGAGTTCAATCGTCATATTTCCAAAAGAGAGGTTCATCGAACCGTTGCGACAATTGATCACAGCATTTGAGGTTGCGAGAAATGGGCGACCGAGTATCACCGGAATTTGATTCCGGGGGTTAGCTACAGGCTGTGTATCTAATACAATAAAGTCAACGGGGAATATGAAGTCCCCGACTTTTATCAACACATCCTTTAGCTCACCCCTAGGGTGGGTGATTGATCGGTCGGCCATTTGGAGAGTGCAGTGTGTGGGTTTCAGGTCTCCGACGCCTAATTGCTCGTATACTGAATACGGAAGCAGGTTAACACTGGCACCAAGATCTAATAGTGCGCGGTTGATGTTCTTATCCCCAATAGTAATTGAAATCGTAGGACAGCCAGGGTCCTTCCGTTTTTGTGGTAAAGATTGGGTAAGGGCATCACTCACAGCACTAGCCAAGAAAACTTTCTTGGGTACCTGAGACTTCCTCTTTTTCGTGCACAAGTCCTTTAAGATTTTCGCGTAAGACGGGACTTGTTGGACAGTATCTAAAAGAGGAATATTAATGTTAACCTGCTTAAATAACTCCAAAATCTTCTCCATTTGTGGATTTTGTTTGTTAGACCTCAACCGGTTTGGAAATGGAACATTTTGAAAATTGGTTGAGTCTAATGCTGGAGGAGGAGATTTTGGAGTTGGAACGGATCCCAGAATAGGTGTTTTCGTGGAGTGAGAAGTGGGTCCGTTCAGAGCAGAAGAAGAGGAAGGAGAGCCTTGTGAAGAACGGAGAATAGGCTCAGAAGACGAAGAAGAAGAAGGAGAAGAAGAAGAAGAAGCGGCGGCCGGGGTGTCATCGTTGATCCGTTTGCCAATGTTGTTTTGCAGCATCCTCCCTGATCTCAGTGTAGTCACGACACTCACATTATGGTTTTGTTGTTCAAGAGCAACATGTGCATTATGTGGGTGACCGGGATTTGGAAGTGGCTGGGACGGGAGCTTCCCCTTCTCTCGCTCGCTTAAGGCCGCGTTCAGCTGTGCAATCTGGGCCTCGATGGTTTTGATGCTTTGCCCGTGTGCGGCAGTGTGTTGCACTAAAGATTGAATCGAAGACTGGATGTTGGCGGTGGATTGAGTCGATTGTTTAACAAACGCCTCCAGACTACGCTCGAGCGAGGAAACCTTATCGTTGTTTGACGGAACAAAGTTGTTTGGTGGAAAAGAGTTGTTGGGTGCAAAGTTGTTCGTCTGGTTTTGGTAAGGTTGGGGTTGGAAGGGCTGCTGATACTGAGTTTGTTGTTGCGCTTGTTGTTGCGGCGGAGGGGCCCTTTGGAAATTGTTGCCTTGGAATTGATTCTGATTCTGATTCCAGGCGAAATTGGGGTGGTTCCTCCAACCGGGATTGTAGGTGGAAGAGTATGGATCATTCCTCGGTCTTTGCTGGAATGCATTAACCTGATCCTGTCCTTGCGATGGTGGATTGTAAGGACACTCTTCGGTCAAGTGGGAAGGATCGGAACAACAAGCGCAGATGGTACGAAGGGGGAGAACAGGGGTGGGGGCAGGAGCAGAGAATTTGCTTTCTATTGCTTCAAGCTTTCTTGTTATAGCAGCCATTTCAGCTTTCATCGCAATAGAGACGTCAAGTTGGTGGATTCCTACCCTAGACTGACCTGTAGAAGTGGAGGTAGAAGAAGAAGAAGTCGGTCTGGTGCTCTCCCACTGTAGCGTTTGCTCCGCAAGATCGTCAAAGAACTGCCACGCTTCCTCGTCAGATTTCGATAGGAAGTGGCCCTGACAGATGGTTTCCAGCAACTGCTTCGTTGCTGGGTTCAGTTCCTCGTATAAGGTTTGGCAGAGTTGCCATTTCTCTATACCGTGGTGAGGACACTGAACAAGAAGGTCTTTGTACCGGTCAAAGCACTTCCAGAAGGGTTCAGAAGGAAGCTGGGAGAATTGGTTGATTTCATTTCGAATTCTTGCGGTCTTATGATTTGGATAGAATTTTTTCAGAAACGCTTTAACAAACTCGTCCCAGCTGGTGATTGAGTGGGAAGCGGTGCTATACAGCCATTTTTCAGCAAGATCGCATAAATACGTATAGCATCGTCTGACAGCTGGGTGGTTTTCATCATGGCACAGACATTTTGAAATTTATTGATGAAGATATAGGCATCTTCAGTTTCAAGCCCATGAAAACGTGGAAGCATGTTGATGAAATGGGGCTTAATTTCAAAGTTGTCCCCATTGGCCGGAGGAAGAGAAAGGCAGGTGGGAAGTGCAGAACGGGTGGGGTAGAAACGATCCTGGAGCGCGATTCGCTGCGGCGCTACAACAGGAGGAGGTGGACGATTGGTCTCCGTAGGAGGTGGAGCCAATCTAGCGGTGGTCAAAGAGATGTTCGTATTAAATCCTGACATCGCGGAAGAAGAGGTTGGTGAAGGTGAAGGTGAAGGTGAAGATGTATGAACAGAATTCCGGTCAACGTCGGAGTTGGCCGGCAAAGGAAGGGGTGAAAGAGGAGTGGACGGAGTATCGACTTCGGAGTCGATCGCGTAGTCGGTCGCGACTAACGTAACGCGGACTAGACGGGCGCTAGTGTCCCGAGTCCAAGCGGACATACACTAAACAAGTTTAGTATAGTCAAAGCGGAGAAGGTGAGGGTAAGAAAATGTCAATGAAGAAAGGCGATGGGTGGTGGGTGAAAATGGATTTGGCGACAAAGGGCAAGTTTTTATAAAAGTTTTTGATTTTTTTTTTTTTTTAGAAAGAGATTTACAGAAATATGTACGGAAATACGGCTTAAGCAATCACAAACAAGATATGCACAATCATACCTAGATCTACGGTCGCCTAGGTCTACTAGACCTGCTCCTGAACTTGATTTTCGAAGTTAAACAGTGTCGAGAAACAGGCTTAAAAATACACTGATCACGAGGCCAGGTAAGTGCAGAGATAAGGTGAGGTTGTCCAACGCTTTCGCGAAGTTCCTTAATTAAATAACCCTTTCTCTTTCGGCGGTTGCGCCTTTAACACTTTCCTAGACACCCCGTAAACAATATACGGTTAAGCAAAGTTCTAAACACGGTTTATCTTCTCCTAATGAGCGCGAAGTCCTTAGGGCTGAAGTCTAGTATTTTTTAATTTACAATGGACAATGCATATGCTTTAGTGATTTTTGGGGTCCTGGGAAGGGTGATGAAATCCCCACCCAATCTGGATTGGTTTCAAGCCCCTTAAGTCCGTATTAAAGAATGCAAAACAGTAACAAATCAACTGCAAACAATTTTTATTTGCGGCGCAAAGAATCCTGCACAAGAACAGTTTATTGGAAGGGGGAGAAGAATTTGCGCAAAGAAACCTGCAGAAAACACAATTCAGTGGAGTCCAGAGGAGTGGGGAGAGGCAGAGAGAGTTGCCCAGAAAAAATGGCAGCCCAAAGGCTCCAACTGGCCGCGGATCCGCGGCCTTAGCTCTCTATTGCCGCGGTTCCGCGGCAGGAACAGGGAGTTGGGGCTTCAGTTTTTGTGTGGGTGCTGGTGTGAGTCTCCTCTGCTTGTCTGGATCTTCTGAATTTTTACTTGCTCACTGTACCTTCTCCAGATCTTGACAGTAGACCGTATGCTTCGTTTTGTCCGTCGCGGTGTAGCCGCGAAATGTGGGTCTATCTTCCCACGTCTTTGGCACTGTACTTGAACTCCGTATTATCCAACGTCTTTGGCGTCGATCTTGAACTTCGTATTTTCCTGCACACTTTCACAAAAGCTAATCAAAAACAACAAGATGGTTTTTTTTTACAATGTATATATTTTTTTTCGTTTTTTTTTATACTTACAAATTAACCCGAAATTACACAAGGAAATAAACTACCGTCTCCCCGGCAACGGCGCCATTTGATTGATAGGACACGTGCGTGTTCAAGTTCTAGTTTAAATACCGCAATCAAGACGGTTTCGCTTGTAGCTAGCCGGTTGAGTACGGGTCGTCCGCAGGGAGATGGGAGTCTTTTTCAAAGTGTTCTAACGAGTTAAGTCCGGTTTTCAGATTTTGTTGGATTATCTAAGTGTTGAGTTGATATTTAAAGAGAGCTTGTTAGGGTTAGGATTAGGTTAGTTTGAGTTAGGAGTCTCCACATCTTTCGTTGCCCCACTTAATATCGGTGTTACGGTAATCGGCAACAACGGGGATTAGCACGACTAGGAAGGAACTTGCGAGTATAAGCTAGGCTTTCCAACGCATAGTCCTTCCTTTTGGTGCTTGTCCGTCCGTTCTTGGCTCTTATCCATAACCTCCGGTTAATTCAACCACAACCGGTCTCACTACGGAATCACCGCTATCATGTAGGATAGGGTGCCGTAAGGAGCGGATTGTGGTTCAATTAACGGGAGTTGATTTAAGTTGTTGGGCAATGAAAGAGTGAGAGAGATTTCCTTCTCTCAAACTTCCCTTATCCTACCCTAACAAGTATAAAACTACTCACACTTCGTAATACGGAAAAATAAAACAAACAAAAGAGGAAGATAGAAAGAAGGAGATTAGAAGAATACGACTAACTATTTGCGACCTCACCGTGGCGAGGATCGAGCGTAAGTATCATTGTCATATGAATGATAAAGAAAAAGAGAGAAGAAAGAAACAATCAAGCAAATAACAACAACTACTTAACAATTAAAATTACAACAAGTAAAGAAAGAGACAAGCATGATAATAAAATGGTCTTCTTTATTCATCACTCTTCACTCAAAAGCTCACTTACAAGTTTAATGGAGAAGATGTGAGAAGAGGAAGAAGAACATGTAAACTAAAACCTAGCAAAAAGAAATACAAGAATGGACCCTTTCCTTCTCAAACTTCTGGGCTATTTATAGGCTGGAGAATGGAAATCTAGGGCAACCTTCAGAATACATACGGAAATACCAAAACACCCCCAAAAGAACTTTTCCCCTGGCGCCAGAACGACCGCGGATCCGCGGCCTGGACCCACCTTTTGCCGCGGATCCGCGGCTTTATTGTTGAATTGGGCTTTCATATTTCTTGGGCTTCCCTGGTTTGATGTGTACATTATTCTGGCATATGTATTTTCTCAATTTGGCTCCACGATTTTTCCAGAATTTCTGTTGAGGGAAAGGTGGACTTTTTGTCAAGATTTTGTCATGATTGCCTCGAGCTCCGCGTAGATCTCTTGGATTTTGTGCTACCATTGAGCCTTGTGCATGAGAGTGACATTGATTTGACATTTTGTCTTCCTAAACTGGTATCTGGCAACACACGGATGAAGAGCGGAGACCCTGTTTTATCTGTGGTTGGCAGGATCCCGGATTTTGTCGTGTTTTCCATGAATTTCACCGTTTTAGAACCGAGAACCTGTATCCTGCAATTGACTAGCAAACACGGCTCAAGAGTATCTACCGATATGCAATGTGACAAAAATTGGGCGGTATGAAAATGCAAAAATCTGATATGAACAAAGGCCGTCAAAAACGATCGGCTCGGTCTCCCTGGCCTTCATCCTCGGATGGCTGTTGGCCTCCACGACCGGCGTGGGGTGCCGAGCCTCATGGGTACTCGACGTACCTCCCGCCGACATGACCATAATTTGGCCGATTGTCAACTCACCGGGAGGGGGACGCTGCTCCTTCTCGCGGTCAGCTTGCCGCTTATCCCGCAAGTACGCTGCCAGGTGTCCCGAACGGATGAGCTCCTCGATATAGTCTCGGAGCTGCTTACAGCTCTCTGTGGAGTAGCCTTGTGACCTGTGGAAACCGCAGTAAGGGCCCCAGGTGCGCTTGGCTGCCATGCGTGAGATCGGGGGGAGCTTGAAGAACCCTTCGCCCTTAGTCTCCTCTAGCAGTACCGTCTACGAGACATTAAGCGGGGTGTCCTCCTGAAACTTCAGGGAGTAGGGCTTTGGCCGCTCAAGTCTCTTTCTCTCTTCCCTTGCCTTTTTCTTTTGGTCAGTTAGCTCTACCCCAGGGAGATTTGCGTTCACCTCGGACTCGAGCTGGATCTCACGCTCGGTCCAGGCCTTTACCTCGGCCATGGTCTTAGGTTGTGCTAATGCAAAGGAGCGTAACAACTCCTTGTGCCTAAGACCAGATCTAAGTGCTGTAATGACCGTCTCGTCCCGATATTCTGGGACCTCGAGAAGGGCGTTGTAGAAGTGGGTGACGTACCCCTTGAATGTTTCTTTATCCCCGCTCTTGATTGTGAAGAGATGGTCGACGGTTCGTTTCTGCCGTCTTTTCCCGACGAAGTGGCTGAGGAATTGGGTGGCCAGCTCGTCGAAGGTTGAGATCGAGCGTGGTGCGAGTCCTCGGAACCAGTCACGTCCGGAGCGGATGAGAGTGGCCGGGAAAGCTCAGCATTGGGCGGCTTCAGAGTTGTCTTGGAAGCTCATTCCTGCGGTGAATGCGTCCAAATGGTCCTTCGGGCCAGACTTACCGTCGAAGAGAGAGACCTTTGGGGGCTTGTTCTGGGAGGAGACATGGACGGAGAGCAGCTCCTCGGTGAAGGGTTTTGTGAGCGAGTCGGCGGCGTACTTAGCCCCGTCGCTCGAATGATGATCTTCCCGATGCATACCTTCGATATTCTTTTCGAGGGCGTTGAGTCGGTCGTGGTATCCCGACGATTCGGCACATTCGGACCTTTGGTCTCGGCTGTTGGAGAGCTGTGTCCGGCCGCGGCCCCGGTTCCTTTCAATGATGTTCCTCAGGTCCCCTGGCGAGGTAGTCTTCGAGCTGCCATGACGAGTCCCGTCAGCGCGACCCCGTCGAGGGAGGGGGTGTCGGTCATGCCTGGGAGCAGGCGAGTTGACCGACATCTCCTCAGGAGGGACAGGGACGCGAACGGGCTCGGTG
This sequence comes from Agapanthus africanus, assembly GCA_030015575.1. Lineage (NCBI taxonomy): Eukaryota > Viridiplantae > Streptophyta > Magnoliopsida > Asparagales > Amaryllidaceae > Agapanthus > Agapanthus africanus. The sequence continues at coordinate 3,707,672 of JASDDO010000018.1, forward strand.
CGAGGCGCTCTGACGACGGACCTCGGTGTTGAACTGTGGAGGGCCCAGTGGGTCATAGAATATGTTGGCCCGGGAGATCTGCGGCCGCAGGAGGCAGCGAGGCGGTGGTCGGCAGTGCCGACGCAAACAGAGTCTTCTCTCCCTTTGTGGGGGTCCCGGTCCCAAGATGGGGGAGCGGCGACCTGGGGAGCTTGTCCCGCCGTTTGGACATGGACGAGCGCATCCGTGACGGACGCGAGTCGATCTATCCGGATGGTTAGGGCATTGATGGAGTTCGGGGGAGGAGATTCGTCCGCGCCTCCGTTGTGAGGGAGGCGGCGGCTAGTGCTTGGATCGTTGCGGTGATCGCTCGTTGTTGGGGTCAAAATTTGCACCCAGTTGACCAAGTCAAAGTCAAGGTCAACCCCAAGTCAGGTGGGCCCATGCCCAAGTCGAGCCCCGCGGCCAGCCTCCCCCATGCCAAAATGAAATCATGTAATAAATAATTTTTATGTAATTTTTTTTTGCATAAATGAGCATAAAGACAAATTTTTGTAAAGCCCATGGCTTATGTGCAAAAAGAAATAGCACATGAGACATGGTATGGGCAAAATGCCATTTTGTAAAGCCCAAGGGGCTATGTGTAAATGTGTAAGCCTATAAGAGGCAACATGATGAAAATATCTAATATACTTTTCATTCCCCCCCAAAAAACTAGGGTTCCTGTGCCTCCTTCTCCTTCCTTAAGGTTCTAAAACTTCTTCTTTCTTTTGAATTAAATCAAGAGTTTTACTCTTCCTCTTTCAAAACTAAATAGTTTTTCACCACAAAACCCACAAAGGGGAACTCAGATCTCCCATCAGATCTCAAAAATAAGAGATTTTTAAAACCTCATACTTCCCTCATCCCCAAGATTCGGTCAACAGGGGGGAGGAAGGAGGAGACCAATTCCCAAAGACCCCATTTTGGGAAAGATTCAAGGCTAAAAAATAAGAGATTACACACACACACATACTCCACAACACTGTCCCCACTAGAAAAAGAGCATTCGGGTTAAGACCTACTTAACATGATCATTTAGATCCAACAAAAGAGCATTTGGGCTCTATTGTTTTAGTTTAGGGACTTTGCGGTCCATGAGTTTAAGGACATCATAGTCTAATTTAGAGACATCATAGTCTATAGGGTTTAGTTTAGGGACGTTGCGGTCCATTTAAAGACATCGTAGTCTGTGGTATTTTGGCTCCACAGTTTGGGGATGCACTAAAAGTTATTGGTTATTGGGGTCCTCCATATCTCTGAAGACATTAAAGTATTACAACGACTTGTATCAGAGGTATGAAGAGATGTACCCTTGAACCAATATCCCGATTTGGGGAATGGGATGAACATCAGTTTATATGTCATCTGTTAGGAGAACACTAGTCATCTTTGGGATTATGATTAGTTTGGGGAGACCTGAACATGATGGCCCGGTTGATTGGTGACAAAAAAGGGTCTTGGTTTCGGAAGACTTGGCTAATTTGAGCTAAGGTTGATTTCCCTTAGTCACCCCATAGTGTTAAGCACTAAATCGGTGTTAAACACTGGACTTTAAGGAGCTCACATGTGAACACGTGAGGGGCCCCGAAGTGGGCATTGTTCCTTGAGTTTATTCCCTCATATATATATAAAAGTGTTGAGCACTTGGCTCACGTGTGAGCACGTGAGGCGCCCGAGGTGAGAACTGTTTTCTGGATTTTATTCCTCTTTCATTTATAAGTGCTAAGCACTTGGTTCATCAAATGGTCACGTGCAGATACGTGAGATGCCTTCAAAATGCGAGCCCTGTCTTTGGAATTTTCTCCCTCTTTTATACACAACTGCTTGGGGGTCACGTGGGAACACGTGAGGTGCCCCCAAAATGGGAGCTATCTTGAGTTTATTCCCTTTTTCCTTTTCTGAGTGCTAAGCGTTATTGGGCCACGTGAGATCACGTGAGGCACTCTGAAGAATGAAAACTGCCCTTTGATTTATTCCCTTTCTGCTTTATAAAAGTTAAGCACTGCTTGGGGATCACGTGGGGCCACGTGAGGCACTCCAAAAATAGGGTCTATTCCCTTTTTTCTTTTATAAGTGTTGAACACTTCTCAGGGGTTACGTGGGGTCATGTGACCTGATATCAATCGTTCTCTTTTGGTCATTGAAGGGAGGCTCATGTGGGCGCACGTGATATGTTAGGTGCTGATCTCTTTTACATGCATGGAGAGTTAAATCACTTATTTAAGACTTAAATTCTTTTATAGGGTTAAACCCCAATTCTATTTAGAGGAATTAAATTCCTATATGTTATATTGAAAGAATTAAATTCTCTAAACTCATTTCTCCCCCTAAGTTTTGAATCTGCATGACAGATCTTCCCGATGAGAATTGAATTCTCAACTTGTGGAGAGATCTGCTTCTGCAGATCTTCAACCAGAGGAAGAACTAAGTTCTTTTTAGAAGAGTTAAACTCTTGGTTTGAGAATTAAATTCTCTTTTTGTTTCGTGGAAGCTTATGGAGTAATCTCATTTCTTCTCTTACCTAGAGTTTCTTTCTTCTTTGAAGAGACCTTCTTCTCTCTGGAGAATTTAATTCTCTTTTCTCTTTTTTTTTGCTTTCAAGGGGGTTCTTCTCTCTCCTTCCTTCTGTGTTTTCTGTATATATCTCTCCCTTCTCTTTTTTCCCCTCTTATCTTCTATTTATAGGAGAAAGAAAAGAATCACTTTGTTCAGCTAATCTCTCATTGAGAGATTTTGATTGATTTTATAACTTGATCTTTTAGATCACTTGGTGAATTTTATTCACCGTTGGATTTTTAATCTAAAGGCTCTCTATTTAACAGAGAATATTTCTTGTTTGTTTAACAAGATTATGAATATCTTGTTAGTTTTAACAAGATTAGAATTTTATTCTATAATATCTTTTTAGTTTAACAAGATCAAAAATACATTTTCTTAATATGGATATCTTGTTAACATAGAATTTTATTCTTATTATAAGATTAGGAAAATATTTTCCTATAATAGATTTTTATTCTATCAAATGATCACCGTTGGATTTTTGATCCAAGGGTCCTCTGTTTAACAGAGAAGATCTTTCTAGTTTAAGGAAGATTAAGAAAATATTTCCCAAATAGAATTTAATTCTAGAATTTGATAGGAACATTTTAAATTAGGGTGCTCACATGCTTTGCATGTGATAGGAAAAAGCACTCATGCATTTAACACGCGACCCCTAGTGTGGGTTTTAGCCTGTGTATGTTCAGAGCGTTCACGTGTGTAACACGTGAGGCATGTTTGGCCCTTGGTTATTTATGTTCAGCACTCATATGCTTTGCATATGTGTGCCCACGTGTTTTAGACGTGATGCCTGTTTTTTTGAGGATTCTCCCCCTTTTTTGTAAGGGAACAAGTAGCTCTTGGCCGAAAATTTTGGCGGGAACAAATGCCCCCACTACTTTGCTCACGTAAGCATGTACGTGGGTGGAGTAGTGCAGAGTTACGCATGGCAATAGAATTGAGGGCTTAGGGGACAGGGTTAGAGTCCTTGCTAGCCTAAGACTTTTGTCGAGACGGGTCGAGAAGTTCTCGCAGGAACATTATTTTCCCTACGAGTCGAAACGAATCGAGAAGCGATGGCTTAGGAAACAGGTTTAAATCTGTCGCCTAAGGCTTTTCAATTTTATGAGCCGTGAGGGTCTCATAAAGATTTTTCTCCTTACGAGTCGAGAGGATCTCGTAGGTGTAAATTCTTCCTAGAAATCGTGAGGATCTCTAAGTGTTCATCGCCTCCGTGAGTCGTAAAGATCTCACTCGGGTATTTTTCCTTATGAATCGTGACGACCCGTAAGTAGCTTCTTTATTTCATTGGCGAATGTGACTTTGGCAAATGTGGCCCGCGGATGGTCCATCTTGACCTCCTTGTAGAGCAGCAACGGCTTAAGAAACAGGTTCAGATCTGCCACCTAAGACTTTTTAACTTTATGAGCCATTAGGGTCTCATAAATACTTTTCTCCCTACGAGTCGAGAGGATCTCATAGGTGTAATTTCTCCTTAGGAGTCGTGAGGACTCCTAAGTGTGTTTTTTCTTGAGAGTCGTAAGGATCTCACAAGAGAATTTTCCCGCTTACAAGTCGAAAGGACTTGTAAGTGGTTGATGAGTTGACTTGTTCTCGAGTCGAAGCGTTGCTTCGACGGGGAGGTCGAGGGTTGACTTTGGCCGTTTTCCACGGTGTCATGATTGACTTTCGTCGTGTTCTACGGGGTCGATGGTTGACTTTGGTCGTGTTCCACGGGGTCAGGGGTTGACTTTGGCCGTTTTCCATGGGGTCAGGATTGACTTTAGCCGTTTCCACGGAGTCGGGATTGACTTTGGCCATATTCCATAGGGTCAGGAGTTGACTTTCGTCGTTACGGTGTCGGGGTTGACTTTCGCCGTTACGGTGTCGGGGTTGACTTTCTCCGTTACGGTGTCGGGGTTGACATTGGCCGTTACGGTGTCGGGGTTGACTTTCGTCATTTCGGTGTCCGGGTTGACTTTCACCGTTTCGGTGTCGGGGTTGACTTTCGCCGTTCGGCGTCAGGGTTGACTTTCGCCGTTACGGTGTCAGGGTTGACTTTCGCCGTTGCGGTGTCAGGGTCGATTTTTTCCGTTCGACTTTCTCCGTTTTCTATGGTATCGGGGATCGACTTTCGGTTGTCTGTGAACCGCAGAGTCTTGGAACTGGGGACTTTGCCGTGGCTCCGTTTTGCTGACGTCGTATATTCCTGCAGAGACACTGATTTCTATGCAGGTCGACGCGAATCGAGATGCTTTCGTCAAGAACGTTGATTTCCCTGAATCGAGTTTTTTGCCAAGGACACCGATTTCCTCGAAGTTGAGACGAAACGAGAGATTCCTGCAAAGACACTGATTTCCTTGTGGGTCAACGCGAATCGAGATGCTTTCGTCAAGGACGCTGATTTCTCTGAATCGAGGTATTTTGCCAGGGACACTGATTTCCCTGGGGTTGAGACGAATCGAGAGATTCCTGCAAAGACACTGATTTCTCTACGGGTCGACACGGATCGAGATGCTCTCGTCAAGGACGTTGATTTCCCTGAATCGAGGTATTTTGCCAAGGACACTGATTTCCTCGGAGTTGAGACGAATCGAGGTATTCCTGCAATGACACTGATTTCTCTGCGGGTCGATGCGAATCGAGATGCTCTCGTCAAGGACGTTGATTTCCCTGAATCGAGGTATTTTGCCAAGGACACTGATTTCCTTGGAGTTGAGACGAATCGAGGTATTCCTGCAAAGACACTGATTTCTCTGCGGGTCGACGCGAATCGAGATGCTCTCGTCAAGGACGCTGATTTCCCTGAATCGAGGTTTTTTGCCAAGGACACTGATTTCCCTGGGGTTGAGACGAATCTAGAGATTCCTGCAAAGACACTGATTTCTCTGCGGGTCGACGCGAATCGAGATGCTCTCGTCAAGGACGCTGATTTCCCTGAATCGAGGTATTTTTCCAAGGACACTGATTTCCTTGGAGTTGAAATGAATCGAGGAATTCCTGCAAAGACACTGATTTCTTTACGGGTCGACGTGAATCGAGATGCTCTCGTCAAGGACGTTGATTTCCCTGAATCGAGGTTTTTTGCCAAGGACACTGATTTCCATAGGGTTGTGACGAATCGAGATATTCCTGCATAGACACCGATTTCTCTGCGGGTCGACGCGAATCGAGATGCTCTCATCAAGGACGATGATTTCCCTGAATCGAGGTATTTTGCCAAGGGCACTGATTTTCTCGGAGTTGAGACGAATCGAGGTATTCCTGCAAAGACACTGATTTCTCTACGGGTCGACGCGAATCGAGATGCTCTCGTCAAGGATGCTGATTTTCCTAAATCGAGGTTTTTTGCCAAGGACACTGATTTCCCTGGGGTTGAGACGAATCTAGAGATTCCTGTAAAGACACTGATTTCTCTGCGGGTCGACGCGAATCGAGATGCTATCATCAAGGACGCTGATTTCCCTGAATCGAGGTATTTTGCCAAGGACACTGATTTCCCTGGAGGTCAGTTGACTTGTTTCCGAGATGGAGCGTTGATCCAGCGGGGAGGTTATTGGTTGACTCTAGGTTGTCTGTGGACCGTAGAGTCTTAGAACTAGGGACTTTGCCGTGGCTCCACTTTGTTGACGTCGCGTCCGAATCCTGCTGGAATGAGGAGGAACGCCGTTGTTGTTCTTCTGGGATGCAGATGTTGTCGTCGAGATCTGACAAGGTCCGGTGGGAAAATGTGGTCCCCTTTTTGTTTATGCCCATGGATTGTATACAGAGGTTAGTATGGACTCACCTGTAGGGCAAAAGTTTCATTTTATACGTATTTTGTTTTCTTTCCGCGATACTCTATCATTTCGGCTATCTTTCGTGGTGCTCAATCATTTCATCTTTTTTTTACTCGCTATTTTTTTAATTGCGAGTTGCCCAATCATTTCGGCTATTTTGTATGCATATATTTTACTTGCTGATTTCGTTGCAAGTTGCCCCATCATTTCGGCTATTTCATATGCATTTTTGGCTCGCTGATTTTTTATCGCGAGTATAGGACTTGGGATCTGATACCGATTTAGGCATCAACATCGCTACAACTAGGATATTGCCAGAAGCGAATCATCATTTGCCTTTTCCGATGTCGGACAAAGGTGGCTTAGCAAACAGGGTTAAGATCCTGCCAACTAAGGCTTTTGACTTCATGAGCCGTAAGGGTCTCATAAAGATATTTCTCCCTATGAGTCGTGAGGATCTCGTAGGTGCGTTTTCTTGTTAAGAATCGTGAGGATTTTTAAGTGTATGGTCTCTTATAAGTCGTAAGGATCTCACAAGAGTGCTTTCTCCTTATAAGTCGAGAGGACTTACAAGTGTTGTTCGCCATATGAAGATATCCCTCGTCAGTGGTGGGACTCTGTTGGGGCAACGTTTATTTGTGCCCGTGGATTGTATACAAGGGTCAGTATTGGACTACCTGTAGGGCAATCTGGGGATTGTGATGGCTTAAGAATATGTCCAGATCCCTGGAACTTAAGGCTTTTGAATCCTATGAGCCGTGAGGATCTCATATGGGAATTCTCCTTACGAGTCGTGAGGATCTCGTAAGTATAACTTCTCCTTTGGAATCGTAGGGATCCCTAAGTGTGTTGCTCCCTTGTGAGTCGTAAGGATCTCACGCAGGTATTTTCTCCTTACAAGGTCGTGAGGACCTTGTAAGTGTCTTTTAACGAGATTGCGCCCTTTCGGGTTTACACAAGCTCACCGGTAGCCCTGCTGTTTTTACTCACGGAGCCCTTTCGGGTTTTCATCCGTGCTCATTTTGCTTATGGACGTACCTTTTTTTTTGCGAGTATGGATTCAAGATTTGATACCAATTTTAGCATCAGTATCGCTGCGACTGGAATATCGCCGGGAGTGAATCATTATTTGCCGTGAAAGGACTTGGAATTTGATACCAATTTAGGAATCAGCATCGCTACTACTGGAACGTTGCCATGAGCGAATCATCATTTGCCTCTGTCGATTCGAACAAAGATAGCTTAGCAAACAGGGTTAGGATCCTGTCGACTAAGGCTTTTGACTTCATGAGCCGTAAGGGTCTCATAAAGATGTTTCTTCTTACGAGTCGTGGGGATCTCGTAAGTGTGTTTCTCCTCAGGAATCGTGGGGATTTCTAAGTGTGTTGCTCCCTTGTGAGTCATAAGGATCTCACGCAGGTATTTTCTCCTTGCAAGGTCGTGAGGACTTTGCCAGTATGCATGAATTTTTTATGAGTCTGCGCCCTTTTGGGTTTTCACAGACTCACCGGTAGCCCTGCTGTTTTTACTCACGGATTCCTTTCGGGTTTTCATCCGTACCCATTTTGCTTGCGGACGTACCTTTTTTTTTTACGAGTCTGCACCCTTTCGGGATTTCACAAATATCGCCGGTAGCCTTGCTGTTTTTACTCACAGAGCCCTTTCGGGTTTTCATCCGTGCCCATTTTGCTTGTGGACGTGCCCTAGGATACTGCGGTTTGTAGTAGTTTAAAGACGTTTCGGTCAGTCGTTAGTTTTAGGACATTTCGATCCATTGTTGCCATATTTGAGGCAAATTTCTAGTTTACGAACTTTTTGGTCCATAGTAACTTTGAGGCGAAGTTTCGCCAGATGCTCTCTGAACAAGTAGGTTTCCCCTTGATAGACCTTGTCACATAATCCAAGGATTTTGGCATTGCTCCTGCCCCCAGCTCCTCTACGTTATCTCCTAACACCGGGTGAGCTTCTTTGTTACTTAGCGACAAATGAGAAATCATGTGGCAACTCGCCACATAATCTTCGGGTTCCTCTGACAAGTCGTCTCCCTCATCATTGTCGTTATCTTCACTTTCAAGAATGTGATTGAGAAACTCTTGAAGCGTGACTGAGGTTCGCGCCTTCTGGTTGTATTCCTCCAGCGCGTCAATATGCTTTTGCAGATCCGTTTGCCGTTAGACTGCGCGGGCTTTTTGGTCTTCTTATTTTTCTTCGAATACTTTGACGGCTGGGCCTGGGTGTTTTGCCCATTGCTACTAATTCCCGATGTTGGGCGTGGTTTCAGCATCCCATAAATGATCTCCGGCTCTTGCGGGCTTTTCCACCTGATCGCCGGACATGTTTGAAGATCTTTCAGCATTCTTTTAGTTTTTGCCGAAAGAACGACTTCCCATGGAGCTTCCTCTATGAATGAGCACGATGCCCCCGGCATGTCCATCATTTTCGGAGCATGTGGTTGTGGCGGGTTCACCTACCAATTTTCAGACAACGCGAATTTGCCTTCCTGATACTGGTCTTCAACCCAGTTTTTGAAGACGTAGCGATCTTCGATTGGATAACCCATTACTCGATGGTAGAGACAATAGTTAGGATGGTTGGCGTCACCGGGTTGCGATGAGTGTCTCGGCTCCGGCAAGGTGATGAGCCCATTGCGTATTGCCAGTTCGAACAGTCTCCTTGTTTTATCTCGGGAAAACGAGTACGGACGTCCCAGTTTCTCCTCGAGGGATTGGCGTGGGCGCACATTGCTTTGGCGAACAACCGGTTTTATGTTACTCGGCTGTTGTTGAGTGTTGGCGAATGTTCCCTGATAAAATATCAGGAAATACCCTAATGGGGTATCACGTGCTCACACGTGACCAAGAGTCACGTGCTGACACGTAATGGTTTTCTGGGACTCTGTTATTATAGAAGTAAAATTCTAATCAAACAAGTAATTAATGGAGTCACGTGCCCACACGTGATGGACCATTAAAGAACCCACTGAAGGAATTAAATGGCATGATAAAACTGCAAGGAAAGACCCTAATGGGGCGTCACGTGTGGACACGTGGTGATTCCTGAGCCTTTTAAAACAACATAATTAAATTCTGGTTAAAATGTCAATCAAAGGGGTCACGTGTCAACACGTGATGTGTTCCTAAGTTCCTTAATTAATTGAATTGAATTCTACAGAAATGATCAAACAGTGGGACCACGTGCCACCACGTGATAGGCTCTTAAGCCTTATGAACTAATAGAATTAAATTCTAATTAAGGGAAATCAAAGACCCTAAATGGAAAAATATTTCTTTAAATCTTTCTAAACAAAAGAGAGATCGTGCTCTGTGAAGTGGAGACCCATTGGATTAAAAATCCAATGGTGATTAAAGATCACCAATTTATAGAAAGATTCTATACAAGGAAAGATTTTCCTGAAAATTCACCAAGAATAACAAACAAAATATCTTTTGGATTAAAATCCAACGGTGAATAAAATTCACCGAGTGATCTAAAAGATCATATTGGTTACAGAAACAACCAAAATCTTTCAATGAAAGATTGACTAAACAAATTGATTCTTTTCTTTCTCCTATAAATAGGAGCCAAGAAGAGAAGATGAGGATCTTGGATTTTTAGAGAAAAAACAATAACAGAGAGAAAAAAGAGAGAAGAATTTAATTCTCAAGAGAGAAAAGAAGTTCCTTTCAGAGAAAAGAAACCCTAGATGTGAAAGGGGAAAGAGATCTAAGCTCCATAAAACAAAAAGAGAATTTAATTCTCAATTTAAGAGTTTAACTCTTCTGAATAAGAACTTAGTTTTTCCTTTGGTTGAAGATCTGCAGAAGCAGATCTCCCCACAAGTTGAGAATTTAATTCTCATCGGGGAGATTCTGCCATGCAGATCCAAAACTTAAAGGGAGAATTGAGTTTAAGGAATTTAATTCCCCCAAATTCATAGGAATTTAATTCCTCCAAATGAAACTAGGGTTTAACCCCCCAAATTCATAGGAATTTAATTCCTCCAAATGAAACTAGGGTTTAACCCTATATGAGAATTTAATTCTCCCAAATTCATAGGAATTTAATTCCTCCAAATGAAATTAGGGTTTAACCCTACATAAGAATTAATTCTTTCACATACATAAGAATTTAATTTCTCTAAAACATAATTAGGGTTTAACCCTACAGAGAATCTAATTCTTAAAACAAGAGACTTAAAACTCTCCATGCACGTAAAGAACTTGGTCACGTGGTAATACGTGACCCTCATCCTCAATGATCAGAAAAGAAATAACAAAACTAGGTCACATGCCCCCACGTGACCCTTAAACAGACTCCCTAAAATGAAAAGGAAAAAGCTTGGAGGCAATGCCTCACGTGCTCCCACGTGACCCTTAAAATAAAGGGAACAAAGCCAAATGAAGAATCAATTTTGGGCGCTCTCACGTGTCCCCACGTGACCCCTTAATAAACACTTTAATAATCAATACATAGATGCCCATCACATGCCAACACATTATGGCCTGAAGACTAAAAGTGTTTAACGCTTATTTGAATATTCTAAGAATAAAATAAAGGAGATTTGGCCCAATTCTCAGGCGCCTCACATGACCCCACGTGACCACCCCTCTTTTAGTGTTTAACACTATTTTAAGCATTTTGTCCCCAGTGTTTAACACTGTTTTAAAGCGCATCACGTGGGAACACGTGATTGCCAAATATATGTTAGTGTTTAACACTATTCTCAAACCGGTCTTAGCCCAAATTGGCTAAGTCTTTCTGAGTCAAGACTCCCCTTTGATTAAACCCCGACTACATTCTTTCAGACTTGATCATTTAATATGACATTCAAAGAAAACTCTAGAGCCATGATGAATGGTCAATGCCCAATAAAAGACAAAATGTTGTCAGAGCCTCCAAACCCCTGTTTAGTATTGCTAAATAATAGGGGGGCTGAACCCAGACAAATGTTCAATAGTCCAACAAAGAGCCAACATTTCAAACTTAATTGGACTTAGCCCAAATTAGCCATAAGTCCTCAATTCAGATTTAACTGAGCCAATGTGCTCATAATCTAATTAATCGATCTTAGTTCCAAATTGGACTACAGATCTCCCAATCAACTTTGGTTCAATGGTACATCTCTTCACTCCTTTGATATTTGTCGTTATAATCCTTCAACGTCTTCAGAGAGGTGACGGGTCCCGATAACCAATCATTCCATGGACTGTGGGGTCCTTAAACTCATGGACTATGATGTCCTTAACCTTGGACTGTGGGGTCCTTAAACGCATGGACTATGATGTCCTTAACCTTGGACCGAGATGTCCTTAAACTAACATTGGACCACCGTGTCCTTAAACTGATAATCGACCGCAATGTCCCTAAACTAAACAATAGAGCCCAAATGCTCTTTTGTTAGATCTAAATGATCCCGTTAAGTTGATCTTAGTCTAAAAATTAGACTAATGTATCCTTAACAAACGTTTAAGTTGATCTTAGTCTCAAATGAGACTAACGTATCCTTAAACCCAACCCCCAAACCCAAATCTAAGAAAATACGGATTTGGACTAATCCACGCCCTACGGGCAACAACATAAAGTAGTCTCCGTATACAATTCATGGGCAACCAAAAACCAAACAAACACACACACGACACGAAATGACCATCTGGAGAAGGAGAAAGTGGTTACCGCAACGCGGTAGCGTAATTAACTGCAGGGGCTTGCGCCTGCAGGGAAGAGTGTCCCCACAATCAAAAGCCCCTCAACGAGGGGGAATCTGACGAAGTCTGCTATACCGGCCGCATCCGTTTAAACCTTCGATACATGGTGTCATAAATCAACTTGGCATCTTCGGAGAGGTGGACGGATAACACCAATTAGCATTTGCCCCGAAATTCAGGCAAGAAGGACCTGCACGGTCGCGTCTCCATGTTTCGGCGGGGAACATCGACAAAGGTCGCTTTCCCTTTCCCTTTTTCATTTTGGAGCTCCGTTTTTTGAGAGGATGGCCTGTGGCCCATCTGGTCCATCTGGGCCAGCTTGTCTATCAGGGCCTGGGAGGTAGTTGGCTTGAAGAACATTATGAATTGAGAAATGGTCGACTGCGAATCGAGGGTTCCCACAAACATGCCTACTGCAGGAGCCTCTCCCATGCGCTGTTCGCATTTTGACCATAGGTTCCGCCACCAGATTGCATACTGCACCCATGTCTCTCCCGGCTTCACCCTGGTATTGATCAACGCCGTGATTAGGGTGCGCTCGCCAGCGCTCACGAAACGCTGTGTAAGCAATAGCTCCATTTCTGCAAATGTCTTGACAGAGTCATTCGGGAGCTCGGAATACCACTCGAATGTTGTCTCCGACAAGCTGCCAACGAATTGGCGAAGCGGCAGTTTATCGTCACCTCCAGTATTACTGCACAAGGCTCTGAATTGAGCAATGTGCTAGTGTGGATTTCCCGTCCCCTTATATACGTGGAATTTAGGGATCGTATATCCTGGCGGGTACTTTATTTGATCGTACCAACCCGGATAGGGTCGTCCAGTTTTAACGATTTGGCCAGCCGCTTCGCTCGCCTGATGAGCTCGTATCTGTTGAGCTATATAGTCATCCAGGGCGGCTTTGGAGATCGTCTCCTCTTTGGCCGTTGATAGAGCCGGAAGAGGGATCGATGTCTCCCCTCTGTCGTCTTCAAGGACAATCGGAGGGTCTTCAGCTGGAGGACCCGGCTGTATCATCGTTCCGACCATATCTTGGAATAAAAGCGACATTTGTTTTATGTTGGCCGCCTGTTTTGCGGCCTCTTTGTCTTTCCTCTCGAGCATTCTTCTGAGGAATTCAGCATCAGTTTCCTGTTCCAGACGCTGCTCCGACGATGTTTGCGGACTTTCTTTTCGCCCAGTGAGTGCGGTCATCTTCGTTAGCATCTCTTGGAGCTTTTGCTGTTGTTGCTCCTGAGTCTTTGTCACCGATCGGGTGAGTGGTTGATGACCCGTGGAGATACGGCTATCCTCTTTCCCGGATGCCATATAAACAGTGTGCACCACCATGCCCCCAGACTTGGAGCGTTTGGATTCAGTGCTTTTGAGCATTGTCGCAGACACGGGGATTTTCTTCGACCTTCTTTTTTTGTGAGCGGTCGAAGTTGAGGGGGCCGTTGCAGCGGGCACCCAAGTAGACGACACCTTCTGTGGTATGACAACGTGATCCTTCTCTTGCCGAACCTTCACTTTCATTGGTTGGCAGGAGTAGTCTGGGTTAATCACAGAGTCTTGGACCCTTCGCCGAACCCTATGGATTTTAGAGGACAGCCACTGAGGGGGCTGCTCTGGTTTCACCTTTGTAACGTTTTCAGTAGGTGAAGGAGATCTTTTTAGCACGACCGTCGGAGAGTTCTTACGCACCCTCCTGAGCGGTTCAAAGCTGTTCCCAGTTGGAACAGCAGCATCAACTTCCACCGTTGGAGCCGGCGGGGTAAGTCCAGATGGGGAATTGCCCCCAGCTTTCCTCACTCGGCGCTAGTGGCAACGTCGAGCGTGTCGAGCAGACGGTACTGGCTCAGCTATGGGGGTGGCTTCTTCATGCCCCCTGCTTTGATAAGGGGCTGTTGTCGTCGTTAGCTTGTCGAAAACCGACGTTCGCTGAGAGGGGATGGCCAACCTGTCGAAGGCAGACTTTCGGACAGGGGTAACAGCCTTGGTGACTTCGCCCGGAATGGGAGTTGGAGCAGCCAGTCATGCAAAGACTGTTCTTTTAGCAGGAGAAGCCGCTTTGACGACTTCTTTCACTGGAGCAGGGATGGCTATCCGTTTAGGGATAACCCCTTCAGGTATCGCGGGCTTCTTCACGGGCCTATTGGAGTTTTGGCTTAGCCTATCAAAGACTGAGGTGCTGGACTTGGACGACCCGTTGAGAGGGGCCGTGGTAGTCATAAGCCGATCGAAGACCGACTTCTTCGGAGCTACTTGCAATGGCATTGGGGCATTGAAGCTCATGGGTGGGAGCATGGTCCCAAAGAACAGCCCAATGGTGGCTTGCGTCACATGTTCCACTGGTATCTTGAAAACGGAGGCTGCCTGAGGCCCGTAAGCCACTCCTCCAGCGAGGACAGAGTGTGAGTTGTTGCAGTTTGTGCAGTTGGAAGCCATTTTCTCTGCACGGAGCAAGACACCCAATCTTAGTACCTCGAATCCAAGGGCAACCATAGCTAACCGCGATTCGTTCGTGAAACACGACACACGAAGTGTGGAGTGGAAAAAGGAAAAGGTCCCACCGGGCGTGCCAGAATCTATTCGCCTCCGAAATACGCGACCGGGACGTTGGGACGTCTGGCCTGAATTTTAGGGGGCAGATGCTATTTGGTTTTATCCGTCCACCTCTCCGAAGATGCCAAGTTGATTTATGGCACCGTGTATCGGAGGTTTGGACAGATGCGGCCATTGTAGCAGACTTCGTCAGATTGCCCCTTATTTGAGGGTTTTTTTTATTGTGGGGACGCTCTTCCCTGCAGGCGCAAGCCCCTGCAGTTAATTACGCTGCCGCATCGCGGTAACCACTTTCTCCTTCTCCAGATGGTCACTTTGTGTCGTGTGTGTTTGTTTTATTTTTGGTTGCTCGTGGATTGTATAGGAGACTAATTTATGTTGTCGCCCGTAGGGTGTGGATTAGTCCAAATCCGTATTTTCTTAGATTTGGGTTTTGGTTTTGGTTTAAGGATCGTTAATCTCATTTGAGACTAAGATCAACTTAAACGTTTGTTAAGTATACGTTAGTCTAATTTTAGATTAAGATCAACTTAACCATTTGTTAAGTATACGTTAGTCTAATTTTAGACTAAGATCTACTTAACAGGATCATTTAGATCCAACAAAAGAGCATTTGGGCTCTATTGTTTTAGTTTAGAGACTTTGCGGTCCATAAGTTTAAGGACATCATAGTCCATGGAGTTTAAAGACATCATAGTCTGTAGGGTTTAGTTTAGGGACGTTGCGGTCCATTTAAAGACATCGTAGTCTGTGGTATTTTGGCTCCACAGTTTGGGGATGCACTAAAAGTTATTGGTTATTGGGACCCTCCATCTCTCTGAAGACGTTGAAGGATTACAACGACATGTATCAGAGGTATGAAAAGATGTACCTTTGAACCAATATCCCGATTTGGGGAATGGGATGAACATCAGTTTAGATGTCATCTGTTAGGAGAACACTAGTCATCTTTGGGACTAGGATTAGTTTAGGGAGACCTGAACATGGTGGCCCGGTTGATTGGTGACAAAAAGGGTCTTAGCTAATTTGAGTTAAGGTTGATTTCCCTTAGTCACCCCATAGTGCTACAAGGATCCGGAATGCTACCCGACTACTTAATTGGTTTAGGTTACCCACGCCAAGCTGCTCTCGGTGAAAAAACTTCCCTTCTAGCACTGAATCGGTGTTAAACACTGGACTTTGGAGGAGCTCACGTGTGAACACGTGAGGGGTCCCGAAGTGGGTATTGTTCCTTAAGTTTATTCCCTCATATATATATATATATATATAAGTGCTGAGCACTTGGCTCACGTGTGAGCACGTGAGGCGTCCGTGGTGAGAACTGTTCTTTGGATTTTATTCCTCTTTCATTTATAAGTGCTAAGCACTTAGTTCATCAAACAGTCACGTGCAGACACGTCAGGTGCCTTCAAAATGCGAGCGCTGTCTTTGGAATTTTCTCCCTCTTTTATACACAACTGTTTGGGGGTCACGTGGGAACACGTGAGGTACCCCCAAAATGGGAGCTATCTTGGGTTTATTCCCTTTTCCCTTTTCTGAGTGCTAAGCGTTATTGGGTCACGTGGGATCACGTGAGGCACTCTGAAGAATGAAAATTGCCCTTTGATTTATTCCCTTTCTGCTTTATAAAAGTTAAGCACTGCTTGGAGGTCACATGAGGCTACGTGAGGCGTTCCAAAAATAGGGTTTATTCCCTTTTTTCTTTTATAAGTGTTGAACACTTCTCAGGGGTCACGTGACCTGATATCAATTGTTCTCTTTTGGTCATTGAGGGGAGGCTCACGTGGGCGCACGCGATATGTTAGGTGCTGATCTCTTTGACATGCATGGAGAGTTAAATCCCTTATTTAAGAATTAAATTCTTTTATAGGGTTAAACTCCAATTCTATTTAGAGGAATTAAATTCCTATATGTTACATTAAAAGAATTAAATTCTTTAAACTCAATTCTCCCCCCAAGTTTTGAATCTGCATGACAGATCTCCCCATGAGAATTAAATTCTCAACTTGTGGGGAGATCTGCTTCTGCAGATTTTCAACCAGAGAAAGAACTAAGTTCTTTTTAGAAGAGTTAAACTCTTGGTTTGAGAATTAAATTCTCCTTTTGTTTTGTGGAAGCTTATGGAGTAATCTCCTTCCTTCTCTAACCTAGAGTTTCTTTCTTCTTTGAAGAGACCTTCTTGAGAATTAAATTCTCTTTTCTCTTTTTTTTTTGCTTTCAAGGGGGTTCATCTCTCTCCTTCCTTCTGTGTTTTCTGTATATCTCTCTCCCTTCTGTTTTTTTTCCTTCTTGGCTCCTATTTATAGGAGAAAGAAAAGAATCAGTTTGTTCAGCCAATCTCCCATTGAGAGATTTTGATTGATTTTATAACTAACATAATCTTTTAGATCACTTGGTGAATTTTATTCACCGTTGGATTTTTAATTCAAAGGTTCTCTGCTTAACAGAGAAGATTTCTTGTTTGTTTAACAAGATTATGAATATCTTGTTAGTTTTAACAAGATTATAATTTTATTCTATCATATCTTTTTAGTTTAACAAGATCGGAAATATATTTTCTTAATATGGTTATCTTGTTAATATAGAATTTTATTCTTGTTATAAGATTAGGAAAATATTTTTCTATGATAGATTTTTATTCTATCAAATGATCACCGCTGGATCTTTGATCTAAGGGTCCTCTGTTTAACAGAGAAGATCTTTCTAGCTTAAGGAAGATTAAGAAAATATTTCCCAAATAGAATTTAATTCTAGAATTTGATAGGAACATTTTAAATTAGGGTGCTCACATGCTTTTCATGTGATTGGCAAAAGCACTCACGTGTTTAACACGTGATCCATAGTGTGGGTTTTAGCCTGTGTATGTTCAGAGCGCTCACGTGTGTAACGCATGTTTGGCCCTTGGTTATTTATGTTCAGCGCTCATATGCTTTTCATATGTGTGCCCACGTGTTTTAGACGTGATGCCTGTTTTTTTTTGAGGATTTTCCCTCTTTTTTGTAAGGGAA
Source organism: Agapanthus africanus (assembly GCA_030015575.1). Taxonomy (NCBI): domain Eukaryota; kingdom Viridiplantae; phylum Streptophyta; class Magnoliopsida; order Asparagales; family Amaryllidaceae; genus Agapanthus; species Agapanthus africanus. Next base: position 3,725,267 of record JASDDO010000018.1, read on the forward strand.
CAATTAGCTCTTGGCCGAAAATTTTGACGGGAACAAGGCCGAGGGGGTTATTCATGCTGCGAGGTTAGCAGAAGAGTCTTCTTCAGAGAGCGAGGGTCTGCGATTCGAGCTGCGTCTGGAGAGGGAGAGGACGACGTTCCTTAGAGCCCGGTCGGAAGCCGCGGGGCTCGCCGTTTCAAAGTGCCAGAAGTCCTATCGCCGCCTGAGCGAGTCCCACCGAGCCATCGAGGCAAAGTTGGTGGAACTGGCCGACCGCTTTGCCGCCATGAAGAGGGCGAGGGATGCCGGCAGGTGGGATGCCGAGGCGGAGCTTCTGGCGCTTCAGGAGACGGAGGTTGCCGAGATCCAGGCTAGAAAGGCAGTAGCCGATTACAAAGGGTCGGACCAGTTTTACGTTGACCTCGGCGATGCCTCATTGCATGGAACAAAGCTCTTGATGCCGTCAAGGAGCAGCTTCCAGAGTTTGTCGACGGTGAGCTTCGAGCTCGTCCCCACTTTCAGTGGTCATGCCCCCGGTCGACAGTGACGAGGGAAGCGAGGCCTAGGCCGGGCTTGCGGCCCGAACTTCTTGGCTTTTCCTCCTCTCTTTTTTGTAAGCATTTGGGCATTTTGTAAGGCTGGGGAGCTCATAATACCCTTGTAAAGACCTTTTGCTTTGTGAATAAAGATTTTTGTTTTTGCAGTAGTGTTTGTGCTTGTATTTTCCTTTGTTGGTAAACGCTCGTATTTGTGTAGTACTGCCTTCGTTTTATGTCGGTTATTTGTCTAGCGATCACACATCAAGTTGAATCTGTTCGTTTGCCAAGTGCGCAAAGACCGGTGCGAAGACGGTATCTCCATGGCCCCGAAGTCGAGGTGGAGATTGCTTAGACGTAGAACCGGATGCCTCTTGGTGAGGTCATGTTCTGTAGCGTGGGAAGCTTAGAAAGGCATGCTGATGATCGACCGAGCAGGATAGCTGCCCGGCGCCTCTAGGCGAGGGATTCGATCCCTGGAGTTTTAAGGTATTGAATTTCTAGCGGGGGATGGCCGAGCAGGGTAGCTGCTCAGTGCCTCTTGGCGAGGGCTTTGATCCCTGGTGTGTTGGGGTAGGGAGCTACCAGCCAGGGATAACCGAGCAAGGGCAGGCCCGGTTGCCTCTTTCGAGGGCTTTTGATCCTTAAGGACTGGCCTGCAGGGTTACTGCCCGGTGCCTCTTGGTGAGGGCTTTGATCCTTAGCGCGGGAGGGGCCGTGAGTGGCCTACTAAGGACGGGGCCGAGCAGGATAGCTGCTCGGTGCCTCATGGCGAGGGCTTTGATCCCTGGTTTGTTGGGGTAGGGAGCTACCAGCCAGGGATAACCGAGGAAGGGCGGGCCTGGTTGCCTCTTGCGAGGGCTTTGATCCTTAAGGACTGGCCGAGCAGGGTTACTGTCCGGTGCCTCTTGGGGAGGGCTTTGATCATTAGCACGGGAGGGGCCATGAGTGGCCTACTAAGGACGGCGATGAGCAGGGTAGCTGCTCGGTGCCTCTTGGCTAGGGCTTTGATTCCTGGTTTGTTGTAAAGTAGTGAATTGGCAGCCGCGGATAACCGAGCAGGGTAGCCGCTCAGATCCCTCTTGGTGAGGAGGATACCCGCTGGGGATGCGCCGAGTAGGAAGAAACTCGACGGCCTCACGATGAGGGCTTAAGATCCTCAGCGTCTGATGGGCAGGAGGATGCCTGCTGGGGATGCGCCGAGCAGGAACAAACTCGGTGGCCTTACGATGAGGGCTTAAGATCCTCAGCGTCTGATGGGCAGGAGGCTGCCCGCTGGGGATGCGCTGAGCAGGAAGGAACTCGACGGCCTCACGATGAGGGCTTCAGATCCTCAGCGTCTGATGGGCAGGAGGCTGCCCGCTGGGGATGTGCCTAGCAGGGTAGCTGCAGAGCTGCCTCTTGGTGAGGGCTCCGACCTTGGCGCTGGAAGGGCCGTGGGATGCATGCCAAGGATGAACCAAGCAGTGAAGCTGCTCGGTTGCCTCTTAGTGAGGGCTTAGATCCCTGGCGTTGTGGGGTAGGCGAGCTACCGGCCAGGGATAGTCGAGCAGGATAGCTGCAGGGCTGCCTCTTGGTTAGGGCTTCGATCCTTGGCGCTGGAGGGGCCGTGGGAGGCTTGCCAAGGATGAACCGAGCAGTGAAGCTGCTTGGTTGCCTCTTATTGAGGGCTTAGATCCCTGGCGTTGTGGGGTAGGGAAGCTACCAGCCAGGGATAGCCGAGTAGGGTAGCCGCAGGGCTGTCTCTTGGTGAGGGCTTCGATCCTTGGCGCTGGAGGGGCCGTGAGAGGCCTGCCAAGGATGAAACAAGCAGTGAAGCTGCTCGGTTGCCTCTTAGCGAGGGCTTATATCCCTGGCGTGTTGGGGTAGGGAGCTACCAGCCAGGGATAACCGAGCAAGGGCGGGCCCGGTTGCCTCTTGCGAGGGCTTTGATCCTTAGCGCGGGAGGGGCCGTAAGTGGCCTACTAAGGATGGCCGAGCAGGGTTACTGCCCGGTGCCTCTTGGCGAGGGCTTTAATCCCTGGTTTGTTGGGGTAGGGAGCTACCAGCCAGGGATAACCGAGCAAAGGCGGGCCCGGTTGCCTCTTGGCGAGGGCTTTGATCCTTGGTTTGTGGGGGTAGGGAGCTACCAGTCAGGGATAACCGAGCAAGGGCGGTCCCGGTTGCCTCTTTCGAGGGCTTTTCATTCTTAGCGTGGGAGGGGCCGTAAGTAGCCTACTAAGGATGGTCGAGCAGGGTTACTGCCCGGTGCCTCTTGGCGAGGGGTTTTTGTCCTTAAGGATGGCCGAGCAGGGTTGCTGCCCGGTGCCTCTTGGCAAGGGCTTTGATCCCTGGCATTGTGGAGTAGGGAAGCTACCAGCCAGGGATAGCCGAGCAGGGAGCTACAGGGCTGCCTCTTGGTGCGGGCTTTGATCCCTGGCATTGTGGGTTAGGGGTGCTACCAGCTAGAGATAGCCGAGCAGGGTAGCTGCAGGGCTGCCTCTTGGTGAGGGCTTCAATCCCTGGCGTTGTGGGGTAGGGAAGCTACCTGCCAGGGATAGCCGAGCAGGGTTGCTGCAGGGCTGCCTCTCGGTGAGGTCTTTGATCCCTGGCGTTGTGGGGTAGGGAAGCTACCAACCAGGGATGGCCGACCAAGGTAGCTGCAGGGCTGCCTCTTGGCATGGCTTTGATCCCTAGCGTTGTGGGGGTAGGGAAGCTACCAACCAGAGATAGCCGAGCAGGGTAGCTGCAGGGCTGCCTCTTGGTGAGGGCTTTGATCTCTGGCATTGTGGGGTAGGGAAGCTACCAGCCAGGGATAGCCGAGCATGGTAGCTGCAGGGCTGTCTCTTGGTGAGGGCTTCGATCCTTGGCGTCGGAGGAGCCGTGGGAGGCCTGCCAAGGATGAACCAAGTAGTGAAGTTGCTCGGTTACCTTTTAGTGAGGGCTTAGATCCCTGGCGTTGTGGGGTAAGCGAGCTACCGGCCAGGGATAGCCGAGCAGGGTAGCTGCTGGGCTGCCTCTTCGTGAGGGCTTTGGGAAGATGGACAGTCGCGAGTGACACATGCCATGAACGCGTGCCTCTTCTAATAGCACTGCCTGGGAGACATTGAGAGGTGTGTACTCCTGGAATTTTGGGAGATAGGGCTTTTGCCGTTCAGGTCCCCTACTCTCTTTTCTTGCCCTCTTCTTCTGGTCGGTTTGCTCTACTCGGGGGTGATTTGCGCTTACCTCGGATTCAAGCTGGGCCTCGTGCTCGGTCCAGGCCTTTACTCCGGCCATGGTCTTAGGTTGCGCTAGTACAAAGGAGCGTAACCACTCTTTGTGCCTAATACCGAACCTTGGTGCCGTGATGGCCGTCTCGTCCTGGTGCTCGGAGACCTCGAGAAGGGCGTTGTAGAAGCGGGTGACGTATGCTTTGAACGTCTCTTTGTCCCCACTCTTGATAGTGAAGAGGTGGTCGACTGTGGGTCTTTGCCGCCTGTTCCTGACGAAGTGGCCGAGAAATTAGGTGGCCAGCTCGTCGAAAGTTGAGATTGAGCGCGGCTCGAGTCCTCGGAACCAGTCTCGCCCGGTGCGGATGAGAGTGGCCGGGAAAGCCCGCCACTGGACGGCGTCGGAGTTGTCTTGGAAGCTCATCCTTACGGTGAACGCATCCAAATGGTCCTTCGGGTCAGACTTGCTGTCGAAGAGGGAGACCTCTGGGGGCTTGTTGCGAGAGGAGACGTGGACAGTGAGCAGCTCCTCAGCGAATGGTTTGGTGAGCGAGTCGACGACGTACTTAGCCCTGTCACTCGAACGGTGACCCTCCCGATGCAGACCCTCGATCTTCTTCTCGAGGGCGTCGAGTCGGCCATGGTATCCTGACGGCTCGGCACATTATAATCCCAGGCCTCTGCTGTTGGAGGCCTGCGTCTGGACTCGGTCCCGGTTCCTCTCAATGAGGTTCCTTAGATCCCCCGGCGAGGTGGTCTTCGAGCCTCTGCGGTGAGTCTCGTCCGTGCGACCCCATCGAGGGAGGGGTGTCGGTCAAGCCTGGTGACAGGCGAGATGACAGACATCTCCTCGGGAGGAACAGGTGCGCGAAGGATCTTGGGACGAGGCGCTCTGGCGATGGACCTCGGCGTTGAACTGTGAGGCGCCCAGCGGGCCTCAGAACATATCGGCCCGGGAGATCTGCGGCCATGGGAGGTAGCGACACGGTGGTCGGCCGTGCCGACACGGACGGAGTCTTCTCTTCCCCTGTAGGGGTCCCGGTCCCGAGACGAAGGAGCGGCGACCTGGGGATCTTGCCCCACCGTTTGGACGCGGATGAGCGCCTCAACGAAGGACGCGAGTCGGTCTATTCGGCAGGCGAGGGCGCTAATGGCGTTCGGCGGAGGAGGTTCGTCCGCGCCTCCGTTGAGGGGAGACGGCGGCTAGTGCTTGGATCTTCGTGATGATCGCTCGCCTTTGGATTGAGATCGGAAAGTGAACTTTGTTTTTGTGGAATCAAGGTGTTCCTACAGACGGCGCCAGCTGACGCGACTTGTATCGCGCCAAGATGTTACCTTCCGTTGATCTGCTGATGGCGGCGATGAGTGTCACGCCCCGCTTCCCAGAGTACGCAGGATTGGGCACGTAACATAGCCAACCATGCTACCTGTGGGTAGGAAGTATCCATCCACAGTCACATTACGGTTGTAAGGATATCAAGAACAAGATAAAGTACTAATCTAACACATGTCCAAATCCATAATAACAGGAATCAATAAACAATAAGTGCGGAAGCTAATGATCCAATACAATGAATAAACAGTATGTCCCATAATGCGGACTCACATCTGGGAATGAAATGAAATAAATAAACCAAACCCTAAGGAACTCACAGTTCAGCCTGCTGGCTGAAGTACTCCTGCTCGGTCGTCGACAGTGGTACGGAATCTGGGCCATGCAAAACCCAGACGTCAGCGCGTCATGACATCAAGTATATAATGTAAACATGATAATAAGCAGTGCAGGTATGAACATGAATAAAGCAGTACAATAACAGAGTAGGGTAAAGTGCAATGGTGACTGAACTGTTCTATCAGGTTTCTACTCTATAGTCTTTGAAATCAATTGATGAATCGTCGATGTAACCCAATAGTATCCCGTACATACCCGGGACCACGGCCACAATATTCTCGGCTGCAGCCGAGACATGCCGTTAGGCACAGAATAGGAAAGTGTACACTCGGTATTACCCCGTACATACCCGGGATCACGGCCACAATATTCTCGGCCGAAACCGAGACATGCCGCTGGGCACAGAATAGGAATGTGTACACTCGAACGGTAGTGAACTGTCGAGTTACAAGTCAGGTTCATCTTTGATTTCCCCATACCCCCAAGTTATGTATGTCAGGTCAGGTATTCAGTAGTCAAGGATCAATGCCAACATATGATCAATAAAAGTAGGTCTGTCTGGATAGACAGCAGGAATGGTCCAAAAGGATCCCAAGTCATGTTGTAGTCCAATAGGTTGAGTCAGTATGTATAGGGTGTCATGTCCGGTGTATCAGTACATGTGTCAGTTTATCAAAATCGGGTCAATATGTAATGCAATCAAATGTATGCTGATAACATGTATAGTAACGATTAAGGAAACAACAGCAGGAACAGTAAATAACAGTATTATTCCATGTAAACACAGTGATGCTTTGTATTCTCTTATTAACAGGTTCAAGCACCTTTGGGGTGCAAAAGCCACAGGGTGAAGCAATATCCACAATCATAAAGTAATGAAGCTACATGAATTTACACTAAGTATAATAATTGTCTCGTGAATGATTTAACAATTAAAGCAGATATGATCCAATCGTTTTATTTAGTTGAAATATGGATTAATAGTGGGTCGATTAATTACGAGAAACTATTATAACGATCCCATGTTAAAGATAACTGCAACTGTCAATTCTAACTTTTAATATAATATCAATTACCATTATTAAGTTGTTGTATTATATAGTATGATATTCTACTGCATAGCAAGACTAGATCTCGTATGCTAGCATGTTAAAGCAAGTATTCAGATACTTGCCTCGACGGTTTCGCAAACCGGAAAGCACGGATGCAAAGTCGGCAGAAAACACGATATGGTTGCACGGGCCACGGATCGAGTCCCAACAGAGAACAACGGGATCACACGGACCAGGGTACTTCGCTGGAGCGTCGGGTTCCACAGACGGCACAGTCGGGTTCCGGCAAAAGTCACGGCAACGAGATTAGCACAATGATATACATACAAGATCAGCGGGGGGGAAAACTTTGCACAAAGGAGAGATAAGGATGCTTACAGAGAGATACCAGGGTGACCCCGGCGGGCTCGACGGCGCTGGAACGCCGGCGAGGCAGCGACGGCGGCTGCGAAGACTTGAATGGCCTCGGGGTTCGCTGGAGAGGGTGTTGCGACTAGTGGAGGAGGGTGGTGGTCGGCTCTGGTGGTCGAGGGGAGAAGGAGGTGGTCGGAGGTGGCGCGGGTGACGTCGACGAGGGTCGACGGCGCGTTCTCCGGCGACCCGGGGATGGTGCAGGGTCGGGCTGCGTGACTGAAGGTGTTCTGGCGAGGGGAGGAGGAAGGTGATGACGAGGTAGTGACGAGGAGGAGGAGAGGGAGTCGTGGGAGTCGTCGGCGACGGGAGGCGGCGTCGACGGCGGGAGTTGCGGCCGATCGGAGGCGTCGGGGGTTGGGTGCAGGCGCGGAAGATGGACGGAGGGAGGAGGAAGCGGGTGCGGTGAGGTCGACGAGGTGGTGACGGCGACGGCGAGGTCGTGAGGAGGTCGGCGGTGAGGTCGCGAGGAGCTAGGGTTAGGGTTTCGTGGGTTCTCGTGATGGGAGAAGATGAGCGGGGGAGGCGGCTGCATGGGGGGATTTATAGAGGAAGAGAGAGAGAGATTGGAGAGAGAGAGAGAGAAAGATTTAGAGTGAGAGATAGAGAGATCGTAGAGATAGAGAGAGAAGGAGAATGGAGAGAGAGATAGAGAGAGGCGGAGAGAGATAGAGTGAAACGGGGGGGGGCCCACGAGGGGAAAGATGGCTCGTGATTGGCCAGGGAAAGTGTACGGGTGGCTTAGAAAAATCAAATTTAGAGATTTAGTAGGGGATTTTACTGTTAACGAAAATATATACGTATATGTATATAGTTTTAAGATATTAAATTAAATGGGCCTTTTTGGCGCGAAATGAAACATTTCCAAATCGCGCCCGGGTTGCGCCCAAATGTTCCAAATTCAAATTATAGGATTTTAAGCGGGTTCCAAATTTTGAAAAGAGGTGTTTAATGATTAAAATGCATGCCCCCAAGTCGGACACTTGCACGCGCGCGTAGTCGTCCAAACTTGCCCGTTTAGCCGAACGGGACGGAATCTCGACACGCGGACGCTACCACGCGACTAGTGGCGACGAGTAGGCCAACATGGATATTTTAAATTTCATTTTAGGAGTTAAAATTTATTATGTGCCAAAATGACTTAGCCGGTTAAAATTTAGCAATAAACACCAGAAAATCAGGAAAATTGGAATGAGCAATAAATAACCCTCAACTAGTAATATAAATAGTATTATTGGGCTCGGGTGTTACATCATACCCAACTACAAAAGAATTTCGTCCTCGAAATTCCTAGAATACAAGATAGTTAACTACTGGAAAAGGTGAGGGAATTTCTGCCGGATCTCGTCTTCTCGCTCCCAAGTGGATTCTCCATGCGATCGATTACCACAAGAAACTAGCACAAGAGGGATAACCTTGTTCTTAAGAACCTTTTCTCTTCGATCCTTGATTTCAATTGGTCGCTCTTCAAAAGTTAGGTCCTCCCGTACGGTCAACTCCGAATGATCCAAGACATGAGTCTCATCACGAACATACCTCCGTAGTTGAGACACATGAAACACATCGTGAACTCCTGCTAATGACTGTGGTAACGCCAACCGGTACGATACCTCTCCAACACGCTCCAATATCTCGAAGGGTCCAACGAATCGGGGACTAAGCTTTCCCCGACTTCCAAAGCGAATCACCCCTCTAGTCGGTGATATCTTCAGGAATACCAAATCACTTACTGTGAATTCTAGAGGTCTTCTTGACGTGTCGGCCCAACTCTTCTGTCTGTCTTGAGCTGCCTTCGTAAGCTTCCTGATTGTATTCACCTTCTCGACTGTCTGTACCACCAAATCTGGTCCTAGTAACCTTCGTTCACCAACATCATCCCAACAAACCGGTGAACGGCACTTACGACCATACAACGCTTCAAACGGAGCCATCTGAATTGTCGCTTGGAAGCTATTGTTGTACGAAAAACTCCACCAGGTGTAGATGATCCTCCCAAGAACCTTTGAAGTCTAACATGCAAGCCCTCAACATATCTTCAAGGGTCTGGATCGTTCTCTCCGATTGTCCATCAGTCTGAGGATGATAAGCTGTGCTAAACTTCAATCGAGTCCCCAAACTTTCTTGTAAACTCCTCCAAAAGTGCGACAAGAATCGAGTGTCCCGATCGGACACGATGCTTACCGGCACTCCATGCAATCTGGCAATCTCCTGCATGTATCGCCCTGCCAAAGTCTCCGTCGATTGACCAACCCGAAAAGGAATAAAGTGAGCTGCTTTGGTCAAACGATCGACAATCACCCATACGGCATTGTTGCCCTTTGGACTCCGCGGTAAAGCCGTCACGAAATCCATGGTTATATGTTCCCACTTCCACTGAGGAATCGGAAGTGGTTGCAACAAACCAGCAACCCTTTGGTGTTCAGCCTTGACTTGCTGACACACCAAGCACTTAGCCACGAAGCGAGCAATTTCCCGTTTCATACCTTCCCACCAGAAATGTTGTCGAAAATCTCGGTACATCTTTGTCCCTCCTGGATGTACAGAGTAAGCTGAACTGTGTGCTTCCTTCATAAGCTCTTCACGCACATCTCCTTTTGGCACACACACACGGCTACCATATCTCAACGAACCATCTTCATGGATCAGTAAATCGGTTCGTAGTCCGGCTCCAACCTGCTCTCGAAACCTTTGCAGTCTAGGATCCTGCGATTGTGCCGCTTTAATCTTCTCAACAAGGACGACTGTACTTGCAACTGCATCAACTGTCCTGTAGCATGTGGTAGCACAACCTCCAAGTCAAATCTCTGAAAATCCGCAATGATCTCCCTTTGTGCGGTCAACACCTGAATTGCTGGTAATCGACTCAGCGCATCTGGCACGACGTTGACTTTCCCGGATGGCACTTAAGATCAAGGTCATAGTCGGCCATCAGCTCCAACCATCTGCGTTGCCTCATGTTCAACTCCTTCTGAGTGAACACATACTTTAAATTCTTGTGATCTGTAAAGACTTCGACTCTCTCGCCCAAAAGGTAGTGTCTCCAAATCTTCAGGGCGAAGATCACGGCTGCAAGCTCTAAGTCATGAGTCGGATAGTTCTTCTCATGAGTCTTCAGCTGTCTCGATGCGTAAGCGACGACTTTCCCATTCTGCATTTAAAACACATCCCAATCCTTTTCCAGATGCGTCGCTGTGAATCACCAGTCCTCCTGAATCATCCGGTACGGTTAGGATAGGGGCGGTTATCAACTTCTGCTTCAATGTCTCGAAGCCAATGCACATCCATCCGTCCAAACAAACGGTACCTCCTTACGCGTAAGCTTGGTTAACGGCTCAGCTAAGCGAGCGAAGTTCTCCACAAATCTTCTGTAGTAACCGGCGAGTCCAAGAAAACTTCTTATCTCCGCAACATTCTTTGGAATAGGCCAATCTCGAACTGCTGCAATCTTTTCGGGATCGACGACGATTCCATCGCCCGACACGACATGCCCCAGAACTTCACTTCTTCCAGCCAGAATTCACACTTACTCATCTTCGCAAATAACTTCTCTTGTCTCAGCGTCTGCAGTGCGATCCTTAAGTGCTCAGCATGCTCCTCCGGACTCTTCGAGTACACCAGAATATCGTCAATGAATACCACAATAAACTGGTCCAAGAACGGTGAAAAGATCCTGTTCATCCAATCCATAAATATTGCTGGCGCATTAGTCACTCCGAAGGGCATCACTAGATACTCGAAATGTCCATATCTAGTTCGAAACACCGTCTTGCAAATGTCTTCTGCTTTTACTCGGACCTGATGATACCCTGATCGCAGATCCAGTTTCGAGAATACCCTCGCGCCACTAAGCTGCTCAAAAAGTTCTCCAATGCGAGGGATCGGGTACTTGTTCTTAATAGTCACCCGGTTCAATTCTCGATAATCAATGCACATCCTTCTCGTGCCATCCTTCTTCTTTACCAAAAGAACTGGAGCTCCCCAAGGTGAGTTGCTGCTTCGAATCCATCCCTTCTCGAGTAATTCACCAACTTGTTTCTTAATTTCTTCCAATTCCACTGGTGCCATCGGATAATACGATTTTGATACTGGCGCTGCACCAGGAATAAGGTCAATCGCAAACTCCACATCTCGCTTCGGCGGTAAGCCCGAAATATCTTCAAACATATCCATAAAATCGCGAACAACTGCCGGCTCTTCGTTACTATCAACTTCCATAGCTGCAAGAACACTGTTTGTCGGCCTAGCCCTAAACTCGACTGGCCCGACAGGACTGCTTCTTTACCGCAACTGCTGTCTGCATCGTTGGCCGTGAAAGGTCCAGCGAGACTACTGAGTCTCGTCCATTCTGCTGCATGCACGTCCACGGTTGCTCCCTTCTGTCTTAGTCCGATGAACTTCTCTTCCATTTCCTCCCGTGCAGTCCGCGGGAAGAATTTCTCCAGGAAACTCTTAGAGAAAACCGCTCAACTGATTGGCTTGGGCAAGCGGGTCTCCCCCACAGGCCATCACTCTCGGCGTAATCCACTAGTTGAATGCGCACTACATCAACTCCTTTGTCCTCTGGAATCTGTGCCGCAATCAGCAATTCTCCGTGTCACTAGCCACTGCTTGGCTGGCAACGGCTCCTCCAGACCAGTGAAAGTAGACGGATCCAAAAGTCTGAAATCTGCTACAGTCCCTACTCGTTCGACTGGTCTAGTTCCATCGTTGTTTACAGACTGCTGAACGATCTGCAAACCTTCCTGAAACGAATCTGCTATTGCTGGATCAGCTCAGTCTGTCTCTTTGATTTCCAGCATTCCTCTTATCACTCCAAGCATGGCGGCTTCGTTCATACGCCTCTGGTAAGTCTTCAACTTCTTACCTGTCATAGTCCTGAACTCAAAACACCCAACATTAGCATGATGATAGATTCTGAATGTGGATCAAGGCTAGAACTCCAAGATACTTAAATAGAGTGCTGCATTGTAGCTATGCCGCGGTATCATAGCCGCAATTGCTTAACTCCACCCAAGTCGCCTAAGTCCTAGAGATAACAAGAAATCAGGTTTTCGAGTTGACAGTGCAAAGTAAGTTTGCATGTCGACATGGTCCGGAAGAATGATTCAAGGACGGTAAAACGGTCAAGGTGGCAGGACATGTTTCCTAATCACGGGTATTATGATTCGTGTATCGGGTGCAATACCCAACTACAAAGAATCAACCCAATTAACCTATGGCTCTGATACCAAAAGAACCATGTCACGCCCCGCTTCCCAGAGTACGCAGGATTGGGCACGTAACATAGCCAACCATGCTACCTGTGGGTAGGAAGTATCCATCCACAGTCACATTACGGTTGTAAGGATATCAAGAACAAGATAAAGTACTAATCTAACACATGTCCAAATCCATAATAACAGGAATCAATAAACAATAAGTGCGGAAGCTAATGATCCAATACAATGAATAAACAGTACGTCCCATAATGCGGACTCACATCTGGGAATGAAATGAAATAAATAAACCAAACCCTAAGGAACTCACAGTTCAGCCTGCTGGCTGAAGTACTCCTGCTCGGTCGTCGACAGTGGTACGGAATCTGGGCCATGCAAAACCCAGACGTCAGCGCGTCATGACATCAAGTATATAATGTAAACATGATAATAAGCAGTGCAGGTATGAACATGAATAAAGCAGTACAATAACAGAGTAGGGTAAAGTGCAATGGTGACTGAACTGTTCTATCAGGTTTCTACTCTATAGTCTTTGAAATCAATTGATGAATCGTCGATGTAACCCAATAGTATCCCGTACATACCCGGGACCACGGCCACAATATTCTCGGCTGCAGCCGAGACATGCCGTTAGGCACAGAATAGGAAAGTGTACACTCGGTATTACCCCGTACATACCCGGGATCACGACCACAATATTCTCGGCCGAAACCGAGACATGCCGCTGGGCACAGAATAGGAATGTGTACACTCGAACGGTAGTGAACTGTCGAGTTACAAGTCAGGTTCATCTTTGATTTCCCCATACCCCCAAGTTATGTATGTCAGGTCAGGTATTCAGTAGTCAAGGATCAATGCCAACATATGATCAATAAAAGTAGGTCTGTCTGGATAGACAGCAGGAATGGTCCAAAAGGATCCCAAGTCATGTTGTAGTCCAATAGGTTGAGTCAGTATGTATAGGGTGTCATGTCCGGTGTATCAGTACATGTGCCAGTGTATCAAAATCGGGTCAATATGTAATGCAATCAAATGTATGCTGATAACAGGTATAGTAACGATTAAGGAAACAACAGCAGGAACAGTAAATAACAGTATTATTCCATGTAAACACAGTGATGCTTTGTATTCTCTTATTAACAGGTTCAAGCACCTTTGGGGTGCAAAAGCCACAGGGTGAAGCAATATCCACAATCATAAAGTAATGAAGCTACATGAATTTACACTAAGTATAATAATTGTCTCGTGAATGATTTAACAATTAAAGCAGATATGATCCAATCGTTTTATTTAGTTGAAATATGGATTAATAGTGGGTCGATTAATTACGAGAAACTATTATAACGATCCCATGTTAAAGATAACTGCAACTGTCAATTCTAACTTATAATATAATATCAATTACCATTATTAAGTTGTTGTATTATATAGTATGATATTCTACTGCATAGCAAGACTAGATCTCGTATGCTAGCATGTTAAAGCAAGTATTCAGATACTTGCCTCGACGGTTTCGCAAACCGGAAAGCACGGATGCAAAGTCGGCAGAAAACACGATATGGTTGCACGGGCCACGGATCGAGTCTCAACAGAGAACAACGGGATCACACGGACCAGGGTACTTCGCTGGAGCGTCGGGTTCCACAGACGGCACAGTCGGGTTCCGGCAAAAGTCACGGCAACGAGATTAGCACAATGATATACATACAAGATCAGCGGGGGGGAAAACTTTGCACAAAGGAGAGATAAGGATGCTTACAGAGAGATACCAGGGTGACCCCGGCGGGCTCGACGGCGCTGGAACGCCGGCGAGGCAGCGACGGCGGCTGCGAAGACTTGAATGGCCTCGGGGTTCGCTGGAGAGGGTGTTGCGACTAGTGGAGGAGGGTGGTGGTCGGCTCTGGTGGTCGAGGGGAGAAGGAGGTGGTCGGAGGTGGCGCGGGTGACGTCGACGAGGGTCGACGGCGCGTTCTCCGGCGACCCGGGGATGGTGCAGGGTCGGGCTGCGTGACTGAAGGTGTTCCGGCGAGGGGAGGAGGAAGGTGATGACGAGGTAGTGACGAGGAGGAGGAGAGGGAGTCGTGGGAGTCGTCGGCGACGGGAGGCGGCGTCGACGGCGGGAGTTGCGGCCGAACGGAGGCGTCGGGGGTTGGGTGCAGGCGCGGAAGATGGACGGAGGGAGGAGGAAGCGGGTGCGGTGAGGTCGACGAGGTGGTGACGGCGACGGCGAGGTCGTGAGGAGGTCGGCGGTGAGGTCGCGAAGAGCTAGGGTTAGGGTTTCGTGGGTTCTCGTGATGGGAGAAGATGAGCGGGGGAGGCGGCTGCATGGGGGGATTTATAGAGGAAGAGAGAGAGAGATTGGAGAGAGAGAGAGAGAAAGATTTAGAGTGAGAGATAGAGAGATCGTAGAGATAGAGAGAGAAAGAGAATGGAGAGAGAGATAGAGAGAGGCGGAGAGAGATAGAGTGAAACGGGGGGGCCCACGAGGGGAAAGATGGCTCGTGATTGGCCAGGGAAAGTGTACGGGTGGCTTAGAAAAATCAAATTTAGAGATTTAGTAGGGGATTTTACTGTTAACGAAAATATATACGTATATGTATATAGTTTTAAGATATTAAATTAAATGGGCCTTTTTGGCGCGAAATGAAACATTTCCAAATCGAGCCCGGGTTGCGCCCAAATGTTCCAAATTCAAATTATAGGATTTTAAGCGGGTTCCAAATTTTGAAAAGAGGTGTTTAATGATTAAAATGCATGCCCCCAAGTCGGACACTTGCACGCGCGCGTAGTCGTCCAAACTTGCCCGTTTAGCCGAACGGGACGGAATCTCGACACGCGGACGCTACCACACGACTAGTGGCGACGAGTAGGCCAACATGGATATTTTAAATTTCATTTTAGGAGTTAAAATTTGTTATGTGCCAAAATGACTTAGCCGGTTAAAATTTAGCAATAAACACCAGAAAATCAGGAAAATTGGAATGAGCAATAAATAACCCTCAACTAGTAATATAAATAGTATTATTGGGCTCGGGTGTTACAATGAGTGCCTGAAATTGGATCTGGAGGCTGTTGCTCCTGAAGCGTGTGGATCTCAATGGGTTTGAGGTTGTGGTCGCCTAGCTACCTGCAAGGAAGTCCCGGGGTGGTTGTACCACCGAGTACCCTCCGACGATCAAGTTAGACTAGAGATCCGAGCAGAGTAACGGCTTAGTGGAGTAAAAATGGCTTACTTGAACCGTTTGAAGAAGGGGTTTATATAGCGGTGGCAGCAGGCAGGGCAGGCGCGAGAATCATGCCGGCAGTTGCACTCCCGACATCACGCCCGCATGATGAGCGGGATCTCCCGTTAATGGCGAGACATGCTCGTTAATGGGGGATCGTGATGGCGTGGAACATGGGATGTGGCCGGCGGATATCTCGCGCATTGCGAGATTCGCGGGATGGCGGTTGCGCGGTGCCGATGGTCGGTCGATAGACCGGGGAAGATGACCTCGGCGGGAGAGCTCGCGGACGAGCGGTAGAGCCGAGGTATCTTGGTTCCGCGGTAGCCCGAAGACGAGCTGTGAGGCCGATGATGCCAATTATGCAGGGGCTCGGAGGTGAGCCAGCGTTTGCTTATAGGACGGGCAGATGAATGGTCTGGTCAGCCGCTGTAGATCCTTTCTTGTGAGCCCTGGGACACGTCATCTACCACGTGTCATGATCTGGGAGATCACCGATATCGAGCATCATCATGAAGGATCCTCTAATTTAACTATATAACTTTTTTGTGTTGTTGAGCATAGAACTTGAGTTTCTTTTAGGGTTTTGGTGGATGCATGTGCTAATAAACTACTTGAGAGGTACAAGTGCTAATATGGGATGAATTGCATGGTGTTTTGAGCAATTAACTTTTCCCATTAATTTTAGGAGTAAAAATACTGGAGGCACTTACTGATTATGGACTTCTTTTTTCCTGCATGCCAAATGCTACAAATGCGTCATAGAGCTGTCCGGAAACATCCATCTTTTTTTTAAACATACACTTTGCCTCCTAATTTTGAACGGCATTCTTATTTTCCTCGTTTTTACAAGAATTTTATTTGCAAAACATCTTTATTTGCCCTTGATTATGAATAATTAGTAATTGATACTTTCATTAAGGAGCATTTTAATTTTTATGGTAATGGGAAAATTTAACGGGCCTTAAATTTAAAGGTAAGGTGCAGATCTTAAAAAATAGAGAATGGTTTTTGTCATACTGTTCAAAGAAAGAAAGTCTCCTGCAATTTAACCGGGGGTTTTCATCGGTAAAATTACATGAAATGCATTTGCAACTAAGCTTAGATCTAGCTACTGAAGTTGTTACTCATTTGCAACTAAGCTTTGATCTCACCTTATCCCCTTCAAAGAAAAAATTTCAAAGGGGGAGCATGGGTTCCTCCGCCACCGCCTTCACAACCGCCACCGCCGCCACCTCCATCTCCACCACCCGCCACCGCTGCCACGACAGCTGCCCTACCAACCCCTTCATCCTCCCAATCCCCAACAGGAGCAGGAACAGGCCCTCGCTACACCGCCGCGTCGCCATCAGGGTTTCCTCCGCCCCCGCCGTGGGCCCCCCTGCTCACCCCTCGGGGTCGTTCGAATCCAGGGACTTGCTCGAGCGCTGCTTCACCAACGGGCCTGCGGCGGCAGCGGTGGAGGCGCCTCTGCCGACGGTGATGATGGCGCCGATGATGAAGAAGGACTACGGCGCGTTTGGGACTGTCACGCTCGAGAAGTCGAAGCTGGATCTTACGCAGAAGACCACGAGGACTAGCCCTGAGGTAAAAAGTTTGGTTCTTCTGCTTCTTCTTTTTTTGGAAAAAGAAAAATAAAGAATTTCAAGAAACCCTAGTTTTTGATTTTTTAATCGAAATTGGATTTGAGAATATTTTAATCGAGGATTTGATGAAGTTTTAGTGGACATCGAATTTGGGGTAAAAGTTATGTTTTGATAATTTATAAGAGGCATAAGACTGGGATTTCGATAATTTACAAGAGGCATAAGGCTGGGATCATTCTCTTATGTTAAAAAAACACAAAAAACCGGTAGTTTCTCCAAACATCATCCAAGCTGGAATGATTGTTTCGTTGTGAGCAATGAGCGTTATGACGCAAGTAATGATTAACAAGCAATATGATTGATCTTGTATGTGTGCGTAATGACTTATCGGAATGTTGAGCAGGGTTTACATTCTTTGGAACTTTGTTGTAAGTGAAGCATTAAATAATGAAGAATGTATTGTATCATAATATCCTTTAACGAAGAAATTATCGTTAGGTTGGAATACTTTAGAGGTTTATGCCTTTTCCTGTCATTGGTTTTGTAAGTTGTAGTCCAATTTCATTCATAGGTCTAAAGATCATAATTTCCAGTGTGAGGAATTTGCTTAATGCATCGGTTGTACTTTAATTAATATCACGGTGTGTATACTATATATTACGAATAATAACTAGTTTGAGGAGATGTGGGAGGAGATGTGTATGGACATCATTTGCAAGTCAGTGATGGATCGGACTGAAAGCAAAAAGATTTCACCTTTTTAATTAATGACGCTATTGTGGTTTCATTGGTCTTACACATCGAATGTATGATCTCTTGATTCCCTGAAAAATGCTCTCCTCATCTTGCATATTGAAATTCAGTCGAATCTTCTTATCCAGATTCTGTTTGTGATCCTAAACCAATATAATTCTAACCTACCCTCTTCAAGGGACTAAACCAAGGGAATCAACTCAAATAGATGCTGAGCTATCCTCTCTCCTGTGAAGAACTGGTGGCAAGAGCTCAACTCCCGAAGTCAAGCAGTTCTCCTTTCCCCTCTCCTAGCTCCATCGGGTTACTCTTTCGCCCCTAAGCTAACGTTTCGCTCCTACTCCTATTTCACGAAGGGAAGGCCTCCGGCCCTATCCTTAGCTGTCTTTGGCTTATGCCTTTAGTTAGCTCCTACGGGATACCTAAAATCAATCCCTTTCGGCGGATTCTCTCCCAGTGGAATCTCAGGTTTTGGCTGATTCTATCTCAGGTGATTCCCCGGTTGAGGTGGTAAATTCCTCAACTTCTTAGCAGACTTCTTTCTTACTCGCATCAGTCACAGGATCAGAACCCTTTCCTTCAGTAACCATTCTGAGGGGGGGTACGCGCCTAGGGAACCTGATACAGCATTCCTTGAATTCTTCGAATAAATGCTCTCCTTATAGGACGACCGTGGAGAAGGCGTGTTTCTTCTCACAATTTGAACACTATAGAGCATGCTGATATGCTATCTAGCTGTACTTGTTCTTGAGAATAAGTACATAATATCGATAGCAAAGGTATTGTCTTAAAGCAGTGTATCAGTAAGCCAGTCCATCGAAGAGGGTTTTGTCCCAGGAGTGTAGTTTATGCCATTATTTATGCGAATTTGTGTATGATTTTTATTCAATATAACGTGTAATCTTTTGGATAAAAAGTTTAATATTTTTGGACAAGTATTACTAGATGAATATGTAACAATAATAGCCATTTGGAAAATTTTACCAACTAGATTGGAGCTAAATCCATGAGGTTGCTGCGCAGTTACTTATGAAGTTTACACTAACGCAGTAATGTTTGAAACATAGAGAACTTGCCAGTAGTGGTGTATGAAATTCGAAAAACATCTAATGAATTTCATACGGAAGATGACATCTAAGATACACACTTCTGATATTCACAGAACCCGACACATATCAAATTGGGATACAATAGATATTGGTATACCTAATATGAGGGGATTCATCTTATAATATTTGAGCTATATTTTTGATACTTCAATCGTGTATATTGCTGGATCAGGCACAGCTGAACATACTTCCAAAACATTTTTGTTGTTTTTCTCAATTTCTTCTAATGTAGTCCAAACCACTGTGTTCCTCTCCTCTCCAAATTGGTCATTTCTTACAATACCGGTTTTTTCTTTCATTTTATCCTTATTCGCCTCTGGTATCTCTTGATTGTCTCCGCCTAGCACGTGCTAATTTGTTGACACGAGCCACTTTGTGTTTTTTTTTAAATTTTGTGTGAGGGATTGCAAGATAGAAAAATAATCCCCATATGCTCCAGTTATCTTCCCACTTAGAATCAATTAAATTTAAAAAATACTGATGAACAATCTAAAATATCAAACAAATCTTTTGTAGGTATCATGCTAGAAATTTACTATTGCTGAAGGGGGAACTCTTAGATTCTTTTCTTATAGTTGGAAATGTCATATGGAAATCATAAATCTCACCCTTTTTTCTACATATTCTTTGTTCTTTAAGTTTTCTCTTATCACACTGGTAATGCAATATGGAACCCCTTTTACATTTTCTGTGTTTTCCCATGTGCACATATCTCCCATAGTCCCATATGATAAAATATAAGTTTATTTCTTCTTTAAGTGCTGGAAGTCACGTATTAAATACCGCTACAGATATTTCTATTGTTTGGAACACCTGATCTTATTACTATTATCATCATTCTTATTTTTATTTTTAAATACTACAGCTAGCCACGGGTGGAGGAGGTGGAGACATTGGAAAGAAAAATTTTCATGGTGGAGGTGACAGCGGCGATGATGGCGGTGATGATGATGATTACTTTGGTGACTTTGATGAAGGTGATGAAGGAGATGAAGGGGGGTTGTTCAGAAGACGTCTTGTTCTACAAGAGGTTGATAATTTTGTTTAGAATGCAGGCAATTTCATTAGTGAATTGCTTTTACAGTGTACACAAAAATTAATTATATATATATTTTTGCACAATGACAGCTTTTTGACAGGAAATTTGTAGATGCGGTGCTTCAAGAGTGGTATAAGACTATGGCGGATCTGCCAGCTGGGCTTCGCCAAGCTTACGAAATGGTAATGCTCGTCTTCATGGTAATAAAGTTATAGAATTCAACCTTTGGACTTAAGATATAACCTGAATGATAGGGCTTGGTGAGCTCTGCACAAATGGTTCGCTTCTTGGCAATCAATGCAAGGCCCACGGTGTCTAGGGCCATCTCCCGAGGTCTTCCAGAGTCTCTGTCCAGAGCTTTCATTGGAAGGTATGATCTATGATATTTGTAGCTCAAAGTTTCTCTGCATAGGCACATATTCAGCCAGTAGTATCTCCAACTTCTAGGTGTATTTTTTTAGCGTGTAGAGTGCATTAACTTACACGATTATACTCTGTTTATTTTTTTAAAGATAGAAACAGCAACTTGTTTTGGTAGCAGGAATTATATATGGTGGAGAATATTTAGCTTTAAGTCAATTAGCAAGAGATCTTGCCTCTTTTTTGAGAAAAAAAGAAATTCCTAGCATTTTCTGAGTGGGTTAATACGTTCAGTTATTTTATTAGCTCAAGCATGTAGTAAGCTTGGAATCTAAGTAGCACATATAGAGGATCAATATGAGTTGGGTCCACCGATTTACTAGTTTCTATATATTTGTTGGGAACTTGAGATACATACGTTTTTTTATTGTTTAAAGATACATGCATAAAATCAGAAGAAAATCATCTTGTGTTAGCAAATCTAAACTGAGAACACAAACCATTTTTTCCAATCTAAGAGTCCAAATCCGTGGTTCATTGCCGTTTCTTGTAAAATTTCCTCAGTTTAAGAGAATTCGAATAAGCCAAGCCGGTTATTTTGTACTTTTAATTTGACTCTTTCCTCATATTCTCACCTGTGGTATGTACTGTCATAGCAAGTTTAGCTATAATTGATTGGCCGTGGTCCTTAACCATTTTGTTCTTTCAAATCGAACTCTTCTACCATTGTCAATCGATATCCTATATAACCTATGAGTTATTTCTGCTCAGTTACATTTCTGTTAAAGCTGTAATATAGCGTATGCGTACCGGATCATTTATAAAGAACTTCACATAGATTTTGATAGTTTGAACCGGTAGAATCCATTAACTTCTTTTGAGGACATGACTTTAACTCCTTTTGATTCCTTTGTTGCGGTTGCTGTGACCCTCTTCTCTCTATGTGTTGCATGCTTTTTTAAATGGCTTGATTTTTCTTAAAATGATTTGAGAATTAAGTGAAAGTGCACTGATCCTTGGATGTGAATGTCTTTTCTAAATAACTAGTTAGGTGGATTCCTATGTCATTTTTTAAACCTCTTAGTAGCCATACTTTTTATTAATGGAATCAAAGAATTACAATTTTACAATGGCACTTTGTCTGCTACAATCCATATAGCTAATTTTAAAAAAATTACAGTACATTTTCAGAAACAGAAATAGAGCTAGTGTATTATCCTGAGCCTAAGGAGGCAGGATAAGCCTTGCCCCGCCAGCTTTTGAATCTGCTCAGGAATGAACTGTGAAGCCTGTGTTATAATAACTGTAAAAGATGTTCTGTTAGTTGATATTTGCAGGAGAAGAATGCTTGAGCATGGAGGACTCTTTGGTAGAAACAACCTGGTTTAATTTTATCTTTCACTAAAATGACTTGGAACTTCGATGATTTTATAGACTGTAGATTAGAAGACATGTCTCAGAAATTGTCCTCTAGTTAAAAGCACTGTAGTTTCATTGTCTAAGTTATGTATTTTAAGCATGAACAACATGATTGAGCATTTCAAGTTGTGCATTTATGCATGAAGGACATGATAGAGCATTTCCTGTAAAATAATCATTGATGAGTTTGAATGTTCTCTTTCTTGAGCGACTTGCAATCTGCACTGTTTAATAGGACCGAGGGTCTTGAATGTCTAATCATTGTGCATCCTTATAAATCCATCACTGCTTTGTGAACAGTCTGCTAGTGGTTATAATTTCTTGTATCATGAATCCTAAGATACCCGTGTTTCCTAGTCTTAGATACAAGCTGGTTTTCTTTTCTATAGTTGTTATTCTGTTTTTGCGTCGTCCTATCTACGGAAACTCATTAGTATTAGAAATAACCATTAATCTCCATTCACTCATCTCGTCTATGATTCCTATAATTCGAGTGCTTCTAAGTTTTTAATACAAGCTGTTTTCTTCCCTATATATGTTAATCCTATTTTTTTCGCGTCTTCCTATCTATGGAAACACATCAGTATCCGAAATAACCACTAATCTCCATTAGTTGGTCTCGTCTGAGTCTTCGCCCTCTGTCTCCTTTTTTTCTTAACTTCATATTTTAACTCGTTTAGTTGGCTTTTTCCGTGCAGAATGATTGCTGATCCATCTTTCTTATATAAACTAATACTAGAACAGGCTGCCACCATCAGTTGTTCTGTTTGGTGGGAAGTGAAGAATCGAAAGGAGAGGTATTCATAATTCATCTAATTGGAATACAATAGGAAGTAGTTTTGCATACACAATTCTTTTCTTAAAATAATATGTTTTCTTTGTTTAGGATTAAACAAGAATGGGATTTGGCTCTGGTAAATGTTTTGACCGTAACAGCTTGCAATGCCGTCGTCGTTTGGTCGCTTGCGCCGTGTCGATCCTATGGGAATACATTTCGTTTTGATTTGCAAAATACAATTCAGAAGCTTCCAAATAATGTTTTTGAAAAGAGTTATCCTTTAAGAGGGTTTGACATGCAAAAAAGGATACACTCATTCTTCTACAAGGCTGCGGAATTTTGTCTACTAGGAATGAGTGCAGGAGCAGTTCAAGGTGCTCTCTCAAAATCTCTGGCTTCCAAAAAAGAGGGAAGGTTAGCATGCTAAACGTATCTTCTACCTCACACAAACGAGGAAATGAGATCTACAGTGTTAGTGTAGGGTGCTGCCTAGTGATGTTGATGTTTAGGGTGTTGCCTATTATTGAAGTTGACGCGAAATTAAAAAAAAATCATTATATAATAGGATGCGTTACCTAAGAAAATTTAAACTAGTATTTTTTGCACGTGCAGTGCACGGGTGCATATATTAATGATACGGTCAAAGATTTTTAGTCAAGAAATAGAGGTTTTTTCATAGTCATTTTAAATGACGGACAGTTAAAAAAGATTTTTCAAAACACGAGGGAGTCCAAAATTGAAAACTGGATTTGATTCTTAGCATGATACGTGGCAAAAAAACATTCTCATAATTTTGTCACTTCAAGCCATGTTTCCTCATGTTATTCTTACTTCTGTTGAAGCTTGATTAAGCTCTCATCATTGCTATTGAACCGTAATGGCATAATGGTTAATGTCGCAGGTTATCGGTGAACATTCCATCTGTGAGTATCCACGCCCTTGGCTATGGGGCCTTCTTAGGACTTTATGCAAACATGCGATATCAGCTGTTATGTGGAATGGACAGGACTATGTATAACCACTTTGATGTTCTTGGCGTGGTCACAGTTCTTAGCACAGCACTGAGGCAAGTTTCCTTTCCTTCTTATAGTGTTACACTTTGTTCCTTTTGAATCCAATCTGCATCGACTTTTTCCTGCTTGAAATATTGGATTTATTACTATCATCTAAACTTGATTGTTCTTGTTCAGCATGTGCTGTTTAGGTTTTGGAAAATAGTGGATCTTAACATATGGCGTCACAATTGGTTTGAAATGTGTTGATTTTGTCTGTCCTTTGGGAATGTAAAAATTTTCAATAGTTCAAGGCAGTACGCATAAAGATAAAGCTATCACATTCATTATATCTGCATAAAAGAATGAAGATTTAGAAAGTGAGATTTAGTAACTTTCTCGAGTAAATATGCTGATAGTCTCTCAAGACATTGAAATGTTTACCCCTGTTTTATAACTGATTATGTATAATCAACCATACCAATTAGATAAATGTCTGGAAGATCTTAATCAAAGATATGGTCAAGATCTTAATCAAAGACTTGGTCATGTTATATTATCACATCAATAACCAAGTTAATACAAGCTCGTCTTCTGCTGAACTGTGGATTGATTATAGATGCAGTTGTACCATTACCAAGAAATTGTAAGTTGGAATGCAGATAAATTATAGATTGTAACATGAGTATTACTGTTTATATAATTGTACAATCTGATCATTGTTAATGCCATCATCTTAGCGGTTCCCAACATAACGGGTCAACTTAACACAGGTCCATAATGAGATGGCTTGAAATTTGTCATCAACTGTCAAAAGATGCCAACTTACTGAGTTTGTTGGCCCATGATTTATGGCCGAGGTAAGTGTGGATAGTAGCGAGGCTTTCTTTGAGTGAGGCTTTCTGAAGATCTTACTAGGTCAACTCACTGGAAAGAAACTATACCTTATTGTTTATCCAGATTATTTGCATGCGTCGAAACTGGAACTTTCCAATTTCTCCTACTATAGGACCCATAGGAAAGGGTTAAAGTAACAGTTTTAGGGCCTTGCACTAAGAAGTTTCTTTCTTCTCTGAGACATAACAAGGCACTGAGCAAACAAAAACAAAAAACATTCCCTAAATATATATAATTATTAAAATACCATATTCTGAGACAAATGTTGTATCTTCTTCTCTTAGAAGTATATTCATGCTACATGCAAAACTGCAACAAATACAAGCCTAAGTCCAAAATATTTGGGTTCACTTGCCTTAATTGTTTTGCCCAATTCGGCTCTGCTAGTCATTTGCATAAAAACGGGGGTCATCAGTTCAGGTCTTTCAAGATCAAGAGTGTTGCTTGTGAAAAGCTAGTCCAAATCGCATCTTCAATATAGTTCTTAAGGAGCATAAGCTGCATAACCTTGAATCCTTGAATGCAGCAAGTTGCTAAGAACTTCCTGGCGCATTCTTGAATTGGCAACCGGGTTGCCTAAGCCATGCAGATTATCAATTTGAGCTACTTGATTCATTTCTTACGATGGTAAAAGCCTGTAGATTATCAACTAGAACTACTTGGTTCATTTCTTACGATAGTTCAATGTCAATAGATATTCTTGGATCTGCATCAGTTTTCTGAATCTCAATGCCAATACTGTTTTGTTTACCATAATCATCTCCAATGGACATTCATATCACCATATTTATTAAAAGAATTGAAAACCACTATGTTCCATTAGCAATATTTGAGCCTTACAACAACAATAACAACAAGCCTTTATTCCAAATTTTGGGGGTCAGTACTTTTCTTCCATTGAGCTTAGTTAAGGACCATCTCTTCGGTTAAATTAATAATTCACATATTGTTCTTTATTAACCCTAACCATGCTCGTTAGGTCTACTCCAACCATTAACTACAAGTTTGTCATTTCTTGGAACCGGGGCATTGATTGGCCTTTGCCGTACATGACCGGACCATTTTAATCGGTTTTCTCTTATCCTATCCTCAATAGGAGCTATCTTTAACTTATTACGAATTTACGAATACACTCATTTGATATCCTATTTTTAGCGTATTACTATTCATCCATCGTAATATTCTCATTTCAACCACTCCCTTTCTGAACATGTTTCTTAATTGCCCAACATTCTAATTCTACATTCACATAGCACTTTTGAAACACTTCTTCATTTCAATCAGCGTTCTAAAAAGTGGCCTAGTTGGCCGACTACGCGGCCGCCTAGGCGGCCCTAGACGGCTTAATAAGCGTTTAAGCCGTCCAAACCGCTTAAGCGGGCCCCTAAGCAAACCCAGCCCACTTAAAGGAATAAAATTTAGTCATTTTTGAAGCATCATGATCGGGTTTGTTCTCTTTTCACCATACCTGACCCAAACCCATACTTAATGAAATAAAAATTAGTTAATTTTGCCCTCTTTTATATAGCTCAATCTATTTTTTACTGACTTTTACTGTTAAACCATTAATATGTTACTGGTTATTATGCTGAATTATCAATATATTTTCATTTCTACTGCTGAAATTTCAATATGTTTTCTATGCTTAAGTGTCAATATACTGCTGAAATTTTAATGTCTGTGTGTGTATATAAAATATAATTTTAACCCAAATTAAAGAAACCGCCTAGACGTCAGGCGGGTACCCCAACAGCTTAGCTCTGTCTAACGCTTTTTACAACTTTGATTTCAATCATCCCGCTATGATCATTTGAGCCGCATTCTTCTCAATCTCCCTGTGATGATTAATTATTGGTCTTAAGTAATGAAATTGACTATTCCTACATATTTCATGGCCATCAATTTATGCCAATTTCTTAGCATTGCTTTGCTGAAATTACATTCTATATATTTAGTTTTTGTTTTGCTAATTCTAAATCCCTTCTAATGCCAATTTTTATTTTCTACTTAGAAATTATATCTTCTTTAAATTTATCTACTAAGATAATATCATTTGCAAACAACATACATCATGGCACATCATCCTGAATATGTCAAGTAAGTTCACTTATAACCAATGCCAAGAGATATGGGCTTAATGCCGATCTTTGATTTAAACCTATGGTGATAGAAAATGGTTTTGTCCCTCCAATTGTTCTCACTTTAGTAATTGCTCCATCATACATATCTTTAAGCACCGCGTCCTTGGTGACATCATGCTTCCGATAGCAAATAAATCATCTTTTCCTTTTCTTTTAGGCTTCTCCATAGTCTATCAGAATTTGGAAGCTGGTCATCTAGGACTTTAACAAGCCCTCCTTGTCATATTTTTTTGAACCAGAAATTAGGCACCTATTTGGAGAAGGTTGACGTTAGGTCAACAGCTGCTCATAAAACTTTGTCAGATCATTACCAGAGCTTTGCTTCATTGTCGACCCCACTTTGATGGGAAAAGGCTTAGATGAATTGAAAACCCACTATAGCAGTAAGTGAGATCTTTGCATTGTTTCTTGCTTACCCTTTTGGGCCTGCTATTGTTTGTAAGGACTGAACTTTGTCTCTTGAGAATATGAGATGCAGTAATTTTCTCCTTTATTCTAGATGCACATATAGGTATAAAGTATTATATTGGACATATGACATTATAATGGTTTAGAATTAACATGAATATGCAGAAAAGCACTTGTAGATCCATTCAGTTTGTGAAACAAGAGCGATTACCTTTTCCATTCTAAGGTAAAAAGCCCTGTTGCACCATATGGATGGAATTAGATGTAGATCTTATATTTTCAGTTCATATCATCTGTAGTTGAACTACAAATCTTATAACTAGTTAACACATGGTTTGATGTTAACTTGATAGACATTCCAGGAACATACTAGGCCTGTAAACCATCTATTTTTAGAAGCATCATCTTTCAACTTACGACATCACTTCACATGGTAATAAATCTCAAGTTACTGCCATGCCAACTTGAATAGCCAATGCTTTTCTCCTTGTTACTATAGATTGATTGTTCATTTCAATATTTGAGTGTTAGCATATGTGTGTCACATACCTATGGACATCTCCCATGTCGATTTAACAGTATGAGCTTAAAATTCATGCAGAACTCTTGAATTATGCTCCTTTTCCCCTGCTACTGCCAGGCGGTGTGTGATTGTGAACTGGGGAGCTTTAGTGAATTCTTGTGCAACAATATTAATTGTGAAGTGGGATCTTTAGTGAATTCTTCTGAAACAAAATTAATTGTGAAGCAGGATCTTTAGTCAATTCAACAAAATTAATTGGGAGCTTTAGTGAATTCTTCTGAAACAAAATTAAATGTGAAGTGGGAGCTTTAGTGAATTCTTCTGAAACAAAATTAACTGTGGTGTGGGAGCTTTAGTGAATTCTTCTGGAAGAAAATTAATTGTGAAATGGGAGGTTTAGTGAATTCTTCTGAATCAAAATTAACTGTGTAGTGGGAGTTTTTGTGAATTCTTCTGAAACAAAATTAACTCTGGTGTGGGAGCTTTAGTGAATTCTTTTGAAACAAAATTAATTGTGAAGTGCAAGGTTTAGTGTTCTTTTCCCCTAGGGATTAAAATCCGCCTGATCTAATAAGTTATTATACCTAAATCTGAACCGGTGATCAAAGGGTAATAGCAGCGGTAGCACTCCTCTCCAAAGTGAGGGGTCATCAATTTGAGTCCTAAGAGGCTACAAAGGAGTACAAGTACTCTACAAAGTAAACGACAATGACAATGCGTGTTTATGCAAATAAACCTTTTCTTTAACTAGCGGGTTTAGTTAGCTGCCATTAAACATCTACCATTATACCATTCCAACATCTTGAACTCTTCACCATTATAACTGTTTGACATTTTTTTGGCACTGATCCATAAGCCCTAACCTATCCACATGACACACACCCACGCACATGACACACAAACACACACTCACGCACCCAAGGGACCCACGAATTTGCTCCGAAAGCGTTAATTTGTGGGACAACACACACAAACACACCCAACGCACACAACACACACCCACGCACACAAACACAAATTTGCTCTGAAAGCAGGAATTTGTGGCCACTTCCCCTCCTGGGGTTCCTGGGGTTCAAACCCAGCACTCTCCCCATGAGGGAAGTGTCCATACCGTTGCTCATTGGTATAACTGGTTACATTATTTATCTAAAATGTAGAATATTGAATGTTGAGATCGGCGAAAGATCGAGACTTGCTTGGCTTGGAATTGAACCAGACCCCTTGCTTCAATCCGAAGCTCTGCTGCAACAAGCTTACAATAGAAACTCTGATTCTTCTAATAATCAACAATCATCAAATTGGCTCATATCAAAGAACGCCATCATCTCTGGTCTCGCATTACTCGGCATAAAACAAAACAATGGAGAATCTGAAGCAACGCCACCTTCAAAGGCTCGAAGAAAAAGAGTCGTCAAAAGAAAGGTCAGCCCAAGTTCTGCATGATAATATACAAGATTTTTTTGGTGGAGTTCTCGGCTTTACTTTTCTTGGTGAATTGAGGATGATGGGTAGGGGATATGTAGAATTTTAGGTTTGGTAAATTTTTTTTGCTTATGATTGTTTTTTGCATGTATTCTTCTAGTTTATAGTTGATAGGAGTAGAAAGATTGAGTTCTTTTCCGCCTTTGTGGCTACGATTGCTATTATTCTCAAAAATGGCAACTTTCGTGTTATGCATTGCAATCAGTACATTTATAAGCGTATATCATGCATGTCATTTGTTTGTTGATTATATTGGTACAAAATTAAAAATCCACTCATGGCGAGCAAATTTGAGACATAATTTTGCTATTAAAATATAATTTTGTAAAGCAATAATAGGGTGTGCAAGGTGCAAGAATTATTCGGTGTGCCGGGTGTAATACATTCGGACAGGGTTGAGGGGAAAGGAGAGTTTCGAATAGCTTTGGGCTGTGTGGGGAATTGTTTTTCATGCAACGTGCTCTCTGTTTTGCACACAACTTGTTATGTTAGCATGACCACACAATATTGATTCTGTATTAAAAATTGGAGGAAGATGGGTTTAGTTCCTTGGCCGAAAAAGAAATAGGGTTAGATCCCTACATCCAAATTCTCTCTCATACATGCATTTCAGGTAGTGAGATCATTGAGATCCTTACGGTATATCTGATCTTTTTGTCTTTTTATTTAATTATGATACCTTCCTCTGTCTCTTTCAATATGTCACATTCAAATTGCCGCATTTGAAACTATTATATATAACAATATCGCAAATGTATATTACCAATTAACTGCTACTTTACTGGTTTATAACTACATATATTATTTAACTACTAAATTTACCAACTACAATTACCATATTATCACCAGTTAACTACTAGATCTCATCATCATCATTATCATCATCTAAGACTTTTAGTATCCAAATGAGACTGGTTATGAAAGAAAGTTTCGGTAAAGATCGATTGATAATAAAGTTATACGGCCGGTTGTCAACATGACGTTAAGTTTCTCCAAATAAATATCAAATTCTTGTTTTGAAAACTATGAAGAGAGAGACAGAGAGAAAGAGAGATGCTTGTCATAGTTTTACATGATCAATTGGAATTCTTCAAATCCTCGTAAACCATGTGAAAATCTAAGGGAAGCTGAAAAAAATTTGTTATATAGTTTTATGTTCAACTTTAAGGCATAAATATAACTAAGGATGAAATTGAATATATTCCAATAATAACTACTAGATCCCCCTTCCCCTCACTATATATTACCTTCATTTTGCTTAATCTAGTTATATATATGTAGTACCTTCATTTTGCTAAAATCTAGTAATTTATCTAGATAGACCCGACGCTATTCACTAAGGAGACCGTGGAAAGTTACAGCCTTACATGAGCGGTATAATATTGAAAAGTATTAAGTGACCGGTGTATTCGAAGGAGCTAAAACCCGTCACTTTTTGGTCATAGGGAGGTTTCCCTAAGTTTTTTGCAGCAGTATCTCTAACGAGGCCAGGAACCCATTCCCCCTAAAAAGTAATTTTTATATGTTTGTCAAAAATAATCTTGGGTCCATTACTCATACTGAGATATGTAGTATGGATCGTTTAATTTGATAGCTGATACAATATGGTAATTGATAAAGCCTCATGTAATTGTACAGAGTTTCATTTCACATAGTTTAATTTCACCTTTTGTTCAACTGTAATGAGGCTATCCCATCATGCATCAGTGGCATCCCTTGCTCTATGATATTTAGTAAGCCTTTGCGGCAGCAAGAGCTGTCTCAATCTCTCAAACAAGAAGACACATACGCAAAGTTAAAAAATTCACGTTAAAAGTTTAAAAGATCTACATAATATCTTAGGGATGAAATTTTTAAGCTTCCTTTTCCCTCAAGGGTTGACTACATTCCAAAAAGTGATTAGCAAAGATCAACATAAGCACCTAATTAGTGGTTAAGATAAACTATGGAGAGTGACATAGAGAAATATTTACTCTTGCTCTCACTAGTCACAAAATCAAAAGGCAGCGAGCATTAGCCATCACAAAATTAAATAGGGCCATAACCAACAATCTTTACCTCATCCCCACAACTTGCTCTTTCTTTCTTTCTTTCTTCACTACCTAATAAAGTTCATCCACTCGCTAACAAAGCCAAAGGCAACCCTAAGAGAGAGGGAAAAAAAAAGGGGGTGAAGTTAAAGTCTTTTATCAAAACCACTATTTTCAAATGTTAATCTCTACCATCCAATTAAACATCAAGGGCTTAGATTTGTGAACAGTTAAGGTAGGAGACCCTAGACCCTAGATCCTTTTGCGCTACCTGATTTTGACTAAGGGCTCATATTTTGGCTCAACATGGGTCCCACAAAAACTTACACCAGATATTCCATTGGAGTGTTGAAGCCAGCTGTTGGATTGGACCCATTAATCCCACATATTTCCTTAGCTCCTAAGTCTTGGGGGTTAAATTGATGGATGGCAAAATATCTTAATTTCGGTGAAGATCATTAATTTATCTATTTCTTCGAATCCAAAATTTACACTCATGTTTTATTTTTTGTGTTTAACATGCTTTAGTTATATATGCATGCATGGAAATCCATAGTGCTTTTCGTCTGGGTAACAACTCAAACTACAACCAAAATAGATATTTACGAATGGTAGAACAGAAAAAAAAAAATAACTGCTCAGTCCCTTATGCATGATATGTGAATAAGGTATTCTTGCTTTATTTTTTTGGGCATCAAATGAGATTCCTACATAAACTTTGCTACAAAATTCAGTGGTTGACAAAATTACGAAAAGAGAGGTTTTTGTTGATAAAAAATATTTGTATCAAAAACATGTAGGAAAAAATGGATAGATTTATAATAAAAATAGTTTCGACTATACTATAAGCCATTGATAAACCAAAAGCTAAAAGAATATATTCTCATTGCTATAGTCATTAATATGAATATATCTTTCTCCTTATATGCATGTGACACATATTGCTTCAATAATCTAAAAGCTAGCTAGGGGCAGCTCACATCAAAAGCATGAAGTTGCAATCTCGATCACAACTCCTTTTCCTCCAAGAAAATGATGTAGATGAGTTCTTTCCTCAAAGGTGAGAATTTTTCTTTTTGAAGAGTCGGCTATGTATAGTAAATTCAAAATCAAATATATATAGGCTGCTGTTTTATTTTGAAAAAGTTTTGGCTTCATTCTTAAGGATATTCTATGGCTAATTATTTTCATCATTTTCTTACTTGGTTTTAATTTAGTCCAAGTTGTCTACCAAAAAACAAAATAATATATTTGTTAATTTACCCTAGCTAGAAAAAGATTGTGTAGGTTCACTCACATTGGCAGTTGAGTAGTTGACACCTGTTGTATTTGGTTAATTTGCTCCTTTATTTTCTCATAGGTGTTACTTGTTAGCATGAGCCTATGTCCACAACATGCACATTTCCCCCCTCCAATTTAGACCTATGAACAATCTTCTCAAAACAAAAATAATTCGTATCCTTAAGCTATTGCAAACCCCTATAACCTTTGCATGATTGAAGCATAATGAGTTATTCCATCACCCTTTGCACACACATCATAATTGTTTTAGGATGCACTTGGATATTAGAGTTTTCCCGTAGCAACATTTCACGTAGGCTGCCAGATTGGTAGACAAAACTTTTTTTTTAAAATGTAAATATAATTCTTTTATTATCCGAAATAAAACAACTAAGATGGCATCGGTATCCTCCAATTTTAAATCAAGCAGGTTGTAGAAAATATTGTAATACAAATTCCCGGACACAAAATTCAAGGGAAAAGAACTTTTAGAATTTAAAGAAATGCAAATTTCCTTTTAGTTTAGGGGATATACAGGGATAAGGGGTAATCGACCATTGGTCCAATGATCAATCTCAATCTTTACCAAACTTTGGTTATATTCACTCCACTTGGGTAAATTTTACTAATCAACCCCCAAACTCAAAACCATCAAAACCTAAAGCAAAGAGGCTTATGAATGGGCATTCAAAAGCCAACACCTCTCTATAGCTTTTCCAAAAGAGAAAAACACACACACACACTCTCCAAAAGTGTGCAAAAATAATTAAGTGTAAAAGCTACAGTATGTATGAATCGTTGGATCCCACCAACAAAGACATCTCTTTCCCTTCTCTATATATTGCTCCTCCTCCATTGCTCTATGTTCTGTCCAATCTCCATTAATTCTCATCTCTTTCTCTTCATTTATTTGCTAGCTCATATATATATCATATGGAGTACTACCCTATCAACATAGAGAAGTACCAAGCCATGAAGAAATACAACAAGTGCAACAACTTCATCTCAAGCTTCATCCAATTCTCTCTCCTTGCCATGTTGCTTGGCCTATTCTTATCAAGTCCCCTTTGGCTACCAAATCTTCTCTCTTCTATAAACCTCTTCTTCATAGAAACATTTCCCAAAATCATCGAAATCGTCCTCGGGCCCAAGTGTTTGTTCCTTGTCTTCAACCTCATCATAGTTTTCCTTGTAGGCGAGTCGAGGCTCTCAAGCTCATCGTCGAAGCGCGATATCTATGAAGAGTATGTGATGCATGCAAGAAGTCTTAAAGGGGCTTCTAGGAGTGAAGATAAAGGAAATGAGGTTGCATTGGTGGTGAGTTGTTTGGTTGAAGAGAAGGAAGAGGATGAAAATGAAGTGGAGAATGACAAGGAAGAGGAGTTAGTCGTAGAAGAAGAGTTAGAAGAGGAGTTGGAGGAAGAGGAAGAAGAGAGGGAGGAGAAAGGGTTGCCAACTGAAGAATTGAATAGGAGGGTTGAGGACTTCATTGCAAGGGTCAACATGCAAAGGAGGATGGAAGCAAGATTAATGCTTGTTTGTTGTGGGTGAGATCAAGACAAATTTAACTTTGGAAGGCAAAAGTAAATCAATAAAATTAAGAGAACATGATGATGCATGTCAGGTTAATTAATGATAAGACTTCAGAAAAAAATTTAATTATGAGAGCTGAAAGGTCAAGAGAGCATGCATGATCTATATGTATAATAATATGCATGAGATATTTTGTATATATAATGTTCTCTCTATCTCTGCTTCTAGAGCAAATTTGTGAAAAATGCGTTTTTAATGGATTTTCTTTCTTGGTTTTAGTAATAAATTTTTTAATGTATGTAGCAGGCTAGCTATCTACCCTCATAGTTTCCATTGCCAAATATGAACTTATAATAATTGAACACAACTTAGTTTCTTAAAGCACAAATTTATTTTATCTTTTAACTTTTACTAAGATTCGGATCTTATAATCAACCAACCCATTTGGAACTTAATAAAGCAAAAGGGTCTCGAACTTAGATTTGAAACCTTTCTGGCTGGGTACAGACATTTATGATGTGCAAATTATTGTAGTTATTTTCTCTAACAATATAGAATATTTTATGGAGGATTCTCCCTGAGAAATATGAAAATTGGTGAAAATTGAACAAAAGAAATGTGTATTGTTTGTTTTAGAGAGAGCCGACCCAAATTTTTGGTAATACCTTTCCATGATTAGATGGCCCACTTGCTAAAACCCTAGTAATGGTCCATACTTCGGCCAGACTATAGTCGAGCCCATTAATTACACTTTTGGGTTAAATCATGGGCCAATTGGCCTCCCAAACAAAACAAATATTTACCTTTTTTGGGTCAATTGTTGAAAAACCTCTGACCTAGCCCAGAAGAGGTTTAAAGCCCCTTATATTTCAAAATAAAGAAAGGGAGCCTACTTTTAAAATAAGCATCCCTTGGCCCATTACAAAGTAGGCCTAGGATGTTTATTTGCTAGAGTGACCAAAAGATGGTGGATTCGACGCTTAGCGCACTGGCGGCGGTGGGACACCGAAAGATGCCGGTGGTGGTTGCAGGAACGGGCTAGCCAACCTACGGCGCCACGGCGGTGGCGGACCTCACAGAGAAGTACAACCAAGATTGTTTGAGGAATAATGAGGTTTTATTGGAAGTTTGGGGATGGGTTGTTTTGGTGATGATGCTGATTTGAGATAGGCAGGTAACTGGCAGTGCCTCTCTGGTTACAAATTCTTTGATTTGTGAATTCTTATGATAAATTTGTTTAGAAAAATCCAGGTTGAAGAGAAAAGATGTAAGTATCATTCCGCAATGAATTGCATTTGTAAAGGCTGATAGGATGTCAGCCGAGGCTTGTTCTCAAATCCCTATGCAAGGATTCACATTATGCATGGGTCGGCCTGCAGGGATTCGAATTACAGAAGCCGAACATGAACGTTTAAATCGTAGAATCATTCCATTCACTTTTGTCGAACCCCAAATTTAAGGATTTGCATTATACACCCAAAACTCGCCCCGGAAAGAATTTGGATGCTTATGAGGGTCACGGACGAATCTTCGGCGGCGAAGCTTCGCACTCTACTCATGTGAATAATCCATCTACAGCCAACGTCGTTGATATAAATAGTAGGAGTTACCTCTCGGCGAGAGATTCACGCTCTACTCCAATAAGACCTCTGATAGCACGACCTTCTACGTTAGTACTTGAATAGATTAAGACACAATCATGATAAAATCTATATTTGGTGTGTGTGAGAGAGATATTGAGAGAGAGAGAGAGCTCATTCTTCGAACTTTCTCATATTTATAGCCCTGCGGTTATGTTGGGGATGGAGAAGCTGATGCATGGAACAATACTCGCGATAGATTAATCACGCAATAAACAACCACGTAATTAACAACGAAAAGACAAATTAATAACGATGCAAAAATAAGTAAATAAGAATCACAAACAAAATAAGAGACGGATTTGTTAACGAGGTTCAACCACCGTATAGCTAGTCCCCGGCAGAGCGGAATCTGCAATATCTATTATAATCTTGAATCAAGTACACCACGAGCAAACTTTAGGAGATTTCTTTCAAATCTCTCTAGATCAAAGCTGTCGCCCTCCCATACAACGATCTCTCTTCTATTTGGCTGTACATAAAACATATAAAATGTCCCTATTTATACACAAATCAATTTCTTAATTAAGAAACTGCCATAAGACACTCCTTAATTAAGAAACTAACATAATCAATAAACCGCCATAAGACACTCTTTAATTAAAAAATTATGGTTTTGGTAAAATCTAATATGGCTTATGTGCACGTCCAGATATCTGCATGAAGTTTCTCTATAATTTCATCAATCTTCTACTTGGAGATACTTCAGCTTGATTCCCAACGTTAGTAGGCTTCACACGACTCCGCTCTACTCTCTTCTTATCAGATCTACATGGAGAGATTCACTAACCTGCAACAGAGATCCAACTTATCTCTGTTTACAAGTGAACATATCCATCGGATTCTTTTCTCCCGCGATCTTCTGCAGCGTCAAATCGCCCTCTTCTACCGCTATGCATATGAAGTGGTACCACACTTTGATGTGTTTCGTCCGAGAGTGATATGCCGCATTCTTCGCCAAATGTATCACACTTTGACCGTCGCTCCACAAGGTATTGAAGTCTTTTTTCCCCCATTCTTCAAGTAGCTCCTGGATTCCGTGATCGCCACGTATTCAGCCTCCGTGTCGACAATGTCACCACCTTTTACAATTAAAAGACCCAACTCACCGCCGTTCCCCCAATCGTGAATATGTACCTCGTCGTGTTCTTCCCACTATCTCGATCTCCCGAGTAATCTACATCAACGTAACCTTACACCATTATAGAGTCACCTCCAAAACATAAACAGTGACTTAACGTACCCCTTAGATACCTCAACATCTACTTCACCGTATTCCAATACTCCTTCCCCGGGTTTTGCATATACATGCTAACAATTCTCACTGCATGTGCAATATCTGGTATCATACTCACCATTGCATACATCACACTCCTCACCGCAAATGCATATGACACACTTTCCATTTCATTTTTATGCTCTTGAGTTGTCGGGTATAACTCTTTACTGAGTTTGAAATACTTCGCTAAAGGCATACTCACCGGTTTTGGTTTGTCCATATTGAACCGCTTCAAAACCTTCTCGATGCAGTCCCTTTGCGATAACCACAACCTCCGCTGCTTTCTATCTCTTACGATTTTCATGCCTAAGATTTGCTTTGTCGCTCCCAAATCCTTCATAAAGAATTTCTTAGTTATTGTCTTCTTCAAACTTTGAATTTTCTCAAAATTTGGACCCGCCACCAACATGTCATCTACGTACAACGACAATATAATGTGGTCTCCGTCTTGGAAAGTCTGAACATATACGTAGTGATCCGATTCACATCGCATAAATCGTGTCTTTAATATAAGCTGATCGAACCTGAGATACCACTGCCTATGAGCTTACTTGAGACCATACAAGCTCTTTCGCAGTTTACACGCCATATTTTCTTTCCCCTTCACCTCATATCCCGGTGGCTGCATCATATTGATCTCCTAATCCAAATCTCCATAAAGGAACGCAATCTTCATATCCAGCTGCTCTAAATGCAAATCCTCTATCGTCCCGATATTGAGAATCACCCGAATAAATGTCATTTTTACGACCGGGGAAAAATCTCTTAATAGTCAATTCCTTATTTTTGCGCATATCTTTTGACCACCAAGTGAGCCTTGTACCGCTTCACACCATTGGTCTCATTTTTAATTCTGTACACTCACCTATTCAGAAATGCTTTCCAACCCTTGGGTAGTTTCACTAGATCCTATATACGGTTTTTCTTCAAAAAAATCCATCTCCCCATTCATAACTTTCTCCCACTTCTTACTAGCACCGTCGTTTGTTGCTTCTTCAAAGGATTTAGACTTTCCTGAATCTGTATACAGAACGAAATCAGTCATAAGTCTTTCAGGTAGCCGCCTATCTTGCGTAGATCTTCTTAGAACTGGTATATCTGGTTGCTAAACATGGTCACCATCATGTTCTTATACCTGATCCTGCACTATAGCTCCTTACACGTTCCACACTTCACCTGTAGGTACCTAAATGCTCTCTTGAGTTCCATCCAATTCGACGAACTCCGATACCGCACCATCTTTGGCTTGCATCTCTTTTTTGTACAAGTGCTGCTCATCAAAGACAACGTTTCGGTTTCATATTACTTTAATGCTTATGTAATCCCACAGCCTATATCCGAACTCGTCTTTACCATACCTGATGAAAGCACACTTTCTATACCTGGAGTCAAGCTTACTCCTTTCTGCCTTATCAACCAAAGAATATGCAATACAACCAAATACTTTTAGGTGCGCATAATTAACCGGTTTACCTGACCAAATTTCTTTCGGAATGCCTTCACCAAGCGTACTTATAACAACTCTGAATTTACTGTACAAAATTTTTTAGTTTAATGTACAGAAAGGAGTTTACAAGCCTGAGTACAATTTATAAGTTATTTAAGAACAGCAAGAAACAACTTGTAGCTCATTGGTAAAGCCTTGCACTGCTGTGACGTAGCCCTTATATTCGAACCCCATCAGACACATTATATATATTTTTTTATTTTAAACTTTTTGGAAGCCCAAAAGTTTACACGTGCAATGCACATAAAAATGAAAAGTCTGAAGAAATAAACATGTGTAAAAGAGTATTAATACAGAGAGGAACACGTGGCACCAATCCGACGGCTCCCCTCCACAAAACGACCGGCGAGATGCCTCAATAGGCTAGTTCCGACGGTCTTCCTGTAGCTAAAGGTGCCCGTGCTTTGCACTCAAGTCTTTTCCCCTATCCCTAACTCCCCTGCACTGTTTGATTGCTCTGCAATCAAATAGAGACCCCTCAATTCCCCATTTATTATCTTTTTAATGCATTTCAATTCATCTTTTTAATTCCAAAACCCTAATTACATACTATAAATACTACCCCACGCCCTAGCATTTCATCATTATGAAAATTATAACCAAAATTATCAAAATTTTCTAAGTACAAGTGGAGTAGAAGAGGAGTTAGCAAACGATCAAGTTCCGGTGAGGATCGAAATATATTCCGGAGACCCCGCGACGTCACGACGAAAACCCCCTCTTCCTACACCTTCTTTTAATCCACTTCACTTGTAAGTCCCTCCAAATCTTCTTTTCTATTTCTTGAATTTCTTTTTAATCAAAATCGGTAAAAAGTTGAGTTATTACCGACGTTCCTTTTTCTAAAGCATATAACTCCATCTTACTTTATGCTTTGATCAAACAAATTGTAACACTTCACTTATAAGTTTAATACTCATGTCTAGAATAAATTTTATCCAAGAATCTTTTGTAAAACAATCACAATTTAACTTTTTCGTTAAAATACCATGAACTTTACATATCACATTTTAGTATGATGTTAATACTTTATCTTCAGAAAACCTCATGGGTAATGACCTACCCCTCACAAACACACATGGTTCCATAGCACGATAACTCTTTCATGTAGATTTGTGTTTCGAGAAAATATTTCATTAAAATACCATTTACTATAAAAACGGTTTTCTTTGGAATTGTATTTTAAAATTCCTTTGCAAATAAACCTTTACAACCCTTTTTAGGGGACCCGCTATTAGATGGTGCAGATTATCGCACATCCTTGGACTAGTAGAGCGAGATGCAGACCTCCTCACGGAGTATTCGGTCTCGAAAGGTTTTTAAATACGGTTTTTAAGAAAAACGCATTTTTCTACTTAAAATAAAATTAATTTTTTAATAATTATATACATATTAAAAATTCATATATTTTACAAATATAATAATCTTATGTTTTTTCAAATGAATGAATTACAAGTTTCATCAAAATACCATTAAGATACCAACAAAAGTCAAGCTTTACAGTAAAATACCATGAACTTTCCAAGCTAAGCTATTAGCACTAAAATACCTCAAATCTCTAAAATTCACATCCATGGAAAACCTTAAATAATATAAATAATTTCTCGAGGTTATTTTAAACTATATATTAAAATATTTTTCATAAAACCCCCTCGAGTTATATAAAATTACATTTAAGGACTTTAGTAAATATAGGTTTAAGCGGGATCAATTCTCTTGAGCCCCAGGGAGCCGGAGAAAGTGAGTGCCTGCCTATTTAAGGTAGAAAACTTAACGATGTTATCAATGGTAATTGTCTTGGAAAAAACACAAATCCTGTCGTCCATGTGCAGTAGTTACCGATAACTCCCGAACATAATTCAGGATCTAAATCAGTTATAAGTGTCTGACTCAAGTCTGAGTAAAAATCAACTTGAATCCAAACTTAAACCGGAATCCAATTCAAACATAAATCCAAACTCTAACATGTATACTTGAACATGAACCTGAATATCAAACCTGAATACAAGACTTGACTTGACCGAACCATGGCTATAACTTAACATGACTACAAACTTACACCCTTAACCTGACTACTTGAACAACTTGTATCCATGGTTTCGGCAAGACTTGTAAATATAATCTATACAATACATTACGGGGTTAACGGGGTAGATTGGTACGGAATGTTTAGCGTGGCACGAGATGATCACTAAAAGACACATACATGAACTCTCGTGCCGTTGTCCTGCGGGTTTTGACGGGGCCTTGTACTACATGTTACCATAGTCCATGGGGTAAGATGGACTTCTCTCGTATACACAAATACCTTATGTACCAAGTTACAAACAACTATGTTAGAATAGCAATCTTATACATGTACATCTTACTAGTTCAATTCTCATTACTTGTTATATTCCGTTCTTTCTTTTGAGACTTACCGAGCGCTAGCTCGCTGATGATATTCCTGTCTATTTCTTTCTTTGGAATGTTCGTCAGGAGGACAGGACTCTCTCGAGATAGAGCCTAGCCAGAAGGACGTGGACCAGCTCACTTCCCAGCAGGACTTCTAGCTTCTTGTACTTACTTTTCATTTGGTATGCCACTGTTTAGGCATTGCTTTATATCATTGTACTTTCCTTTTCAAAGTAGTTGTATTGTAAAGATGAATGTTAATAAAAGTTGATGTTCATTTTATATCTCTTGTCAATTCTTGTGCATTTTATACATATATTGCTTAATTACGCTTAACGTATTTATTTCTTAGTAAATACGTTGCGGGCTTGCCACGTCACCACTTCCATACACTGGGAAGCGGGTCGTGACAGGTTTTGTTGGCGGCCCATGCAGGTCAGTTCTGCATGGAATCCTAAGCAATATATCACAAGAATTATAAAAATCAGCAACTGTACATTCTTTACATTTCAAATTCTTTGAATCTATCCTAACCTTTCTTTTTCTATCAAGATCATGAATTCTCCCAACAACACAAACACGAACGTTAATGGCAACACCCTACCACCATCACCTACTGTTACAGCTCCCATCAACGAGCAAACGGTATTTCTTGAAGCAATCAAGAGCCACTTGGAGGATCAGCAGCAGCAGACTACTATCCTCATACACCGTCTAGAGGTCGAAGCA
The DNA here is from genome assembly GCA_030015575.1 of Agapanthus africanus. NCBI lineage: Eukaryota > Viridiplantae > Streptophyta > Magnoliopsida > Asparagales > Amaryllidaceae > Agapanthus > Agapanthus africanus. The sequence continues at coordinate 3,766,428 of JASDDO010000018.1, forward strand.
TCCGGAGTCAAGCAATTCCGGGCACTGCACCTGAAACATTTCTTTGGAAAAGAGAGCCCACTGGAGGAAGAAGAATGGGCTCAGCCTATCGAAGATGACCTGGCAGCCGCACAAGTGCCAGAGATTGCTTGGGTGAGAGTTGCAAAGCTGCAACTAACAGATAACGCCAGAGTTTGGTGGAAGGCTGAAGAAATCCGACTCGCCGAACCGATTGAATAGAAGACGTTTCGCGATATGTTCGACGCGATGTACTTCCCTAAGATTGCCCATTTTGACATGGAACAACAGTTCATCCACTTACAACAAGGCTCGATGTGGAGCAAATCCGTGGATGAATACGATGTTGAGTTTATTGTTCCCTCATAAAAAAAGGGGAGAGTAAGTGTCACGCCCCGCTTTCCAAAATACGGAATACGGAGAGCGACGAAGGCCAGCCGTACTACCTACGGTAAGGAAAGATCCGTCCATAGTCACATAAGGCTGTCTAGCTTAACCTGTCAAAATAAAATCCAATACCAAAAGGGATAATACCGATAATCATGCTGCAACGAAACCACAAGGAATACTAAAAATGGGTCCACTAGATAATTGATGCAGATAAATACCCAATACAATAGGTTCAAAAAGAAAACAAAATCTGGAAAGATACAAAAGTCCTAATGTCCTACAAGGGCGCACATACTAAATACTAACAGAAAGAAAATAAACCTACGGGTTACTGATCTTCGGCAAAGTCCTGATAGCCGCTGCGGTCCTGCTCGGCCTGAAAATCTGTCTCTAAACCTGAGATGGCAAATCTCAGGGATGTCAGAACATCCCAGCAAGTACTCAACGTATAAGGTGTGTGTATGGTATGATAACATGAATATATGAATGTAGTGAAGCCTGTGTGCGCAAGTAAAAACAAATATATAAATAGATACATTAATACTATGAAGCCAACATGTAAAGAGGCCAGCTCATAACCTAACTGGTCACTAAATGGTAAACTATCATATCGTAAGCTCGAGTGTGTGCATCAATCTCTGCAGGAGTATTCCTAACCCAAGAGTAGTGTCCCAGAGGCTAGGAAACACGGGCCCAGCTGTAAAATGAACAAGCGACCGATATAGCCCGGTACGAGCTGTAATAACATGCGACCGATATAGCCCGGTACCAGCTGCCGGCATGGGACTCCTGAGATCCTGTTGTACGAACTCACACTCAAACTACCCCAACCCCCGTGTATTTATAGCTACTATGGTAATAACTAGAACACTAATTAAGAATGCTGAAAAGACTGGAACTTGTGATATGGTAATTGTATAGAGATGAAACTGGTAAATAGTAGTGTGTCATGCCATGTAGTTCAGCATCCTAATCAGCGATCTCGTTCATAAAGACTAGAGTATTGAATAGTCATGACTTGTCAAATGTAATTGTTTTCTAGTAATAGTAACTGCATGAAGGTGATGTACAAGATGGTATGAGTCACAATTGTTATCTTTACCGTTAACCTTAATATGAACATACTTATAGAAATATATAAATGTGAGATAGGTTAACAACTTTCGAACTTTATTTGTAGTTAAAATAAATCTCCATTTAAAACCACACTTGCTAATTTTTCTTACTTACTGCATAAAAGTTTGCCTATATATATTTTTGTATGATATAACGGACAATAGGTACTAACACATATCTCTTTTATTCTACCAGGACAGGAAAAATATATACATATACGTACGAAGGAATGCCGATGTACATCGACCAAAAGTAAAGCAAGAATACTTGCCTAATCAGATCTCACAACGGGGTGTGTACGCTGCGTCCGACGTCAGGTAAACGTTGCGATGCACACACACGCGTACAGAACAGGACCAAGCCATGCAAGAACGTGACCACGCTGGATGAGGACGTCTGCTAGATTGCCCGGATCGTCGGCGACGAGCACGGTTCCGGCGATCACCGGGAAACACGAGATCAAGAAAGAGAAAGAGAAGAAGAAGAAGAAGAAGAAGAAGAAGAAGAAGAGGGTTGCTCTGGGGTTTGGGGTTCTGGGACAACGAGGCGAGGGGTGACGAAGGCGAGGGGTTTTCTAGCGATGGGGTGTAGCTGCGGTGGGTGTGCAGGGAAGGTTGTATGCGATGGGTTTCGGGTGTGCAGTCGGGGTTCTCGGGTTGTGCAGGGAAATGAGTCGGGAAAAAAGGAGTGGAGGAAGAAGAGAAGAGGAGAGGGCGTTGGGTTGGTAGACGACGACGGCGAGGTCGGGGCGGTGGGTTCGGGTGATGGGTTCGTCGGGGTTCGCAGGGGAGAGGTGGTGATGGTTTGCAGAGAGGGGATCTCGTCGGGGGAAAGAAGAGAGAGAGGAGGAAGAAGAGAAGATGGAGAAGGGGAAGTGCCGACGGTGAGAGGTTGGCGACGTGAACGATGACGAGATCGCAGCGAGGATGGGTTCTTGAGTGGTTGGGTTGAAGCGGTCAGGGACGGGGTTTGCAGTGGGGAAAGGTGAGAGAGAGGTGAGCGGGGAGGAGAGGAGAGGATATGAGGTCGAGGGTGTTGTGGGCGACGACGGTGAGGCGAGGGTGAAGGCATGGGTAGGGTTAGGGTTTTCGTGAGCGAGTGAGGCGGCGTGAACGAAGAAAGAAGAAGAAGGAGGGAGAGAGAACGTGGGTGCTGTGGGTTTAGGTTTATAATGGGTTAAGGAAAAAGTATATAATATATATAGATATGTGGAGGAGAGAGAGGGGGCAGGTGAGATTGGTGATGGATTAGGATTTGGAAAATATTTTAGATATATATTTGGTTAGGAAATTTTTTGTAAACGTTTGTTATATATATATGAAACAGAATTATATTATAAGAATATAATATTAGTTAAATTTAAATTTTCTGGTTAATATAAAAATACTCCAAAATATGCCCGGGTTGGGTCTAAAGTTACGGTTTGAAAATACACATAATATACGTGTCAATCAAAACCAAAATACGATGTCCGGTTAAAGAAAATGCATACGCCAAGAACGGATACACATAGCGTGCACGTAGAGATCCAAATGAGTCCGTTTCACTAAACGGGACGAGAACACGATGTACGGATGCCACCACAGGGTCAGTGGTATGAGGCAGGTCATGCTGGGTATTTAAAAATATATTATTTGACTATAAATGTAATATTAAAAAAATGCAGATGCCAGATATACAATGCATGTATACGGAACATATGCGAGCACGGATCCTCAAAACCAGCAGGGATAAAATGTGAACAAGAACCAAGACGGGTTCAAGCATGCGGGTCGGGTCGGATACCAAGTATAGAATACTAAAACACTATCCGCATCCAAAAGCGAATTAAAACAGGAAAAAGCCACAAGATAAATAGAATAAATAAATCGAACATGGTATAACTGAACTAGGGTGTTACATTAGTGGATGAATACGATGCTGAGTTTACTGTTCCCTCATAAAAAAGGGGAGAGTAAGAAAGGGGGAAACTGCCCACTACTCGAGTCATACGTGAGCGCCTATATGCAAAGCATATAGGCGCTGCATTTAAGCAACTGATAGGCTAAACAAGCATCACGTGTTAAACACGTGAGCGCCTATATGCAAAGTATATAGGCGCTGCAACTAAACTACTGATAGGCTAAATAAGCCTCACGTGTTAAACACGTGAGCGCCTATATGCAAAGCATATAGGCACTGCAATCAAACAATAGATAGGATGAACAAAGCCTCACGTGTTAAACACGTGAGCACCTATATGCAAAGTATATAGGCGCTGCAATCAAACAACAGATAGGCTAAACAAAGCCTCACGTATTAAACACGTGAGCGCCTATATGCAAAGCATATAGGCGCTGCAATCAAACAACAGACAGGCTAAAAAAAGCCTCACGTGCTAACACATGAGCGCCTGTATGCAAACCATATAGGCGCTGCAACCAAACAGCTAAGGGGCCGAACTAAGTCCCACATGCTAAACACGTGAGGATACCTCCTTACATAGAATTAAATTCTACTTAATGAACCGTTGGATTAAGGATCCAATGGTGATTAAACATAAATTCTATTGGGAAGAATATTTTCTGTTAAACAGAGAGTTAGTGGATCAAAGATCCAAAATATTTTCTGTATCTTTCTAAACAGAGAAAGATTATGCTCTGTTAAACTAAGAACTCTTGGATTAAAAATCTACTGGTGATTAAAATGTCACCGCTTGATAGAATTTTATTCTATATATGGAAGAATATCCCCAATCTTGTTAAAAACAAGAACAATATCTTCTGTAAAAACAGAAGTTCTTGGATCAAAAATCCAACGGTGGGTAAAATTCTCCAAATCAATTCTGAGACCAATTAAATCAATTGGGATCTTTCAATAAAAGATTTCCTTAGAATTAAACAAAGTTCTCTCCACTGTATAAAGAACTCGAGACTTTAAGTCTCACGGAGAGAGAGAACACGAAAGAGAGGAGAAAAAAGGGACGAGACATAAAGAGAGACAGAAAAAAGAGAATTTAATTCTCGGTGAAGACTTGTTTCGTCATAACACATTAGGTAAAAAGAAAAAAACACAGAGATTGTTCTATCTCTTCTTCGACTCTTTATGGGTTTAGCCCTTCATATAAGAACCCAGTTCTTCCTCTGGTTGAGATTTGCAAAAGCAGATCTCCCCATAAGTTGAGAATTTAATTCTCATCGGGGAGATTCTGTCCTGCAGATTTAAAACCTAGGGGAAAGAACTGAGTTCCAAGAATTTAATTCTTATAAAAACATATGGTAATTTAATTGCTCTGAAAACTAGGGTTTAACTCTATATAAAGAATTTGATTCTTGTAAAAATGAGAGGAGAACTTGATTCCTCAATCCAGACGATGATAATAAGCTGAGACCTTCCAAACCCAAATCATAATGACTAGAAATGTTATTAATAAGAGATCAAGATCTCTAAGAAAACAGAAGGAAAGCCTGGGGATTCGTTAGTGTTTAACACTATAATGATACCTCACGTGTTTTCCACGCGAGTGCCTCCAATGAACAACAAGAACGGCCCAGATTGCCTCACGTGTTTCCCACGCGAGTGCTTAAAAGAAAAACAAGAAGCACTTCGTAAGGCAGTCACGTGTTTTCTACGAGAGCCCTAACCAAGTGCTTAGCACTTATATAAAAGGGGGAATAAAACCCAAAAGGCATTGCCCATATTTGGGGTGCCTTTCACACGTGAGCGCCACAAGAACCAAGTGCTTAGCACTTATACAAAAAGGGGGAATAAAACCCAAAGAGCAGCGCCCATATTTGGAGTGCCTCACGTGTTCACCCGTGAGCGCCTCCAGATTTCAGTGTTTAACACTGATCCAGCGCCTCACGTGGGATACACGTGAGTGCTGCATATACCGGTGCTTAGCACTGTTGGGTAACTATGGAGACCCAGACCTAGCCCAAATTGGCTAAATTTTTCCAAGGTCAAAATCTCTTCGATTTCCAATCAACCGAGTCCCCTGTGCTCATGATTCCCCAAACCGATCTTAGTCCCAAACATGACTAATGATCTTTCAACCGATGATATCCAAATAATATTCATCCTATATCTCCTAAGATAATATTAGTCTCAAAAATGACTAATGACTCTTAGGTCCACAGCAGCAACCCTTTTCCTCAAATACGGGATTTGGTTTAAGGGTAATCTCTCCACACCTCTGATATATTTCGTTATAATTCTTCAACATCTTCAGAGAGGCGGTGGGTCCCGACAACCAACAACTCTTTAGTATACTTCCAAATTGATGTGCACACTTCAAATCAGACCGCACCCCAAATTGGGTACATTCTATATCACCATTGTTCACTCCGTCACGTAACAAATACACGTGCGCGCAAGATGAACAAAGGACCGAGAAGTCCCTAAACTAATATTCACCTCCAAATGGCGATAATGGACCGAAATGTCCCTAAACTAATATTCGCCTCCAAAATGACGATAATGGACCGAAATGTCCCTAAACTAATATTCGCCCCCAAAATGGCGATAATGGACCGAAATGTCCCTAAACTAATATTCGCCTCAAAAATGGCGATAATGGACCGAAATGTCTCTAAACTAATATTCGCTTCCAAAATGGCGATAATGGACCGAAACGTTCTTAAACTAAAACAATAGAGCCCAAATGCTCTTTTGTTGGATCTGAAATAAAAATGACCCTAAAAATTGTTAAGTGGATTTTAGTCTCAGATTGGACTAATGTATCCTTAACAAAAACAAATTGAGCCCCAAATGCTCACATACATTTAAGTCGATTTTAATCTCAAATCAGATTAACGGTCCTTAAATAAAAAACCCAAATCTAAAATATACAGATTTGGACTAATCCACGCCCTACGGGCGACGACATAAATTAGTCTCCGTATACAATCCACGGGGAACCCAAACAAACAAAAACACACATGACACGAAGTGAACTTCCGGAGCAGGAGAAATTGGTTAGCGCGATGCGGTAACGTAATTAACTGCAGGGGCTAGCGCCTGCAGGGAAGAGCGTCCCCACAATCAAAACCCCCCTCACAAACGACTGGGAATCTGATGAAATCTGCTACAACGGCCGCATCCGTCCAAACCTCCGATACATGGTGCTATAAATCAACTTAGCATCTTCGGATAGGCGGACAGATAAACCTAAATACCGTCTGCCCCTAAAATTCATGCCGAACGTCCTAACGTCCCGGTCGCGTCTTTCGGAGGTAAACAGATTCTGGCACACCCGGTGGGATCTTTTCCTCTTTCCACTCCACACTTTGTGTGTTGTGTTTCGCGAACAAAATTGCGGTTCGCTATGGTTTCCCTTGGATTCAAGGTACTAAGTGTAAGTGCACGGCGGCGCCCCGGCCTCCATCCCGAGGCCAAATGCGGAAGGATGGTTAACTTTAATTTTCTTGAACCGGCACCACCGCGAACTAAAACCCGGATCGTACCATTAACTAGTCCTAGCTAACTACAAGATGGGGAAGAGAGATATACCGAGTGATCCGAGTCCTCCGGTCTTCTCGTCGTCGTCCCGATCCCCGCGGAATCTCCGGTCTCCACCAAGTCGCCGGAAGGGCACCACGTCGCCTGCTTCTTTTACGGGCTCCCGCCTCTATACCGAGGCAACTCGGGCACGAAGTTGGCGAGCCGACGTGCCCAAGGTTTGCTGTAGAATGTGTAGTGCTCATGTCTCATTTTTGGGTTGTAGGAATTGCCATATGGTGGAGGAAATGATATGAGCTTTTGGAGATGGTGTTGTGGGATTTTTCCAAAGCCAAAAGAGAACAAAATCCCACATCTCAAATTTTGGACAGCCCCATGAGCTTTGGCCGGCCATGCATATGGTGGTGGGGTGAGAAGAGAGTGAGGGAGAGAGTGTAACAAAGCAATGAGGGTCTCTCATAATCCAAGAGAGAGAAAAACAACATGATGAGAAGAAATCATCACAAGGAATAACCAACACTCAACCAACCAATCATTACAAAAGGTCAAGCCACCATCATCAAGCATGATGACTTCAAAAAGTCAAGCCATCAAGAAGAAGTCAAGGTCATGGTTCAACCATCATGACACCACAAAGTGCAAAGACAACCCTCCAAAATGCTTATTTGCACAAATGCAAATAAGCCCTCCTCCACCAATCTTCGGCCATTGAAAGATACAAATGAAAATGGCCGAAACGGAAAGCAAACTGGCAACTCCAGAAAACTGGTCCCGTAATAAATTACAGGAAAACCCCGATACTGTGTATACACATCCGCATTTGTATTCCGACCGAATACAAATGCAATGAGACAAATTTACACTGTACTATACTAGGATCCGGCTTATACCAAAGCCGGCTAGTATTATCCGTCCGATCCTGATCCGTGCAATACCGCACGTATCTGATCGAACCTTGCCATATATCCATACGGCCTCTAGTACAAACCGTCCGATCCTGATCCGTGCAATACCGCACGTATCTGATCGGACGCTGCCATATCTCCATACGGCCTCTAGTACAAACCGTCCGATCCTGATCCGTGCAATACCGCACGTATCTGATCGGACGCTGCCATATCTCCATACGGCCTCTACAGCGTTTTGCCCGAAACTTGAGTAACTGTATGTGTGGTGGACTCTAAAGACTCGTCAATACTATGGCTGTGGATTTAACCACTAGCACGTCATAGGTATTAGCCATACGCGACGGGCCACCAGCTATTGACCAAAAGGGACGTCGATGAGCGAACTCATCCTGACACCCTACTGAGCCTGTCAGTGACAATATCCGTACAGCCCGGTCCGTTCGTCTATGAGCATCGCATGGCGGGCCTAGGGGGTTGGTAAAAGTCAGACCCCCAAAAGCGGTACAAGTCTTGTCGGAGTGTAGCCCAGAACACCCTGAGATACTACTGGAATACCTACCAATAAATCTCCTGCCTCGGCTGAGGGCTTCGTGTAATGGATCTCCTAGACACAGCGCGACCTCACCCCCAATACCGGGAGAGACGAACCCCTGAAGATCCGCTCACTGCCTCCATGTGGCTCGGGACTGTACCCAACTAAAACCTGTTTGCACGTCTCCTTTGAGCGTGGTAGGGTAGTAATCAAAGTACAGTGGGAACTCACACGAGACAAATGACGATCCCCAGGTCGATGAACTAACCTGTACGCATGTCACCAGGGAACTGCTATCTGACGTCAGGTATAAGACCAACTAGCATGTTCCCGGCGAGTCCTGTCCGGTGTACTCATAACCCAATGAGCACCTGTATACATCTTAGGTGATCCAACTGACACCAATGGCTTGTGAGACCGGCCACCGCCCCTCGTTGGGGTCTCGACTATATACACCAGTCTACTCTGGAGTATCGATGCCCTGTCTCGAAACTCCCACGACTAGGGACCTTTTAAGGATGTGCTTATAGACCCCAGCTCCCACTTATATGATCGCCCTCATACTGCTGGTGGTCAAGCAAGAATCCTAGGGGCTCTATCAACGTGTAATAGCGACATGTCAGGTCACCTAAAGCAGTACACGATGATAAAGATAAACCAGATAGCATACTATCATCTCGAGTAAGACTGTCCTACCGGGATAGGTCCTCCCTCAATCATTGCAATCACGTGCCAGTGATCCAATAATTGACTCTGAGGGCACTATCTCCAACAATCTCCCACTTGCACTCAAGGCTAATTATTGCGATGTCGCATACTCACAGCCCGTGTGATACCGAACACCCAACTCCTCTACTAGTCAGTCTCACAAAACCCGTTTGCGAAACTATTGCGTTCGAGAAATAGCCTCAGTGAGTGGATCCGCTTTGATGTTTCTTTCTATGTCTCTCTATATCTCAAGTTCGCGGAGAAAGCCATCTCCCGAAATGAGCAATACCTGTCTTAGAATGTGTCTGGATGTCTGATGGGACCTAGCTCATAAATGAACTCCAAATCCAAACTTCTTAGACTGTATCGTCAACTGAACTTAATCAGTATCCTACGCCATGCCTCCCTCAGTATTTCCTTGGATCACCTGTCCAAAATACTGCCCCTCGTCAGAAGGAAAAACTAAAACTCTGACAACCTCCTTGTCGTCCAGGTCACCTTGGAAGCCTGGAATGATAACTGTCTCCCAAATGAGGCTGTCGTTATCATATCCCTAGAACATCCACTTATGTTCTAAAACTGCTTCCGACTGTTTCTCCAGGATTGGATCAATGTCAACTTATTGCATCTAGTGCAAGAACAACATCTGGTGTGGTACTTGACATCTCATGATTGACTCAATTGCCTGAGCAAGTGATCTGCCAATCATGCACATCCCTTTCCCCTTTAGTCTGTAAGATACCTTTAGAGAGGGTGACTCCATTACCTGCAGGTACACTACCGTGCCAGGAGTCGTCCATTCTAAATACTCTTAGAATGCTGTCTGAGTACCCAGATTGGGAAACCACCCAAATCTAGATCTAAAACCATAGATCTAGTAACCAGTATGTCTGATATAATGTCCAAGTCCCATGTGGAGAAACTACTGTGTGACGACCAAAGTATAACCGATCGTAGTATAGGAGTTTCTTTTCCTATTCTGTGTATGGCAACCAAATACCATGACATCACACCCTACTACCTTCTCAACTGATCCATCCCCTATTCTGATGAAGTCAAACCTATGACTGTCATATCAGAAATAGATGATCTATCTCCGCTATATCTGCTTTAGTCTATAAATAGACATAAGCCACCTGTCCACCAATGCTTCCGCTGCTCCCACTGACTAAGACAACCCTCTGGCAGAGTCATATACACGTACACTTCTAAAGCAAGTTTAGAACGACGCTATACTCATCCTCCTGCCGGGTCTCACAGTCTGGAACAACAGCAATGGCAAGTGTGGGTAAACAAGAACCTCCCTGTCACCGTCCTTGAGGCTACCGTAGTACCTCTCGGGTTCCTGAGGTTACCCACCTCATCTGCGGAGTGGCCAATGGAATGTCAATCCAGATTGAACCTTTAGGTTCCTTATCAAATCTTCAGTAATCGTTTGCGGTTCTGGAATCACTTCCAGTTCTACCATACTCCCATTACTGTTTTATGAAAAAATCCATTTTTATTAAAACTGTGGCGAGTCTAGAACAATATCGCTATTGATCTTCCAGATGGTAGAAAGTCAACCCTCGTCATAGCCTGGGTCAACCCACAAACAGCCATTACAGAAACGTGCCTTGAGTTGTCCAGTGTCTGGTTTTAATCATAAGCCGGACAACTCCCCGTACCTTAACAATGTTAAGATATGAACTGTACTATATCCAATATAGAACCAGAGGCACTAATTTAATTGAACCAGATTCAAATCATGCAGCTGTCTCCAGTGCATGTCAACTAAATGGAAAGAGGCCGATCAGTGTTACTCAACTTAGGAATGCTTCCAATTTTGAGTAACCTGAAAGAGAAGCAAGTTCTCTTAATCATTACTATCAACTGAACACCATACACAAGTATCTACATCTTCGATCACTTTGGAGAATCCCAATACTTGCAATACCTGGTTCTCCACTTTATTCAAATACCTATAACTTCTCAAAATTCGGACCTTGTGTTTCCACGAAACACCTGTCTAAAAACTAGAGAAGTCATAAGTAAACCGAATATAGTACGAGGACCAACCCCTCTGTCCTGATGGACCCTGGACAACATACAATACTCTGTATAAGTCCCTTGAGTCTGATAACTCATTCACTGTGTGTCGTAGGTTGAAAACTGTACTTATGGTTAAGAAGAATTACACCGCTGTTTAATGCTCCTTACCTAACCATCCACTGATATAGGTAAATGTCACTGACATAATTTCAAAAAGATATATATCACTCTATAAAAATAGACGTACAGATATATCAATTTGAAATTGGTGCATAACAGCGGATATTCAAAACCAAATATTTGCCATCCGGCAAACAACCCAGGTGACTTCCTCAAATATCACCGATTACAACAAATCCCGATATAATGAGGATGATCACCCAATTCCCAATAACTTACTCCTACTCATCATCTGTAAAACCATACAGATGTGAGAATCATACCTGGTAAATACATACCCTGGAGTAAGTATCTAATCGGGAAATCAGTTTTCTTTTAACATTACATAGTGAAACTGAAACATTGAAATGTTTCGATGGGGTATCCTGGTATTCCTAGTAATGCCTCTTCCATACTCCAAATGCTCTTTTGCCGGATCTAAACGATCCCGTTTAAGTTGATCTTAGCCCCAAATACGGCTAACGTATCCTTAGACATTTAAATGAATGATAAAATTCCAAATCAACTTTGGTTTAAGGGTACATCTCTGAACTCCTCTGACATCCATCGTTGTAATCCTTCAACGACGTCAGAGAGGTGATGAGTCCCGACGGCCATATATTAAATGGATCACCACGTCAAGTTGATCTTAGTCCAAAACAGGACTAATGTATCCTTGACGGACGTTTAAGTCGATCTTAGTCTCAATACGACTAACGTATCCTTAAACCAAAACACCAAACCCAAATCTAAGTAAATACGGATTTGGACTAATCCACGTCCTACGGGCGATGGCATTACTCAGTCTCCGTATACAATCCACGGGCAACCACAAACAAAACAAACACACACGACACGAAGTGAAATTCTGGAGAAGGAGAAAGTTGTTACCGCGACGCGGTAGCGTAATTAATTGCAGGGGCTTGCGCCTGCAGGGAAGAGCGTCCCCACAATCAAAAACCCCTCACCCTGAGGGGGAATCTGACGAAGTCTGCTACATCGGCCGCATCCGTCTAAACCTCCGATACACGGTGCCATAAATCAACTTGGCATCTTCGGAGAGTTAGACGGATAAAACCAAATAGTATCTGCCCCGAATCTCAGGCAATACGCAAAGTCTAGGCCGCCATTCGGAGGGGAACAATCCTAATCGGGCGCGCTATCAATTTATTGATAGTCTTGACCGCGATTTGAGATTTGATTAACAATTGTTTTGTTAAGAGCTAGACATGAATAGAGATCAATGAAAGGACAAGGGTCAATAGTGTGGAAACACTAGTTTCTTCCAAGAACCCTAATCCTCATTCATCACTATCAATTTAGTTTTAAATCAATCAATAGATAAAAGGAGTCATTTTTATTAATCATCCATTACTACTAAATTCCAATGAACCTTACAAGCCCCCTTCTGATATAAAATCTACATCCGTCTTTAAACTAGATCTATTTTCTACATCAGTATTTTGACGTAGATCTAGAAACTATTCTCCACTATTCTTTATTCTTATATTCTTCATCTTTTTTTTCAACACGTCTAAAATAAGATTGAAAGATTCAACGTTTTTTTAGGACGACCCGTACTCATCTCGGTCTACCTACACGTGACACCGTTATTGATTGCGGTTACTACACTTCTTTAAAATATAGAATCGATCACTCGGCCTTCGAAAGATTGGTCGTTCCCTCTCAACGGGCATCAGTCTTCGACAGGCTGGCACCAACAGTAGCCCCTCATCAAAGCCGGGGGCATGACGGAGCCGCTTCCACAACTGAGGCAGTCCTGTTTGCAAGACACGCTTGACGTCGCTACTGGCACCGAGTGAGGAAAGCCGGGGGCAAATTCCCTTCTGGATTTACTCCACCGGCTTCAGTGGTGGAAGTTGACGCTGCTGTTCCAACCGGGAACAGGTTCGATCTGCTTAGGAGGGTGCGAAAGAACTCTCCAACCACGGTGCTGAAGAAATCTCCCCCACCTGCTGAAAAAATGACGAAGGCAAAGCCGGAGCAGTCCCTTCACCGGCTCTCTTCCTAAATTCACAGGGTCTGGCGGAAAGTCCAAGATTCTGTAATTGACAAAGACCACTCTCACCGATTGAAGAAAATGAAGGTTCGGCAGGGGAAAGGCTATCCCTCCGTTATACAGCGAGGGGCGTCTTCTACACAGGAGCCAGTTACAACAGCTCCTTCAACTTCAACCTCCCACAAAAGGATGAGGCTGGAAAAAATCCCACCATCGGCGGCAAATTCCAAAGGTGATGGACCCAAACGCCCCAAGTCTGGGGGCATGATCGTGCACACGGTTTACATGGCTTCCGGAAAAGAGGAAAGCCGTGCTTCCGTGGGCCATCGGCCGCAAACTCGGTCATTGACAAAATCTCAGGAGCAACAACAAAAGCTCCAGGAAATGCTGATCAAAATTTCAGCACTCACCAGACAGAAAGAAAGTCTGGAGTCAGCATCTGAACAGCGTCAAGAGCAGGAGACCGATACAGAGTTCCTGCGAAGGGTGCTGGAAAGGAAGGATAAGGAGGCCGCAGAACAAGCTGCTAACATAAAGCAGATGGCGCTTCTTTTCCAAGACATGGTTGGAATGATGATCCGGCCCGAACCTCCAGCCGAAGATCCACCGATAATCGTCAAGGATGACAGAGGGGAAACATCAAGCCCTCTTCCGGTTTTATCAGTGGCCAAGTAAGAAACAATCTCCAAAGCTGCTCATGATGATTATATTTCTCAACAAATACGAGCTCATCAAGTGAATGAAGCGGCCGGCCAAATCGTCAGAACCGGGCGACCGTATCCAGGCTGGTACGACCAAATCAAGTACCAGCCGGGATATACGATCCCCAAATTCCATGTGTAAAAGGGGACAGGCAATTCACATCAGCACGTCGCTCGGTTAAGAGCTCTCTGCGGCAATACTGGAGGCGACGATAAACTGTTGCTTCGCCAATTCGTTGGCAGCCTGTCAGAGACGGCCTTTGAATGGTACTCGGAGCTCCCAAATGACTCCGTCAAAACATTCACAGAGATGGAACTGCTGTTCACACAGCGGTTTTCTAACACAAGTGAGCGCACCCCGATCACGGCATTAATCAATGCCAGGGTGAAGTCGGGAGAAACCTGGGTCCAATACGCGATCCGGTGGCGGAACCTATGGTCGAAGTGCGAACAACGCATCGAAGAATCTCTTGCCGTGGGTATGTTCATCGGGACACTAGATCCTCAAACGACGGTGTCCCAGTTCATGACGTTCTTCAAGCCGACTACCTTCCAATCCCTGATCGACAAGCTGGCCCAAATGGACCAGATGGGCCACGGGCCTCCCTCCTCAAAAAAGGACCCTCGAAATGTTAGGGGTAAAGGGAAAGCGGACTTCGTTGCTAACACTTAACAGCAACCGAGTGACCCGAAGCCGGTCGCACGCCAAAACAACATGCGCCCGCGCTTATCCCTGGAAGAAAGGCTAGGACGTGCTTACTCGTTTTCCCGTGACAAGATGAGGAGTCTGTTCGAGCTGGCAGTGCGCAACAAACTTATCAGATTGTCGGACCCACAACGTCCACTTCAACCAGGCGATGCCAACAAACCCAACTACTGCTCTTATCACAGATGGTGAGCCACCCAATTGAGGATTGCTACATCTTCAAAAATTGGGTCGAGAATTAGTATCAACAGGGGAAGTTCGCGCTGTCTGAGAACTGGAGGGTGAATCCACCACAGAAGCACACTCCCAAAAAGATAGATGCACCAGGGGCATCATGCTCGCTCGTGGAAGAAGCTCCATAGGAAATCGTACTTTCAACTAAAACTAAAAGAATGCTGAAGGATCTCCAGGCATATCCTGCAATCAGGTGGAAGAGCTCGCTTGAACCGGAAATCATCGAAGGGATGCTGAAACCGCGTCCCATACCGAAAACTGTCGACAAAGGACAAAATCCCCAAGTCGAACCTTCAAGGTCTTCGAAAAAAAGAAGAAGACCAAGAATCCTGTGCAACCTGCCGAGTATGACAACAAACGCACAGACTTACAGAGGTACATTGACGCGCTGGAGGAGTACAACCAGAAGGCGCGGACACCGGTCACCATCGAAGAGTTCCTCAAGCATATTCTTCAGAACGAAGAGAGTGACAACGATGAGGAAATAACTCATCAAAAGAAACCAAAGACTATGTAGGAAGTTGCCACATGGTCTCCTATTTGTCGTCAAATGGCGAAGAGGCTCCCTCGGCGTCAAAAAACAACGCAGAGGAACTGGGGGCAGGATCGGCGCCAAAATCCCCGGAATTGTCTGAAGACCCAATTGATAGGCTGTTAAATGAAACCTTTTGAAAGAGTAAAGTTGACCGAGAACGCGAAACGGCCATATACGAAAAGGATAAGTGTCGGCGTCAGGATGAAGAAGCTGCGGTAAGGATGAGTCGTAAAGTACTCCAACCAAACCAAAGCACACCTGCCACAAACAAGAGCATGATTAAAGCAGAGAAGCGGTTCGCCAAAGCCCTGTCAATGGGAATGAAGCTGCCCCCTCTCGTGGAAAACACTCCCGGGGTCATGTGCCTTGACGGAGCGGATATACATCCAAACTACTGCCTATATTATCGGAGTGTTACCTACCCCACCGAGAAATGCAGTGCGTTCAAGAAGTGGTGGAAAGGATACGTTGCCCATCAACAACACTTCAAGAGGATGAAACGCGAAGCTCATCGACAGCAAAGAAGTTCGACAAGTGCGCGTGATAAAATGACTGGCAATTATCATATGGTTGATACCAATCGGGAAAGCGAAAAACTCCAAGTTCTTACCTTCGGGAGCGATTCTGAGGAAGAAATGACCCTCGGCCCTCTCTTCTAGAACTCCACCTTCAAAAAAGAAGAGGAGGAGAAGAACTGTGATAACATTCAGCAGTGTAATCGCACACTGCCTGAGAAGAACCTCGGACCTGCAAACAAAGGTTCGAGCAGAAGAGACAAAGTGAAAGAAAAGGTCCCTGAGGAAATCACCCTTGTTCCCTTATAAAAATTCAGAAAGAAAAAGAGAAGTGGAAAATTCCCCACTAATGGAAACATCACGTGTAAGCACGCGATCATCAATCCCTTACAAAGAGACTCAGAAAAGGAAAAGAAAAAAAAATTCCCGCTAGTGGGGCATCACGTGCAAGCATGTGATGCATCTGTATGCAGAGTAAGCGGCTCCATTTAATAGGCGGCAGCTAAAGCCTCACGTGCAAGCACGTGATCGTCTTTCACACAAAACGTGTGGGATTCGGTTATAAAACAAACAAAGAACAAAGAAGCTCACGTGTTACCAGGTGATGCCTTCCCTCTGTTTGGACTCCTGCATATGAAAAAACCAAATTAATTCTGTGAGGGATCTCGTGGTACACGTGATGGCTCCTATGCCTTCTGAACAGATAGAATTAAATTCTAAACAAAGGGATCAAAAGCACTATTTTGGAAAATATTTCCTTAGATCTTTCTAAACAAGAAAGATTGCACTCTGTAAAGCAGAGCGCCGTTGGATTAAAAATCCAATGGTGATTAAAAATCACCAATTTACAGAAAAATTCTGTGCAAGGAAACATCTTCCTAAACTTGCTAAGAACAACAAAAGAAATATCGTCTGTAAAACAGAAGTCCTTGGATTAAAAATCCAACGGTGAATAAAATTCACCGATTGATCTAAAAGATCATTTTGGTTGATCAAAATCTCTCAATGAGAGATTTTCTGAACAAATTGATTCTTTTCTTTCTCCTATAAATAAGAGCAAAGGGACAGAAGAAAAAAAAGGGAGAGAGAAAGAAAACCCCTCAAAAACTTCAAGTTAAAAAGAGAAAACAAAAAGAAAAATCCGAGGTAAGAGAAGAAAAAAAAACTCAGAGAGTATCTCATCTCTTTTTCACCTCCATAAGAATTTAACTCTTCTAAAAAGAACTTAGTTATTTCTATGGTTGAGATCTGCAGAAGCAGATCTCCCTACAAGTTGAGAATTTAATTCTCATCGGGGAGATTTTGCCACGCAGATCTAAAACCTAGGGGGAGATCTGAGTTCAGAGAATTTGATTCTCCCATAAAATTATATAGGAATTTAATTCCTCTGATAGAACAAGGGTTTAACCCTTCATAATGAGAACTTAGTTCTCCCTTATGGTAAAATATCTGCAGAAGCAGATCTCCCCACAAATTGAGAATTTAGTTCTCATCGGGGAGATTCTGTCATACATATCCCAAACCTAAGAGAAAAACTAAGTCCTAAGAATTCAATCCTTACAAAACAATGGGCTTGAAAGTCTCGAAACTCAGGATCTCCATGCACGTAAAAGGATAGGTACCCAGTATGACAACAGCTGCTCACGTGCTCCCACGTGAGCGCCTTTGAGGAACAAAAAAGATTGGCTCACGTGATCACACGTGACCCCATAGTAGTACTTGGCACTTACAAAGCAAAAAGGGAATAAATCAAAAGCAGTTTCCACTTTTGGGGCGCCTCACGTGATCTCACATGACCCAATAGCTCTTAGCTCTCTGAAAAGAACAAAAGAATAAACTCGCAGAAGTAGCGCCTCAAATTCTTGAAGTTTAATACAACTTCAAGCGCCTCACGTGACCCCACGTGAGCGCCTCTGAATTTTAGTGTTTAACACTATTTTGAACACCTCACGTGGGAGCACGTAAACGCTGAATATATACTAGTGTTGAACACTATGAAAGGCTAATATTAACCAGACTCAGACCAAATTTCCAAGGACCATCAATTGAGTCCCTCATGCTCAGGGTCTCCAAAACCGATCTCAGCCCCGAAGACAACTAATGAGCTCCCAACAAATGGCATCTAAACTGATGTTCATCCTATCCCCCCCAAATCGGGACATTGGTTCAAGGGTACATCTCTTCATACCTCTGATACATGTCGTTTTAATCCTTCAATGTCTTCAGAGAGATGGAGGGTCCCAATAACCAATAACTTTTAGCGCATCCCCAAACTGGTTAAACCAAAACCCCATGGACTATGAGGTCTTTAAACTCATGGACTATGATGTCCTTAAACTTTACGGACTGTGTGGACTTTAAACTCATAGACTATGATGTCTTTAAACTGTCATGGACTATGATGTCCTTAAACCCAATGGACCGCGATGTCTCTAAACTAAAGCGATAGAGTCCAAATACTCTTTCGTTGGATCTAAACAACAACAACAACAACTGAGCCTTTTATCCCAAGCATATGGGGTAGGCTACATGAACCAACATGAGAATCACGTCGGGTCCAGCACATGAATCCTCTGTCTCCACTCACTTCTATCGAACAATATACTTTCATTGAGTCCTTTGGCAACCATATCGTTTCGTATCACCTCCATCCATGTTTTCTTCGGTCTCCCTTTTGCCCTTTTGCCATTGCCCATATCGAGAGTATCTATTCGTCGAACCGGTGCTTTCATAGGTCTGCGTCGCACATGACCAAACCATCTTAGCCGGTTTTCCCGCATCTTCTCCTCCACAGGTGCTACACCAACTTTTGCACGAATATTCTCATTTCGCACATTATCTTTTCTAGTGTTACCGCACATCCAACGAAGCATGCGCATCTCCGCTACGTGCATCTTCTGTGTATGATGCTTCTTAGGAGCCCAGCATTCTGTACCATATAATAAGGCAGGCCGAATAGCGCTCCGATAAAACTTCCCTTTCAATTTTAACGGAAAGTTACGATCACACAAAATCCCTGTTGCACTCCTCCATTTCAACCAACCAGCTTGGATCCTTTGATTAACATCACTATCGATCTCCCCATTCTTTTGGATGATGGAACCTAGATATCTAAACTGGTCGCTCGGTGATATCTCTTGCCCTTCCAATGTTATACCAATATGGTTTTGACTTCTCTGGCTACTAAATTTGCAGTGCATATATGTTGTCTTGGACCTGCTCAATCTGAATCCCCGAGATTCCAATGTTTGCCTCCATAATTCCAATTTGGCATTAACCCCTGCTTTCGTCTCATTTACTAGAACAATATCATCAGCGAATAGCATACACCAAGGTACCTCATCTTGGATAGTTCTAGTAAGCTCATCCATCACGATGGTAAACAGGAATGGACTTAATGCAGATCCTTGATGTAAACCAATAGTAATCGGAAAATCACTCGTTAAGCCGCCGCAAGTTCTGACATTTGCCACTACCCCGTCGTACATATCCTTGATTATGTCAATATACTTGACGGGGACCCCCTTCTTCATCATTGTCCCCCATAATACCTCTCTAGGTACCTTATCGTACGCTTTTTCTAAATCAATAAATATCATATGCAAATCAATTCTCCTCTCTCGAAAGCGCTCGACAAGTTGACGAAGCAAATGAATCGCCTCTGTCGTCGATCGTCCAGGCATGAACCCAAATTGGTTCTCTGTTATCTTAATATCCTTCATTAGCCTGTGTTCAATCACTCTCTCCCAAAGTTTCATGGTGTGACACATCAGTTTTATTCCACGGTAGTTTGAGCAACTTTGAATGTCACCCTTGTTCTTGTAGATAGGTACAAGGATACTTTTCCTCCATTCATTTGGCATCTTTTTTGTCTGCCAAATCTTATTAAATAGATCTGTCAGCCATTTAACGCCTATTTCTCCTAAGCATCTCCAAATCTCGATAGGAATCCCGTCAGAACCAACCGCTTTTCTTAAACCCATTTTGTTCAAAGCTTCTTTAACCTCAGGAAGTCTTATTTTACGCATGAAATCACGGTTTATATCTTGAGATTGAATGACAAGTCCATCCAAATTCTTAGTAAAGCTCTCATTGAACAATTTGTCAAAATAATCTCTCCATCTTTCCTTGATATCCTCATCTCGAACTAAAACCTTCTGATTTTCATTTTTGACACACTTCACCGCACATAAGTCTCTAGTCTTCCTTTCCCGCATTCGAGCAATCCGGTATATATCATTTGCAGCCTCTTTAATGTCTAATTTCTCGTACACCTCCTTGTAGACCTTAGATTTAGCTTCCCGAACAGCTTTCTTAACTTCCTTTTTAGCCATTTTGTACTTCTCAAATCTCTCCACATCTCTACTTTTCTTCAAATCTTTATAAGAATCCCTTTTAATTTTAATAGCAGCCTTTACATCTTCATTCCACCATGATATGTCCTTAGATGGTGGAGCACCACCTCTCGACTCACCAAGTAGATCTCTAGCTACCTTCTTGATACAACTAGCCATTTTGTTCCATGTTTTGTCTGGATCATCTTCCGACTGCCAATCCGCTTCTTGTACTACATGATCTATGAAAGCCTTTTGGTTACCTTCCTTCAATCGCCACCATTTAATTTTAGGCTCTACCTTACGTCTAATCTTCGTTGGATCTAAATGATCCCAAAGTCCTGTTGAGTAGATCTTAGTCTAAAATTAGACTAACGTACCCTCAACAAACGTTTAAGTTGATCTTAATCTTAATGAGATTAACGATCCTTAAACCTAAATCAAACCCAAATCTAAGAAAATACGGATTTGGACTAATCCACGCCCTACGGGCGACAACATAAATTAGTCTCCGTATACAATCCACGGGCAACCAAAAATAAAACAAACACACACGACACAAAGTGACCATCTGGAGAAGGAGAAAGTGGTTACCGCTATGCGGCAGCGTAATTTACTGCAGAGGTTTGCGCCTGAAGGGAAGAGCGTCACCACAATTAAAAACCCCTCGTACACGAGGGGGAATCTGACGAAGTCTGCTACAACGGTCGCATCTGTCTAAACCTCCGATATACGGTGCCATAAATCAACTTGGCATCTTCGGAAAGGTGGGCGGATAAAACCAAATAGCATTTGCCCGCCAAAATTCAGGCCAGATGTCCCAACGTCCCGGTCGCTGTTTTCAGCGGCGAACAGATTCTGGCACGCCCGGTGGGACCTTTTCCTCTTTCCACTCCACACTTCGTGCGTCATGTTCGCGAACAAATCGCAGTTTAATGTGGTTGCCCCTGGATTCGAGGTACTAATATTTGGTGTCTTGCTCCCGTGCAGAGAAAATGTCTTCAAACTGCACCAGCTGCAACAACAAATCCCACTCCGTCCTCGCTGGAGGAGTGACCTACGGGCGTCAAGCGGCCTCCATTTTCGCGATGCCAGTGGAACAGGTGACGCAGGCCACCACTGGGTTGTTCTTCGGGACTATGCTCCCACCAATGAAGTTCAACGCCCCAGTGCCATCGTAAGAAGCTCCGAAGAAGTCGGTCTTTGATCGGCTTGCAACTACCGCGGCCCATCTCAATGGGTCACCCAAATCCAATGCCTCGGTCTTTAACAGACTGGGCCAAAGCTCCAATGGGCCCATGAAGAAGCCCGCAATACCTGAAGGGGTTATCCCGAAATGGATAGCCATCCCTGCTCCAATAAACAAAGTCATCAGAGGGGCTTCTCCGGCTTCGGGTGAGGTTGTTACAAATGCTTCCCCTGCCAAAAAGTCGGTCTTTGCAAGATTGACCGTTCCCTCTCAGCGGACGTCAGTCTTTGATAGGTTGGCACCAATAGCAACCCTTCACCAGAACAGGGGGCATGATGAAGCCACCTCCGTAACCGAGCCAGTCCCATCTACAAGACATGCTCGATGTCGCCACTGGCGCCGAGTGAGGACGGCTCAAAGCAGTTCCCCTTCCCGACTTACCCCACCAGCTCCAACGGTGGAAGTTGATGTTGTTGTTCCAACTGGGAACAGCTTTGAGCCGCTCAGGAGGGTGCGCAAGAACTCTCCGACCGCCGTGCTTAAAAGATCTCCTCCGTCTGTGAAGAATGTTACTGAAACAAAGCTAGAGCATCCCCCTCAGCGGTTGTCCTCCAAAATCCACAGGGTCTGGCGAAGAGTCCAAGACTCTGTGATCGACCAAGACTACTCCTGCCGACAGAAGAGAATGAAGATCCGGCAAGAAGAGAATCTCACCGCCGTCGTACCATGGAAAGCATCGGATGCAACGGCCCTCTCAACTTCGACCGCCCACAAAAAGAGAAGGCCGGAGAAAATCCCCGTGTCTACGACAAAGCTCAAAGGCACTGAGTCCAAACGCCCTAAGTCTGGGGGCATGATAATGCACACCATTTACATGGCGTCCGGAAAAGAGGATAGCCGTATCTCCACAGGTCATCGACCACTCACCTGATCAATAACAAAGTCTCAGGAGCAACAACAGCAAAAGCTCCGGGAGATGCTGACAACCATGGCCGCACTCACTGGGCCAAAAGTAAGCCCGGAGACGTCGTCGGAGCAACGCCAAGAACAGGAAACTGATGCCGAATTCCTCCGAAGAATGCTCGAGAGAAAAGACAAAGAGGCCGCGGAACGGCCAACATAAAACAAATGACGCTATTGTTCCAAGATATGATGAGCATGATGATGCAGCCAGACCATCTAGCCGAAGATCCTCCGGTAATAATTGAAGACGATAAAGGGGAGACATCAAACCATCTTCCTGCGCTATCAGCAGCCAAGGAAGAGACCATCTTCAAAGCCGTCCTTGATGACTATATAGCTCAACAGATACGAGCTCATCAGGCGAATGAAGCCGCTGGCCAAGTCGTCAGAACTGGGCGACCATACCCAAGCTGGTATGATCAGATTAAGTACCCGCCAGGATACACGATTCCTAAGTTCCACGTATACAGGGGGACAGGCAATCCCCATCAACATGTTGCTCAGTTTAGGGCTCTGTGCGGTAATACAAGGGGTGACGACAAACTGTTGCTTTGCCAGTTTGTTGGAAGCTTGTCGGAGACAGCATTCGAATGGTACTCTGAGCTCCCGAATGACTCTGTCAAGACTTTTGCAGAAATGGAGCTACTGTTTACACAAAGGTTCGCAAGCGCCAGCGAACATACCCCAATCATGGCGTTGATCAATGCCAGGGTGAAACCAGGCGAAACATGGGTTCAGTATGCGATACGGTGGCGGAACCTATGGTCAAAGTGCGAACAACGCATAGAGGAAGCTCCTGCTATGGGCATGTTTGTTGGAACCCACAATCCTCAGGTGACCATATCCCTGTTCATGATGTTTTTCAAGCCGACTACCTTTCAGGCCTTGATTGACAAGCTGGCCCAAATGGACCAGATGGGCCATAGACCGTCTTCCTCGAAAATGGAGCCTCAAAACGAAAAGGAGAAAGGGAAAGCGACCTTCGTCGCTAATGCTCAGTAGCAGCCCAGTGGTCCAAAACCAGCTGATCGCCAAAACGATAAACAGCGATTCTTCAACGAGAAGCTAAAACGCTCTTATTCGTTTCCCCGGGATAAAACGAGAAGACTGTTCGAGCTGGCGATGCACAACATGCTCATCACCCTGCCGGATCAAAAACGCCCACTGCAGCCCGATGACGTCAACGGTCCCAACTATTGCCCCTACCATCGAATGATGGGCCATCCAATCGAAGATTGCTTTGTCTTCAAAAATTGGATTGAGGACTAGTACCAGCAATGCAAATTCGCGTTGTCTGAAAACTGGAGGGTAAACCCGCCACAACCACACGCTCCGAAAAAGATGGACACGCCGGGGGCATCATGCTCATTTATAGAGGATGCTCCATGGGAAGTTGTTCTTTCGACAAAAACTAAAGAATGCTAAAAGATCTCCAAGCATGTCCGGCGATTAGGTGGAAGAGCCCGTTGGAGCCCGAGATTATTGACGGGATGTTGAAACCGCGCCCAACGCTGAAAGTTGGTGAAGGTAGACAAAACATTCAGGACAAGCCTCCAAAGTCTTTAAAGAAAAGAAGAAGGCCAAGAAGCCTGTCCAACCCGACGATAGCCGTACAGGTCTACAAAAATACATCGATGCACTGGAAGAATATAACCAGAGGGCACGGACCCCAATCACATTGGATGAATTCTTTAAGCATGTTCTTGAAAATGAAGACGATGACGCTGATGAAGGAAACAATTCTTCAGAAGAGCCCGAGGATTATCTGGCAAGCTGCCACGTGATCTTTCACTCGTCAATAGACGGTAGAGAGGATCCTGATACAGAGAAACTGGGGGCAGATCCAGAACCGGAACCAAAATCCGTGGAGCCATCAAACGAATTGATTGACAGGCTGCTGAGAGAAGCTCTTCAGAAAAGCAAAGCTGACAGAGAGCGGGAAACGGCCATATACGAGAGGGCCAAGCGTCGGCGTCAAGTTGAAGAAGCTTCGGTATTGAGAAACCGAAGGGTGCCCCAACCAGATCGAAACATGCCTACAGCAGACAAAAGCAGGCTTAAGATAAGGAAGCAATTCTCCAAAGCCCTGTCAATGGGAATGAAGCTGCCGCCTTTTAAAGGAAATACTCCTGGCAGCATACACCTTGACGAAGCGGATGCACATCTAAATTACTGCTTATACCATCGGAGGATCACGCACCCTACCGAATAGTGCAACGCCTTCATACAGCTAACATCACATTCAGCGATGAAGATCTCCTCCTCGGAACGTGCGACCATAACCGCCCATTATACGTCACTGGGTATTGTTACGATATCAAGATAGGCAAAATCCTTATTGACAATGGGTCTTCTGTCAACCTCCTCATTGTGAAGGTGCTGAAGGAGATTTGCATGAACGTTCAGCATCTAGCCCGGGACAAAATCACCATCTCTGGGTTTCATTCACAGTCATCACGGACGCTCGAGTCTGTAATACTAACGTTACGCTTCGGGTTGCTAGTCACTGACATCAAATTCCATGTCATTGACGCCAAGACTTGCTATAATGCTCTGCTCGGCAGGCCTTGGTTACATGAGTACAACGTCGTCTATTCTATACAGCATCACTGTATGTATTTCAAAGACGGCTTGGAATACACCGTCACGGGAGAGCTAAATCCATTCTCCGTAAACGAAGTCCGAAAATATGAAGATGCCAAGTACTTCCTACCAGACTTCAAAGACCCGAAAAGATGTTATAAGCCGGAGAATAAACAAAAATCCATTGCCACTATCCCGATCTTTGGGAGCGATACCGAGGAAGATGAGGAAATAGTCTATACGGGGCAACCCCAATGCAACAGGCCCGGACCATCTACTCCTATTTTGGTCTTTAGCAGTGACTCTGAGGACGGGGCCAACACCGTGTTCTCCACTCGCCTGATCCCGATCTTTGGGAGCGATACCGAGGAAGATGAGGAAATAGTCTATACGGGGCAACCCCAATGCAACAGGCCCGGACCATCTACTCCTATTTTGGTCTCTGGCAGTAACTCTGAGGACAAGGCCAACGTCGTGTTCTCCACTCGCCCGTCAGCACAAACCATTACTGGAGCTGATCAGAGTTTACAAATCACCATGGTTTCACCACGGCATTACAAAGAACTTGATGCGCTTGATACATACAGCGTACAAGAGCTGCAAACTTTCTACGTCCCTCCCAGGCGAAGAGGTAAAAAGGCGATCCTTTTTTATCAGTCTACGGAGACCAGAATGGAGAAAAAAGTCTGGCATGGTGCCGATTTTGCACTTAACAGACTTCAACCAATCCGTCTGCCCAAATATTACACAGAGGAATTGAAAAGGCTATTAAGATACCAAGGTGTACCCTTCTAACAAACTGCTCGACAAGCCCAGTTCTATAACAAGATTTATGACATTCCCGGAACACAGCGAAAGATGCCCGACGGGAAGATAGAGACAATTGGGCTCGGATACGTTCGGTCAAATAAACGGGAGCGATTCCCCAACCACCACGTCATAAATAGCTCCGGGGGAGAAGGGAACGCTTTTCCGAATGGTCATAGTATCTAATTAGAACAAGATCCCGCTATAAGAACGTCTAGTCCGTCGTTTGAAGAGCAAGTTGACAAGTTAATAAGAGAAGCCGGTCAAAAGGTTCGGGATGATCACAACCGCGAAATGGCTATTTACGAAAAGGCCAGGAAGCAGCGTCTCAATTAGCAGTCTGAAGAGAAGATTACGATGCCCTTCACCCTCAGCCCGCTATACGTTCTCACGATAAGAGAAAATCCCGAAACATAGGAAAAACAAGCTAAAGAATGAGAATGACATTCGGAAACAACGAAGCGGATCCAAGAAGTCACGCAATCAAGAAAAAGTCAGCTGGAATCCGTCTTTTATGAAGAAGATGGGTCGGAAGTACTCTTTTTCTCAAGACAAGACAAGGAAAATATTCAACCATGTCATGAAGTATCAAATGATGACGCTCCCGGAGCCTCGGTACCCTGAACAGATAAATTAGGTCCATCACCCAGATTATTGTGTCTATCATCGAGCAATAGAACATACCCTTGAAGACGGCTTCACCTTTAAAGACCGGGTCGAAGACCGATATCAATAAGGCAAGTTCGCTTTATCCGGCAGCTGGAGGGTGGCCCCACCGCAAAAGCATGAGCGAAAGAGAACCTATACCCCGAAGGTAGGACCATCTCAACAACAAGAATGGAAGTGAACTCGTACTTGTCACATGATAACATTCTCAAAGGAGGGAGAGCACGAGATTATGGATGACCTCCTCATGTGCTTCGCAAATAAAGACGAGGACGATGTGATCTCAGAGTTTCCACCATCCCTAAAGGAGCTGGAAGATGAGCTATACACTACGGCGGATAACATAAGGAAAATTGACTTAGAGTCGGAAAAAGTTCTGAGACCAACGTTCGTCAATGAGCTACTATCTGAAAAACAGGTAGCCACGTTGAAGGACGTGCTCATGCAATATAAATACTGCTTCGCATGGAACTATTCAGAGATTCCAGGTCTAGATCCAAAAGTGGCGGTACACAAACTGGCCATATCGCCGGACATAAAGCCAGTCAAACAGGCACCAAGAAGAATCCGGCTCGAGCTCGAGATGAGTATCAACGCCGAAGTCAAGAAACTAATTGACTCCGGCTTCATCCAAGAAGTTCAATATCCCGACTAGATCGCCAACACTGTTCCAGTAATGAAGAAATGGGACGGTGTGCATCTGCGTAGACTTTCGGGACCTCTACAAAGCTTGTCCGAAGGATGACTTCCCATTGCCAGCTACCGAGCTGATAATAGATAACACGTCTACCCATGAAGTCTTCTCCTTCAAGGATGGATCTTCAGGGTATAACCAAATAAAAATGCATCCTGAAGACCAAAATCACACCGCCTTCCGGACTCCACTGGGCATATTCTGCTACAAGGTGATGCCTTTCGGACTGAAGAATGCTGGCTCTACCTATCAGAGGGCTATGACGAAGATATTCGATGACCTCATACACGAGATTGTCGAATGCTATATTGACGATCTCATGGTAAAGAGCAAATCTCATGAGGAGCATTGAGAACATCTAGACATAGTGTTCCAACGTCTTCGAAAGTATAATCTGAAGATGAATCCTTTAAAATGCGCGTTTGGAGTCTCTTCGGACAAATTCGTAGGATTCATCATACGACACTGAGGCATCAAAATAGACCCATCAAAGATTAAGGCGATTACGAAAATGCCCACGCCGAGAACTCTCAAACAACTGCGGTCTCTCCAAGGAAAGCTCGCGTATATCTGGCGGTTCATAGCCAACCTCCCCGAAAAATGCCGTCCCGATAGTCATCTAATGAAGTAGGGGACCCATTCGTCTGGGATCAAAAGTGCCAAAACGCACTAGATGAAATCAAACGGTATTTATAAAATCCACCGGTACTGACCGCTCCGGTGAAGGGAAAACCCCTCATCGTGTACACAACAGCCCTTGAGGGTTCTCTAGGCGCGTTATGGACACAAGAGAATGATCAGGGAAAGGAGAGAGCTCTGTGCTATTTGAGTCGAGTTCTCCCGGGGGCAGAAAACAACTATTCCCCATCAAAAAGCATTGTCTGGCGCTGATCTTCGCGATAACGAAGCTCAGACACTACGCCTTGGCACATGAGGTCCATCTCATATCAAAAGTGGATCCTCTCAAATATTTGATGTCAAAGGCCATACTAACAGGAAGGCATGCCAAATGGGCCCTCCTCTTGATAGAGTTCTCAATAACGTATCGACCTCTCAAAGCAGTGAAGGGCCAGGCCATTGCCGACTTTCTCGCCGAGCATCCGATACCCGCTGACTCCCCCTTAAATTGTGAGCTACCGGATGAACATGCGTTCGACACAAAAGAAGAAGAGAATGATGCCCGATAGGAACTCTACTTCGATGGAGCATCTTCCATGAAAAGGAGAAAGCACAACACCCCCATAATCAAAGCTGGGGTGGGTCTCATCTACGTGACTCCGCAAGAAGGAATACTGCCTTACGCCTTCTCCTTGATGGAGCCGAGGACTAACAACGAAGCTGAATATGAAGCTTTGATAATAGGTCTCGATATCGCTGTTGACATGGGAATTCAAGACCTCCTCATATATGGAGATTCCTAGCTTATTGTCAGTAAAGTAAATGGCGACTATCAGACATGCAAGCCAGAATTGATCAGGTATGGTGTAAGAGTGCAACAACCGCTGACGCAAAACCCCTCTTACATCTTGGAGAGCATACCGCATGCAGAAAATAATAAAGCGGATGCATTGGCCAAGCTGTCTAAGGAATTGGCCGATGAAGGCCTCGATGACGTAAGGATCACCATGGAAACCCGTAGAATTCTCGCGCCAGCAGAAATATCTTCGGAGGATTCAATAGAGCCATTCGAAGGAAAAGAAACGTCTAAACAAGCAACCCTCCAAATAGAGGATGAAGAAAGGTCAAGGATTGGAGGGAAGTCTTCATAGACTACTTCAAATCTCGACGAACGCCCGAAAATGCGTCGTTTAGACATCAGCTCATGAAACGAGCTCTATCTTTTGCCTTCGTCAATAATATTCTATACAAGAGGTCACTTGACTGTGGTGGTTAAGGTGCTTAGGGCTAGAAGAGGAAAAGAGAGTCGTCCAAGAAAATCACGATGGATTCTTCTGTTCTCATCAAGCCGGGCCAAAGATGAAACTGAAGATTAAAAGAATGTATTACTATTGGCCCACAATGATTCAGGACTGCCTCGAATATGCAAAGCAGTGTCATTCGTGACAGATTCACGGGGACTTCACCCACTAACATCCAAATTCGCTACACCCAACGGTGGCTAGCTGGCCGTTCGAAATGTGGGGAACCGACATAATTGGCCCCATTGAACCGGCATTATTCAAAGGACATCGGTTCATACTAGCAACGATCGATTACTTTTCTAAGTGGGCAGAAGCAATACCACTAAGGGAAGTGAAGACGGAGAATATTCTCCATTTCTTCAAGACACATGTCATTTACCGGTTCGGCACTCCACGACGGATAATCTCGGATAATGGGCCAGCCTACAGAAGTCATAAAATCAGTCGCTTCGCACAGCAGTATAAAATAGACTGGAGATATTCTTCCATTTATAATCCCCGAACTAACGGTCTAGCTGAAGATTTCAACAAGACCTTGACGAAGATTATAAAGAAAACAGTGTCTAGAAACAAAAAGGACTGGCACGGAAGGCTGCACGAAGCTCTCTGGGTGTACTGAACGACGTTCAAAACAACCACGAATACGACCCCATACGCGTTAATATTCGGCACGGAAGTGGTGCTTCCTCTAGAAATAGAACTCCCTTTTCTTCGAGTAGCGGTTCGATACGAGCTGACAGATGAAGAAAACGCTCGTCTCCGACTTGAGGAGCTCGACATCCTCGACGAAACTTGCCTTATAGCACAGCAGAACCTGGATGCTTATAAGGCAAGGATGAGCAATCATATGAAAAACTGACCAGGCCGAGAACATTCCGCCAAGGCGAACTCATGCTAGTCGTCAAAAGACCTATGATCCCCAATCGTGCGAAACGGGGGAAATTCTAGCCGAACTATGAAGGCCCGTACATCATAGACAAGGTCTACCAAGGTGGGGCCTACCTGCTCACGGATATGCATGGTGAAAGACTCTTTTGGCCAATAAATGGCTGATTCCTCAAAAGATACTACGCCTAATAGGTTGCGATTCAGGTCAATGATAGATAGCGATGCCCGTGTCTGCTCGCTATCTTCCTGAGTCAAAACCCTGGAAGTAGTATTCAGAAGATTCGTTGCCTCGAAAATGGTAACAGTGGACTAGTACGTCTTTAAACTGGCCATGGACCGAGATGTCCCTAAACTAACAATGGACCGAGACGTCCTTAAACTAAAACTTCATCTCGAAAACGGCGATAACGGACCGAGATGTCCCTAAACTAGCACATCGCCTGCAAAATGGTGATGTGCTCCCTTGAGATCTATTTTGCAATCGAAACCCCAACGGCGAAGACAGCAATTCAAATTCCATTGGCTACACAGCTACTTCAGCAGTGAAATCACCCCCAAGTCCCATTGGCAAACAGATGGATCATAAAAAAAAACAAAAAAAACGGTATGTCCACAAGCAAAATGGGCACGGATGAAAATCCGAAAGGGCGCCGTGAGTAAAAACAGCAGGGCTACTGGCGAGTTTGTGAAAACCCGGAAGGGCGCGATCTCGTTAAAAAAACAGTATGTCCACAAGCAAAATGGGCATGGATGAAAACCCGAAAGGGCGCCGTGAGTAAAAACAGCAGGGCTACCGGCGAGTTTGTGAAAATCTGGAAGGGCGCAATCTCGTAAAATTTTTACTTACGAGATCCTCTCGACTCGTAAGGAGAACTCCCCCTATGAGACCCTCACAGCTCATAGGATTCAAAAGCCTTAAGCTACAGGATCTAAACCTGTTCTTAAGCTATCAAATTCCCCAAGTTGCCCTACAGGCGGTCCAATATTGGCCCTTGTATACAATTCACGGGCATAAATAAATATATCCCTCACCTAGTTCCATCAATGGCGCGAAGTGTCCCCATATGGTGAACGACATTTGTAAGCCCTCTCGAATTAGAAGGAGAAAACACTCTTGCAAGATCCTTACGACTTGCAAGGGAGAACACAAACTTAGGAATTCCCACGATTCTTAAGGAGAAAATACACCTAAGAGATTCTCACGACTCGTAGGGAGAAATAACTTTATGAGACCCTTACGGCTCATAAAGTTGAAAAGTCTTAGTCGACAGGATCCTAACCCTATTTACTAAGCCATCTTTGTTCAAATCGACAAAAGCACATGATGATTCACTCCTGGCAAGATTCCAATTGTAGCGATACTGATGTCTAAACATGTGTCAAACTCCAAGTCCTTCCACGGCAAATGATGATTCGCTCCTGGTAATATTCCAGTTGTAGCGATGCTGAGAGCGAGCCAAAAAATGCATATGAAACAGCCGAAAGGTTTGGGCAACTCGCAATAAAAAATAACGAGTAAAAAAAACGATATAGCCGAAATGATTGAGCACCGCGATAAATAGCCGAAACGATTGGCATCGCGACTTTCGCGGCGTGAAAAGCTGAAAAGATAGAGCGTCGCGGCAATAAAAATAAAATAAATTTCCTTTTCCCTGCAGGTGAGTTTATACTAACCCCTGCATACAATCCATGGGCACAAATGAAAAAGGGAACCATGTTTTCCCACCAGGCTCTGTCAAAGGGAGAGCCAAATCTTGATGGCAACATCTACAATCTAGAGATCATCCTGACGTTCCTTCTCAGTGCAGACACGACGTCAACAAAGACTCAATGGTCGAACAGAAAGGAGCCATGGTAAATTCCTAGCTCCAAGTCTTAACAGTTCACATACGACCTAAAGACTACCCCAGCGTTCCTTCTCACTCCAGTAGGATGCAGACGCAACGTCAACAAAAGACCCCCAGGGTCGAAACAAAACGGAGCCATGGCAAATTCCTAGCTCCAAGTCTTGACGGTTCACATACGACCTAAAGACTACCCCATCGTACCTTCTCCTCATTCCATCAGGGTGTAGACACGATGTCAACAAAGGCTCCAAATAGCCAAAATAAAAAAGGAGTGACGGCAAAATCCCAGCTCCAGCTCGACATTCTTCTCGTTACAGCAGACACAATGTCAACAAAGGCTCCAAATAGCCAAACCAAAAAGGAGTGATGACAAAATCCCAGCTCCAGCTCGACATTCTTCTCGTTACAGCAGACGCAATGTCAACAAAGGCTCCAAATAGCCAAACCAAAAAGGAGTGATGACAAAATCCCAGCTCCGACTCGACATTCTTCTCGTTACAGCAGATGCAAAGTCAACAAAGGCTCCAAATAGCCAAATCAAATTGAAATAATGGCATATTCCCAACTTCAGGGTCTCGACGGCAAGTCATATAAAGTCTAAAAGACTACCGGAGATCATCCCACACCAGCGCGGTGTGGTTATGACTCATCGAGGCTCCAAACTGAGCCTAAACTCAAGTAAGAAGCGACACGGAAAATTCCTAACGCCTGCTCTTCCAACGGTCATATAGCCTAAGGAGATTACTTGAAGACGTCTTATCCAGCCCCCGAAGGGATCAGAGACACGACGGTCGCAGGGCTACTCGAACAACAGCTTAAAGACTGTATATCGAGGAAACATCAGCCAACGCGACGGTACCACGGACCAAAGCCCTAGTACCACAAAATCTAACAGACCTCCATCGCAAAGAGCAGGGGTAATCTATATATAACGTTAGGATAAGTTTGCCTGTAAACCCAAAGGAGGTCAACTAAACAAACTCCGAAATGTGTCCATGAACTAGAGACTCCAAAATGAGTGAATAAACTACAAGCTCCGAAATGGGTTCATAAACTAGAGACTCCAAAATGAGTGATAAAATACAAGCTCCGAAATTAGTTCATAAACTAGAGACTCTGAAATGAGTAAATAAACTACAAGCTCCGAAATGAATTCATAAACTAGAGACTCCAAAATGAGTAAATAAACTATAAACTCCGAAATGAGTACATAAACTACTTTACGCCAAGTCAAGATATCGAAAGAAAGAGAAGCGCTAGTATGAAATGAAATATGTATTTTATTCATGAATTTAAGTAAATACAAGATACTTTTATTCAGGGATCAAAATGAATACAAAAAGAGGAGAATATACAGCAACAAAAATGTCTAAGTTGGTAGATGGTTCAATAAGCCAGCAAGTTCGTCATTTTTTCGCTGGATATCTGCTTCGAGCTCTATCAATGCCGCAAGACGAGTCCCTGCCTGTGTCTGTTGATTCTGGTATGAAGCAAATTGGCTCTCAAGCTCTTTCTCGTCAACCTTGTGGGTTTCAACCATCTCACATGTAAAAATAACGGCTTTATTAAGAGCCACCACCTCTGTAATGGCTTTTTGAAGCACTCGCCAAATTTCGTATGTACGAGTGGTCTTGGCAGTGAGTTGTGCTTGAAGTTCCCCTAAAGCTTTTGAAGCCAACTCCCTTATCGAAAACTTCTGGTTGAGCCTTTTCTCGCATGACTGGAGATTGGCTGCACATCGTTTGATCCATCCACGCAGGCTCACCTTTACAGATAAGATGTCGGAGGGAAGGCATATGCATTCAATCCCATGTAGGCAGGACTCGACTCGGCAACAGTACTCAACCCAAGTACGCACCAATGTCTCGTCATGATAAGTGGCAAGAACAAATAGGGAAGCATTGGCTTCGGCAGCGAATTCTTCGGCAGTGCCAAAAGTACCAGCGCGAAGGTCTTCAATGAGAGCCACCAGGAAATAAATGATTTGTTTTGCCATCCTCTCAGACACGCGTCGGGCATAAGGGCTTGGCGACATGGAAATCCAGGACTCTAATGGATTCAGGGCTGGGAAAGCTGTGAAGACATATGTGCGTTTAGTTGTCTTTCCAAATATAGAATAGCAGAACGATGCCATGGATAAAGCGTCACTTACCCACGGTCATGCAAGGCGGGTTTGAGAGATCTCCAGGTCCATTAAGAATCTCGACTTCGTCGTCGGCTTCCAGAACTGTAGTTTAAAATGAAGGGCATATCAGTATCATTATAAAAATATAAAACAAAAAGGGCATAAGAATACCGACCTTGGCCAGAAGAAAGGACTATGCTTTGTGGGGGTATCGCTTGTGGGGCCGCCATATCAAGCAAACGCTGGAAGGTTTTGCTCGGATAAAGATCTACAATAGAAGACGCCAACTCCCGCAATTCTGAGGGAGAGAAAGGTTCAGATAATGGAGGGGTCATTAAACAAAATGTATATGTCTATAAGATTACCTTCGATACTTTGCCCGCCTTGAACTGGAGGGATGGCAGCTTCGGCAGCCTCCTCTACACCCTCAGGTGCGTCATTGGAGATATTCGTGAAATCTACAGCCGGCGTGGCAGTCTCCAATAGGGGGACAAAATCCACCACTGAAGGCTCCAAGGCAGGTATGGCGTCTTCGACGATCTCCTCTAGACCCTCCGGTGCATCACCAGAGATGGCTATTGGATCTACAGCCGGTGAGGCCACCTTTGCTGGAAGAACAGATGCTGAAGGAATGGAAGACGTCACAGGGAGCTCCACGGTGGGGGTAACAGTTTCAGTAATCTCCTCTACACCCTCAGGTGGGTCACGGGTGATATTTGTAGAATTTACATCCATGGCGCGATCTGGGCTCAAGGCTACGCCCGCTGCAGAAGGCCCTACGAAATTTTTGTAAAGATGAGATAAGGTAAAAATAGTACCAATTAATTACCAAAAGGGATGATATAGTACCAATTAATTACCAAAAGGGATGATACACACACACACACACACACACACACACACACACACCAGGGAGCTTGAAGTATGTTCTGTTCGAGCTGCTGCGCTTTTCTGTTCAGATACGCTCGTCGGGCCTCAATCGAAAATGGAGCCCTACCCGCTTTCAAAGCAGCTTCATCTTCGGAGACGTCTGACACCAGCTATTTCAAAGCATGTTCCTCCTCTAGCATCAAAGGAGTCGTCGGTAACATGGCTGGAGCCGGATCGACATCATGAAATACAACAGCGGGAAGTTTTCCTTTCCTGGAGGGGATGTTTTCAGCCTCGTCTTGTGAGCACTTTAAAGCCTCGCCCAACTGAGCAGTCTCCTCGGCAGAGGAACTGGGGAAGAGAATACCGTCGTCTGCCTCCTGCATAAATATCGGCTCATCCTGGATAAGGGGCTCGGATTCAAGCAAAGCGCCGAATAGGCCGGTGACTGATTTCTTTCTCCTTTTGGAGCCTGAGCTAACACCAGCGGAGGGGTGCTTCCTTCCCTTTTGTGATTTTGCACGGCGCTGCCCGACATCGCCTTCGATATCTGCCTTTGTGGACGCCACAGCCGGTACTTTATCA
This sequence comes from Agapanthus africanus, assembly GCA_030015575.1. NCBI lineage: Eukaryota > Viridiplantae > Streptophyta > Magnoliopsida > Asparagales > Amaryllidaceae > Agapanthus > Agapanthus africanus. Next base: position 3,801,892 of record JASDDO010000018.1, read on the forward strand.
AGAGTCGTTGTCTGGGTTCTCGTACGCACCGGCATACCAGCAGTACGAGGGGTTGATTCAGCTTGTGCGGCTTTGGGAATGAGCACTGAGCCGCTGTCTCTTAGAGGAGGGCAAACAAACGACCGTGGCCACAATGGGGTACTGACAGCTTAATCCGGAATAGGAGCTTTACACTCAAAGAGCACCCGTCTTTCCTCTGCGATGATGGGACCGACCCGGTGACGATACCGGCCATTGAAGGACCCCGCAGGCCTTAGAAGATAGTCAGGATCCGGAATCATGAAAGGAGAACCAGTGTTCAACCGAATGAAATGATGGATAACATCGCGGTCTACCTTCAGAGAAGGAGTAGGCTCAACTAAAAAGGTTTCGAGGGGGATGCCCTGGTTGTAGCCTAACTGCTGGGAAAAACGATGCGGATTATACCGCATGAAGAGGGTAGCGTCGTTAAGACGGAACACCAAATACCCTGGCCTGATTGAGTATAAGTGCATGATCACTTTTGGCTTTAAAGCTGGAGCCCCATTCTTTAATAAATCAAACAATTGTTGAACGGGTCCCGCAGGAGCAGAAAGGACTGGATCGTTAAAAACCATCCCGCCTTCGTTTGAATACGGATTAAGTAATACTCGCAAAGCCCCTAGCTGGGTCGGGTCAGGAGCAGAAGCATCAACCAGTCTTATAATATGTGGGAATGTATACGACTCATAGAAAGCAGGCCTCCGGTGCGCGCGGTAAATGCCCCTAACACATGCATCTTGATCCACGACGTGAAGTAGTGGAGGGAGAAATTCACAGTATCCGTACCTGGGTTCGAAGTGTTGGCGGCAGTGCTTAACCCATGGTATAGGTGTGATAATTCCGCAACACCAACAGCCAATCTCGCTCCTTCAGCTATGCAATGAGAAGGGTAAAAGATGGAGGCTCTCATGAAGCGGCGATGCATCGGCATGGAAAACCAGCTAAGCTAAAGACTGATAAAACCAACAAAGAAGGTTTCTTCATCCATCCCAGAAGCAGCGATCGCGTCAAAAGCCACGGCTGGCGAGTTCGGAATATAAAACTGCGGCAGGTCCTCTTCTTTGGCCGGCAATTTCTTCAAGCCAAATCCGAAAGGATCTTCGACCATCGTGAATTTCGGAGCTTTCTTGGATAAGACATCTTCACGAAGAAAGAAAGCAATGTAAGCGTCAAAAGTGACACCTTGCCCTTCTGATGCAACGAATAGTTTCTCAATGATGCCCAAGGCTTTGATTAGACTTGAATGCTTGTGCTGAACAACATTCTCTGCCGTCAAGCCCTCAAGCATAGCTGGCACTGTGGCAAATATGTACTCATCAGGAGGTAGTAATTCTTTGTAATACTCTCCCCTGATCGGCAACCCTGAAATTTCACGAAACTCCTCCAGTGAGATCGAGACTTCACGATCCCCTAGCAAGAACGTGTTCGTGGGAAGATTCCATTGATTCAAGAAGGCCTTGACCCACCAGACATGGGGAGCGTGATAGTAGAATAGTGACGCATATACTGCTTGGTATAACCCAACCTTCTGCAGCCGTGCGTGTTGGGAGGAGAGAATGTATCGGGCCTAAAGAAGATAGCCCACTGGATGGAGCGGGGTAATGCCTACCTTATACACTTGCCCCTAGGATCGAGCTTCACCCAGACATATCCGGCGTCCTAAAATATCAATGTTCATCAGGGGTTGATTGGGTATCCCGGTCGTTGACGGTTCAAGACGGCCTGCGGGGGTCCAATTGGTCGCCTCCACCACATAAGCAGTATGTGGGCGCTCCATCAATGATATTGAGCGGTCCATCAATGATATTGAGCGGATGGGTTCTGTTGGCACTTCACAAGTAAAGCTACGGCGGCCTCTGATGATGTGACCGTACCAAACCCCCCACAAGAGAAGACTCGTATGGTCCTTGTCATGTGCCCTAATCATCACCATGACTTCCTCGTCCGATGGCGATTGCGGAAAAGTGACTTCTGAGCGAGTGTAAGGGAAGTAAGGAAGTGAGTCCATTGTTCCTGAAATAAAAGGGGAAAGGAAAACCTATTAAAAAATCTGATGGGACCACTGGCTGCAAAACCAATGGACCCCGCAAAATTAATATGGCGGCTCACCAATGATGAGGTAAGATAATCATTGCGAGAATCAAAAAGGATTCTCATTAAATAGACATAAGAGTTTAAACAACTCTTAGCACTCTAAAAAAAATAAGTTCTGTTAAAATTCCCAACAAATTCAAATCTGTGAAAATGAGGTTAAAACCCTAAAAAGAAGATATGCTCAAGAACACCACGAAATAAATTTCCCAAAAAGCCTCCGATACTTTCAAAGCTAAGCTCTTTAATGAGGAATCAAAGTCCTTTAAACGATGGAATTAATTTCCAGAAACCCCCATGATGGGGAAACGAAGAAATGGAATTAAATTTCAAAGATCCTAAAAGATCAGAAGAGAAACACCCAATCTTCGAAGACATCGGGGTTTACTGCATAAAAAATTATGTCTTGTGGGATCCCTAAGAGATCAGTTCCAGAAAAGAGCAAAGCTCTTGCGATCGATTTAAAATCCAGAGAAAATTAGAGAAAATGCCTTCTTGTTCCTAAGAGACAAATGTTGTTTAAGATCTTTATCCAAAAGAGTTCTTTTTGACAAAGTTTAACTCTAAAAATCGAGCGGGCATAGAACCAAGCTCTGAAAGGAGAATTAAATTCTCAAAGAAAATAACCAAGGAAGGAGATGAAAGAACGGTAGCCATCTCAAGGGCCAAGCCCCCGCATTTATAAGACATGATGGGGAGTGGTTCATCATCCCGTTTCCCTAGGCAATTCCAACGGCAATAAGAGTGGGCAGAGTTGCACTCACGTGCAAGCCACGTGAGAGTAACGCTGGGGGCATTTATTCCCTCATAAAAAGAGGGGAGAGTAAGAAAGAGGGAAACTCTCCACTACTCGAGTCTCGCGTTTTAAACACGTGAGCGTCTATATGCAAAGTATATAGGCGCTGCATTTAAGCAGCTGATAGGCTAAACAAGTCTCACGTGTGAGCGCCTATATGCAAAGCATATAGGCGCTACAACTAAAATACTGATAGGCTAAATATTCCTCACGTGTTAAACACGTGAGCGCCTATATGCAAAGCATATAGGCGCTGCAATCAAACAACAGATAGGCTAAACAAAGCCTCACGTGTTAAATACGTGAGCGCCTATATACAAAGCATATAGGCGCTGCAATCAAACAACATATAGGCTAAATAAAACCTCACGTGTTAAACACGTGAGTGCCTCTATGCAAAGCATATAGGCGCTGCAATCAAATGACAGATAGGTTAAACAAAGCCTCACGTGCTAACACATGAGCGCATGTATGCAAACCATATAGGCGCTACAACCAAACAGCTAAGGGGTCGAACTAAGTCCAACATGCTAAACACGTGACGACACCTCCTTACGTAGAATTAAATTCTACTTAATGAACCATTGGATCAAGGATCCAATGGTGATTAAACATAAATTCTATTGGGAAGAATATTTTCTGTTAAACAAAGAGTTAGTGGATCAAAGATCCAAAATATTTTTTGTATCTTTCCAAACAGAGAAAGATTATGCTGTTAAATTGAGAACCCTTGGATTAAAAATCCAATGGTGATTAAAATGTCACCGCTCGATAGAATTTTATTATATATATGGGAGAATATCCCCAATCTTGTTAAAAACAAGAACAATATCTTCTGTAAAAACAGAAGTCCTTGGATCAAAAATCCAACTGTGGGTAAAATTCCCCAAATCAATTCTGAGACCAATTAAATCAATTGGGATCTTTCAATGAAAGATTTCCTCAGAATTAAACAAACTTCTCTCCACTATATAAAGAACCCAAGACTTTAAGTCTTACGGAGAGAGAGAACGCGGAAGAGTGGAGAAAAAGGGACGAGACATAAAGAGAGACAGAAAAAAGAATTTAATTCTCGGTGAAGACTTATTTCGTCATAACACACTAGGTAAAAAGAAAAAACACAGAGATTGTTCTATCTCTTCTTGCCTCTTTATGGGTTTAACCCTTCATATATGAATCCAGTTCTTCCTCTGGTTGAGATTTGCAGAAGCATATCTCCCCATAATTTGAGAATTTAATTCTCATCGGGGAGATTCTGTCCTGCAGATTTAAAACCTAGGGAAAAGAACCGAGTTCAAAGAATTTAATTCTTAGAAAAACATATGGGAATTTAATTCCTCTAAAAACTAGGGTTTAACCCTATATAAAGAATTTGATTCTTGTAAAAATGAGAGGAGAACTTGATTCCTCGGTCCAGACGATGATAGTAAGCTGAGACCTTCCAAACCCAAATCCTAATGACTAGATTTGTCATTAATAAGAGATCAAGATCTCTAAGAAAACAGAAGGAAAACCTGGGGATTTGTTGTTTAACACTATAATGAGACCTCACGTGTTTTCTACGTGAGTGCCTCTAATGAACAACAAGAACGGCCCAGATTGCCTTACGTGTTTCCCACGCGAGTGCTTAAAAGAAAAAGAAGAGGTACTTCGTAAGGCAGTCACATGTTTTTCACGAGGGCCCTAACCAAGTGCTTAGCACTTATATAAAAGGGGGAATAAAACCCAAAAGGCAGTGCCCATATTTGGGGCGACTCACGTGTTTCACATGTGAGCGTCACAAGAACCAAGTGCTTAGCACTTATACAAAAAAGGGGAATAAAACCCAAAGAGCAGCGCCCATATTTGGAGTGCCTCACGTGTTCACACGTGAGCGCCTCACGTGTTCACACGTGAGCGCCTCCAGAGTTCAGTGTTTAACACTGATCCAACGTCTCATGTTGGATAAACATGAGTGCTACATATACCAGTGCTTAGCACTGTTGGGTGACTATGGAGACCCAGACCTAGTCCAAATTGGCTAAGTTTTCCCGAGGTCAAAACCTCTTCGATTTCCAATCAACCGAGCCCCCTGTGATCATGATTCCCCAAACTGATCTTAGTCCCAAACATGACTAATGATCTTTCTACTGATGATATCCAAATGATATTCATCCCATATCTCCTAAGATAATATTGGTCTCAAAATTGACTAATGACTCTTAGGTCCATAGCAGCTTCCCTTTTACTTAAATACGGGATTTGGTTTAAGGGTACATCTCTCCACACCTCTGATATATGTCATTGTACTTCTTCAATGTCTTTAGAGAGGCGGCGGGTCCTGACAACTAACAACTCTTTGGTGTACTTTCAAATTGATGTGCACACCTCAAATCATACCGCACTCCAAATTGGGTGCATTCCATATCACCATTGTTCACTCCGTCACGTAACAAATACACGTGCGCGCAAGATGAACAAAGGACCGAGAAGTCCCTAAACTAATATTCGCCTCAAAATGGCGATAATGGACCGAAATGTCCCTAAACAATATTCGCCTCCAAAATGGCGATAATGGACCGAAATGTCTCTAAACTAATATTCGCTTCCAAAATAGCGATAATAGACCGAAACTTCCTTAAACTAAAACAATAGAGCCCAAATTCTCTTTTGTTGGATCTGAAATAAAAATAACCCTAAAAATTGTTAAGTGGATCTTAGTCTCAGATTGGACTAATGTATCCTTAACAAAAACAGATCAAGCCCCAAATGCTCACATATATTTAAGTCGATCTTAATCTCAAATCAGATTAACGGTCCTTAAATAAAAAAACCCAAATCTAAAATATACGGATTTGAACTAATCCTCGCCCTACGGACGACGACATAAATTAGTCTCCGTATACAATCCACGGGCAACCTAAACAAACAAAAAACACACGGCACGAAATGAACTTCCGGAGCAGGAGAAAGTGGTTATCGCGATGGGATAATGTAATTAATTGCAGGGGCTTGCGCCTGCAGGGAAAAGCGTCCCCACAATAAAAACCCTTCACAAACGAGGGGGAATCTGACGAAGTCTGCTACAACGGCCGCATCCGTCTAAACCTCCGATACATGGTGCCATAAATCAACTTGGTATCTTCGGAGAGATGGACAGATAAACCCAAATAGTATCTGCCCCCAAAATTCAGGCCAGACGTCCTAACTTCCCGGTCGCGTGTTTCGGCGGTAAACATTTACCATGCTTAGCAGGTAAAATATTGTCTCAAAATTCAATTTCCTGATATCACATATTACACTACTAACACAAGACCGTAACATGTTCGTGGCACACCTGATCTCGACTGCTGAAATCGGGGCACGAAGATTTCAGTAGGGGTTGGACCCGGAAATCCAAGATGCACTCGCTACAGGGGATTTTCCAACCCATGATCTTGCTCTGAAGGCTTCCCGACGTTATGAGGCAGTTGTGAAGAAGAAGGGCAGACCTCAGACTGCCGGTGTGAAATGACCTGCCACTCAAATGGCAAGAGGAGCCTCTTCCAGGCCAATTTTTGCACCCTGGAGACCGGGAGTAACATTTAACCGGCCCAGTCCAGACTTTTGCTTCTACTGCAAGAGGAACGGACACCTGGCGAAAGACTGCAGGCGTGCAAATGGTTGATCCCCGGCAACGACGCCATTTGATTGATCTGCTAAAAAAATGTGTTTATAAAGTAACCACAATCAAGACGGTGTCGCTAGTAACTAGCCGCGATGAGTACGGGTCGTCCGCAGGGAAACGTGAACTCTTTTCTTACTTTAGACGAGTCGATTGAAGAAGGGTGATTGTTTGTCGTTACGGATATAAGATTTATAAAGAAAGGGCTTGTAGAGTTCATAGGACTTAGTAGTAATGGATGAATAATTAAAAATGACCCATTTTATCTTTTAATAGTTTAAAACTAGATCGATAGTGATGAATGTAGATTAGGGTTCTTGGAAGAAACTAGGGTTTCCCCACTACTAACCCTTGTTCTTACATTGATCTCTATTCATGTCTAGCCCTTAACAAAAATAAATGTTAACATCCTTATCGAGCGCGCTACCAATTTATTGCTAGTCACGACTACAATTTGAGATTGGTTTAACACTTGTTTTGTTAAGGGCTAGACATAAATAGAGATCAATGCAAAGACAAGGTTACTAGTGGGGAAACCTTAGTTTCTTCCAAAGAACCCTAATCTACATTCATCACTATCGATCTAGTTTTAAACTATTAAAAGATCAAAGAAGTCATTTTTAATTATTCAGTCTTATGAACCCTACAAGCATTTTCTTTATAAATCTTATATCCGTAATGACAAACAATCACCCTGTTAGTTATATGTATGCCCTAGAGGCCATTATTATACATGTGATGTATATTATAGTGGATGCTTAGACATATATAGTGAGGACTTTCTTGCTCGACATGATAGTATGCTATCTGGTTGCTCTTTATCTTAACATGTACACTTGTTGTCTCTTTATTACATGTTGATAAAGCCTTTAGGATGAGTACTTGACTACCAGGATTATGATGCAAATCATACTAGTGGGGCAGAGGTAGTCGGTAAGTATATCCTTCAAATGTTCCTAGTCGTGGGAGTATCGAGACGGGGCATCGATATTCCAGAGTAGACTAGCGTATACGCTTCTCGACCCATATGATGGGCGATGGATGATCCCATATCCATTGGTGTTTGACATCAGAGATGGTATACGGGTGCTCAATGGAGACTGGGTACACTAGACGGACTCGCCGAGAACACCTAGATGGTATTATACCTATCGTCAGATAGCAGTTCTCTGGTGACACTGGTACAGGTTAGTCTATAGAGCCGAGATCGTCATAGAATCTTGTGTGATTCCCACTGTGCTTTGATTTCCACCTTACCACGTTCAAGAGAACGTGCAAAACAGTGGTTTTTGGGTACAGTCCCAAGTTACATGGAGGCAATGAGCGATAGGAGGGGATTTCGTCTCTCCCGGTATTGGGGGTTGATGTTGCGCTATGCTCGATTGGCCATAACAGGAAATCCCTGGCCAGGGTTGCTGAGATTTACTGGTAAGTGTTATCAGCAGTTTCACGAACCATTATGGGACTCACATCGGCATGACTTATCAGGCTATTGGGGTCTGACGTTTACTACCCCCAGGCTGAGATATGCGACATATCTGACGAAGAGACCGGACTGTTTGGTAGTGTTATTTATTGGATTCGCAGGAGTATGAATAGGCTTGCTTGTTGATCTTCTGATCGCTCAATACCCGGATAGCCGTTACGTCCAGCTAGTACCGCTGACGGCTTGTGGGTGACTGATATGATCATCACCTGCTGCCGGTGTATTGACGAGTCTTTAGAGTCCTACACAGAGGTTTCCTGGCTCAGGCGAAACGAAGTAGGAGCACATATGTGATATGTGCGGGTGATGAGACTCGATATCTGTGACTCTCCAGATGCTGACACGTTGAAGATCACGTGTCCCGGAACCAACGAGAGATGACCCGTAACCACGGTTGGGATCGCACCCCGGGCCTCCGGCCTGAGGATTTTCCCGATCTCCGGTGGCCTCCCAGACCACCCTTCGGCTCGCCTCCGAGCTATCACAGAACCAAGAAATCTCAGCCTCCCGCTCGTGCCCGAGCCTCCCGCCGAGCTCATTTTCCTCGGTCTCAACCAGACCGACCCGCGGCACTGATAACTGGCGCCTCCGCCATGGCACTGCGAATCTCACCATGCACGAGATATCCGCCGCCCACGACCCCGCGTTCCACGCCACCATGATCCCCCATTAACGAGCTTGTCTCTTCATTAATGCGGGATCCCGCCTATCATGCGAGCGTGCGCCAGGGGCGTAACGGCCGGCGTGATTCTCGTGCATGCCTGTCCATTGCTGTTGCTATATAAACCCCTCCCTCAGATGATCAAGGTACGCAATTCTTTCCACTAAGCCGCTACTCTGCCCGATTTGCACCACTAACTTGATCGTCGGAGGGTCCTCGGTGGTACAACCATCCCGAGACTTCCTTACAGGGAGCTCAACTTAACCTCAAATCGAAGCCCATTGAGATCCACACGATAAAGGAATCAACCCCCAGATCAATTCTCAGTCGTCTGCCATTACGCGAAGAGATCAACGGAAGATAACATCTGAAGGAGATCCAGGCCTCCATCAGTTGGCGCCGTCTGTGGGAAACTTCTTGTTCCACTCAACGAAAGTTCATTTTCCGATCCCAACTCCATGGCGAGCGATCGCCGCGATGATCCAAGCGCTAGCCGCCGCCTCCCCCACAATGGAGGCGCGGACGAATCTCCTCCCCCGAACGCCATTAACGCCCTAGCCGCTTGGATAGATCGACTCGTGTCTGGATGCGCTCGTCCGTGTCCAAACGGCGGGTCAAGCTCCCCAGGTCCCCGCTCCCCCACCTCGGGATCGGGACCCCTACAGAGGGAGAGAAGACTCTGCTCGTTTTGGCACTACCGACCACCGTCTCGCTACCTCCGGCGGCCGCAGATCCCACGGGACAACATATTCTATGACCCGCTGGGCCCCCCCACAGTTCAACACCGAGGTTCGTCGCCAGAGCGCCTCGCCTCGAGCCCCATCACGCCTCTGTCCCTCCCGAGGAGGAGTCGGTCAGCTCTCCTGCGTCCTGGCATGACCGACACCCTCTCCCTCGACTTGGTCGTGCGGACGGGATTCGTCAGGGCAGCTCAAAGACTACCTCGCCGAGGGACCTAAGGAACCTCATCGAAAGAAACCGGGGCCGCGGCCCGACACAGGTCTCCGACAGCAGAGGCCAAAGATCAGAATGTGCCGAGTCATCGGGATACCACGGTCGACTCGACGCCCTCGAAAAGAAAATCGAGAGCATGGATCGGGAAGGTCGCCATTCGAGCGACGGGGCTAAATACGCCGCTGACTCGCTCACGAAGCCCTTCACCGAGGAGCTTCTCGCCGTTCACGTCTCTTCCCGAAACAAACTCCCGAAGGTCTCGCTCTTCGACGGTAAGTCCGACCCAAAGGACCATTTGGACGCATTCACGGCCGGGATGAGTTTCCAAGACTGTTCTGACGCCGCCCAATGCCATGCTTTCCCTACCACTCTCATCCGCTCCGGGCGAGACTGGTTCCGAGGACTCGCGCCACGCTCGATCTCAACCTTCGATGAGCTGGCCACCCAATTCCTCAGCCACTTTGTCGGGAACAGGCGGCAGAACGGACCGTTGACTACCTCTTCACGATAAAAAGCTGGGACAAGGAAACCTTCAAAGGGTTCGTAACCCGCTTCTACAACGCCCTCCTCGAGGTCCCAGAACACCGGGACGAGACAGTCTTTACGGCCCTCAGGTCAGGTCTTAGGCATAAGGAGTGGTTACGCATATCGTGTCTAGGGGGTGGATAAAATCAGACCCCTAATAACGCGACATTTCGTATCGGTATGATGCTCATCACCCACTGAGAAACTACTGATCCAAATCAGTAATTCTGATCCACCTTGGCCAAGGATTTCTGGTGATGGCCACCCATGCACCGCGCGACATCAATCCCCAATACTGGGAGAGACGAATCCCCGACGATCCGCTCACTGCCTCCATGTGGCTCAGGACTGTACCCAACTAAAACCTGTTTGCACGACTCCTTTGAGCCGTGGTAGGGTAGTAATCAAAGCACAGTGGGAACTCACACGAGACAAATGACAATCTCAGGTCGATAGACTAACCTGTACTCGTGTCACCTGGGAACTGCTATCTGACAATAGGTATAACACCAACTAGCATATTCCCGGCGAATCCGTCCAGTGTACTCATAACCCAATGAGCACCTGTATACTATCTTAGGTGACTACTGACACCAATGACTTGTGAGACCGGCCACCGCCCCTCGTCGGGGTCTCGATAAGTATATACTAGTCTACTCCGGAGTATCGATAGCCAGTCTCAATACTCTCTCAACTAGGAACATTTAAGGATGTGCTTATAGACCACCTAGCTCCCACGTATATGATCGCCATCATAATGCTGGTAGTCAAGAAAGAATCTTATGGGCTCTATCAACATGTAATAGTGATCTGTAATGCCACCTAAAGTATATACATGATGATAAAGACAAACCAGATAGTATATTATCATCTCGAGTAAGACTGTTCTACCCATATAGGTCCTCTCTCAATCATCGCAATCGCACACATGTGATTCAATAATTGACTTGAGGGCACTATAGCCAACAGCATTGCTATGACGTAGCTCCTGTGTTCAACCGTAGAATCTGTGTTTTTCATTACTGGCAAAATTTAAAACACGGACCTCCTGATATATCCAATATTTCATATGTTGACTTCTGCTGCTTGAGTTCTGTGATGTGATCATATAACTGCGTGAGACGAATGCTATATATATATATATAATAAACTTTGCTTATGTTTTGCACCCGCACTAGTCCATCCCCCATTCCGCTGTTAGTTAAGTAACCTAACGGTGCATGACGGGGCCCCATGGCGAATGCTGATGGCATAAGCGTGCGTTCTATTTTCGTTTCTTTTCTGTGATGTTTAGGGAAATATAAATGATGAGACTTCGTTAATGAGATTAATAGAAAGAAAAAATACCTAAAGATGTTGTAGAATCAAGATTTTTAAAAAGGTAGCTCTAGTTATTGCTTTGCATAGTGGTATTTCTTGATGAATATCCAGCACCTCATTCGATGAGGAAAGAGCCGAGATCCCTTCACCAGGAGTGACCTCTTTAGCAAAACTAGCAAATGCTAAACCCACTCGGTTTTGTTTTGATAGCTTCTCTAGTTCTTGCTTTGCATAGTGGTATTTCTTGATGAATATCCAGTACCCCATTCGATTAGAAAAGAGCCGAGATCTCTTCACCGGGAGTGAACTCTTTAGCGAAACTAGCAAAAGCTACAAAAAAACACTCATTTTCAAATCACAAGATTCTACAATGATATCAGGTTCATTACGTTAAAAGTTTTCATCAAAACCAGTAGTAGTCCTCCGTCATTTCAGATAAGTGCTATTTAGTATTCGTGCTGCGTTTATTGACCTTGTCAAGGCGTAGTGTGCGGTAGCTGATTAGTGCTTATCTGCAGCATGTGATGCGATTGGATTAGGCTAGTCGTACGGCTTTGTTGACCTTGTTAAGGGTCGTACGGGTGGGTTTAATTCAATCACAAAATGATGGGTTAAACTTGACTAGCGCTTATGATTTGTTGACTTTGTTAAGGTCATAAGTTGCTAGGGGTAAAAACAGATATTGGGAATTTCAAGTGTTGAAATTTGCAATGAGATTGCATACCTTCTATAAGATAGTTGGATCCTGATATCCACTGTAACGACTTTGTTTTTAATGTACATAAATTTGTTTAAAGTTAAAGTACTAAATGAAGTATTTGCAACCCTGAGTATGCTATAAATATTTAATTTGTTTTAGAACAGCAAGAAAGCACTTATAGCTCATTGGTAAAGTCTTGCACTGCTGTGACATAGCCCTGTGTTCAAATCCCCTCAGCCACAGATTATTTTTAATCATTTTTCTTTTAAACTTTTTGGAAGCTCAAAAGTTTACACGTGCAATACACGTAAAAATGAAAAATCACTAAAATCAAACATGTGAAAATTGTTATATGAACAGATAGGGATACGTGGCACCAATCCAAGTCCCAACCCCCTTGAAACGACCGGCGAGATTGGGTGTATGACCGGCGCCGCCGGGCTTGCCCATACCAAATGCTCCAAAAAGTTTTACCCTAGTCTTTTGGCCTCCCCCTAACCCCGGTACTGTTTGTTTTTCCTGAAATTAAACAGAGCATTAAAATCACCCATTAATCCAATGTTTAAATGCATTTTAATTCCATTCTTCAATTCTCAAAACCCTAATTTCTCTTATAAATACAACATCACACCCTATCCCTCTCCATTCCGAAATCTATCATCAAAATTATCAAATTTTTCTAAGTCAAATTAGTTGTACAAGTGGAGTTAACCCAAAGCCATCTTTCGGCGACGACTCGGGACAAATCCGGCGACACCGTGATTCCACGAAGCACTCTAACCCTTCCTCTACTTCCCCACTCTCATCTAATCCAGTAAGTCCCCTCTCCTCTCCACTCTTCCCTATTAAAAGAATTCTCTTCTCAAAACTCCTCGGAAGCGGAGTTATTCCGACTTCCGATTCTAATTTTGTTAAAAACACAATTTTTCTTAATAACCAAACATCCATATTGTTACGTCTTGTTTAGTAATATTAAAACAAACATTTAGAATAAGTTTTAATTCAAAATACAATGTTATACAACTTTTATTTCAATTTTACGATTAAATACCACAAAGTTTACTTACGGCATCATTTCATCATATTTGCTCATATTACCTTTAGAAAACTCACGAGGTAATGATCTACTTCATCACAACACTCATCATGACATAGCACGATGGATTTTGGAATAATATTTTGTGGGATAAATACAATTTTACAATAAAATACCTTAAACTAATAAAACCGTATTCTTTAAAATTGTTTTAATTAAATTCCTTACAATTAAGCCTCTACAACCCATTTTGGGGAACCCAATTTGGATGGTGCGGGTTATCGCACATCCTTGGGACTAGTAGAGAGAGATGCAGACTTCCTCACGGAGCATCCGATCTCGATAGAATTTTTAATACAATTTTTAAGAATAATGTGATTTTCTATTTAATAAATAAATTCTATTTTTAATAATTATATATATATATATATATATTATCAAAATATCTATTTTAAATATATATAATAAATTCCATGTTTTCTAAACAAAGGAATCACAAATTTCATGAATATACCATCACAAATCCATACAATTCTAATTTACACTAAAATACCATATACTATTCAATCTAGGTTTATAATCATTAGAATACTTCATTTTTAAAAATTACATCCATGAAAACCATAAATACGATAAATAAATACTTGAGGAATATTTTTAAAGTATACTAAAACTATTTTTCATAAAACACCCTCAAGTTTATTAATTTACAATAAGGACCCTAGTAAAAATAGGTTTAAGTGGGACCAATTCTCTTGAGCCTCAGTGAGCTGGAGAAAGTGGGTGCTTGCCTATTTAAGGTAGAAAACTAAAACGGGGTTATCAATGGTAATTGGCTTGGAAAAAGTCACAAATCCTGCTGCCCATGTGCAACAGTTACCGATAACTCCAAAACTTAATACAAGAATCAAATTCTGTTTAAGTGTTTGACTCAGACAAAGTCTCAGTCTAATCTGAATACAATTCCAATCTACATACACTTCAAATATAAACTCCAATACATCATGAATCCATATATACTGAATACTATCAATATCAACATGACTTGAACTGACCGAACCATGGATATACATTGACTTGATTACATGACTATCCGTTTACATCCTTATCCGTTTACATGAACAATTGATATCATGGTTTCGGCAATTCTTTCAGCTATAATCAATACAATAAACATTACAGGGTTTTTTAAAAGGGTAGATTGGTACAAAATGTGAAAGTGGTACGATAAGGTCACTTTAATACACCTAACCAGAATATCTGTTGCTGTTGTCCCGTGGCTTAAGGTTCCTTGTGCTCCGTATACCATAGTTCACGGAATAGTTGGACTCCTATCGTATACACCAGCATATTCTGTACCAAGCTACAAACAACCGCGTTAATATAACAATCATACATTATACTGGTATATTCTATTTCTATCTCTCTTTAGGACTTACCGAGTGATTGTTCGCTGACGACATTCCTTTTTCTATTCTTTCTTTGGAATGTTGCCATGAGGACTTGACTCTCTGGAGATCAAGCCCGGCTCAGAAGACTTGGAGCAGTTCATCGAGGATCCGGAGCTCTAGTCACTTGTATATACTTTTACTTTCAGTTCATGCTATTGTTTAGGCATTGCTTTCCACATTGTATTTACTTTTCAGTTGTATTGTAAAGAATATTTAATAAATAAAAAAAGTTTCTGCTCGTTTACATCCCATATCTTTCTTGTGTACGTTTATATTATATTGCATATTCACGCTTAACATGTTTACTTCTGAGTAAATACGTCGCGGACCTAGTCACGTCTCCTTATTGTACACCGGGAAACGGGGCGTGACACCCATTGCGAGTAAGTGTTACTCCTGGGAAGAGTTTTCCACTTTACAATTAGCCGATTCAGTAGGTGTCTAAGAAATATGTTAACGGGGTTATGCCCCTGCGAAAACGAGATTATTTAATTAGTTCCATACGAAAGCATGGGGAGACTCCCTCGGAGTACCAATACCTGTCTGGCTGACCGATTGGCGAACTTGTAGGGTGTAATTAATCTCGGCTAATCTTACCTTTTATGGTTTGAATGAAGATTTGATAAAAACAGTGGGAGCCATCCTGATTAGATAAGATAATAACCAATCTAATCTTGCAAAGAGTGCACGCTAAAGCGTTTTCTTCTCTCTCTCCAGGTAGCGACCATGACACGCCTTAATCAAGATAATAATATGGATTTATTGACCGAACCCGCTTATTATACGGAGCTGGAAAACGTTGGTTCCGCTTTTTCTTATGATTGTCATAAATCTGAGCAAGGAATAGGGAAATATCATGATTTCCACACCACCTGAACGAAAAAGGAGCATGCTGATGTATCTTTTTCGGGCGTGTTCGTTATCGAGAACTGTTTCTCAGTTTGCTTTACGTCCTGGGTACTGGATACATCTCTCGTTTGTAATTTGTCACATGGGCTAAGAAGAGGTAGAGAACCGGGAAATGGTGATATGTCTCTAAAAGTTGGGAATGGAGCAATTGTTGCAGCCAAAACAGTTGGCGAATATCACCTAGTATTATCAAATGGTAATACAATGATTCTGAACGACTGTTATTACGTACCAAATATGATGTGCAATATTATATCAGTTTCTTTGTTGCATAAAGAAGGATATAACTTTGTATTGGAGGATAATGTTATGAACATTTTTCTAAATCAAATGTTGATTGAGTTTGGTACGTTATGTAACGGTATATACGTTCTAAATCAAATGACAGTTCTAAGCATACAGAACACACACAAGAGGAAAAGTTCAGAAATGAACGAAACTTTCTTGTGGCATTGTAGACTAGGTCATATCAATGCGACAAGACTAGCTAAGTTACATAAATATGGATATTTGAATCCGTTCGAATTTACATCTTATGAAACATGCGAGTCATGTCTCAAAGGCAAGATGAACAAAACTCCGTTTACTGGACACGGAGAAAGAGCTACTGGACACGGGGACTGATACATACTGATATATGCGGTCCTATGTCTACACATGCCAGGAATGGTTCATCATACCTTATTACATTCACCAATGATCTCTCAAAATTCGGATATGTGTTCTTGATGAAACACAAATCTGAAGCTTTTATGAAATTCAAGGAATATAAGTACGAAGTAGAAAACCAAACAGGTAAAAGTATTAAAATCCTACAGTCTGATCGGGGAGGGGAATACTTGAGCATGGAATTCCGAGACTACTTAAAAGAGAATGTGATTCTCTCTCAGCATACTCCTCTGTATACACCACAGAACAATGGAGTATCGGAGCGGAGAAATCGCACCCTATTAGATACGGTGCGCTCTATAACGAGTGTTGCTGAGTTACCTATTTTCTTTTGGGGTTATGCACTTGAGACAGCTGCATACCTATTGAATAGGGTTCCGACCAAATCCGTGCTTGCCACTCCATATAAGATATGGAATGGGAAGAGACAATCTCTTAAACGAGTTAAGATATGGGGTTGTCTGGCCTATGTTAAAAAGCAAAATCCGGACAACCTCGAGGCAAGGTCTGTTTTTTGCAAGTTTGTAGGATATCCAAAGGATTCATATGGATATATTTTCTACCACACTGAAGAACAAAAGGTGTTTGTTTCTCAATATGCCACCTTTTTAAAAAAGGAATTTCTTGTGAAAGAAATTAGTGGTAATGAGGTAGAACTGGAAGAAGTTCCAGCAACATAAACAATAGCTGACGATTTGGTAGAACCGAAGGATTCAATAGTCTCCGACGGACCTCAGCCACTCCGCAGATCTAGTAGGGTTTCTCATCCACCTGAGAGATACTACGGTTTTCTCATACATGGTGGGAGCGAGGATTATATCATGGAAGATGATGACCCAACTAGTTTTGAGCAGGACATCACAATCGGGGAATCTGTGAAATGGTTATATGCTATGCGATCTGAGATGGAATCCATGTACACCAATAAAGTATGGACTTTGGAAGTTGCTCCTGAAGGGGTAAAAACAATCAGGAGCAAGTGGATCTTTAAGAAAAAAATTAGTATAGATGGAAAAGTTGAGACTTTCAAAGCAAGACTTGTAGCAAAAGGTTTTCGTCAACGACCAAGTGTCAACTATGATGAAACCTTTTCTCCTGTGGCTATACTTAAGTCCATCAGGATCTTACTTGCCATTGCTGCATACCATGACTATGAAATCTGGCAGATGGACGTCAAGACCGCTTTTCTAAATGGTGATTTAGAAGAGAGCGTATACTGACACAGCCAAAGGGCTTCGTAGACAGTGGGAGCAGCGGAAGCGTGTGCAAGTTGCTTAAATCCATCTACGGATTAAAGCAGGCATCGTGGAGTTGGAACATCTGTTTTGATGAAGCTATCAAAGAGTTTGATTTCATCAAAAATATAGACGAACCATGTATATACAAGAAGGTTGTAGAGAGTAAGGTTGTCTTCCTCGTATTGTACGTTGATGACATACTCTTGATAGGAAACGATGTTCCTATGCTACACTTGGTCAAGCTCTTCTTATCACACAAATTCTTCATGAAAGATCTGGGTGATGTCTCCTATATCCCGGGGATTAAGATCTATAGAGATACATCTAAAAGGATGTTGGGATTGTCCCAATCCAGGTACATTGACACACTAAAGAGATTTAGTATGGAAGATTCTAAACGTGGTAATTTACCCGCTTGTTCGGAAATCACTCTATCCAAAGAGATGTCTCCCAAGACTGATTTGGAGAGGGCTTGCATGCAAGAGATACCATATGCTTCATCAGTCGGGTCTATCATGTATGCGATGTTATGTACCAGACCGGATGTAGCTTACTCACTAGGTGTAGTGAGCAGGTATCAATCAGATTCTGGGGAGAAACACTAGACAGCTGTGAAGAACATTCTTAAGTACTTGAGAAGGACTAAAGAAATGTTCTTGGTGTATGGTAATGGAGAACTCCAGGTAGAGTCCTTTACCGATTCGAGCTTCCAGAGTGATAAGGACGACAGTAAGTCGGTCTCGGGTTTTCTCTTCACCCTCAATAGAGGGGCGGTATACTGGAAGAGTTCCAAGCAAGATACCATAGCAGTCTTGACGATGAAGGCTGAATACATCGATGTCAACGATGTTGCCAAAGAAGCTGTCTGGATGAAGAAGTTCATTATTGAACTTGGTGTGGTTCCATCCATTGAGCATCCAATACCTGTGTATTGTGATAACAATGGAGCTGTGACTTTAGCCAAAGAACCCCGGTCCCATCAGAGATCCAGACAAATTCTTAGACGGTATCACTTGATCCGGGAGATAGTAGATCGACGGGAGATCGAGATCAGGAGAGTTGACACGAAGGACAACGCAGCGGATCCACTCACGAAGGCCCTCCCACAGACACAATTTGAGAGACTTTTTGGGATGTTGGGTATGAGATACTACAACAACTGGCCTTAGTGCAAGTGGGAGATTGTTAGGAATATGTATGCCCTAGAGGTCATTATTGTATGCTATAGTGGATGCTTGGACATATATATAGAAGACTTTCTTGCTCGACATGATAGTATGCTATCTGGTTGCTCTTTTATCTTAACATGTACACTTGTATTATTATACTGTCTCTCTGATACATGTTGATAAAGCCCTTAGGATGTTTGCTTGACTACCAGGACTATGATGCGGATTATACTACTGGGACTTGTGTATTCTACAAGCACATCCTTTAATTGTTCCTAGTCGAGAGGATATCAAGACAGGGCATTGATATTCCAGAGTGACTAGTGTGTACGTTTCTTGACCCTGTAAGGGGCGATGGTTGATCCCATAACCATTGGTGTTTGACATCAAAGATTGTACACAGGTGCTCATTAGAGAATGGGTACACTGAACAGGACTCGCCGAGAACTCCTAGATGGTACCATACTTATCGTCAGATAGCAGTTCTCTGGTGACACTGGTACAGGTTAGTCTGTAGACCTGAGATCGTCATAGTGTCTTGTGTGGTTCCCACTGTGCTTTGATTTCCTTACCACGGCTCAAAAGAGTCGTGCAAGCAGGTGGATTTTGGATACAGTCCCGAGTCACATGGAGGCAGTGAGCGATAGAAGGGGTTTCGTCTCTCCCGGTATTGGGAGTTGATGTTGCGCTATGCTCGATTGGCTATAACAGTAAGTCCCTGGCCAGGGCTGATGAGATTTACTGGTAAGTGTTATCAATAGTTTCTCGAACTGTTATGAGCCATATATCGGCATGACTTATCAAGTTACTGGGGTCTGAAGATTCCACCCCTAGACTTGATATGCGATATATCAGATGAAGGGACTGGACTATACGGTAAGTGTTACTTATAGGCTTCATGAGAGTTTGGAAAAGCTTGCTTGTTGATCTTCTATTCGCTCAATACCTGGATAGCCGTTACGTCCAGCTAGTACCGCTGATGGCTTGTGGGTGACTGATATGATCATTATCTACTGCTGGCGTATTGACGAGTTTTTAGAATCCCACACAGAGGTTTCATAGTTCAAGCGAAACGAAGTAGGGCACATATGCTGATATGTGCGGGAGCCTGATTTAATACGCGTATGTGATACCGTATTCTAATCTGGCGACATTTATTATCGGTCAGATTATATGTGATATAACCGGATTATTGAATAAAGTGTTGATTTGATAATGTGATATACAGATAAATGATATTAGTCGGTTATATGTGATATAACCGGATTATTGAATCTAATGTTGATTTAATAATATGATATATATATTTATATTTGATATAATTATATATTAACTAATATTATTGCTCACTAATTATTATTCTCATTATATATATTTATATATATGTGTTATATATATATATATTGTTTTTCTATTTTGTGAAAATAGAAATGAGGTGGAATAGAGGAGATATTTGTGGAATGGGGAAGCATGGCTTTATCATTTGTTTTATTCATTTGCTTGCACTATTGAAGCATGCTTCAATTTATTTATTGGTGTTTATTCCATGCTTCAATAAGTGAGGTATTTGTTAAGCCATTCTTGACTTGAGATTCTAGACTTGTTCATTGTTCTTTAGCTCATTAGCTAGCTCTCTCCATCTTCTTCTTCTTCCTCCTCCAAGCCCTAACCCTCACATTTAATGTGAACCAAAGAGCTTTGGATAAATCCTAAGTGAGCTTAGAACCCCTACTTCACCATCCTACACTTGATTAGCACTTGAGCTTAGGGTGTTTCCTTCACTAAAGAAAGATTAGTGAAGAGGTAGCTTGTATTAGTGAAGTTTCGGATGGATCATCTTCGGCACGAAGGTCACGAAGGAAGCTCGATCCAATCTCAAGTGGAGCTATGAGGAGTCGTAGGGACCACTACCCGGAGATTTAGAAGTGAAGGACACGATCTTCAAAGATTGTATTTTTTTTCACTTAGTATAGTTTTGTGATATCATCAACATTAACCCTAATAATCTAGTTAGATCTTTGGATAATATAGCTTAGCACTATGAAAATTTGAAAATTGCATGCTTGATGTCGGTTTTAACCCAGTGGTGGTGCTAGGATACACTTTCAAAAACTTAACGGTGCTATCAATGGTAATTATCTTAGAAAAAGACATAAATCCTGCCGTCCATGTGCAGCAGTTACCGATAACTCCCGAACGTAATTCAGAATCTAAATCAGTTATAAGTGTCCGACTCAAGTCCGAGTCAAAATCTACTTGAATCCAAACTCAAACCAGAATCCAATTCAAACATGAATCCAAACTTTAATATGTATACTTGAACATGAACCTGAATATCAAACCTGAATACAAGACTTGAATTGACCGAACCATGGCTATAACTTGACATGACCACAAGCTTACATTCTCAACCTTACTACTTGAACAACTTGTATCCATGGTTTCAGCAAGACCTGTAATTATAATCTATTTAATACATTACGGGGTTAATGGGGTAGATTGGTATGGAATATATAGCGTGGCACGAGATGATTATTAAAAGACACCCACACGAACTCTCGTGCCGTTGTCCTGTGGATTTTGACGGGGCCTTGTATTACATGTTACCATAGTCCACGGGGTAAGATGGACTTCTCTCGTACACACAAATACTTTCTGTACCAAGCTACAAACAACTATGTTAGAATAGCAATCTTATACCTATACATCTTACCAGTTCAATTCTCATTACTTACTATATTCTTTTCTTTCTTTTGGGACTTACTGAGCGCTAGTTCGCCAACGACATTCCTGTCTATTTCTTTCTTTGGAATATTCGTCAGGAGGACATGACTCTCTCGAGATAGAGCCTATCCAGGAGGACGTGGACCAGCTCACTTCCCAGCAGGACTTCTAGCTTCTTGTACTTACTTTTCATTTGGTATGCCACTGTTTAGGCATTACTTTATATCATTGTACTTGCCTTTTCAAAGCAGTTGTATTGTAAAGATGAATGTTAATAAAAGTTATTGTTTATTTTATATTTCTTGTCAATTCTTGTGCATTCTATACATATATTTCTTAATTACGCTTAACGTATTATTTCTTAGTAAATACGTTGCGGGCTTACCACGTCACCACTTCCGTACACTGGGAAGCAGGACGTGACAGCATCTGTCGGGCTTTTTTTGATCAAGTACACAATAGCATCGACCGTCGCTGCCTATAGGAACTTTGGCACATCCGCATCCAAGGTCATGTTCTGCAGTCACTCCAGGATCGTCATGTTCATCCTTTCAGCGATGTCATTCTGCTGTGGCATTCCCGGTACCGTTTTCAGCCAACAAATATCTTTCTGTGAGCAAAATGCCTCGAACTCATGTGTGCAGTATTCCCCTCCATTATCATACTTAAAGTATTTTACTTTAGCCCCTGTTTGGTTCTCAACCTGTGCAATCCAGTGTTTGAAGATATCAAACACATCAGACTTCATTATCATATACACTCATGTCTTCCGGCTTATATTGTCGATGAACATCACGAAATACCGATTCCCACCATAAAATTCCATCGAGGCCGGAACCCATACGTTCGTATGCACCATCTTCAGCTTCTTAGTCTTGTTGTATATGCCTAAAATCTGAAATCTGAGCGCGGTTTGCTTCCTACGAATGCAGCTCTCGCAAAGCCCCAACTCCATCTTCTTCAGCCTCGAAAGAAGCCCCCTATCCTGAAGAATTTTCATGTTCTTTTTATTGAGGTGCCCCAATCGTTTGAGCTACAACGAAGTCTCTGAATCTATCTTCGAACCCATCGCTAATGCAACCGAGGCTCCACTACTCCCAGTGAAGAAATACAACGAATCACTCAACTTGCCCCTGGCGACCACCAACGATCTTTTCGAAATATTCCATTGAAAATTCCTAAATACCGTCATATAACTTTTATTGTCCAGCTGACTTATAGAAATTAAGTTTTTCTTCAGATCTGGAATGTGTCTCGCGTTCTTCAGTTTTATTTGACCTCCTCCTGACGGCTGCAAGATGATTGTCCCTTTGCCTATGATCTTACACGGCTGACCGTTTCCTACCGTCACATGTCCAAAATTGCCTCGAACATACTCACTGGAGTGATGCCGTCCTAAAGTGCAATGAAAGGATGCCCCCGAATTTAGGAACCATGCATCCGCCTTTGTACTGTCGTTCGCCGATAGACAAAGCTCATGTTCCCTTTGTTTATGTGTAAACACCATATTGGCTTTCTTTTCATCTACCTTCCCATCCGAGCCTTTGTTTGGAGATTTGCAGTCACTTTTCCTGTGCCCTTCTTTCGACAATTCCAACACGCACCTTGGATTTTTCTTTGAGATTTTCCTTGGCTTTTAGACTTGTTCTTCTTGCCCTTTCCTCTTTCCATCGTTCTACCGCGATTCTCCACCGAAAGTGCAGAAGTTCCCGAACTCCAACTCACGGCCTTTTTTGCATCTCATCATTTAATATGCAACTCACCAAATTATTAAATGTGAGAGTCCCTGAGATAGAGTTGCTAACCGCCATAGCTAAGTTCTCTCAACTCTCCGACAACGAATAGAGGAATAACAGGGACCGAATCTCGTCTTCAAACACAATCAAGATGGACTCTAACTGACTCGTCACGCTGTTGAACTCGTTCAGGTACTCCATCACCGAACCGCTCTCAACCATTTTCATGTTGAAAAGCTTCTTCATAAAAAATATCTTGTTTGATGTCGAAGGCTTTTCATACAACTTCGCTAATATCGTCATTAGCTCCATGGTTGTCTTCTCTTTTGAGATATTAAAGGTCACCTGCGGAGTTAACGACAAGCTGATCGTCACTAGGGCTTTCCTATCCAAAAGGTTTCACGTTGCATTGGTCATCTTTTCGGGCTTTTCTCCTAGCAACGGAAGATACATGTCCTTTAGGTATAGATAGTCCTCCATCTGCATGCGCCACTAACCATAACTGTGAAAATTGAATTTTTCGATCCTGATTGTATCCTCCGCCATCTTTTTGTCTAATGTCGCAGCAAAATACAACTTCTCTTTTAATCTGAACCAACGCTTTCAAAACAACTATCTAAGAAAGCGGGAAGAGGATATAGTTGCTGTTACCCACCGTTAATCTAGATCGTGGAATTAAAGAACCCTAAGTTCCTTAACCACGCTTTAATGCTAGTTGTTGGTATCAAGAGTCAAGCTCTAGGCTCTGATACCAGTTGTTTGGGATGGAGAAGCTAATGCATAGAACAATGCTCACGACAAACCAATTATGCAATTAACAACTGTAACGCCTTAGATTTCGGTTAGTGTTCGTTTAGATGTTAATGCGGGTTTACTGTAAAAAGTTTACCATTTCGGGTTCCTCACATTTTATAACATTTAATTAATAATTTATTTTATTTGTTATAAGCATGCATGCACGTGTGCACGTAAATGTGAGTTTTGTTTGTGCTAATTTTGTTCTTAGCAACCATGACACTTAACCCTAATCTAATCCATTTGCTTTAATTCTTAACCTTAACCCTAATTCTTTGATCTTTTGTTGAGTGAGAAGAGAGATATTTTTGCTTGGTTTTGTTTTGTATTGAGGTGTGGGTGCATTAATGAGAAGGTATGGTTGCAATTAATGCATTGGATACACTCACCTCTCACCTCACTCTACACTCACCTCCCTCTCTCTTCATCATTCCCTCTTTCTCTCATTTCTCTAACTCATTTATTCTCTCATTCTTCTCTCATCAACTGAACACTCTCTCATTTCTACATAAAATCCATCACAAAATTCACAAATCTTCACAAAAATCCCATCTTTATCTTGGTTTTGCCTCATGGATACCTTGGAGTGCGCCAAACTTGGATCTTTGAGTTCTTTTGTTTAGGTAATGATTCATTTCTATTCTTTAAGTTAATTTTGTGTAGCTTAGCTTGTTAGTTTTAGTTTTTATCGCGTATCGTATCATTTCGGGTAAATATCATATTTTTAGTGTTTTGTTTGGGTCTCGGATGATCTGCTGTTAAACCAAGTATTTGTTGCAAAAGTTGGTATGACAGTAACCTAGTGTAGAGACCTAGAACCTACCCTCAAAATACGAGCCTATTCCACCATGAAACGGCCGCAGATTTAATGGTTCTGGCTGCAATTTGCAACCAGAGTAGGGACTGGGGTGGTGAGTTTTTGGATAGGGGTCTCTGGGGTTATTTGTAGTCTCATGGTACTTGCAATTTTTATAAATTATTGGTACAGAAAAATCTGGGACCATTTTGCGTATTTCTAGTGTTTCGTTTCGCGCGATACGGTATCCGATACGATGCGTGTTCCGTGTTGCTCTGAGTCGGTTTCGTAGTGTCGCTATACGCGTTAGCTACAACACGAACCCTTTAGAGTATGTATGTGTGTCGTGTTGGTCCGTGTAGATTGTATGTGTTGTGGGTCTAGTATTAATATATACTTGTTTTATTGTTTTAATGTTGCTGGTTCGCAGGTGGGGACTTCGGACACTGCTACAAAGGGAAAACAGGTGGTAGACTTCACCTAGCCAGGAGCGTTGGTGAGTAGATTTAACATCTACAGGGGAATCGCCCGCATGACGTTATGCGTCTGGGCTAGAAATGACTTGACTTGTCGCATATTCTATTTCATATTTAGAATTTGCGACTACACTTTATTACTTAGATATTGTTGTGCTTGGACTAGTATCCTTAGGACACTGCACATATTATTGACGACTCATGTTGCACGAGCACTGATTGTATGCTACACACACCGTCAATAATTGCCATGTCACGCACAACCCACTTATAGTTATGATATTGTTTGGTTAGGGACATTGAGACATTGATTCATATTTCTTTACGCATATGACATATAGCATACCTGTATACTTACATGCTTACATATATGTCTTGACATACTTACCTGCTAGATATCTGTATACTTATAGAGTATTGTACCATTAGCGATAGGTACATACACACTTTATGCCATAGCTACAGGTATACCTTGCACCCATATTTCACTTATACCCAGGGGGTATACTACATCATTACTTATAGGTAGATACATATATCTTGCTATACCTTATTGTTTACACATATATCTGGTTATAACTACATGTTTACCTTTACTTGATATTATTTAGACTTGGATAAATTAGGAACCGCATAATATTTATATTAACTTGTTGCAGTTAATTAGCGGCTTTTCCTTTATATGCTTACATTTCAGTTTTATGTTGCATATATTATATTCATGGATTTTTCGCATTAAGCTATGGATTTTTCATAATGTTTTATGGATTTGGGGACCGTGAGAGTTCATGAAATTATGCATTATTTGAAAAACCCGGTTTCCCTTGATATGATATTTTAGCATCCACCATGAGATTTATCAGTTCTGATATATATATACCCCTGCGAGGAGGCGTTGAGGCCGTATGAGGGTACATGGTGGGGCCCGGAGGTACCCCGGAGCAAGACGATTGCTGGACCTTGCCGATTGAGGCTGTCAGGAGAATCATACCATCCGGTGACATTACCTATGACTCGGCGGTTATCATGGGGATACCGACGGGAGTCATGTACGTATGGATACGTGGAAAGACGAGGGTCAGAGCTAGGCACTCGTGCTTTTCGGATAGCGTGTGATACGTACCTATCAGGGTGCCAGTCTTGGTGACAGCATCTGATAGATCAGCATTTCTGTGTCGATGCTTGACACATTGGTTTTCATGATATTTCTCTTTACTCCTAAGTATATATAACAGTGGAATGGGATGCTGTTATATATACCTTTACACCAATATTAGTGGAATGAGACGCTAATATATGTGTATTGATATTAATTCATATACTTCATCATATTTATTCATGCAAATATACCTAGGTTATAAGAGATTCACTTGATATTGGATTTATGACATATGACATTTATTCGATATTGTACATTAAGAATTTGTGAGACTTATATGATATGAGAGCCAATTTGGGGGTTGATTTGAGGAAATTGGGATTTGGATTGTCTTGATGGATTGTGATCCTGCCACGATATCAGGATTCCGTGGAAATGACATATTTCATTCCATACTCCACATTTATTGTTTATGCACTGCTTCATGTATTAGTAGTATCTGTTAGAGTACCTTTCATGACTGTTGCATTTACATATCTTTATTATATGCATTGCTTCATGTGTAGTTGTACCTGTTAGTGTACCTTTCATGATTGTTGTATATATACAGTTTCATATCATCAGTGCATGATTATTGTATACCGATTGTCATATATTATTGCTTCATGTATTAGTTGTACCTGCTAGTGTACTTTTCATGATTATTGCATTCATATGACCTTTTATTTCTATTAATTGCATATGTTAGATTCACGCTGTACGTGCATACTTGCGATTACCTACATATGCAATTTACTATTCATAAGTTGGCAACTCACCCCCGTTGTGCCACAGTTGTTTTGCAGGGTGTTCCCCAGAGTAGTCGAGGCAGGCTTGTTTCCTGATTTAAAATCAGAAAAGCTTATGGAAAAAGCTTCAGAAGAGGGTCACATGCTTACACGTGACCAGCAGTCACGTGTTGGCACGTGACATCTAAAAGCATCATCAAGGCAGATTCAGCTTCCTGACTACATCAAAGAAAAGGGCTTCAGAAAGGGTCACGTGCTCCCACGTGACCAGGGTCACGTGTTGGCACGTGACATTTTAAAGCGGATTCAAAGGCACATCGGTCCCCTGATCAAATCAAGGAAAAAGCTTCAAAGGAGGTCACGTGCTCCCACGTGACCAGGGGTCACGTGTTGGCACGTGACGATCAAAACATCAGAATTGTTCTCCAAGTAAATCAAGAAAAAGAGTTCAGACAAAGGGTCACGTGCTCACACGTGACCAGGGGTCACGTGGTGGCACGTGACGGTTAAGCAGCAACCAGAAGACAGCGCAAAAAGAAAGAGGAAGGCTCGTTCCAAGGAGGTCACGTGCCCACACGTGACCATGGGTCACGTGGTCACACGTGACCGGTTTTCAAAGCCCGTTTTGTTAACAGAATTAAATTCTGAAAGAGATTCAAATCTTTCCAAAGGAAGGCGATTATCTGGAACCAATCGAATTGAAGATTCAGAGGTGATTAAATATCATCTATCTATGGAAAAATCTCGGGTTTGGAAAGATTTCCCCTTTAAATCTAACCGAAATAACAAAGGAGAATCCCTGGATTTGAAATCCAATGGTGAATAAAATTCACCTAATAATCCAAAGGTCAAAAACGAATGATGGATGCAAATCAAATCTCTCAATGAAGATTCGTCAAAAACTAATTGACTCAGCTGCTTCTCCTATAAATAGGAGCCAAGAAATACAAAAAAGGGACAGAGAGATATACGCAGAGGGAAGAAAGGGAGAGAGAGCCTTGATACTTCGAGGAACTTGGATCTTCTGCAAAAGAAAACCCTAGGTAAGAAAGGGAAGGCTCCTTGAAAGAAAGGAGAATTTAATTCTCGACAGAGTTTAACTCTGATATATATATAAAACAGAAGAATATATTTCTTCTCTCTTTGATAGAGGATCTGCAAAGT
This sequence comes from Agapanthus africanus, assembly GCA_030015575.1. NCBI lineage: Eukaryota > Viridiplantae > Streptophyta > Magnoliopsida > Asparagales > Amaryllidaceae > Agapanthus > Agapanthus africanus. The sequence continues at coordinate 3,830,139 of JASDDO010000018.1, forward strand.
GCACATCTCCCCTTGAATTTGAGAATTTAATTCTCAATAGGTTGAGATTCTGCCATGTAGATCCAAAACATAGAGAGGGAATGAAAGCACGAGAATTTAATTCTCACAGAACTATAGGAATTTAATTCCTTTAAAACAAAACTGGGGCTTGACCCTGTGTTATGGGAATTTAATTCCTTCAGAACAAAAAGAAACAGGGTTTAACCCTAATTAAGAACCTAGTTCTGTTGGAACAGCGGGGATTTAATTCCCTTGATCATAATTTAACAGAGAATGGGAATTTAATTCCTTAAAAGCTTTTATTAGGGTTTAACCCTATTTAGTTCTTCACATGTATGAGGAATTTAATTCCTACAGAAAATTCAGAGTCTAACTCTATTCAGAATATAAATCTTCAAAAGGAAGTAGGAATTTAATTCCTCTGAAATTACTGTCAGGGTTTAACCCTACGAGGAATTTAATTCCTGGAAAAGATTAACAGATCCTCTAAACAACATACATAGAGGCAGGGTCACGTGTCACCACGTGACCCCCCCAAGAGATCTACAGAAAATCCCTTTGAGGCAGCACCCCACGTGACCCACGTGACCCTCGGCAGAAGCTTTAACATATAAGAATTTAAATGCCCTTCACGTGAGGGCACGTGATGCGATAATCTCAGCAGAATAAATGAAGGGAGGGCGCTCTCACGTGTTGCCACGTGACCTCTCTTGCCTTAGTGTTTAACACTAAATTGGAACTCTTGAATACAGTATTGAAACACTATTGGGCCTTAGTGTTCAACACTAATCAAAGAACTTTATTCGCAGTGTTCAACACTGATTACCTTAGTATTTAACACTAATCTGAGATCTCCATTGCCAGTGTTCAACACTGATCTGTTTTAGGGTTTATGATAAATTGAAAGCCTTGTTGCTGGTGTTTAACACCAATTATCTTTTAGTGTTAAACACTAACTTGTCAACCTCATTCCCAGTGTTCAACACTGATTGCTTTGTAGTGTTTAACACTAGGCTTTGGCCCAATTGGCTAAATGGATAGAGGCAAAGCCTCTCCTTCAATAGACCAACAAGAAGCCAATATTCCAGACATGATAGGACTTAGCTCAAGCTAGGCCATGAGTCTTCAATTCGTAATTAACTGGGCTAATGGGCTCATAACATAATTAATCGGTCTTGATCCCAAATTGGGCCAAGGACTACTTAAGCCATTCCGGTTCTAGGGTACATCTCTTCACTCCTTTGATACTTGGCATTGTAATCCCTCAATGTCTTCAAAGAGGTGACGGGTCCCGACGACCACACATTGATATGGACTGTGGGGTCCTTAAACCCGTGTCTAATACAAAATTCCTGGTTACGTGGAACGCGGATAACGTCATTCTTTGACCCCGCGGAAAACGCCCAGAGCGGAGCCTAGTCCTCGCCGAGCACGGCAGTGAACCCGTGTGAAGCATCTAGTGCAAAATTCCTGGTTACGTGAAACGCGGATAACGTCACTCTTTGACCCCGTGGAAAACGCCCAGAGCGGAGCTTGGTCCTCGCCAAGCACGGCAGTGAACCCGTGTGAAGCATCCAGAGCACATACCGGACTGTGGAGTCCTTAAACCCATGGAATACGACGTCCTTAACCTCGACCGAGATGTCTTAAAACTAACAATGGACCGCAATGTCCTTAAATTACCCATGGACCGCAATGTCCTTAAACTACCCATGGACCGCAATGTCCTTAAACTACCCATGGACCGTAATGTCCTTAAACTACCCATGGACCGCAACGTCCTTAAACTACCCATGGACCGCAATGTCCTTAAACTAGAACAATAGAGCCCTGCATGCTCTTTTGCCGGATCTAAACGGTCCCGTTTAAGTTGATCTTAGCCTCAAAGATGGCTAACATATCCTTAAACCTTCAAACAGACTGGACTATGAATCCCCCCAATTAACTCTGGCTCGAGGGTACATCTCTGAACTCCTCTGACATCCGTCGTTATAATCCTTCAACGTCGTCAGAGAGGTGACGGGTCCCGACGGCCATACATATGATGGACCGCAATGTCCTTAAACTAGAACAATAGAGCCCCGCATGCTCTTTTGTCGGATCTAAACGGTCCCGTTTAAGTTGATCTTAGCCTCAAAGATGGCTAACGTATCCTTAAACCTTCAAACAGACTGGACTATGAATCCCCCCAATTAACTCTGGCTCGAGGGTACATCTCTGAACTCCTCTGACATCCGTCGTTGTAATCCTTCAACGTCGTCAGAGAGGTGACGGGTCCCGACGGCCATACATACGATGGACCACTATGTCCCTAAACTGGAACAATGGAGCCTAAAACACTCCTTTGTCGGATCTAAACGATCCCGTTAAGTTGATCTTAGTCTCAAATTAGACTAACGTATCCTTAACAAACGTTTGAGTTGATCTTAGCCTCAAGTATGGCTAACGTATCCTCAAACCAAACCCCCAAACCCAAATCTAAGATAACACGGATTTGGACTAGTCCACGCCCTACGGGCGACGACATAACTCGGTCTCCGTAAACAATCCACGGGCAACAAAACATAAAATAAACACACACGACACGAAGTGACCATCTGGAGAAGGAGAAAGTTGTTACCGCGATGCGGTAGCGTAATTAACTGCAGGGGCTTGCGCCTGCAGGGAAGAGCGTCCCCATAATCAAAAAACCCCTCAAGCGAGGGGGAATCTGACGAAGTCTGCTACATCGGCCGCATCCGTTCAAACCTCCGATGCACGGTGCCATAAATCAACTTGGCATCTTCGAAGAGGTGGATTGATAGTACCAATTAGCATCTGCCCCGAACCCCAGGCCCAGACGCCCCACGCGTCCCGGCCGCCGTTCGGAGGGGAACAGATTCTGGCACGCCCGGTGGGACCTTTTCCTCTTTCCACTCCACACTTCGTGTGTCGTGATTCGCGAACCAATCGCGGTTCGCTAATGGTTGCCCTTGGGTTTCAAGATACTAAGAATTGGCGTCTTGCTTATTGCAGAAAACAAAGGATCGATGGCTTCTACTTCTGCGAAATCCTCCAACCGCTCAGACTGCAATTGCGACCAACGCTCTGCCTCGCCAGGTGGTATAGCCTACGGACCCCAAGCTGCTTCGTTATTCACAATGCCGGTGGACCAGGTGACTCAGGCCACTACCGCATTGTTCTTTGGGACTATACTCCCGCCAACAAGTTTCACGGCGCCGGTGCTGACAAAGGAAGCTCTCAAGAAGTCGGTCTTTGATCGTCTTACCCCTGCAGCGGCTCCTCTCAACGAGTCGCCCAACGTCAACGCCTCGGTCTTCTCTAGATTGGGCCAGAAATCCTGCGAACTCATCATGGGGCCTACAATCTCAGAGAAGGCTGCTTCTAAGAAAATGGCCGCTCCTACTCTCAAAATCGCCAAGGCGGTTTCTCCGGCCACGAAGTCAGTCTTTACAAGATTAACGTCTTCAGCTCCCGCTCCGGCTGCCCAAAGGACATCGGTTTTTGATAGACTAGCACCAACAGCGACCCCCCACCCACACAGGGGGCAAGACGAAACCATTCTTACCGCTGACCCTACGCCGTCCGCTCGACACGCTCGACGTCGTCATTGGCGCCGAGTAAGGAAGGCTGGGGGCAACTCCCCCTCTGGGTTGACCCCATCAGCCCCGGTGGCAGAAGTTAATGCTGCTGTTCCAACTGGGAACAGCTTCGAAATGCTAAATAAGGTGCGAAGGAATTCTCCTACTGCAGTGCTGAAGAGGTCTCCTCCCCCATTAAAAAAGGTTGTGGAAATAAAACCAGAACAGCCCCGATCTCCTCAACGGCTGTCTTCCAAAATCTATAAGGTTTGGCGGCAGGCCCGAGACTCGATCATCGATCCAAACTTCTCCCGCCAGCACAAGAAGCTGAAAATCCAACCGGAAGCTGATCACCAGGCTAAACCCCGAAAGGCTGTCTGGACGCCCACCTCAACGGCCCCCTCAACCTCCATGGCTCATAAAAGGAGGAGGCCAGAGAAGACCCCCCAGCATGCAACGACGGCTAAAAGCACTGAGCCCAGACGCCCTAAGTCTGGGGGCATGGTGGTGCACACTGTTTACATGGCTTCTGGAAAGGAGGAAAGCCGCACTTCTACGGGCTACCGACCGCTAACCCGATCTGTGACGAAAGCCCAGGAGCAACAGCAAAAGCTCCAAGAAATGATGAATGCTATGGCCGCACTTACCGGGCCAAAAGAAAGCCCAGAAACGTCCTCGGATGCGCGCCAGGAGGAAGAAACCGACGCTGAATTCCTTCGCCGGATACTAGAGAAAAAGGACAAAGAGGCTGCTGAACAAGCGGCCAACATACAACGTATGGGCCTTCTCTTTCAAGATATGATAGGAATGATGATCCAGCAGGACTTACCCGCCGAGGATCCCCCAATCGTTCTTGAAGACGACCGAGGAGAAACGTCGAATCCACCACCGGCCCTCTCAACGGCTAAGGAGGAGGCAATCTCTAAGGCTGACTTGGTTGACTACATAGCCCAGCAAATCCGGGTTCATCATGCGACTGAGGCAGCTGGTCAAGTCGTAAAAACAGGGTGGCCGTATCCAAGCTGGTACGACCAAATCAAATACCCGCAAGGCTATACGATACCAAAATTCCACGTGTACAAGGGGACCGGCAACCCCCATCAACATGTCGCCCAGTTCCGGGCCCTCTGCGGTAACACCGGCGGTGATGATAAACTGTTGCTTCGCCAATTCGTGGGCAGTTTATCAGAAACAGCGTTCGAATGGTATTCGGAACTCCCGAACGATTCTATCAAAACGTTCGCTGAAATGGAGTTGTTATTCACTCAGCGGTTTGCAAGTGCCAGCGAACGCACTCCAATAACTGCATTGATTAACGCCAGGGTAAAACCAGGCGAAACCTGGGTTCAGTATGCTATACGCTGGCGGAACTTGTGGTCGAGATGTGAACAACGCATTGAGGAGGCACCCGCAGTGGGCATGTTCGTGGGAACCCTAGACCCCCTGTTTCCTGATTTAAAATCAGGAAAGAACCAACGGAGAAGGCATCACGTGCTAGCACGTGACCAGCAGTCACGTGTTGACACGTGAAATGTTAAAGCGGCTTCAAAGGCACATCAATTCCCGGATGAAATCAAGGAAGAGGCTTCAGAAGAGATCATGTGCTCACACGTGGCCAGGGGTCACGTGTTGGCACGTGACATTTAAAAGAAGCAGGCTTGTTCTCCGATTAAATCAAGGAAAGAGGCTCCAGACAAGGGTCACGTGCTCACACGTGACCAGTGGTCACGTGTTGGCACGTGATGACCAAGCAGCGACCAGAAGACAGCGTAGAAAGAAAGAGGATCCTTCGTCCCAAAGGGGGTCACGTGTCTACACGTGACCATGGGTCACGTGGTCACACGTGACCGGCTTTCAAAGCCCATTTTTGATGACAGAATTAAATTCTGAAGGAAATTTGAATCTTTCCAAAGGAAAGTGAGTATCTGGGACCAATCAAATTAAAGATTCAGAGATGATTAAATATCGTCTATCTATGGAGAATCTCGGGTTTGGAAAGATTTCCCCCTTAAATCTAACCAAAATAACAAAGGAGAATCTCTGGATTTAAAATCCAATGGTGAATAAAATTCACCCAATAATCCAAAGGCCCAAAACGAATGATGGATGCAAATCAAATCTCTCAGTGAAGATTCATCAAAAACTAATTCATTCGGCCGCTTCTCCTATAAATAGGAGCCAAGAGACACAAAAAAGGGGGAGAGACATACACAGAGGGAAGAAAAAGGAGAGAGCCTTGATACTTTGAAGAAACTTGGATCTTCTGCAAAAGAGAACCCTAGGTAAGAAAGGGAAGGCTTTCGGAAAACAAAGAGAATTTAATTCTCAACAGAGTTTAACTCTAATATATAAAACAGAAGAACTTTTTTCTTCTCTCTTTGATAGAGGATCTGCAAAGCGCACATCTCCCCTTTAGGTTGAGAATTTAATTCTCAACGGGTTGAGATCCTGCCATGCAGATCCAAAACATAGAGAGGGAATGTAAGCATGAGAATTTAATTCTCGCAGAACTATAGGAATTTAATTCCTTTAAGATAAAATTAGGGCTTGACCCTATATCATGGGAATTTAATTCCTCCAGAACGAAAAGAAACAGGGTTAAACCCTAATTAAGAACATAGTTCTGTGGGAACAGCAGGAATTTAATTCCCTTAACCATAATTCTTTAAAATGGGAAGTTTAATTCCTTAAAAGTTTTTATTAGGGTTTAACCCTATTCGGTTCTTCACATATATGAGGAATTTCATTCCTACAGAAATTCAGAGTTTAACTCTGTTCCCGAATATAAGTACTCGAAAGGAAGTAGGAATTTAATTCCTCTGAAATTTAAAGCTCGAGGAATTTAATTCCTGAAAAAAGATCAACAGATCCTCTAAAAACGACATGCCTAGAGGCAGGGTCACGTGCCACCACGTGACCCCCCCAAGAGATCTACAGAAAACCCTTTGAGGCTGTCCCTCACGTGACCCACGTGACCCTTGATAAAAGCTCTAACAAATGGGCATATGAATGCCCGTCACGTGCTGACACGTGATGCTCTAAAAGACGCAGTAATCTCAGCAGAACCATTGAAAAGAGGGCGCTCCCACGTGTTGCCACGTGACCCCTTTTGCCTTAGTGTTCAACACTAAATTGGAACTCTCAAACCCAGTGTCAAAACACTGTTGGGCCTCAGCATTCAACAATGATTAAAAAAGCCTTATTGGCAGTGTTCAACACTGACCTGTTTTAGTGTTTAACACTAATTTGAAAAAGCCTTATTGCTGGTGTTTAACACCGATTATCTCTTAGGGTTGAACACTAACTTATTAACCTCATTCCCAGTGTTCAACACTGATTGCTCCGAGGTGTTTAACACTAGGCTTCGGCCCAATTGGCTGAAGGGATAGAGGCAAAGCCTCTCCCTCAATGGACCAACAAAAGTCAACATTCCAGACCTGACTGGACTTAGCCCAAGCTGGCCATAAGTCCTCAATTTGTGATTAACTGGGCCGATAGGCTCACAACATAATTGATCAGTCTTGACCCAAATTGGGCCAGGGACTATTTAATCCACCCCGGTTCTAGGGTACATCTCTTCACTCCTTTGATACTTGGCATTGTAATCCCTCAATGTCTTCAAAGAGGTGACGGGTCCCGAAGACCACTCATGATATGGACTGTGGGGTCCTTAAACCCATGCATAATGCAAAATTCCTGGTTACGTGGAACGCGGATAACGTCACTCTTTGACCCCACGGAAAACGTCCAGAGCGGATCCTGGTCCTCGCAGAGCACGGCAGTGAACCCGTGTGAAGTATCCAGAGCGGAGCCTGGTCCTCGCCTAGCACGGCAGTGAACCCGTGTGAAGCATCCAGAGCACATACCGGACTGTGGAGTCCTTAAACCCATGGACTATGACGTCCTTAACCTTGACCGAGATGTCTTAAAACTACCCATTGACCGAGATGTCTTAAAACTACCCATGGACCGCAATGTCCTTAAACTACCCATGGACCGCAATGTCCTTAAACTAGAACCATAGAGCCTCCATATGCTCTTTCGTCGGATCTAAACGGTCCTGTTTAAGTTGATCTTAGCCTCAAAGATGGCTAACGCGTCCTTAAACCCTCAAACAGACTGGACTATGAATCCCCCTAATTAACTCTGGCTCGAGGGTACATCTCTGAACTCCTCTGACATTCGTCGTTGTAATCCTTCAACGTCGTCAGAGAGGTGACGGGTCCCGACGGCCACACATACGACAGACTACTATGTCCTGAAATTGGAACAATGAGGTCCAAACACTCCTTTGTCGGATCTAAACGATCCTGTTAAGTTGATCTTAGCCTTAAACTAGACTAATGTGTCCTTAACAAATGTTTGAGTTGATCTTAACCTCAAGCATGGCTAGCGTATCCTCAAACCAAACCCCCAAACCCAAATCTAAGAAGATACGGATTTGGACTAGTCCACGCCCTACGGGCGACGACATAACTCGGTCTCCGTAAACGATCCACGGGCAGTAAAACATAAAACAAAACACACGACACGAAGTGACCATCTGGAGAAGGAGAAAGTTGTTACCGCGACGCGGTAGCGTAATTAACTGCAGGGGCTTGCGCCTGCAGGGAAGAGCGTCCCCACAATCAAAAACCCCTCAAACGAGGGGGAATCTGACGAAGTCTGCTACATCGGCCGCATCCGTCTAAACCTCCGATATATGGCGCCATGGATCGACTTGGCATCTTCGGAGAGGCAGACGGATAGCACCTATTGGCATCTGCCCCGAATCTCAGGCAGGACGTCCTAACGTCTCGGCCACCATTCGGAGGGGAACAGATTCTGGCACGCCCGGTGGGAACTTTTCCTCTTTCCACTCCACACTTCGTGTGTCGTAATTCGCGAGCCAATCGCGGTTCGCTAATGGTTGCCCTTGGGTTTCAAGATACTAAGAATTGGCGTCTTGCTTACTGCAGAAAGCAAAGGATCGATGGCTTCTACTTCTGCGAAATCCTCCAACCGCTCAGACTGCAATTGCGACCAACGCTTTACCTCGCCAGGAGGTATAGCTTACGGACCCCAAGCTGCTTCGTTATTTACAATGCCGGTGGATCAGGTGACTCAGGCCACTACCGGATTGTTCTTTGGGACTATACTCCCGCCAATAAGCTTCACGGCGCCGGTGCTGACAAAGGAAGCTCTCAAGAAGTCGGTCTTTGATCGTCTTACCCCTGCCGCGGCTCCTTTGAACGAGTCGCCCAACGTCAACGCCCCGGTCTTCTCTAGATTGGGCCAGAAATCCTGCGAACTCATGGGGCCTACGATCTCAGAGGAGGCTGCTTCTAAGAAAGTGGCCGCTCCTGCCTCCGAAATCGCCAAGGCAGCTTCCCCGGCCAAAAAGTCTGTCTTTACAAGATTAACGGCTTCAGCTCCCGCTCCTGCTGCCCAAAGGACATCGGTCTTTGACAGGCTAGCACCAACAGTGACCCCCCACCCACACAGGGGGCAAGAAGAAACCATTCTTATCGCTGACCCTACGCCGTCCGCTCGACACGCTCGACGTCGTCATTGGCGCCGAGTAAGGAAGGCTGGGGGCAACTCCCCCTCTGGGTTGACTCCATCAGCCCCGGTGGCAGAAGTTAATGCTGCTGTTCCAACTGGGAACAGCTTCGAAATGCTAAATAAGGTGCGAAGGAATTTTCCCACTGCAGTGCTAAAGAGGTCTCCTCCCCCATTAAAAAAGGTTGTGGAAACAAAACTAGAACAGCCCCGATCTCCTCAACGGCTGTCTTCCAAAATCTATAAGGTTTAGCGGCAGGCCCGAGACTCGATCGTTGATCCAAACTTCTCCCGCCAGCACAAGAAGCTGAAAATCCAACCGAAGGCTGGTCACCAGGCGAAACCCCAAAAGGCTGTCTGGACGCCCACCTCGATGGCCCCCTCAACCTCCATGGCTCATAAAAGGAGGGAGCCAGAGAAGATCCCTCAACATGCAACGACGGCTAAAAGCAATGAGCCCAGACACCCTAAGTCTGGGGGCACGGTGGTGCACACTGTTTACATGGTCTCTGGAAAGGAGGAGAGCCGCACTTCTACGGGCCACCGACCGTTGACCCGATCCATGACGAGAGCCCAGGAACAACAACAAAAGTTGCAGGAAATGATGAGTGCTATGGCTGCACTTACCGGGCCAAAAGAAAGCCAAGAAACATCCTCAGACGCGCGCCGGGAGGAGGAAACCGACGCTGAGTTCCTTCGCCGGACATTGGAGAAAAAGGACAAAGAGGCTGCTGAACAAGCGGCTAATATACAGCGCATGGGCCTTCTCTTCCAAGATATGATAGGAATGATGATCCAACAGGACCCACCCATTGAAGATCCCCCAATCGTTCTGGAAGATGACCGAGGAGAAACGTCGAATCCACCACCGACCCTCTCTACGGCCAGGGAGGAGACAATCTCTAAAGCTGACTTGGCTGACTACATAGCCCAGCAAATCCGGGTCCATCATGCGACTGAGGCAGCTGGTCAAGTCGTGAAAACGGGGCGGCCGTATCCAAGCTGGTACGATCAAATCAAATACCCGCAAGGCTATACGATACCGAAATTCCATGTGTATAAGGGGACCGGCAATCCTCATCAACACGTCGCCCAGTTCCGGGCCCTCTGCGGTAACACCGGCGGTGACGATAAACTGCTGCTCCGCCAGTTCGTGGGCAGCTTATCAGAAACATCGTTCGAATGGTATTCGGAACTCCCGAACGATTCCATCAAAACGTTCGCTGAAATGGAGTTGTTATTCACTCAACGGTTTGCAAGTGCCAGCGAGCGCACTCCAATGACTGCTTTGATTAACGCCAGGGTAAAGCCAGGCGAAACCTGGGTCCAGTACGCTATACGTTGGCGGAATTTGTGGTCGAGATGCGAGCAACGCATTGAGGAAGCACCCGCAGTGGGTATGTTCGTGGGAACCCTAGACCCCCACGCAACTATCTCCCAGTTTATGATGTTCTTTAAGCCAACCACATTCCAGGCTTTAATCGACAAGTTGGCTCAGATGGACCAGATGGGTCATAGACCACTTGCCCCGAAGCCAGAACCTCGGAATGACAAGGGTAAGGGAAGGGCAATTTTTGTCGCAAATGCCCAACAGCAACCCGACGCCCCGAAATCGGCGGATCAATTGGAAGAAAGACGCCGATATTATAACGAAAAGATGAAGCGTCCCTACTCGTTCCCACGAGACAAGACAAAACGGTTATTTGAGCTGGCAATACGCAACAGACTTATAAACCTACCAAATCCAAGGCGACCGCCACAACCCACCGAGGTGAATAACCCCAACTATTGCCCTTACCATCAAACGGTAAGCCATCCGATTGAAGATTGCTTCGTCTTCAAAGGATGGATCGAAGATCAATACCTCCAGGGGAAGTTCGTACTATCCGAAAAGTGGAAGGTGAACCCACCACAACCGCACACTCCTAAAAAGGCCGATACACCGGGGGCAACCTGCTCCTTTATCGAAGAAGTTCCATGGGAGGTCGTGCTATCAACGAAAACCAAAAGGATGCTGAGAGACCTTCATGCGTGCCCTGCAATCGAATGGAAGGATCCTCTCGAACCCCAAATTATCGAAGGAGCAGTGAAGCCCCGCGCAACTACGAAGACTGCTGATAAGGGCCCAAATACTCACACACAATCGTCAAAATCTTCAAAGAAAAAGAAGAAGAAATCCAAGAAGCCCGCGAAGCTTGGAGACGATCGCACGAACTTGCAAAAGCAAATCGACGCGCTGGAAGAATACAATCAAAAGGCACGAACTCCTGTCACACTGCGAGAGTTCCTCAACCATACCTTTCAAGAGGGAGATGATGGAGAGAGCTCATCGGATGAATCCGAAGAGTATGTGGCAAGTTGTAACGTAATCTCCCACTCGTTTCCCGACGACGAGAAAACTCCTGACACTAAGAAGCCGGAGACGGAGCCCGAACCAGAGCGTGCGAGGCTGACAACTGATATGATCAATGCCTTCCTAGACGAAATTCGTCTAAAAAGTAAAGCGGATCAGGAGCGTGAGATGGCAGCATCAGAAGGAGCCGAAGGCGGGCGACTGAACGAAAGAGTTGAACTACCCTCACCAGATCAAAAGGCATCCGAAGTAGACAGGAAGATATTCAAGACGAGGAAAAGGTTCGCCAAAGCCATGTCAATGGGAATGAGGCTACCACCCTCGGAAGGAAACACACACAATGGGGCGGAGAAGCACCCCGATTACTGCGCATATCATCGGAAAATCTCACACCCCACAGAGGAGTGCGACGCCTTTAAGATATGGTGGCAAGGATATGTTGCTCCTCGGCAACATTTCAAACGCATGAAACGCAAGAGCCGTCGGGAGCAAAGAAGCACTGTCGACGGGCCCAACAGAATTACTGGCAACTGTTATATGGCTCGTGCCGAGGGGTCGCAAGTCCTCACCTTTGGGAGCGACTCTGATGAAGAAGTGACTCTGGGCCCTCTCTTTGAAGAATCCGCGCTAGGGAAAGATGAGGAATCAGAAGCCTGCGGAAACACTCAGCTGCGCAATCGCACACTCCCAGAAAAGAATCTCGGGCCTACGAACAGAAAAGATAAGGGAAAGGAAAAGGTCACTGAAGATATCACTTTGGATGACCAAGTCGCGAAAGAACTGGCTGCTAAAGACCCTCCTAGGAGGAGTAAAGTGGACTATAACATCCTCGCGCATCTAAGGAAGCTACCTTCTCAGCTTAGCATTCTCGACGCCCTCCTATTATCAAAAGAAGCACGGGACTCACTAATTAAGGCATTACAAGAACCTGAGCAATTCCAAGCCTTCCTCGCCACTGAAAAGATGAAGGACGAACTGGAGGAAGTGCATACGGCCGACGTCACTTTCGGTGATGAAGACCTCCTTCTTGGGACGTGCGACCATAACCGTCCCCTATATGTCTCCGGATACTGCCATGACATCAAGATAGGCAAGATCCTGATGGATAATGGATCCTCCGTCAATCTCCTTAATGTTCGGGTGTTGAAGGAAATCTGCATGAGTGTGCAACATCTCGCTCGGGACAAAATTACTATCTCCGGTTTCGACTCACAATCGTCACGGACTCTCGGGTCCGTGATACTAACGTTACGCTTCGGGCTTCTCGTCACAGACATCAAATTCCATGTCATTGACGCCAAGACCTGCTACAATGCCTTGCTCGGCCGTCCGTGGTTACACGAGTACAACATCGTCCCTTCTACACAACATCAGTGTATGAAGTACTTTAAAGATGGTTTCGAGTATACTGTAACGGGTGAGCTGAACCCATTTTCCGTGAACGAAGTCCGCAAATACGAAGATGCGAAATACTTTTTGCCAGACTTCGAAGATACAGAAAGATGTCGCGACTCGGAGAACAAGGCCGCCGCCACCATCCCTGTTTTCGGAAGCGATACTGAAGAAGAGGAAGAGATAGTTTATACGAGGCCCTCTCAACGCAACAACCGGAGGACACCCGCCCCCATACTGGTCTTCTGAAGTGATTCAGAAGATGAGGTCAATGCCGTATTCTCCAATCAGCTTTCAATGCAAGCACCTCCTGGCGATGACCATAACTTGCAAATCACCATGGTACCGCGAGAACACTACAAGGACCTCGACACGCTTCAAGCTCACAGTGTGCAAGAGCTGCAAACGTTTTGCGTCCCTCCCAGGCGAAGGGGTGAGAAGATGATCCTATTCTATCGATCCTCAGAGTCGAAAGTAGAGAAAGAGATCTGGCACGGCGTGGATGCTACACTTGACAGGATCCAACCCATCCGTCTGCCTAGATACTATACAGATGGGTTAAAGAAGCTGTTGAAGCGCCAAGGAGTACCCTTAAAACAAACTGTTCTCCAGGCTCGGTTCTATAACAAGATTTGGGATGTCCCTGGGACTCAACGCAAATTGCCTAATGGAAAAATGGAAACACTCGGGCTTGGATACGCGAGAGCCGGAAAACGGGAACGAGCCCACAGTAGCTACGCCATATATACCTTTGATGAAGAAGAGGACGCCATGTCAGGAAAGGCCGACCCCTCATCAAAACCAGACCACGCGATTGAGGCGCCGAGTCCGTCATTTCTAGAACGAATGGACAAGCCTATCAGGAAAGTGGGTCAGAAAGGTCGGGAAGACCCCAACCACGAAATGGCCATCTACGAGAAGGCCAGGATGCAACGTCTATTTCAACAGGCTGCGAAAGGCAAGAATGCTCAGCCTTATCGACCCGTCATGCAAAAGGCCCGATGCGGAGACGGGAATAAGTCGAGAAGCGGAAAGAGGGGTCGAGCGTACTCCTTCCCCCGAGATAAGACGGAAAGGTTACTCAAGCTCGCCCTAAAACATCAGATGATCACGCTTCCAGAATATAAACACCCTGAGCAAACCAACAAGGCTTCTCGTTCGAGCTATTGCTCTTATCACCAAGCCATAGGACATCCTACCGAAGACTGCTTCACCTTCAAGAACTGGGTCGAAGACCAGTACCGACGGGGCAGATTCGCTTTATCCAACAGCTGGAGGGTAACGCCGCCACGAAAGCACGAGCCCAAGGCCGCAAGAGCAGAACCAGATCCACCTCAGTCTCGGGAGCGGATTCGCACATGTTATACGATTACGATATTAAAAGAAGAGCCCGAGAACATAGATGACCTTCCCCGGTGCTTTGAAAACAGCGATGATGAGGTGATCTCAGAATTTCCGCCCGCTCCGAAAGAGCTGGAAGACGGTATACATACTACTGCAGATAACCTCAGGAAGATTGAGTTGGGATCGGCGAATGACCCGCGACCGACATTTGTCAGCGAGCTACTCTCTGAAGAAAAGGTGGCCGCGTTAAAGGACGTGCTTCTACGGCATAAAGACTGCTTCGCGTGGAACTACTCCGAGATGCCAGGATTAGATCCGGAAGTTGCTGTGCATAAATTAGCAATATCCCCAGATATCAAGCCAGTCAAGCAAGCGCCCAGAAGGATGCGACTCGAGCTTGAGATGAGCATCAACGCCGAAGTCAAGAAGCTGATCGATTCTGGGTTTATTCAAGAAGTCCAATATCCCGAATGGATCGCCAATATCGTCCCAGTAATGAAGAAGAATGGGACGGTACGTATATGCGTGGATTACAGGGATCTCAACAAAGCCTGTCCAAAGGATGATTTCCCGGTGCCGGTAACCGAGCTAATGATAGATAACACGTCCACTCACGAGATCTTCTCCTTTATGGACGGTTCCTCAGGATACAATCAGATAAAGATGCATCCCGAAGACCAGAAGCACACCGCTTTCCGGACCCCTTTGGGTGTATTTTGCTACAGGGTTATGCCCTTTGGTCTAAAGAACGCCGGTGCTACCTATCAAAGGGCCATGACAAAGATCTTCGACGACCTCATACATGACATCGTCGAGTGCTATATCGATGACCTCGTAGTAAAGAGTATGTCATACGAAGATCACTTAAAACATCTGGAGACTGTATTTCAACGCCTTCGGCAATATAATTTGAAGATGAATCCCCTCAAGTGCGCGTTTGGAGTCTCCTCGGGAAAATTCCTGGGATTCGTCATCCGACACCGAGGTATTGAGATAGATCCGTCTAAGATTAAAGCAATCATGGAGATGCCTCCGCCAAGAACCCTCAAACAGTTGCGGTCTCTCCAAGGGAAGCTCGCATACATCCGGCGATTTATCGCAAATCTTTCAGGCAAATGCCGCCCCTACAGTCACCTGATGAAGAAGGGAACCCCATTCGTCTGGGATCAAAAATGCCAAGGTGCACTAGACGAGATCAAGCGGTACCTGCAGAACCCGCCGGTATTGGCTGCGCCGGTCAAGGGAAAACCCCTCGTTCTTTATACAACCGCCCTCGAAGGTTCCTTGGGCGCATTATGGGCGCAAGAGAACGATCAAGGGAAAGAGAGAGCACTCTACTACTTAAGTCGAGTTCTACTGGGGGCAGAAAGCAATTACTCTCCCATTGAAAAACATTGCTTGGCATTAATCTTCGCAACGACAAAGCTCAGGCACTATGCGTTGGCGCATGAAGTCCGTCTTGTTTCAAAGGTGGACCCCCTTAAATACTTGATGTCAAAAGCCATATTGACGGGACGACTCGCTAAATGGGCCCTGCTCTTGATGGAGTTCTCGATAACATATCAACCTCTCAAGGCAGTGAAAGGTCAGGCCATTGCCGATTTCCTCGCTGAGCACCCGATACCGGCCGATTCTCCTCTGAACTGTGATTTGCCGGACGAGCATGCATTTGATGCGATTGGCGGCGGTAGCACCCGATGGGAACTCTATTTCGATGGAGCGTCCTCCGTAAAGAAACAAAAGCAAGGTATCCCAATGATCAAATCGGGGATAGGCCTCATTTTTGCAACCCCACAAGGAGGGATAATGCGCTTCGCCTTCTCCTTGACAGAGCCGAGGACAAACAACGAGGCTGAATATGAAGCTTTGATAGCAGGCCTCGAAATCGCCATCGACATGGGAATTGAAGACCTCCTTATATACGGAGATTCTCAGCTAGTCGTTAGTCAAGTAAACGGTGACGACCAAACGTGCAAACCGGAGTTGGTAAAGTACGGCGAAAGGGTGCAACAACTGTTGGCCCAAATTCCCTCCTATGTTTTAGAGAACATACCGCGCGCGGAGAACAGCAAAGCAGACGTGCTGGCCAAACTCGCTAAAGAACTGGCTGACGAGAACCTCGATGATGTCAGAATCGTGGTACAAAGCCGTCGAGTGCTCACCCCGGCAGAACTATCTCCGGAACTACATAAAGAGGGAGCGACCGAGCAGATGACCCTACAAATAAAAGACCAAGAGAAGGCCGAGGACTGGAGGGAAGTCTTCATAGACTACTTTAAGTCCCGCCGAATGCCCAAAGAAGCGTCCTCAAGACATCAGCTCATGAAACGAGCTCTATCTTTCGCTTTCGTCAACGATACCCTATACAAGAGATCGTTTGATTCTCTATGGCTGAGATGCTTAGGACCTGACGAAGCAGAAAAAATCGTTCAGGAAGTCCATGACGGACTTTGCGGTTCTCATCAAGCAGGCCCAAAGATGAAGTTAAAAATTAAACGGATGGGTTACTACTGGCCCACAATGATTCAGAACTGCCTCGAATACGCGAGGCAATGCCACTCGTGCCAGATTCATGGAGACTTCATCCACCAACACCCAAATCCACTACACCCCACGGTGGCCAGCTGGCCATTCGAAATGTGGGGAACTGACATAGTCGGACCCATTGAGCCGGCATCATCTCGGGGACATCGTTTCATCCTGGCGACAACTGATTACTTCTCCAAATGGGCAGAAGCAATACCACTAAGGGAAGTGAAGACGGAGAATATCCTCCATTTCTTCAAGACACACGTTATCTACCGGTTTGGGACCCCACGGCGGATTATCTCCGATAACGGGCCAGCCTACAGAAGCCATAAGATTAGCCGCTTCGCACAGCAGCACAGTATAGATTGGAGGTATTCTTCAGTTTACAACCCACGAGCTAACGGTCTGGCCGAGGCCTTCAATAAGACCTTGACGAAGATCATAAAAAAGACCGTTTCCCGGAATAAGAGAGACTGGCACGAAAGGCTGCAGGAAGCCCTTTGGGCTTATCGAACTACATTCAAGACGGCCACGAACACAACGCCATACGCGTTGGTATTTGGGACGGAAGCAGTACTCCCTCTCGAGATAGAGTTACCCTCTCTATGAGTGGCAGTCCACCACGAACTGACCGACGAAGAAAATGCTCACCTTCGACTTGAGGAGCTTGATGCCCTCGACGAAACCCGACTCATAGCGCAACAACATCTAGAAGCCTACAAAGCAAAGATGACGCGCTCGTACGAAAGATTGACCAGGCCAAGGGCATTCCGCCAAGGCGAACTCGTGCTGGTGGTCAAAAGACCTATGATCCCCAATCGTGCCAAGCGAGGGAAATTCGAGCCAAACTATGAAGGCCCGTACATCATAGACCAGGTCTACCAGGGTGGAGCCTATCTACTCGTGGACATGCACGGTGAAAAGCCTTTCAGGCCAATAAACGGCCGCTTCTTGAAGAAATACTATGCTTAGTGAGCCACAGCCTGGGTCAACAATAGATGACGACGACTATGTCCGCTCGCTATCTTCTTAGGCTCAGGCTTTACAAGCAGTAGCTGGCCTTCCCATAACGACGGACCGAAACGTCTTTAAACTATCAACGGACCGAAACGTCCTTAAACTAACGATGGACCGAAACGTCTTTAAACTAACGATGGACCGAAATGTCTTTAAACTATCAACGGACCGAAACGTCCTTAAACTATCAACAGACCGAAACGTCTTTAAACTAACGATGGACCGAAACGTCCTCAAACTAACGACGGACCGAAACGTCCTTAAACTAGCGACGGACCGAAACGTCCTTAAACTAACGACGGACCGAAACGTCCCTAAACTACTGCCGAAGCATCCTTAGGCTGACGAGATAAAGAAGGGAGAAAAGGAAGAAAAAAAAATGAAATGATAAAAAAAAAAAAGAAGAAAAAAAACGGTATGTCCATAAAGCAAAATGGGCACGGATGAAAACCCGAAAGGGCTCCGTGAGTAAAATCAGCAGGACTACCGGCGAGTGTTTGTGAAAACCCGAAAGGATGCAACCTCGTTAAAAAACACTTATAGGGTCCTCTCGACCTTGTAAGGAGAAACCACCCGCGTGAGATCCTTACGACTCACAAAGGAGCAACACACTTAGGGATCCTCACGATTCCTAAGGAGAAAATACACTTACGAGATCCTCACGACTCGTAAGGAGAATTCTCTTATGAGACCCTCACGGCTCATAAGACTTGAAAGTCTTAAGTTACAGAAACCTAAACCTGTTCTTAAGCGAATCCCCCACAACCTTCGATATTGTCCTACAAGCGGCTCATACTGACCCTTGTATACAATCCACGGGCGCGAATAAACATTTCCCTAACAAAGTCCCACCCGTGACTGGGGATATATCCATATGGTGAACAACCCTTGTAAGTCCTCTCGACTTATAAGGAGAAAATCCTCTTTGTAAGATCCTTACGACTTACAAGAGAACATGCACTTAAGAATCCTCACGATCCTTAAGGAGAAAACACACCTGCAAGGTCCTCACGACTTGTAGGGAGAAACACCTTTGTGAGACCCTTACGGCTCATGAAGTCAGAAGCCTTGGTCGGCAGGACCCTTAACCCTGTTTACTAAGCCACCTTTGCTCAAACATCGACAGAGGCAAATGATGATTCGCTCCTGGCAACATCCCAGTTGTAGCGGTGCTGATGCTGAAATCGGTATCTAAAATCCAAGCTTGCAGCGAAAAAGCTAGCGAGCCACACATGCATTACAAAATAGCCGAAATGATGGGGAAACTTGCAATAAAAAGCAGCAAGTAAAAATGTATGCATGACAAAATGGCCGAAATGATGGGGCAGCTCGCAATAAAAAACAGCGAGTGAAAATGAAACAAATAGCCGAAATGATTGGGCAATCGCAATTTTCGCGATATGAAAAGCTGAAATGATAGAGCATCGCGAAAGGAGAAATGAAATAAAAGTGAAATCCTCGCCCTACGGGTGATGTTACATCTAACCCTGTATACAATCCAGGGGCGCAATAAAAGAAGGGATCATACTCTTCCCCCGGGTTTCACCATAAGGAGAAGCCAAATCTCGGCGGTTCACAGATAGCCTAGTGATCACCACCGCGGCATTCGTCTCGATACAGCAGACGCGATACCAGCAAATGAAGCGAAGGCCAAATTCCTAGCTTCAACGTCTTGACGGTAAGCCATCTAAAACCGGAAAGACATTCAGAGATCATCTCATACCAACATGGAGTGATCACCACCTCGACGTTCGTCTCGACACAGCAGACACAACATCAAGCGAAACGGAACAGCGGCAACCCCAAGTTCCAGGGCTCGGCGATACATATCACCAAGAGTCAAACCTCCATCCCGTGAAATGCGGATACAATCAACAAACTTCCTGGTTACGTGGAAAGCGGATAATGTCACTCTTTGACCCCGCGGAAAGCATCCAGAGCGGATCCTGGTCCTCGCAGAGCACGGCAGTGAACCCGTGTGAAGCATCCAGAGCGGAGCCTAGTCCTCGCCTAACGCGGCAGTAAACCCGTGTGAAGCATCTAGTGCAAACTTCCTGGTTACGTAGAAAGCGGATAATGTCACTCTTTGACCCCGTGGAAAGCGTCCAGAGCGGATCCTGGTCCTCGCAGAGCACGGCAGTGAACCCGTGTGAAGCATCCAGAGCGGAGCCTAGTCCTCGCCTAACACGGCAGTGAACCCGTGTGAAGCATCTAGTGCAAACTTCCTGGTTACGTGGAAAGCGGATAATGTCACTCTTTGACCCCGTGGAAAACGTCCAGAGCGGATCCTGGTCCTCGCAGAGCACGGCAGTGAACCCGTGTGAAGCATCCAGAGCGGAGCCTAGTCCTCGCCTAACGCGGCAGTAAACCCGTGTGAAGCATCTAGTGCAAACTTCCTGCTTACGTGGAAAGCGGATAATGTCACTTTTTGACCCCGTGGAAAACGTCCAGAGCGGATCCTGGTCCTTGCAGAGCACGGCAGTGAACCCGTGTGAAGCATCCAGAGCGGAGCCTAGTCCTCGCCTAACGCGGCAGTAAACCCGTGTGAAGCATCTAGTGCAAACTTCCTGGTTACGTGGAAAGCGGATAATGTCACTCTTTGACCCCGTGGAAAACGTCCAGAGCGGATCCTGGTCCTCGCAGAGCACGGCAGTGAACCCGTGTGAAAGATCCAGAGCGGAGCCTAGTCCTTGCCGAGCACGGCAATGAACCCGTATGAAGCATCTAGTGCAAACTTCCTGGTTACGTGGAAAGCGGTTAATGTCACTCTTTGACCCCGTGGAAAACGTCCAGAGCGGATCCTGGTCCTCGCAGAGCACGGCAGTGAACCCGTGTGAAGCATCCAGAGTGGAGCCTAGTCCTCGCCGAGCACGGCAGTGAAACCGTGTGAAGCATCTAGTGCAAAATTCCTGGTTACGTGGAACGTGGATAACGTCACTCTTTGACCCCGCGGAAAACGCCCAGAGCGGAGCCTGGTCCTCGCCAAGCACGGCAATGAACCCGTATGAAGCATCCAGAGCAAATACCGGACTGTGGAGTCCTTAAAATCCACGGACTATGACGTCCTTAACCTCGACCGCGATGTCTTAAAACTAACGATCAACCACCCCTATTCCTTACAGATCTTTGCCTCAGTTTAAGGGGTACATCTCTTCACTCCTTTGATGCCTGGCGTTGTAATTCCTCAACGTCTTCAAAGAGGTGACGGGTCCCTGCAACCAAACATCGGACTGTGGAGTCCCTAAATCCACGGACTATGAGGTCCTTAACCTTGACCGTGATGTCTTAAAACTAACATCGGACTGTGGAGTCCCTAAATCCACGGACTATGAGGTCCTTAACCTTGACCGTGATGTCTTAAAACTAACATCGGACTGTGGAGTCCCTAAATCCATGGACTATGAGGTCCTTAACCTTGACCGCGACGTCTTTAAACTACAATATCTGGAGAAACCCCTGACTCCGTAAAACACGGACAAGGGTAACCGCATCCAGCACTTACAAGTCCTCACGACCGGTAAGGAAGAAAAAACTCTCTTGTGAGATCCTTACGACTCTCAAGGGAAAACCCGCTTAAGGATCCTCACGATTCTTAAGAAGAACTTACACCTATGGGATCCTCTCAACCTGTAGGGAGAAAAACTCTTTATGAGACCCTCGTGGCTCATAAAATGCAAAAGTCTTAGGAAGCAGATCTTAACCCTGAATCCTGAGCCATCGCTGTCCTGCCAAGAGATCAAGATAAATTGTCCGCAGAACACATTCAATAGAAAGGGGACACGCCATTGAAGAGAAAAATATGTCTTCACCTATAGACCTCCCTTCGACAACAATACTCAATCTAAGGCCAGCGCAAGCCACCCGATATGGGAGATAACAAGGAAAGTTTCTGATCTGTATCCCATCAAGCGCGCATTTGCAGCTGTGCGAATGTTTAAAAGGAAATGTTACCCGAGGCACTGACGCGCATGCAACGTAACGACGGTGCTCGCAATTAAAGAAAATTCCCATGAGAAAAACATGCAGCTCGTTTACGCAAGCAAGACATACGTACGACTATCTGACAAACATGGAAATTCAACAGAAAGCATGCAAACCGCCAATGATAAAAGGAGTACATTGATTCAAACATACTACACTGCTGGGAAAAGATCACCAAACAAGGGATCAGAAATGCAAGGGTTAACAAAGCAAAACACAAAATTCTCCAACTCCCTCTCCGCCTTCTTCAGCACGTCAAAGCGGCGGTTTTCGCGAGGAGTCGCTCCCCACCGGTTGGAGCCGTGCTCATCAGCGAAAGCAGACATGACGGCCCGACGAGCTCTTATCTGACTCAGTAAATGAACTGAGTGATCCTTCAGAGCTTGAGTGATCAGACAAGCCTCATGAAAGCACTCAAGCTTGTCCTCCGCTGCGTCAAGGATCGCCGAAGTCATCTTCGCCGGATGAGGGGGTATATCGGCAAGCACAGACATGAGGATCATCCGGAGCCAAATGGAGCCCATGGGAAGAGGAGAGCCCCGACGGGTCAGTAGCTCATACATCACCGTGTCACATTCATCGTCGGTGAGAAGGGGATCTGCCAGCCGCGCAGCGAAGCGAGGGATTATCTCCTCAATGAGCACATCCCACGGTTGCCGACGAGCATGAGGACGATTGCAAGCCATGGCGATTGATCGGGTTCTCAAAGGTGATCACCTTAAGGTATGAATGGGTTTCTCTGTGAAGAAAAGAAGTAAGGAATGGGTTCAGGTTATAAAGGGGAGCATTTAATGCCATGCACAAAAAATGTTGTGCATGGTGGGACTATTCTCAAAACCCAAAAAGAAGGGGAGAGCGTTGGAAATGAAATCCAACGACGCATTGGAATCAGGTTAAGGAAATGAAACGTCCCCGTCAAGAAGATCCCTGCATGCGCAACACGTGAGCACTAGCTTTTGATTGGAAAATAAGGCGGCACTACACAGACACAACAGAGAACTAAGCTCTGAGAACGAGAATCAAATTCTTAAAAGAAAGGTTTGAAAGGAAAGACATGAAAAAGTGAAAGCGCTTCTGAGAGGACAATTCATCTACCCAGATCCCTAGAGGAATCCAACGGTCATAAGAGGTGACAGCGTAGCACTCACGTGCTGACACGTGAGAACAACGCTGTGGGGGCATTTGTTTCCTGATTTAAAATCAGGAAAGAACCAACGGAGAAGGCATCACGTGCTAGCACGTGACCAGCAGTCACGTGTTGACACGTGAAATGTTAAAGCGGCTTCAAAGGCACATCAATTCCCGGATGAAATCAAGGAAGAGGCTTCAGAAGAGATCACGTGCTCACACGTGGCCAGGGGTCACGTGTTGGCACGTGACATTTAAAAGAAGCAGACTTGTTCTCCGATTAAATCAAGGAAAGAGGCTCCAGACAAGGGTCACGTGCTCACACGTGACCAGTGGTCACGTGTTGGCACGTGATGACCAAGCAGCGACCAGAAGACAGCGTAGAAAGAAAGAGGATCCTTCGTCCCAAAGGGGGTCACGTGTCTACACGTGACCATGGGTCACGTGGTCACACGTGACCGGCTTTCAAAGCCCATTTTTGATGACAGAATTAAATTCTGAAGGAAATTTGAATCTTTCCAAAGGAAAGTGAGTATCTGGGACCAATCAAATTAAAGATTCAGAGATGATTAAATATCGTCTATCTATGGAGAATCTCGGGTTTGGAAAGATTTCCCCCTTAAATCTAACCAAAATAACAAAGGAGAATCTCTGGATTTAAAATCCAATGGTGAATAAAATTCACCCAATAATCCAAAGGCCCAAAACGAATGATGGATGCAAATCAAATCTCTCAGTGAAGATTCATCAAAAACTAATTCATTCGGCCGCTTCTCCTATAAATAGGAGCCAAGAGACACAAAAAAGGGGGAGAGACATACACAGAGGGAAGAAAAAGGAGAGAGCCTTGATACTTTGAAGAAACTTGGATCTTCTGCAAAAGAGAACCCTAGGTAAGAAAGGGAAGGCTTTCGGAAAACAAAGAGAATTTAATTCTCAACAGAGTTTAACTCTAATATATAAAACAGAAGAACTTTTTTCTTCTCTCTTTGATAGAGGATCTGCAAAGCGCACATCTCCCCTTTAGGTTGAGAATTTAATTCTCAACGGGTTGAGATCCTGCCATGCAGATCCAAAACATAGAGAGGGAATGCAAGCATGAGAATTTAATTCTCGCAGAACTATAGGAATTTAATTCCTTTAAGATAAAATTAGGGCTTGACCCTATATCATGGGAATTTAATTCCTCCAGAACGAAAAGAAACAGGGTTAAACCCTAATTAAGAACATAGTTCTGTGGGAACAGCAGGAATTTAATTCCCTTAACCATAATTCTTTAAAATGGGAAGTTTAATTCCTTAAAAGTTTTTATTAGGGTTTAACCCTATTCGGTTCTTCACATATATGAGGAATTTCATTCCTACAGAAATTCAGAGTTTAACTCTGTTCCCGAATATAAGTACTCGAAAGGAAGTAGGAATTTAATTCCTCTGAAATTTAAAGCTCGAGGAATTTAATTCCTGAAAAAAGATCAACAGATCCTCTAAAAACGACATGCCTAGAGGCAGGGTCACGTGCCACCACGTGACCCCCCCAAGAGATCTACAGAAAACCCTTTGAGGCTGTCCCTCACGTGACCCACGTGACCCTTGATAAAAGCTCTAACAAATGAGCATATGAATGCCCGTCACGTGCTGACACGTGATGCTCTAAAAGACGCAGTAATCTCAGCAGAACCATTGAAAAGAGGGCGCTCCCACGTGTTGCCACGTGACCCCTTTTGCCTTAGTGTTCAACACTAAATTGGAACTCTCAAACCCAGTGTCAAAACACTGTTGGGCCTCAGCATTCAACAATGATTAAAAAAGCCTTATTGGCAGTGTTCAACACTGACCTGTTTTAGTGTTTAACACTAATTTGAAAAAGCCTTATTGCTGGTGTTTAACACCGATTATCTCTTAGTGTTGAACACTAACTTATTAACCTCATTCCCAGTGTTCAACACTGATTGCTCCGAGGTGTTTAACACTAGGCTTCGGCCCAATTGGCTGAAGGGATAGAGGCAAAGCCTCTCCCTCAATGGACCAACAAAAGTCAACATTCCAGACCTGACTGGACTTAGCCCAAGCTGGCCATAAGTCCTCAATTTGTGATTAACTGGGCCGATAGGCTCACAACATAATTGATCAGTCTTGACCCAAATTGGGCCAGGGACTATTTAATCCACCCCGGTTCTAGGGTACATCTCTTCACTCCTTTGATACTTGGCATTGTAATCCCTCAATGTCTTCAAAGAGGTGACGGGTCCCGAAGACCACTCATGATATGGACTGTGGGGTCCTTAAACCCATGCATAATGCAAAATTCCTGGTTACGTGGAACGCGGATAACGTCACTCTTTGACCCCGCGGAAAACGTCCAGAGCGGATCCTGGTCCTCGCAGAGCACGGCAGTGAACCCGTGTGAAGCATCCAGAGCGGAGCCTGGTCCTCGCCTAGCACGGCAGTGAACCCGTGTGAAGCATCCAGAGCACATACCGGACTGTGGAGTCCTTAAACCCATGGACTATGACGTCCTTAACCTTGACCGAGATGTCTTAAAACTACCCATTGACCGAGATGTCTTAAAACTACCCATGGACCGCAATGTCCTTAAACTACCCATGGACCGCAATGTCCTTAAACTAGAACCATAGAGCCTCCATATGCTCTTTCGTCGGATCTAAACGGTCCTGTTTAAGTTGATCTTAGCCTCAAAGATGGCTAACGCGTCCTTAAACCCTCAAACAGACTGGACTATGAATCCCCCTAATTAACTCTGGCTCGAGGGTACATCTCTGAACTCCTCTGACATTCGTCGTTGTAATCCTTCAACGTCGTCAGAGAGGTGACGGGTCCCGACGGCCACACATACGACAGACTACTATGTCCTGAAATTGGAACAATGAGGTCCAAACACTCCTTTGTCGGATCTAAACGATCCTGTTAAGTTGATCTTAGCCTTAAACTAGACTAATGTGTCCTTAACAAATGTTTGAGTTGATCTTAGCCTCAAGCATGGCTAGCGTATCCTCAAACCAAACCCCCAAACCCAAATCTAAGAAGATACGGATTTGGACTAGTCCACGCCCTACGGGCGACGACATAACTCGGTCTCCGTAAACGATCCACGGGCAGTAAAACATAAAACAAAACACACGACACGAAGTGACCATCTGGAGAAGGAGAAAGTTGTTACCGCGACGCGGTAGCGTAATTAACTGCAGGGGCTTGCGCCTGCAGGGAAGAGCGTCCCCACAATCAAAAACCCCTCAAACGAGGGGGAATCTGACGAAGTCTGCTACATCGGCCGCATCCGTCTAAACCTCCGATATATGGCGCCATGGATCGACTTGGCATCTTCGGAGAGGCAGACGGATAGCACCTATTGGCATCTGCCCCGAATCTCAGGCAGGACGTCCTAACGTCTCGGCCACCATTCGGAGGGGAACACCCCCTCACAACTATCTCCCAGTTTATGATGTTCTTTAAGCCAACCACATTCCAGGCTTTAATCGACAAGTTGGCTCAGATGGACCAGATGGGTCATAGACCACCTGCCCCAAAGTCAGAACCTCGGAATGACAAGGGTAAAGGAAGGGCAACCTTTGTCGCGAATGCCCAGCAGCAACCTAACGCCACGAAACCGGCAGATCAACTGGAAGAAAGACGCCGGTATTTTAATGAGAAGATGAAACGTCCCTACTCGTTCCCACGAGACAAGACGAAACGGTTATTCGAGCTGGCAATACGCAACAGACTTATAAACCTACCAAGTCCAAGGCGACCGCCGCAATCCACCGAGGTGAATAACCCTAACTATTGCCCTTACCATCAAACGGTAAGTCATCCGATTGAAGATTGCTTCGTCTTCAAAGGATGGATTGAAGATCAATACCTCCAGGGGAAGTTTGTACTGTCTGAAAAGTGGAAGGTGAACCCACCACAACCGCATACTCCTAAGAAAGCAGATACACCGGGGGCAACCTGCTCCTTTATTGAAGAAGCTCCATGGGAGGTCGTGCTATCAACTAAAACCAAGAGAATGCTGAGAGACCTTCATGCGTGCCCTGCGATCGAATGGAAGGACCCTCTTGAACCTCAAATTATCGAAGGGATGTTGAAGCCCCGCACAACTACGAAGACTTGTGATAAGGGCCCAAATACTCACGCCCAACCGTCAAAATCTTCGAAGAAAAAGAAGAAGAAATCCAAGAAGCCCGTGAAGCTTGGAGACGAGCACACGAACTTGCAGAAGCAAATCGACGCGCTGGAAGAATACAATCAAAAGGCGCGAACTCCTGTCACACTGCAAGAGTTTCTCAGCCACATCTTTCAAGAGAGAGATGATGGAGAGAGCTCGTCGGATGAATCCGAAGGATATGTGGCGAGTTGTAACGTAATCTCCCACTCGTTTACCGATGATGAGAAAACTCCTGGCACTAAGAAGCTGGAGGCAGAGCCTGAACCAGAGCGTGCGAGGCTGACAAATGAAATGATCAATGCCTTTCTAGACGAGATTCGCCTAAAAAGTAAAGCGGATCAGGAGCGTGAGATGGCAGCGTCAGAAGGAACCAAATGCAGGCGACTGAATGAAAGAGTTGAACTACCCCCGCCAGATCAAAAGGCATCCGAAGTAGACAAGAAGATATTCAAAACGAGGAAAAGGTTTGCCAAAGCCATGTCAATGGGGATGAGGCTACCGCCTTCGGAAGGAAACACGCTCGACAAGGTGGAGAGACAGCCTGATTATTGCACATATCATCGGAAAATATCACACCCCACGGAGGAGTGCGACGCCTTTAAGATATGGTGGCAAGGATATGTTGCTCGTCGACAACACGTTAAGCGCATGAAACGCAAGATCCGTCGGGAGCAAAGAGGCACTGTCGATGGGCACAACAGAACTACTGGCAACTGTTGTATGGCTCACGCCGGGGGGTCACAAGTTCTCACCTTTGGGAGCGACTCTGAAGAAGAAATGGCTCTGGGCCCTCTCTTTAAAGAATCCGTTTTAGGGAAAGAGGAGAAACCGGAGGCCTGCGAGAACATTCAGCTGCGCAATCGCACACTCCCAGAAAAGAATCTCGGGCCCGTGAGTAGAAAAGATAAGGGAAAGGAAAAGGTCATTGAAGATATCACTTTAGACGACCAAGTCATGAGAGAGCTGGCTGCCAAAGACCCTCCTAGGAAGGGCAAGGTGGACTATAACATCCTCGCGTACCTAAGGAAGCTACCTTCTCAGCTTAGCATTCTCGATGCCCTCCTATTATCAAAAGAAGCACGAGACTCACTAATTAAGGCGTTACAAGAACCTGAGCAATTCCAAGCCTTCCTCGCCACTGAAAGGATGAAGGATGAACTGGAGGAAGTGCATACGGCCGACATCACTTTCGGTGACGAAGACCTCCTTCTCGGGACGTGCGACCACAACCGTCGCCTATATGTCTCTGGATACTGCCATGATATCAAGATAGGCAAGATCCTGGTGGATAATGGATCCTCCGTCAATCTCCTTAATGTTCGGGTGTTGAAGGAAATCTGCATGAGTGTGCAACACCTCGCTCGTGACAAAATTACTATCTCCGGTTTCGATTCACAATCGTCACGGACTCTCGGATCTGTGATACTAACATTACGCTTTGGACTTCTCGTCACAGACATCAAATTCCATGTCATCGACGCCAAGACCTGCTACAACGCCTTGCTCGGCCGTCCTTGGCTACACGAGTACAACATCATCCCTTCTACACAACATCAGAGTATGAAGTACTTTAAGGATGGTTTCGAGTATACTGTAACAGGTGAGTTGAACCCATTTTCCGTGAACGAAGTCCGCAAATACGAAGATGCGAAGTACTTTTTGCCAGATTTCGAGGATACAGAAAGGTGTCACAATCCGGGGAATAAAACCGCCGCCACCATCCCTGTTTTCGGGAGCGATACCGAAGAAGAGGAAGAGATAGTTTATGCAGGGCCATCTCAACGCAACAACCTGGGGACGC
Source organism: Agapanthus africanus (assembly GCA_030015575.1). NCBI lineage: Eukaryota > Viridiplantae > Streptophyta > Magnoliopsida > Asparagales > Amaryllidaceae > Agapanthus > Agapanthus africanus. The sequence continues at coordinate 3,858,988 of JASDDO010000018.1, forward strand.
CCGCCCCCATGTTGGTCTTCGGAAGTGATTCAGAAGATGAAGTTAATGCCGTGTTCTCCAATCGGCCGTCAATACAAGCACCCCTTGGCGATGACCATAGTTTGCAAATCACCATGGTACCGCGAGAACACTACAAGGATCTCGACACGCTTTAAGCTCACAATGTGCAGGACCTGCAAACATTTTACGTCCCTCCCAAGCAAAGGGGTGAGAAGGTGATCCTATTCTACCGATCCTCAGAGTCGAAAATAGGGAAAGAGATCTGGCATGGCGCGGATGCTACACTCGACAGGCTCCAACCCATCCGTCTGCCCAGATACTATACAAATGGATTAAAGAAGCTATTGAAGCGCCAATGAGTACCCTTAAAACAGACTGTTCGGCAGGCTCGGTTCTACAACAAGATTTGGGATGTCCCCGGGACTCAACGCAAATTGCCCAACGGGAAAATGGAAACACTTGGGCTTGGATACGCGAGAACCGGAAAACGGGGACGGGCCCACAGCAGCTACGCTATATATACCTTTGATGAAGAAGAGGACGCCATGTTAGGAGACGCCAACCCTTCATCAAAACTAGACCTCGTGATTGAAGTGCCGAGTCCGTCGTTTGAAGAACGAATGGACAAGCCTATCAGGAAAGTGGGTCAGAAAGCTCGGGAAGACCACAACCGCGAGATGGCCATCTACGAGAAGGCCAAGACGCAACGTCTATTCCAACAGGCTGCAAAAGACAAAGATGCTCATCCTCGTCAACCCGTTGTACGAAAGACCCGACGCAGAGACGAAAATAAATCAAGAAGCGGAAAGAGGAGCCGACAACAACGACGCAGGATTAGAGGGTTACGTGATCGGGTATTGCACGGCTCGGATTTGTCCCTCATGAAGAAGATGAGTCGAGCGTACTCCTTCCGCCGAGACAAGACGGAGAGGTTACTCGAGCTCGCTATAAAACATCAAATGATCGCACTTCCAGGGTCTAGACATCGTGAGCAAGCTAACAAGGCTTCTCATCTGAGCTATTGCTCTTATCACCGAGCCATAGGACATCCTACCGAAGACTGCTTCACCTTCAAGAACTGGGTCGAGGACCAGTACCAACAGGGCAGATTCGCTTTATCCAATGGATGGAGGGTAACGCCGCCACGAAAGCACGAACCCAAAGCCACAAGAGCAGAACCGGATCCACCTCAGTCCTGGGAGCGGATTCGCACCTGTTATACGATTACGATATTAAAAAAAGAGCCCGAGAACATAGATGACCTTCCCCGGTGCTTTGAGAACAGCGATGATGAGGTGATCTCAGAATTTCCGCCCGCTCCGAAAGAACTGGAAGATGGTATACATACTACTGCAGATAACCTCAAGAAGATTGAGTTGGGATCGGCAGACGACCCGCGACCGACATTTGTCAGCGAGCTGCTATCTGAAGAAAGGGTGGCTGCGTTAAAGAGCGTGCTTCTACGGCATAAAGACTGCTTCGCGTGGAACTACTCCGAGATGCCAGGATTAGATCCGGAGATTGCTGTGCATAAATTAGCAATATCCCCAGATATCAAGCCAGTCAAGCAGGCGCCAAGGAGGATGCGACTCGAGCTTGAGATGAGCATCAACGCCGAAGTCAAGAAACTGATCGATTCTGGATTTATCCAAGAAGTCCAATATCCCGACTGGATCGCCAATATCGTCCCGGTAATGATGAAGAATGGGACGGTACGCATATGCGTGGATTTCAGGGATCTCAATAAAGCATGTCCAAAGGATGATTTCCCAGTACCAGTAACCGAGCTAATGATAGATAACACGTCCACTCACGAGGTTTTCTCCTTTATGGACGGTTCGTCAGGATACAATCAGATAAAGATGCATCCCGAAGACCAGAAGCACACCGCTTTCCGGACCCCTTTGGGTATATTCTGCTACAGGGTTATGCCCTTTGGTCTAAAGAACGCTGGCGCTACCTATCAAAGGGCCATGACAAAGATCTTCGACGACCTCATACATGACATCGTCGAGTGCTATATCGATGACCTCGTAGTAAAGAGAATGTCATACGAAGATCACTTAAAGCATCTGGAGACTGTATTTCAACGCCTTCGGCAATATAATTTGAAAATGAATCCCCTCAAATGCGCGTTTGGAGTCTCCTCGGGCAAATTCCTGGGATTCATCGTTCGACACCGAGGTATTGAAATAGACCCATCAAAGATTAAAGCGATCATGGAAATGCCTCCGCCGAGAACCCTCAAACAGATGCGGTCTCTCCAAGGGAAGCTCGCATACATCCGGCGGTTTATCGCCAATCTTTCAGGCAAATGCCGTCCTTACAGCCACCTGATGAAGAAGGGAACTCCATTCGTTTGGGATCATAAATGCCAAGGTGCACTAGACGAGATCAAGCAGTACCTGCAGAACCCTCCGGTGTTGGCTGCGCCGGTCAAGGGAAAACCCCTCATTCTTTATACGACCGCCCTCGAAGGTTCCTTGGGCGCATTATGGGCACAAGAGAACGATCAGGGGAAAGAGAGGGCACTCTACTACTTAAGTCGAGTTCTACTGGGGGAAGAAAGCAACTACTCTCCCATTGAAAAACATTGCTTGGCGTTAATCTTCGCGATAACAAAGCTCAGGCACTATGCGTTGGCGCATGAAGTCCGTCTCATTTCAAAGGTGGATCCCCTTAAATACTTGATGTCAAAAGCCATATTGACGGGACGACTCGCTAAATGGGCCATGCTCTTGATGGAGTTCTCGATAACGTATCAACCTCTCAAGGCAGTGAAAGGCCAGGCCATTGCCGATTTCCTTGCTGAGCACCCGATACCGGCCGATTCTCCTTTGAACTGTGATTTGCCGGACGAGCATGCGTTTGATGCGATCGGCGGCGGTAGCACCCGATGGGAACTCTATTTCGATGGAGCGTCCTCCGTAAAGAAACAGAAACAAGGTACCCCAATGATCAAATCGGGGATAGGCCTCGTCTTTGCAACTCCACAAGGAGGGATAATGCGCTTCGCCTTTTCCTTAACAGAGCCGAGGACAAACAATGAAGCTGAATACGAAGCTCTGATAGCAGGCCTCGAAATCGCCATTGACCTGGGAGTTGAAGACCTTCTTATATATGGGGATTCTCAACTGGTCGTCAGTCAAGTAAATGGCGACTACCAAACGTGCAAACCGGAGTTGGTGAAGTATGGCGAAAAGGTACAGCAACTACTGACCCAAATTCCCTCCTATATTCTGGAGAACATACCGCGCGCGGAAAATAGCAAAGCTGACGCGTTGGCCAAACTTGCTAAAGAACTGGCTGACGAGAACCTCGATGACGTCAGAATCGTGGTACAAAGCCGTCGAGTGCTCGCCCCGGCAGAAATACCTCCGGAATTATATAAAGAAAAGGGAGCGACTGAGCAGACGACCCTACAAATAAAAGACCATGAGAAGGCCGAAGACTGGAGGGAAGTCTTCATAGACTACTTTAAGTCCCACCGAATGCCCAAAGAAGCGTCCTCAAGGCATCAGCTCATGAAACGAGCTCTATCTTTCGCTTTCGTCAACGATACTCTATACAAGAGATCGTTTGATTCTCTATGGCTGAGATGCTTAGGACCTGACGAAGCAGAAAGAGTCATTCAGGAAGTTCACGACGGACTTTGTGGTTCTCACCAAGCAGGCCCAAAGATGAAGTTAAAAATTAAACGGATGGGTTACTACTGGCCCACGATGATCCAGGACTTCCTCGAGTATGCGAAGCAATGCCACTCATGCCAGATTCATGGAGACTTTATCCACCAACATCCGAATCCACTACACCCAACGGTGGCTAGCTGGCCATTCGAAATGTGGGGGACAGACATAGTCGGCCCCATCGAGCCAGCATCATCCCGGGGACATCGTTTTATCCTGGCGACAACTGATTACTTCTCCAAATGGGCAGAAGCAGTACCACTGAGGGAAGTGAAGACGGAGAATATCCTCCATTTCTTCAAGACGCACGTCATCTATCGGTTTGGAACCCCACGGCGGATTATCTCCGATAACGGGCCAGCCTACAGAAGCCATAAGATTAGCCGCTTCGCGCAGCAGCACAATATAGACTGGAGATATCCTTCAGTTTACAACCCACGAGCTAACGGTCTGGCCGAGGCTTTCAATAAGACCTTGACGAAGATCATAAAAAAGACCGTTTCCCGGAATAAGAGAGACTGGCACGAAAGGCTGCAAGAAGCCCTTTGGGCTTATCGAACTACATTCAAGACGGCCACGAACACAACGCCGTATGCGTTGGTATTTGGGACGGAAGCAGTGCTCCCCCTAGAGATAGAGCTACCCTCTCTACGAGTAGCAGTCCACCACGAGCTGACGGACGAAGAAAATGCTCACCTTCGGCTTGAGGAGCTTGATGCCCTCGACGAAACCCGGCTCATGGCGCAACAACATCTAGAAGCCTACAAAGCAAAGATGACGCGCTCGTACGAAAGATTGACCAGGCCGAGGACATTCTGCCAAGGCGAACTCGTATTAGTGGTCAAAAGACCTATGATCCCCAATCGTGCCAAGCGGGGAAAATTTGAGCCAAATTATGAAGGCCCGTACATCATAGACAAGGTCTACCAGGGTGGAGCCTATCTACTCATGGACATGCACGGTGAAAGGCCTTTCAGGCCAATAAACGGCCGCTTCTTAAAGAAATACTATGCTTAATGAGCCACAGCCTGGGTCAATGATAGATGACGACGACTATGTCCGCTCGCTACCTTCCTAAGCTTAGACTTTACAAGCAGCAGCCGGCCTTCCCATAACGATGGACCGAAACGTCCTTAAACTAACGACGGACCGAAACGTCCTTAAACTAACGACGGACCGAAACGTCCTTAAACTAACGACGGAACGAAACGTCCCTAAACTACTACCGCAGCATCCTTAGGCTGACGAGATAAAAAAAAGGTATATAAAATAAAATAAAAACGGTATGTCCATAAGCAAAATGGGCACGGATGAAAACCCGAAAGGGCTCCGTGAGTAAAAACAGCAGGACTACCGGCGAGTGTTTGTGAAAACCCGAAAGGGAGCAACCTCGTTAAAAGACACTTGTAGGGTCCTCTCGACCTTGTAAGGAGAAACCACCTGCGTGAGATCCTTATGACTCACAAAGGAGCAACACACTTAGGGATCCTCATGATTCCTAAGGAGAAAATACACTTACGAGATCCTCACGACTCGTAAGGAGAACTCTCTTATGGGACCCTCACGGCTCATAAGACTTGAAAGTCTTAAGTTACAGAAACCTAAACCTGTTCTTAAGCAAATCCTCCACAACCCTCGATATTGCCCTACAAGGGACTTAATACTGACCCTTGTATACAATCCACGGGCGCGAATAAACATTTCCCCAGCAAAGTCCAACCCTTGTAGGTCCTCTCGATCCATAAGGAGAAAGCCCTCTTGTAGGATCCTTACGACTTACAGAGAAGCACACACTTAGGAATCCCCACGATCCCTAAGGAGAAAATACACCTGCAAGATCCTCATGACTTGTAGAGAGAAATACCTTTGTGAGACCCTTACGGCTCATGAAGTCAAATGCCTTGGTCGGCAGGACCCTTAACCCTGTTTGCCGAGCCACCTTTGTTCATCATCAACAAAGGCAAATGATGATTCGCTCCTGGCAACATTCCAGTTGTAGCGGTGCTGATGTCGAAATCGGTGTCTGAAATCCAAGCTTGCGGCGAAAAAGCTAGCAAGCCACACATGCCTACAAAATAGCCGAAATGATGGGGCAACTTGCAATAAAAAGCAGCAAGTAAAAATGTATGCATGAAAAATAGCCGAAATGATGGGGCAACTTGCAATAAAAAGCAGTGAGTAGAGAATAAATAAATAGCCGAAATGATTGGGCACCGCGAAAAATAGCCGAAATGATGGGGCAATCGCGACCTTCGCGATATGAAAGCTGAAATGATAGAGCATCGCGGAAAAAGAAATAAAATAAAAGTGAAATCCTCGCCCTACAGGTGATGTTACATCTATCCCTGTATACAATCCAGGGGCGCAATCAAAGAAGGCATCATACTCTTCCCCCAGGTTTCATCATAACAAGAAGCCAAATCTCGACGGTTCACAGATAGCCTAGAGATCATCTCGACGTTCGTCTCGTGGCAGCAGACACAACATCAAGCGAAACGGAACAGCGGCAACCCCCAGTTCCATGGCTCGGCGATATACACATCACCAAGAGTCAAACCTCCATTCCGTGAAATGCGGATATAATCAACAAAATTCCTGGTCACGTGGAACGCGGATAACGTCACTCTTTGACCCCGTGGAAAACGTCCAGAGCGGATCCTGGTCCTCGCAGAGCACGGCAGTGAACCCGTGTGAAGCATCCAGAGCGGAGCCTAGTCCTCGCCGAGCACGGCAGTGAACCCGTGTGAAGCATCTAGTGCAAAACTCCTGGTTACGTGGAACGCGGATAATGTCACTCTTTGACCCCGTGAAAAACGTCCAGAGCGGATCCTGGTCCTCGCAGAGCACGGCAGTGAACCCGTGTGAAGCATCCAGAGCGGAGCCTAGTCCTCGCCGAGCACGGCAGTGAACCCGTGTGAAGCATCTAGTGCAAAATTCCTGGTTACGTGGAACGCGGATAATGTCACTCTTTGACCCCGTGGAAAACGTCCAGAGCGGATCCTGGTCCTCGCAGGGCACGGCAGTGAACCCGTGTGAAGCATCCAGAGCGGAGCCTAGTCCTCGCCGAGCACGGCAGTGAACCCGTGTGAAGCATCTAGTGCAAAATTCCTGGTTACGTGGAATGCGGATAACGTCACTCTTTGACCCGGTGGAAAACGTCCAGAGCGGATCCTGGTCCTCGCAGAGCACGGCAGTGAACCCGTGTGAAGCATCCAGAGCGGAGCCTAGTCCTCGCCGAGCACGGCAGTGAACCCGTGTGAAGCATCTAGTGCAAAATTCCTGGTTACGTGGAACGCGGATAACGTCACTCTTTGACCCCGTGGAAAACGTCCAGAGCGGATCCTGGTCCTCGCAGAGCACGGCAGTGAACCCGTGTGAAGCATCCAGAGCGGAGCCTAGTCCTCGCCGAGCACGGCAGTGAACCCGTGTGAAGCATCTAGTGCAAAATTCCTGATTACGTGGAACGCGGATAATGTCACTCTTTGACCCCGTGGAAAACGTCCAGAGCGGATCCTGGTCCTCGCAGAGCACGGTAGTGAACCCGTGTGAAGCATCCAGAGCGGAGCCTAGTCCTCGCCGAGCACGGCAGTGAACCCGTGTGAAGCATCTAGTGCAAAATTCCTGGTTACGTGGAACGCGGATAATGTCACTCTTTGACCCCGTGGAAAACGTCCAGAGCGGATCCTGGTCCTCGCAGAGCACGGCAGTGAACCCGTGTGAAGCATCCAGAGCGGAGCCTAGTCCTCGCCGAGCACGGCAGTGAACCCGTGTGAAGCATCTAGTGCAAAATTCCTGGTTACGTGGAACGCGGATAACGTCACTCTTTGACCCCGTGGAAAACGCCCAGAGCGGAGCCTGGTCCTCGCCAAGCACGGCAGTGAACCCGTGTGAAGCATCCAGAGCAAATACCGGACTGTGGAGTCCTCAAAATCCACGGACTATGATGTCCTTAACCTCGACCGTGATGTCTTAAAACTAACGATCAACCACCCCGATTCCCTACAGATTCTGCCTTGGTTTAAGGGTACATCTCTTCACTCCTTTGATACCTAGCGTTGTAATTCCTCAACGTCTTCAAAGAGGTGACGGGTCCCTGCAACCAAACAACGGACTGTGGAGTCCCTAAATCCACGGACTATGAGGTCCTTAACCTTGACCGTGATGTCTTAAAACTAATATCGGACTGTGGAGTCCTTAAATCCACGGACTATGAGGTCCTTAACCTTGACCGCGACGTCTTTAAACTACGATACCTGGAGCAGCCTCTGACCCCGTGAAACACGGATAAGGGTGACCACATCCAGCACTTGCAGGTCCTCACGACCTGTAAGAAAGAAAAAACTCCCTTGTGAGATCCTTACGACTCTCAAGGGAAAACCCGCTTAAAATCCTCACGATCTCTAAGAAGAACTTACACCTATGGGATCCTTTCGACCTGTAGGGAGAAAAACTCTTTATGAGACCCTCGTGGCTCGTAAAATGCAAAAGTCTTAGGAAGCAGATCTTAACCCTGAATCCTAAGCCATCACTGTCCTGCAGGGAGATCGAGGTAGAATATCCGCAGAATGCATCCAATAAAAAGGGGACACACCATTGAGAAGAAAAATGTATCTTTTATTCATAAACCAAAATGGATACAAAGTACAATTCATGAAAGAAACAAAAAAGAAAGATACTCTCATCCATGAGTATGTACAAAACGGGAAAAAAGATACAAGTCCTCAAGCCGGCGGGCGGTGCAATAATTTTACCAGCTCGTCATTCTGTTGCTGAGCCACGGCTTTATGACGCAAGATCTCCAGAAGACGAGCCTCCGCCTGAGCTTGCTGAGCCTGATACGAAGCGAGCCGAGCTTCGAGCTCTTTCTCGGTGGCCTTATGAGCCTCGACCCTCTCACGAGTGAACGTGGCAGCTTTGTCGAGAGCCACCACCTCTTTGATGGACTCCTGAAGCACCCGCCAGAGTTCATACGCTTTGTTGGCCCTGGCTGTGAGATTGGCTTGAAGCTCGCCCAGCGCCTTGGAGGCTAGCTCCCTCTCCGAGAATTTGCGGCCAAGCCTCTTCTCACATGACGTCATGTTTGCCGCGCACCGTGCTATCAGCCCCCGTAACTCCGCCTTTGCAGCCACGGCCTCCGAGGAAAGGCGAGAACACTCGAGAGCGTACAGACAAGCCTCCACCTTCCTACAGAACTCCACCCAGACCCGCACCACCTCCTCGCTGTGATATGTGGCGAGAAAAGAAAGGGAGCCGTTAGCTTCAGCGGTAAACGCTTCGGCTGTGGTCGCACTACCAGCGCGGAGCTCCTCGACGAAAGAAGATAGGGAAACAAGGCTCAATTGGGCCAAGCGTTCTGAAGCCCGCAAAGCGTAGGGGCCGGGCGGCATCACAATGCGTGATTCCAAAGCCATGGAGACTGGCAGGGCTGTTCAAATTTGGCAAATGTTAGTAAAACTCTTAAACGCAGAACGAACGGGACTACAAGAAAAATGTCACTCACCGACAGTCATGCAAGTAGGAGCTGAAGGTTCCCCTGGCCCTTCAACGACCTCGACCTCATCGTCGGCTTCCAAAACTATAAGAGACATCAACGTCATTTCGCAAAATAGTAACAATGCTATGGTAAAGGAAGGGCGAATGACACTGACCTTGCCCAGAGGAAAGGACAATACGCTGAGGGGAGATCGCCTGCGGAGCTGCCATCTCCAATAAACGCTGAAATGACTGTCGAGGCGACAGATCCGCGATCGTGGCCGCCAAACCGCGCAATTCTGGGAAAGATAAAAGAGTTCAGAATATGAAGGGGTTGCTAAATTAAAACGCAGAGGGATACCTTCAACACTCCTCCCATTCTGAGCCGGAGGGATGGCAGCTTCAACGGTCTCTGCCGTGACCTCAGGCTCCAACAAAGGGAGAGTAGTCCCGACTACCTCGCTTCCATCCTTTGGGCCGCCCTCAGTAAGAGTCATTGGGATGGCGGCCTCCAGGGGGGCCTCCCCCAAAGGGGCAAGCACTCCCTGATCAAGAACCGGCGCTAGAAGTTCTACCATGAGAGGAGCAGCCTCATCAGCCCCCTCCACATCCAGCAAGGCTTCATTAAGAATTTCGGCGGGCTTTAGCTTTAATGGGCCAGTAGGGAGCTCCCCCAACGTCGAAGGTTCTGCACGGTTCAAATAAGAATAATGATACATATGCACGGGCATAAATAATCGGAAAGATTACAAAAGAAGCACAACATACCTATACGCAAAGAAGCCCTCAATATGGCTTCTTCAAGCCGCTTCTCCTTCTCAAGGAGGTAAGCTCGCCGAGGTTCAAGGGTAGACTTATGACCGCCGGTCCATAAAGAAAGTGCATCAGCTGCGTCTTCTGAAGCGGCCTGCTTCAAAGCCCTTTCCCCCCATTCCTCCAAAGGGCCGATAAATCGCCGCCGAATCCACGAAGGGTCTTCGTAAAAAATTACAGCGGGATAAGACTTCTTCGGGACCTTGGCGTTATGGGACGCGTCTTTTGAACGCCGTATGGCCTCAGCCAACTGTGCAGCCTCCTCATCAGCCGAACTCGGGAAGAGAAGTCCAGCGTTTGACTCTTGCAAGGCCAATGGTTCGTCTTCAAGGATAGGCTCAGACTCCACCACAAAATCAAGCGGGACGGTAGCCGCTTTCCTCCGCCGTTTAGACCCAGAGCCGGTCGCTGAGGATGACCGCTTCCTCCCTCGCGAAGCCCTAGGGCGGCGCTGGCCCACATCGCCCTCAGCACCCTCATCCCTGTTACTCTCGCTCGGTGCCACAACCGAGGACGACATCGCCATTGTCGACGCCACGGGGGGCGGTGCCGCCACCGGCAGAGGTGCTACTACTGGGGCCCGTTTACCCCGCGATCGGGAACCCAAGGGCATACCAGCTGTTGGAGTAAGGTCTACCCCTGACTCCCCCGGAATGAGGGCGGTGCCAATCTCCCTCAAAGGGAAGCGGACTGGAACCCTCGGTCGCAGCTTAGCTCCCGAAACCTGAGGAGGGGCGTCGTGACCAAGAAGAACCCTTCTTTCTTCAGCAATAATTGGGGTGATCCGATGAAGATACCAGCCCGTAAATGCACCTACGCATCGGGGCATGTACTCGGCTTCAGGGACCATGAAATGAGAGCCAGTGTTCAGCCTCATGAAATGATGAGCGGCATCGCGAACAGCATCGAGCGAAGGGATCAGGGCGACTATAAAAGCCTCAAAAGGAACACCCTGGTCATATCCAAGCTGCTGGGCAAATCGATGCGGATTGTACCGCATAAAAAGAGCTGCACTGTCCTGGCGAAACACCAAGTAGCCCGGTCTAATTGTATACAAATGCGTGGCCTCCCGGGGCTTCAGAGAAGGCGCGTTGTCTTTCGACTGGTCCCAGAGTTGTTGAACGGGACCCGAAGGAGTAGACAAAACCCGATCATTAAAAACCAACCCTCCAGCGGTGGCATGAGGAGAAATCAGCACCCGAATAGCCCCAAATTGAGTCGGGTCGGCAGCAGAATCACCCACTAGTCGCATAAGTCGCGGGAAGGGATAGGCGTCGTAAAAGGCGGGCCTATGATGCATAGCAAAAGACCCCAGCACATGCATTTCGACCCACGACGTGAAATAATGAAGCGAAAAGTTCACTACATCCACGCCAGGCGTAGAGGTATTAGCCGCGGTGCCCAATCCATTATAGAGGTGCGCCAAGGCCGGGATGCCGATGGCCAACCGCGTCCCCTCAACAATACGATGATCCGGGTAGATGACCGAGGCTCTCATGAAGCGGCGGTGCATGAGGATAACGAACCAACTAAGCCAAACACTAACAAACCCCACAAAGAACGTCTCCTCGTCCATGCCTGGGACAGCAATAGATTCAAAAGATATCGGCGATATAATGGGGATGTAGTACCGAGGTAAATCTGATTCGTTGGTCGGCAACCTCTTCGGACCGAACCCAAAGGGGTCCCCAATGTTGGCAAACTTCGGGGCTGTCTTCGATAAGGCGTCCTCACGAAGGAAACGAGCAATGAAGCTCTTGAAAGTAACACCCTGCTCCTCGGACTCGGTGAATAATCGGTCGAAGATGCCTAGCGCCTTGATTAAACTGGGGTGCTTGTGGCGAACAGCATTCTCAGCAGACAGGCCGTCAACAGGGACGGGCTCGGGTTCAAAAACGTACTCGTCAGGAGGCAACAACTCCTCATACAAACTACCCCTGATTGGCAATCCCGAAATATCATAGAATTCTGCTAGGGAGATCGAGACCTCGCGGTCTCCTAGGATGAAAGTGTTGGTAGGAAGATTCCATTGGTTTAAAAACGCCTTAACCCACCAGACATGCGGGGACTTATAATGGAATAGTGACGCGTATATGGCCTGATAAAGCCCGACTTTCTGCAACCGCGCATGATGGGCAGAAAGGATGTAGCGAGCCCAGAGAAGGTAGCCCGTAGGATGCCGGGGAGTGAGCCCTATCTTATAAATTTGCCCCCACGGGTGGGCCTCACCCTGGCAGATACGCCGCCCCAAGATGTCTATGGCCGGGATCGGATGGTTCGGAATACCGGTCGTCGAAGGCTCGAGCCTCCCCGTTGGAGTCCAGTTGGGCATTTCTACAGCAAAAACAGTCCTCGGAGGATCCATCGGTAAGAATGGGAAAGTGGGCTCCGTCGGCACCGCGCAAAGAAAACTCCGGCGACCCTGAATAATCTGACTGTACCAAGATCCCCACTGAAGAAGGTTGGTGCAGTTCGAGTCATGGGCCCGAATCATCGCCATCGCTTCCTCATCAGATGGTGACTGAGGAAAAGCAGCCTCCGAGCGAGAAAAGGGAAAGCGCGGAACAGAAGCCATCGCACCTGAAATCCAATTAAAGGAAGACCGTTAAAAGAAAAGTCAGCGATATATATTCATGCATAAGCATGAAGACTAGTTAAAGAAAGCAACAGCAGAGTTTTCTGGGACCATTGGCCACAAAACATATGGGCCCCACAGAATCCAGATGACGGCTCATTAATAATGAGGCCAAATAGTTACAATAAAACAAAGGGAATATCCTCATTTAATAAAGAATGATGACCATGCACATCCCCCCCAACAGGAGCTGTCTCGGGCTCTACAATGAATCCAGCAAAATCAAAGGAATTAAATTCCCACAGAAGACATCATTACAAAACCCCCATTGCATTAATTGCAGAAGAACAACCTAGGGCCAAGAGACCCCAGGAAACCTCCATGCGAAGAAACTGAGTTCTTCATAGGAATTAAATTCCTTATTAAGAGAAGGGAATTAAATTCCCAGAAACATTTTTGGATGGAATTAAATTCCATGGATTTGAACCGCCATCATCATCTCCCTAAGAATCATCTGACCCTAAGAGATCTACTGTTGGAGGTTAAGTGGTCTCATATTTTGGTTAAAGAACTTGAAGAAAAAATGGGTTCTTTGTGAAACCCTTGGTATGGATTTAAAATCCAGAGAGTTTTGTCAAAATGAAGGTGCTTCGATCATTATTACCTGAGGAAGAAGGGTCACTTGAACAGAGTTAAACTCTGAAAATTGTTTCAACACAGAGAACTAAGCTCTGGAAGCGAGAATTAAATTCTCAAGGAAAAAGTTCTCAGAAGAAGAAGATGAGCAAAGTGAAGGCTCCTATGAAGAGACAGAGGTATTTATAGAAGGCAATGAAAACGTTTCATCTCCCCAGATCCCTAGAGGAATCCAACGGTCACAAGAGGTGACAGCGTTGCACTCACGTGCAGACACGTGAGAACAACGTTGTGGGGGCATTTGTTTCCTGATTTAAAATCAGAAAAGCTTATGGAAAAAGCTTCAGAAGAGGGTCACATGCTTACACGTGACCAGCAGTCACGTGTTGGCACGTGACATCTAAAAGCATCATCAAGGCAGATTCAGCTTCCTGACTACATCAAAGAAAAGGGCTTCAGAAAGGGTCACGTGCTCCCACGTGACCAGGGTCACGTGTTGGCACATGACATTTTAAAGCGGATTCAAAGGCACATCGGTCCCCTGATCAAATCAAGGAAAAAGCTTCAAAGGAGGTCACGTGCTCCCACGTGACCAGGGGGCACGTGTTGGCACGTGACGATCAAAACATCAGAATTGTTCTCCAAGTAAATCAAGAAAAAGAGTTCAGACAAAGGGTCACGTGCTCACACGTGACCAGGGGTCACGTGGTGGCACGTGACGGTTAAGCAGCAACCAGAAGACAGCGCAAAAAGAAAGAGGAAGGCTCGTTCCAAGGGGGTCACGTGCCCACACGTGACCATGGGGCACGTGGTCACACGTGACCGGTTTTCAAAGCCCGTTTTGTTAACAGAATTAAATTCTGAAAGAGATTCAAATCTTTCCAAAGGAAGGCGATTATCTGGAACCAATCGAATTGAAGATTCAGAGGTGATTAAATATCATCTATCTATGGAAAAATCTCGGGTTTGGAAAGATTTCCCCTTTAAATCTAACCGAAATAACAAAGGAGAATCCCTGGATTTGAAATCCAATGGTGAATAAAATTCACCTAATAATCCAAAGGTCAAAAACGAATGATGGATGCAAATCAAATCTCTCAATGAAGATTCGTCAAAAACTAATTGACTCAGCTGCTTCTCCTATAAATAGGAGCCAAGAAATACAAAAAAGGGACAGAGAGATATACGCAGATGGAAGAAAGGGAGAGAGAGCCTTGATACTTCGAGGAACTTGGATCTTCTGCAAAAGAAAACCCTAGGTAAGAAAGGGAAGGCTCCTTGAAAGAAAGGATAATTTAATTCTCGACAGAGTTTAACTCTGATATATATATAAAACAGAAGAATATATTTCTTCTCTCTTTGATAGAGGATCTGCAAAGTGCACATCTCCCCTTGAATTTGAGAATTTAATTCTCAATGGGTTGAGATCCTGCCATGTAGATCCAAAACATAGAGAGGGAATGAAAGCACGAGAATTTAATTCTCACAGAACTATAGGAATTTAATTCCTTTAAAACAAAACTGGGGCTTGACCCTGTGTTATGGGAATTTAATTCCTTCAGAACAAAAAGAAACAGGGTTTAACCCTAATTAAGAACCTAGTTTTGTTGGAACAGCGGGGATTTAATTCCCTTGATCATAATTTAACAGAGAATGGGAATTTAATTCCTTAAAAGCTTTTATTAGGGTTTAACCCTATTTAGTTCTTCACATGTATGAGGAATTTAATTCCTACAGAAAATTCAGAGTCTAACTCTATTCAGAATATAAATCTTCAAAAGGAAGTAGGAATTTAATTCCTCTGAAATTACTGTCAGGGTTTAACCCTACGAGGAATTTAATTCCTGGAAAAGATTAACAGATCCTCTAAACAACATACATAGAGGCAGGGTCACGTGTCACCACGTGACCCCCCCAAGAGATCTACAGAAAATCCCTTTGAGGCAGCACCCCACATGACCCACGTGACCCTCGGCAGAAGCTTTAACATATAAGCATTTAAATGCCCTTCACATGAGGGCACGTGATGCGATAATCTCAGCAGAATAAATGAAGGGAGGGCGCTCTCACGTGTTGCCACGGACCCCTCTTGCCTTAGTGTTTAACACTAAATTGGAACTCTTGAATACAATATTGAAACACTATTGGGCCTTAGTGTTCAACACTAATCAAAGAACTTTATTCGCAGTGTTCAACACTGATTACCTTAGTATTTAACACTAATCTGAGATCTCCATTGCCAGTGTTCAACACTGATCTGTTTTAGTGTTTATGATAAATTGAAAGCCTTGTTGCTGGTGTTTAACACCAATTATCTTTTAGTGTTAAACACTAACTTGTCAACCTCATTCCCAGTGTTCAACACTGATTGCTTTATAGTGTTTAACACTAGGCTTTGGCCCAATTGGCTAAATGGATAGAGGCAAAGCCTCTCCTTCAATGGACCAACAAGAAGCCAATATTCCAGACATGATAGGACTTAGCTCAAGCTAGGCCATGAGTCTTCAATTCGTAATTAACTGGGCTAATGGGCTCATAACATAATTAATCGGTCTTGATCCCAAATTGGGCCAAGGACTACTTAAGCCATTCCGGTTCTAGGGTACATCTCTTCACTCCTTTGATACTTGGCATTGTAATCCCTTAATGTCTTCAAAGAGGTGACGGGTCCCGACGACCACACATTGATATGGACTGTGGGGTCCTTAAACCCGTGTCTAATACAAAATTCCTGGTTACGTGGAACGCGGATAACGTCACTCTTTGACCCCGCGGAAAACGCCCAGAGCGGAGCCTAGTCCTCGCCGAGCACGACAGTGAACCCGTGTGAAGCATTTAGTGCAAAATTCCTGGTTACGTGAAACGCGGATAACGTCACTCTTTGACCCCGCGGAAAACGCCCAGAGCGGAGCCTGGTCCTCGCCAAGCACGGCAGTGAACCCATGTGAAGCATCCAGAGCACATACCGGACTGTGGAGTCCTTAAACCCATGGACTACGACGTCCTTAACCTCGACCGAGATGTCTTAAAACTAACAATGGACCGCAATGTTCTTAAACTACCCATGGACCGCAACGTCCTTAAACTACCCATGGACCGCAACGTCCTTAAACTACCCATGGACCGCAATGTCCTTAAACTAGAACAATAGAGCCTCGCATGCTCTTTTGTCGGATCTAAACGGTCCCGTTTAAGTTGATCTTAGCCTCAAAGATGGCTAACGTATCCTTAAACCTTCAAACAGACTGGACTATGAATCCCCCCAATTAACTCTGGCTCGAGGGTACATCTCTGAACTCCTCTGACATCCGTCGTTGTAATCCTTCAACGTCGTCAGAGAGGTGACGGGTCCCGACGGCCATACATATGATGGACCGCAATGTCCTTAAACTAGAACAATAGAGCCCCGCATGCTCTTTTGTCGGATCTAAACGGTCCCGTTTAAGTTGATCTTAGCCTCAAAGATGGCTAACGTATCCTTAAACCTTCAAACAGACTGGACTATGAATCCCCCCAATTAACTCTGGCTCGAGGGTACATCTCTGAACTCCTCTAACATCCGTCGTTGTAATCCTTCAACGTCGTCAGAGAGGTGACGGGTCCCGACGGCCATACATACGATGGACCACTATGTCCCTAAACTGGAACAATGGAGCCTAAAACACTCCTTTGTCGGATCTAAACGATCCCGTTAAGTTGATCTTAGTCTCAAATTAGACTAACGTATCCTTAACAAACGTTTGAGTTGATCTTAGCCTCAAGTATGGCTAACGTATCCTCAAACCAAACCCCCAAACCCAAATCTAAGATAACACGGATTTGGACTAGTCCACGCCCTACGGGCGACGACATAACTCGGTCTCCGTAAACAATCCACGGGCAACAAAACATAAAATAAACACACACGACACGAAGTGACCATCTGGAGAAGGAGAAAGTTGTTACCGCGATGCGGTAGCGTAATTAACTGCAGGGGCTTGCGCCTGCAGGGAAGAGCGTCCCCACAATCAAAAAACCCCTCAAGCGAGGGGGAATCTGACGAAGTCTGCTACATCGGCCGCATCCGTTCAAACCTCCGATGCACGGTGCCATAAATCAACTTGGCATCTTCGGAGAGGTGGACGGATAGTACCAATTAGCATCTGCCCCGAACCCCAGGCCTAGACGCCCCACGCGTCCCGGCCGCCGTTCGGAGGGGAACAACAAGGCTATTCATCCATCTGATCATCTTTTGCCGCGGATACCGTTTCAGCTCATAGTGTGCAGTTTTGCTTAGGCGGGTTTGTGGTTATCCGTATTGTTGTATTGTATATTCGTTGTATCCTTGTACTCTCCATCTACTATATTTTCTTGTTGACTTAGAGACTTGGTGATGACGATATTGTATATTATTTTGTGACTTGTTGTCTTTTATACAGTTTCTTTTCTATCGTCTTTTATTTCTTTGCTACGGCGTCGTATATTTGTTGTGGTGGTTGTTTTCCGCCTTTGGGCGTGTATTTGCTCCCGTTTGGGGATGCTTTATTTATATTTATGTTGTACCCATTTTTGGGGCTAGTTTTTACAAAGGAAGTGCTGCCAAAATTTTAAAGAAAGAAATTTGGACTTTTAAAGAATTTGGGTTGTGATTTCAAAGACTTTTAAAAATATTTCTTATCTGTTCTTGTCTTTCATTGGTTTAGATTTCTGGGTTTTGGTTTTCTTTTACTACGTTACGCCTGTAGACGTTGTGTAGTATTAGGGCCGTCACGTGCCAATTTCGGGTCGTGACAACAACGAAAGACAAATTAATAACGATGCGAGAATAAGTAAATAAGAATCACAAACCAAACAAGTGAGGGATTTGTTAACGATATTCACTCACCGTATGGCTAGCCCCGGCAGAGTAGCATCTGCAATGTATACTATAATCTTGAATCAAGTACACCATGAGCAAAGCCTGGAAGATTTCTTTCAAACATCTCTAGATCAAACCCGCCACCCTCTCATACAATGATCTCTTTTCTATTTGACTGTACATAAAATATATAAAAGGTCCCTATTTATACACATACCGATTCCTTAATTAAAAAACTAGCATAATTAAGAAACTGCATACGACATCCTTAGTTAAGAAACTGCTATAATTAATAATCTTCCATAAGACACACCTTAATTAAAAAACTAAGGTTTTCGTAAAATCCGATATGATTTGCATTCACATCCAGACATCTGAACTTTCTCCATAATTTCAACAGGTTACACCCTTGAAAAACGTTATAACTCCCTATATTCTTTGAATGTGGCTACATAGTGTCAACCACTGCACATTCGAACCGTTTTGCTTGTCGGAGCCGATAACACGCGGCAACGACTAATCTGTCTCAGTCGAAATGTAATTTTGGCTTTTAATCTTACTTTTCAGCAATATTACTAGCCAAAATATTAAATACATTTTGGCCATTTTTGCGCCCAAATTTCAGTGCAACAATATGATAAAGATCCAAGTGACTATGCAAGTCAATGAATTGAAAATTTTGATTCCTCATTGTCCTATTTTTTTTTTCTCTTTTCTTTGATTTATAAGCTGTGATCTATATGTAAAATCCATCTCTTCCTTATTTAAGAAATAAGGTTACTGTAATACATCATTTCTTCCAAGATTTTTTAAAAAATACGAGGCATGCATGTTTAAAGTGTCACAATACTATAAACTATATTGGATTTTCAGTGTCATGATATATAGTTGCATATGTGGACTTTAGCATTTTTTCTAAGGAGCCTTATTTATTTTTTGAGTTACAAATAAGACCTGATTAGTGTCGAAAGTTTATCTGAACATCACTCGATATCATTTGCTTCCTTCATATCCATGTATACAAGCAAAGAAAATCCCAGTCTAATTCATAAAATGTTGCAGGAGCACGATCAAATCAAGAAAAACACTAGCATTACAATTTACAAGCCTATATTTTATTAAATATTCGAATAAGATGGCAGGCCTAATTTTTGTTAAAGATCCGAATTCACAAAACCTATACGATAAAATTATTGTTGTCCTTTAGAAAAAGAATTTAACACGTTGAACTTTTCGCTTTGTTATAGATCTCCTTTTTTAACTCTAACTCGGCATGAGCTCGTCTGTTTTCTACTGATTTCAACTTCGGATCTGCAAAACAGGGACAGAGCATGGAGAAACGGAGCCGCAGATCCGAATCCTACACATGCTTGCGTGACACTCTTCTTTTGCAGCTGATGGGAAGAAGCAAATATGAACAACAGTCAACATTTATGCTTCAATTTGCAACCCATCCAAGTTTGGTGCAACATGTACACCGATAAAGTCCACCAAAAATTATTTGCAATTATTTCTTAATAAATGGAGGTCGTTTCTGTAAAACTTATCCACAGAAAATAAGAAAAAAAATATTTGCATATTTTCTATGTTGATGCCGTCGCCATTTTCTTTTCTAAAAATTCCATCTTCCTCCTTCGAGCTCCCCATTCTCATCTCCAAACGCCGAGAGCCTCGATTCAGATAAACACCTCCCCTTCATCGATTATTACCATCTTGCCATCTTCGTCTTCATCGCCAATCTCCGCCGCTTCCGATGGCGGCCGGGTTTCTCCCTCTCCGATGAGGCCGGCTGATTGTCGAAGGCATGAAATTTGTGGAGAGCTCACTCACCGGGTACCTCGTGAAGAATCTCGAGTCATTGTAATGATTCGTTTAAAAACCCTAATTTTTGGTTTTTGCTGATTTAGGAAACCTTAATCTGTTTGAATCATTTGGAACCTTAACTTCTGATATTGATGATAAATTAGTAGATAATAACAGCCCTGCGATTGTAATTAGAGGCTTAATTTGGTTGGGGTTCCTTTGTAAAACCCTAATAAAGACCTCTTACTGCTATGACTGCCAAACAATTTTGAAGGAGCTTAAAATTAGGCCTGGCAAATGAAGCTAGCCAGGCCGACTCGCTTCGCGAATTGCCCGACTCGCTTTGCGAATTGCCCGACTCGCTTCATTAACAAGGCAAGTTGAACTCGCCTCACTTAGCCGGCGAGGTGAGACGAGGCGAGTTCAACAGCAGCCGTCGCCGATCCTGCTTGTCTTGCCACCTCGCCTAGGCGAAACGCGAGGCGAGGCGACTCGTGCGAGTCAACTCGCCTAACTCTGTTTTTTTAAAATAAAAAAATCCCAAAAAAATTATAAAAAGTGAATAGAGTTAAAATAAATGAAAAACAAACTAATTTTTTTTATTAATATAAATCAAATTGCAGTTAAATAATACAATTTATTTTTTTTAACATTAGATACCGAACCCACTCGGGTTGCCCATGTATCCCTCCCAAATATTAAGCTCAATGAGAGGGAATCCGATCTACGTAGATTTTTTCTACTATTACTAGTTCAGTAGTTCCTAATCACTACTCGTCGTCGCCGGTTGTGGTTTCTCTTTCGGTGTTGGACTTTCTCGATCCTGTAAGCTCTTCAGGTAGATAATCTGATTACAAAGTGATTTGATTTTGTTTTCTAACGGCCGCCGCTTCTTAATCTTGTGAGCAAATCATCCATTCCATAGTGTCGTATGCCAAACTGCATCTTTTTTCGCTTAATATCCCGCCACCTGTACTAAAAGCACCTTTTGACGCTATTGTGGACACTAGAATGGGTAGCAAATCATGAGCCATAGTAGAAAGCACCGGATACAAATGTCCGTGGCTTTTCCACCATGCTAAAACATCAATCTCATTTACAATGTAATCTACGTCTAACTCAGTCTGTAAATATATTGTTAATTCATTTAAAGTTGACGATGATGAGACCCCGAGGATTTGTGCCCTTTTCGACTGTTGAATAAGTGCAAAGGCTGAAGTCGAAGCACGCGAACTGGTTGCGGCCGGTATTCTAGTACTTCTATCAGTAGAAGATCGTGCAACATATAAATCAAATACATCATTTAAATTATGTTAACGGTATTAATATAAGCATCAATATCTAAAGTATACTCCATGCATCCATGGAATCCCTTTAAAAGAGCCTCCAAACCTTCTAATTTAATTCTAGGGTCCATTATCGAACACAAACTGTAAACAATTGAAAATTCATAGTAATATTTAGAAATCTTAGTTAACATAGTAAGTATCACGGGATGAAGTATCTCATTAGTACAATGATTAGAAAAACATTGAGCTATAATATAAAATTCAGAGACAATAATATGAAAAGTGGGGTTATAAGTAGCAGAAAAACGTTTGGTTGTTATTTTAAAAGTCATAAGAAAATATTTGAAAAGTTCTGTAACCGTCCAATGATAATCTGTTAAGTGATTTTCTACATGCATTCCACATGTAGAAAATTTGCTCATTCCACATGTTACCAATAATAACCGTCCAATGATAATTTGCTCATTCCACATGTTACCGATAATTCCGCTAGACTTTGATGCAGTACGAAGTATGTCATATGCACTATTCCACATAATGGAAACATCTTTTCTAAGAGACGGCCTTAATCCTGCAGCTTGGCATCTAGCTTTATATTCAGATTTTTTTTCCGGAACTTTTAATAAATCTACATGCATCTTTAATTGTTTGAATATTTGAAGAACATACTTGATATGCATCATGTACAACAAGATTAAATATATGACAGGCACATCGAATATGAAAAAAGCGACCATTGCAAATTGGTTTTCATAGCCTAACAAGTTCAGTAACAGCAGAATTATTGTTGATAGCCTTGTCGAAAGAAATCGAAAAACTTTTATTTACACATTGATATTCTTCTAAAACACATCTAATTTCAGAAGATATATTAAAAGTAATATGCGAGAATTGAAACTGTCTAAATGCAATAATTCTTTTTTGCAAATACCAGTCAAAATCTATCCAATGTACAGTAACATAAATCCAGGGAAGTTCCCTTTTATCAGTCTAAATATCAGAAGTTAATGAAATACCAGTATCTAAAGAAGCAAGAGTAGCAAGTAATAGTTGCTTACCTTCGTTGTAGAGCCCCAAACAACGACTTTTAAGCGTACTCCTCGGAATCTTTTTGTATTTTGGATGTAATGCCTTTTAAACGTACCGCTCAAAAGCTTGGATTTCTCCGAATCTGAGAACGTGTTCATCCGCCATAACAAATCTTACCATTTCTTCAACATTTAGATCATGATTATATTGAAAAAGATCATCAGAGAAATTAATTTGTGATTGTGTGGAGGAGAAATCGATCGTGCTTGCTAAGTGTTTTTTTAAAATGTTTATGTAAAGCACTTGTGCCAGCACCTTATGTTTATAAAGAGCGGCACAATATTTGCATATTGCGTATCTAACCCCATTCCTATGTTCAATTATAAAGTGTTCCCAAACATTGCTATTAAGTGCACGTTTTTAGCTTCTCTAGATGTCCGTGTGGGTTCTCCTCCTTCCGCATGCATTTCTAAATCAGGATTATGAACTTGGGTGTGATGTGCATCAGATGAACCCTTAATATATTTTTTTAACTAATTAAAAAAATTAAATACTAAATATTATCAATACCAATTTAACCGCAAGAAGAGTGGTAATAAAATAAAAGCAAGAATAACTAAAACGCTATAGTAGAGCAATTGAGCAGAAGAGTAGTAGAGTAGAATAAGTCGGTCAGACCGTCGAAAACTCGGAGTCGAAGCTTCAATTCTTGAACACTTGAAAGTTGAGAGTAGAAACTTGAGAGTTTTTTATAAAAATTTTGAGGAAATAGATTTGGTGTGAGATGAAATGGGTGTGTGGTTGTATTTATAGGAATTTCAAATTTTACGAGGCGAGGTGAGGCGAATCAACGAATCCGACTGTAGGATTTGGATTTCGAGGCAAGACGGGGCAAATTTTGACCGTTGGATGTGGGTTTCGAGACAAGGCGAGGCGATTCGTTTGGAATCCCACCGTTGCCGACCGTTGGATTGGAATCTCGAGGCGAGTTAAGATGAGTTGAGGCGCGAGACAAGGCGAATTGGAGGGAGTCGGCGAGGCGAGGCGGGGGGCGAGTTAGGAGAGGCAAAAAAATTGGGAACCGGCCCGCTTCGTTCAACTCGGCTAGAGGAGGCGAGTCGACTCGCCCACGTCAGCAACGAGGCGAGGCGAGTTGACTCGCCTTATTGCCAGGGCTACTTAAAATGCTGGAAATGATAGTTTGAGATTGGCATTTTTTATTTTTTCTGAAAAAATTCTTAATTTCACAATTAGGGATGGAGGATATGGAAATTTTGTTTGTGAATGTTTGATAAGATAGAAACTTTGAAAGATAGATTTTAGAATTTACAAACTTATTTAACAATTAAGCATAAGCTGATCTGATTAATGAAGATAGACATAAGTCTAATTCTGATTGTTTTTAGTTTGTCTTTGTGATTTGATGTCGGAATAGGTATATTTAGTTCAGAACCAGACTGCGATTAGAACTCTACACCGTGAAACTGATATGATAATCTTGAACAACTAGTTTCATGAATAAATGGGAAAATTAATTTCAGTCTTTATGGACATGTCAAACAATTATAATGTTGATGCCTATTCGAGTGGGATTGGATATTGCCTCACAAAGGAGAATTCTTTATTTACAACATTTTTAGGATAGTAGGTAATATCTTTGTTGTTTTTCTTTTGATGGTGGTATCGATGGATATGGTTTCTAATGATGCTATTTCTATATGGAAGCGTTTTTTAAAGTTAAAAGGTTAGTTATATTTCAGTCGTGTGCCGATGACTTTTTTGTGCCTCTGGATCTGTATGTCGTAAAGAGGTACTTCCCCCCTAATTTTTCGATTTCATGCTGAGTAACTTCAAAAACAAGGACGCTTTGATATGCTGAACCAAATTATGATATTGAGTTAATTGACACTATCTCTTTTATCCTAGAACAATATGAGCTCTAAAAGTGGTTTAAAATGGATTTATATCCTTTATTGCTAGGCATAGCATTACTCACTAGCTGTTTTCAATGCAATATAGATGATTGCCATTCTAATCACCATTGAATATTATCATTAAAGGGAGGTTTGGAGTAACAATCATGTCTAGGCTCTTTATTCTTGGACCCGTGCAAGTTTTGAAGCTCTGGCATAATTGCAAATTGGGAAACAGGAAACTGATTCGGCGATTCATACAAATCCCTTATAGGTTGGCCTATTGCCTACACATTTAAGGGCCAAATGCTTAAATTTAATTAGTGCATCTCTATAAGCTTTTCGCGACAAGAAATTTATTCAAGTATATAGTATATATGGGGCATGTGTAGGTTTTAGTCCCATATAATATGCTTATCACCATCCTTCTCTTCCTCACCATCATTTGAGCTTTTCCCCATCAAATTGGGATCAGACTATATGAAGCAATACTCCTTGAGAGATTTTATAGTTTAACTATATGACATCAGCCCCTCTTAGTTAGTGGTAAATGTTTGGTATGCGCAAACTACGTACAACAGAAGGGCCCACGATAATACTAAATGACTGGTTGGCGTCTTCCAAAATTTCCTAGAGCTGGATAAGTATAGGAAAGTGGGAAAAACTAATTTTTTTTTGGGGAACTATGTTTGAACTCTGAAGCATTTATAAAGACAAAAGTGAACCATAGCATATTTCCACAATCCCTGCAATATGGTAGTTGCTTCAAATTCAACTTCCTTACAGACTTGTATAATTTTGATGTTGAAATGCGAAGGGCAATAACAAATTTATATGCCTACAATTGACTGGGTCTTTTATATTTTTCTTAAAAAACTCAATTTTCAAATAGGGACAATATTATGTCATGTTGTGACTACAATTGTGTAAACGAATATAATTTTTTCTAGTTTAAGCTGATTATTCCGAAAGAGATAAGTTTCTTGAATTATACTAACAAATTTTTTACATCATTGTCGATCATGCCATGTCATACTATTTCTAAATCTCATTTATTGATGCCATCATAAATAATTCTGTTAGTAGATCGATAATCTCTCTTCTTCAGCTTATATATTAGATAAAAGTGAAACCCCTCACCACAAAAATCTCTCATCTTGTGACTATGCAACAATGAAATGTGATGAGTGCTCTGCTTACATTTACTTCTTGAAAAAATTTGCAGCCCTTCCAATGTTTGGATTTCATTGATCCTATTCCTACATTTAGGGCTCTTCAGCAAAATAAAATTAGATGTGATAAGGAAAAACAAGGGAATTGTAAATTTATTGGTTGTACTTTTTATCTTTTATATACCAAGTACATGAATCTTTATCCTTAAAAGCTTGAGTTTAACTTTTTATTTGATTGCATGATAATTGTGATTTGAAGCAGGCACTTGAACTACCAAATAGAATATAAAATTAATAAACACTAATGTTGTAAAGAACGGATTCGGAGTTTGTTCGGCTGTCCGACGAATAAAGAATATCCGGTTTATTCGGTGAATATTTGGTTTATTTATATTATGCGGCCATCAATATTTTTATATAAATATTACATATTAAAAATTCAGAAAAAATATAAAGATATAGAAAATTAATAAACCCATAGCCTAATGATAAGGCGTCTGAACAAAATCGAAAGATTGTAGGTTCGAGTCTCAGTTGAGAAAGAAAAATGAGGAGAGAAATGAGGAGAGAGTGTTCGTGATATAATAAGTGTGGGACCCACTTTTTTTTTGATCAAGTTGTGGATCCCGTACTTAAATTTTTAGTTGTGGTTTTTTTTTGTTTTAGGCGTAATTGTAATACCCCAGTTTGGATATAGTATTTCTAGATTTACCGAAATATTATTATTTTCATTAATAAAACTATTCCTATAATTTTAGAATTTACTTTATGGTTGGTTGCTAATATATTTATATTATCTTTTGGTGTATACAATTTTGATATGAAAATCTTCAGTTTTAGGTAATATATGTTAATTCGTTAGTGGCAACAAAACAATATATAATTTTCCTATCTTAACAACAATTATATCTTTTTAATATAATAAAATCTTTAAACTATTCTATCAGTATTTTATTTGGTTTGCGCGCGCGCACACACATATATATTGCCTAACATTATTTGCTGTTGGTATGAGAAAAAGTAAAATCCGTGTGAAATCTCTAAACAAACACATACACACATATATAAAATTAACCAAATACAAATAAAATCTCTCTCCAACTCAATATATATTTTTCCTCTTATATATACGCATCTATCTCTCCCCTTCCTCTATTTCTTATCTCTTCTCCCCGAGACCCCAACCTGCGCCCTCAAGCACCGCCTCCACCTCCCTCAACCTCTATCCTTCTTCTCCCTCACCCCTGACCATCACCGCAGCCCTCTCCTCTACCCTCGTAGTTACTGCATCCGACGCGACCCATCGCCGGCACTCATCTCCTCCACCGATCTCGCACCACCATCCCTGTCGCCACCTCCCCATCGCAGCAGCAACCCAACACTGTCGTCTTCATCTCCATCACCTATCCCTCACCACGTCCACCACCGGTGCACCTTTTAGCCCCTCACCGTCGTTGGAAGCCAAACCCATCACCTCGCCTGCAACCCTCGACCTCGACAGCGCCTCCATCTTTCCCTTGCACCACTCCAGCTCACCTCACCATTGTCCGCAGCCCTGCTTGACTCCAAGCCAACACCTGCGCCTCCTCTTCGCTTCTGACCTCTTCTTCTTCCTTAGCCCGACTCCATAATTGACACCATCACCCACAGAGACCCAACCACGATCGCCATCTCCCTCGTCGACATGATCATCAACAGAGCCCAACCCCAGACGAGATCCTCGCCGCCGATTCAACTGAGCAGACCTGAGCAGATCCCAAGCCCATCGAGACCCCTAGCCGTTTTCCTAGCATCAAGCTTGGATTCTTTTGCCTGGTATCATTGTATTTTGCCCGTCTCCAAGGCAAGTATTCTTGCTCTTTATTTTTTTGGTCGGTGCAACATCGACGATTCTTGAATATATCTTTAACCTGCATTGTTCGAATAAAATTGTGTAAATTCATAACTTTTAATATCGTTATAATTCAGAATAATGCTGTAAAGTTGGTGGTGATAGATATAATTAAATACTAATAAAGCTTGAAAGTTTTTTGATATATGTATATGAATTACTAGCTAGTCTGTGATTAAGAAAATATAATTAGTATATCTATATTATGGTTAATATAATGGTATAGATAACCTTTGAGACTTGTACTATTTACAAGCTTATACATTACTTACATGCGATTACTATTACTTGATAACAACCATATTTGACATGTCATGATCATTTATTACTTCAGTCCACTTATTTAAAAACGAGATCTCTAATTAGAATGCTGAACTACATACCATGACACAACTTACTGTTTACAAGTTTCATTTCTATACAATTAACACGATATTACAAGTTCCAGTCCTTTCAGCATTCTTAATTAGTGATTTGGTTTTTTCCATATTAGATACGAATACACGGGGTGTTGGGCTAGTTTGAGTGTGCGTTCGTACAACAGGATCTTAGGAGTCTCATGCCGGCAGCTTGTATCGAGCTATATCGGTTGCATGTTATTATAGCTCCTACCGGGATATATTGGTCGCATGTTATTACAACTCGTACCGGGCTATATCGGTCGCTTGTTGCTACAGCTCGTACTGGGCTATATCGGTCGCTTGTTCATTCCATATTTGGGCCCGTGTTTCCTAACCTCTGGAGCCCTACCCTTGGTTAGGAATACTCCTACAGAGGTTGATGTACACACTCGAACCCACGATAGGATAGATTGCCTTTTAGTTACCAGTTAGGTTATGACTTGACCGACTTGACCTGTTTATATGTTTGTTTCATATTATTACTATATCCATATGTATTTATAAACACGCGCACACGGGTTTTACTACATTCACATACTCATGTTATCACACCATATACACACCCCTTTACGTTGAGTACTTGTTGGGATGTTCTGACATCTCCGAGATTTGCCATCTCAGGTTTAGAGACGGATTTTCAGGCCGAACAGGATCAGAGCGATTTCCAAGAGTTTGCAGAAGATCGGTAGTCCGTAGGTTTATTTCTTTTCTGTTAGCATTTAGCATGTGCGCCCTTGCGGTACATTAGGATTTATGTGTCTTTTCGGATTTTGTATTATTTCGAACCTACTGTATCATAACCTTATTCTTTGCATCTTTTTTTTATCTTATGAACCTATTGCTGGTATTCTTTGTGGTTTCGTGGTAGCATGATTATCAGTGTTATCTATTCTGTTTTGGACATTATCTCGACATGTTTAGCTAGACAGCCTTTATATGACTATGGAAGGATCTTTCCTTACCGTAGGTAGCACGGCTGACTTTCGTTGCTCTCCGTATTTCCATATTTTGGGAAGCGGGGCGCGACAGTAATAGACCAATTCGGCCGAATATTTGAGTTATTCACCTGAATTTATGGTTTGTATAGCGAATATTCGGTTTGACCACATATTTGACCGAATATTGCAATGTTTGTTTTTTTGCCAACGAATCCGAATATTCGGCCGATTATTCCTTTTTTTTAACACTGATAAACACTAATGGTAATCATAAAGTGTTTTATATCGCTAAAGATGTGATTTATGAGATGATTGTAAAGTGTTTTTCTTCATCCCATGGAGTTGGATGCGCGTATGCATCAAGCATGTACGGATTTCCCTTGCCCATTACATGTAGGGGTTTATCGATCGTGAGGATTCTAATCAACAGCGGCCGCAAACAAAGCTGCTGTTAATTACGTCTCGTTTTGACACGAGAGCACCTCCGATTAACAGGTTATGCGTATCATGCGAACCCACTCTGAAAAATGTGCATTGTGCGTGGATTTGTGTTTGAAAACGCTTTTTACATTACGTGTAGGTTGATGGGTCGCACGCCCGCTTTGAACATTACGTGGGCCTCACACGGGGTCCCGCTGCCCGGTTAGCGGGCTGAGGGTCCTTTGCGGGGCTCTGGGCAGCTTCTCGAAAAGGAAATTTTTTCCAAAGGGGAGTGTTTTAAGTGTGTTGGATGGCTCGCACGAGAGAGTATCCCATGGGGGGATTCCCGCTGCAGGAATCTCCTAAGGGAGGTTTCCCACATGCGGGTTCCCACTTGCGGGATCCTTCATGGAGAGCAGAGACTCTTCTTAGGGGGGCAACTGAGGCGGAGACTCCTTTGCGAGGTAACCAAGGTGGATATTTTCCTATGAAGGGGAGATCCGAGGGCGGACATCCCCATCCGTCGATATGCAGCGCGGGTGTTCATTGTGGTTCCTTGATCGGTAATGCTTGCTCTGGGTGAAAGCCTTTCACCCCGTGAGTTGAAGGTTTTATGAGCAAAGATTGGTTTTTTATTATGGGCTTTCACCCCAAGAGCTCTTCAAGGTTTTATGAGCAAAGATTGGTCTTTTATTTGGTTTTTGATTTTAGATCTTGAGCTTTTGAGATGAATTTTTTTTAGGAAATGTGTTCTCTTTTGATGGTTTGTTTTGGGGAAGAAGTAGATAGAGGATGCTTTTCTTTTTCTTTGGGTCTCTCTTGAGAAAAAAGAGAGAATCTCATCTCAAGAGAATGGAGGCACAAATCCTAGAAATATTTGGAGAGAATGAAAGTTGTTATCATTTCTTCTTTGGGATGTGTTTAAACCAAGGTTCGAGATTTCGGCCGAAACCACCGATACGTGGTGGTTTCATATTGGTTTTGGTGGAGACCGATACGAAACCAACCGAGACCGATACGAAACCAACCATACAATATTGTTTCGGCCAAAACCTTTAAAAACTTATTTCTTATACCATTTTTACTGTCATTGTGATCATTGTAGGTTTTCGTTAGAAAACCGCAAAAAAGGAACCCAAACTCTATAATAATACTTATCTAAATACACTTTTCAATATATTTTGCATCATGGCTAGAATTTTAAATACTAGGATCATTGTCTTGTAATATAGAAGCATAAATTTAAGTATTTAATATATCTATACTTATGTATGTTGTATTACCGTCGAAACCAACCCGAACCGAGATTAGCAAAACTAGCCGAAACCCGAAACCCAGCGAAACTAATAAAATTATGAGAGACCGAAACCGAAACCGAGTTCTCGAACCTTGAAATACCCTTACATTTTTGCATATTAGCCTTTGGGCTTTACAGAATTTGCTTTTTGCCCATTTTACAGTTATTTCCTAATTCCTTACATATTACATTTATCCATTACATTTTCTCTGTCTCTTAATGGGCTTGGCTTGGGCCGGCCGGCCTATGGTTTGGGCTTTTGACTTCGGGCTTTTCTTTAAAAATGAAGTTTATTTTTGGACTTCAACAATGATGCCTAAATTATATTGGCCTACATGGTATTTTAATAGTCTAGTTGTTTGTTGGTGCAAACTGTTTGTTGATTGAAAGATTGGATTGGGAAGTAGTAATAGCAGCATAGACAGTAAAACGAAAAGAATAAATCAAATTAATCTGGTTATAGCATGTGTGGGACTCACATAACTAGTAAGGCCAGCGGCCAGCCTTTCTTTTTCTTTGCACATACTAATGTTTGGTATAGAAGGTCAGATTTTTCTTTCAAGGATTGGATAATTAACTTGTTTGCAGAATAGAAGTTATTGCTTCATTAAATATATATTACTTTTGATTATTTTGACCTTTTTTGTTAAAAAAATAAATCATTTATCTTCTCGCTCGACCTACCTTTTGTTGATGCTAAGCAATTGATGGCATTGTTAAAGCAAGAGAAAACCCTGAAGTCTCTTAAGCCTCGTATTTTCTTCTCTTTGGAACAGTATGCTTATTGAACATCTTTATTCATGTCTGTCTGAGATTGCAATGCTAAACGTAATAATCTTCCTTGCACCTTACATATTATATTTTATTGATCTTATTCTATGATTATTAATCTACTTGGGCACCTCTTTACCGAAATTCAGTATAGGTATTGGTTAAAGCAAGCGGGCCACTTGGTAAATAAACATACCTATGTAATACCGGAAAGATTTAGATGATGTCACACAATAAGAGTATGTGGAAGATTTGTTCTTTTATGTTTTAAGAAGTATTTTTTCAATTTGTATGTTCATAGAATAATTACAAACTTGTTTGAGAGACCTGGGCGTAGGGAATCAAATATCGGTAATATCGGCCGATATACCGCCCGCCCGATATATCGACCGTTATAACGATATCTCCCGACATGTCGACGATACATGCTATATGAAGCTTCTCTCCGATACGTTTCCGATATCCGATATATTACAATATTTAAAACTTTGCCTGGGCATTTGTAGAAATATTTATGTATTTTATTCTCCTTTGTGGTAATAGGACTGAGGCTAATCCTGTGTATCTTGCCAAGTATGTGGTGGCATTGCTGAAGAAAGAAAGACCTTTGAAGGAACTCCAAAAGCTGTGCACAGACAACTTGGTTGAATTTTTGGGCAATGGTAAGAATAACTACAACTATTTCTCTTGTTCCGGCTGTTTTTGGTGTCTTTAGTGTTAATACTAGCTTAATATTAGTTCAGTTGATTGGAATTATATGGTTTCAGTCTAATTGACGGCAACATGAAAACGCCCCCAGTCTTACATGGTTTCATTCTTATTGTTGGAAATATGAATTGACCTTGGTGCATGACTTGTCTTTACCAACTCATTTTCCACAATTTTTTTTAATTTTTAGTGGCTTCCCTCTCAAATTTGTTTGAACATTAAGTAGTATGGGGTGTTTGGTTGTGTGTATACACTGTGCTAAAAAAATGGTATGGTCGCATGGTTTTGCAGCTCCCCATGTAGTTTCCAAAGCAAAAAGAGTTGAATGTGGTGTAGTTGACGGAACATCCAAAATTGGTGCAACTCGAAGTACATGTTGGAATTTGTGCCAAAGTAGTTGCCATGCCACCAAATTCTCACTTAATAACAAAGTTTTACAAATTCATCTCTAAATAATTAAGTAAATAAATATTAACACGGTTTAACAATTAATTGGTGTAGTTAAAAATTCAACCTTACCAAACAAATGTAACTTTTAACTACACACAACCAATTATGCCCTTATTGTTTGTTGACTAGTTGCTTCTCTTTCTTGTTAAACAAATTCAACTTATAATGACTAACATCCAAAATTGATGCTGAATTGTGTCGTTCCAGCAAATAATTTTGTCATATCTAAGATAGCTTACCAATAAATAATGATGACAAAGGAAATATTAGTAAGATTGCAGTTCTACTGCTTGCCTTCTTTTGTTCTTTGACAAATTTAATGCTAATCGCTGAATGCATACAACAACAACAACAACAACTACTACCGAGCCTTTATCCCATGCATATTGGGTAGGCTACATGAACCAACATGAGAATCATGCCGGGTCGAGCACATAGATCCTCTGCCTCCACTCACTCCTATCGAACAATAATTTTCACCAAGGTCTTTGGCATCCATATCTTTTCGCATCGTCTCCATCCATATTTTCTTCGGTCTCGCTTTCACCATATTGACTTGCAAATAGGATGATAAAAAGAATCTAATTAATTTTAGATGTTAAAAATGCCTAAACTGAACCGATGGCTTCAGCCTGGATTGGGCCAATCAACGCCCAATGGATGATACTGATTGGGGCCTTGTTTTGAATTTCAACACGAGTGAAACGATCGTGAAGGATGCCTATGTGAAAACCTCAAGAGGCCTCATGTTCTTTAGGATTGGTTTTAAACCCATCTTCAGTTTGGTGCTGCTTATCCAATGTCGTTAATATCCAACATATGCTCTTATTTACATTTGATATGATATAAGGGAAATCGATGTGTGTGTGTGTGTGTGTGTGTGAGATTATCATGCATCGCTGGGGTCATTGTATCTTACTAGACAGTTTACATGTTCCTATCTTACGACGCCTTCTGTAATAAACTATTCTCAATATCTTAGTAGACAGTTTACATGTTCCTAGCTTATGATGCCCTCTGTAATTAACTATTCTGGATGATACTGATTAGGGCCTTGTTTTGAATTTCAACACGAGTGAAATGATCATGAAGGATGCCTCTGGAAAACCTCAAGAGGCCTCGTGATCTTTAGGATCGGATTTCTTACCAACCCATCTTCAGTTTGTGCTGCTTATCCAATGTCGTTAATATCCAACATATGCTCTTATTTACATTTGATATGGTTAAGGGAAATCGATTTGTGTGTGTGTGTGAGAGAGAGAGAGAGAGAGAGAGATTATCATGCATCGGTTGGGTCATTGTATCTTACTGGACAGTTTACATGTTCCTAGCGTACGATGCCTTCTGTAATTAACTATTCTCAATGTCGTCAATATCCAATACATGCTCTTATTTACATTTGATATGATATAAGGGAAATCGATGTGTGTGTGTGTGTGTGTGTGTGATTATCATGCATCAGTGGGGTCATTGTATCTTACTAGACAGTTTACATGTTCCTAACTTACGATGCCTTCTGTAATTAACTATTCTCAATATCTTATGATTGTAAATGTGCGGAAGCCTAACCGAAAATAGTCCTAGAGGGAGGTGAATAGGACTATGCTATTGATATGCCCAAATTAAAAATACTAACCAATACACTTGCTAAGCAAAACCACAATTGTAAAGTTTAGGCAAAAGATATACCAATATAGATAGGTGGCTAAGCAATTCTACAATTGTGAACAGATAAACATATAGTAAGAGATATAGCAATCAAGTAAATAATCAGCATATAAAGCAAGTGAACACAAGCATGCAATTCTATCTATGAAAGTAATGAGCAAGCTGAAGCAAAAGATAGAGAATGCAAACTCAAACACAAGAGATTTATAGTGGTTCGGAAGATCCCCTAATTTACTTTCTTTAGGCACACGAGCTCGTTCCACTTAATCACGTCTTTTTCGGGGACACGTTGTGCACCCGCAATCCGCAACTCTGCTTCCTATGGAGGCTAAACCAAACACGTCTCCTCAAAAGACCCCACGTTTGCCACTACGAACAACGCTCATCTCTACAAGGCTTTTCACGCTCTTATCTCGATACAAGCTTCTCTCTGTTACAATGGCACTCTTGCACTCAAGAGCCCAAACACAAAGAAAAGAAAATGATACAATGAAGCACAAATACACTTGGTAGAGTTTCTCTCATGCTCACTTCTAATACTTTACAAAGTATGGATATACAAATTGAGCTCTTGAATGCGTGTGGGAATGATTTGGGCAATCAAATGAAAAACTTTCAATTCTCAAAAGAGATGAGATTTTTCTTTTCAATCACTTAAGAAGATAGCAATATAAAATCGGTAAGTGATTGAGGCTGAAAAATCAAAGGCAA
This sequence comes from Agapanthus africanus, assembly GCA_030015575.1. NCBI lineage: Eukaryota > Viridiplantae > Streptophyta > Magnoliopsida > Asparagales > Amaryllidaceae > Agapanthus > Agapanthus africanus. The sequence continues at coordinate 3,893,468 of JASDDO010000018.1, forward strand.
ACTCTATTTATAGCCCCAAACAAAAACTAGCCGTTTTTGGTCAAAATCAACATTCAACAGTATCGACAGACGTCTAAAGAAGGTTTGGGCAGACATATGTCGCTAAAGACAAAAGACCCCAACGACTATATAACAACTATATTTTGAAAACTTTTCTAAACCAGACGTCTGTCAAATATATCTACAGACGTCTGAAGTTCTTGTCGACAGACGTCTGTAGTACATTTTGAGAGTCGTTTGAAGCATAAAACAATTTCCAACCCGAGACTTTAGTATAGACGTTTGAAGTACAAATGACAAACGTTTGAAGGTATAAAATATCCTTTTTCAAAACCTTCTTTAGACGTCTGTCAAATTGATCTTCAGACGTCTGCTTTCTCTCTGGGTTCCTGATATTTCCAAATATCAGAAAAAACAGTGCACATACGTCTGAACTTCAACGAGGCAGATGTCTGACAAGCACAAAAAACAGATATTTGGGTTTTTTGAAAAACGAAAACTTTGAAACCATAAAATCCAAAGTTTATGCAATGTAAAACGTTTGTGCTTGCGTTTGTGAGTTTTCAAGAGCTACTAAATGATACATCCACAGTTCATAGAGTACTTACATAGAATCTTATGTCGGCATTGCATTTCTTCGAAAACTTAGATCTTCGACATGAATTCTTGAACTTTGGCGAATCGCTTGATCTTCAACTTAATTTCCATTGATCTTCGCCACTTAACTCATGTGCGTCTTGAAATCAATAGTTGATTTTCAAACGAACTTCGCTTCGACTTCGAACTTTGACGCTTCAAACTCAGACTTTGGCTTCTAGCTTCTTCTTAGCTTGAATTTGACCAATTGAGAAGCACTCGTCCGAATCCTTTAACCTCCATTAGATATGACGTTTAAGCTCGATTTCCTCCGTCCTCCTTTATATGCTTACGCCGTGAGATATCCTGAATATCATGAAAAGCAATCTCAAAACGACCAAGCATATCATATACAATGTTATAAAATAAACATGATATATGAAAATTCATTGTCTCGATATCATAAAACTATGAATAGTATATCAATATCAATATCAAGATATCGATCAAGTGCAAAGTATGAGATATTGATATACCATATATGTATACATGTTATATGAAAAGCAATATATGGAACACATATATACATATACGCATTTATGATGTCAAACAAGTAGGCAAGATCATATAATACGACATTATAAATATCCATTCACAATTTGAATATCAAAACAATGAAAAGGATTAGTATTTTAATATCTAAGTGTATAACAAGATAAAGTATGAGAGATTTAAATACTATTCGACATATACACGTTATATGATATGCAAACTAGTAAACACGTGCATATAAGTTTAGTGTCGATAAAGAAGGCAAGATAAAAGAAATGACACTAAACGACTATTCATGTTTTGAAGCACATCATCAAAACCAACAAAAATATAAGCCATCAATGATGTGCTGAATCAAATTCTAAATAGATTTTAAACCCATTTAGAAAGTCTTTTAGGTTCAATTATGGTTGCGGGTTTTAACACTAATTTGTCTTTATAAACACGTACAAACTTTCGTCATGCACTGTTTTCTTTTGCCATTCGAGCTCAAGATTACAATCACTTCTGAAATTCTATTTCAAGTTTGTAAAACATCAAATCCTTGCTTGAGAACATGTAATAACTGTGAATTTTCGATAAATTTTTCTAATATCGAGTGTTTTTTTATTTTGAGTGTTTATTTATGTAAAATACCTTTGGAGAAATGTTTATATTTTTTTAAAAGCTTATTTTAGAATTTTTTCGAAACTTTTTAAAACCTAGGAATATAAATTTTTATAAGGTTATCATATTTACTCAAGCCAAAAAATATTCAAATAATTTATAATGTCTTAAAATTAGTTTACGCATTTTTATTATCAATTAAAATAATTATTTCGTAATTAAAATGAATTTCAAGGATAAACTAGATTTCTAAATTATTATACTAACTAACAAATATTTTAGATATGAGAATATTATTTAGTTTTAGCCCAAAATCATTTTTAAACTGAAAATAACAACAAATTATATTTTCTGAATTTTTCTCATATTTTTCCCGTATTTTATAATATTTTAAACAAAATTTTCAAAACAAATTCGGTTTTACAAAAACCGTTTTAAATAATAAAAGAATATATATATATATATATATATATATATATATATATATATATATATAAAATTGGGGGTTTAACTTGGACCGTTGGATTTAGATCCAATGGCCCAGGATCTGCGGCGGCGCCCACGAGGTGGGGACCACGTAAAACACGTGAACCCCCACACGCCGCAGTGTCGGCGAGATCTAGGCGGCGCCTCAGTCGTTGGATCAAAATCCAATGGTTGAAAGAAGCTGGTGGCGGTTTCAATCATCACGCGATGATTTTCAAATCATTGGGCATGGATTCCGGAGGTTTTAGGTGCCGATTTTCGTGGATTTTGACGCGGGTCGGGTGTGATTTGGATCCGGGTGTTTGGGATTTATTGTTGGGAAAAAACCTTATAAATAGAGACCCAATCCCTTGAGCTTTTCTACAAAAATTTTACTCCGAAAAATTCACAGAAAACTATTGTGTGACCAGAATTCGAAGAGTTACGCAACGGTGCAGATCACACGTTCTGGAAAAACCAGAGGAGGGAGAAAAAGCACGAAAAGGAAGACTTCATCGACTTTGCGACAATCAACAACGGTAGGATCGGTCTCCCACCATCTTGTATCTGTCACTTCTTTAATTTCTAAATCTGAATTATAATCTCTCCACACCTTAAATCGATGTTAAAAATAAATATTGCATGCTTAGATTGCAGTGCCATCATATTTATATAAAACCATAGATTTGGTGTTGATATCACGAGGTAACGATCTATCCCTCATGGACATACACATACCCACAATCATAAAATTCATGATGTTTTTTATTGGTTTGCTAAGATAGCATATCACACCTACCTTATAATATCAAAAGTTATTACTTCCATAACATACCCTCATGTTCAGAAAAGTTTATGTTCAAAATCATACGCTAATTAGGTAAGTATTTAAACAAAATACTTCAGGGGTTTAACAATAATATTTTTATTGATATTATAAAATATTTTCTAGTTTCAATAAAATACCCCAATCATTGAAAAGTCATAATATTCGTTAGATATACCCTAATATTTCAAAACAACCTATGTTCGCATAAATACCATATTTTTCTAAGTTACATAAGATAATTATACTATAGTTTTTACATCAACACCCTTTCATTTAAAGGGAATATTTTTATATTAATACTTTTAGCCTATAACCACTAAGGATTAATAAAATACCCTAATAGGGTAATATTTTACATGAAACACCCCGTGGTTACTAGGAAATTGTTTTTGAAAATGATATAAATCCTGCCGTCCATATGCAGCGGTTGTCAACGCAGAGTTACTTTTATAGAATATCACCTTTAATAAAATACCTTAATTTAAATAGGGTAATGTTTTACGTAAATACCTCGTGGTTGATAGGCAATCGTCTTTTAAAAGAACACAAATTCTGCCGTCCATTTGCAGCGGTTGCCAACACGGACATATTTCTAAAATGTTACCTCCAAATAAACACCATAATTTTATAAATTATTATTTAGAATAAAATATCTTAATCCATCCTAAAAAGATATAATTTCGTTTAAATAGCTTGACCTTTACTAAAAGGCTATTTTTAATAAAACCCATAACTTTTTCTAAAAGATGTTTCCAAAAGAATACCTAAATCTTTATTAAAAGATAACTTCAAATAAATATCATAATTTTTCATTAAAAGATGTTTTCATTAAAATACCATGGGTTTCCCAAATTATATTACATTAAAATACCATGGTTTTCTTATAAACAATAACTACTATTAAATACCATGATCTTTATTAACTAAGATTTCTATAAAATACTATGACCCACCTTACGAAGTTTAAAAGGTAATAAAATAAAATGAGTGGTTGTGGAAGGCCATATTAAATGAGATCAACTATTTGAATACAAACTTACGATATACATGACACATGATACGGTTAGGGTTAGAATACGCGAACCTAGTTATGAAATACTTTATAAACGAAGATCCCTGCAGGAATGGTGAACAGTCCAATATGTAGACAAATACTAACCCGATATTTGGCCGAATACTAACTCGATAATCGGGTGAATACTACTATTAACTCGATATTCGAGTGAATGCTAACCCGATATTCGGGTGATTACTAACCCTACATTAAGGGCAAATAATTCAATAATGTGGATGACATACAATGTGGAAATTCCATTTTTAAATGATATACGCACTAACTCTAATACGTCAAAACCTTTACACTGAACAACGGAGATTAGTTTGATTATGCAAGGATATGCGGAACTCGGATTCTTCTATTACTCGATCATGATCCCGGGAAGTGAAACTGTACATTTCATTTTCCTAGTTGTTCCGTGGCCACAACGGAATAATCACGGGTATCCGGCCCCTTATTTAACAAACTAATACGAACATTTACCTAGTAGATACCTCATACAACATGCCCTTATTTACACATACCTCATACCCTCGTACACACATACATCATACCTTTATACACACATCATACCTATATACGCATATCATATCTATATACACTTGTTTGTTTCTTCTGTACCTTTACTTCTTTATGAGGCAAACCTATCCGAGTGCAACTCGCTGACGGACTTTCATTTTCTCAATCTCTGGAATGTCCGTTAGATGAGAACGGGTATTATGATGATGATCAAGGTGTGGAGCCTATCAATGAAGATTATGCGGAGTTGACGACGAAAAATTAGGTAGCTATATTTTCGTTTGTTGCCCACATGTTTAGGGCTTTGCTTCTTTCCTTTGATATAATTAAACTATCTAGTTAATTTTTACTCATTTCCTCTGGGATGTAATAAAGTTTTGTTAATGGAAATAAATGTCTTCCGCTTTTATTATTCCGTTTTGGTACATATCCTGTATATTATAGATAATCATATGCTTAACTTAACTGTATTGAAATAGACCACCTTCAATACAGTTAGGTTGCGGACCTGTCACGTTATCTCTTCATTTTTTTGGGAAGTGAGGGCGTGACAGAACACGTTTAATCTTCATAAAAAAGGTCAATCAGAAAAGATGCAGCAAGTTTGTATTTTATCAATAAACCTAAATTTGTTTTTTTTTTTATCAATTATAAAGAATAAATATTTAACATTATAGATTGTTTTTCGCCACCCTATTGAGATAGGAATGCGTTTGCTTGTCCGGCGTGTACAGATTCCTCCGTCTAGGGTAGGCTTGGGTTTATTGATTGTGAGGATCCTAATCTCCGGTAGCCGCGAACAAAATTGCCGTTAATTATCCGTCGCTCCGAAACGAGGGAACCTCCGATTAACGGGTCGTGCGAATCATGCGAAATCAGTGTGTAAACTGGGTGTTGGAAAATAAATGCAAAGGCGGGTGTGTTCCATTTTATTTGTCTTTACTTCATTTCCTTCATATTTTCATTGTTTGTTTATATATATATATATATTTTATTTTATTTTTTCTTTTATTATTTATTAGATATATATATTATATGGGAACTTTCACTTAGGGGAAAGTTCCTAAGGGCTTGGGGCCTCCCCAAAAGGGAAGGCTCCCGAGCCCTCGAGAGCCTTCTGAATTGGGGAGGGTCTCCCGGGGCTGCGAGGCCTTCCCAATTAGGGAGGAGCTCTCGAGACTCGGGCCCCTTGCGGCTTCTTTTTTAATTTTTTTAATTGATATCTTTTATTATTATTATTTTATTTCGTTTAACTTTATAAACGGGGACAAACACACGAATTCCAACGAAATTTCGACGGCATGATTATTTGATTCGTCGATTTGTCGTGTGAAAAGAAATACGGAAAACTCCGCACATACCAAAAAGAAAATACGGACCAAAATCCGCATTCCGAAGGGAAACAAGGATCGAAGTCCGTATTTCCAAGGGTTTCCCCAAGGAAAAAGCCCAAAGGCTATCCTTTTGATGGGGCCATCATCCATTTCTGATTTGAATCCCAAAATAAAATAAATTTCTCAAATCTTCAAGACTTGGATCTTAAATAATAACAACGAAAAGTAACGTCTTTGTTCTTTTTTATGGATTTCGGATCTTGCTACAATAGAGGGTTTTCTTCTCTTTAGTATGGATTTGGGGCGCATCTCCTCTGCTTCCTTTCTTTTTTGCCTTTTGGATCTTTTTTTTACGATGGGGAGGGGAGAGATCAAAAGATTTCATTATACCTCTAAAAGAATTTTCTTCAAAAAAGAAAAAAAGAGAACATGAGAGAGATTTAGAGAGAAATAACGACTCAAAACCCTAGAATTTTTTGGGAATCAAAAAAATTATTGTTGATTTCTCATCATGATAGCCTTATATAGGCTCTACACTTTTCATTTGGGTCCCCGGGCTTGACAATATTGGGTTTTTGCCTATTTTTTACATTTATTCATAAAAAATATATTAAATTTATTTATTACGTAATCTTTTTTTCTCTTCATCGATGGTCGGCTTCACTTAGGCTTGAGATGGTTTGGGCGTGGGCCCAGTTGCTTGGGGTCAGACTCGGATTAGTTGGACCCAGGTTCACTTGGGCGTCGACTTTGATTTTTTGATTTTGACTGACTTAATTTTGTCGATAGAGTAATTTTTGATCCCAACAAAGTGCCCTCATTAATAAATGCATACCACATGTATGAGCCGTGTGCATAAAATTGATGGATCTTGTTTCGTGAAGAGGTTGACATGCTCCATTTTTGCGACATGGAGGTCGCTGGCTGATGTGCTTCCAGTGTGGAGGTCGTCGACGTGTCACCGAGACGGATAGTCGTTGGTTGACGTGCTATGGAGGCGGAGAGTTAACATATCACCGAGGCGGAGCCGTTGTTGATGTGCTACGGGGACGGAGAGTCGCTGTTTTACGTATCACCGGTACGGAGAGTCGCTGTTGACATGTTACCGAGGCGGAGGTCGTTGCAGCTTGGTTAATTTGATTTGTTTTGAGAGTAGAGCCAACATTTTTACCACTGGAATTGAGCTCCAGAGGTAACTCGTCCGATACCCAATTTGATATGACTTGATGTGATTTGGAAGGTCCCAATCTGTCTGGTGGGACCTTTGAGCTTGGAAGCACTGTTGGGTGGGACTTTAATTTGATTTGTCCGATCTCTGCCTTGTTTGGCAGGACCTTCTGGGCTTGAAAGCACTCCTCGAGTGGGACTTGGATCCTTTTTTTGTCAGTAGAGTTGGAATTTTGGATTAGGGGCTGGCATCAGCGTTGCTAACACTGGAGCACATGTGCCAGAAGCAATTCATCATTTGCCATTGGAGGCTTTGAGTATTTGGATTGTTGTTTGGCATCAGTATCGCTGCATTGGAATATCACCAGGAGCGACTCATCATTCGCCTTCGAAGGGATTTTTTTACGTGTTTGCGTCCTTACGGGTTTTCACAAGCTCACGAATAGTCCTGCTGTTTTTACTCACGAAACCTTAATATTTTCATTCGCACGCTTTTTGCTTGTGGACTAATCCTTTTTTTCTTTTCTTTTTCTTTTTTTATTTTCCAGTTTAATGACTTAGGGGTCGGCGCTGCACTTATTCTTTATTGGCCTTATCGACGCCTTGTCTTTGTCATGAAGCTGCTTCTGAAGATCTAGGAACATTGCTCGTCCCGTATTTTTGTGGACGAAGACCGGGCTATCACCGCAGGAATTGTGGGTTCTTTTTGTCCATATACCCGAGTAGGGTCTTCTGAACCAATCCGGGATTGGGCAGCATCAACCATATCTTTATCATGGTTGTAAAGCGTAGGACTTGTTCTTTCGGGTCCCACTATATAGACAGCGTGGATTGTATATCCGTCCATTGCCACATCATTGATAGAGATATTTGCTGTGCATTTGGACCATTGTTGTAGTCCGTTCCTTTCAGGGAAGGACAGGTGCTGAGAGCAGTCGGTCCGACCGGTATTTTGGATATAACTGGTACCCTTTGTTTGAGTTCTTTCTTTTGATTTTGCTCGGCGAGTGGAGCTTGACATGTCCTTGATGAGACTATGCTATGCTTTTAATTCTGGGGCTTAGACGCGCCTCTTTGCAGAACTCTTTGAATCACTGTCTTCTTGATCCGTGCAGTCATAGCATACATCTGCGCTGATCTCAGGGGTTCGAAAGAATTGTTGATTTTTATGGCAGATTTGGCTTTTGTCGCGGGGTAGCCATGTTCTTGGGACCTGACGAACTCTAATCTAGCGGGAACCTTAGCCCTTTTATTGGCGCTATATCTGAACCGTTTCCGCTTCAACTCTTCAGCTTTAAGGGCTTGGCAGGCATTTGCTTCCTTGGCGGCCGTTTTGGGCCGATTGATAGATAATTTAGAGAAGACACTTGCATTTGAGGTTGTCATGGGCCTCGCTTGGGCTGGTTTAGGACGTCTTGTTGCCCCCCGTGAGTTGACGGTTTTGTCCCCAAATGGAGAGATAGAAAGTCGCTCAAATACCGATTTGTGTTTTGGTTTGGACACCCTTACGGTTATGATGTCGGCCTTTTTTTTAGGCCGGTCTGTTGATTTGGCTTGTTGGAGTTTCTGTGACAGGGCGCTGACGGAGACCGAAGAGAATATGATGAGCCCGAATTGGATTGGATGTCCTGCCCCTTACTGCATGTGATTTGGTGGATAATTCTTTTTGCCGGTGGTTTTGATTATGCATGTAACAGTGGTCGCGTTGGAATCTGAACTTGTTTTCCTGGAAATTTAACATATTTTAGTTTGAAGTCATTTCGGACGTAACTTGAAAATTTGAGAAATTTTAGTTTAATATCATTTCAGACATGACTTGAAAGCTTGAGAAATTTTAGTTTAATGTCATTTCGGGTGTGAACTTATGGAGCAGGTATGTGAAGTGGTTCTTTGTTGGTATTCGAGTAGAAGGGATGAACGGCGAGCGGACCCTGGTCGTCATCCATTACTTGCGACTAACAAGCATTCAAAATGCCATCCTTGTTGATTATTGTTGAGAGTTGTTTATTGTTGAAAGCTGATGATCTGGATAAAGGAGCATGGCTTCGTACAGACAACAACGTATGCCTTTGCTGAGTTCGCTTGACTGAAGAGATGGGAGAAGAGATGTGTTTCACCGAGCGTGCTAAAATCTGTAGAGTGTTTTTCGCCAGCCTATTGAAATAGTAATGCGTTCGCTTGTTAGACTTGTACAGATTCTCCCGCCTTGTGGGGATTTTAATCTCCGGTAACCGCGGGCAAAACCGCCGTTAATTACCCTCGCTCCGAAATGAAGGAATTTACGATTAACGGGTCGTGCGAATCATACGAACTTAATGTGTAAACTGGGTGTTTGAAAATAAATGCAAAGGCAGGTGCATTTCATATTTGTTTTGACTTCATTTCCTTCTTATTTTCATTGTTGTTTGTTTATATATATATTTTATTATTATTTTTATTATATATAAATATTTTTATATGGGAACTTTCCCCAAGGAAAAGTTGAGGGAAAGTTCCTAAGGGTTTATGGCCTCCCTAAAGGGGAAGGCCTCCAAGCCCTCGGGGGCCTCCCCAATTGGGGAGGAGCTCCCGAGACGGCGGGGGCCTCCCCAAGTGGGGAGGAGCTCCCGAGACTTGGGCCCCTTGTGACTTCTTTTTTATTTTTATATTTTTAAATATTTTTTTAATTGATATCTTTTATTATTATTATTATTTTTATTATATTTCGTTTAACTTTATAAACCGGGCTAAACATGAATTCCGATGAAATTTCGGCGGCATGACCATTCGATTCGTCGATTTGTCATGTGAAAAGGTGAAATAAGGAAAACTTTGCACCGACCAAAAAGGAAATACGGACCGAAATCCGCATTCCAAAGGGAAATACGGACCGAAGTCCGTATTCCCAAGGGTTTCCCCAAAGGAAAAGCCCGAAGGCTTTCCCTTCGATGGGGTCACCCTCCTCCGTTTTCGATTTGGATCCCAAAATAAAATAAATTTCTCAAATCTTTAAAACTTGGATCTTAAATAATAACAAAGAAAAGTAATGTCTTTGTTTTCTTTTATGGATTTTGGATCTTGCTACAAGAGGGTTTTCTCCTCATTTGTATGGAATTGGGATGCGTCCTACTGTCTCTCTTCTTTTTTGCCTTTTGGATCTTTTTTTTGGATAGGGAGGGGAGAGATCAAGAGATTTCTCTATATCTCTAAAAGAATTTTCTTCAAAAAATTGAGAACATGAGAAATTTAGAGAGAAATAACGGCTCAAAACCCCAGAATTTTTGGGGAATCAAAAAATTGTTGTTGATTTCTCATCATGATAGCCTTATATAGGCTATACATTTTTAATTTTGGCCCTTGGGCTTTACAATATTAGCTTTTTGCCTATTTCTTTACATTTATTCACAAAAAATATATTAAATTTATTTATTGCATAATCTTTTCTTCTCTTCGTCGATGGTCGGCTAGCTTCGCTTGGGCTTGAGGCGGTTTGGACGTGGGCCCAGTTGCTTGAGGTCAGACCCGGGTTAGTCGGATCTGGGTCCATTTGGGCGTTGGCTTTGACCTTTTGATTTTGACTTTGACTTTTAATTTTGGCAATGGGATGTAATTTTTGACTCCAACAAACATCTTGGATTTTATATAGTAGTTAATGGATTTTTAGCGATTTACTTTTTATGTTAATAATAATTTTATGTCACAAAATTCTTATGAAAATTTATAATATCATTTAATTTTATCTTTGATAAAAACATAAGATTTAAGGATTGAGATGTGCATAACAAATGCTAGTAAGACACAAAACTACACTTGGATGCAGGTGTAGACCCACGTACAATTCATTGGTACATGTGCCCCCACTAAGATTTTATGAAAGAAATAATCCCTACTTTTAGCTATTAACGCAATAACATATTATGAGAGTATATTATATATATTTTGTTCTTAAACAGAACATAAAGATATTATCACTTAAGTGGTCGTATGGCATATTTTCTAGCAAGAGGTGGGTTCAATTTCTAACATTGACATGATTATTTTTTATTTTAATTAAATTGATTATAAATCCTATTGTGTATTTTTCGTAAACAAAAATAGTTTTTGTCTCAATTGGAATGGAGAATATAATAGAATAAATATTTTAAATATAATCTTGTCTCATAGATCGTCTTTATTATTATAACCAAAACCGAATGAATTAACGTGTCTTCTCCTTTTCAAGTATTAATAAAAATTTTGAGAATTTTTTTTATAGATTCAAGTGCTTCACATCAGCAACATTGGTATTCTCTCTCTCGCCCTCTAATATAATTTGCTCTTTGCAATAGTATATATACACATTCACCACATGTGCAATAAATTTATTGTCTTATTTTTACCATGATTTATATGATATAGTTCAAGATATAAAGTCTTGCAAAAAATTGAATCAATATAAAATCATGTTATATATTTCCATTAAAAGCTACTTTTATATATTATGCATTTTGAATCTTTAATGGAACATTCCTACTTGTTGTGCCCTTGCTGAACAAAATTTCCGGATCAAACACGACTCGAATGCCACTTTTGATAAGATAATTATTAGATGTGAACACCACATGGTTGAACTTTACAAAATTTAGAAAGTAACATTAGAAGTAACATTTGTTAGCAGTACCAATTTAAGAAGATAGACATTTGTTATGCACTTGTCAAATTAGGAGAGAGAGTGAGACACTTGTTATCAAGATTATGCATGCCATTAGAGATCGACACATAACCACATACAATGGCAAAGGGAAAAAAATATAAATAAGGGATGTTTGGCAACTATTTTTATATCACAAAAAAGCACAAAAAGGAAAAAGGGAGAAGAAATGATGGAAAAACGAATTTAAGCATAGAAGGCATGAACAAACTAACTATGTTATATTTTATGAGTTTAGTTTTCTTTTAAATATGACGATGCATCTTTCTAATACATGTCATTTAAATGCAGTCCCTCATATTTTATGTTACTTATATCTTACCAATAAGTTTTATTAACATGACAATATTTAATTTTTTATATATAATTGATCATATTATCAAAGTTCCATATATATCCTCAATTTTATTTAACTTTCAGGTTATGAAATTGCTATGAACATAAACCTACATCAATTTACTAATCTACTTAGTTAACTAGTCCAGTGAAATATCATGATTTGACAACTTTTTTCTTAATACAACTTTTTTCTTAATAACAGTAAAAGATTCCGTAATTAAAACACGATGTTTAAATAAATCAACAACATGAAAACATATAATTCAGACAAATTATTTGTCTATACTTTAGTTGTACCATCAATCATCTAGGATAAAGCAATTTATATTTGTTCCAGAGGGTTTAAACTTGGAACATGAAGTGAGGTGCCAATGACTGTATTGATTGTAAATAGTTGTATTCTTATTGTAATATAGTTGAAGGTTCTTGAGGTTGGCCGAAAGTAAAGGGCATTATTATTTTTAGGCCAACCGAGGAGGGGGACTTTGACCAGTGTTTAGCTTGTCTCTACTCAAAACAAACGGGCATCTATGTCACTTCTTGGATGTTCACTGTTGGTTTTCTTTATGAGATGAACTCAACATCGTCCTCTAGAGTGAACTTTTCATATTAATAGTTATATTATTATAGTAACATAGTCGAAGGTTTTTGAGGTTGGCTGAAAAAGGAACTTGGATTGTGACAAAAGTAAAAACACTAATTTTTTTTAGTTCAACTGGGGGATTTTGACTAGTGTTTACAAACAATAGAATGGTCCTCTATGTCTCTTCTTGGATGTTCGCTGTTGGTTTTCTTTATGAGATGAGCTCAACATCGTCCTCTATTGTGAAATATTCATATTCATAGTTTGTTCAAGGATAATAACAGTTCTAATTATTATAAATAAGTCCCTTCCAATTTCATTCAAAGAGTAGGTGATAGTATATCTTGTTCACATTATACATATGGCTTTCTTTGGTACTTCATGATTCTATTTTTTGTTTTATTTGTAGGAGCACCATCATTTACTGCAAAGTTGTTTCAGGCACTTGAAGATGGTTCAATCGTAAAACTAGACATGACCTTGGATGCTATTGAGAAATCAGAACCATCTCAGGCTCCCATTACGGAGGGAATTCATCCCTTCAAGAATTCATCACCAAAAGAGGGCAATCTTTCGACATCTTCAGAATCGTCCAGTGATACTGATGATAAAGAAGTTAGTGACGACGACGATGACGACCGCAACCATAAACATCGTAAGAGGGAGGCCCAAACAAATTCTCTTGAATCTGATATCCAAGAGCAATTTATAAGGAGACCTAACAGGAAGCGGAACAAGCCTTATAATAATGGGCAAGAGGAGAGGCACACCTCGTCAAAGTTCAACAACTGTCATTCTGATTTTACACCTATACGGCCTCCTTTAGATTTAGGCCCACACGCTAGATTCAATCAACCACTTCGCAATGATCTAGCTCAGCGCTTTGATTTATCTTCATCTCTCAACCGTCCTATTGGTAGAGGAAGAGGAAGGAGTACCGTCCCCTGGAGTCAACATGATTCAAGATTTAACCTGCATGATACCCTTGATTTTGCTTCACGGATGGCTTCACAAGGGCCTACACATCCTAATCTCTTTGTTGGAACAGGCCTACCAAATGCTGCTAGTGGATTTGGTTTCATCCCTGGGATGCCCAATGCGATTATGGATCCACTTAACCCACTTGTCTTGCAAGGGGCCCTACGACCAACGATTAGCCCTCCTTTGAATCTTGGCATGCCACGTCAGCGATGCAGAGATTTTGAGGAGCGGGGATTTTGCCTGAGAGGGGATATGTGCCCGATGGAACATGGCTTGAATCGCATAGTTGTGGAAGATGTTCAGGTACTTATTATTTTTAATTTATTGCATCACATATTGAAAAGCTCATTTGATGGCATTAGTAATTTTTACTGTTAAATGATGGATTCTTGTGTTGACATTGTTTATCTTCTTAAATTTTTTCCATTCTTTCTTGTGAATTTATTCAGGTATTTATTATATTGATTAATACATCTGTTATTCTTTAAAGTTCAGTTTGTCTTGGCAGTTATCACTTTACTGCTCAAATGAGCTTTGGCCTTCTGTATTGTTTGCTACTTGAATTATACTTGTCTTCTTTTAGTTCATTGTACAATTAAATCCTTGATAAGGAAGCAGTATTGATGTGTTTGATATCATTAGTGTTATACTTGGAATATAGCCGACCCAAAAATTGGGGATGAAGGCTTGTTGTTGTAGCGTTATACTTGGAATATATGTTTGTTGAATAAATAATGCTTTTATGTAAATCATAAAGGGACAATAAACTTCGACCTTGAAAGTGTAGGTCAGCACGAGCAACTCTCTTGCATGATACTGTTCTGAATTTCTATCTGGACTGTATACTTGTTAACTTGGAAGCTGTTTTAATGCTGATGTATTTAAAATTAGAACTATAAATCATTAACATACTAAAATTTCACTTAGCCTTTTCAGTTTGATTTCTCTCTGAACAGATATAACTTACACAAATCATTCATGTTTCTTTTCCCATATTTTATAACCTTCCGAACTAATTACTGCTTTCATTGCAGAGCCTATCTCAATTCAATCTTCCTGTTTCTATACCAATTCAAGCTGTTTCAGCAGCTTTACCTCTAGGTCCTGTCACCTCAGGCCAATTGGCAAACACTAAATCCATATCCAGTAAACGTAGCAAATCTGGAGTGATGGTTGATGCATTAAATATCAGCGATATTCCATCTACTTCTGGCGCCGGTGATGCGGATGTATATGATCCCGATCAGCCTCTATGGAATAATGAGAGGCTTCCTTCTCCAAATATTGAAGATGGAAGTTCATTGAATGGAGACTCCTCTGTTCGCATTGGAAGTGAAATTCCAAGTAGAAAAGTCACTGGTAATATTGGTTCAATGAATACCAGTTCATCTGTTTGGGGCCGAATTAGTTCTGGAAACAAGTCAGATCCAGGCGGCAAAATTCGTAATGTTGGAAATGTGTTGAAGGAAAATCATGAAGAAGCTATAAAGAATACCCGTGCTTTCAATCAGAGCAAAGGGTCTGCTAACATGGAGATTGATTCAAAAGCAACAACCACTCAACCTTTTGCTAGATCACATGCAGATCCTGCACATATAAATGGAAGAGCATTTCCTAAAGCTTTACGTACCCTCTATGTAAATGCCATTCCTCAAAAAAGCAATAGGAGGGATGCACTCATTTCGCATTTTAAAAAGTTCGGCGAAGTTATCGATATTTATATTCCTCTGAATAGCGAAAAAGCTTTCGTGCAGTTCTCGAAAAGGGAAGAGGCAGAAGCTGCCCTTAACTCTCCTGATGCTGTAATGGGTAACCGTTTCATAAAACTATCTTGGGCTAATCGTGATAGAATTCCTGATGATGGGCAAAGTAGTGGGCACAATGCGATTGCACAGTCCAATAGTCTAGCACCTGCTTCTGTTCCATTTAAGCAATCTGCTGCTAATGGAGGAAAAGGAACTGTTCCAATCTCAGCTCAAAAGAGTAGTAGTATACCTCCTGTTGAAGCACCGATTGCTCCTGTAAAAGGTCTGATGAGTAATGCCCCCAAAGCAGCACCTCCTGCACAAAAGAAGTTCCAGAGTGCAGAGCTTTTGGAAGAGATTCGCAGGAAACAAGAGAGTCTGGCTAAGAAACGTGAGGAATTCAGGCGCCAATTAGAAAAAATTGAGAAACAAGTAATACTCGTAGTACTTTTTTAATTTATGTCATCGGTTTTTATAGGATGGACAATTGTAGGATAGCCAATCTCGCCCTCTCGTTATTTTCAGTTTTAATTGATGAATCGATAGAAGCCAATAAAACCAACTTGCAACAGATAGTTGAGTTAAATAGCACAAGTCATTGTATAAACCATTTGCTCAGTCTGCTGATGTCTGCTATCTGAAAGCTTGTGTTATTCGCAAAGCGATTTTGAATTTTATTTAGGTAGTATTTTCGTTGCAAAGGTAACTATGGAACCATTGACAGAAGTACCTTTTGTTTTCATAACATCAAGCGAAATGGGCCCAAATCTATATAACTTGTAATTAGAATTTGATAACGTGAGAATGGTTTGTAGCATAGTTGTTCTGAATTGTAAAGATGCTGTCATCTTGAGTTTTATTAAAGATTCAGAATGATGTTTAGTCTGGTAGAGTTTATTTCTGCTAAATATTTCTTATTTTCTTTTACGGTTATGCTGATTATTTTGAAATTAAAAAACATACCAAGGAAAATGCTAAATGAATGTATAGACTCTTGTTATAGCTTCCAGTAGATTTAAGTTTAACCCTTTCACACCATCAGTTGTGATTTATAAGTAATGAACCCCACTATTATTTAGTTCCCCACTGTCTCCTGTCACATCATAAGAGAAGAAGCTATTGAATTCATTTTAGAAAATAGAAAGTTTTAAATCCTACTTGCAGGAGTTCACATATATGATATATCCCTTGTACAACTCTTTAGTTTAAGTTTCATTATCCTTCATTTATCTATAATAGTTGACATGCTTACTGCAGGCTATTCCAATTAAGAAGGGGGATATGGGACCCGAGCAGACAGTTAAAAGGCATAAAGTTGATGCAGGTGGTGCATCTGAAAAAACTGCTACTCCCAGGAACCTAGGCCAAGTAGCTGAGAAGATATTAGAGAAGATCTCTGAAGGGGTGCTTATTCCAAATGGTTCAAAAGCAAATTTTAATGTTCTTCAACAATCATCAAAGAACATGTATCAAACAAGTCCACTCCCAACAACAATAGTGAATAGATATAAGCTGGATAATCGATCTACTTCATTTCGAATTCTTCATCCTCTGCCAGCGGGTTTTGCAAGTGTGAGTTAGCCTTCTCCTTCCATTTCATTCAATTGATCTCTTTCACAGGCATGCTAATAGATATAGCATACATCACTCTTAATATGTCTATTGCAATTCTTACCTGCCATATAGAGTTTACTTTGTCAGTTAAAGGGGTCCGCTAATTATTTTCTTGCTCTTTCTTTACTGTGAGCAAGTGGTTGGTCTTGTGGTCATTTTGGATGTGAGATGAGAAAGAGAGTTAAACCGCATCATGAAAAATCAAAATATCGGTAGTGTTCAGAGGTGGTAGCAACATTCATGCCATTAGTTATTATCAGTGCTGTCAAATTGCATTTTCCAAGAATAGAAAAAAAACGAGGACAAATAGTCACAGCTTAGAATGCAATGAAGAACTATGTGACATCATGGCATTGTATTCTACAAAGCTATGCAGATCATTGTTTATATATATATAGGGTAAGGCTAATTTACTCTCAGGCATAACCGGCTTAGTTATGCCTTGTGGATTATTATTTCACTTGTTCTTCATGCATGCATAAAATAAGGATGATTTTGGTCATTTAAAAAGTGAGAAAGTAGAGAAACTAGTAATTAATGAGGCAATTGATTAATTCAAGGAGAGAGAAAATCTAATAGGATTGTTTACAAGATCCTCCACACTCAAAACTACCTTTACTTTATGCATGCATGAAGGACAAATGAAGTAATTATTAACAGGGCATAACTAAGCAGATTATGCCCTGGGAGTAAATTAGCCTCACACACACACACACACACACACACACATATATATATATATATATATATGAGAATAATGCAGGAAAGAGGCCATAGGAGGGCATTTCCTCCTATGGCGTCGAAAAAGTATGTCATCCAATATTTTATTCGACGATTGGCTTCCATCATCATCATCTTTATCATCTAAGATGTGGATACATCAAATTTCATGTGCTTCTACCATTTTTTACCGTTGAATTAGTAATGTAAAAAGTTGTATTGGCGGTAAACCGTTAATTTTGCACTCACTAAATCAATGGTGAAAAATGGTAGAATCATATAAAATTTGGAGTATTCACATCTTAGATGATAAAGATGAAGATCATGGGTGCCAATTGTCGAAAAAAAATCGTAGAGTGTATTTTTTCGACGCCATAGGCGGCCCCTCCTATGGCACCTTCCTCCATTATTCTCTCTCTCTCTCTCTCTCTCTGTGTGTGTGTGTGTGTGTGTGTGTGTGTGTGAAGCTATACTCATGTTATCTTGCTGAAGCAGAGGCAAAACAGATTTGGAAAACAAATGTAAAGGTTGTATCGTTCTTGTGATAAGTTCACAATTTATAACGGTAGGTGTAGCTTACATATTTTTCAAATATATGTACTTACTGCATCTTTGATGCAAGAACGATGCATGGGAACAACTAATACAGCCACTAATTTTTTTTCCATATAATTTCTGAATCACCAAGTACGTAAGGGACCCAACTAGAAATAGTTCATGGGGTAAAACTTTCCATACCAAAATGAGGTTACAACAACAACTGAGCCTTTTATCCCAAGCATATGGGGTAGGCTACATGAACCAACATGAGAATCACGCCGGGTCTAGCACATGAATCCTCCGCCTCCACTCACTCCTATCGAACAATATACTTTCATTGAGGCCTTTGGCAACCATATCGTTTCGTATTACCTCCATCAATGTTTTCTTCGGTCTCCCTTTTGTCCTTTTGCCATTGCCCATATCGAGAGTATCTATTTGTTGAACCGGTGCTTCCATAGGTCTGCGTCGTACATGACCAAACCATCTTAGCCGGTTTTCCCGCATCTTCTCCTCCACAGGTGCTACACCAACTTTTGCACGGATATTCTCATTTCGCACCTTATCTTTTCTAGTATTACCGTACATCCAACGAAACATGCGCATCTCCACTACGTGCATCTTCTGTGTGTGATGCTTCTTAGGAGCCCAACATTCTGTACCATATAATAAGGCAGGCCGAATAACGCTCCGATAAAACTTCCCATTCAATTTTAACGGAAAGTTACGATCACACAAAATTCCTGTTGCATTCCTCCATTTCAACCAACCAGCTTGGATCTTTTGATTAACACCACTATTGATCTCCCTATCCTTTTGGATGATGGAATCTAGATATCTAAACTGATCGCTCGATAATATCTCTTGCCCTTCCAATGTTATACCAATATGGTTTTGACTTCTCTGTTTACTAAATTTGCAATGCATATATGCTGTCTTGGACCTGTTCAATCTGAACCCCCGAGATTCCAATATTTGCCTCCATAATTCCAATTTGATATTAACCCCTGCTTTCGTTTCATTTACCAGAACAATATCATCAGCGAATAGCATACACCAAGATACCTCATCTTGGATAGTTCTAGTAAGCTCATCCATCACGATGGTAAACAGGAATAGATTTAATGCAGATCCTTAATCTAAACCAATTGTAATCGGAAAATCACTCGTTATGTCGCCGCAAGTTCTGACATTTGCCACTACTCTATCGTACATATTCTTGATTATGTCAATATACTTGACGGGGACCCTCTTCTTCATTATTGTCCCCCGTAATACCTCTCTAGGTATCTTGTCGTACGCTTTCTCTAAATCAATAAATATCATATGCAAATCTCTTCTCCTCTCTCGAAAACGCTCGACAAGTTGACGAAGCAAATGAATAGCCTCTGTCGTCGATCGTCCAGGCATGAACCCAAACTGGTTCTCTGTTATCTTAATATCCTTCCTTAGCCTGTGTTCAATCACTCTCTTCTAAAGTTTCATGGTGTGACACATAAGTTTTATTCCACGGTTGTTTGAGCAATTTTGAATGTCACTCTTGTTCTTATAGATAGGTACAAGGATACTTTTCCTCCATTCATTTGGCATCTTTTTTGTCTACCAAATCTTATTATTCTGTCAGCCATTTAACGTATATTTCTCCTAAGTATCTCCAAACCTCGATAGGAATCCCATCAGGAGGTTGCTAGTTTGATTCCTAAAGGGGTCGCATCCAAAAAAAAAAGAAGAAAGAAAAAGAGTAAAATGTATGAATGTAACAAGGTTCTTCTCTCTATGTCGGGGTTAATTGAATCAGATATTTTCATTTATTTCCATTGGAAAAGCAAACCTTGATGATGACTTCAAGGAAAGCATAGTCCCTCAACACTTCAGGCCTGTGTGATAATGTGCACGGAATATTTTGAGGCCATGTTAGTGGGTAAAGGGTTTAAATGTTCCGAGGCTTCAGTAGAATATTCTCTATAAATTTACAATTTTGGTTTGGAATTATAACATAAGGGCTGACATGAACTTTCATAACTATGTTTACTTGTTCTCTCCAAAGAAGCACCGACACACAATAAACTTTGAAACAGTTCTTAGTTCATTTGAGAAACAAAGATGTGTTGTATCATATATGATGCCCAAGTGTCCATGCTCCATAGGTTGCCATATGTATCCCTTGAACCTCCACTGTGCATTCAAAATGAGATTGTCTTCACAGCTCGATTCAAAGACCAGAAAGCTCAGGCAAAGAATTGAGTAATTGACAGAGTTATGCCAGATGACCTTCTTTTAGTCCTCTATAAGTCGGTGCCATATCCTTTCCGACTTAAATATGTCCGAAAGTGGTTCATGCATAAAGCTTGATGGTTGCCAGGTATCCATATCTGCCTTCTCATGCAATGAAGGAACAATTCTTTAAACTCCCATAGACAAAGAAAGAGTCTGCAAGTTATGTAGTGAGCCACTTTCATCCCTGGGGAACAAAAAAGACCAAAAGAGCAGATGGATCATTCCCAGATGCATGGAAACTTGTACTACCAGTAGCATAGCATGTTGGTTATTAGCTTGCGAGCTTGGTTCATTTTGTTCATCTTAACCACAGGTTTTGGTTTTAGATTTTATATCTACTTTGCAAACATGTGCTAGCTTCAGTTATAAATCACTGAATCACATAATTTGCTGGTCCCAGTAGAACATCAAGATCGAGAATGGAGCTGCTGTTCTTTGAACCATGCTTTCTAACCAATTCAGAACTTCTGTGCACCCATATCTATGGATGCTAATTGTCGCTTCTAGGATGAACTATTGTATCACTATGCTGTTTTAGATTGATATTGAAGCATGTTAGCCAGGACCATTTAATATGTGATTTATTACCTCTGTTTGTGTGTTTGTGTGCACACCCCTGCTGTTTATCTTCCTTTTCTTCTTTTAAAGCAGCCATGTCATCAGGACTGCTCGGTCTAAGTTTCATTAGTGCAGAAGAGTTTTTCAGCATTCAAATATTTTTTGCGTTTGTGTACACCAAAATTAATATATGATAAAATAAAATTAAACTGACACCAGCAGCAATAGAAAGTTCCTGCACCTTGTTTGCCTGTGCAAGTGGAACAATAACCAGTTCTTTTCCCTTTATAATTTCTTTTTGTCCTTCACAGGTTGCTGTTATCAAGGACCATTTTTCACGTCATGGTGTTATCTCATCTGTTATGCTCGAAGACCCAGGACATATCGAGAATGAAAGCCTGAACCCTTGCGAAAAGTGTTCAGCCTGTATAACTTTTTCCACCCGCCATTCAGCTGAGAAGGCTTATCAGACCGGTAAATATTGGAATGGTCACAGTTTACAGTTCAAGTGGCTCACAGTCTCCAAAAACAATAGTGGTGACTGCGGTGAACAAGAAATTTCTTCGGGTTCGTCTCCTAAGATAGCTCAAATCGCTGGTATCCCACTTAATATAGTGACATCTGAGTCATCTTCATCTGCCGCAGAAAAATTATCTTGCAGTGTTATTTCTGAGGTAGAACCTAATCATGAGATTGAGGCCTCAGATTGTTCTCTTATTTCGCTGCCTAAATCTCCTGTATTTAACTCTCAATGCCGTCCATTGGATTCGCCTGATGCATTAATGATTGAGGATGGCAATGAACATTAGCTCGTACTGTGAGGTAGGTTGTGCTTTCACTATCAGTTATGTTTCAGCATTTTCCATTTGAATTATATATATATATATATATATATATATATATATATATATATATATATATATATGGGATTGATCTATTGCAATTTACAACAATTTTTAACGATCCGATCCGTTTGAGTTGATCACCCTACCCTCAAATATATGTGTATGAAAAATCAAAGGATTTGAAGCCCTCTAACCTATGGATCGATGGGTGTAAAAATGAACGCCTTTCGATAATGCAACATAAAGTGCAGCCGATGCATGGCTAGAGGTCTTCAAATCCTTTGAATTTTTGTGCACATATATTTGAGGGTAGGGTGATCAATTTGAACGGATCGGATCGTTAAAATATGTCGTAGATCGGGAGTTCCCGTTTTTAAAAATGCGGACCGGTTTGCAATGGATCACTCCCCTACACACACACTTGTTTCTTTGTATCTGCCTGTTTTTTTTGGGTATATACACACATGTGTATGCTCGCATAAAAGATCATAGTTTGTACTTTAGCAATTATATTTATATTTTACTATTGTAGAATGTAAACCTAAAAGGTGGATTTAGGTTGATCTACACACAGTTGTTTGCTTCCGAATTGTATGGCCTTTACTGCTTTATCGCTGACAAGAAGTCCTTCAGGTATTTGTAATTTTGTGAGCCATAATCACTAAATAATGATGCCTAAATCTACCGAAACATAAAAATATGATATGCACTCTGTAATATGATCCTAAAGAATAAGAAACATGAAAACTAAAGATAAAAACATCCATATCATCAACTTCAACATAACAAACACTTGGTCAAGAAAAGGTTAAATATTGTTATCGTTAAGCCATTAACCAAAATGATGCCACAGTTGAAGTAAGAGTTACCTGGATAACTTACCTTGCATGGTTGAGATCATGCTTTCTTTGTGTGTATTATTTCTGCACCTCAACCTGTTATTTCTTTAGGGGTTGGCAGGTGTTTTCATTTTTATTTATTTTATATATTTACATTATTTTTTATCATATTTTACTTTATTTTGTGGGGGTGAGGGTTGCTGGTGGAGGGGGGCGTTACTGGTATATTAGTGGGTGCATGTGTATGAGCTTGTAGGCAGGGGCGGATCCAGCAAGGATCCAGCGGGGTCAAGTGCTCCCACTGATTTTTCCCAAAAAGTTAGAAGACTAATATCTGCTGCAATTAAGTGTTGCATTTTGGAATATATGTTATACATATATATGCTATAAAATATCAAATAATGGAGTCTAGCCTGGATGATAGGTTAGCGTGTTCCCTAGAGATGGGTTCAATTCCCACTACTTGTAAGTTTGAGTTTTAATCAGACTTCATAAAAGTTGAAAATATCCATTGTCGGTACTTAAATTATTTTAAAGCTTGTTGTCTACTTTTTATTTTGTATAATTATTTATATTTATTATTTTGTTGGACTTATCAATAGAATCTTGTTCGCTTTGTTGTGCTCTTGCTAACCAAAATTCCTGCATCCACCCTTATTTGTGAACACACAAATATGCGTAGAATTTGCAAATTAGTGGGAAAAAAATGTACCGTTGTTGAGCTCGTTGTTTGTAGCTGTCATTTCTATGTGCAATTTTTTTTCCAGAGTGGCTTGTGTGGACTGTTACACATGGTCACATACATCCCTTGTGTTCATCGATATAAACCTTAAAAAACAGTCAAAATTCTACTTTAAACAAGTCATCCCCCCTCCCTTTCCATATGAACAATGACGAAGGCGTCAAACAAGAATGTGTGCGAACTACTGGACAAAACATTTTAGATCAAGCATCTAAACAAAGTAAAGCATCATCCTAGTTTTGCATAAAACTAGAACTATAATAACTGAATTATTAAATAATAAATTTCAGTTAGTCAACGTTACCCTTAGCCTCAGGCTTAACTTGCCTCAAACAATATTTATCTGACAATTCAGCTTTTAGATGGCGTTGAGTGGTCATTTTTCACAATTCTAGAATAAATGTCAAAACCTTTTTCATGTTTTGGGGTTTCTTATTTTGAGTCGCGTATTACTTTTTAGAAAAGAAAAGGCGCTTTTTAATTTCAAAAGCCAACTAAACAGTGCATGGTGTATATATAAACAAAACTAATGTACATCTCCCCCCCCCCCCCCCCCCCTTCTGAGGCTCACTGCCTATAAATTATGTATTGCACACTGCTTTCTTTCCTTTTGCTAAACAAACCATAACCAACCAATCTTTATTTCGTGCAGGTATCATTATTCTTTTGGTGAAGCATCAATGCACAATGGAGCTATGGACTTTTGCTTCATGTAAAGTGCATCTCTTTTGTCGGCCAGGGAGAAGTTTCTTATCTTTAATATTAGCAATTATTCCAGGAAAAAAATCGCAGTTTTTTCGTGTGTTCTAAGAACTATCCTTAATACAAACATATTTGTTTTCCCATGTTTATTAGGAAACAAATGAGGAGTTAATATAACTGTTAGTCACCCAGCTAGGGTCTGTGCTCTCTTCTATACGATGTATGGTTTAATTTTTATAAATATTTTTATGTTTTACTTTTATTTCATCCTCTATTACTCGGTATTATCAGTAGTCTGTATAATACCAGTAGTGACCTTTCGAGTATTTCTAGCTGATATTCAGGCCTCAAGTGACGATATATGGAGCTGACCAACTGTTTGTATATGGTAAGATTCTGTTGATCCTTATTTTGTTAAAGGAGACGACGATTATTTTTGTTTTATTTTCTTCTTTCTTTTCGTAGAGGTATAAAAATGGTCTGAACTTTTTCTCTACTTTGCTCTAGGGTTCCTTTATATTTTATTTTTCAAATTATATATTTCCATAATCTTTTAGAATTTCATTCCCAAAGGAGGGGATTAAATACGGCAAAAAAAGAGAGCGGATAATCAGGTGGAAGGGGGAAAAATGATTTATGTGATTGAGTTGAAGGAAGACATTAAAAATTCTTATGATGAAAAAGGGAAAAAATAATAATAATAGGAGGAGACGAAGAAGAAGAAAAAAGAAGATTATGATGGGGACAAGGAGTAGAGAGGGGGGAAAATGAAAAATTCAAGAGAGAAAAATATAATTAGTGAAAAAGGGAAGATTAAATGCTTTTCTTGTTTTGTTGAAGTTTAATTTTTCCCATTCATCTTCAAATTTTGATCAAAGATTTTTGCTTTTGTACAATCAGTGCATTAGTATCTCATTTGCTGCTGTCTTCATGAGTTTTGCATTTTTTTCCATCAAAATTTTCCCTTACTTGACCCCAGTCTTCAATTTAATTGTCAATAATCTGAAGTGTAAAGAAATGTTGTTATTTTGTAGAAATTTTATTCGATTCAATTGATAGTATATGATTAAATTATTTTGTAGAAATTTTATTCGATTCAATTGATAGTATATGATTAAATGAAATTCATATGTACTTTTGTTTCTATCATCTTTGCTTATATGAACCACATCAAGAAAGTCAATTGTTTTTTTATTTATTTTGTCCCCTTGAAAATTGACTATTTTTTGAATACCACATCCACATAATTGCTATTTGTTTGTAGTCCACTCGAAATTTTTTACCCAACTAAAAAACTCACTCTAGTTCACTTTGAGTTGGTCAACGTTTTTTGACCGTCGAAAATTACCGTTAGAGAGTGTAAAACGACTGAAATACCTTCATCTTCTCCACCAGCTTCCTCTTCTCCCTCAGCCTCCCCATCTTCCTTCTCACCGATGCCCCTCTCGCATCCTCATCGACCGCTGCTGCCTCAGCCTCCTTTCCTACCTCCATCCTCTTCTCCGCCCTCATCTCCACCCTTTTCTCTACCATCATTATCACCTTAACCTACCACCACCATCAACACCTAGCACAATCATCACCCACCACTGCCATTAGCACCACCCTCGATCACGATTAAATGCTCATCTTCAGGATCCCCTTCCACAAATCTCATCCTAGAAATCCTTGATCGAACCATCTCTTCTTCCCAAACACACGATTAAATGTTCCTAAATCTCCAGCAACACCAACAACCCAACATCTCATCTCTCGTGCTTCGCCACCGTCACATCTCCGTTCACCACCACCACAAACACCTCCGGAGACCTTCGCCACCGCCTCCGCCGTCTAATTGCCGAGTTCCGATTCTTCTCCCCCCTCGATCGCGTCAAACACCTCCTCCACTACACCGCCACCCTCCTTCCTTCCCTGACTCCTCCACTACGCCGAGACCTCCACTACGACTGCGTTAAGTGCCTCCTCCAGCATAACCACCACCCATCAACTCTGACGAGGTGTACAGTCGGTGGTGAGACCCATCACGAAGGATGTGAAGAGGAGGGCCTTGATGATGATGAACTTGATGGTGGTGGTGGTGATGAGTTAGAAGAGAGAGGAGATAAAGATGTGAGGCCCATCCCAAAGCATGGTGGTGGTGAGTGTTGATGATAAGAAGGTGATGAGTGTTGATGATGAGATTGAAAGGGGTTTCTGTTGCTGCTACTGCTGCTGCCGCCATTGGATCTAACTTTGTTGGGGCCTGAGAAACATGCGTCCATGTTCCTCTTCATCTTTTTTTAATGTAGAATTTTTTTTGACAACCGAGTATCCCTGGCTAGTCTAGGGGGTCCCATGACATACCCACGCATGTCCAGGATCGAACCTGGGCATGCACATTTAATTAAAGAAAGAAAGGGGGAAGGGGGAAATACCCTGTGTGTGGGGGGGGGAGGGGGGGGGGGAGGGGAGGTTCGAACACGAGACCTCCCACCTCGCACATCCATGCTACAACCAACTGGCTTATGAGCTATAGGTTTTTTAATGTAGAATTTTGAGAGAGAATCCTCAAATTTATTGAGATTTTGGGGATAAAAATTCCTTCGGGGGTTGAGGAAGTCGATGACAAAAAGAGCATCGCCGGAGATGATGAGAAGGTGGAGAATGAAGGAGGATGATGATGATAATAGGGGGAAGATGATGATGATGATGAAGAAGGGGTGGCGGTGATGGCCAGGGTGAGGGGTCGGAGGGTGATGGTGAGGGGCAACAAAGGCGGCGGGTGGGGGGAAGGGGGCGAGGTGGGGATACCGGGGTCAGGGCATGGGCGTCGTCGGTGATGACGATGAGAGAGAAGGGAGGAAGAAGAAGAATGAGAGAAGAGATAGGGGTGGGGGTATTTTGGTCTTTTACCCTTCTAACTAGTCATGGTTAGGGGTTAACTTAACAAAAACCTACGCGAATGGGATATCTAGTTGACGGAGAAATTTCGAGTGGGCTCCAGACAAATAGCCATATGTGGACGGGGTATTCGAAAATAGTCATTTTTCGAGGGGG
The DNA here is from genome assembly GCA_030015575.1 of Agapanthus africanus. Lineage (NCBI taxonomy): Eukaryota > Viridiplantae > Streptophyta > Magnoliopsida > Asparagales > Amaryllidaceae > Agapanthus > Agapanthus africanus. The sequence continues at coordinate 3,920,763 of JASDDO010000018.1, forward strand.
AAAAAAATAAAAAAAACCCAATTCAATTATATCAACGAGCTTCAAAATCTGAGTTGAGCTTGTGATAGGGTAAGTAAGTGAGGGATAGTGACGGTATGTGCATTTAAGATCTAACCCAAATTACATTAACTATACCTACTAACTAACAGATGCCTAACTGGTGGTGATTTTTAGGTAACGACGGAGAGATTCAGGTGTGTTTTCCCCCAGAAATATTAACTTTAGAGATTTTTTAGAAATATCAAAGTTTGGGGTGCAAAATTAAAAAAAAAAACCCAAAAGTTTATTGTAATATGATTTGTAAATTGTAACATCTTCATATTTATGAACTTTATATGTTAAATATATGAAGGATTAATTTGCAAATACTTTTGCATTTTTCTTATCTTTTCAATATTTTCCTTATTATATGCACACCAAAGGCAAAATTTTTAAAAATGTCATAAATTTCTTTTTTATTTTACAGTTTTTCAATATTTTATTTGTCATAGTACATAAGAATCACAAGATGTACAAAAATTGTAAAGTTTATGTTTTCTTTATATTTTCAACATTTTGCACGCTATAGCACATGAAAATCCTTCGGCTATCAATATTTTGCTTGATACAACACAAAAAATTATGAAATTTTCACAAATAAAATATTTTAATCCAGTTTTTCAATATTTTCTATGATATGGTGCACGAAAATGTCAATTTTTCTATTTTCTTTCTTTTTTCGCAATAATATTTAGCATATGAAAATCATTAAATTTTCAAAAATCTCATTTTTTTTTGTTTTCTTCGGTTTTTAAATATTTTTCATCCTATATAGCACATGACAATTGCGAAGTTTATAAAATGCTAAAATATTTTGTTTTCTTCAAATTTACAATATTTTGCACTCTACCAAAGAAAATTCGCGTAATTTTCAAAAATCTCAAATATTTTCGGTTTCTTCGATTTTTCAATATTTTGTATATCATAAAACATGAAAATTGCGAAATTTTTAAAAATCTAAAACATTTTTATGCTTTTCGTTTTTTCAATATTCTACTGTTTATAGCACACGAAAATCGCTATATCTTTAAAAGTTCCAAAATTTTTAGTTTCTTTCAAATTTTTAATATTTTGTATGCTATTGCACACGAAAATCAGGTTATTTTCCAAAATTCAACATTTTTCAGTTTTCTTCACCTTTTCAATATAGCATGCTCACACGAAATTCATGAAATTCTTAAAAATCTCAAAAAAATTTGTGCTCTTTGGTTTTTCAATATTTTTCTGGTTTATAGCAAACAAAAATCGCGATGTCTTCAAAAATTTCAGAATTTTCTATTTTTTTTCAAATTTGAATATTTTGCATGCACACGAAAATCATGATTTTTTGAAATATTCAAAAACTTTATGTTTATTTTAGATTTTTAATATTTCACATAATATAGCATACCAAAATCACAAAACTTTTAAAAATCTTAAAATTTTTGTTTTTTCGGTTTTCAAATATTTTGCTTCATTCAACACAGAAAAATCATTCAATTTAAAAAAATAAAATATTTTTCGTTATGTTCGGTTTTTCAATATTTTCTATAATATGGTGTAGGAAAATCTCAAGATTTTCCGCTTTCTTCATTTTTCACAATTGTGAAGTTTTTAAAAATATAAATTTTTCTGTTTTCTTCAGATTTTTAATATTTTGCACGCTAGAGCACATGACAATTTTGAAGTTTTTAAAAATATCATTTTTTTCGGTTTTCTTCGGATTTTTAATATTTTGCACGCTAGAAAACATGACAATTGTGAAGTTCACAAAATCCAAAACGTATCCATTTTGTTAAAATTTAAAATATTTTGCATGCTACTATAGAAAAATTGCATAATTTTAAAAAATCTCAAAATTTACCGTTTTCTCTAATTTTTCAATATTTTACTTGTTATAGCATTCGAAAATCATAAATTTTTTCAAAAATCTCAAATATTTTAAGTTTTCTTCAATTTTTCAATATTTTGTATGTTGTAACCAAAAAAAAAAATCGCAAAAATTTAAAAGATCGCTAGTTTTTGGAACTCTTGGTCTTGTTTATATTTTGCTGGTTAGCACATGAAAATCGTGATAACTTCAAAAATTTGAAAATATTCAGTTTCTTTTATATTTTCAATATTTTGCCTGTTATTACACGCGAAAATCACGAAGTTCTTTAAAATCTAAAAATTTTCAAAAATATCAAATTTTACTATTTCTCCGGTTTTTAATATTTTGTTTCACACACGAAAATCGTGAAATTTTTAAAAATCTAAAATATTTTTAGTTTTCTTCGATTTTTCAATATATAATAATCGAAAACCGATTTTTTTTTTAAAATCTAAATTTTTTTCCTTCGGGTTTTCAATATTTTGCTTATTTAATGCACATGAAAATCATGATATCTTCAAGATTTAAAAAAAAAATCCGCTTTATCAATTTTTGAATATTTTGCAATATTTTGCTTATTTAATGCACATGAAAATCACCAATTTTTTTTAAAATTCAAATATTTTTTGTTTTCTTTAAATTTTCAATATTTCACATGTTATATAATTGGCCAAAATCACAAAAATTTTAATAATCCCAAAATTTTGTTTTCTTCGTTTTCCAATATTTTTCTTGCATCAGCATAAAAAAATCATAAATTTATTTAAAATAAAATATATTTTTTTGTTCGGTTTTTCAATATTTTCAATGATATAGTGCACAGAAATCTCAAAATTTTCTGTTTTCTTTATTTTTCTCAATATTATGCATTAAGCACACGAAAATCATTAAATCTAAAAATCTTAATTTTTTTGTTATCTTATGTTTTTTTTCAATATTTTGCATGATATATATCACATGAAAATTGCGAAGTTCACAAAAATCCAAAAATTATTTATTTTCTTCAAATTTACATAATTTTTCATGGTACAACAGAAAAATTGCATAGTTTTAAAAAATTTAATATATTTTCAGTTTCTTCGATTTTTCAGTATTTTGTATAATATAACACACGAAAATCATGAAATTTTTTAAAGTCTCAAAATTTTTGTGCTTTTTGTTTTTTCAATAATTTGTTGGTTATATATAGCATGCGAAAATCATCACATCTTCCAATGTTCCAAAATTTTTTGTTTCTTTCAAATTTTTAATATTTTGAACACAAACATCATGGATATTTTAAAAATTCAAAAATCTCAGTCATTACAGTTTTCTTTAGTTTTTCAATATTTTGCTTATTAGCTTGCGAAATTCAAAAAAAAAAAAAACTCAAACATTTTTCAGTTGTTTTCGATTTTTCAATATAATGTATGCAACATACGAAATTCAGGAAATTGTTAAAAATCTCAAATTTTTTTGTGCTTCTCGGTTTTTCAATATTTTGCTGGTTTATAACAGATAAACTTATGATGTCTTCAAAATTTACAAAATTTTCTGTTATTTTTCAAATTTGAATATTTTGTATGCTATTGCACACAAAAAACACGTTTTTTTTTTAAATTCAAAAATTCCGTTTTCATCAAATTTTTAATATTTGACATGCTATATCATAACAAAACCACAAAACTTTTAAAAATCTCAAAATTTTTATTTTCTTCGAGTTTTTATTATTTTGTTTGCTTCAACACAAGAAAATCATGAAATTTCAAAAATTAAAATATTTTTCGTTTTGATCGGGTTTTCAATATTTTCTATAATATAGTGCACAAAAATCTAAAATTTTTCTGATTTCTTAATTTTTCTCAATATTATGCATGCTTTAGCACAAGAAAATCATGAAAGTTTAAAATCTCAAAAAAGAATTCGGAATTTTAATAATTTTGCACGCTACAGCACTTGACAATTGCGAAGTTTAAAAAAATTCAAAATTAAAATATTTTGCATGTTGCATAATTTATATAAATCTCAAACTTTACCGTTTTCTCTAGTTTTTCGATTTTTTTTGTTTGTTTTAGCATACGTAAGTCGTGAAATTTTCAAAAATCTCAAATATTTTTAGTTTTCTTTAGTTTTTTAATATTTTGTATGCTACCCACCAAAAAATCACGAAAATTTTAAAAATCCCAATTTTTTTGTACTTTTCGTTTTTAAAAATATTTTTCCGTTTAGCACATGAAAATCGCGATATTTTCAAAAAATTCTGTTTAATATTTTGCACACGGAAACCCGGAATTTTTTTCAAAAATCTCAAATTTTCCGGTTTTTTCCGTTTTTAATACTTTGCTTGTCACATGAAAATTTTCAAACATTTTTCAGTTTTCTTCAATTTTTCAATATTCCGTTCCTAAATTTTCAATATTTTGCTGTTTATTGCACATGAAAACTGCGATATCTTCAAAATTTTCAAATTTTTTTTGAATGCTATTATTGCACATGAAAATATTGAATTTTTGAAAAATACAATTTTTTTTTGTTTTATTTCAATTTATAATATTTCACATGCTACAGTAGATCAAACTCAAAAAAAAAAATCGTCTTCTTCGGTTTTCAATATTTTTCTTGCAACAGCACAAAAAAATCATGAAATTTTCGATAACAAATATTTTTTGTTTTGTTTGTTTTTTCAATATTTTATATGATATGGTGCAAAGAAATATCAAAATTTCTATTTTTTTTACTCTCAATGTTATGAATGCTTTTTAAGCATAGGAAAATCATGAAATATGAAAAACCTCAATCTTCTATATTTCCTCTTGTTTTTCTAATATATTGCATGCTATATAGCACATGTCAATTGCAAAGTTTAAAAAATCCAAAAATTATTTATTTTCATCAAAAATATTTTGCATGCTATCATAGAAAATAGTGTAATTTTATAAAATCTCAAACTTCATCGTTTTCTCCGGTTTGTCTATATTTTGCTTGTTATAGCATGCGAAATTCAAAAATCTCAAATATTTTCAGTTCTATTTGATTTTTCAATATTTAGTTTGTTAGAACAAACAAAAATAGCGAAATTTTAAAAAATATCAAATTTTCTTATGCTCTTCGATTTTTTAATGGTTTGCTGGTAAGCACACGAAAATTGCGATGGCTCCCAAAATTTCAAAATTTTTTGTTTCAATTTTCAATATTTTACAAATGAAAATAATGAATTTTTAAAAATTCCAACTTTTCAAATATCTGTAACTTTTTTGTTTTCTCCAGTTTTCAATTTTCGCTTGTTATAATAACACAAAAATCACGGAATTTTCAAAAATCTTAAACATTTTCAGTTTTTTCGGTTTTTAAATGTTTTGCTTGCTATAACACATGACAATACAAATTTTTTAAAATGTCAATTTTTTTTATGTTGTTCGGTTTTTCAATATTTTGCAGGTTATACAGCATACGAAAATTACGATTTTTTCAAAAATTCCAAAATTTTCTTTTTTTCCTTCAATTTTTAAATATTTTTCATGCTATATTGCACAAAATCATGATATTTTTAAAAGTTAAAAAATTCTGATTCTTCAAATTTTAAATATTTCACACGCTATAACACGAAAATCATAAAAAAATATGTTTTTTGGAATTTCCAATATTTTGTTTGCTACAACACAACAAATTCATGAAATTTTTAAAGAAGTATTTTTGTTTTATTCGGTTTTTCAATATTTTCCATGTTATAGTGCACGGATATCTCAATTTTTTTGTTTCTTTCTTTGTCTCAATATTACGCATGCCAATTCATGAAATTTTTATGTTTTCTTCGGTATTTTAATATTTTGCATGGTATATAGCATGGCAATTACGAAATTTTCAACAACCCCAAATTTATTTATTTTCTTCAAAGTTACAATATTTTGCACGCAACCACAGAAAAATTGCGTAATTTTAAAAAATCTCAAACTTTACTGTTTTCTCCGGTTTTCCAATATTGTGCCAGCATATGAAAATCGCATAAGTTTCAAAGATCTAAAATATTTTTAATTTTCTTTGATTTTCAATATTTTGCATACTATAATACACGAAAACCGTGATATCTTCAAAAATTCCAAATGTTCAGTATCTGTCAAATTACAGTATTTTACATGTTATTGCAGGTGAAAATCATGATTTTTTTAGAAATTTAAAAATTTTCAAAACTTTCACACTTTCTTCAGTTTTTTCAATATTTTGCTTCTATAGCTCATGAAAATTGCGAAATTTGAAAAATCTCAAACATTTTTAGTTTGCTTCCAGATTTTATGTTATTTTTTTTGCCAAAATTTGAATATTTTGCATGCATTGCACACGAATAAAAATTCAAAAATATTTTGTTTTCTTTAAATTTTTAATATTTCACTTGGCATGGCAGACCAAAAACACAAAAAGTTCAAAAATATTGCTTTTTTTCTATTTTCTAATATTTTGCTTGCGACTGCACAATAAATTCATGAAATTTCCAAAAATAAATTATTTTTTGTTTTGTTCGGTTTTTCAATATTTTCTATGTTATAGTGCGCACGAAAATTTCAAAATTTCTGTTTTCCTTTTTTCTCAATATTATGCATGCTTTAGTAGACGAAAATTATGAATGCAGACGAAAATCTCAATTTTTTTCTTCGGGATTTTAATAGCTTGCACGCTATATAGCACTAACAATTGTGAAGTTTTCAAAATTTCCAAAATTATTTGTTTTCTTCAAATTTACAATATTTTGCTTACTGCCACAGAAAAATTGCATAATTTTCAGACATCTCAGACATTTTTATTTTCTCCGGTTTTTTAATATTTTGCGTGTTATAGTATACAAAAATTGTGAAATTTTAAAAAATCTCAAATATTTTTAATTTTTCAATATTTTGTATGCCACACACGATAATCGCAAAATTTTTAAAAATCTCAACTGTTTTTTGCTCTTCGTTTATTTTAATATTTTGTTGGTATCTTTAAAAATATGTGTTATACACGAAATTACAATATCTTCAAAATTTTCAAAATTTTCCATTTATTTCAAATTTTCAACATTTTGCATGCTTTGCACACTAAAAGCATAAATTTTTTAAAATTCAAAAAAATTCAAAATTCTCATACTTTAGTTTTTCCCTATTTTTGAATATTTTGATTGCTATGGCATACGAAAAACACAAATTTTTTAACTTTATTGTGCGCTTCTGTTTTTTAATATTTTGCTAGTTATTACAGAGGAAAATCGCGATATCTTCGAAAATTCCAAACTTTTTTTCATTTCAAATTTGAATATTTTCCATGCTATTTGAAAATCAAGAATTAAAAATTCAAAAAAATTCTGTTTTCTTCGAATTTTGAATGCTAGCACACTAAAATCACAAAAAATTCAATAGGTTTTTTTGTGGACCCTCCAAACTTTCATATTTTCAAAAAAGACATCACAAACTTGATATTTTTCAAATATGTCATCTCAAAATTAAACGTTAACTAAAAAACAATTTCCGTTAAATTTAAAGGTTAAATTCTAAGTATAATTAAAGACAAAACTACTCCTCTACTCCTTCTCCTCCTTCTTCTCCATACATGATTCTATTTGCACCATCCACTTTTCTTCTTCTTCCTCCACGCAATCAATGGCGACTTATAGAGACAACAATTCTCGCTTGATCCCGACCCCATCACCTTCGACATCCTCTAACTCTCCATGTAAACTCTCATCTCCTGTCTCATTCTTCTCCCTCCACCTCCCATTCTCGTCTTTATCGAACTCATCAGGAAGAGAGGAAGAGGGGGAGAGTGTGTGAGATGCAGAGAGAGGTGAAAGAAGAGCCATGAAGGAAAGATGAGCCATGGAGGACAAGCGAAAATTTTTAAACCATGCGGGGGTATTCCAGAATTTTACAGCTCCATAACTGTTATATTTAACAAAATTTAGATAAGAGTTAACAAAAGGGTCCTTTTTAGTCAACTTAAAAGGTTTGAGATATTCTTTTTGAAAACACCAAGTTTGGGTGTATTTTTTGAAAATATGAAAGTTTTGGAGGTGTAAAATAAAAATAAAAAACCCAATTCAATAGTTTGCTTGCTGTAAAACACGAAATTCGCAAAAATTTTTAAAATCTCAAAAAAAAATTATGCTCTTCGATTTTTCAGTATACAAAAATCGGGATGTCTTCAAAAATTCCAAAATTTTCTTTCCAACCAAATGTGATTAATTCTCAGAGGGTGAGGGGGCTGCAGTGTCTTTGCAGCCCCCGGCCTGCAGTGCGCCCTCACATGAGAGGCACTTTGCAGAGGGGCTTTTCGGGCCTGCAAGGACACTGTAGCCCTCTTTTGGCCTAACTCTTGTACGATAGAAACAACTATATTTCATAAGCCACTAAATTAAAGACAACAACACCGCAGTCCTAATTTTCGGTTGAAAGTGAGTTTTATATGTTTGAGTCTTAGGAGACTCGTACAACAAAAGAAACCTAAAATCAAAAACAAAAATTTTCATTACTTGCTCATTTTCAACTTCGTACATCAAAAGAAGCCTAAAAATGAAAACAAAAATTTTGGCAAAAAACTTCACTTGTATATTGGACAAGTTTTAATGAGTTCAATAATTGGAACCATAAAGAAATATTTGTGTCATGGCTTAGTAGGAATTTAAATTAATATACTCTATATTTTTAGTATTATTTCACTTATATAATACATATTATTTACTATTTAATAGTATAAGTTGAGTAATTGATCGTAAATTTGAGTCAGTTGTACAATCCATATTGTTAAGCGATCATTTATCTATTTTTCCAAAGATTAACTGATTTATCTATAATAGAGCTAAATGATAAAAAATGATTGATGTAACCAACATCAAAAGTGTTGAATATAAACCATTATTTTTTCAATATCAGTTTTGGGACGATTGGATTTATAAAGCGGTGTAATACGAAGTTAGCAAAAGGGCCGTTTGTTTGTTCGGGGAAATTGCCATAACTTTTGAGAATTCGAGCCTTAGAGGTGACAAGACATTGTGAAACAAAATGAAAAGTGATAGAATTGCTATTTAATTGTTTGTTTGCATATAGTGCGAATAATGTTTTGGAAACTGACATCAGTGAAATGGAAATTGACCTAACTTTTTTAGCAATTCAAATTAATTCCAAACTTTTTGGACATAATAGCCTATTACTAATGACAGGTAGAATAGAGGATTTTTATTTTCTTTTTGGGTCAGGATCACCTCTCTTTCTCTCTTCTTCTATATTTCCTTTCTCTATTTAACAACCACCACGATCCTTTATCGCCATTTTCGAGCGGATATTTATCTCAATCCAATGTCTATTGTTATGAAAATCTCTATCTTTAAAGTAATTTGGAATTTCCCTTTTTAGGGTAAATTAAGGTTTTGCTTTGAACCCTTTGATACTTCAAAATTGGTGTTTTAAAAAAAAATAATTATAGTGATTAAACCCATTAATTTTTTTTTGGGATGATTCTTAATTGGAGATGAATTTGATTTGGTAATTTTGACTTTTCACCATCAATTTACTTTTCATTTGATAGAATTTGTGTCATAAATATTTAAAGGGGTGAGTGTTTCTTAAATTCAGGTCATGTATATACATCTTAATTCCGGAACCAATTCTCATGTTCTTTTGGAGCAACCAAACAAGCAATAGCTCAGTTGGTTTTGTCCTTCGGGACGAACTGGACCCGACCAGGGGCCGCTTTCCAGGAGGTCACCCATCCCCAGGACTTCCCTGGCCCGAGCACGCTTAACTACGGAGTTCTCAAACTCCTGTAGTGCTAGTTCACTTAAAAGGCGTCTCTGTATTGAAGAGCGGTATCATTCCATTTATAACACAGATCTGTCCTCTTTCGGAATGTATTCCGAAGATCCCCATTGTTTTACAGTGGGTCCCCATACTGATCTGGTATAAATGGGTATACCAGATAATATATGGGGTATTACAGCGGGGTTTGAACCCCAAGAACCCCAAAGCGGAAGTGCCCACAAATTAACGTTTTCAGAGCAAATTCGTGGATTCTCTGGATGTGTACGTGTGTTGTATGATTATGTGTGGTTTGCGTGGATGTGTCGTGTGTGTTGTTAAGGCTTACAGGCCACCGCCAAAAAAACAAGAAATTAAGAAAAAATGGAGTTACTTTTTTTTAAAAGTCCAGACAATTTTGTCTTATCTTCAAAGTAAGGTTCAACGAAGCTGTTAATTTGGAGTGTACGTAAACAGCTAAACAAATTCAGTTCCTCTATTAATTTCATATACAAACGAAAACTAAAAAGATTGGTAAATTCCAAAAGAAAACTAACAAGGATAACCTTTTAAGTAATTTACGCTATGTACCCCTTACCTCTCCAAAACACTACCATTCATTGAGATGCATGTAAGAGGTATTGTGTATGTTGAGATATGTTTGGAACAATCCCACATTGGAGGTGCAAGTCAATTTGGATAGAACACCTGTATATTGAAAATCCGTCTACACTCGTATAAATATAATTTTCTCAGCTCTCATATATTAAAAATTAACATGGTATCAAAGCAAGTTTAGGCAGGTTGAGCACTAATGGATTTGAATACTTAATAACATCTCTGAGAGCTGTCTATATGCCTCTGAGAGATTAGTCTCTAAATGTGACGTACACTTTTGAGAGAGCCGTCTACGTGAGAGATTAATCTCTACATGTGTTGTGCACCTTTGAGAGAGCCGTCTACATGCCAATCAAGTAGGCCCACCTCATCTTTCTTTCTATCGAAAGTAACAAGGAATTGGATTTCCGCATCTTTCCATTATCAATCCCGACTCAATCATTTGACAAAAAGTAGTACTATTTCCTAATAAAAAGTAAATCAATTAAAAGGCAGCACGTGTCTCCAAATCAACAGACCATCCAGCATTTCGATTACGACAGGTACGGGTATACGTAAGCTCAACACGGTAAATCACCCTTAATCTGATTAGGCAATAAAAAAAAGTGGTTATTTTCTACAATGAAAATCACAGTTGGTTTTTAGACTATATATTAGTAAATCTTCATATTCTTTTTTGAATAATAAAATAGCAGGAGCGCAGGGATGTCCAGGGGATTTTTCCATGTGTACTCTAAGCTGAAAGGGCCAAATGCGAATTACCTTGGATTCGGGATGGCTGAGGACAATTTCCCCGCTAGAGGAAAAAAATGCTTGAAATTAGCTAAGGGCCAAAAAGAGCTTGAAATTAGTAAATGTTTCAATAGATAGATAGATAGATGGATGCGATGGAAATAACTTTAAGATGTGGAGAAATCACAACGCAATTTCAAGAGAAGAAAATTGTTCTCTTGATACCTAACACTTATGTAGGGTGTTTTTCGTCACCCCGTTAAGATGGGAATACGCACGCGCTTGTCAGGCGTACTACAGACCCCCCTGCCTAGGGTAGACGGGGGTTTATTGATTGTGGGTATCTGAATCTCCGGCGGCCGCGGACTAAGCTGCCGTTAATTACCCTTCGCCTTTGGAGTGAGAGAACCTCCAATTGACGGGTCAAACTGATCATGCGAACTCAATGTGCCGTGTGCGTGTGTTGTGTTTTGGAAATCTTTTGGATATATCGGGAGCTTCGCAGAGTTTACGAGGGTCCCGCTATCCGGATAGCGGGCTGGGGGTCAAGAAGGCTAGCAGCCCCCTTGCGAGGTGCGGGACAGCGCCCCGTTAGAAAAAAATTCCTAGCAGAGGACATGTTTTGAGTGTAGAGCGTATGAAAAATGAGGGGTGAGGAGCGTCTTAAAGACGCGTGCATGGCACATGAGCACTGCACGCTCACGGGTTACGTGCCTGGCGCGTGGGAGCTTGGCGCCCGCGGGCCACGTGCCCGGCGTGTGGGCGCCCGCCGGTCACGTGCCCGGCGCGTGGGCGCCCGCGGGTCACGTGCCCAGCGCGCGGGCGCTGGACGTCTGCGGGTCCCGTGCGCGGCATGCGCGGGCGCTGGGCGTCCGGCGGTCACGTGCACGGCACGCGGGTGCTGGGCGCCAGCGGGTCATGTGCGCGGCACGCGACCGCTGGAAACGCCAGCGTAAAAGGGGCTTAGCCCCTGGGCTAAGAGTTGAACTCCCAAGAGATTTTGAGTAGAGTTAAAACTCCAAAACATTTAGATTTGGAGTTAAACTCCTAAATGATCTGGAATAGGAATTAAACTCCTTTGAGGATTTAGGTCTTGGAGTTGAACTCCCCAAAAATCTTCAGAGGTGATCAAAGGGACCCCTCTCTTCTCTCTTTAGCCCTGGAGCTTCTTTTGAGCCTTGGATCTGTTCAAAGTTGGATTTTTAGAGATGGGTCTCCTTCTTCCTCCTCTTGACCGGCTGGATCTTAGAGAAAAGGGGGTGAGACTTAAAAGTCTCCCCTTTTCGAGATCTGATTGAAGATCCGAGCTCCCCTTCAAGGGTTTTGTGGTGAAAAACTATTTCTTTTTGGAAAAGGGAAGAGTTAAACTCTTGATTTAATTTAAAAAGGGGGAAGATTTTAGAACATTGAGAAAGAAGGAGCCACAAACCCTAGAATTTTTGAGAATGAAAAAAGTTGTCATAGATATTTTCATCATGTTGGCCTTTATAGGCTACACACTTTATATATAGCCCTTTGGGCTTTGCTAAATGGCGCTTGTGCCATCCCATGCCTTATATGCTTGTTTTTTTGCATATAAACCATGAGTTTTACAAAATTTCGGCTTTCTGCCCATTTACATACATTTATTTATAAAAAAAGAATTACCTTAAAACTAATTTATGACTTCATTCCTTTTATCATGGGGCCAGTCCCTTCCATGCTCGGTTCTGACCTAGGCATGGGCCCACTTGGTTTGGGGTTGACTTTGACTTTGACTTGGTCAACCGGGGTATAAATTTTGACACAAACAAATTGCCCCCCATCAATAAATGCACACCACATATGTGGGTTGTATCTTCTTTCGCGTGGATGTTGATTTGATCCGGTTTCTGTTTTGACGACGTGGAGGTCGATACTGCCCTTTTTGCGACGTGGACGGTCGGTGTTGCCATTTTGCGACGTGGACGGTCGGTTCTGCCATTTTTGAGACGTGGACGGTCGATTCTGCCATTTTAGCGACGTGGACGGTCGGTTCTGCCTTTTTTGCGACGTGGACAGTCGGTGCTGCCCCTTTTGCAACGTGGACGGTCGGTGCTGCCATTTTTGCGACGTAGACGGTCGGTGCTGCCATTTTTGCGACGTGGAAAGTCGGTTCTGCCCTTTTTGCGACTTGGACGGTTGGTGCTTCCCTTTTTGCGACTTGGACGGTCGGTGCTGCCCTTTTAGCGACTTGGACGGTCGATGACTTGATTTGACTTGCTCCGCTTCTTGCGGTGTTGGGTTTGGATTTGACTTGCTCAGCTTTCTGCGGTGTCGAGGTTGAAGTTGACTTGCTCCGCTTTCTGCGGTATTGGGATTCAACTTGTTTCCGAGGTGGAGTTTAATTCCGCCAGGGGGTCGTTGGTTGTCCTGCTGACTTGATGTGATTTGGGTTGACATTAGCACCGCTGCACCGGAATATGGTACCAGGAGCGAATCATCATTTGCCACGTGGAAATTTCCCTTGTTCTCAGTTTAACGACTTAGGGGTCGTTTGTTCCCAGTTTAATGACTTAGAGGTCATCTGTTCCCAATTTAACGACGTAGGGGTCTATTGGGTTGAAAGTTTGGAATTTTAGGATTGGGGTTAGTATCAGCATTGCTAACACTGAAGCACAGGTGCCAGGAGCAATTCATCATTTGCCTTTACCTGCTGGGGGAACGATGGCTTAGGAGACAGGTTTAGGTCCCTATCACCTAAGGCTTTTTCAATTTTATGAGCCGTAAGGGTCCCATAAAAGCATTTTCTCCCTACGAGTCGAAAGAATCCTGTAGGTGTATTTTCTCCTTAGGAGTCGTGAAGCCCCCCAAGTGTGTTTTTCCTTTGTGAGTCGTAAGGATCCCACGAAGGTGTTTTCTTACGAGTTGAGAGGATCTCGTAAGTTTTGTTCTCCCCATGTATCGTGAGGACACATGAACGAGTCTTCCCAAATGGAGCATAATTCCGATGGCGGAAACCGACCGTGAGGCTTGTGATTGTCGTGGAGCCTGGGTGTGATGAGAATTATTTGAGCCCGTGGATTGTATACGGTAGTCAATTTGGGGACTGGCCATAGGGATGGGAGATTTGGATTTTGGTTGGCGTATGCATCGCTGCACTGGAATATGGTACCAGGAGCGACTCATCATTCGCCGTTTGGGAAGACTTAGGATTTGGGTTTTGGGTCGGCATCAGCACCGCTGACACTGAAGCGTAACACCAGGAGCGACTCATCATTTGCCATTTCCCGTTGGGGAGCGATGGCTCAGGAGACAGGTTCAGATCCCTATCACCTAAGGCTTTTCAATTTTATGAGCTGTAAGGGTCTCATAAAAGCATTTTCTTCCTACGAGTCGAGAGGATCTCGCAGGTGTATATTCTCCTTAGGAATCGTGAGGATTCCTAAGTGTGTTGCTCTTTCGTGAGTCGTAAGGATCTCACGCAGGGATTTTCTCCTCAAAAGGTCGAGAGGACTTTGCAAGTGTATTTTATCTCTTTTCATGAGTTTGCACCCTTTCGGGTTTTCACAAACTCGCCGGCAGTCATGCTGTTCTTACTCACGGAGCCCTTTCGGGTTTTCATCCGTGCCCGTTTTGCTTGTGGACATACCATTTTTTTTGCTTCATCGCCGGTGGGACTTTAAAAGTAGTCTCGCCGGTAAGACTTGGAGAGATAGGGGTCATTTACGCCCGTGGATTGTACACAGTTTTACAGGATATATGATCCAATCCATAGGGCCGGTGTGCTCAATTCGTCTGCGACTTGGAGCATTCACGCATAGTATTTCTTGAGATATCGGCCATTGATGGGTGGCATCGGCCTTTCTCCCTCGACACTTATTAGTTGGTAGGATCCTCCGTCGAATACTTTCTCGATGACGTATTTTTCTTCCCAGTTTGGCTCGAATTTCCCTTTGGCATGTCGATTGGGGATGATCGGCCTTTTGAGGACCAACACCAATTCGCCTTGCTTGAAAGCGCGGAGACGGGTCATCTTGTTATAGGCCCGTGACATTTGGGCTTGGTATAGCTTCAGATTTTGCTGCACCGCGAGCCTCTTTTCTTCGAGGGCGTCAAGCTTTTCGAGCCGAAGAAGCACGTTTTCCTCTTCCGTCAACTCTTGCTGGATGGCTATTCTTAAGCTTGGAACTTCGATTTCGAGGGGGAGGATCGCCTCCACTCCGAAGAGTAATGAGTACGTAGTGGACTGAGTTGGAGTGTGGTGCATGGTACGATATGCCCACAACGCCTCGTGGAGCTTCAGATCCCAGTCTCGTTTATTATTTGAGGTATTTTTCCTCAGGAGGTTGCATAGAGTTTTATTGAAGGCTTCGGCTAGCCCATTGGCTCTTGGATTATAGATGGAGGAATATCTCCAGTTTATCTTGTGTTGAGTAGCGAATCTTGAGACTTTGAAGCTCTTGAAAGAAGGCCCGTTGTCAGATATGATTCTTCTTGGTGTACCGAAGCTGTATAGGATATTATGCCGGAAGAATGTTAGAATATTTTCTGTCTTGACTTCTTTTAATGTGACAGCTTCAGCCCATCTGGATAAGTAATCATTTGCGGCCAATATGAACCGGTGGCCTTTGGATGACGAAGGGCCGACTGGGCCAACTATGTCGGTTCCCCAAACTTCGAAGGGTCATGACGCTACCGTAGGATGCAACGGATTGTGATGCTTGTGAATGAAGTCACCGTGAATTTGGCAGAGATGGCACTTTTTTGCATGCTCTTCATAATCCCTTATCATGGTAGGCCGGTAATATCCAAGCCGTTTGATTTGAAGCCGCATTTTGGGACCAGATTAGTGAGCTCTGCAGACGCCTGAGTGAACTTCTCTCATGACTTTTTGGGCTTCGGCCGATGACAGACATCTGAGCACGAGTTGGTCATATGATCTGTGATATAGCGTATTATTTACAAACACGTATCGGAGAGCTCTCTTCTTCACTGAACCCTCGCAGATTTTTCTTTAGGCAGCTTGTCGTATTGGAGGTACTCTATGAAGGGCTCTTTCCAATCGGGCTCCTCTTGAATGATCAGAGCTTCTTCGATAGGTATGCTATTTTGTTCCGCGCTTTCCTCTTCTCATAAAGAGACCGGGGGTAGAATTTTTCGGCTTCTGACTGTGATCAAAATTTCGTCCATGTCAGGATCAGCCAGCTCCTTGGCTAAGCGAGCGAATACGTCAGCTTTTTCATCCAACGCCCTAGGAACTCTCATTAGTTCAATGTGGGTGAACTGTTTCATGAGTTCCACCACCCGGCTTCTGTACCGAGCTAACTCGGGTTTGTATATCTTATAGTCGCCGCTTACTTGGTTGACGACAAGCTGGGAATCACCGTAGATTCGTAGCCGTAGGATTTCCATTTCTCTGGTAAGCTCCAGACTAGCTATCAGAGCTTCGTACTCAGCCTCATTGTTTGTGCGAGGCTCGGTGAGGGCGAAAGAACGTCGTAGGGTTCCCATCGATGGCATGATGAACACCAATCCTATCCCTACTTTTATCTGCGGGATGTTTGATTTGCCGGAGCTCCTCATTGATGAGGCTCCATCGAAGTAGAGCTCCCAACATAGCTCATCATCCTCGAGGTGCAACACTTGTTCGTCGGGTAACTCGCAATTGAGCGGTGACCCTTCTGGTATGGGATGAGCAGCAAGGAAGTCAGCGAGAGCTTACCCTTTTACTTCTTTCTGGGGAGTATAGATTATGTCAAATTCAAGCAGCATGACAGCCCATCTCGCCATTCTACAGGCTAGGCTTGCTTTGGTCATCAAGTGTTTGAGCGGGCCGATCTTGGAGATCAGCATAACCCGATGAGCAAGCAGATAGTGCCTCAGCTTCTTCACAGCGAATATCAGAGCCAGGCATTGCTTTTCGATCAGGGAGTATTTGTGTTCCGCCCTGACTAGAGTTCGACTGAGACAGTAGAGGGCATTTTCTTTTCCCTCCTCGTTGTTCTGGGAAAGGAGCGCACCGAGTGATTCATCTAGCGCGACAGTGTAGAGAATCAACGGTTTATTTGGAATGGGAGCGGCCATCACTGGAGGGTGCAACAAGTACTGTTTGATGCTTTCGAACACTTCTTGACATTCGACATCCCAGACAAAAGGAGCTCCTTTCTTCATGAGCTTTGAGAAGGGCCCACATCTCCCCGATAAATTTGAGATAAATCTTCGTATATAAGCAAGCTTGCCTTGAAAAGATCTTAGCTGAGTCAGACTCTTTGGAGGGGGCATCTTCATGATGGCCTTTATCTTGGATGGGTCAACTTCGATCCCTCGATGTTGGACTATGAAGCCCAGGAATTTTCCCGATGACACGCCAAAAGTGCACTTCAGAGGATTCATCTTCATATCGTATTCCCTCAGTCTAGTGAGAACGGTCCTAAGATCTTAGATGTGATCGACCTTAGCTTTAGTCTTGACGACCAGATCATCAACATAACATTCGACGACTTTATGGGTTAGGTCATCAAAGATATTGGTCATTGCCCTTTGATATATAGCACCTGCGTTCTTCAATCCGAACGACATCACTTTGTAACAGTATATACCGATCGGGGTTCGAAATGTTGTATGCCTCTCATCCTCAGGCGACATTTTTATCTGATTGTACCCAGACGAACCATCCATGAAGGTGAACAACTCGTAATTTGAGGTGTCATCGACCGTCATTTCCATGACTGGAAGCGGGAAATCATCTTTAGGGCATGCCTTGTTAAAATCCCTGAAATCGACACAAACCCGGATCTGCCCATTTTTCTTCTTTACTGGGATAATGCATGCGATCCAGTCTACGTACTTCTCTTCCCTGATGAAGCCAGTATCGATAAGTTTCTTAATTTTCTCGATGACCTTTTCTTCCAGCTCCCTTCTCATTCTTCGAGGAGCTTGTTTGACAAGCTTGGCATCAGGAGATATAGCCAGCTTATGCACGGCCACTTCAGAGGATAGGCCAGGCATTTCTTTGTACGTCTGTAACGACTCTAAATTTCCTATATCTTCATATTAATAAAATAATGTATTTTTATATTTCGTATATTTTTGTTTCCATGTTATTAGTTATATTTAACCCCTTCATCTATTTTTCGCATCTAAGTATTTTCTAAAAAAACTCATTTCTTTTGACCCAAACTTATTCTTTAAGCCCAATTCCTTTCTTTCCATTCCCAATCTCTACAGCCCAAACCCAGCTTCCATTTTCTAAAAATTTTCCTTTTCTTTTTATCCAAATTCAGTTACTCAATTTTTCTTTAAATAACACCCAAATCCAATCTCATTTTCATTTATAAAACTATGAGCCCAAAAGCCCACTTTCTTTTCAAGCTACCGCATATATTTAATTCTAATTAAATATGTGCATGAGCAACCTCGCAGCTCATTGGTAAGACCCTGCACTGCTGAACTAAGCCACCAGAGTTCAAATCCCATTCCCCACATTTTTTTAATATTGTTTTATTTTAATATTTTTAGAAGTTCAAGAGTCTACACGTGCTAAACCCGTAAAACCCCACTATACTAAATTAACAAACTGTCCCAGGGGGTTATTGAAGCGACGAGGATCATTCCGGCCACCTGACTCGGCCGGACTCGGCCGGCGACTCGGCCGACTCGGGACTCCGCCGCCGGCCGGACTCGGCTGGACCTCCGAGTCACCAACATAAAAGTTGGGCCTCTTGGACTTCCTTGAACCCCTATACACTTTAAATGTGCAGACCAGTATCAGAACTCCTTTAAAACCCTAATTACTCTATTTTAATACATTTTTTCAATTAAACCTTTCACCTACCCTAAACCCTAGCCTTACCCTATAAATACAACCCCTAAACACACCCCCTCACTCCAAAATTCTGATAAAAAACTCTCAAGAAATTTCTAGAAGTTTAGTGTGCTTTTGGAGTAGCGAAGGGCGAAAGCTTCGACGATTTTCCGACGACAACTCTAGGAGCTCCCGGTGACGAAACGACGCACCGGCGCCTCCTCCCGATTCCTCTTCCTCTCTTCTAAGCTCTAAAACTGTAACACCCACCTCCCTCTCTCCTTACTATTCTAAAAAGTTCTTTTTATAAAACCCGACGGAATCGGAGGCAAACCGATTTCCGATTCGGTTCTTTCTAAAAATCCCACTTTTCTTAAACACAACCATATTAAACTCTTACATGCTGACTATTAAACATTAACAATTCATACCGAACAAGTTCCATATCAAAAGAATGTCTATTTCAATTTCTATCGTATTTCTTTCACTAAAATACCATGTAGTTTACTTTTACTTAAAATTATCACAATCTTGCTATAGCTTTAATTAGATCACGAGGTAATGCCCTACCTCCTCACAACACTCATATGAAATATATCACAATACTTTTTGGGAACATAGAATACGGGAAACGAACCTTTACATATAAATACCCTTTACTAATAAAACCGTTTTCTAAAAGATTTAGTATTTTTAAACAAATCTTTGCAAAGCGCCGCTACAACCCACTTTGGGGAGCCTGATTGGGATGGTGCGGATTATCGCACGTCTCTGGGCTTAGTAGTGCGAGATACAGACCTCCGTAAGGAGCATTCGGTCTCGAGAGATTTAAAATACGAATATCTTAAGAAAATGAGATTTTCTAGAAAATAATAAATTATATATATATATATATATATATATATATATATATGTATATGTATCATTAAAATATCTATTTTTGATATATTATAAATATTCCAATTTTTCAAAATCACAAGAATCACTTTACATTAAAATACCATGAATTCCATACTAAGTACAATATTACAATTTAATACCCTATATTATGAAATTTGGTTAATTTCACTAGAAACATCACATATATAAAATTTACATTTATTACAACTCTAAAGACGATAAATAAATACTTGGTGTGTATTTTGAAAAGTATACAAATTATCTTTATATAAAACCCCCTCAAGTTCTATAAATTACAATAAGGACCCTACTAAATATAGGTTTGAGCGGGACCAGTCTCTTGAGCCTCAGGGAGCCAGAGATATGGGTGCTTGCCTATTTAAGGCAGACAACTTAACAAACGGTGTTATCAACACGGTAATCGTCTTTGAAAAAGACACAAATTCTGCCGTCCATGTGCAGCGGTTACCGATAACATCAAAACTTAATTCAGGATTTCAATTTCTTTTCTAATTGTTCTGACTCAGACTAAGTCTCATTCTAATAATCCGACTTGAATATGATTCAAGTACAATGTACAATATTACAATTCAACATGAATCCATGAATCCATATATTCAATCTATTCAATCTGTATTGACTGAACCAAACCATGGATATACTTCCATTTACATGATTCTCCAGTTACATACATGATTCTCCAGTACATCCATTTTACTGATATCATGGTTTCGGCAAGTCATCCAAAATATACAATCTATATTACAATTCAATTACAAGTTGAAATACAATACAAACAATACAATCAAGCATCGCGGGGTTTAAGGGGTAGATTGGTACGGAAGGTGTTAGAAGTGGCACGAGACTGCAAGATTAAGACACCTAACCTGAATTCAATTGCCGTTGTTCCGGGTTGTATAACGGAGCCTTGTACTTTCCGTTTTCCCTAGTCTCTAGCATATAGAGACTCCTCTTGTATACACTGGAATCCTTCTGTACCAAGCTACAAATAACAACGTTAACACTAAATACAACAATATAACAATATATTACAACTTTAAAAGCTACCTTCTCTTTCTGTCTATTCTATTTCTCCCTTATCTTTGGGACTTACCAAGCGATTTGTTCGCTGACGACATTCCTTCTCTTTCTTCTTTGGAATGTTGTCAGGTGATCTGGACACTCAGGAGATCGAGACTACTAGTGAGGACTTGGACCAGCTTTCCTACGACCCAGAGCTCTAGTTTCATTGTACACACTTTTATTTCAGTACTTTTCATTTCTGTTATGCCATTGTTTAGGCATTGCTTTCATTCAGTTGTATTTACTTTTCCATGTATTGTAAAAAAGAATGTGAATAAATAAAGTTGATGTTTTATTATATCTTGTCTCTTGTGGATTTCTTTTATATTGCTTAGATACGCTTAGCGTATTTACTTCAGAGTAAATACGTAGTGGCCTCGTCGCGTCCCCTTCACCGTATACCGGGAAGCGGGACGTGACAACGTCCACGCGAAGCAGTCGGCGAACTCATGCAGTAGGGCAATTATCTGCTCTTTCATTTTCTCTGACAAGAGTGAGCTGATGTAGGTCTGCCTTAGATTATCAAGCATTTCCAAATCGATCTCGGTTAGCTCATCGAAGGTTACTTGTCCGCCATCTTCGAGCTCTTGAGGGGTTTCTTCTAGCTCGGCTAGCTCGTCTTCATCATTTGACTCTTCGCTGGCTTCCCTAATATAGATCATATAGCATGCTTTGGAATCAGGCTGGACGAAACCTATGCCCTGTCCATCTGGAATTCGTCCATCGATGAGTGCTCGGACCTGAGGCGGATTCCATAGCCTTTCATAAAACTTTGCTTTGGACTCCGTTTGATATAACTGGCATCCGCACCTTTTGAAATATTCCCGCATCCTGGGCGCATAGTATCTGGGATTGAGGATGGCTCTTATGCCTTTCTCATAGGGAAGGTACGCGACAGACAAATCGTCCGGGTGCGTGACAAGATTTGACCCATAAAACAGGATGCCCTTCTGTCCACTTTTCCTTCTGGGAACGTAGAAAGTTTTCGGCTGGTCCACGGTGGAGATTGACAATGCAACGAGCTCTTTGCACATCTGCTTCGGCATCCTTGTGACGGTTAGGGACCCTTCTGTAACTTCGAAGGTCTCTCATAGCTTTGCTTGTTGCGTGGGGGCCCGATTTGCACAGCTGTTGCAAGACGGATCCTTTTATTCTGATTCTTCAGTGTCACTGCCTATACGAGGGCGAATTTTGCTGCCGGACGGGCCTTCAGTATCAGATTCGTCCGTATCGCTACTGAAATGAAGGCGAGTTTTACGGAAGGACGGACTTCCAGCGTCGGACTCATCAGTGTCACTACCGAAACGCGGACGCACTTGGGGGTTCTTGCTTTTGAAAGTGAAAGCCGGTTCAGATTTTCCTTTGAGTTTCGGGACCGTTCTGTCTTTGGTCAGCTGTGGCTCAGTATTTTGGGGCTTCATAAAGTACCGAGAATCCTCATATCGGACTTCATGCACACCAAACGGCTGGATGTCTCCGTCAATGCGTCTTTTTTCGCCATTTTTAGTATACTTCATGCATTGATGGAGAGTTGACGGAACGATGCCGTAATCGTGGAACCACGGCCGTCCCAAGTGAATTTTATAAGACGTGTCAGCGTCGATCACGTATATCTTAGCTTCGGTTTGCAGATCCCAAATTTGATTGCCAGAGCTATGGATCCCAGAACTTGCTGGCAATTTTGGTTGAAGCCTTGAATGACAATCCTTTCTCTTGACAGGTGTCGGACGTCCATTGACAGACTTTTCAGAGTCCGCAAGTTCATGATGTTCACTGAGGATCCCGGATCAATAAATATCCGATTAATCCGATCTCCGTCGCTGTACCTGTCACGTAAAGCGGTCGGTTATGCTCAGCTGTTCCCAGTAGCAGGTCTTCATCCTTAAACGTGACCTCGGCAGTATGCAGGGTGTAATGGGCTTCTTTCATATTAATTTCCACAAAGCGAGCCTGGTACCGTGATTGAAAGATAGATGTTATGATCAAAAATATTTTTTTACCGCAATCAAGAACGGTGTCGCTTGGTAGCTAGCCGGTGAGTACGGGTCGGTCCACAGGGATGTTGTGTATTTTCTAATTGTTCTAACGAGTTAATTCCAAACGGTGTTGGGATGTTTATCACTAAAAACTAAGTTGATTTAGACTAGGATTAGAATCTTGCTAGGGTTAGGTTTAGGTTAAGTTTGGAAATTTAAGATTTCCCACCGCTTTTAATGCCCTAATTTAGATTTCATTAGGTGTTATGGTAACAATTAATAAAGGGGATTAGGACGATCGGGAAGAAACGTTGTTTCTTCCTCTAGGTCCTTGTCCGTCCTTTCTTAATTCTTACCCTAACCTCCATGGAAAACATGCACAACCGGTCTTTTAAACTACGGTATCACCGTTACCTCGTGGGTAGGATGCCGTAGGGAGCGGTGTGTGTATGTATGCATGGAGTCCTATTAATTAATATGTGATGGGCAAGAAAGGGGTGAGAGATTTTCATCTCTTAAACCTTTCCTATTCCTAACCCTAACAAGTGAGGAACTACTCACTCATGAGGGGATCGATAAAAGACATGTTTTTATTTGAGTTTTCGATTTAAAAAGACTAACTATCTAAACTATGGCAGATTAATAAAAAGTTCTAATCTAATTTAAACTAGGGCAGATAATAAATCTATACTAGGGCAGAAATAAAAATTAAGAACCAGGGCAATAAAAAGAATCTACTTACTTTATTGATGCTCTCAAAACATTACAAATGATTCTGAATTTTTGATCAATGAAAAGAGGCATGCCTCAAAAAAAAGGTTTAGGATTTCTATTTATAGAGCATAGAAACCCTAGGGTTACAATCGGTTCATATCTGCATTTACAATTTTACCCCTAAGAAGACTAGTCAACGCACCGCCGCACCGACACGGGCTTCATATGGCCGCGAAACCGCGGCCAAGAGCCATGTTTGGCTGCGGATCTGCGGCCATGTTGGGAGCTTGTTGGTTGCTGCTTCTCTGGTAATTCTCCCGTTGCTTTTTCTTTGGCTTTTCTTCACTTGGTTTCTCAGATTGTCTTCTAGTTTTCTTCCAGATTCTACAGTGAATAATGTCGTGAACTTTACCGTTTGCTTCGTGTCGAAGTCTTGAACCCTGCGCTGCCTTTGTACTTTGTGAACTTGTTCGTTGATCTTCGTTTATTCTCCAACTGTAGGCTTGATCAAGATTCTTCCATTTGTTGGTCGTAATCTCACTTTTGTATCGTCTTTTCATCTTTTTCACTGTTTTTGTTCCGAGAACCTGTAACCTGCAACTATGTAACAGACATGGATCAAAAGCACCTATTTATTTGTAAAATGACTAAGAATGGGGAATATAATAATGCAAAATTATGATATGAACAAATACTCCCAAATTTATCTTTTGCTCGTCCTCGAGCAAAACTAGTTTTTATTCTCGAAAAAGACTTAGCCTCACTTTCGCAGGGAAACACGATTGCACTGAGCTCGTGCAACACGCCGTTAAACCTCTAGGTGTCCCTAGTAGGAGGAGTGTTGTCTTCTGAGGGTTTTCAGCGGATACTACCCACAAAATCCTATCAATTTGGCCTATTGATTTTTATTCTCCAATTCGGTTTTCTAGCAAGAAATTCCATTATCTTCAACTTAGAAATTATCAACCCGTATTCTTCACACTCACTTATCATTTAACTTAAGACCGTATATGTTCTTGTAAATTTACTTAGCTTTTAGCATCTTTTAAGTTTTCCTTCTAGGGTTCTATCTCAACTTAGGAATTTTTATCATCTCTATTAAAGATACAAGTCCTATTTTTCATTCATATCTCTTATCTAAACCCCAATCACATACCCCTACGTGTGTGTATATATCACCCCTACACTTAGAAATTCAAATCAAGCTATTATACTCTTGTCCATCGTCCAAAGTACTTTTCAATTGGTGAATTTTTAGTTGAAATTGCTCACGCATTCTTCATGCGACCGTTAATACTTCTTGAGATACCAACGACCGATTACAAAATGTGTTTGCACATTAATGCGTAATTCCTAGTCTTGTAATACTTAAGGCTTATAGCAGTGACTCCCAAACCAGTTGGTCTAAGGCACTAGATGATAAGGCACCCTCGCTAAATTTTTTTTCTATTAATGCAGCCTTAAGTAATTACAAAAACCAGTGTTCATTTTTTTATCTCTTTATTCACACTTGTATTTTTATTTTATTTTTCTTCATACTAAGGACTTTAGACAAGAGCATTTCAAGGTCTCTTCTACTATTCCAAGTTTCAAGGTTCGTGTTTGTGCAATTTGTAGGGTATATATTTTCAGAATTTAGACTTAAGCTTAGGAATTATTTTTCAAACTTATACTTTAATAAAAATATCAATATTTTTCCTTTGTTTTAACTTAGCCCAAGAAGTCAACTCGAAATTTGCCTGTTTCTAAATAAACTACAAAGACATATACTTTCTACCGTTAAATTCTAAGAAAGGTTATTTTTAGAGTTTTTTAATTTACTAAGTCTAAGATCTAGTTGTTTCTAGCTAGTTAACCTTTTTGTCAAACTCAAGTCAATTATGGCCAAAATTGAATATTTTAATTTTTATAATTTTTCAAATTTTTCAGCTTTTATTTGATTTTTATTTTTCTATTTTTATTTTTTTTATTTTTCAATTTTTATGATTTTATATAAGGATGCAATGCAGAATTTAAACATGCAAAAGAAAAAGAAAAAATATATACAAAAATTAAAAAAAATGCAATGCAAAAGATAACTATATACAACCACCGACTCCCCCAAACTTATCCAAATCAGTGCCCTCACTGCTCGGCCTCATGTTCACGCTAGAAAATGCCCAAAAAAATATTTATTTTCAATTTATTTTTATTTTTTATGTTATTTTGTATTTATATATTTACAAATGATACACACCCCCAAACTTGTTTGAAACAAAGTCTTGTCTAGATGATCGAAAATTTGGGGGTAAAATGGAGGAAGATCAATCAGTGTAAATCGGCTCCTGCAAAAACATGAGCTCCTCCGACGGGTCCGTAGTGAGGAACGGTTTAAGTCGATGTCCGTTCACTTTAAATAAAATACCGTCCTCAGGATTTTCAAGATCTACCGCACCGTGCGGATATACGGTGCGTGCTAAAAACGGCCCTTTCCACCTAGATTTGAGCTTGCCGGGGTGAAAGTGTAACCGAGTGTCATAAAGCAAAACCTGTTGACCAGGTTTAAACGTTTTGCGCATAAGGTGTTTGTCATGGAACACCTTAGTTCGGTTTTTAACAATGACAGCATTATCATAAGCCTCATCCCGCAGCTCATCTAGTTCATTCAGTTGCAGCTTTCTATTGCTGCCCGTATCTCCCATCGATAAATTCAACTCCTTAATCGCCCAAAATGCCTTGTGCTCAATCTCAACTGGGAGGTGGCAAGCCTTCCCATAAACGAGCCGGTATGGAGACATACCAAGATCGGTCTTGTATGCAGTACGGAATGCCCATAGTGCATCAATCAGTTTGTGTGACCAATCTTTACGGTTTTTAGAAACCGTTTTCTCCAAAATTTATTTAATTTGCCGATTCGACACCTCGGCTTGCCCACAAGTCTGGGGGTGATATGGTGTTGACAATTTGTGAGTAATGGAGTATTTGCGCATTAAGGACTCAAAAGTCCTATTGCAGAAGTGAGATCCATTATCACTTATAATTGCTCGAGGGTGCCCAAACCGAGAAAAGATATTTTCTTTAAGAAATCGAATGACAACCTTGTTATCATTCGTTCGGCTAGGCACAACCTCGACCCATTTTGACACATAGTCAACAGCCAAAAGAATATACACATTCCCAAAAGAATTGGGAAATGGTCCCATGAAGTCTATTCCCCAAATATCAAAAATATCCACAACCAAAATTGGTTGGAGCGGCATTTCATTTCTCCACGATATCCGGTCCAAGTGTTGGCACCGGGAGCATGTCTTGCAGTATTCATATGCATCTTTAAAGAGTCGTGGCCAGTAGAAACCACACTGCAAGATTTTCTCTGCTGTCTTCTTGGGGCCAAAGTGCCCGCCACACGCTTGATCATGGCAAAAAGACAGCACACTCTTAAACTCATTTTCAGGTACACACCGACGAATGATTTGGTCGGAACAGTATTTAAAAAGATACGGCTCATCCCAGTAAAAATGTTTTACTTGGGACAAGAATCGGAGTTTATCCTGTTTCGACCAATCTTTAGGTATCAAGCCGGCGGCCAAGTAGTTTACTATATCAGCGAACCAAGGTTCGCATGACACGGTTAAGAGTTGCTCATCGGGAAAAACATCTTTAATTGGAATTTCAAGTGTAGGCGAAGATGGAAGTCACGAAAGGTGATTGGCCACTACATTTTCACATCCTCTTTTGTCCCTTATGACAAGGTCAAACTCTTGTAGCAAGAGGATCCAACGTATTAGCCTTGATTTAGCATCCTTCTTCGCAAAAAGGTGGCGAAGAGCTGAATGGTCCGTGTACACAATCACTGGAGAGCCGATTAAATAAGGCCGAAAATTTTCAAGTGCAAACACAACGGCTAAAAATTCTTTTTCTGTTGTTGTGTAGTTTAGTTGGGCCTCATTTAATGTTCGGATAGCGTAATAAATTACGTGCGGTATCTTATTAATGTGCTATCCAAGAACAGCACCGATGCCGAAATCAGATGCATCACATATAATTTCAAAAGGATGCGTCCAGTCGAGAGATGAAAGAATGGGCATAGAAATGAGTGAGTGTTTCAATGACTTGAAAGCTTCCATGCAAGTTGAGTCAAAATCAAATGTTGTGTCCTTGGCCAATAAAAGAGTCAAGGGTCTAGCTATCTTGCTAAAATTCTTGATGAACCGTCTATAAAAACCGATATGGCCAAGGAAGGCTCGGATGTCTTTGACGCATTTAGGAGGAGGAAAATTGGAAATGACTTCAATCTTGGCTTTATCAATCTCTATGCCATTTTGCGAGATGACATGTCCTAAGACAATATCTTCTCGTACCATAAAGTGGCACTTCTCCCAATTTAAAGTGAGTTTCTTATCCCTACAACGGGTAAGAACTGCGTCAAGGTGTAGCAAATACTCGTCGAAGGAGTCACCGAAAATGGAGAAATCATCCATAAAGATCTCCAAAAATTTCTCCACTATGTCAGAAAAGATCCCCATCATACACCGCTGAAATGTAGCGGGTGCATTGCATAACCCAAAGGGCATGCGACGATAAGCGAAAGTACCGAAAGGACAAGTAAATGTGGTCTTGTCTTGATCCTTTTCGGCGATGGGGACTTGATTATAGTCGGAATAGCCATCCAAAAAGCAATAAAACTCGTGCCCAGCCAATCGTTCTAGCATTTGGTCAATGAAAGGTAAAGGAAAATGGTCTTTCCTTGTCGCGGCATTAAGTTTTGTATAGTCGATGCAAACTCGCCACCCAGTTTAGGTGCGAGTAGGTATTAACTCATTTGCCTCATTGGTTATGACCGTAATGCCCGATTTTTTTGGGACAACATGAATGGGGCTAACCCACTGGCTATCGGAGATAGGGTAAATGATACCACTATCAAGACATTTTACAATCTCCTTCTTGACAGCCTCCTTCATTATGGGGTTGAGGCGTCTTTGTGGATCCCTCACTGGCTTGGCATCATCCATCATGTGTATATGATGTTCAACTATGAGGGGACTAATCCCCTTGATGTCCGCCATAGTCTAGCCAAAAGCTTGCCGGTTATTTTGCAAGACCATTAAAAGAGCTTTCTCTTGCTCGAGAGTTAGAGAGTCCGATATGATAACGGGAAGGGTCTCATTCTCACCTAGGTAAGCATATTTAAGGTGAGACGGCAAAAGCTTTAGTTCGAGTTTAGGAGGTGAAACAATTGAAGGTAACATTGGTGAAACTGTTTCAAACTCGAAGGATTCCATCAACGGTTCAAATCGAGTGTACGCAACCGAGTCAGATGGTTCAACTAACTCATCCGAAAAATCAAAAGACTCAAACTCGGGTGGTGAGTCTTCAAAATCGTCCAAAAAGGTGAAACACTCATAATCGTTTTCCGGCGTGAAAGCTGTGTCGGATTCTAGGAGGAACGCACTAGAGGCGTCAACACTGCTGTGATCGAACAGAAATTTTTCGAGCTCACAGTCCTTCTGTGTGATCTCATGGATCGTGCAAACATCAAGTATACTAGCATTAGGCTCGGAGGGCTGATTTCCCAACTTAAAAATATTGAGTTCAATTGTCATATTGCCAAAAGATAGGTTCATTGAACCATTACGACAATTGATCACCGCATTAGAAGTCGCAAGGAATGGTCGACCAAGTATCACCGGAATTTGACTCCGGGGGTTAGCTACAGGTTGTGTATCCATAACAATGAAGTCAGCGGGGAAAATGAAGTCCCCTATTTTAATCAACACATCCTCTAACTCACCCCTAGGATGGGTGATGGATCGGTCGACCATTTGGAGAGTACAATGAGTGGGTTTAAGCTTTCCAACGCCTAATTATTCGTACACTGAATAGGGTAGCAAATTGACACTAGCACCAAGATCTAATAGTGCTCTATTGATGTTCTTGTCCCCAATTGTTATCGAAATAGTAGGACAGCCAGGGTCCTTATGTTTTTGGGGTAAAGATTGGACAAGAGCATCACTAACAGCACTAGCCATAAAAACTTTCTTTGGTACTTGTGACTTCCTCTTCTTGGTGCATAAGTCCTTTAAGATTTTCGCGTAAGAAGGAACTTGTTGGATTGCATCCAAGAGAGGTATGTTTATGCTAACCTATTTGAACAACTCTACAATCTTCTCCATTTGTGGAGTTGGTTTATTGGATCTCAACCTGTTTGGAAAAGGAACATTTTGAAAATTTGTTGAGTCCAATGTGTGTGGAGTAGATTGCAGAGTTGGAACGGATCCCAGTGGAGGTGTGTTCGTGATGCGAGAAGTGGGTCCATTCGAATTAGAAGAAGTAGAGCCTTGTGAAGAATGAAGAATCGGCTCTAACGAGGAAGATGAAGATGAAGAAGAAGAAGATGAAGAAGAACCACCGGCAGGGATGTCATTATTAATACCCACGTTATTGTGCAACACTTTTCCAGATCTCAATGTGGTCACAACATTGACATTATGATTTTGTTGTTCATATGCAACATGTGCGTGACCGGGATTTGGCAATGGTTGAGATGGAAGCTTTTCCTTTTCTCGCTCGCTCAACGCAGCATTTAGTTGTGCAATTTGTGCCTCAATTGATTTGATGCTTTAATCGTGGGAGGCACTGTTTTGCACCAAAGATTGAATGGAAGTCTCCAACCTTGCTGCGGATTGTGTAGGTTGTTTTAGGAACGCATCTAGACTTCTTTCTAGCGAGGTAACCTTATCATTATTAGGTTGAACAAAAATTGTTTTGAGGGTAAGAGTTGTTGGGTATAAAATTGTTCATTTGGTTTGGGTAAGGTTGTGGTTGGAAAGGTTGCCGGTATTGAGTTTGTGGAGGTGCTTGTTGTTGTGGAGGGGGAGTCCTTTGAAAATTGTTGTTTCCTTGGAATTGTTGATTTTGATTCCAAGCAAAATTTGGGTGACTCCTCCAACATAGATTATAAGTCGAAGAGTATGGATCATTTCTTTGTCGTTACTGAAAGGCAATATTGACTTGATCTTGTCCTTGAACAGGTGAATTGTAAGGACACTCTTCGGTAAGATGTGATGGATCCGAACAACAAGCGCAAACAGTTCGTGGGGGTAAAGCAGGAGCAGGAGAAGGCGATGAGATTTTGGTCTCAATTGCTTCTAGCTTTTTCGTAAGTGCGGCCATTTCGGCCTTCATTGCTATCGACATATCTAATTGATGTATGCCTTCCCTAGACTGACCAACAGAAGATGAAGTGGTCTTGGTGCTTTCCCACTGAAGTGTTTGTTCAGCAAGATCGTCGAGAAACTGCCAAGCTTCCTCACTAGATTTGGTTAGAAAGTGACCTTAACAAATGGTTTCCAACAACTGCTTCGTTGCTGGGTTCAATCCTTCTTATAAAGTTTGGCAAAGTTGCCAATTCTCGATACCATGGTGATGGCATTGAACAAGTAGGTCTTTAAATCTTTCAAAACACTTCCAAAAGGGTTCGGAAGGAAGCTGGGAAAATTGAATAATCTCATTGCGAATTCTCGCGGTCTTGTGATGTGGATAAAGCTTTTTAAGAAAAGCTTTAACAAACTCTTCCCAATTTTTAATTGAGTGTGATGCTGTGATGTATAACCACTCCTCGGCTAAGTCACATAAGGTGAAAGGAATGGCCCTTAGCCTTATAGCATCATCTGAAAGTTGGGTTGTTTTCATCATTGCATAAACGTTTTGGAATTTGTTTATGAAGATATAGGCATCTTCGGATTCCAGTCCGTGAAATTTTGGCAACATGTTGATGAAGTGGGGTTTGATCTCAAAGTTATCCCCTTTTGCCGGTGGGAGTGAAAGACAAGTAGGTAAGGCGGTGCAAATAGGGTAGAAAAGATCCTGGAGCGCGATTCGTTGGGGCGCTTCAACAGGCGGGTGTTGTGGGTTATTCGCACCTAGCGGAAGTGGAATCAGTCCCGTGGGTAAGGTGTTGTTAGGATTAAATCCCGACATCTCCTTAGAAGACGAAGAATGTGAAGGTGTAGGTAAGGAAGTGGAAGGAATTTTGACTTCGGAGTCGAAAGCGTCGTCGGTCGGTACCAACGAGACACGGACTAATCGGGCACTAGTGTCCCTAGTCCAACTGGGCATACACTAAAGAGGTAGTGTAGTCAAAAAGTGAAAAACAGAATGTGGGGGTAAGAAAACGTCAATGGAAAGAAAGTGGGTATAAGTGGGGTGCACGGATTTCTTAGCGACAAGTTGCAAGTTTTTGTAAAATTTTTTCCTTTTTCCTTTTTGTGTTTTTTTTATGTGGAGATTTTTGCAAAAAAGATTTTTTGATAAAAGGCTTAGACACACTTTCAATCAATCACAAATGCACAATCAAGCCTAGATCTAGGTTCACCTAGGTCAGCTAGACAGCTCCTAACTGTTCCAAAGGGCAAGAAGTAGGACCTCAAACCGCCTCTTCACCGCCAATTGTGGCCAGGTAAGCACAAGTAGAGAAAGGAGGGATCCGCTCACGAATCACCGTGAGACGGGCCTTTTAAAATTACCTTTCACTACCTGTCTAGCCTAGGCACCGCAAAGTCAGGTTAGGATCAACGGTCGATGCCTACAACTATTCCTTTGTCCTATTGAGCGCGAAGTCCTTAGGGCTGAGTCTAATCTTTTTTTAATTAATTGATGGTCAATTCAATATGCCTTATGTGATTTTTGGGGTCCTGGGAAGAGTGATGAAATCCCCACCCAATCTGGATTGGTGTTCAAGCCCCTTAAAGCCAATTAAAATATGCAAAGCAGTAAACACAATCACTTGCAAACAATTTTTTTTAGCGCAGCGCAAAAAATCCTGCACAAGATCAATTATTGGAGAAGGGGAGAAATTTTTGGCGCAAAGAATCCTGCAGGAAATTTTTTACAGAGGAGATATCAGGGGGTTCAGAGAAGAAGAAAGGGAGCTTACAGAGAGTTTCCACCTGCTGACGTCAGCACCAAGCCGCGTTTCCGCGGTCAGAAGGGGCTATACGCGGCGGAATCGCGGTTCACTGTGCAGTTCAGATCTCGAGATTTTTTCTACTCTTCTGTACTGATTTTTCTCTGTTGTTAAGATCTAGGGTTTTTTGTTTTTCTCTCTGGATTTTTCCAGATCCGAACTCGTTCGTCGATCCTGCAAAATTCACACAAAACACCCTTCAAACAATAAAAAGATGATGAAAATTTTATATTTTCAAAATTTTCAGTTTTTTTGAGTTTTATGATTTTATATTAACCCGAAATTGCAAAAAGAAAATACTACGCCATCCCCGGCAACGGCGCCATTTGATTGAAAGATAGATGTTATGATCAAAAATATTTTTTTACCGCAATCAAGAACGGCGTCGCTTGGTAGCTAGCCGGTGAGTACGGGTCGGTCCACAGGGATGTTGTGTATTTCCTAATTGTTCTAATGAGTTAATTCCAAACGGTGTTGGGATGCTTATCACTAAAAACTAAGTTGATTTAGACTAGGATTAGAATCTTGCTAGGGTTAGGTTTAGGTTAAGTTTGGAAATTTAAGATTTCCTACCGCTTTCAATGCCCTAATTTAGATTTCATTAGGTGTTATGGTAACAATTAATAAAGGGGATTAGGACGATCGGGAAGAAACGATGTTTCTTCCTCTAGGTCCTTGTCCGTCCTTTCTTAATTCTTACCCTAACCTACATGGAAAATATGCACAACCGGTCTTTTAAACTACGGTATCACCGTTACCTCGTGGGTAGGGTGCCGTAGGGAGCGGTGTGTGTATGTATGCATGGAGTTCTATTAATTAATATGTGATGGGCAAGAAAGGGGTGAGAGATTTTCATCTCTTAAACCTTTTCTCTTCTTAACCCTAACAAGTGAGGAACTACTCACTCATTAGGAGATCGATAAAAGACATGTTTTTATTTGAGTTTTCGATTTAAAAAGACTAACTATCTAAACTACGGCAGATTAATAAAAAGTTCTAATCTAATTTAAACTAGGACAGATAATAAATCTATATTAGGGCAGAAATAAAAATTAAGAACTAGGGCAATAAAAAGAATATACTTACTTTATTGATGCTCTCAAAACATTATAAATGATTCTGAATTTTTGATCAATGAAAAGAGGCATGCCTCAAAAAAAGGTTTAGGATTTCTATTTATAGAGCATAGAAACCCTAGGGTTACAATTGGTTCATATCTGAGTTTACAATTTTACCCCTAAGAAGACTAGTCAACGCACCGCCGCACCGACACGAAGTCGCACTGACACGGGCTTCATATGGCCGCGGAACCGTGGCCAAGAGCCATGTTTGGCCACGGATCCGCGGCCATGTTGGGAGCTTGTTGGTTGCTGCTTCTCTGGTAATTCTCCCGTTGCTTTTTCCTTGGCTTTTCTTCACTTGGTTTCTCAGATTGTCTTCTAGTTTTCTTCCAGATTCTACAGTGAATAACGTCGTGGACTTTACCGTTTGCTTCGTGTCGAAGTCTTGAACCTTGCGCTGCCTTTGTACTTTATGAACTTGTTCATTGATCTTCGTTTATTCTCCAACTGTAGGCTTGATCAAGATTCTTCCATTTGTTGGTCGTAGTCTCACTTTTGTATCGTCTTTTCATCTTTTTCACTGTTTTTGTTCCAAGAACCTGTAACCTGCAACTATGTAGCAGACATGGATCAAAAGCACCTGTTTATTTGTCAAATGACTAAGAATGGGGAATATAATAATGCAAAATTATGATATGAACATACCGCTCGAGGTTTTGCAAAGCGTGAATGAGAACATCTCTAAGCTCTTTAGATAGAACCAAGGTATCGTAGATGCTCAGAAGAGATGGAAGCTTTCGGAGATGAGCCAAGACATTATAGTCCACCAAGGAAGGACTCGAATTTTCATGAGCCGGCTCTCCGCCATCTTCTTCATTAGCGACTTGTTTTTCCTTCCCTTTTGGGGCGTTGCCCTGATTCGGCGGTAGAGCCCTGCCGCTTCTGAGCTGGATTTGGTTGACCTTTGTGGCGAGCTCCTCGTCCTCTTTGGGAAAACAGAGCTCCTCCTCAGAGTCACTGCCCATATGGATGGCGTAGCAGTTCACTATAAGGATCTCTTCATTGGAGTCTTCTTCTAGCTCCTCCAGAATCTCAGGTGCTTCTACAGGAAAGAACTCCTTCAATTGAATTAGAGTTATTTCCTTTTGTTCATAGTCTTCGAGGTAATCGATATATTTTTGAATGGTCGATCTCCCTGCAGACTCTTTTTCGCGTCGAGCTGCACTTTTCTTCTTCTTGAGCTTTTTGTATTTTGAACCTGATTGAGCCGAATTGGCAGCTGGAATGGTGGGCTTCTTCTGCCCTTCCCATTCTGTTCTGGGCTCTTTCCGAAGTAACTTTAGCATCTTCTTCGTCTTATTAGATATATGTGTACTCCACGGAGGCTGTGGTGAGTCAGTTTCATTTCTCAGGGCAGCGGGTTCGGCTGTCTGTTCCCAGAAGGCTTCAGCTTCTGTTTGTATAAAGTTGGTGGTTGCAACTTGATTGGTCACCAACACACTCTTGGACAGCTCGATCTCTCCAGTCTTGTACTGCTTCTCGACCCAGTCTTTGAAGATATAGCAATCCTCGATCGCATGGCTCACTACTCTGTGGTACGGACAATACAGGGGATTGTCGGTCATTTTTGCTTTGCGGGGTCTCTTCGACTCCGGCAATTGTAGACCATTGTTCAGGGCATCTTTGAATATTTTGCAGACCTTGTCCCTTCTGAATGAGTAAACCTTGTTCTTTTTCTCCTCTAGGGAAGGCCCTTCTCCTCCCAGCAATGGCTTTCGAGACCGGTTGCTTTTGGAATCGCCTGCCTTTCGCTTGTTTTCATTGTCGGACGCATTGAAGACATTGGTGCTGCTGGAATTCCCGCTTCTACGGTTATCGTCCCTCTTTCTTTTCCAAGTCTTGTCTCTCGGAGAGTCTGGGGTAGACTCTTGCTTCGAGCATTCCAACATTTGGACTTTCTTGGTTAGCTCCTGAAACGTCTTAAGGCCTGCTGTACACAAGAATGTGACCATTCAATTGCTGAGGTTCCCAATGAGAAGGTTGACGGACTAGTCCTTCTCCAGCGGCGGTTTGCACTTGACCGTGAGATTACACCATCAGGCGATAAAGTTGGTGTTGCTTTCATTCTTCCCCGGCTTGGTTCTCACAAGGTCAGCAATAGAGATTTTATCACTAACACTCATGAACCTTTGCCGAAACAGAGACTCCATTTGGGCAAAGGTAATGACGGACCCGTCTGGTATACTCGCGTACCGATCGAAAGCGACACCGGTCAGGCTGTTGACAAACTGACGAAGAAGGAGCGCGTCATTGCCCCTTGTGTTTCCGCACGATGCTTTAAAGTGGGCGATATGCTGATTTGCGTTTCCCGTCCCATCAAATCTTCCGAACTCAGGAATGACGTAGCCGCTTGGGAACTCGATCAGATCGTACTGTGCGGGATACGGCCGTCCACTACTGCCGATTTCTTTCTGAGCTTCGGCTTCGGCTACCAATGTTCTAACCTTGCTAGTGACAATCCATTATCCGATCTTGTGTTAGCGGGATTGCGCTATGTGGGGCCAAGGTGCCCCAGAAGCGGAATGTGGCTGGCTTTGTGCGGCTCACCCGATCTTGGACCCAAGGGGACATGCATCGGTTGCTTCGGGTTGCCATCACCCGGCTCATGAGTAGAGTCATGTGCCTGATTGGAAGGCGCTCGAGCAATTTGAGCCGTGAGCTGCATCACAACAATCGTCAGGTCGTCAATTTTGGAGTAAAGCTTGGCCATTTCTTTATCTTTCCTACTGAGCTATTTTCGAAGCTCTTGAAGCAGCTCTTGCTTTGCGTTCCTGGGGCGGAAAGTCGGCTCTTCCTCGCTGTCCGAGCTTGACTCTATATGGACTGAGGGGTCTATCTGCCTATCGCCCTCATTGAGAGGGTTTTCCTCATCCAATGGAGGCGGCTGATCTTGGGAAGCGGCAACCACATTCAAGCCAGATTGGGCTTGGAATGTGGTGGCCCCATCCTTGCTTCTGCCGCGCAAGTTTTCGCCGGGACGCCCGCCCACCATATAGACCTTATGGATAACATATCCCACTGTCTTTTTATTACCGACAGCTGATTTCACGGATCGCTGTCGTGGCCCTCCTGTTTCGGTAATGGGCAATCGACTGAAAGCGGCTGGCCTGACTGGGATTTTGAATAGTGCTGGCACTTCTTTTCTGGATTTGCCCCGCTGTTTTCACGCGGCGCAGAGCGCCTGATAGACCCTTGAGGAGATGGTGTCATGCTTTCTCTTTTAGGGCTGGGACACATCCCTTTGTGGCATTGTTCAGACCGTTGTCTTCTTGATTCTGGTGGTCATGGCATTTTTCCGAACCCACTTCAGAGGTTCGAAAGAATTGCTGACTTTTACGGTCGACTCAGACGTCGTCGCAGGATGACTCGGCTCTCGGAATCCTACAAGATTCCACTTGGTTAGAGTCCTGGCCCTCTTGTTGGTTCGATACCTGAGCCACTTCTGTCTCAGCCTTTCTGTTTTGAGCACTTGGTTGGTTATGGCTTTTCGGGAAGCCGCCGTAGGCCGGCTGACAGAGAATCCAGAGAATATGCCTGCTTGCTCGATCGTCAAGGGCAACTCTGAGCTTGCTAGAGCTGCTTTGTGGCCTCATTGGTGTTGACGGCCTTGCCCCCAGTTGGAACAGTGGAGAGCCGTTCGAATACGGATTTGCATTTGGGGTGGGAAGCTCTGGCGACCATGACGTTCGGCCTCCTTCTCCTTGAAGTCGGTTTGGTCGCTTGGTTTGTCGGGACCTCTTCCAGATGAGCACTTCCAGCAGGATAGATGATGACAGAACCAAATTGGCGGGGTGGCTCCTCCCATTGCCGGCTGAGACTGGCAGGAAGAACCACGTGGGCATTGATCTTAACCACGTACGAGATCGGGGTCGTGTCGGAAGCTGAATTCATCTTAGAAGACATCGTCGTTGAAAGTTGATTGCTGCACGAAAAGAAAACTACTTCAGTACAAACATCGGTATATATGTTAAATGAGTTCGCATGAACGCTTAACCCGAGATATGGGAGGAGAGAAATGTCCCACCGGGCGTGTCAGAATCTATAGGGTGTTTTTCGTCACCCCATTGAGATGGGAATACGCACGCGCTTGTCAGGCGTTCTACAGATTCCCCCTGCCTAGGGTAGGCGGGGGTTTATTGATTGTGGGTATCCGAATCTCCGGCGGCCGCGGTCTAAGCTGCCGTTAATTACCCCTCGCCTTTGGAGCGAGGGAACCTTCGATTGATGGGTTAAACTGATCATGCGAACTCAATATGTTGTGTGCGTGTGTTGTGTTTTGGAAGGGTTTTGGATATATCGGGGGCCTCGCAGAGTTTACGGGGGTCCCGCTATCCGGATAGCGGGCTGGGGGTCAAAAGGGCTAGCAGCCCCTTGCAGGGTGCGGGGCAGCGCCCCGTTAGAAAATTTTTCCTAGCAGGGGACGTGTTTTGAGTGTAGAGTGTATGAAAAATGAGGGGTGAGGAGCGACTTAAAGACGCGTGCATGGTACGTGGGCACTGCGCGCCAACGGGTTACGTGCCTGGCGCGTCGGCGCTTAGCGCCCATGGGTCACGTACCTAGCGCGTGGGCGCCCGCGGGTCACATGCCTGGCGCGTGAACGCTGGGCGCCCGAGGGTCACGTGCGCGGCACGCGACCGCTGGGCGCCAGTGGGTCACGTGTGCGACACGTGACCGCTGGAAACACCAGCGTAAAAGGGGCTTAGCCCATGGGCTAGGAGTTGAACTCCCAAAGGATTTTAAGTGGAGTTAAACTCCAAAAGATTTAGATTTGGAGTTAAACTCCTAAATGATCTGGAATAGGAGTTAAACTCCTAAATGATCTGGAATAGAGTTAACTCCTTTGAGAATTTGGGTCTTGGGGTTGAACTCCCCAAAGATCTTCAGAGGTGATCAAAGGGGACCCCTCTCTTCTCTCTTTAGCCCTGGAGCTTATTTTGAGCCTTGGATCTGTCCAAAGTTGGATTTTTGGAGATGGTCTCCTTCTTCCTCCTCTTGGTCGGCTGGATCTTGGAGAAAAGGGGGTGGGACTTAAAAGTCTCCCATTTTCGAGATCTGATTGAAGATTCGAGCTCCCTTTCAAGGGTTTTGGGGTGAAAAACTATTTCTTTTTGGAAAAGGAAA
Source organism: Agapanthus africanus (assembly GCA_030015575.1). Classification (NCBI taxonomy): domain Eukaryota; kingdom Viridiplantae; phylum Streptophyta; class Magnoliopsida; order Asparagales; family Amaryllidaceae; genus Agapanthus; species Agapanthus africanus. The sequence continues at coordinate 3,959,364 of JASDDO010000018.1, forward strand.
GAGTTAAACTCTTGATTTAATTTAAAAGGGGGGGAAGGTTTTAGAACCTTGAGAAAGGAGAAGGAGGCACAAACCCTAAAATTTTTTAGAATGGAAATGGTTGTCATAGATATTTTCATCATGTTTGTCTTTATAGGCTACACACTTTAAATATAGCCCCTTTGGCTTTGCCAAATGGCGCTTGTGCCACCCCATACCTTATATGCTTGTTTCTTTTTGCACATAAACCATGGGTTTTACAAAATTTCAGTTTTCTGCCCATTTACATATATTTATTTCTAAAAAAAGAATTACCTTAAAACTAATTTATGGCTTCATTCATTTTTTCATGGGGCTAGTCCCTTCCATGCTCGGTTCTGACCTGGGCATGGGCCCACTTGGCTTGGGGTTGACTTTGATTTTGATTTGGTCAACCGGGATATAAATTTTGACCCCAACAACTTAGAAAATAGAGGCTAATATGTATGTATATGAAAGAGACTTAATATTTCACACAATTATTATATAAAATATGAAAATACAAGGCCATGTTTATAGACCAAAAGAGAATTCCGAAAATAACAAAATATAGCCTAGGTTCATGCAACTATTGACCAAAATACACAATGATTTACTAAAGGACAAATGTGCACAACCATTCGCGAAAAGACATAACATCCATTGGTGAATGAACATATGTGCACCAAAAGGTGGATGAATGTGCAAATTAAGTTAATCTTTCAACGGCCTCTCTTAAGCTAGATTTGCACAACACCAAGTTTTTCTTTCAGCCTGTTGAAATCGCCCACCTTAAGCGCCTTGGTAAAAATATTAGGAGCTTGATCTCTTATGCTGCAAAAACAAATTTCAACCTTACCATCTTTTACTAAGTCATGGATGAAATGGTACTTGATCCTTACATGCTTGTGTTCCCTTTGGAAAAATAAATAATAAATAAAAAGGCAATGGGAAAATTCTCCAAAGGGAGCATCACGTGCCCGCACGTGATGCGTCTTGGAGCCAAAATTATAAGCACTTAACAAAAAGCACTAAGGGTGGGCCTCACGTGCTACACGTGAGCACCTATATACAAAATATATAGGCGCCCTCATAAAGAAAATGGCAGGCCAGAAGGCGCACCACGTGCCAACACGTGATGCTCTCCTCTGGGACTGCTGCACATAGGAAAACCGTCCTAATGCCATTGGGTCACGTGCTGCACGTGAGGGCTTCTAATGCCTTCTGAGTCGATAGAATTAAATTCTAAATAAAAGGGATCAGAACCCTATTTTGGAAATATTTCCCCAATCTTTCTAAACAAGAAAGATTGTGCTATGTAAATCAGAGCACCGTTGGATCAAAGATCCAATGGTGATTAAGAATCACCAAGATACAGAATAAGTTCTGTATGGGAAAATATTTTTCCAATCTTGTTAAAAACAAGAGAAATGTCTTCTATAAAACAGAAGTCCTTGGATTAAAGATCCAACGGTGGTTAAATTCATCAAATCAATTAAGAAATCTCTCAATGAGAGATTTCCTTAACTGAATCAACAAATCAGCCTCCCCTATATAAAGGACCCAAGACTTCAAGTCTTAAAGAGAAGAACCCCCCCCCCCCCCCCCCATAAACTTCAAGTTCAAGAGAGAAAACAGAAAGAGAAACCCTAGGTAAGAGAAAAGAAGAAAAAAATAGAGAGCATCTTATCTCTTCTTCGCCTCCACAAGAGTTTAACTCTCCTAAAAAGAACTTAGTTCTTCCTCTGGTTGAGATCTGCAGAAGCAGATCTCCCCACAAGTTGAAAATTTAATTCTCATTGGGAAGATTCTGTTATGTAGATTCAAACCTAGGGGAAAGAATTAAGTTCAAAGAATTTAATTCTTACAAGAAGATATAGGAATTTAATTCCTCTAGTAAAACTAGGGTTTAACCTTATATAAGGATTCAATTCTTACAAAACAGTGGGCTTGAAAAGTCTCAAAACTCAAGATCTCCATGCACGTAAAATGATTAGCACCCAACATATTAATGGCCGATCACGTGTTCCCATGTGGGCACCCTTGATGAACAAAAGAGGACAACTGAGACTGGCTCACGTGATCCCACATGACCCAATAGTGCTTAGCACTTATAAAGCAAAAAGGGAATAAATCAAAGGTAGTTTCCATTTTTGGGGCGCCTCACGTGACCCCCGAGAAGTGCTTAGCACTTATAAAAGAGAAAAGGAAATAAACCCTATTTTTGAGGCACCTCATGTGATCCCACGTGACCCCCTAACAGTGCTTAGCACTTGTAAAAGAATAAGAGAATCAAAGAGGCAGCGCCCAACGCTAAGCGCCTCATGTGACCCACGTGAGCGCCTCAAATTTTTAGTGTTTAACACTACCTCAAGCGCCTCACGTGACCCCACGTGAGCGCCTCAAATTCTTAGTGTTTAACACTACTTCAAGCGCCTCACGTGACCCCGTGTGAGCGCCTCAAATTTTTAGTGTTTAACACTACTTCAAGCGCCTCATGTGGGAGCACGTGAAGCGCTGAGCATATACTAGTGTTTAACACTATGAAAGGCCAATATTAACCAGACTCAGACCAAATCTCCCGAGGACAATCAATTGATCCCCTCATGCTCAGGGTCCTCAAAACTGATCTCAGTCCTAAAGATAGCTAATGAGCTCCTAACTGATGGCATCTAAAATGATGTTCATCCCATTCCCCCTCAATCGGGACATTGATTCAAAGGTACATCTCTCCACACCTCTGATACATGTCGTTGGAATTCTTCAACGTCTTCAGAGAGATGGAGGGTCCCAATAACCAATAACTTTTGGCGCATCCCCAGATTGTTAAACCAAAACCCCACAGACTATGATGTCTTTAAACCCTACAGACTATGATGTCTTTAAACCATACAGACTATGATGTCTTTAAACACGGACTATGATGTCTTTAAACCCTACAGACTATGATGTCTTTAAACCCCATAGACTACGATGTCTTTAAACACAGACTATGATGTCTTTAAACCCCATAGACTATGATGTCTTTAAACACAGACTATGATGTCTTTAAACCCTACGAACAATGATGTCTTTAAACACAGACTATGATGTCTTTAAACCCTACAGACTATGATGTCTTTAAACACAGACTATAATGTCTTTAAACCCTACAAACTATGATGTCTTTAAACACAGACTATGATGTATTTAAACTCATGGACTATGATGTCCTTAAACCCAATGGACCACAACGTCCCTAAACTAAACTCTATGGACTATGATGTCCTTAAACTCTATGGACTACGATGTCCTTAAACCCAATGGACCGCAACGTCCCTAAACTAAGACGATAGAGCCCAAATGTTCTGTCATCGGATCTAAATGATCCTAAAACCCTGTTGAGTAGATCTTAGTCTAAAATTAGACTAACGTATCCTTAACAAACATTTAAGTTGAATCTCAAACGAGATTAACGATCCTTAAACCAACCCAAACCCAAATCTAAGAAAATACGGATTTGGACTAACCCCCGCCCTACGGTCGACAACATAAATTAGTCTCCGTATACAATCCACGGGCAACCAAACATAAAACAAATACACACGACACGAAGTGAATATCTGGAGCAGGAGAAAGTGGTTATCTCTACGCGGTAACGTAATTAATTGCAGGGGCTTGCGCCTGTAGGGAAAAGCGTCCCCACAATCAAAAACCCCTCACAATGAGGGGGAATCTGACGAAATCTGCTACAACGGCCGCATCTATCCAAACCTTTGATACACGGTGCCATAAATCTACTTGGCATCTTCGGAGAGGTGGACAGATAAAACCAAATAGCATCTGCCCCCAAATTCAGGCAAGACGACCTACGTGGTTTCGTCTCTGTTTTCGGCGGTAAACAAATTCTGGCACGCCCGGTGGGACCTTTTCCTCTTTCCACTCCACACTGCGTGTGTCGTGTTCATGAATGAATCGCGGTTTAATATGGTTGCCTGTGGATTCGAGGTACTAAGATTTGGTGTCTTGCTCCCGTGCAGAGGAAAGAAGATCAATGGCTTCCAACTGCGCTAAGTGCAACAACAACTCCTACTCTGTCCCTGCTAGAGGAGTGACTTATGGGCCCCAAGCGGCCTCCATCTTCGCAATGCCGGTAGACCAGGTGACACAGGACACCACTGGGTTGTTCTTTGGGACCATGATCCCGCCAATGAGCTTCAACGCACCGGTGTCGTCACAAGAAGCTCCAAAGAAGTCGATCTTCGATCGGCTTGCAACTACCATGGCCCCTCTTAACGGGCCGTCCAAGTCCAACGTCTCAGTCTTCAACCGGCTGAGCCAAAGCTCCAGTGGGCCGGCAAAGAAGCTCGCGATACCAGAGAAGGTTATCCCAAAAAGGATAGCCCTCCCGATTCCTACTGCGGGTGAGGCCGTTACAAGTGCTTCCCTTACCCGAAAGTCAGTCTTCAACAGGTTGGACGTTTCTTCTCAGCGGACGTCAGTCTTCGATAGGTTGGCACCAACAACAGCCCTTCACCAGAACAGGGGGCATGATGAAGCCGCCCCCATAACTGAGCCGGTACCATCTGTAAGACATGCTCGACGTCGTCACTGGCGCCGAGTGAGGAAAACTGGGGGCAGCACTCCCTCTGGACTGACTCCACCAGCTCCGATGGTGGAAATTGACACTGCTGTTCCAACTGGGAACAGCTTTGAGCCGCTCAGGAGGGTGCGCAAGAACTCTCCAATCGCCGTGTTGAAAAAGTCTCCTCCACCCGCTGAAAATGTTACTAAGGCGAAGCCGGAGCAGCCTCCTCAGCGGCTGTCTTCCAAAATTCACAGGGTCTGGTGAAGAGTCCAAGACTATGTAATCGACAAAGACTACTCCCGCCGACAAAAGAAAATGAAGGTTCGGCAAGAGGAGGACCATCCCGCGGCCATACCGCAGAAGGTATCATGGATGCCTGTTGCAACGGCTCCCTCGACCTCGACCGCCCATAAAAGGAGAAGGCCGGAGAAGATCCCCGTGTCTACGACAAATCTCAAAGGCACTGAATCCAAACGCCCCAAGTCTGGGAGTATGGTAATGCACACCGTCTACATGGCTTCCGAAAAAGAGGAAAGCCGTACTTCTACGGGTCATCGACCACTCACACGGTCAGTGACGAAAACTCAGGAGTAGCAACAAAAGCTCCAGGAAATGCTGACAAAGATGGCCGCACTCACGGGGCAGAAGGAAAGCCTGAAGGTATCGTCGGACCAACTCCAGGAACAAGAAACCGACGTCGAATTCCTACGAAAGATACTCGAGAAAAAAGATAAAAAGGCCGTGGAACCAGCGGCTAATATAAAAAAAATGGCGCTCATGTTCCAAGATATGGTGGGGATGATGATCCAGCCGGACCCTCCAGCCGTAGATCCCCCAATAATCCTTGAAGACGACGGAAGGGAGACATCAAACCCTCTTTCGGCTTTATCAGCAGCCGGGGAGGAGACAATCTCGAAAGTTGCGCTTGATGACTACATAACTAAACAAATACGAGCTCATCAGGCAAATGAAGCAACCGGCCAAGTCGTCAGAACTGGGCAACCCTATCCAATCTGGTACGATCAAATTAAGTCTTCCAGGATACACGATCCCGAAATTTTACGTGTATAAGGGGACAGGCAACCCCCATCAACGCGTCACTCAGTTCAGGGCTCTATGCGGCAATACTGGAGGCGACGACAAACTGCTGCTTCCCCAATTCGTCGGCAGCTTAGCGGAGACAGCTTTTGAATGGTACTCAGAGCTTCCGAATGACTCCATCAAAATATTCACAGAAATGGAGCTACTGTTCATCCAGCGTTTTGCAAGCGCCAGCGAACGCACCCCGATCACAGCATTGATCAATGCCAGGGTGAAGCCAGGAGAGACTTAGGTCCAGTATGCAATTCGGTGGTGGAACTTATGGTCGAGATGCGAACAACGCATAGAAGAAGCTCCTGCTGTGGGCATGTTCGTAGGGACCCTTGACCCGCAAGCGACTATATCCCAGTTTATGATGTTTTTCATGCCGACCACTTTCCAAGGCTTGATCGACAAGCTGGCCTAAATGGACCAGATGGACCATAGGCCGCCCCCTCGAAAACGGAGCTTCGAAATGAAAAAGGCAAAGGAAAAGTGACCTTCGTCGCCAACGCTCAGCAATAGCCGAGTGATCCGAAACCAGCTGCTCGCCAAGGCAACAAACCGCGATTTCTCAACGAGAAGTTGAGACGTCCTTACTCGTTTCCCCGGGATAAAACGAGGAGACTGTTCGAACTAGTGGTACGCAACGGGCTCATCACCTTGCCGGATCCGAAACGCCCACTGCAGCCCTGTGACGTCAACAGTCCCAACTATTGCCCCTACCACCGAATATTGGGCCATCCAATCGAAGATTTCTTCGTCTTCAAAAACTGGATTAAGGACCAGTACCGGCAAGGCAAATTTGCGCTGTCTGAAAACTGGAGGGTAAACCCGCCACAACCGCACGCTTCGAAAAAGATGGACACGCCGGGGGCATCATGCTCATTTATAGAGGAAGCTCCATGGGAAGTTGTTCTTTCGGCAAAAACTAAAAGAATGCTGAAAGATCTTCAAGCATGTCCGGCGATCAGGTGGAAAAGCCCGGTAGAGCCAAAGATCATTGAGGGGATGCTGAAACCACGCCCAACATCGGGAGTTGGTAGTGAAAGGCAAAACACCCAGGCCCAGTCGTCGAAGTCTTTGAAGAAGAAAAAGAAGACCAAAAAGCCCGCACAATCTGATGATAAACGCACGGATTTGCAAAGGAATATTGACGCACTGGAGGATCATAATCAGAAGGTGCAAACCCCAGTCACGGTCCAAGAGTTTCTCAACCATATCTTTTAAAGTGAAGATAACGACAATGATGAGGGAGACGACTCAGAAGAACCCGAAGATTATGTGGCAAGTTGCCACATGATCTCTCATTCGTCGCTAACGAAGAAGCTCACTCGGCGTTAGAAGATAACATAGAGGAGCTGGGGGCAGGATCGGTGCCAGGATCCTTAGAACCGTCAGACGAGATGATTGACATGCTGTTGAACGAAGCCCATCAGAAGAGCAAAGCTGATCAAGAGCGTGAAATGGCCATATTCGAAAGGGCCAGGCGTCGGCGTCAAGCTGAAGAAGTTATGGTAGGGATGAGTCGCAAAGCACTCCAACCAGATCGAAGCACACCCACGGCAGACAAAAACATGCTTAAGACAAGGAAACGGTTCGCTAAAGCCCTGTCAATGGGAATGAAGCCGCCATCTTTCAAAGGAAATACTCCTGGCGGTATACACCTTGACGAAGCGGATGCATGTCCTAACTACTGCTTATACCATCAAAGGATTGCACACCCTACCAAAGAATGCATGGCCTTTAAAAAGTGGCGGCAGGGATACGTTGCCCACCGACAACATTTCAAGCGGATGAAGCGCAGAACTTGTTGGGAGCAGAGAAGCACGACAGATGAGCACAAAAGAACTGCCGGCAACCATCACATGGTTGATACCATGGGATCGCAAGTTCTCACTTTCGGAAGCGATTCTGATAAAGAAATAGCCCTCGGCCCTCTCTTCAAGGAATCCACCTCAGGAAAAGAGGAGGAGATAAAGAACTGTGAAAACATTCAACTGCGTAGTCGTACGTTGCCTGAAAAGAATCTCAGACCCACAAACAAGGGGTCGAACAAAAAAGATAAAGGGAAGGAAAAAGTCCCTGAGAATATCGCCATCGATGATCGAGTCGTCGAAGAGCTGACAGCCAAGGACACGCCCAAGAAAAAAAAAGTGGATTACAATATCCTAGCACACTTGAGGAAGATGCCCTCACAGCTAAGCGTCTTGGATGCCCTTCTGTTGTCTAAAGAGGCACGAGATTCTCAAATCAGGGCACTACAAGAGCCTGAGCAGTTTCAAGCTTTCCTTGCCGAAGAAAAAATGATGGACGAGCTGGAAGAAGTGCACACAGCTGACATCACTTTCGGCGACGAAGATCTCCTCCTTGGAATCGGCTGGGTGAGACGGCTTTCTTCCGCCTTCCACCAAACCCGTGCATTGACCGTGAGCTGCAACTTCGCAATACGAACCCAAGCTATCTCTGGCACTTGTGCCGCTGCCAGGTCATCTTCAATGCTTTGATCCTATTCCTCAGCTTCCAGAGGGCTCTCTTTTCCTACGAACTGCTTGGGGTGAAAGCCCCTGAATTGCTTCACCCCAGGTGCTTCTGCCTCGGGACGGTTCATCAAGATAGCAGTCTGCTGCTGCTGTCCTTCGAGGAGGCTGCGGATTTCCTCAAGCAGAACCGTCTGCTAGTTGAGTGGAGCAGGGACGGCTGGTGTGATTGGTAGTGGAGGTGGAGTGTTGTTGAAGTTGGTGCTGGTGTTGTTTGGGGAATCCATAACCTTGAATGAAAAATTTGGGTTAGGACAGATTTAAAGTATATGAAATGATAAGATTCAAGAAGTATGAATTGTAAAGAATGTTTTAGTTGCTGGTTCTTGTGTTATATTGCTTAGGTTTGTTCACGCAGAACAGAACTGCATGGTAGAGTTTCATACAGCTCTGACCTGCATGGGCCACCAACAAAACCTGTCAAGCCCCGCTTCCCGGTGTACGGGCAGAGGGCGCGACTGGCCGCTACGTATTTACTGTGAAGTAAATACGCTAAGCATATCTAAGCAATATAAATATAAATGCACAAGAGACAAGATATAATAAAACAACAACTTTATTTATTCACATTCTTTTTACAATACATGGAAAAGTAAATACAACTGAATGAAAGCAATGCCTAAACAGTGGCATAACAGAAATGAAAAGTACTGAAATAAAAGTGTGTACAATGAAGCTAGAGCTCTGGGTCGTAGGAAAGCTGGTCCAAGTCCTCACTAGTAGGCTCGATCTCTTGAGTGTCCAGATCACCTGACAACATTCCAAAGAAGAAAGAGAAGGAATGTCGTCAGCGAACAATCGCTCGGTAAGTCCCAAAGATAAGGGAGAAATAGAATAGACAGAAAGAGAAGGTAGCTTTTAAAGTTGTATTATATGGTTAACACCGTTGTTTGTAGCTTGGTACAGAAGAATGCCAGTGTATACGAGAGGAGTCTCTATATGCCGGAGACTAGAGGCACGTGTAGTACAAGGAACCGTTTATACCACGGGACAACAACAACGGAATATAGGTTAGGTGTCTTAAATCTTACAGTCTCGTACCACTTCTAACACCTTCCGTAACAATCTACCGCTTAAACCCCGCGAAGTATTGATTGTATTATTAGTGTCGTGTTGTAAATTGTATTGTATTATATATAAGGATGACTTGCTGAAACCATGATATCAGTAAATTGATATAACTGGAGAATCATGTAAATAGAAGTATATCCATGGTTCAGTTCAGTCAATACAGATTGAATAGATTGAATATATGTATTCATGGATTCATGTTGAATTGTAGTTTGTAGATTGTACTTGAATCATATTCAAGTCAGATTATTAATGAGACTCAGTCTGAGTCAGACAATTAGAAAATAAATTGAATTCCCGATTGTTTTGATATTATCGGTAACCGCTGCACATGGGCGGCAGAATTTATGTCTTTTTCAAAGACGATTACCGTATTTATAACACCGTTGTTAAGTTGTCTACCTTAGATAGGCAAGCACCCATATCTCCGGCTCCCTGAGGCTCAAGAGACTGGTCCCGCTTAAACCTATATTTACTAGGGTCCTTAGGATAATTTATAGAACTTGAGGGGTTTTATGTAAAAATAATTTGTATACTTTTTAAAATACACCCCAAGTATTTATTTATCGTCTTTAGAGTTTTCATAGTTGTAGATTTTATATTTTTGACATTTCTAGTGAATAAACCTATTTTTCATAATATATGGTATTTAATTGTAATATTAAACTTGTATGGAATTCATGGTATTTTATTGTAAAGTGATTCTTGTGATTTTAGAAAAAGTTGGAATATTTATATTATCACAAAATAGATATTTTTAATGATACATATATATATATATATATTTATATAAAAATAATTTTAATATATATTATATTTCTAGAAATCTCATTTTTCTAAACATATTTGTATTTGTAAATCTTTCGAGATCGAATGCCCCTTGCGGGGGTCTGCATCTCGCACTACTAAGCCCAGGGACGTGCGATAATCCGCACCATCCTAGTCGGGTTCCCCAAAATGGGTTGTAGCGGCGCTTTGCAAAGATTTGTAAAAATACGAATTCTTATAGAAAACGGTTTTATTAGTAAAGGTATTTATATGTAAAGTTTCGTTTCCCGTATTCTATGTTCCCAAAAAAAATATTGTGTTATGTTGCATATAAGTGTTGTGAGGAGGTAGGTCATTACCTCGTGATCTACTTAAAGGTATAGCAAGATTGTGATGATTTAAAGTAAAAGTAAACTACATGGTATTTTAGTGAAAGAAATACGACAGAAATTGAAATAGACATTCTTTTGATATGGAACTTGTTCAATATGAATTGTTAATGTTTAATAGTCAGCATGTAAGAGTTTAATATGGTTGTGTTTAAGAAAAGTGGGATTTTTAGAGAGAATCGAATCGGAATTCGGTTTGCCTCCGATTCCATCGGGTTTTATAAAAAGAACTTTTTAGAATAGTAAAGGAGAGAGGGAGGTGGGACTTACGGGTTTAGAGATTAGAAAGAGGAAGAGGGAACTGAAGGAAGCACCGGTGCGTCGTTTCGTCGCCGGGAGCTCCTAGGGTTGTCGTCGGAAAATCGCCGAAGCTTTCGCCTTTTGCTAGCTTAAATTGCACACAAATTCTCTATAGTTTTCTTAAGAGTTTTTGATCAGAATTTTGGAGCGAGGAGGGTGTGTTTAGGGGTTGTATTTATAGGGTAAGGCTAGGGTTTAGGGTAGGTGAAAAGGTGAATTGAAATATGTAATAAAATGTATTAAAAATAGGGTTTAATGTGATTTAAAGGGGCTCTGGAACCGATCTAAAGAAATAAAGTGTGCAGGAGTGATGGGGAGATGAAAAGCTAGACTTTTCATGTTGGGGACTCGGTGGTCCGGCCGAGTCCAGCCGGCGGCGGCGACCCGAGTCGGCCGATCCCGGCTGAGTCGGGGGTGCCTCGGGTTCCTCGTCTCCTCATATACCCCCTGGGCCATTTACTTTTACATGTGTAGTAGGGTTTTTACGAGTTATGCACGTATAGACTCTTGGTATTCTAAAAATTCAAAATAAAACAATATTAAAAATAATGTGGGGTATGGGATTTGAACTCTGGTGGGTTGGTTCAGCAGTGCAAGGTATTACCAATGAGCTACAAGCTCCTTCTTGTTATCAGAAAGCAAAACAAATATTTATGGTACCCACAGAAAATGGAAATACCCCAAGTATACATTAATTTTTAAACAAATTTTTGTACACTAAAATTGGAATTGTTACAGTCTACCCTCCTTACAAAAAATTTCGTCCTCGAAATTTACAACTTTTATTTTAAGGACTAGTTTACAAAGAGGTGAGGATATCTTGCACGCATCTCATCTTCCCTTTCCCATGTTGATTCTCCTGCAGTGTCTTTTCTACACATCACTCGAACCAAGTTGACTTCTTTGTTCCGAAGTGACTTCACTTTCCTGTCCAGGATCTCCACAGGTTGTTGCTCACAAGATAAGTCGGGCTGTATAGTGAGCTCGGAATGATCAAGAACATGGATGGGGTCACTCATATACCTTCTGAGTTGGGATATGTGGAACACATTATGCACTCCTTCTAATGAAGGTGGAAGTGCTAAGCAGTATGCTACTTCACCGACTTGTTCGAGTATGTCGAACGGTCCAATGTACTTTGGACTTAGCTTTCCCCGTCTTCCAAATCGGATCACTCCGCGGTTCGGAAATATCTTTAAGAATACGTGATCTCCTGGCTGGAACTCCAAGTGACGTCTCTTTGTATCAGCCCAGTGCTTCTGTCAATCTTGGGCTATGCGCATTCTTTTTTTGATAGTACGAACCACATCCACAGTTGCTACTATCATCTCAGGTCCAAGAAGTTCCCTATCTTCGATGTCGTCCCAACTTAATGGAGATCTATACTTCCTTCCATATAGTGTTGCAAAAGGTGCCATTTCTATGCTTGCTTGGTAGCTTTTGTTGTACGAAAACTCCACAAGATGTAGGTGATCTTCCCACGATCCTTTGAAGTCTAATATACATGCTCTGAGCATATCCTCCAAGATCTGAATAGTTCGCTCAGACTGACCATCTGTTTGTGGATGATAAGCCGTGCTGAAGTTCGGACTTGTTCCCAAGCTTGCTTGCAGACTCTGCCAAAATTGCGATCGGAACGTGGTGTCACGATCGGAAACAATGCATACCGGTACTCCATGAAGTCTCACAATTTTCTATATCAGTTCATGGGTATCAGAGATAGCACATATTTAAAGAGTTTAAATCTTAAGTATATTATTACCTCCATGTACTTCTTTGCTAATGTCTCAGTTGATTGGCCAACTCGAAATGTGATGAAGTGAGCCGACTTTGTGAGTCGATGCACAATGACCCATACCGCATTGTTACCCTTTGTGCTGCGAGGAAGTGCAATCACAAAATCCATCGTGATGTGTTGCCACTTCCATTCTGGGATTGGTAACGGTTGAAGTAGTCCAGCTGTCCTGTGATGTTCAGCCTTTACTTGCTGACACACCAAACATTTAGCGACGCTTCTGGCTACTTCACTATTCATTCCATGCCACCAGTAATTCTGACGTAGATCTTTGTACATCTTTGTACCTCCAGGGTGTACTGAGTAGGGACAACTGTGATCTTCTTTCATTAACTCTTCCCGAACAGGACCTTTTGGTACACATAATCTGCTGCCGTATCTCAAAGATCCATCTTCATGGATGATGAAGTCTGTTCTGAGTCCATTCTCCACTTGTTCTCTGATCTTTTGCAACTTAGCATCACTTGCTTGAGCTGCTTTGATCTGGTTGACAATGGTAGATTGAACTTGTAAATTCATCAAACTTGAAGTGTTACCTGGCATGACTACTTCAATCTCCATCTGATGCAAGTCTTGTTGAAGCTTCCACTGAGCAGTGAGATTCATCGATAATGGTTGGCGACTAAGAGCATCTTGAACTACATTCACCTTCCCTGGGTGATATTGCAAGTTGATGTCAAAGTCAGCCATGAGTTCTAACCATCGTCTCTGCCGCATATTCAACTCCTTCTGAGTAAACACATATTTCAGGCTTTTATGATCTGTGTATATGTTCACTCGTTCGCCAAGTAGGTAATGACGCCAAATCTTGAGAGCAAAGATGACGGCTGCCAATTCCAAATCATGCGTCGGATAGTTGCGCTCATGAGTCTTCAGCTATCTTGAAGCATAAGCCACAACCTTACCGTGCTGATGTAGAACACATCCTAACCCCTTACCGGATGCATCACAATGCACTTCGAAACCTCCAGACTGGTCCGGTATAACGAGAATAGGCGCTGATGTCAACCTTGACTTGAGTTCTACGAAAACATGTTCGCATGCTTCTAACCACACAAAGTCTTCATCTTTACGTGTGAGCTTGGTCAGGGGTGTTGCTGTCTTTGAAAAGCCTTCAATAAACCTTCTGTAATATCCAGCTAAACCCAAGAAACTCCGAATGTCCTACACTGACTTTGGTGTCGGCCATTCGCTTACTGCTGAAACTTTCGCTGGATCCACAGAGATTCCTTCGTCTAATACGATATGTCAAAGAAAACCAACTTGCTTTAGCCAAAACTCGCATTTGCTGTACTTGGCATATAATTGATGTTGTCGTAGAGTTTCCAGGACAATTCGTAGGTGCTCGGCATGCTCTTTCCGACTTTTAGAATACACCAGTATGTCGTCGATGAAGATGACAGCGAACATGTCTAAGTACTCCCGGAAAACTTGATTCATCAGGTTTATGAATATTGCTGGTGCGTTGGTCACTCCAAATGGCATCACTAGAAATTCGTAATGTCCATAACGAGTTCTGAAAGCCGTTTTGTGAATATCAGCTTCCTTGACCTTCACCTGATGATAACCTGAACGAAGATCTAATTTAGAGAAAACACCAGATCCACTTAGCTGATCGAATAAATCGTCGATACGCGGTAGCGAATACTTGTTCTTTATAATGACTTCGTTCAAGGCTCTATAATCGATGCACATTCTGTATGAACCTTTCTTCTTCTTCACAAGTAGTACAGGCGATCCCCAACTTGAAGTGCTGGGACGAATCCATCCTTTCGCCAATAATTCGTCCAACTGAGTTCGGACTTCCTTCAAACCTTCCGGACTTAATCGATAAGGTGCTTCGATCACCGGTTGTGCTCCTGGTACTAAATCAATGCTAAATTCAAGAGCTCGATCGGGAGGCAAACCTGAGATATCGTCAGGAAATACATCTTCGAACTCTCGAACCACTTCTGGCCTTGATTCTTCCTCTGCTTGAGCTGCTGCAATTTCTTCCTTCTTTAGCTTCGCTTTGTATGTACTTGGCTCCAGTGTACGGTCTCCGCTTTTGAAATAGAAGACCGGATGGTCTGGAATCTCGAACACTACCCTCCTTTGATGACAGTCGACGGTAGCATAAAAGGTTCCTAGCTTAAACCTATATTTACTAGGGTCCTTAGGATAATTTATAGAACTTGAGGGGTTTTATGTAAAAATAATTTGTATACTTTTCAAAATACACCCCAAGTATTTATTTATCGTCTTTAGAGTTTTCATAGTTGTAGATTTTATATTTGTGACATTTCTAGTTACTAAACATATTTTTCATAATACATGGTATTTAATTGTAATATTGAACTTGTATGGAATTCATGGTATTTTATTGTGAAGTGAATCTTGTGATTTTAGAAAAAGTTGGAATATTTATATTATCACAAAATAGATATTTTTAATGATACATAAATATATATATATATATTTATATAAAAATAATTTTAATATATATTATATTTCTAGAAATCTCATTTTTCTAAAGATATTTGTATTTGTAAATCTTTCGAGATTGAATGCCCCTTGCGGGGGTCTGCATCTCGCACTACTAAGCCCAGGGACGTGCGATAATCTGAACCATCCCAGTCGGGTTCCCCAAAATGGGTTGTAGCGGCGCTTTGCAAAGATTTGTAAAAATACGAATTCTTATAGAAAACGGTTTTATTAGTAAAGGTATTTATATGTAAAGTTTCTTTTCCCGTATTCTATGTTCCCAAAAAAATATTGTATTATGTTGTATATGAGTGTTGTGAGGAGGTAGGTCATTACCTCGTGATCTACTTAAAGGTATAGCAAGATTGTGATGATTTAAAGTAAAAGTAAACTACATAGTATTTTAGTGAAAGAAATACGATAGAAATTGAAATAGACATTCTTTTGATATGGAACTTGTTCAATATAAATTGTTAATGTTTAATAGTCAGCATGTAAGAGTTTAATATGGTTGTGTTTAAGAAAAGTGGGACTTTTAGAGAGAACCGAATCGGAATTCGGTTTGTCTTCGATTCCGTCGGGTTTTATAAAAAGAACTTTTTAGAATAGTAAAGGAGAGAGGGAGGTGGGACTTACGGGTTTAGAGATTAGAGAGAGGAAGAGGGAACTGAAGGAAGCGCCGGTGCGTCGTTTCGTCGCCGGGAGCTCCTAGGGTTGTCGTCGGAAAATCGCCGAAGCTTTCGCCTTTTGCTAGCTTAAATTGCACACAAATTCTCTATAGTTTTCTTAAGAGTTTTTGATCAGAATTTTGGAGCGAGGAGGGTGTGTTTAGGGGTTGTATTTATAGGGTAAGGCTAGGGTTTAGGGTAGGTGAAAAGGTGAATTGAAATATGTAATAAAATGTATTAAAAATAGGGTTTAATGATTTAAAGGGGCTCTGGAACCGATCTAAAGAAATAAAGTGTGCAGGAGTGATGGGGAGATGAAAAGCCAGACTTTTCATGTTGGGGACTCGGTGGTCCGGCCGAGTCCGGCCGGCGGCGGCGACCCGAGTCGGCCGATCCCGACCGAGTCGGGGGTGCCTCGGGTTCCTCGTCTCCTCATATACCCCCTGGGCCATTTACTTTTACATGTGTAGTGGGGTTTTTACGAGTTATGCACGTGTAGACTCTTGGTATTCTAAAAATTCAAAATAAAACAATATTAAAAATAATGTGGGGTATGGGATTTGAACTCTGGTGGGTTGGTTCAGCAGTGCAAGGTATTACCAATGAGCTACAAGCTCCTTCTTGTTATCAGAAAGCAAAACAAATATTTATGGTACTCACAGAAAATGGAAATACCCTAAGTATACATTAATTTTTAAACAAATTTTTGTACACTAAAATTGGAATTGTTACATGATGACATTCTAAAGAAGAAGAAAGAGAATGTCGTCAGCGAACAAATCGCTCGGTAAGTTCCGTAAATAGACAAGAATGGAATAGACAGAATATAGAGTATATATGTGTAATTTTGTTATTTAGTGTTAACGCTGTTGTTTGTAGCTTGGTACAGAAGAGGCCAGTGTATACGAGAGGAGTCTCACTATCCTGGAGACTAAGATATACGGAGTATAAGAAACCGTTCAGCCACGGTACAACGACAATGGAGATTCAGGTTAGGTGTCTTATGGTTGTAGTCTCGTTCCACTTCTAACACCTTCCGTACCAATCTACCCCTTATAAACCCCGCGATGTCTTGATTGTATTGTATTGTCTGGTAAATTTTATAGATGGATGACTTGTCGAAACCATGATATCAGTAATGGAACGGATATAATGGATGAACATGTAAATGGAATATATCCATGGTTCGGTTCGGCCAATACAGATTGATATAGATTTAATAGATGGATTCATATTGAATCATGTTGTATTGTAATTTGTACTTGAATCACCTTCAAGTCAGATTGATTAGGTTGAGACTCAGTCTAAGTCAGACTCTTTTAAAAGAACTTGAAATCCTGATTGTTTTGGTGTTATCGGTAACTGCTGCACATGTACGGCAGGATTTGTATATTTTTCAAAGACAATTACCGTGTTGATAACACGTTTGTTAAGTTGTCTACCTTAATTAGGAAAGCACCCATATCTCCGGCTCCCTGAGGCTCAAGAGACCGGTCCCGCTTAAACCTATGTTTACTAGGGTCCTTATTGTAATTTAGTATAACTTGAGGGTGTTTTCTGTAAAAATAGTTTTGGTATAATTTCAAAATACACCTCAAGTATTTAATTATCGTCTTTAGGGTTTTCATTGATGTATATTTTATAATTGTGACATTTCTAGTGAATAAAACCTAATTTCATAACATATGGTATTTATTTGTAATATGAATATTGTTTGAATTATCATGGTAGTTTCATGTAATATTGGAATTCTTTTCTTGAGTTTTGGAAACATGAAATAATATATATATTTAAAATAAGTATTTTGGTAATATTTATATATACATATTTAATGAAAAATAAATTTATTTATTTTCTTGTAAAAATCTCATTTTTTAAAGAGAAATGTATAAAAATTCCATCGAGATCGAATGCTCCTTGCGGAGGTCTGCATCTCGCTCTACTAAGCCCGAGAAAGTGCGATAATCCGCACCATCCCAAACGGAGTCCCCAAAATGGGTTGTAGAGGCTCAATTGCATGGAAATGTTTTAATACATCTTTTAAAGAAAGCGGTTTTGATAAGTTAAGGGTATTTAATTGCAAAGTCGTATTTCCCGTATTCTACTATCCCAAGATTCATCGTGCTATGATAGATATGTGTGTTGTGATGAGATAAGTCATTATCTCGTGAGTTGTTCTAAGGTAATACGGTTAAAAGGTATAAGCATGTCGGATTGAAACATAAAGGTATTTTAATATAAAAGTGGAATAAAATTTGTTACGGTTATTATTTTGAAGTCAAACTTGTTCCAATGTCTTAGTTAATGATTACTAAATAATATATCAAAAGTTGTAGATTTATTATTAAGAAAAAGTTGTATTTTTAAAAGAAAAGAGAATCGGAAGCCGGATAACTCCGCTTCCGACATGTTTTAAGAATGAAGAGTTTGGAAATAGCAAAAGAGAGAGAGAAGGGGGACTTACAGGTTACGAAGATAGAGGGGAGAGAGAGGAAGAGTAGGGAAGCGCCGGTGCGTCGTTTCGTCGCCGGAAACTCCTTGTATCGTCGCCGGAACTTCGTCGGAGCTTTCACCCTTTGTTAACTCCACTTGCACACTATGGGAACTTGGAAATTTCTTGAGAGTTTTGGCAGGGAATTGTGAGTAAGGTGGGGTGAAATGAGGGTGATATTTATAGGGAAAATTAAGGTTTAGGGTGTTTAAAGAATGCATTAAAATTTGGATTAAATGGCATTTTATTGCTCTCTGGAAATATTCAGAGTAAACAAACAATGTGGGGTTAGTGGGGTAGCTGAAGAGGTGAAGTTTGGAAGCATTTGGGACTGTAACAACTCCAATTTTTGTATACCAAAATTTGATTTAAAATTGAAGTATACTTGGAGTATTAATGTTGCTGATAACACTTTAAGTATCTATCTCTTTACAATAATTACAAGAAGAGCTTGTAGCTCATTGGTAATACCTTGCACTGCTGAACTAAGCCACCAGAGTTCGAATTCCATACCCCACATTATTTTTATTATTGATTTTTTTTAAAAACCTTTAGAATACCAAGAGTTTACACGTGCATATCTCACAAAAACCCCACTACACCCAAAGATGTAACACTTGCAGAGGGTAGATGGACCGTCGGGGGAGATCCAGGTCACCGGACTCGGTCGGGAATCGGCCAACTCGGCCTTGACTCGGCCGACTCAGTGATCCGACCGAGTCACGGCCGAGTCACCCCCTTTTAGGCCGATTCCGGCAAGGGTCACAACATGAAAGTTGTGTCTTTTGGTATTCCCTACTCACCTGCAAAGTTTCAGCCCAATCCAACTTCCAGAGATCTTTAAAACCCCCAATTACTCCACTTTTAATACATTTTTATTACATTTTATCACATTTTTATTTTTTTAACTTTTCATCTACCCTAACCCTAACCCTAGCCTAGCCCTATATAAAGGCCCCTACCCTCTACCTTTTCCCCTCACAACTCTAAGCATACTCTCTAAAACTCTTGAGAACTTGGTGCAAAGAGCGAGAAGCGAAGCGCTGCCGAAACCGACGACGGATTCCGGCGACCGGATCAAGACCGACGTGACGTTTCCAACGAATCGGCAACCACCACACCTTTTAGAACGCTTAGCTTGTCCAAACCCGTAAGTCCCAACCTTCTACCTCTCTTTTCTATATTTGCAAAATACGACTTTTTGAAACCCGACGGAAATCGGACAAACCGATTTCCGATTCGGTTTTTCTTAAAAATTCCACTTGTCACCTAATACATATTATCAACCCTGTTGCATGTTGACTATTAATCACCCTTAAATCAAATTTAATTGTACTTTTCCACATGAAATGATAAGTTCTTTAGAAAACCGTATTTCTTGCATAAAAATACCATCAAGTTAAATTTTAATGTTCTATTTAGATACCCCACTCCTAATCATGTTTATTTTGATAACAAAACTTGTTTCATTCAATTTGGATGAAATTTCACACATGAAATGATAACGTTTATGGAAACCGTATTCTTGCACCTTAATACCCTTAAGTTTAACATAGCTTATTTCACCTTGAAACTTCACCAAAATTTAATATAAGTCACGGGGTAATGACCTACCCTTACACACACTCATTATAACCCTAATTGATAAATAACAAAAATACAGAATACGATATTATAGGACTTTTTCACTAAAATACCATAACCTTTATAACTTTTAGTTTAACCCTTAAATTGTAAACTTTTCTAAATAAAACTTATATAAAATGAAAGCACGATTGGTCATGGACATCGATCGTTTATCTAAACTGTCTTGTGGGTCTAGGCAAGTGTGTCTAAGGCTAGTGGTTTTTAATTAGGCCCACGACTGTGGTTCCTTCCCACTTACCTGGCACTTACCTGGCTGCATTCGACGGTGAAGAGGCGATTTGAGGCTTCTAATGACTCATCGTTTAGACCATAGAATATAGGTTAGATGGTCTAGGAAACCCTAACAACTAAAATATGGAGAACTATATACTTTTACAAATAAATACCCTATATTTAGAAAATCTTTTCCCTAAATTAAAAGTATTTATAAAACCTGAGCAAAGTGCCATTACAACCCATTCGTGGGGAGCCTGTTAGGGATAGCACGGTTCATCGTGCACCCGCAGGCTAGTAGTGCGAGATTCAGACCTCCGCAAGGAGCATTCGGTCTCGAAAGGTTTAAATACAATATTTAAGGAAAGTAATATTTTTTGTAAATAAAATATTCATTTAAAAATCATTTAAGTGTTTTATTATATATAATTATCATTTAAACACTTATTTTGTTATAATATCAAGTTTCCACTTTTTCCTAAAAATCATAGATTAAAAGTTACATTAAAATACCACGAATTTCAAATAAACAATTAATACTTTTATTAGGATATATTCACTAGAATAACACAAATAAAATTCACATCCATTACAATAATAAAGACGATTATTAAATACTTGAGGTATATTTTGAAAACTATACAAAAGTACTTTTTACATAAAACCCCCTCAAGTTTCACAAATTACAATAAGGCCCCTAGCTAATATTGAACTTCAAATTATCTTTCTTTTAGTCTGACTCGGGTTAGAGTCTGACTAATTCTGACTTGAATATAATTCAAGTCAATCTATATTTCAATCATATTCCAACACAACTTGAAATCATGAATCCCTGAATACAGTTAACAATATATTCATTTTTGACTGAATCAGACCATGGATATTCATTCCATTATCCTGATATTCCATTTACCTGATTATACAGTCGCAACATGTTTACTGATATCATGGTTTTGGTCAGTCACTCAATTTACATATTCCATTACTACAACACTGTTAAAACATTACGGGGTTTAAAGGGGTAGATTGGTACGGAAGATGTTAAAAGTGGAATGAGGTGGTCAGATTAAGACACCTAACATGAATACTGCTGCTGTTGTACCGTGGCATAACGGTTCCTTGTACTCTCCGTTTGCACTGATCTCTAGCATATAGAGATCCCCCTCGTATACACTGGCATTCTTCTGTACCAAGCTACAAACAACTGCGTTAAACAATATTCCATAATATTCTACAACATAATACTCTAGAAAATACTGTTACTCTGCCATTCTCACTCCACTTTTCTTTGGGACTTACCGAGCGACCTGTTCGCTGACGACATTCTATTTCTTTCTTCTTTGAATGTCGTCAGGTGCGTTGGACCAAGTTGAGACCGAGCCAACAGCTGAAGATTTGGAGCAGTTCCAAGAAGATCCAGAGCTCTAGACTTTGTACTTGTTCTTTCCAGTATTTCCTTTTATTATTATGCCACTGTTTAGGCATTGCTTTCTTTTTTCATTCCAGTTGTATTTTCATTTCATGCATTGTATAAAGAATGTTATTAATGAAAGTTGCTGTTATCTCAATCTCATTTGTCTCTTGTGATTATTTTATATTGCTTAGTTACGCTTAGCGTATGTACTTCTGAGTACATACGTAGCGGGCCTCGTCATGACCACTTCGCCGTACATTGGGAAGCGGGGCGTGACAGGTTTTGCTGGTGGCCCATGCAGGTCAGAGCTGTATGAATCCCTATCATGCAGTTCTGGTCTGCGTGAACAACCTAAGCAATGTAACACAAGAAACAGCAACTAAAACATTCTTTACAATTCATGTTATTTGAATCTTACAATTCTTTATTCCTTGAATCTTATCATTTCATGTATTTGAATCTGTCCTAATCCAAATTTTTCTTCAGGATTATGGATTCCCCAAACAATTCCCCGAACAACACCAGCACCAATGTCAACAACACCCCTTCAGCACTACCTCTCACTCCAGTTGTTCCCGCACCATCCACTGAGCAAACCATGCTTTTCGATGCGATCCGCAGTCTGCTAGAGGGACAGCAACAACTTCTGAGTCGTCCTGAGACAGATGCACCGGGAATCAAACAGTTCAGAGCGTTGCACCCGAAGCAATTCTCGGGAAAAGGGAGCCCTCTCAAAGCA
Source organism: Agapanthus africanus (assembly GCA_030015575.1). Lineage (NCBI taxonomy): Eukaryota > Viridiplantae > Streptophyta > Magnoliopsida > Asparagales > Amaryllidaceae > Agapanthus > Agapanthus africanus. The sequence goes on from JASDDO010000018.1 coordinate 3,981,506, forward strand.
GAAGAATGGGCGCAAAGTATTGAAGATGATCTGGCAGCAGCTCAAGTGCCAGATAATGCCTGGGTCCGTGTAGCGAAGCTACAGCTCACGGATAACGCTCGAAATTGGTGGAAGGCGGAAGAGACCCGTCTAGCCCAGCCGATTGAATGGAAAACATTTCGCGAGAAGTTCGACGCGAAATATTTCTCTGTGACCGCCAGGTTCGCTATGGAACAGCAATTTATTCACCTACAACAAGGATCTATGTGGGAGAAATCTGTAGATGAGTATGATGCTGAGTTTACTATGTTGAGCCGATTCGCGGCACACCTGATACCGACGGACGAGATCAGAGCCCGTCGTTTTCAGCAAGGTTTGGACACCGAAATCAAGGCTGCTCTAGCCACCAGGAAGTTTTTGACTCACGAGGAAGCTCTGGAAGCTGCCCGCAGTTACGAGGCAGTGATAAAAGAGAGGGGAAGACCTCACTCTATAGGAGTCAAGCGTCCTGCCAACCAGATGGCAGGTGGAGCCACGTCCAGACCATCCTTCGTGCCGAGGCGTCCCGGAGTACCAACTCATCACCCTAGCCCAGCCTTTTGCACCTACTGTAAGAGAAAGGGACATATGATGAAGGATTGCCGTCGAGCCAACCGCCTTTGCTTGATCTGCGGTTCAGCCACTCATGACATTGGATCCTGTCCTCAAAGGCAGAACTCAGTTGCTGCAACCCGGCCAGCTAACAACTATCAGCAGCGACCGGCTCTTCCAGCACCTGCTACCAGACTTGCACTACCTGCACCACCTAGAGGACCACAAGCTGCACCACCTCCTCGACAGTTCCATCAAGCACAAAGAAACGTTCAGAGGAATGCTCCTCAGGCCAGGAGGAATGTGCCGAAGCGCCAGGCTTTTATGATGTCTGTTGAAGAAGCTGAGGCCACTGGCCAAGTCATTACTGGTAAATTTTCTTCCCAAATTTATCTTTTAGTTTTGGTTACCTACACACTTTCCCTATACCTAAAACCTATCCCATATACCTTAGGTACAATTCTAGTAGCTTCACTACCTGCACTTGCACTGTTTGATACTGGAGCATCCCACTGCTTTATGTCGCAACGGTTTGTCCGAACCCATGCGATTCCAGTCTCACCGCTCGTATCCTGCTGGAACGTCAGTTCCGGAAATGGTGTTCTAAAGGCAACTATGGGATACAGCATGTGTCCGGTCATCGTCTGCAGTCGAGAATTTTACGCTGACTTCAAAGTACTGGACATACCGAACTTTGATGTGGTTCTAGGAATGGACTGGCTTGGAACCTTTTATGCTACCATCGACTGTCGCCAAAGGAGGGTAGTATTTGAGATCCCAGATCATCCAATCTTTTACTTTAAGAGTAGAGACCGTACATTGGAGCCAAGCATTTACAAAGCAAAGCCAAGGGAAGCAATAGTTGCGGCAGCTCATGCAGAAGAAGAAGCAAGACCGGAGGTAGTTCGAGAGTTCGATGACGTATTCCCTGACGATATATCAGGTTTGCCTCCTGATCGAGCTCTTGAATTCAGTATTGACTTAGTACCAGGAGCACAACCAGTAATCAAAGCACCATATAGACTAAGTCCAGAAGGTTTGAAGGAAGTACGAACACAGTTGGACGAATTACTGGCGAAAGGATGGATTCGTCCCAGCACTTCGAGTTGGGGAGCACCTGTACTGTTGGTGAAGAAGAAGGAAGGTTCATACAGAATGTGCATCGACTATAGGGCCTTGAACGAAGTTACTATAAAGAACAAGTATCCACTCCCGCGCATCGACGATTTATTCGATCAGCTAAGTGGATCTTGTGTCTTCTCTAAACTAGATCTTCGTTCAGGATATCATCAAGTGAAGGTCAAGGAGGCTGATATTCACAAAACAGCTTTCAGAACTCGCTATGGACATTACGAATTTCTAGTAATGCCATTTGGAGTGACCAATGCACCAGCAATCTTCATGAACCTTATGAACCAAGTCTTCCGGGAGTATTTAGACAGGTTCGTTGTCATCTTCATCGACGACATCCTGGTATATTCTAAGAACCGGAAAGAGCATGCGGAGCACTTACGAATTGTCCTGGAAACTCTTCGACAACATAAGCTTTATGCCAAATACAGCAAGTGCGAGTTTTGGTTAAAACAAGTTGGTTTCCTTGGACACATCGTATCAGGAGAAGGGATTTCTGTGGATCCAGCAAAAGTTTCAGCAGTCAGCGAATGGCCTACACCAAAATCAGTGAAGGATATTCGGAGTTTCTTGGGTTTAGCTGGATATTACAGAAGATTCATTGAAGGCTTTTCGAAGATAGCAACACCCCTGACCAAGCTCACACGAAAAGATGAAGAATTTGTGTGGTCAGAAGCATGCGAGCAAGCTTTTGTAGAACTCAAGTCGAGGCTGACGTCTGCACCTATTCTTGTATTACCGGATCAATCTGGAGGATTCGAAGTATATTGCGATGCATCCGGTAAAGGATTAGGATGTGTTATACATCAGCACGGTAAGGTTGTGGCTTATGCTTCAAGACAACTGAAGACTCATGAGCGCAATTACCCGACGCATGATCTAGAGTTGGCAGCCGTTATTTTTGCTCTTAAAATTTGGCGCCACTACTTACTTGGTGAACGAGTGAACATCTACACAGATCATAAAAGTCTGAAGTATGTGTTTACCCAGAAGGAGTTGAATATGCGGCAGAGAAGATGGTTAGAACTTATGGCGGACTTCGACATCAATTTGCAATATCATCCAGGAAAGGTGAACGTAGTACCTGATGCTCTTAGTCGCCAACCATTAGCAATGAATCTCACCGCCCAGTGGAAGCTTCAGCACGACCTACGTCAGATGGAGATCGAACTAGTCATGCCAGGTGATGTTTCAAATTTGATGAATCTACAAGTTCAATCAACCATTGTCAATCAGATCAAAGCAGCTCAAGCCAGCGATGCTAAGTTGCAAAAGATCAGAGAACAAGTGGAGAATGGACTCAGAACAGATTTCATCATCCATGAAGACGGATCTTTGAGATACGGCAGCAGATTGTGTGTACCAAAGGGTCCTATTCGGGAAGAGTTAATGAAAGAAGCTCACAGCTCTCCCTATTCAGTACATCCTGGAGGTACCAAAATGTACAAAGATCTACGTCAGAATTATTGGTGGCATGGAATGAAGCGTGAAGTAGCCAGGAGTGTCGCAAAATGCTTGGTGTGTCAGCAAGTAAAGGCTGAACATCACAGGACTGCTGGATTACTTCAACCGTTACCAATTCCAGAATGGAAGTGGCAGCACATTACGATGGACTTTGTAACTGCTCTTCCTCGCAGCACAAAAGGTAACGATGCGATTTGGGTCATTGTGGATCGACTCACAAAGTCGGCTCACTTCATCCCATTTCGAGTTGGCCAATCAACTGAGACATTAGCGAAGAAGTACATGGAGGAAATTGTGAGACTTCATGGAGTACCAGTCTGCATTGTCTCCGATCGTGACACCAGGTTCCGATCACAATTTTGGCAAAGTCTGCAAGCTAGCTTGGGAACAAGTCTGAACTTCAGCACGGCTTATCATCCACAAACAGATGGTCAGTCGGAACGAACTATTCAGATCTTGGAGGATATGCTCAGAGCATGTATGCTCGACTTCAAAGGATCGTGGGAAGATCACTTGCATCTTGTGGAGTTCGCGTACAACAACAGCTACCAAGCAAGCATAGGAATGGCACCTTTTGCAGCATTATATGGAAGGAAGTGTCGATCGCCATTAAGTTGGGACGACATCGGAGATAGGGAACTCCTTGGACCAGAGATGATAGTAGCAACCGTTGATGTGGTTCGTACTATCAGAGAAAGAATGCGCATAGCCCAAGATAGACAGAAACATTGGGCTGATGCAAAGAGACGACACTTGTAGTTCCAGCCAGGAGACCATGTATTCTTGAAGATATCTCCGAACCGCGGAGTGATCAGATTTGGAAGACGGGGAAAGTTGAGTCCGAGATACATTGGACCGTTCGATATACTCGAACGAGTCGGTGAAGTGGCATACCGATTAGCGCTTCCACCCTCATTGGAAGGAGTGCATAACGTGTTCCACATATCCCAACTCAGAAGGTATGTGAGTGACCCCAACCATGTACTTGATCATTCAGAGCTCACGATACAGCCCGATTTGTCTTGTGAGCAGCAACCTGTGGAGATCCTGGACAGCAAAGTGAAGACACTTCGGAACAAAGAAGTTAATTTGGTCCGGGTAATGTGGAGAAAAGACACTCCAGGAGAATCCACGTGGGAAAGGGAAGATGAGATGCGTGCAAAATATCCGCACCTTTTTGTAAATTAGTCCTTAAATAAAAGTTGTAAATTTCGAGGACGAAATTTTTGTAAGAAGGGTAGATTGTAACAACTCCAATTTTTGTATACCAAAATTTGATTTAAAATTGAAGTATACTTGGAGTATTAATGTTGCTGATAACACTTTAAGTATCTATCTCTTTACAATAATTACAAGAAGAGCTTGTAGCTCATTGGTAATACCTTGCACTGCTGAACTAAGCCACCAGAGTTCGAATCCCATACCCCACATTATTTTTATTATTGATTTTTTTAAAAAACCTTTAGAATACCAAGAGTTTACACGTGCATATCTCACAAAAACCCCACTACACCCAAAGATGTAACACTTGCAGAGGGTAGATGGACCGTCGGGGGAGATCCACGTCACCGGACTCGGTCGGGAATCGGCCAACTCGGCCTTGACTCGGCCGACTCAGTGATCCGACCGAGTCACGGCCGAGTCACCCCCTTTTAGGCCGATTCCGGCAAGGTTCACAACATGAAAGTTGTGTCTTTTGGTATTCCCTACTCACCTGCAAAGTTTCAGCCCAATCCCACTTCCAGAGATCTTTAAAACCCCCAATTACTCCACTTTTAATACATTTTTATTACATTTTATCACATTTTTATTTTTTTAACTTTTCATCTACCCTAACCCTAACCCTAGCCTAGCCCTATATAAAGGCCCCTACCCTCTACCTTTTCCCCTCACAACTCTAAGCATACTCTCTAAAACTCTTGAGAACTTGGTGCAAAGAGCGAGAAGCGAAGCGCTGCCGAAACCGACGACGGATTCCGGCGACCGGATCAAGACCGACGTGACGTTTCCAACGAATCGGCAACCACCACACCTTTTAGAACGCTTAGCTTGTCCAAACCCGTAAGTCCCAACCTTCTACCTCTCTTTTCTATATTTGCAAAATACGACTTTTTGAAACCCGACGGAAATCGGACAAACCGATTTCCGATTCGGTTTTTCTTAAAAATTCCACTTGTCACCTAATACATATTATCAACCCTGTTGCATGTTGACTATTAATCACCCTTAAATCAAATTTAATTGTACTTTTCCACATGAAATGATAAGTTCTTTAGAAAACCGTATTTCTTGCATAAAAATAACATCAAGTTAAATTTTAATGTTCTATTTAGATACCCCACTCCTAATCATGTTTATTTTGATAACAAAACTTGTTTCATTCAATTTGGATGAAATTTCACACATGAAATGATAACGTTTATGGAAACCGTATTCTTGCACCTTAATACCCTTAAGTTTAACATAGCTTATTTCACCTTGAAACTTCACCAAAATTTAATATAAGTCACGGGGTAATGACCTACCCTTACACACACTCATTATAACCCTAATTGATAAATAACAAAAATACAGAATACGATATTATAGGACTTTTTCACTAAAATACCATAACCTTTATAACTTTTAGTTTAACCCTTAAATTGTAAACTTTTCTAAATAAAACTTATATAAAATGAAAGCACGATTGGTCATGGACATCGATCGTTTATCTAAACTGTCTTGTGGGTCTAGGCAAGTGTGTCTAAGGCTAGTGGTTTTTAATTAGGCCCACGACTGTGGTTCCTTCCCACTTACCTGGCACTTACCTGGCTGCATTCGACGGTGAAGAGGCGATTTGAGGCTTCTAATGACTCATCGTTTAGACCATAGAATATAGGTTAGATGGTCTAGGAAACCCTAACAACTAAAATATGGAGAACTATATACTTTTACAAATAAATACCCTATATTTAGAAAATCTTTTCCCTAAATTAAAAGTATTTATAAAACCTGAGCAAAGTGCCATTACAACCCATTCGTGGGGAACCTGTTAGGGATAGCACGGTTCATCGTGCACCCGCAGGCTAGTAGTGCGAGATTCAGACCTCCGCAAGGAGCATTCGGTCTCGAAAGGTTTAAATACAATATTTAAGGAAAGTAATATTTTTTGTAAATAAAATATTCATTTAAAAATCATTTAAGTGTTTTATTATATATAATTATCATTTAAACACTTATTTTGTTATAATATCAAGTTTCCACTTTTTCCTAAAAATCATAGATTAAAAGTTACATTAAAATACCACGAATTTCAAATAAACAATTAATACTTTTATTAGGATATATTCACTAGAATAACACAAATAAAATTCACATCCATTACAATAATAAAGACGATTATTAAATACTTGAGGTATATTTTGAAAACTATACAAAAGTACTTTTTACATAAAACCCCCTCAAGTTTCACAAATTACAATAAGGCCCCTAGCTAATATTGAACTTCAAATTATCTTTCTTTTAGTCTGACTCGGGTTAGAGTCTGACTAATTCTGACTTGAATATAATTCAAGTCAATCTATATTTCAATCATATTCCAACACAACTTGAAATCATGAATCCCTGAATACAGTTAACAATATATTCATTTTTGACTGAATCAAACCATGGATATTCATTCCATTATCCTGATATTCCATTTACCTGATTATACAGTCGCAACATGTTTACTGATATCATGGTTTTGGTCAGTCACTCAATTTACATATTCCATTACTACAACACTGTTAAAACATTACGGGGTTTAAAGGGGTAGATTGGTACGGAAGATGTTAAAAGTGGAATGAGGTGGTCAGATTAAGACACCTAACATGAATACTGTTGCTGTTGTACCGTGGCATAACGGTTCCTTGTACTCTCCGTTTGCACTGATCTCTAGCATATAGAGATCCCCCTCGTATACACTGGCATTCTTCTGTACCAAGCTACAAACAACTGCGTTAAACAATATTCCATAATATTCTACAACATAATACTCTAGAAAATACTGTTACTCTGCCATTCTCACTCCACTTTTCTTTGGGACTTACCGAGCGACCTGTTCGCTGACGACATTCTATTTCTTTCTTCTTTGAATGTCGTCAGGTGCGTTGGACCAAGTTGAGACCGAGCCAACAGCTGAAGATTTGGAGCAGTTCCAAGAAGATCCAGAGCTCTAGACTTTGTACTTGTTCTTTCCAGTATTTCCTTTTATTATTATGCCACTGTTTAGGCATTGCTTTCTTTTTTCATTCCAGTTGTATTTTCATTTCATGCATTGTATAAAGAATGTTATTAATGAAAGTTGCTGTTATCTCAATCTCATTTGTCTCTTGTGATTATTTTATATTGCTTAGTTACGCTTAGCGTATGTACTTCTGAGTACATACGTAGCGGGCCTCGTCACGACCACTTCGCCGTACATTGGGAAGCGGGGCGTGACAGGGACGGTTTGATCCGACCTCGCCGGATTTTCTAAGCCTGTCACCGGCCTAATGCCGACGGTCTGGGTTGGTGTTGGGGTATTGGGTTGGGGTCGTTTGGTATTCTACAGTGCACGTATTTGATTATCTTGTGTCTCTTCAGTTTACGTGTTGTGCACGTGTAGTCTTTTGGGCTTCTTAAAAGATTAAAAGAATACAAAATAAAAATAATGTGGCTGATGAGATTTGAACTCTGGTGCTATGTCTTAATAGTGCAATGCCTTTACCAGTGAGCTACAAGCTCTTGCTTGCTGTTCAAAATTGAATCGAATACCTATAGTACTCACATGAATTGTAAATACCCCAATTGTACATTAACTTTAAATGAAATTTATGTACACCGAAATTGGAGTTGTTACACACGGCGACTACACAATCTTCTTCTACCTTATCTTCACCCTTCTAAGTAGTAAGTCCCGCCCCCTTCTTCTCTTTCTACATAAAAAGTCTCTTTTTATACAACATATCGATAAGTGGAGTTATACCGACATTTGATTCTAAAATCTTTGAAACTACATTTTTTTATTAAGAATTGCTCATTCATATTCCTATACATTGCTTGTTAATCATAAAACTAAAGTTTAAAACAACTTTCACCCTAAATCATCATGCTAAACAACTTTAAATTGAGTTTTACCTTTAAATACCATGAACTTTGTATCGACCATATTTATTTGTTTTGCTTGCTATTACCTCTAGAAAACTTCACGTGATAATGACATACCCCTCACATACACACATATTGACATAGCACGATACTCTTGGAAACCTATTTTTGTGGCAATTACAACTTTTCATCAAACTACCATAAACTATAAAAACCCGGTTTTCTTCGAATTGTATTATCAAAATTCTTTGCGATTATATCTCTACAACCCTTTTTAAAGGACCCGCTATTGAATGGTACGGATTATCGCACATCTTTTGGCTAGTAGAGCGAGATGCAGACCTCCTCATGGAGCATTCGGTCGCGAAAGAATTTTAATACGATTTTTAAGAAAAACGACATTTTCTATTTAATAATAAAATTAATTTTTATAAATATTATTAAAACCACATATTTTCAAGATATAATAAAATTCCATGTTTTCTAAAAAGATAAAAGAATGACAGGTTTCACCAAAATACCATCCAGTATCAATACAAGACAAGTATTTCACTTAAATACCTTGAACTTTTCAAGCTAAGTTAATATTCACTAAAATACCTCAAATCTTAAAGGTTACATCCATGAAACCCTAAATACGATAAATAAATACTCGAGGTTTATTTTGAAAGTATATAAAATATTTTTCATAAAGCCCCCTCGAGTTATATAAATTACATTTAAGGACTTTAGTAAATATGGGTTTAAGCGGGATCAATTCTCTTGAGCCTCAGGGAGCCGGAGAAAGTGAGTGCTTGCATATTTAAGGTAGAAAAACTTAATGGTGTTATCAATAGTAATTGTCTTGGAAAAAAACATAAATCCTGCCGTCCATGTGCAGCAGTTACCGATGACTCCTGAACTTAATTTAGGATCCAAATCTGTTTAAAATGTCTGACTCAAGTCTGAGTCTAACTCAATCTGAATCCAACCAGAATCCAATCCAAACATGAATCCAATTCAATATGAATCCAATATACTAACATGTATACCTGAACCTGAACCTGAATATTAGAACAAGATCAACATGCAAATATGACTTGACTTGACCGAACCATGGTTATGACTTGACTTGACTACATGAATACTTGATACAATACTGAAACCGTTTACACGAACAACTTATATCCATGGTCTCGGCAAGTCTGATAACTACAATCTATACAATATACATTACGGGGTTTTAACGGGGTAGATTGGTACGGAAAGTATTAAAAGTGGCACGATGATGGACACTAAAAGACGTAGATTAACATCCATTTCTGTTGTCCCGTGGGTTTTGACGTGGCCTTGTACTACGGATTACCATAGTCCACGGGGAAAGTTGGACTCCTCTTGTATACACTGATACTTTCTGTACCAAGTTACAAACAACTACGTTAGCATAACAAACCTATACTTGTACCAATTACCAATTCTGTTCCCTTTACTTGAACTATTCTTATATCCCTTTTGGGACTTACCGAGCGCTGGTTCGCTGACGACATTCCTGTTTCTTTCTTTCTTTGGAATGTTCGTCAGGAGGACCCAACTCTCAGGAGACCGAGCCTAGCCAAGACAACTTGGATCAGTTCACAGAGGAGCCAAACTTCTAGCTTATACTTGTACTTACCTTTTCATTTGTATGCCACTGTTTAGGCATTGCTTTTATCATTGTACATTTCTTTTTCAAATCAGTTGTAATGTAAAGAAAGAATGTTAATAAAAGTTATTGTTTATTATTACATCACTTGTTATTCTTGTGTATTCATTTATATTGCTTATTTATGCTTAACGTATTTACTTCTGAGTAAATACGTCGCAGCCAGTCACGTCTACTTCTCCGTATACTGGGAAGCGGGGCGTGGCACCTTGTCTCGATCCAAAACCCAGCGCATTATCTCTAAAAACCCTCGTTTCTCAGACTCTCAGTCATCTCTAAAATCCCTAACCTGAGCCTCATCCTCTTCGTCGGTACCAACTACTACAAAAGTGGACAAAAATAATGGAAAATGGCAACGGTTTAAACCGTTACCAAAATGTATGGTTTTAATGGTTTTGGTAATGGTATAAATCGTTACCAATTCCAACATAGACAGGGCCTACTTTCCCCACGAGATAAAAATCTCCCTCCCTAAAATTTCACTCGACCAAAACCTTTCACCCTTCCCATTTTTTTTCTTTCCCTCCAAATCACCTCCCCTGATCCCTTCATCGTTGCCTCCTCTCTCATCGTCGGTCTCCTCTCGTCGCCAGCCTACTCTCCTCACCTTCTAGCCGTCGCCACGCCTCCGTGGCCACCACGTCGCCTTCGTCACCGCCGTTCGAGCTCGATCTCATTGACGCTGGAGCCGCTGAAGGTCTTCGCCGTCGCGGAAGTTTGTCGCCTTCGTAGTCGATCCCCTGTCGAAGCTCTCATCGCCGGTCGTCAAGAGGTAAGTGTTAGTGATATATGCCTGTTCCCCTCCGAAAGGCGGCGCACAGGACTGCGATGTCCTGACGCTGGGATTCGGGGCAGATGCTATTTGGTTTTACCCGTCTACCTCTCCAAAGATGCCAAGTTGATTTATGGCACCGTGTATCGGAGGTTTAGATGGATAAAACCAAATAGCATCTGCCCCGAATCCCAGCGTCAGGACATCGCAGTCCTGTGCGCCGCCTTTCGGAGGGGAACAGATTCTGGCACGCCCGGTGGGACCTCTTCCTCTTTCCACTCCACACTTCGTGTGTCGTGTTCGCGAACAAATCACGGTTTGCTGTGATTGCCTGTGGATTCAAGGTACTAAGATTTGGTGTCTTGCTCCGTGCAGAAAACAGAAGATCAATGGCTTCGAACTGCATCGCCCGCAGCGATAACTCTCGCTCCGTCATTGCTGGAGGAGTGACTTATGGGCCCCAAGCGGCCTCCCTTTTCAAAATGCCGGTGGAGCAGGTAACTCAGGCCACCACTGGATTATTCTTCGGGACCATGCTCCCACCGATGAGCTTCAATGCCCCAATGACATCGCAAGAAGCTCCAAAATAGCCGGTCTTTGATCGACTTACCACTGCCGCGATCCCTCACAGGTCGCCCAGTTTCAATACTTCAGTTTTCAACAGACTGGACCAGAACGTCCGCAAACCTGCGATACCCGAAGCTGCCATCCCAAAGCGGATAGCCATCCCGACGCAAACGGATGAAATCATTGGAAAGGTTCCTTCTTCCGAGAAGTCAGTTTTTACGAGGCTGGCCATTCCAGTTGCTGCTCCAGGCGAGATCCTCAAAGCTGCTTCCCCTGCCCAGAGGTCTGTCTTTGACAGATTAGACATTACTTCTCAACGGGTGTCAGCCTTCGATAGGCTAGCACCAATAACAGTCTCTCCTCAAAGCAGGGGGTACGACGAAGTCACCCTCATAGCTGAAACAACTCCATCCGTAAGACACGCTCGACGTCGCCACTGGCGTCGAGTAAGGAAGGCTGGGGGCAACTCCCCCTCTGGACTTACTCGTCCAACTCTAATGGTTGGGATCGATACTGCTGTTCCAACCAAGAACAGCTTTGAACTGCTCAACAAGGTGCGCAGAAACTCTCCTACTGCGATGTTGAAACGAACTCCTTCACCTGTGGAGAATACTCCAGAGAAGAAGCTAGAGCAGCCCCCTCAACGGCTGTCCTCTAAAATTTACAAAGTCTGGCGACAGGTCCAAGAGTCGGTGATCGATTAAGACTGCCTCCGACGACAGAAAAAGATGAAGGTTCGGCAGGGGAAGGATTACTCTGTCAAACCACAAAAAGCAAAAGCTACTTGGGTGCCCACTACAATGGTTCCCTTAACTCCAATCACTCAAAAAAGGAGGCCGCAAAAAGCCCCTGTGTCTTCGGCAAATCGCAAAGACACCGAACACAAACGCCCCAAGTCTGGGGGCATGGTGGTGCACACCGTTTATATGGCTTCTGGAAAGGAGGAAAGCCGCACTTCTACGGGCCACCGACCGCTCACCCGATCCGTAACGAAAGCCCAGGAGCAACAACAAAAGCTTCAGAAAATGATGACTACAATGGCTGCACTCACTGAGCCAAAAGAAAGCTCTGAAACGTCTTCGGATGAGCGTCAAGAACAAGAAACCGACGCTGACTTTTTACGCAGAGTTCTCGAAAAGAGGGACAAAGAAGCTGCAGAGCAAGCGGCTAACATAAAACAGATAGCGCTCCTCTTCCAAGATATGGTAGGGATGATGTTACAGCCGGACCCTCCTGCTGAAGATCCTCCGATCGTCCTTGAAGACGACAGGGAAGAAACGTCAAATCCTCCGCCGGCTCTATCAACAGCCAAGGAGGAGGCAATCTCCAAAGTCGACCTAGACGAATATATAGCTCAGCAGATCCGGGTTCATCAGGCGAATGAAGCGGCTGGGCAAATTGTTAGAACCGGACGACCGTATCCGAGCTGGTATGACCAAATCAATTACCCGCCAGGATATACGATCCCTAAATTCCACGTATATAAAGGGACAGGGAATCTGCATCAGCATGTCGCTCAATTCAGGGCCTTATGCGGCAATACTGGAGGCGATGACAAATTGTTGCTACGTCAATTCGTCGGCAACTTAGCAGAAACAGCCTTTGAATGGTATTCGGAGCTACCTAACGACTCTGTCAAAACATTTGCAGAGATGGAACTACTGTTTACACAAAGATTCGCGAGTGCTAGTGAACGCACCCCGATAACAGCATTGATAAATGCCAGGATAAGGCCAGGCGAAACGTGGGTCCAATACGCAACACGATGGCGAAACCTATGGTCAAAATTCGAACAACGCATAGAAGAGGCACCTGCGGTAGGCATGTTTGTGGGCACTCTCGATCCGCAGGCGACCATCTCGCAATTCATGATGTTCTTCAGGCCGACCACCTTCCAGGCCTTGATCGACAAATTAGCCCAAATGGACTAGATGGGCCATAGACCGTCTCCTCCAAGACCCGATCCCCGAAATGAGAAAGGAAAAGCGATCATCGTTGCCAACGCTCAGCAACAGTCAAGCAACTCAAAGCCGGTCGCTCGCCAAAACAACGTGCGTCCACGCCCATCCCTCGAAGAGAGGCTAGGACGTCCTTACTCGTTTCCTCAGAATAAAACGAGAAGACTGTTTGAGCTGGCAGTGCGTAACAGACTTATTATTCTGCCGAGTCCAAAGCGTCTGTCGCAGCCAGGCGATCTTAATAATCCCAATTATTGCCCTTACCACCAAACGGTAAGTCACCCAATTGAGGATTGTTTCATCTTTAAAGGATGGATCGAGGATCAATACCTGCAAGGCAAGTTCACGCTGTCTGAAAGCTGGAAGGTAAACCCCCCACAGCCGCACTCTCTAAAGAAGACGGACACGCCAGGGGCAACTTGTTCTTTCGTCGAGGATGAAAACGATAGAGAAAACTTATCGGATGAATCCGAAGACTACGTGGCGACTTGTCATGTGATTTCTCATTCACTGACGGATGATGAGGAGGATCCTTGCGCTGAGAAATCAACGGCGGACCCTGAAACAGAAATTCCGCGGCCGTCATACAAGTTGATCGATGGCTTCCTAAATGAAATTCGTCTGAAAGCAAAAGCCAATCAAGAGCATGAAATAGCCATACTGGAAAGAACCAAGGTATTCCCGTCAAATCAAAAGCCATACACTGCGGGTAAAAACAAATTCAAGACGAGGAAACGGTTCGCCAAAGCTCTATCAGTAGGAATGAAGCTACCGCCCTCTGAAGAAAATTCTGTCTCTGAGGTAGAGATGCACCCTAACTTCTGTTTATATCATCAGAAGATCATACATCCTACCAAAGACTGCGAATCCTTTAACTGTTGGTGGCAAGGGTATGTCGCTCAAAAGCGACACTTCGACAGGACAAAGTGTGAAGCTTGTGGACATCGGAAAAATGCGATAGATGAGCGCAAAAGATCCACCGCCGACTGTCATATAGCCGACTTCAAGGGATCACAAATTATCACCTTTGGAAGCGACTCTGACGAAGAAGCTACCCCCAACTCTTCCCTCGGGGAATCTATTTCAAAAATAAAGGAATTGAGGAGCTGCGAGAACGTTCAGCCGTGCAATCGCATGCTACTCGGAAAAAATCTCGGCCCCGTAAACAAAGGATCGAACAAAAAGGATAAAAGAAAAGGAAAAAAGGCCCTCGTCGTCAGCACTCACCAACAATCAGGTGACCCTAGACCGGTTGCTTGCCAAAGCAACAAGCGGCAATCCCTCCAGGAAAAGTTGAAACGCTTTTACTCGTTTCCGCAAGATAAAACAAGGGGACTGTTCGAGCTGGCAGTGCGCAACAGACTCATTAATCTGCCGAATCCAAAACGTCCGTTGCAGCCAGGCGACATTAATAATCCTAATTATTGCCCTTACCACCAAACAGTAGGTCACCTGATCGAGGACTGCTACGTCTTCAAAAACTGGGTTGAAGACCAATACCAACAGGGCAAGTTCGCGTTGTCCGAAATTTGGAAGGTGAACCCGCCACAACCGCATGCTCCGAAAAATATGGACACGCCGGGGGCATCATGCTCATTCATAGAGAAAGCCTAACGGACCGCTACGTCCTAAAACTGGATAACGGATCGAAACGTCCTTAAACTAACAACGGACCGAGATGTCCTTAAACTAATGACGGACCGCAATGTCCTAAAACTTGCAAATGACCGAAACGTCGTTAAACTACTCTCAACCCGCAGCATCTTCAGGCTGACGTGTAAAAAAAAAAAAAGGTACGTCCACAAGCAAAATGGGCACGGATGAAAACCCGAAAGGGCTCCGTGAGTAAAAACAGCAGGGCTACCGGCGAGTGTTTGTGAAAACCCGAAAGGGCGCAACTTTGTTAAAGAACACTTACAAGATCCTCTCAACCTTGTAAGGAGAAACCACCCGCGTGAGATCCTTACGACTCACAAGGAAGCAACACACTTAGGGATCCCCACGATTCCTAAGGAGAAAATACACTTGCGAGATCCTCACGACTCGTAAGGAGAACTCTCTTGTGGGACCCTTACGGCTCATAAGATTTGAAAGTCTTAAGTTGCAGAAACCTTAACCTGTTCTTAAGCAGCCCCCACAACCTTCGATTTTGCCCTACAAGTGGTCCTATATTGGCCCTTGTATACAATCCACGGGCATGAATAAACATTTCCCTAACAAAGTCTCATCCGTGGCTAGGGATATGCTTGTACAGCAAACAACACTTGTAAGTCCTCTCGACTTATAAGGAGAAAACCCTTTTGTAAGATCCTTACGACTTACAAGAGAACATGCACTTAGGAATCCTAATGATTCTCAAGGAGAAAACACACCTACAAGATCCTCACGACTTGTAGGGAGAAATACTTTTGTGAGACCCTTACGGCTCATGAAGTCAAAAGCCTTAGCCGACAGGACCCTTAACCTTGTTTACTAAGCCACCTTTGTTCAACATCGACAGAGGCAGATGATGATTCGCTCCTGGCAATATTCCAGTTGTAGCGATGCTGATGCCTAAATCGGTATCAAATTCCAAGTCCTTTCATGGCAGATGATGATTCGCTCCTGGCAATATTCCAGTTGTAGCGATGCTGATGCCTAAATTGGTATCAAATTCCAAGTCCTTTCATGGCAGATGATGATTCGCTCCTGGCAATATTCCAGTTGTAGCGATGCTGATGCCTAAATCGGTATCAAATTCCAAGTCCTTTTGTCGCGCCCCGCTTCCCAGAGTGCGCTAAGATCGGCACGTGACAGAGCCAACCATGCTACCTGTGGATAGGAAATATCCCTCCACAGTCACATTACGGCTGTAGAGATATCAAGTACAGTAATAAACTATCTAACACATGTCCATAAGCCAGAATGAAAAAGTCATGAAATAATGTGCGGAAGCAAAGGATCCAAGTATAATAACATCAGGAAAGTACGTCCCATAATGCGGGCTCACATCAGGAATAAAAATGCTGAAAGGAAAACTGAACTAAACTAATAACAGGTCCTCACTGCTCGGCCTGTTGATCAAAATACTCCTGAACAGCCTGCGATAAAGATAAGGGATCTGGGCCATGCAAAACCCAGACGTCAGTGCGTCATAATATCAATAATTCTAAGCAAGCAGGATGAAATGAAATATGCAGGCATGCAGTATGAACAGTAACAAGTCATCAGTAACAAGTAAACAGTAACATGAATATAGATCAGTGAACAGGATATAAACAGGTGAAGTGCAGTGAGTAGTCTAAACTGTGCCATAGGGTTATCCACTCTAAAGTTATTCGAAATCAATTAATGTAATCCTCATCGTAACTCATCGGTCTATGCCCCGTTCATTCCCCACGGGACCACGGTACAATATAATAGACTGTGAGTCTATGTCCCGTTCATACCCCACGAGACCACGGTACAATATAATAGCCCTATGAATTACGTTCAGTTACAATCTTGATTTCCCCATACCCCCAAGTTATGTGTTCAAGTCAGGTATTGATAAATCTGGAGCTAATACCAACACAGGATCAAGCAGGTACAGGTTTGTCTGAATAGACAACAGGAAATGTCAAGGTTGTCGGCATTAGTAACAGGATCAGGTATCAAGTCAAGTGGTAATATATCAGGTCATGTCAGGTGGGTACTGTTCCCCTCCGAACGGCGGCCTGGACGTTAGGACGTCACGGTGCCTGGGGTTCGGGGCAGATGCTATTTGGTTTTATCTGTCTATCTCTCCGAAGATGCCAAGTTGATTTATGGCACCGTGTATCGGAGGTTTAGACGGATGCGGCCGATGTAGCAGACTTCGTCAGATTCCCCCTCAGGGTGAGGGGTTTTTGATTGTGGGGACACTCTTCCCTGCAGGCGCAAGCCCCTGCAGTTAATTACGCTACCGGATAACAGTAACAACTTTCTCCTACTCCAGAATTTCACTTCGTGTCGTGTGTGTTTGTTTTGTTTGTGATTGCCCGTAGATTGTATACGGAGACTGAGTGATGTCGTCACCCGTAGGACGTAGATTAGTCCAAATCCGTATTTACTTAGATTTGGGTTTGGTGTTTTTAGTTTAAGGATGCATTAGTCGCGTTGTGACTAAGATCGACTCAAACGTTCGTTAAGGATACGTTAGTCTTGTTTTAGACTAAGATCAACTTAATATCATGGTTGATTTAATTATCCGGCCATCGGGACTCGTCACCTCTCTGACGTCGTTGAGGAATTACAACGACAGGCGTCTGAGGAGTTCAGAGATATTCCCTTGAACCAAAGTTAATTTGGAGTTTTACCGTTTATTTAAATGTCTAAGGACACGTTAACCGTATTTGGGGTTAAGATCAACTTAGACGGGACCGTTTAGATCCAACAAAGGAGCATTTGGGCCCTATTGTGCCAGTTTAAGGACATGGCGGTCCATCGCCAGTTTTAGGGACATGGGGGTCCATTATTAGTTTAGGGACGTTTCGGTCCGTCGCCAGTTTAAAGACGTAGTGGTCCATATTCCAGTTTAGGGACGTGGCGGTCCGTCGCCAGTTTAGGGACGTAGTGGTCCGATATTAGTTTAGGGACGTTTCGGTCCGATATTAGTTTAGGGACGTTTCGGTCCATCATTAGTTTGAATGGTCGTTGGGACCCGTCACCTCTTTGACGTCGTTGAGGGATTACAACGACAGGTGTCAAAGGAGTTCGGAGATGTACCCTCGAACCGGTCATGACTTGTCTTAGGAGAGGCATTTAATTTAAGGACTTACAGCCAGGATTGGGTTAAGTCCAATTTTTATTTTAGGCTCTGCCCGATTAAAAGAATCGATCTAAACAGGGCTCCGCCCCTTTCATTATTTTGCAAGTCTGATTTGGGCCAGGCCCTTTTAATGAGTTACAAGAACTCAGGAATTCTCCAAACAGGGCCTTGCCCTTTTAAATAATGAGTTTCAGAAACTCAAGAATTCTCCAAACAGGGCCTTGCCCTTTTAAATAATGAGTTTCAGAAACTCAAGAAATTTTTACAAACAGGGCTTTGCCCTTTTATTGTTCTGCCATTCAATTTGGGCCAGGCCCTTTTAAATAATGAGTTTCCAGAAACTCAGGAATTTTTCCAAACAGGGCCTTGCCCTTTTATTGTTTCAATTTAATTTGGGCCTGGCCCAAAACAAGGGGTTACAGAAACCCTAGAAATCTTCAGATTGAAGAATTCAAGTGCATGGCACTTTTGATTTGAATTTGGATCAAAGGAAAAACAAGTTCTTGTTTTCTCCTGATCATACAGAACCTAGGGTTCATATTAAGTGCAAGGCACTATTTATTATTTTTTTATTTATTTATTTATTTTTTTATTTATTTTTATTTTTTTTTAGAACCAGGGGTTCATAGCAAGTGCAAGGCACTATTTATTATTTGTTCTTCAGAAATTTTACCTTCTTCTTTTTTTTTTCTTCTGTGTTCTTGATTAATTTTCAAGAGCTTTCTTTTGATGATTGACTCTCTCTCTGATTCTCTCTCTTGATGCCCCTTTTGAATGAGGCTTGGGGTCTTATTTATAGTGCCCACAAATTTGTTGGATTTGTTAACAAAATCTTTCCTGAATAATTTTGGGAATTTTCCCACCATTGGATCTTTGATCCAAGGGTTCCTGTTTTACAGGAGAACAGAAAAGATTTATCTAAATCTTCATTCAGTTGCTGCGCAACTCACCAGCAAATGACACGTGTCGCGCATCCGGGCGCTTGCGCAGCTGCGATTGCGCAACTGCGCAGACGCGTGTCGCGCATCCGTGCGTTTGCGCAGCTGCGATTGCGCAACTGCGCAGACGCGTGTCGCGCATCCGTGCGTTTGCGCAGCTGCGATTGCGCAACTGCGCAGACACGTGTCGCGCATCCGTGCGTTTGCGCAGCTGCGACTGCGCAACTGCGCAGACACGTGTCACGCATCTGTGCGTTTGCGCAGACACGTGTCGCGCATCGGTGCGTTTGCGCAGCTGGGACTGCGCAACTGCGCAGACACGTGTCGGGCATCCATGCGCTTGCGCAGACACGTGTCGCACATCCGTGCGTTTGCGCAGTTGCGACTGCGCAACTGCGCACACGTGTCGTGCATCCAAGCGCTTGCGCAGACACGTGTCGCGCATCCGTGCGTTTGCGCAGTTGCGACTGCGCAACTGCGCAGACACGTGTCGTGCATCCAAGCGCTTGCGCAGACACGTGTCGCGCATCCGTGCGTTTGCGCAGTTAAGTCTTTAATTAAGTTTTCTGAAGAGCCTTGCTCTGATGGGACGCGCTGTTTCGGGCGTTACGCTGCCCATTCAGCTTCTGCCACGTGGCAAATTGCGCGCTGCGCACGGAAACCGAAGCGTTGCTTCGAATTTTTGAATTTTCAAAATTCAACAGAGCCTTGCTCTGATTGGGGGAAACAGATGCCCCCCCACCGTTGCGCTCACGTGGCGCGCGCGTGGGTGCAGCGGTGGCAAGATCCTGACCGTCGGATCGACGAGTCAGGTGAACAGGCGCAGGCGCCTATAAATAGGACCTTTGGTCCTTGGTAATTTTTTTACCATTCTCAAGAAATTGAATTTCAGAGCCTTGCTCTTACTTGAGAACTTCCAGAGCCTTGCTCTTGTGATTTCCTTAAGAACTTCCAAGTTCTAACTTCAGAACCATTATAGGTAAAATTAAATTAATTTAATTTAAATTAAATTTAACTAATCAGAGCCTTGCTCTTATAGATCTTTGATCTAAAGGAAATCCCTTTGGGGTTTCTTCAACAGAGCCTTGCTCTTATAGATCTTTGATCTAAAGGAAACCCCTTTGGGGTTTCTTTTTTATTCACAGAGCCTTGCTCTCCAAATTTATAGAGACTCTGTTCTTAGGTTTTAACCCATGAACAGAGCCCTGCTTCATAGATCAACTAGAAAACTTTTTAAAAGTTTCCATGGATCTTTAAGATCCCAAAATTTTAATTCTGAGGAGTTATAAATTTTTATCACTACTGCAGAGCTAGGCTCTTTTTAAGAAGTTTTATTCCTTTGAAACAGGAGTTTGACAAATGTCACTCTGTGGCAGAGCTTTGCTCTGAAAAGAGGAGATCTTCTCCTTGTCTCTAGGGGTCCCCCCAATGGGGATATTCTCTTGGGGGTCTTTTAATTGACTGACAGTCTCATCCAATGGTGGGATTGTCTTATCAAATGATGCGCCGTCATCTTGATTTTGTGGGTCCCCCTTTTGTCCCCTACCCACTGCCTCACAGTGTGGAGCCAGCTTTTTATTTATTATTATTATTATTATTATTATATATATATATATATATATTTTTTTTATATATATTATTTTTATTAAATGTTAAGTGTCAGGGCACTAATGATATATATATATTTTATGCAGGAAGAATGTCTGACGACTTGTCTTTTCCCTTCGTTCGCTCAGAAGGAGGGTTACCACACGCACCAGTGGACCGGGTAGTGTTTGCCTTGATTAAAGATCGTGATCCTGAGTGCAAACATCTCCACCTGTGGGGAAGGTGGTACAGTCAGATTATCCAAGGCCGCCGTAGTTTTAGTTCCGTCTCGCCTTCTGAACCCATAGTCACGATCCCCTATGCAGATAAACCCCCGGTGGAGTATGCCGTGGAGGTTAAAAATTGGAATTCGGACGATCTTCTCCAGCCCGCAATCGGCGCTATTCCGGTACAGCCGCCGCCGGCCATAGACATCCTAGGAAGGAGAATCTGTCAGGGTGAAGCACGCCCTTGGGGACAGGCCTATAATATTGGATTGAATCCGCGACCGCTTGCTGGATACCTGCCATGGGCCCGGTACATCTTAGCGGCGAAAAGAGCTCATCTGACGAAGATCGGTTTATACTCCGCCGTCTATGTCTCGCTTTTCGAATATCCTACTCCTCCAACGTGGTGGACAAGGGCTTTCATTGAACAATGGAATATCCCCACGCATACTTTCCTGACGGCTGATAGGGAAGTTTCTATTTCTCTAGAGGAGTTCGTTGAGCTTTCGGGTTTACCGGCGAGGGGGGAGCATTATGAGGAGCTGCTTCCTCCTGATGAGTACGTCTTTGCCACCAAGCAGGTGGTACTCGACTTAACTCCGGAAAATGCCATCCAGCATCAGCATCCGGGCCTGGTGAGGGTTTTGGAGATTTACGAGGAGCTTCATTTGGAATTGGGCGACCGAGGCGTTAGTTTCGCGGACTTCATTGCTCGCTTTATTCGCCCGGAATTTTTATCAGAGCGAGGTGATAAGTTCGCCCAACTTGCTGATCCTTTTGGTTTCGGCTTGGATCGTCGGTCTTCATCAGAAATTGATCAGCGGAGTTTCTATCTTCCCGGGACTGCTATCGTCCCTTTCTCAGAGATCGCCGTCCCTGGCATGGATGAGGAGACCTTCTTCATAGGGTTCTTAGGTCTGTGGCTGTGCAGCTTCGCGCTTCCTATGCACCCACGCCTCATGCGATCTTCTGTATTTTACCCGGCGCATCGGATGGTGGCCGGCCTGCAGTTATCAGTGGGGATCGCTGGGTTGGCTTACCTTTACAACGGACTTAGCATAGCGGCGGACGCTAATGAACCTGGGGTACAGCCTGCTAACTTCCCGATGCACTACTTCACTTCTTGGATGGAGCTGCATGTTCGGGGAGTGTTTGGTGCCCATAAAACTCCTCAGTTCTTTGAGAGATTCAAACTTCCAAGAATCATGCGATTGGTCGGGGCTTCCATCGTTTTTGCATCTCCACGGGAGTCCAGGGGACTGCTTCTGCGTTCTCATTTAGTCGGGGCGAAGACCTCTTTTGTGGATAAGGTCATCACCATGGGTTCCGAGACCACTAAGTCAGTGGTGTCGCTGCGAGATGACTTTAAAGGCGGTGTTTCCGTGTTGAAGGCTCGGGAAATTCTTCACCTTTATTCCATTCGGCCGGGCTACTTAGTATTTAGGCAGAATGACACGGCCCTCTTCATGAGGTATAACCCGCATCGATTTGCCCGGCAATCGAGTTATAACCAAGGGGTCCCATTGGAAGCCTTCTTGGGAACACCTGCAGTCGGTCCAGAGGGGGTACGGAATGCGATGCATCACTTCATCCGGCTAAATACAGGCTCTTACTTTTTCATCAGTGAGCCCAGCTGTACCCCCAAGATACTCAATTCGTATGTGGCCTGGTACGCGCACGCGATGGGACCAATCATCTTAATGGAGAAACGTCTATTGGTCGATCGTAGGGCTGCGCCTCCCGGTGGCAATCGCAAGGCTCCATTGCAGCCCAGGGTTCAGGTTATCCCTCCGACGAAAGAGGCTGGAGCCGATCGACCACGCGTATTGGCCCCTCCGCGTGGACTGCCACTGCCCACTGCGGTGGATGCTCCAACGGTACCCCGTGCTCCGACGAAGACGGCTAAAGCGGCCTCACCGGAGTCGGGTGTAGGAGCGGACATCGGGACTCGCCGCCCGAAAGTGACTGCCAAAACTGGCAAGCGCAAAGATGCTCCGGGTGAATCTCAGGTCCTCTCACCGGCGGGTCCTTTCTCGCGACGCCCGTCTTCAAAGGGTGCTGTAATGAGCCTGGGTATGTTGAGCGGGTACATCGAAGAGCTCAACATGGATGCCCTTCCTTCGGCCATAGATTTCGCTGTGGACGTTAACCCAATGTTGGCGGCGCTCGTAACTTTCCATAACGAAGGCGTCGTCGAATCGTGGGTTAACCACTGCAGAGAGATCGAAGCTCGCCTGCATCGGTTGGAGTCGACACGCCCTTCTCCCGAGGCTTTGGCCGCGAGCGCCGAACGGATAGCTTGGCTTGAGCAAAGCACCTCTTATCTCCGCCATTTGGAGCAGAAGGCAGCTTTACGGCTAAAGGCGCATCAGAAATCTTCAAACGCGACCGCTTGCCTTCGTGCCGAAGTTAGGAAGAATGCTGCTGAGGTGAAAGCTGTCTTTGAAGGTCTTCTTAAGCGTATATCTAATGGGCTAGCGTTGAAGCAGAAACTTGATGCTGCTGAGCGCGATGCCCAAGGCCAAGAAGCAGCTCATCAGGTTGTTGGGGAAGAGCTCGCATCCTTTACGCAACAGCGGGCTCAAGTAGAGGCGGAGCTGGCAGTGGCAGTTGATCAGGAGAAAGCATGGAAGGACGTATGCGACCAATTGCTACATCTGTGCAAGACGCTTCCTTCCCCATAATCCCCCTTGTATCATTTGTCTTTGTAAATTATATGTATATATTTTTTTATCCTTTAACACAATGTATCCTGTACTCAACCAATTTTTTTATGAATAAAAGATACACATTTTGTAATGTCTTGTGTCATTTCTCTGTCTTTCTTTTCTTTTATAATCAGTATGCCGCCTTAACAACCACAATTGACGAACGATTGGGACGAGTATCCCGACCTTATTAAGAAATAACGACGGCTTAGACCGCAGGTTCAGATCTGCTGCCTAAGACTTTCCAACTCTATAAGCCGTGAGGGTCTCATAGAGACTCTTCTCCCTACGGATCGAGAGGATCTCGCAGGTGAATTTTCTCCTTAGGAATCGTGAGGATTCCCAAGTGTGGTTTTCTCTCATAAGTCGGAAGGATCCTATAAGAGAATTTCTCCCTCTTACGAGTCGAGAGGGCTCGTAAGCGGTTGTTTCCCTCTTTGTCGAGAATCGACTTCAGAGAGTGAGACCCGTGGATAGTATGCAAGAGACCATTTAGGATTGACTTGCAGGATCCCATTGCCCCTCTTACGAGTCTAAAAGGCTCGTAAGCGGTTGTTTCCCTCTTTGTCGAGAATCGACTTCAGAGAGTGAGGCCCGTGGATAGTATGCAAGAGACCATTTAGGATTGACTTGCAGGGTCTCATTGTTCAGGAAGTAAGTTTTGAATCCTTACTGCCCAAGATGTGAGTCAAAGAAGCTCTCGTCATGGAGTGTTTGTATCCGTGAGTTGAGAAGTTTGCCGGGATTATTTGTTTCCCGAGCGCCAAGGATTATTTGTGTCCTTGGGGTTTGAAACGAGTCGAGGGTTCCTACGGAGACACTGGTGGCTCTGTGGGTCGACGCGGATCAGAAGGCTCTCGTCAAGGAGTGTTTGTATCCGTGAGTTGAGGAATTTGCCGGGATTATTTGTTTCCCGAGCGCCAAGGATTATTTGTGTCCTTGGGGTTTGAAACGAGTCGAGGGTTCCTACGGAGGCACTGGTGGCTCTGCGGGTCGACGCGGATCAGAAGGCTCTCGTCAAGGAGTGTTTGTATCCGTGAGTTGAGGAATTTGCCGGGATTATTTGTTTCCCGAGCGCCAAGGATTATTTGTGTCCTTGGGGTTTGAAACGAGTCGAGGGTCCCTACGGAGGCACTGGTGGCTCTGCGGGTCGACGCGGATCAGAAGGCTCTCGTCAAGGAGTGTTTGTATCCGTGAGTTGAGGAATTTGCCGGGATTATTTGTTTCCCGAGCGCCAAGGATTATTTGTGTCCTTGGGGTTTGAAACGAGTCGAGGGTTCCTACGGAGGCACTGGTGGCTCTGCGGGTCGACGCGGATCAGAAGGCTCTCGTCAAGGAGTGTTTGTATCCGTGAGTCGAGGAATTTGTCGTTGAAGTCACTGGCTTCTTCGGTTGAAATGAACCGTTGAGGCTTGGTTTCGTCGTTTGACGGAATCCGCTGGGGAGGTATGGCTTCTTCTTTGTTCACGCCCTTGGATCGTATACAGGGATCGATATGATCTTAACTGTAGGGCCGAAGTTTTATCATTTTTTTTTTTTTCCGCGATGCTCTATCATTTCAGCTTTTATATCGCGAAGGTCGCGATTGCCCAAACATTTCGACTATTTTTCGCGGTGCCCCATCATTTCGGCTATATTTTTTTTATTTTTACTCGTTGCATTTTATTACGAGTCGCCCCATCATTTCGGCTATTTTGCATGCATACATTTTACTTGCTGCTTTTTATTGCAAGTTGCCCTATCATTTCGGCTATTTCGTATGCATGAGTGGTCTACTGGCTCTCGTCGTCAACCTGAAATTGAACACCGATTTCGGCATCAGCACCGCTGCAACTGGGATATTACCAGGAGCGAATCATCATTTGCCTCCATCGTTGTTGAACAAAGGAGGCTTATCGACCAGGGTTAGGATCCCGTCGGCTAAGGCTTTTGACTTCATGAGCCGTAAGGGTCTCGTGAAGGTATTTCTCCCTACAAGTCGTGGGGATCTTGTAAGTGTATTTTCTCCTTAGGAACCGTGGGGGTTCCTAAGTGTTTTGCTCTTCTGTAAGTCGTAAGGATCCCACAGGAAGGTTTTCTCCTCATAAATCGAGGGGATCTATAAGGGTTGTTTACCATACGAACGTATTCCCAGTCATGGATGGACCTTGGTTAGGGAAACGTTTATTCGCGCCCGTGGATTGTATACAAGGGTCAGTATTGAGCCACTTGTAGGGCAGTATTGGAAGTTTGTGGGGGTTTGCTTAAGCACAGGTTTAGGTCTCTGTGACTTAAGACTTTCAAATCCTATGAGCCGTGAGGGTCCCATAAGAGAATTCTCCTTACGAGTCGTGAGGATCTCGCAAGCGTATTTTCTCCTTAGGAACCGTGGGGATTCCTAGGTGTGTTGTTCCTTTGTAAGTCGTAAGGATCTCACGCGGGTGGTTTCTCCTTACAGGGTCGAGAGGACTCCATAAGGGTTCTTTAACGACGTTGCGCCCTTTCGGGTTTTCACAACATTCGCCGGTAGTCCTGCTGTTTTTACTCACGGAGCCCTTTCGGGTTTTCATCCGTGCCCATTTTGCTTATGGACTTACCGCTTTTTTTTTTATTTTTTTATTATTATTATTATTATTTTTTTTTTATTCATCTCGTCAGCCCAAGGATGCCGCAGTATTAGTTTAAAGACGTTTCGGTCTGCTATTAGTTTAAAGACATTCCGGTCCATCACTAGTTTAAGGACGTCTCGGTCCGCCATTGAGAGGGCTGGCTACTACTTATAAAGCTTGAGCTTAGGAAGATAGCGAGCGGACATAGTCGTCGTTATCTACCATTGACCTAGGCTGTGGCTCATTAAGCGTAGTATTTCTTTAGAAAGCGTCCGTTTATTGGCCTGAAAGGCCTTTCACCGTGCATGTCCATGAGTAGATAGGCCCCACCTTGGTAGACCTTATCAATGATATACGGTCCTTCATAGTTTGGCTCAAATTTTCCCCGCTTGGCGCGATTGGGGATCATGGGCCTTTTGACCACTAGCACGAGTTCGCCTTGGTGGAATGTCCTCGGGCGGCTCAATCTTTCATATGAGCGCGTCATCTTTGCTTTATAGGCTTCCAGATTTTGTTGTGCTAGAAGCCGGATTTCATCAAGGGCGTCAAGCTCTTCAAACCGAAGGTGAGCATTTTCTTCATCCGTCAGCTCGTAGTGGACTGCCACTCGTAGAGAGGGTAATTCTATCTCGAGAGGGAGTACTGCTTCCGTCCCAAATACCAACGCGTATGGCGTTGTGTTTGTGGCCGTTTTAAACGTAGTCCGATACGCCCAAAGAGCCTCTTGCAATCTTTCGTGCCAATCTCTCTTATTTCGTGTCACTGTTTTCTTTATGATCTTCGTCAAGGTCTTGTTGAAGGCTTCCGCTAGACCGTTAGCTCGCGGGTTATAAACTGAGGAATATCTCCAGTCTATATTGTGCTGCTGTGCGAAACGGCTAATTTTATGACTTCGATAGGCTGGCCCATTATCAGAGATGATTCTTCTCGGGGTTCCAAACCGGTAGATGACATGCGTTTTGAAGAAATGGAGGATGTTCTCCGTCTTCACTTCCCTCAATGGTACTGCCTCTGCCCATTTGGAGAAGTAATCAGTCGTCGCCAAGATGAAACGATGTCCCTTGGACGATGCTGGTTCGATGGGGCCGACTATGTCAGTTCCCCACATTTCGAATGGCCAACTAGCCATTGTCGGATGCAGTGGATTAGGATGCTGATGAATGAAGTCCCCATGAATTTGGCATGGGTGACATTGCCTCGCGTATTCCAGGCAATCCTGCATCATCGTGGGCCAGTAGTAGCCCATTCGCTTTATCTTTAACTTCATCTTAGGGCCTGCTTGGTGGGAACCGCAGAGTCCGTCGTGAACTTCTTGGACGACCCTTCTCGCTTCGTCAGGTCCTAAGCATCTCAACCACAGAGAGTCGAATGACCTCTTGTATAGAGTATCATTGACGAAGGCGAAAGACAGAGCTCGTTTCGTGAGCTGATGTCTTGTGGACGCCTCTTCAGGTATTCGGTGGAACTTGAAGTAATCTATGAAGACTTCTCTCCAGTCCTCGGTATTTTCCCTGTCTTTTATTTGCAGGGTCGTCTCCTCTTTCGCTCCTTTTTCTTCAGACGATTTCGGAGATATTTCTGTTGGGGCGAGCACTCGACGGCTTTGTACCACGATTCTAACGTCTTCGAGGTTCTCGTCCGCCAGTTCTTTAGCAAGTTTGGCCAGTGCGTCCGCTTTGCTGTTTTCCGCGCGCGGTATACTTTCCAAAGTGTAAGAGGGAATTTGGGTTAGCAGTTGCTGCACTTTTTCACCGTATTTTACCAATTCCGGTTTGCACGTCTGGTAGTCGCCGTTTACTTGACTAACGACCAGTTGGGAATCACCGTATATGAGGAGATCTTCAATTCCCATGTCAATGGCGATCTCGAGGCCTGCTATCAGAGCTTCGTATTCGGCTTCATTGTTTGTTCTCGGCTCCGTTAGGGAGAACGCGTAGCGCATTATCCCTCCTTGTGGAGTTACGAAGATGAGTCCTACCCCTGATTTAATTATAGGGGTACTTTGTTTGCGTTTCTTCATGGAAGATGCTCCATCGAAATAAAGCTCCCATCGGATATTATCGCCGTCAATCGTATCGAACGCATGTTCGTCCGGAAGATCGCAATTCAGAGGAGAATCGGCGGGTATCGGATGCTCAGCGAGGAAGTCGGCAATGGCCTGGCCTTTCACTGCCTTGAGAGGTTGATATGTTATCGAGAATTCCATCAAGAGCAGGGCCCATTTAGCGAGTCGTCCTGTCAATATGGCTTTTGACATTAAATATTTAAGAGGGTCCACTTTTGAAATCAGACGGACCTCGTGCGCCAACGCATAGTGCCTAAGCTTTGTTATTGCGAAGATCAACGCCAGGCAGTGTTTTTCAATGGGAGAGTAGTTGCTTTCTGCCCCCAGCAGGACTCGACTTAAGTAGTAAAGTGCTCTTTCTTTCCCTTGATCGTTCTCTTGTGCCCATAATGCGCCTAAAGAACCTTCGAGGGCGGTTGTATAAAGAATAAGAGGCTTCCCCTTAACTGGAGCAGCCAACACCGGCGGGTTCTGCAGATATTGCTTGATCTCATCCAGTGCGCCTTGGCATTTTTAGTCCCAAACAAATGGGGTTCCCTTCTTCATCAGGTGGCTGTAAGGACGGCACTTTCCTGAAAGGTTGGCTATGAATCGCCGTATATACGCGAGTTTCCCTTGGAGAGACCGCAGCTGTTTGAGAGTCCTCGGCGGAGGCATTTCCATGATCGCTTTGATCTTTGACGGATCTATTTCAATACCTCGGTGTCGAACGACGAATCCCAGGAATTTGCCCGAGGAAACCCCGAACGCACATTTAAGAGGGTTCATCTTCAAGTTGTATTGCCGAAGGCGTTGAAATACAGTCTTCAGATGCTCGAGATGTTCCTCGTATGATTTGCTCTTGACCACGAGATCGTCGATATAGCATTCGACGATTTCGTGTATAAGGTCGTCGAAGATCTTCGTCATGGCCCTCTGATAAGTAGCACCGGCGTTCTTCAAACCGAAAGGCATCACTTTATAACAAAATATACCAAGCGAAGTTCTGAAGGCCGTGTGCTTCTGATCTTCAGGGTGCATTTTTATTTGATTATACCCCGATGAGCCGTCCATGAAGGAGAAAACCTCATGAGTGGATGTGTTGTCTATCATCAGTTCGGTGACTGGTACTGGGAAATCATCTTTTGGGCAGGCTTTGTTGAGATCCCGGAAGTCTACGCATATGCGCACTGTCCCATTTTTTTTCATCACTGGGACAATGTTGGCGATCCATTCAGGGTATTGGACTTCTTGGATGAAGCCTGAATCTATCAGCTTTTTGACTTCGGCGTTGATGCTCATCTCAAGCTCGAGTCGCATTCTCCTCGGCGCTTGTTTGACTGGCTTGATGTCCGGGGATATCGCCAACTTGTGTACTGCAATTTCTGGATCTAGTCCCGGCATTTCGGAATAGTTCCACGCGAAGCAATCTTTGTGCTGTAGAAGCACATCCTTTAACGCAGCCACCCTAACTTCAGATAGCAGCTCGCTGATGAATGTCGGTCGCGGGTCATTTTCCGTCCCCAACTCAATTTTCTTGAGATTATCTGCAGTGGTATGTATTCCGTCCTCCAGTTCTTTCGGAGCTGGGGGAAATTCTGAGATTACCTCATCGCTGCCGCTTTCAAAACACCAAGGGAGGTTGTTCATGTCTTCGGACCCTTCTTTCAATATTGTTATCACATGGCAGGTGCGAATTTTCTGCCAATCCCAATGCGGAGTTGGCTTTATTCTTGTGTTTTCAGGTTCGTGCTTTTGCGGTGGCGCTACCCTCCAACTGTCAGACAACGCGAATTTGCCAAGCTGATATTGGTCCTCGACCCAATTCTTAAAGGTGAAGCAATCTTCAAGCGGATGCCCTACTACTCGATGGTAAAAGCAATACTTCGGGTCGGAGACCTTGCCTGCTTGTTCAGGGTGTTTAGACTTTGGCAACGTAAGCATTTGATGTTTCAGAGCGAGATCGAATATTTTCTTTGTTTTGCTCCGAGGAAAAGAGTATGCTCGACCCATTTTCTTCCCGAGGGCTAAGTCAATAACGCTCGATTCTCGGATGCGCGGCTTCTTAGCTCTGCTTTGTAGTTGTCGAGCGCCTCTCTTGCCTTTCGACCTGTTTTTGTTCTCGCGTCGCACCTTTTTTGTAGCAGGTTGACAAGGAGCGGCATCTTCGTTCTTTACTGCCTGTTGGAGGAGGCGCTGTGTCTTAGCTTTCTCATAGATTCCCATTTCACGATCGTGATCATCTCGGGCTTTTTGACTCGCATCCCTTATAAGTTTGCTCATCTGGTCTTCGGACGATGGACCGGGCGGTTTTGTATCCGGAACTTTTGCTGGTTCAGGATTAGCGTCCTCCCATTGAGCGTCCGCCTCTTCATCGAAGTCACATATGGCATAACAGCTGTTTACTAGCTCCCGCTTCCTTGGCCGGATGTACCCAAGCCCTTTGGCTTCTACTTTCCCGTTAGGCAGTTTGCATTGGGTCCCGGGAATGTTCCAGACCTTGTCATAGAATCTGGCCTTCCTAACAGTCTGTTCGAAGGGTATCCCTTGGCGCTTTAACAGTCGTTTCAAGCCTTCGGTATAATACCGGGGAAGACGGATAGGCTGAAGCCTGTCAAGCGTGGGATCCGCGCCATGCCAAACTTCTTTTTCTACTTTGTTCTCTTCAGAACGGTAGAATAAGATTGCCTTCTCACCCCTTCGTCCGGGAGGGGTATAGAATGTCTGCAATTCTTCTACGCTGTTAGTGTCGAGTGCATCCAGTTCTTTGTAATGTTCAAGCGGCACCATGGTTATCTGCAGACTTCGCTCTTCACCAGCGGAGATCTGTATCGAAGGCCGAGCAGGGAATACAGCATGAACTTCATCCTCTGAATCACTACCGAAGATCAACGAAGGGACGGATGGTCCTGGCCTGATAGATTGGGATGGACCTGAATAAATTATATCTTCCTCCTCGGTATCACTGCCGAAGACAGGGATGGTGGCATTAGTTTTGTTCTCTGGTTTGTGACACCTTTCCGTGTCTTCGAAGCTCGGCAAGAAGTATTTGGCATCTTCATACTTGCGAACTTCGTTCACGGAAAACGGATTCAACTCTCCGGCCACAGTGTACTCGAGGCCATCCCTGGAATACTTCATGCACTGATGCTGTGTAGAAGGGATGATGTTGTACTCGTGTAGCCATGGTCGGCCGAGCAGAGCATTATAGCACGTCTTGGCATCTATAACATGGAATTTGATGTCTGTGACGAGCAACCCGAAGCGTAGCGTCAATATCACAGATCCAAGTGTCTTTGAAGATTGAGAGTCGAAACCGGAGATAGTGATCTTGTCCCGGGCAAGGTGTTGGACACTCATGCAAATCTCCTTTAACACTCGTACGTTGAGTAAATTGACGGACGATCCGTTATCGACCAAGATTTTACCTATCTTTATGTCATGGCAGTATCCTGAGACATAAAGAGGGCGATTGTGTTCACACGTCCCGAGAAGAAGGTCCTCATCACCAAAAGCAACGTCGGCTGTGTGCACTTCTTCCAATTCGTCTTTCATCTTTTCTTCGGCCAAGAAGGCTTGGAACTGGTCCGGATCTTGTAGCGCCCTAATCAAAGAGTCTCTCGCCTCCTTTGATAGTAATAAGGCATCAAGGATGCTGAGTTGTGAGGGTAGCTTCCTCAGATGCGCTAGGACATTGTAATCCACCTTACTCCTCTTTGGCGGATTTTTGGCGGTTAACTCCTCCGCGACTTGGTCATCCAAAGTGATGTCTTCAGAGACCTTCTCTTTCCCTTTATCTTTTCTATTCGAAGGTCCGAGGTTCTTTTCAGGCAGTGTCCGATTCCGCAGCTGTATATTTTCGCAAGACTTCGGTTCTTCTTCTTTTCCCGAAGTTGACTCTTTAAAGAGAGGGGCAATCTCTAGTTCCTCATCAGAGTCGCTCCCAAACGTGGGCACTTGTGACCTGGTAGTGTTAACCATGTGACAGTTGCCGGCAGTTCTTTCAAGCACTTTGGTCATGTTTCTTTGCTCCCGACGAACCTTGCGCTTTTCCCGTTTAAAGCGTTGTTGATTAGCGACGTATCCTTGCCACCATTTATCGAACGCTTTGCACTCTTGGGTAGAATGTGAGACCTTCTGATGATATAAGCAATAATAGGGATGCATTTCTACCACGCTTGTAACTTTTTCTTCTGAGGGTGGTAGCTTCATGCCCATCGATATGGCCTTGGCGAACTTCTTTTTTATCTTAAATTGGCTTTTGTCAGCGGTGGAGGCATTTTGCTCCAGTGGGATCATCTCAGCTCCTCCCTCAAGCCGCTGGCGCTTGGCCGTTTCGAATATCGCCGTCTCGCGTTCTTGATCAGCTTTACTTTTCAATCGAGCTTCACTAAGAAACGCGTCAATCATTTCTATTGATAATTCCGGAACCCTTGACTCAGTATTTGCCCCCGGCGTTTTGGTGCCGGAAGTCCCCTCATCGTTCGAGGTCGAGTGAGAGATCATATGACAGCTTGCCACATCTCCGTCGGATTCATCCGATGAAGTTTCTTCCTCATCTTCCTTTTGAAAGACGTGATCAAGGAAATCTTGGAGCGTAATGGGAGTCCGCGCCTTTTGGTTATACTCATCCAGCGCGTCGATCTGCTTCTGTAAGTCCGTCCGCTCGTCGCTAGGCTTCGCGGGCTTCTTAGATTTCTTCTTCTTATTTTTCGAAGATTTTGACGGCTGATTATGGACGCTTGAACTACCGCCGTCGGTCTTCGGAGTCGGACGTGGTTTCAACATCCCCTCAATAACCTGCGGCTCCAAGGGGTTCTTCCACTTGACCGCTGGGCAGGTCTGCAGATCATTTAACATTCTTCTCGTTTTGGCTGATAATACAACCTCCCAGGGAGCTTCTTCGATGACGGAGCATGTTGCCCCTGGCGTATTCGTTCCCTTATAGGTGTGGGGCTGCGGAGGATTCACCTTCCATTTGTCAGATAGCGCAAACTTGCCTTGACGGTACTGGTTTTCGAGCCAATTTTTGAACACGTAACAGTCTTCGATTGGATGTCCTAGCACTCGATGGTAAGGGCAATAATTAGGCTCGTTAACGTCACTTGGTTGTGACGGACGTTTTGGATCCGGCAGATTTATAAGCCTATTGCGCAATGCCAGCTCAAATAACCTCCTTGTTTTATCACGGGGGAAGGAGTAAGCACGTCCCATCCTGTCCTCAAGGGGTACGTATGGGCGTGTATTATTTGGACGAGCAACCGGCTTCGAGTCGTTCGGTTGCTATTGGGCATTAGCGACGATGATCGCTTTTCCCTTACCTTTGTCGTTTCGAGATTCGGGCTTCGGGAGAGGGGGTTTATGGCCCATCTGGTCCATCTGCGCCAATTTGTCGATCAAAGCCTGGAAAGAAGTCGGCTTGAAGAACATCATAAACTGCGAAATGGTCGCTTGTGGATCAAGGGTTCCAACAAACATTCCCACCGCGGGGGCTTCTTCTATACGCTGTTCACATTTAGACCATAAATTACGCCACCGTATAGCGTACTGGACCCACGTCTCGCCGGGCTTTACCCTGGCGTTAATCAGCGCCGTCATCGGAGTACGTTCGCTGGCGCTTGCAAAGCGTTGGGTGAAGAGCAGCTCCATCTCTGCGAAGGTTTTAACGGAATCGTTGGGGAGCTCGGAATACCACTCGAAAGCCGTATCTGATAAACTTCCCACAAACTGGCGCAGCAAGAGCTTGTCGTCGCCTCCAGTGTTACCACAAAGCGCCCTGAATTGGGCAACATGTTGATGGGGATTGCCGGTCCCCTTGTAGACATGAAACTTTGGAATTGTGTAACCTGGCGGGTACTTAATTTGGTCATACCAGCCCGGGTATGGCTGCCCTGTTTTTACAACGTGGCCGGCTGCCTCGGCCGCGTGATGAACTTTTATCTGCTGGGCTATATATTCGTCCAGATCTGTTTTAGAGATTGTGTCTTCTTTAGCCGTCGATAGAACGGGCTGAGGGTTTGATGTTTCTCCCCTATCATCCCCAAGGACGATCGGGGGTTCTTCAGTCGGGGATTCTGGTTGTATCATCATCCCTATCATATCCTGGAAGAGAAGGCCCATGCGCTGTATATTGGCTGCTTGTTCAGCAGCCTCCTGGTCTCTCTTTTCGAGCATTCGGCGAAGGAACTCGGCATCAGTCTCCTCCTCTTGACGTTCATCTAAGGATGTCTCAGGATTCTCTTTTGGCCCCGTGAGTGCAGCCATGGTAGTCATCATCTCCTGGAGTTTTTGTTGCTGCTCTTGAGACTTGGTCACTGACCGGGTAAGCGGTCGGTGACCCGTAGAAGTACGGCTTTCTTCTTTCCCCGAAGCCATATAGACCGTATGAACTGTGATGCCCCCTGACTTGGGGCGTTTAGGTTCACCGCTCTTAGATTTTGTCAGCGTTATGGGAGCTTTTTCTGGCCTCTTCCTTTTATGGGCCTTTGAGGTTGAAGGAGCCGTTGAAGCGGGCATCCTAGCATTTGTTGCCCCCTGTCGTTGAGCGGGGCAG
The DNA here is from genome assembly GCA_030015575.1 of Agapanthus africanus. Classification (NCBI taxonomy): domain Eukaryota; kingdom Viridiplantae; phylum Streptophyta; class Magnoliopsida; order Asparagales; family Amaryllidaceae; genus Agapanthus; species Agapanthus africanus. The sequence goes on from JASDDO010000018.1 coordinate 4,016,171, forward strand.
TTTTTGTCTTTTTCCACCCTTGCCCTGTTCTGGCGACGGAAGTGGTTTGAGTCAATCATGGAGTCTTGAACCCTCCGCCAAACTTTATAAACTTTCGCTGACAGCCGTTGAGGGGGCTGTTCCTGTTTCATCTCCGGAGCTTTTTCCTTGGGTGGAGGAGACCTCTTCAACGTAGCTACCGGGGAGTTCTTTCTCACCCTCCTCAGCATTTCAAAGCTGTTCCCAGTTGGAACAGCAGCATCGACCTCCACTACTGGAGCAGGTGGGGTTAGCCCTGAGGGGGAGTTGCCCCCTGCTTTCCTTACTCTCTGCCAATGGCGACGTCGCGCGCGACGAGCCGCCGGGATTGGCTCGGAGATTGAGGTGGTTTCTTGTTGCCCCCTGTTTGAGCGCGGGGTAACTGTTGATGTCAGTCTATCGAAGACTGATGCCTTCTGACCAGCTGGAGGAGGAGTAGGAACCGTCAATCTTGTGAAGACTGACTCTCTAATGGGAGAAGCCGCTTTAACGACTTCCAAAGCAGCGGCCGTTGCCCTCTTTGGGACAGCCACTTTATAGTTCTGACCCAGCCTGGTGAAAACGGAGGCTGTTGGTCCAGTAGCAGGCGACCCGCTGACAGGGGTCGGAGTAGCAGTGAGCCGGTCGAACACCGACTTCTTGTTCGCTTCCAGTGTGGGTATCGGTGCCGAGAAACTTGTAGGTGGGACCATGGTCCCGAAGAACAAGCCGGTGGTGGCCTGAGTCAACTGGCCTACCGGCAGTGTCAGGAAGGAAGCCGCCTGGGGCCCATATGCTACACCTCTAGGTGAGGTGGAGCGTCCGTTGCAGTTGCACTTCGAGCAGTTGGTGCAGTTGGTGGCCATTGAATGCTTGAGTTCTGTACCAAACAAAAGACCAAATCTTAGCAACTTGAAATCCGAAGGCAATCATTTAACAAACCGCGATTGCTTCGCGAAGACGACACACGAAGTGTGGAGTGGAAAGAGGAAGAGGTCCCACCGGGCGTGCCAGAATCTGTTCCCCTCCGAACGGCGGCCTGGACGTTAGGACGTCACGGTGCCTGGGGTTCGGGGCAGATGCTATTTGGTTTTATCTGTCTATCTCTCCGAAGATGCCAAGTTGATTTATGGCACCGTGTATCGGAGGTTTAGATGGATGCGGCCGATGTAGCAGACTTCGTCAGATTCCCCCTCAGGGTGAGGGGTTTTTGATTGTGGGGACACTCTTCCCTGCAGGCGCAAGCCCCTGCAGTTAATTACGCTACCGCATAACAGTAACAACTTTCTCCTACTCCAGAATTTCACTTCGTGTCGTGTGTGTTTGTTTTGTTTGTGATTGCCCGTGGATTGTATACGGAGACTGAGTGATGTCGTCACCCGTAGGACGTAGATTAGTCCAAATCCGTATTTACTTAGATTTGGGTTTGGTGTTTTTAGTTTAAGGATGCATTAGTCGCGTTGTGACTAAGATCGACTCAAACGTTCGTTAAGGATACGTTAGTCTTGTTTTAGACTAAGATCAACTTAATATCATGGTTGATTTAATTATCCGGCCATCGGGACTCGTCACCTCTCTGACGTCGTTGAGGGATTACAACGACAGGCGTCTGAGGAGTTCAGAGATATTCCCTTGAACCAAAGTTAATTTGGAGTTTTACCGTTTATTTAAATGTCTAAGGACACGTTAACCGTATTTGGGGTTAAGATCAACTTAGGCGGGACCGTTTAGATCCAACAAAGGAGCATTTGGGCCCTATTGTGCCAGTTTAAGGACATGGCGGTCCATCGCCAGTTTTAGGGACATGGGGGTCCATTATTAGTTTAGGGACGTTTCGGTCCGTCGCCAGTTTAAAGACGTAGTGGTCCATATTCCAGTTTAGGGACGTGGCGGTCCGTCGCCAGTTTAGGGACGTAGTGGTCCATTGTTAGTTTAGGGACGTTTCGGTCCGATATTAGTTTAGGGACGTTTCGGTCCGATATTAGTTTAGGGACGTTTCGGTCCGATATTAGTTTAGGGACGTTTCGGTCCATCATTAGTTTGAATGGTCGTTGGGACCCGTCACCTCTTTGACGTCGTTGAGGGATTACAACGACAGGTGTCAAAGGAGTTCGGAGATGTACCCTCGAACCGGTCATGACTTGTCTTAGGAGAGGCATTTAATTTAAGGACTTACAGCCAGGATTGGGTTAAGTCCAATTTTTATTTTAGGCTCTGCCCGATTAAAAGAATCGATCTAAACAGGGCTCCGCCCCTTTCATTATTTTGCAAGTCTGATTTGGGCCAGGCCCTTTTAATGAGTTACAAGAACTCAGGAATTCTCCAAACAGGGCCTTGCCCTTTTAAATAATGAGTTTCAGAAACTCAAGAATTCTCCAAACAGGGCCTTGCCCTTTTAAATAATGAGTTTCAGAAACTCAAGAAATTTTTACAAACAGGGCTTTGCCCTTTTATTGTTCTGCCATTCAATTTGGGCCAGGCCCTTTTAAATAATGAGTTTCCAGAAACTCAGGAATTTTTCCAAACAGGGCCTTGCCCTTTTATTGTTTCAATTTAATTTGGGCCTGGCCCAAAACAAGGGGTTACAGAAACCCTAGAAATCTTCAGATTGAAGAATTCAAGTGCATGGCACTTTTGATTTGAATTTGGATCAAAGGAAAAACAAGTTCTTGTTTTCTCCTGATCATACAGAACCTAGGGTTCATATTAAGTGCAAGGCACTATTTATTATTTATTTATTTTTTTATTTATTTTTTTATTTATTTTTATTTTTTTTTAGAACCAGGGGTTCATAGCAAGTGCAAGGCACTATTTATTATTTGTTCTTCAGAAATTTTACCTTCTTCTTTTTTTTTTCTTCTGTGTTCTTGATTAATTTTCAAGAGCTTTCTTTTGATGATTGACTCTCTCTCTGATTCTCTCTCTTGATGCCCCTTTTGAATGAGGCTTGGGGTCTTATTTATAGTGCCCACAAATTTGTTGGATTTGTTAACAAAATCTTTCCTGAATAATTTTGGGAATTTTCCCACCATTGGATCTTTGATCCAAGGGTTCCTGTTTTACAGGAGAACAGAAAAGATTTATCTAAATCTTCATTCAGTTGCTGCGCAACTCACCAGCAAATGACACGTGTCGCGCATCCGGGCGCTTGCGCAGTTGCGATTGCGCAACTGCGCAGACGCGTGTCGCGCATCCATGCGTTTGCGCAGCTGCGATTGCGCAACTGCGCAGACACGTGTCGCGCATCCGTGCGTTTGCGCAGCTGCGACTGCGCAACTGCGCAGACACGTGTCACGCATCTGTGCGTTTGCGCAGACACGTGTCGCGCATCGGTGCGTTTGCGCAGCTGGGACTGCGCAACTGCGCAGACACGTGTCGGGCATCCATGCGCTTGCGCAGACACGTGTCGCACATTCGTGCGTTTGCGCAGTTGCGACTGCGCAACTGCGCACACGTGTCGTGCATCCAAGCGCTTGCGCAGACACGTGTCGCGCATCCGTGCGTTTGCGCAGTTGCGACTGCGCAACTGCGCAGACACGTGTCGTGCATCCAAGCGCTTGCGCAGACACGTGTCGCGCATCCGTGCGTTTGCGCAGTTAAGTCTTTAATTAAGTTTTCTGAAGAGCCTTGCTCTGATGGGACGCGCTGTTTCGGGCGTTACGCTGCCCATTCAGCTTCTGCCACGTGGCAAATTGCGCGCTGCGCACGGAAACCGAAGCGTTGCTTCGAATTTTTGAATTTTCAAAATTCAACAGAGCCTTGCTCTGATTGGGGGAAACAGGTACATGTATCAAGTCATGTCAAATAGTACACATGTATCAAGTCATGTCAAGTAGTAGTGTATCAGGTCATGTCAGGTGGTGCACATGTATCAAGTCATGTCAAATAGGGTATCAGGTCAAGTCAGGTAGTGCACAGGTAACAAATGAGTAATCGTAATCAATCGCAGTAAGTATGGTATATGAATCTAGCAGTAACATGAAGCAATCAGGTTCAGGCATGCAATTAAATATGTAATATACAGTACGGATATGACTGGGTGTTGTAAGGCGGTAAACTGCAATATGGATGCATAATGTAATGAACATGTAATATTATTATTAATATGGATGTGAAATATATATCATAGCATGTAGCAAGGTATACTTGCCTGATCGGATCTCAATACGAGATGCGTACGGTAACGTCCAATGTCGGTAAAAGTTGCAATGTACACACGGCACGCGGGACTGATCCAAGCGATGCAAGAGGGTGATTACGCAGGTACGGTATGTCCTCTGGGTCGTCTGGAATGGCAGCGACGGTCACGGCTTTAGCGATCACCGGGAAACGGAAAACCGAGAAGAAAGTAGTAGAAGAAGAAGAAGGGAGAATAGAGAAGATAGGGGACTGGGTTCACTGTTCTTTGTGATCAGAGAAAGTGGCACTGGGGTGACGTCGGCAATGGGTCTCCGATGATGAGGGGTTTTCCCGGCGTTGGCCAGAGGGCTTGCGATGAGGGTGCAGGGTAGCTGGGGTGCTCAGGGAGATGGGTTCTTCGGGTTGGAGAAAGGAGAGAGAAGAGATGGGGATGGTGACGCGGGGAGGCCGACAAAGTGGTCGGCGATGAGGGCGACGGCGACAGAGGGGGTGGCCGCAGTGGGTTCCCGAGTGTGCAGGGAAAGGCTCGGCCTTGAAGAAGAGGAAGTGATGGAGGTGGTGGTTGTGGGTTGCCGGGGGTGAGGGAGTGCAGACGAGGGTGGTGACGAGGACGACGAGGGGTCACCGTCGGTGGTCGGCGCTCCGGCGAGGCAAGGGTGTGCAGGCGGGGTTCGTGCAGGGTCAAGGATGGGAAGATGATGGTGGTGGTGCTGGGGATGAGGGGAGGCCGACGAGGATGGTCGGCGACGACGGGCGCGACGACGGCAGGCGAGTGCAAACGAGGTCGATGGGTTTTGGAGCTCGTCGTCGGGGTTCTGCGGCGGGAAAGCGAAGATAGAGTTGAGTGTGGAGAGGAAGTCGAGGAGGTGGAGAAGAGTTCGAGGGTTAGGCGGCGACGGCGAGGTGGTCGGCCATGGTGGGGCGAGCGCGGGTGAGGGCAAGTTCGAGGGTTCGAGGCGGGAGGCGAAGAAGAGGAAGGAAAGAAGAGAGGCAGACGAGGGAGAGAGAAAGGGATGTGGGTATTAATAAGGTTAGAGAAAAATATAATAGTAATAATGTAGGAGACAGAGGGGACGTGAGGAGCATGGGTTTTGTTTTGTTTAAATTTATTTTAGAAATAATAAATATAGAACGTGCAAAGAAAGAGAGGTGGTGTGGAGTTTTGCATGGGTTTATATAAAAAAAATGAAGAAAGAGAGAGAACATGTATGCAGGAGTGAGTGGATGAGTATCGGGTTATTAATAAAAAGAATAGAGATAGAGAGAGCTGAGAAAAGGAGAGAGAATCGTGTGTTTGATTATAAAGAGAATATATATATATATAATTATAGTTTAGAAATAAATTAATATAATATTAGTCCGTTGAGATTTTGGCAAATACAAACTTACTTCAAAATTCGCCCGGGTCGGGTCTAAAAATTCAGATTTAAAATATGAAAAATATATGCGGCGTCCAAATTTCAAAATGAATGTCCGGGTAACGAAAATGCATACCCCCAAGATTGGATGCATGTACGTGCGCGTAGCCATCCAAACAGGTCCGTTTCACTGAACGGGACAAGAACAAGATGCGCGGATACTACCGCGGGGTTAGAGGTATCATGCAGACCATGCAATGTATTTTTAAAATATTTTATTTGACTTTACTTATTATATTGGAAAATGCAGATGCCAGATAAAATGTCAGTATGCAGTATTTATGAAAGTGCACAAGTCTATATAACAAGTCAAGATAATTCTTAAATATGAATCAAACAGATTTCAAGCAAGTGGGTCAGAAACCAATATAAATGTCAGATATAATATTTGCACCCAAAACACAATATATCAGGAAAATACCATAAATAAAGAAATACGTGCACTGGAATTGGTATACAAGAACTAGGGTGTTACACCTTTCATAGCAGATGATGATTCGCTCCTGGCAATATCCCAGTTGCAGCGATGTTGATGCCTAGACCGGTATCAAATTCCAAGTCCTTTCATGGCAGATGATGATTCGCTCCTCGCAATATTCCGGTTGTAGCGATGCTGATGCTGAGATTGGCACCAGATTCCAAGTTCTACGCTCGCGATAAAAATCAGCGAGCTGAAAATGCATATTAAATAGCCGAAATGATTGGGCAACTCGCAATAAAAAAAACAGCGAGTAAAAATAGAATAAACAGCCGAAATGATTGGGCAACTCGCAACAAAAAACAGCGAGTAAAAAAAAAATAGCCGAAATGATTGGGCAATCGCGACCTTCGCGATATAAAAGCTGAAATGATAGAGCATCGCGGAAAGAAAAAAAAATGAAAGAATGAAACTTTTTGCCCTACAGGTGAAATCACATCGATCCCTGTATACAATCCAGGGGCACAGATAAAAGGGAACAATACCTTCCCAACAGGCTCCACCAGAGAGCGAAGCCAAATCTCGACGGTTCATAGATAACCTAGAGACCTTCTCGACATTTGTCGCAATATTACAGACACGATGTCAACAAATGAAGCAAACGAAGATCCCGAGCTTCAGGGTCTCGACGTCAACGTCTACAGCCTAGAGACCAACAACGGTGTGCCTCCTCATTCCAACAGGACACAGATGTTACACCATCAAGCGGAGCGATGGCAAAATCCCAGCTTCACCTCAGCATTCGTCTCGATACAGTAGACGCAATGTCAACAACAGCGTTCCTCCGCAGTCCAGCTGGAGGCAGATGCAACGTCAACAAAAGACCTTACGGTCGAAACAAAGCGGAGTGATGGCAAAATCCCAGCTCCACCTCAGCATTCGTCTCAATACACCAGACGCAGTGTAAGCAAATGAAGCGAAGGCCACATTCCTAGCTTCAACGTCTTTACGGTAACTCACATAAAACCGGAAAGACAATTGGAGACCATCTCACATGAAGTGGTCACCTCCTTGACGTTCGTCTCGATACAGTAGACGAAATGTCAACCTCAGCGTTCTTCCTCCAGCAGGGATTCAGACATGATAAAGCAAATGAAGCGAAGACCACATTCCTAGCTTCAACGTCTTTACGGTAACTCATATAAAACCAGAAAGACAACCGGAGATCATCTCGCACCAGCACAGAGTGGTCACCACCTTGACGTTCGTCTCGATACAGCAGACGAGATGTCGACCCCAGCGTTCTTCCTCCAGCAGGGATTCGGACGTGACAACGCAAACGAAGCGAAGGCCACATTCCTAACTTCGACGTCTTGACGGTAACTCACATAAAACCGGAAAGACAATCGGAGACCATCTCACATGAAGTGGTCACCTCCATGACGTTCGTCCCGATACAGTAGACGAAATGTCAACCTCAGCGTTCTTCCTCCAGCAGGGATTCAGACATGACAAAACAAATGAAGCGAAGGCCACATTCCTAGCTTCAACGTCTTTACGGTAACTCACATAAAACCGGAAAGACAATCGGAGATCATCTCGCATCAGCACAGAATGGTCACCACCTCGACGTCCGTCTCGACACAGCAGACGAGATGTCACCCCAATGTTCGTCTCGACACAGCAGACGTAACGCCATTAAACGAATGGAGCCACGACAAAATCCCTAGTTCCAAACCTCGACGGTTCACCAGCAACCTAGAGACAACCTCGACGTCCGTCTCGATACAGTAGACGAGATGTCACCCTAACGTTCGTCTCGACACAGCAGGCGCAACGTCATTAAACAAATGGAGCCACGGCAAAATCCCTAGTTCCAAACCTCGACGGTTCACCAGCAACCTAAAGACAACCTCGACGTCCGTCTCGATACAGCAGACGAGATGTCGCCCCAACGTTCGTCTCGACACAGCAGACGCAACGTCATCAAACAAATGGAGCCATGGCAAAATCCCTAGTTCCCCCCATGACATTCGTCTCGATACAGAGGACACAATGCCAGCAAACGAAGCAAAGGCCAAATTCCTAGCTTCAGGGTCTTAACGGCAAGTCATATAAAGCCTGAAAGACTATCGGAGATCATCCCACACCAGCGCGGAGTGGTTATGACTCATCGGGGCTCTCCAAAATGAGCCTAACCTCAAGTAAAAAGCGGCATGGAAAATTCCTAGCGCTTTCTCTTTCGACGGTCAAACTGCCAAGGAGGATTGCTTGAAGACGTCTTGTCCAGCCCCCGAAGGGATCAGAGACACGGCAGTCGCGGGGCTACTCGAACAGCACGATTGCCTATCGAGGACTATATCAGCTTATGCGACGGTACGATGGCCAAAACCCTAAGTACCACCGACCTTAACGGGCTTCTGTCGAAAAGAGCAGAGGTTAAATGCGACGTTAAGATGTTCTTGCGAGAAACGTTCGATTCGTCTCGACTTGTGAAAAATTGTCGAGGCGGCTCGACTCGTGAGATAAAGCCTTAGGCAGTGGGCATAAAAGAAGTCTGTTTCCTAAGCACTGGGACCCTGCAAGTTGGCCCAAAACGGTCTCGTGCATACCATCCACGGGTCTCACTCTCCAACATCGAATTTCGACAAGGAGGGAAACAACCGCTTACAAGTCCTCTCGACTCGTAAGAGGGAAAAATTCTCTTGTAGGATCCTTACGACCTATAAGAGAAAACCACACTTAGGAATCCTCACGATTCCTAAGGAGAAAACCCACCTACGAGATCCTCTCGATCCGTAGGGAGAAAAGTCTCTATGAGACCCTCACGGCTCATAGAGTTGAAAAGTCTTAGGCAGCAGATCTGAACCTGCGGCCTAAGCCCTCGCTATCTCGTGAAGAAATCAAGAAGCTTACTCTATTATCTGCTAATTGTTACGACATGCTGAGAAAGAGGAAAAGCAACAGAAAGAGCATCTGATTTACATTTGATCAAGCGTTCAAGACACAATCATTCATGCATGGGCAAAAAGACTCAGGACAAAAAATATATAATAAAGACAAGCTGGGATAAAATTTTTCCATTAATATGGCCAATGGTTCTTACAATCATAAAAGCAATAAACGAAAAACATCATTACAAGGGAATAACCTCGAACCCAGGACATGGATTGAGGAACTCGAAAGCAACCCTATCTATGACTTTCCAGGCCTCGCGGACCATCCTAATATGCTTTCTCTCGCGAGCACAAGCGTCAGGGTCCCCCCTGATGTCTTCCACCCTCCGATAAGCGGCGAGTATGGCAGACTGTTGAAAGACCTCGTGCAAGAGATCGATGAGACTGTCTCGCCGTCTCTTTGAGATAAAGTTCAACAGGTACACCGAGTGCACCTTATCCTCAGCGGCATCCAGCACCCTAAGCGGCACACCGGAACAGAACAGGGGAAGCGCTTCCCAGATGGCTCCCACGATAAGCTTAAGAAGGGAGGAATGCCGGGGAAGCAGGGGACCATTGTATGCGTCGAAGCGGCTTATGATTTCAGCACACTCCGCGTCTGTGAACTCTCGATTTTGAGAGCGGCCAAGTCGGCGGATGTCCCCGTAAGAGATGATCTCGTTAAGAGCATACATATGGGCGTCCATTGTTCCTGTAAAAGAAGATCGACAACAATCAGCAACCCTTAAAAGCTATGTTATATAATTTAAAAGGAGCAAAGCTCCATTAATGAATCAAGAAATTACAAATGAAAATCTTTCGGAGAGCAAAGCTCTATTAGTGGAACCCTAACAGGGTTATCCTTAATCCTCTTTAGACCCCTTTAGAGCAAAGCTCTGCTAACTGAAACCCTAAATGGGTCTTCTTTAGATCAGGGATCTATTGAGAGCAAGGCTCTGTCAATGAAAATTAATCTAATTTAATTTAATTCAAATTAAAATTTTCACCTAAAAGTTTTAAGAGTCTAACTTTTGAAGTTCTTGAAAATAAAGAGCAGGGCTCTGAGGTTCTGAAAATAAAATTTTTGGAGATAATGATCATCTGTGAAGGACCAAAGGTCCTATTTATAGGCACCAAGTGCCCCTCCAACTTCCAAAAGCTGCCGCGACGGTTGGGATTCTGCCACCGTTGCGCTTGCGTTTGGAGGCCACGTAAGTGCAACGGTGGGGGGGCATTTGTTTACCCCAATCAGAGCAAAGCTCTGTTCAAATTCCAAGACGGGAGATGAAGCAACGCTTCATCTTCCCCCAATCTGAGCAAGGCTCATTTGAATTTTGAAAATTCAAATTTTCTGAAGCAACGCTTCAAATTCCGTGCTTTGCGCAATGCGCAAGCGGTCCACAGTGCGACACGTGTCTGCACAGTTGCGCAAGCGCACCGCTGCGCGACACGTGTCTGCGCAGTTGCGCAAACACTGTTGTGCAAGTGCACCGCTGCGCGACACTTGTCTGCGCAGTTGCGCAAGCACTGTTGCGCAAGTGCACAACTGCGCGACACGTGTCTGCGCAGTTGCGCAAGCACTGTTGCGCAAGCCTTCCACTGCGCGACACGTGTCATTCATTGGGGAGTTGCGCAGAAACAGAATGAAAATTTAATGAAATCTTTTCTGTTCTTTCCAAAACCAGAAGATTTTCTTCTGCCTTTGGATCAAAGATCCAGCGGTGGGAAAATTCCCAAAATCACTCAGAAAAGATCTTGTTAACAAATTCAACAAATTTATGAGCACTATAAATAGGACCCCAGACCTCATTCGATTGGCATCAACGGGGATAATCGACTTCAAAAAAAAAAAGAAGAAGAAAAGAGAACTCTTGGAGATTATTCAAGAACAAAAAAAAAAGAAAGGTAAAAACCCTTTTTTTAAGAGAAAAATCTCTGAAGAACAAAGGATTTAAAAAAAAAAAGAAGGGAAATAAATGAAAATAAATAAATAGTGCCTTGCACTTGTTATGAACCCTTGGTTCTGTGAAATCAGGGAAAACAAGAAGAAAAACTTGTTTTCCTTTGATCCAAATTTAGATAAAAAAAGGGAAATAAATGAAAATAAATAAATAGTGCCTTGCACTTGTTATGAACCCTTGGTTCTGTGAAATCAGGGAAAACAAGAAGAAAAACTTGTTTTCCTTTGATCCAAATTTAGATCAAAAGTGCTATGCACTTTTGTTCTTAAATCTGAAAAATTCTTGATGTCCTGCACAAATGCAACCCATTATTTAAAAGGGCCTGGCCCAAATCAAATTGCAAAATAATAAAGGGGCAGAGCCCTGTTTGGATTGATTTTCTAGTCGGGCAAAACCCAAAATAAATAAAAAAAATTGGACTTAACCCAATCCTGGCTGTAAGTCCTTAAATCAAATTGATTGAGCAAAATGGCTCTCCTAAACTAATTCACGACCGGTTCGAGGGTACATCTCCGAACTCCTTTGACATCCCTCGTTGTAATTCCTCAACGACGTCAAAGAGGTGACGGGTCCCAACGACCACACATCCAAATGGACTGCGGGGTCCTTAAACTCGTGGACCGAAACGTCCCTAAACTAATATCGGACCGAGACGTCCCTAAACTAATATCGGACCGAAACGTCCCTAAACTAATGTTGGACCCCCACGTCCCTAAATTGGAATATGGACCGAAACGTCCCTAAACTAATGACGGACCACTACGTCCTTAAACTGGCGACAGACCGAGATGTCCCTAAACTAATAATGGACCACTACGTCCCTAAACTAGAACAATAGAGCCAATCGCTCTTTCGCTGGATCTAAATGGTCCCGTTTAAGTTGATCTTAGCCCCAAACACGGCTAACGTGTCCTTAAACATTCAAATGGATTATAAAACTCCCAATCAACTCTGGTTCGAGGGTACATCTCCGAACTTGTAATACCCCAGGTATTATCTGGTATACCCATTTATACCAGATAAGCATGGGGACCCACTGTAGAACATGGGGAATCTTCGGAATACATTCCGAAAGAGGTCAGATCTGTACTATAAATGGAATGATACCTCTCTTCAATACAGAGGCGTCTTTTAAGTGAACTGGCACTATAGGAGTTTGAGAACTCCGTAGTTAAGCGTGCTCAGGCCAGGGAAGTCCTGGGATGGGTGACCTCCTGGGAAGTGGCCCCTGGTCGGGTCCAGTTCACCCCGAAGGACAAAACCGTGCGGCTTCGGCCAGAGCGGACAATACTCTCTGTATTGGGGGTTGGTCGTGACAGAATGGTATCAGAGCTGGTTCCTCAATAGTAGGTCTGTGGTTCGAGGACGAACCATTGATCTAAGTGGGGGAGAATGTAATACCCCAGGTATTATCTGGTATACCCATTTATACCAGATAAGCATGGGGACCCACTGTAGAACATGGGGAATCTTCGGAATACATTCCGAAAGAGGTCAGATCTGTACTATAAATGGAATGATACCTCTCTTCAATACAGAGGCGCCTTTTAAGTGAACTGGCACTATAGGAGTTTGAGAACTCCGTAGTTAAGCGTGCTCAGGCCAGGGAAGTCCTGGGATGGGTGACCTCCTGGGAAGTGGCCCCTGGTCGGGTCCAGTTCACCCCGAAGGACAAAACCGTGCGGCTTCGGCCAGAGCGGACAATACTCTCTGTATTGGGGGTTGGTCGTGACAGAACTCCTTTGACATCCGTCGTTGTAATTCCTCAACGACGTCAAAGAGGCGACGAGTCCCGATGGCCATACATTAAATTAATCATCACGTTAAGTTGATCTTAGTCTCAAACAGGACTAACGTATCCTTAACGAACGTTTAAGTTGATCTTAGTCGCAACGCGACTAACGTATCCTTAAACTAAAAACACCAAACCCAAATCTAAGTAAATACGGATTTGGACTAATCCACGTCCTGCGGGCGACGGCATTACTCAGTCTCCGTATACAATCCACGGGCAACCACAAACAAAACAAACACACACGACAAGAAGTGAAATTCTGGAGAAGGAAAAAGTTGTTACCGCGATGCGGTAGCGTAATTAACTGCAGGGGCTTGCGCCTGCAGGGAAGAGCGTCCCCACAATCAAAAACCCCTCAAGCGAGGGGGAATCTGACAAAGTCTGCTACATCGGCCGCATCCGTCTAAACCTCCGATACACGGTGCCATAAATCAACTTGGCATCTTCGGAGAGGTAGACGGGTAAAACCAAATAGCATCTGCCCCGAATCCCAGCGTCAGGACATCGCGGTCCTGTGCGCCGCCTTTCGGAGGGGAACAATGCCCTAGAGTCAATTATTGTATAGTAATGGTTTGTATATTACATTTGGAAGCTTGGGATATACACAGATATAATAACAGTCTTGCTCAAAATGATAGTATGCTACTTGGTTTGTTTCTACCTTAATATGTGTATATGATTCTTTTAGCATATCGCTAATACATATTGGTAGAGCCCTTAAGATTTTTGCTTGACTACCAGCGTTGTGATGGCAGTCACACTAGTGGGGGCTAGGTAGTCTATAAGCACATCCTTACAAAGGTCCATAGTCGTAGGATTATCAAGACGGGGCATCGATTGTAACAACCGAGTTCAGTTATACCAATTTTTGTTGCCGTATTTGTTGTTTGTGGTGTTTTATTCATTTACCGTGTTTGGATGCGAATGGTAGTTTACTTTACGTTCGACCCGCTTGCTTGAGCTTGTTGTTTCATAGTTATAGAATACCCTACATCACGTACTTTTGCATATAACAATTTAAGTCACGTAAAATAATTTAAAAATACATGACATGGCCTGCATGATACCCCTAACTCTGTAGTAGCGTCCTTGCATCGTGTTCTCGTCCCGTTCAGTGAAACGGACGTGTTTGGATGGCTACGCGCACGTACGTGCGTCCGTTCTCGGGGGTATGCATTTCTGTTAAATAATCTTTCATTTTAAATTTTGGAACTTGTTAATAATTTTCATATTTCAAATCCAAAATTTTGGACCCGACCCGGATGCATTTCTGAATTATTTTGTATCCCGCCAAATTCTAATTATTTTAATTTTTTTTTAAATTCGTTTATATTTTATATAATAGCCTAAGATTATTTACAGCTAACGAAAGTAATTTTTTAACAACTAAAATCTTTTCATTTCATTTTTAAAAACCCTTTCCCATAACCCAGCCTCTCTCTCTCTCCTTCCCCAGCCAATCAAAATCCTTCTCTCTAATTCACCGAGCCCCACACGTCTCTCTCACTCCCCCAAAATCTTTCTCTTTCTCTTTTCTCTCTCCCCGAGCGCAGCTCTCTCTCTCCTCTCGCACCCTCACTCTCTCCTCTCGTGAACACTGTTCGCTTCTCGATTCCCGTCACTGGCCGCGTGATCTCGTCACCTCCCTTCTTTCTTCTTCTTCTTCTGTTTTAAAACCCTGCACCCCCTCGCCATGAGAACCCACAACTCCTCATCACCTTCCTCAAACCCTAACCCTAACTCCATCACCTCCTCAACCCCAACCGAGCCTCGTCATCTCCTTTCCTCCTCCTCTCCATCTTCTTCTTCTCTTTCTTCTTCCCGAGACTCTCTCCCCCTGCACACACACCCAAAGAAAACCCAAGAACCCAACGTCGCTTTCCATCGCCGCCGACCATCTCCCATCGCCATCGCCATCTCCTCCCTCTCCTCTGCTCTCCCTCCAACGCCAGAACCCTGCACCTAAACCCCAACCTATATCAAAACCAAACCCTAGTGTAACCCTAACCCATCACCGAGCACCCTGCACCCTCGCCGGAGCTTCACCGATCATCACCGTCGACGCCGTCACCCCTCTGCAATCTAGTGAGTAAGCCTCTCTCCTCAATCTTCTCTGTTCTCTTTCATTTCTTCTCTTTTCCTTTCCATGCAATTTCTTTCTATTAAGTTATTCACTGTTGTTTCTTGGTTGCCGGAATCCGACCGTGCCGGCGACGATCCCGACGACCCAGCGAGGCATCTCTCACCCGTGTGATTCCCCCGTGCGTTGTTTGGACTCATTCCGTGTACCGTGCGCGCGTCGCGACTTTTCTCGCCGACGTGTGACATTCCGTATACCGTATCGCGATCCGTCGAGGCAAGTAAAACTTTCTACATGATATTATATTATTTTATACATATTTAATTTCATGATTAAACCTGTAAATTAAACCTAAGGCTATAGTTTCCATTTTACATTTCGATGTCCGGTTATATCATTTTAGATTTACAACTTGAACCCTATCATGTTGCATTTTGTTTTACTATACATAGTACCCACATCCGTATTTAAATCAGTTAATAATTATTACATAGCCCATAGTGCCCTTTTAGATAGTTTATAGTGTTTTCAAACACCCATTTGCATCCATCTCGTCTAGCATACATATTATTGCATAAATAGATCACTTGAATATATAACATTGAAATATTCACAATCCATATTTGATAAAGTATAGTTTAATTAGTATTGGAACTTAAACTTAACCTTAATCTGTGCATCTATATACCTTAATCTGTACTTGATTGTATTTCACATTACGATGTTCCAGTGTATGGTTCTATTAGTACCCATGCTTTTTTTGTATACCCATGCTTATGTTAGTTTGATTATGAGCACCCACATAACATCTTGTGCATCCTGACACGACTTGTTACACTTCCTACTTGACACGACATGGTACCGTGCACCTCTCGACATGACATGATATCTATATACTACCTGGCTTGACCTGATGTACCATGGCTTTACCTGTTACTTGATCTTGTGTCTAATGCCAACAAACCTGACCTGTTGTCCTTACGGACAGTTCATGTTGTCTATCCAGACAAACCTGTACCTGCCTGATCCTGAGTTGGCATTAGCTCTTGATTACTTAATACCTGACTTGAATACATATAACTTGGGGGTATGGGGAAATCAATGATGAAACCTGACTTGTAGCTCGACAGTTCTATACCATTTCTGATCAGTCTTACGGGCTAGGCCAGCCCCGGAGTGATGCTACTGACATCACTCGTCATTACCTACCACCCTTTACTGCCTTGCGGCACGTCTCGGGTTCAGCCCGAGAGTCATAGACCGTGATCCCGGGCACGCACGGGATACTATTGAGTTATATCGATGATTCATCAAATTGATTACAAAGACTTGAGAGTAGTTAACCCAATAGACTGGTTTAGATTACTCACTGCACACTACCTTTCATTGCTCTGATTTATATTGCCGTTACACCTGTTTTACCATTTATGATCATACTTGCATTCTTTATTACCATGTTTATATATTATTGCTTGATGTTATGACGCGCTGACGTCTGGGTTTTGCATGGCCCAGATTCCGTACCTTTGCTGCAGTCCGAGCATGAATACTTCAGTCAGCAGGCTGAGCAGTGAGGACTCGTTAGTAGTTAGTTCTTTTATTTTTTCAGTATTTTCATTCCTGATGTGAGCCCGCATTATGGGACATACATTCCAGTTATTCTTGTATTAGATCTTTTGCTTCCGCATTACTTCATTCTTGACTCATTTTATTTTGGCTTATGGACATGTGTTAGATAGTTATTATTGTTCTTGATATCTTTACAGCCGTAATGTGACTGTGGAAGGATAATTCCTATCCACGGGTAGCATGGTTTGCTATGTCACGTGCCTACCTTAGCGTACTCTGGGAAGCAGGACGTGACATGGTTCTTTTGGTATCAGAGCCATAGGATATAGGTTAATCGGGTTTGATTCTTTTGTAGTTGGGTATTGGACCCAATACACGAATCAGAATACTCGTGATTAGGAAACATGTCTTGCCACCTTACTGTCTTACCATTCTTGAATCTTAGCCTCCTCCCGATTATACTTTTACGATATGCAAACCTCCTTTGCATATCGACTCGAAATTTGGTTCCTTGTTTATCTCTAGAACTTAGGCAACTTGGGTGAAGTTATGTAATTGTAGCTATGATACCGCGGCATGGTTACAATACGGTACTCTATTTAAGTAACTTGGAGTTTTAGCCTTGATCTACATTTTGAATCTGTTATCATGCTAATCCTTTTGGTGCTTTGATTTCAGGAACATGGCAGACAAAAATCTGAAGACGTACCAAAGGCGTGTTGACGAAGCCGCTATGCTTGGAGTAATACATGGGATGTTGGAGAACCAAAAGCGACAGACCGAGCTGATCCAGCAGCTGGCTGAATCTTTTCAGGATGGTTTGCGGACCGTTCAGCAGTCCGTGAACAATGTTGTGGCCAGACCGGGAGATCGTGTGGGTACCGTGGCGGATTTCAGGAGATTGGGTCCGTCTGTCTTTACTGGCTTAGAGGAGCCGTTGCCAGCGGAGCAGTGGCTGGTTGACACGGAGAATTTACTCATTGCGGCGCAGATCCCAGAAGATAAGAGAGTGAATGTGGTACGCATCCAGTTGGTGGATTACGCCCATGAATGGTGGCTTGTGGAAGAGACCCGCTTGCCAAAGCCGATCAAGTGGGCAGATTTTTCGAAGAGTTTCTTGGAGAAGTTCTTCCCGCGGACTGCACGGGAGGAAATGGAAGAAAAGTTCGTCAGCTTGAAGCAGAACGGCGCACCTGTAGATGTACATGCAGCTGAGTGGACGCGGCTCAGTAGATTCGCTGGACCTTTGGTTGCCAACGATGCTGATAGGGCAAGGAGGTTCATGCGCAGTTGTTTACTGATTTAAAATCAGGAAAGCTTTTGGGAAAAGCTTCAAAAGAGGGTCACGTGCTTACACGTGACCAGCAGTCACGTGTTGGCACGTGACACCTAAACGCATCATCAAGGCAAGTTAAGTTTTTTGACTACGCTGAAGAAAAGGGACTTCAAAAAGGGTCACGTGTAGACACGTGACATATAAAAGCAGCGGAAAAGGCTCATTGGTTCCCTGATCAAGTCAAGGAAAAGGTTCCCTGATCAAGTCAAGGAAAAAGGCGTCAGAAGAGGTCACGTGTTGGCACGTGATGCTCAAAGCAGCAGACTCATCCTTCAGTTGAATCGAAGAAAGAGGCTCCCAACAGAGGTCACGTGTTCACACGTGACCAATGGTCACGTGTTAACACGTGATGACTAAAACGGCAACCAGAAGACAGCGCAGAAAGAAAGAGGATTCTTCATTCCAAAGAGGGTCACGTGTCCACACGTGACCATGGGTCACTGATTGATAGGATACGTGCGTGTTCAAGTTCTAGTTTAAATACCGCAATCAAGACGGTTTTGCTTGTAGCTAGCCGGTTGAGTACGGGTCGTCCGCAGGGAGATGGGAGTCTTTTTCAAAGTGTTTTAACGAGTTAAGTCCGGTTGTTCAGATTTTGTTTGTAAATCTAAGTGTTGAGTTGATATTTAAAGAGAGCTTGTTAGGGTTAGGATTAGGTCAGTTTGAGTTAGGAGTCTCCACATCTTTCGTTGCCCCACTTAATATCGGTGTTACGGTAATCGGCAACAACGGGGATTAGCACGACTAGGAAGGAACTTGCGAGTATAAGCTAGGCTTTCCAACGCATAGTCCTTCCTTTTGGTGCTTGTCCGTCCGTTCTTGGCTCTTATCCATAACCTCCGGTTAATTCAACCACAACCGGTCTCACTACGGAATCACCGCTATCATGTAGGATAGGGTGCCGTAAGGAGCGGATTGTGGTTCAATTAACGGGAGTTGATTTAAGTTGTTGGGCAAGGAAAGAGTGAGAGAGATTTCCTTCTCTCAAACTTCCCTTATCCTACCCTAACAAGTATAAAACTACTCACACTTCATAATACGGAAAAACAAAACAAAACAAAGGAGGAAGATAGAAAGAAGGAGGTTAAAAGAATACGACTAACTATTTGCGACCTCACCTTGGCAAGGATCGAGCGTAAGTATCATTGTCATAAGAAGGATAAAGGAAAAGAGAGAAGAAAGAAACAATCGAACAAATAACAACAACTACTTAACAATTAAAATTACAATACATTACAACAAGTAAAAGAAAGAGACAAGCATGATAAAAAGGTCTTCTTTATTCATCACTCTTCACTCAAAAGCTCACTACAAGTTTGATTGGAGAAGAGGTGAGAAGAGGAAGAAGAACAAGACTAAAACTTGGCAAAAAATGAGAATACAAAAATTGACCCTTCCTCCACAAAATTCTGGACTATTTATAGGCCAAGAAATGAAACCCTAGGGCAACCACCAGAACCCTGACGAAATGACCAAACTGCCCCTGAAAAGTTTCTGCCTGAACTCCCTGTACGGCCGCGGATCCGCCGCCTATAGCCCCCTATGGCCGCGGATCCGCGCCCCTACTGTAGGTTTAGGGTTAGGTCTTCTGTGCACTTTTCCTGTTCTCCTGTCCCCTCTTGTCTGGTGTGTGTATTTTCTGATAATTCTTTTCCAGTTCTTCCAGAATTTCTATTGAGCAAGGGTGGACTTTTTTGTGGTTGATTGCCTCGAGCTCCGTGTAGATCTCTTGGATTTTGTGCTACCATTGAGCCTTGTGCATGAGAGTGACGTTGACTTGACACTTTGTCTACCTAAACTGGTAACTGGCAACATACGGATGAAGAGCGGAGACCGTGTTTTTATCTGTGGTTGGCAGGAACCGGATTTTGTCGTGTTTTCCATGAATTTCTCCGTTTGAGAACCGGGAACCTGTATCCTGCAATTGACTAGCAAACACGGCTCAAGAGTATCTACCGATATGCAATGTGATAAAAATTGGACGGTATGAAAATGCAAAAATCTGATATGAACAGTCACGTGGTCACACGTGACCGGCTTTCAAAACCCATTTTGTCGACAGAATTAAATTCTGAAGGAGATTTAAATCTTTCTAAAGGAAAGTGACTATCTGGGGCCGATCGAATTAAAGATTCAGAGATGATTAGATATCATCTATCTATGGAAAATCTCCAGTTTGGAAAGATTTCCCCTTTAAATATAACAGAAATAACAAAGGAGAATCTCTGGATTTGAAATCCAACGGTGAATAAAATTCACCCAATAATCCAAAGGTCCAAAACGAATGATGGATGCAAATCAAATCTCTCAATGAAGATTCGTCAAAAACTAATTGATTCAGCTGCTTCTCCTATAAATAGGAGCCAAGAGAGACACAAAAAAAAGGATACAGAGATATACGCAGAGGGAAGAAAAAGAAGAGAGCTCTGATACTTGGAGGAATTTGGATCTTCTGCAAAAGAAAACCCTAGGCAAGAAAGGGAAGGCTTTCTGAAAGAAAGAGAATTTAATTCTCAACAGAGTTTAACTCTGATATATAAAACAGAAGAACATATTTCTTCTCTCTTTGATAGAGGATCTGCAAAGTTTACATCTCCCCTTTAGGTTGAGAATTTAATTCTCAATGGGTTGAGATCCTGCCATGCAGATCCAAAACATAGAGAGGGAATGCAAGCATGAGAATTCAATTCTCACAGAACTATAGGAATTTAATTCCTTTAAAATGAAACTAGGGCTTGACCCTGTGTTATGGGAATTTAATTCCTTCAGAACAAAGAGAAACAGGGTTTAACCCTAATTAAGAACCTAGTTCTGTTGAAACAGCGGGAATTTAATTCCCTTAATCATAATTTAACAGAGAATGGAAGTTTAAATTCCTTAAAGGTTTTTTTTAGGGTTCAACCCTATTCAGTTCTTCACATATATGAGGAATTTAATTCCTACAGAAAATTCAGAGTTCAACTCTATTCCAGACTATAAGTCTTCAAAAGGAAGTAGGAATTTAATTCCTCTGAAATCTAAAGCTCGAGGAATTTAATTCCTGAAAAAAGATCAACAGATCTTCTAAGCAATATACATAGAGGCAGGGTCACGTGTCACCACGTGACCCTCCCCAAAAGATCTACAGAAAACCCTTTGAGGCAGTCCCTCACGTGACCCTTGACAAAAGCTCTGACAAATAAGCATATGAATGCCCGTCACGTGATGGCACGTGATGCTCTGAAAAATGCGATCTCCTCAGAAGAACAAATGAAGGGAGGGCGCTCTCACGTGTTGCCACGTGACCCTTCTTGCCTTAGTGTTTAACACTAAATTGGAACTCCCGAATCCAGTGTTAAAACACTGTTGGGCCTTAGTGTTCAACACTAATCAGAGAACTTTATTTGCAGTGTTCAACACTGATTACCTTAGTGTTTAACACTAATTTGAGATCTCCATTGCCAGTGTTTAACACTGATCTGTTTTGGTGTTTAATACTAATTTGAAAGCCTTGTTGCTGGTGTTTAACACCAATTATCTTTTAGTGTTAAACACTAACTTGTCAATCTCATTCCCAGTGTTCAACACTGATTGGTCTGTAGTGTTCAACACTAGGCATTGGCCCAATTGGCTAAATGGCCAGAGACAAAGTCTCTCCTTCAATGGACCAACAGGAAGCCAATATTCCAGACATGATTGGACTTAGCCCAAGCTGGCCATAAGTCCTCAATTTGTGATTAACTGGGCCAATGAGCTCATAATATAATTAATGGGTCTTGATCCCAAATTGGGCTAAGGACTATTTAATCCATTCCGGTTCTAGGGTACATTTCTTCACTCCTTTGATACTTGGCATTGTAATCCCTCAATGTCTTCAAAGAGGTGACGGGTCCCGACGACCACACACCAACATGGACTATGGGGTCCTTAAACCCATGTCTAATGCAAAATTCCTGGTTACGTAGAACGCGGATAACGTCACTCTTTGACCCCGCGGAAAACGCCCAGAGCGGAGCCTAGTCCTCGCCAAGCACGGCAGTGAACCCGTGTGAAGCATCTAGTGCAAAATCCCTGGCTATGTGGAACGTGGATAACGTCACTCTTTGACCCCACGGAAAACGCCCAGAGCGGAGCCTGGTCCTCGCCAAGCACGGCAGTGAACCCGTGTGAAGCATCCAGAGCACATACCGGACTGTGGAGTCCTTAAACCCATGGACTATGACGTCCTTAACCTTGACCGAGATGTCTTAAAACTAACGATGGACCGCAATGTCCTTAAACTACCCATGGACCGCAATGTCCTTAAACTACCCATGGACCGCAATGTCCCTAAACTACCCATGGACCGCAATGTCCTTAAACTACCCACGGACCGCAATGTCCCTAAACTAGAACAATAGAGCCCCTATATGCTCTTTTGTCGGATCTAAACGGTCCCGTTTAAGTTGATCTTAGCCTCAAAGATGGCTAACGAATCCTTAAACCTTCAAGCAGACTGGACTACGAATCCCCCCAATTAACTCTGGCTCGAGGGTACATCTCTGAACCCCTCTGACACCCGTCGTTGTAATCCTTCAACGTCGTCAGAGAGGTAACGGGTCCCGACGGCCACACACATACGATGGACCACTATGTCCCTAAAACTGGAACAATGGAGTCCAAACGCTCCTTTGTCGGATCTAAACGATCCCGTTAAGTTGATCTTAGTCTCAAACTAGACTAACGTATCCTTAACAAATGTTTGAGTTGATCTTAGCCTCAAGTATGGCTAACGTGTCCTCAAACCAAACCCCCAAACCCAAATCTAAGATAATACGGATTTGGACTAGTCCATGCCCTACGGGCGACGACATAACTCGGTCTCCGTAAACGATCCACGGGCAATAAAACATAAAAAAAAAACACACGACACGAAGTGACCATCTGGAGAAGGAGAAAGTTGTTACCGCGATGCGGTAGCGTAATTAACTGCAGGGGCTTGCGCCTGCAGGGAAGAGCGTCCCCACAATCAAAAACCCCTCAAACGAGGGGGAATCTGACGAAGTCTGCTACATCGGACGCATCCGTCTAAACCTCCGATACACGGCGCCATAAATCAACTTGGCATCTTCGGAGAGGTAGACGGATAGCGCCAATTAGCATCTGCCCCGAATCTCAGGCAAGACGGCCCATGTCCTGCGTGTCCATTCGGAGGGGAACAGATTCTGGCACGCCCGGTGGGACCTTTTCCTCTTTCCACTCCACACTTCGTGTGTCGTGATTCGCGAACCAATCGCGGTTCGCTAATAGTTGCCCTTGGGTTTCAAGATACTAAGAATTGGCGTCTTGCTTATTGCAGAAAGCAAAGGATCGATGGCTTCTACTTCTGCGAAACTCTCCAACTGCTCAAACTGCAATTGCGACCAACGCTTTGCCTCGCCAGGAAGTATAGCCTATGGACCCCAAGCTGCTTCGTTGTTCACAATGCCGGTGGACCAGGTGACTTAAGCCACTACCGGATTGTTCTTTGGGACTATACTCCCACCATCAAGCTTCGCGGCGCCGGTGCTGACAAAGGAAGCTCTCAAGAAGTCGGTCTTTGATCGTCTTACCCCCGCCGCGGCTCCTCTCAACGAGTCGCCCAATGTCAACGCCTCGGTCTTCTCTAGATTGGGCCAGAAATCCTGCGAACTCATCATGGGGCCTACAATCTCAGAGAAGGCTGCGTCTAAGAAAGCGGCCGCTCCTGCCTCCGAAATCACCAAGGCGGCTTCCCCAGCTAAAAAGTCGGTCTTGACAAGATTAACGGCTTCAGCTCCCACTCCTGCTGCACAAAGGACATCGGTCTTTGACAGGCTAACACCAGCAGCGACCCCCCACCTACACATGGGACAAGACGAAGCCATTCTCACTGTTGACCCTACGCCGTCCGCTCGACGCGCTCGACGTCGTCATTGGCGCCGAGTAAGGAAGGCTGGGGGCAACTCCCCCTCTGGATTGACTCCATCAGCCCCGGTGGCAGAAGTTAATGCTGCTGTTCCAACTGGGAACAGCTTCGAAATGCTGAATAAGGTGCGAAGGAATTCCCCTACTGCAGTGCTAAAGAGGTCTCCTCCCCCATCGAAAAAGATTGTGGAAATAAAATCAGAACAGCCCCGATCCCCTCAACGGCTGTCTTCCAAGATCTATAAGGTTTGGCGGCAGGCCCGAGACTCGATCGTCGATCCAAACTTCTCCCGCCAGTGCAAGAAGCTAAAAATCCAACCGGAGGCTGATCATCAGGCTGAACCCCGAAAGGCTGTCTGGATGTCCACCTCAACGGCCCCCTCAACTTCCATGGCTCATAAAAGGAGAAGGCCAGAAAAGATCCCTCAGCATGCAACGATGGCTAAAAGCACTGAGCCCAGACGCCCTAAGTCTGGGGGCATGGTGGTACACACTGTTTATATGGCTTCTGGAAAGGAGGAAAGCCGCACTTCTACAGGCCACCGACCGCTAACCCGATCCGTGACGAAAGCCCAGGAGCAGCAACAAAAGCTTCAGGAAATGATGAATGCTATGGCCGCACTTACCGGGCCAAAAGAAAGCCCAGAAACGTCCTCAGACGCACGCCAGGAGAAAGAAACCAACGCTGAATTCCTTCGCCGGGTACTGGAGAAAAAGGACAAAGAGGCTGCTGAACAAGCGGCCAACATACAACGTATGGGCCTTCTCTTCCAAGATATGATAGGAATGATGATCCAACAGGACCTACCCGCCGAGGACCCCCCAATCGTTCTGGAAGACGACCGAGGAGAAACGTCAAATCCACCACCAGCCCTCTCAACGGCCAAGGAGGAGGCAATCTCTAAGGCTGACTTGGCTGACTACATAGCTCAGCAAATCCGAGTCCATCATGCGACTGAGGCAGCTAGTCAAGTCGTGAAAACGGGGCGGCCATATCCGAGCTGGTACGATCAAATCAAATACCCGCAAGGCTATACGATACCGAAATTCCATGTGTATAAGGGAACCGGCAATCCCCATCAACATGTTGCCCAGTTCCGGGCCCTCTGCGGTAACACCGGCGGTGATGACAAACTGTTGCTCCGCCAGTTCGTGGGCAGCTTATCAGAAACAGCGTTCGAATGGTATTCGGAACTCCCGAACGATTCTATCAAAACGTTCGCTGAAATGGAGTTGTTATTCACTCAGCGGTTCGCAAGTGCCAGCGAACGCACTCCAATAACTGCATTGATTAACGCCAGGGTAAAACCAGGCGAAACCTGGGTCCAATATGCTATACGCTGGCGGAATTTGTGGTCGAGATGCGAGCAACGCATTGAGGAGGCACCCGCAGTGGGCATGTTCGTGGGAACCCTAGACCCCCACGCAACTATCTCCCAGTTTATGATGTTCTTTAAGCCAACCACATTCCAGGCTTTAATCGACAAGTTGGCTCAGATGGACCAGATGGGTCATAGGCCACCTCCCCCGAAGTCGGAACCTCGGAATGACAAGGGTAAAGGAAGGGCAACCTTCGTCGCGAATGCCCAACCACAACCTAACGCCCCGAAACCGGCAGATCAATTGGAAGAAAGACGCCGGTATTATAATGAGAAGATGAAGCGTCCCTACTCGTTCCCACGAGACAAGACGAAACGGTTATTCGAGCTGGCAATACGCAACAGACTTATAAACCTACCAAATCCAAGGCGACCGCAGCAACCCACCGAGGTGAATAACCCTAACTATTGCCCTTACCATCAAACGGTAAGCCATCCGATTGAAGATTGCTTCGTCTTCAAAGGATGGATTGAAGATCAATACCTCCAGGGGAAGTTTGTACTGTCCGAAAAGTGGAAGGTGAACCCACCACAACCGCATACTACTAAAAAAGCAGATACACCGGGGGCAACCTGCTCCTTTATTGAAGAAGCTCCATGGGAGGTCGTGCTATCAACGAAGACCAAAAAAATGCTGAGAGACCTTCATGCGTGCCCTGCGGTCGAATGGAAGGACCCGCTTGAACCTCAAATTATCGAAGGGAGGTTGAAGCCCCGCACAACTACGAAGACTCGTGATAAGAGCCCAAATACTCACGCCCAACCGTCAAAATCTTCGAAGAAAAAGAAGAAATCCAAGAAGCCCGTGAAGCTTGGAAACGAGCACACGAACTTGCAGAAGCAGATCGACGCGCTGGAAGAATACAATCAAAAGACGCGAACTCCTGTCACACTGCGAGAGTTTCTCAACCACATCTTTCAAGAGAGAGATGAGGGAGAGAGCTCGTCGGATGAACCCGAAGAGTATGTGGCGAGTTGTAACGTGATCTCCCACTCGTTTACCGATGATGAGAAAACTCCTAGCACTAAGAAGCTGGAGGCAGAGTCTGAACCAGAGCATGCGTGGCTGACAAATGAAATGATCAATGCCTTTCCAAACGAGATTCGTTTAAAAAGTAAAGCGGATCAGGAGCGCGAGATGGCAGCGTCAGAAGAAACCAAACGCGGACGGCTGAATGGAAGAGTTGAACTACCTCTGCCAGAACGAAAGGCATCCGAAGTAGACAAGAGGATATTCAAGACCAAGAAAAGGTTTGCCAAAGCCATGTCAATGGGGATGAAGCTACCACCCTCGGAAGGAAACACACATGATGGGGTGGAGAGGCACCCCGATTATTGCGCATATCATCGGAAAATCTCACACCCCACGGAGGAGTGCGACGCCTTTAAGATATGGTGGCAAGGATATGTTGCTCGTCGGCAACATTTTAAGCGCATGAAACGCAAGAGCCGTCGGGAACGAAGAAGCACTGTCGACGGGCGCAACAGAACTACTGGCAGCTGTGACATGGTTAACGTCGGGGGGTTACAAGTTCTCACCTTTGGGAGCGACTCTGATGAAGAAATGACTCTGGGCCCTCTCTTTAAAGAATCCGTGTTAGGGAAAGAGGAAGAATCGGGGGCCTACGAGAACATTCAGCTGCGCAATCGCACACTCCCAGAAAAGAATCTCGGGCCCGTGAGCAGAAAAGATAAGGGAAAGGAAAAGGTCACTGAAGATATCACTTTAGATGACCAAGTCATGAAAGAACTAACTACCAAAGACCCTCCTAAGAAGGGTAAGGTGGACTATAACATTCTCGCGCACTTAAGGAAGCTACCTTCTCAGCTTAGCATTCTTGATGCCCTCCTATTATCAAAAGAAGAGCGAGACTCACTAATTAAGGCGTTGCAAGAACCTGAACAATTCCAAGCCTTCCTCGCCACTGAAAGAATGAAGGATGAACTGGAGGAAGTGCATACGGCCGACATCACTTTCGGTGATGAAGACCTCCTTCTCGGGACGTGCGACCACAACCGTCCCCTATATGTCTCCGGATACTGCCATGACATCAAGATAGGCAAGATCCTGGTGGATAATGGATCCTCCGTCAATCTCCTTAATGTTCGGGTGTTGAAGGAAATCTGCATGAATGTGCAACACCTCGCTCGTGACAAAATTACTATCTCCGGTTTTGATTCACAATCGTCACGGACTCTCGGATCTGTAATACTAACATTACGCTTTGGACTTCTCGTCACAGACATCAAATTTCATGTCATTGACGCCAAGACCTGCTACAACGCCTTGCTCGGTCGTCCTTGGCTACACGAATACAACATCGTCCCTTCTACACAACATTAGTGTATGAAGTACTTTAAGGATGGTTTCGAGTATACCGTAACAGGAGAGTTAAATCCATTCTCTGTGAAAGAAGTCCGCAAATACGAAGATGCGAAATACTTTTTGCCAGACTTCGAAGATACAGAAAGGTGTCACAACTCGGAGAACAAAGCCGCCGCCACCATCCCTGTTTTCGGGAGCGATACCGAAGAAGAGGAAGAGATAGTTTATACAGGGCCATCTCCACGCAAATACCTGGGGACGCCCGCCCCCATGTTGGTCTTCGGAAGTGATTCAGAAGATAAGGTTAATGCCGTGTTCTCCAATCGGCTGTCAATACAAGCACCCCTTGGCGATGACCATAGTTTGCAAATCACCATGGTACCGCGAGAACACTACAAGGATCTCGACACGCTTCAAGCTCACAATGTGCAAGACCTGCAAACGTTTTACGTCCCTCCCAGGCGAAGGGGTGAGAAGGTGATCCTATTCTACCGATCCTCAGAGTCGAAAATAGAGAAAGGGAGCTGGCATGGCGTGGATGCTACACTTGACAGGCTCCAACCCATCCGTCTGCCTAGATACTATACAAATGGATTAAGGAAGCTACTGAAGCGCCAAGGAGTACCCTTAAAACAAACTGTTCGACAGGCTCGGTTCTACAACAGGATTTGGGATGTCCCTGGGACTCAACGCAAATTGCCCAACGGGAAAATGGAAACACTCGGGCTTGGATACGCGAGAGCGAGAAAACGGGAACGGGCCCACAGTAGCTACGCCATATACACCTTTGATGAAGAAGAGGACGCCTCGTCAGGAGATGCCAACCCCTCATCAAAACCAGACCCCGAGATTGAAGCACTGAGTCCGTCGTTTGAAGAACGAACGGACAAGCCTATCAGGAAAATGGGTCAGAAAGCTCGGGAAGACCACAACCGCGAGATGGCCATCTACGAGAAGGCCAGGACGCAACGCCTATTTCAACAGGCTCCAAAAGACAAAGATGCTCATCTTTGTCAACCCGTTGTACGAAAGGCCTAATGCGGAGACGGAAATAAATTAAGAAGTGGAAAGAAGAGCCGACAACAACGACGCAGGATTAGAGGGTTACGTGATCGGGTACTGCACGGCTCGGATTCGTTCCTCAGGGAGAAGATGAGTAGAGCGTACTCCTTCCCCCGAGACAAGACGGAGAGGTTACTCAAGCTCGCTTTAAAACATCAAATGATCGCGCTTCCAAGGTCTAGACATCCTGAGCAAGCTAACAAGGCTTCTCGTTTAAGCTATTGCTCTTATCATCGAGCCATAGGACATCCTACCGAAGACTGCTTCACCTTCAAGAACTGGGTCGAGGACCAGTACCAACGGGGCAGATTCGCTTTATCCAACGGCTGGAGGGTAACACCGCCACAAAAGCATGAACCCAAGGCCGCAAGAGCAGAACCGGATCCACCCCAGTCCTGGGAGCGGATTCGCACCTGTTATACGATTACGATATTAAAAGAAGAGTGCGAGAACATGGATGACCTTCCCCGGTGCTTTGAAAACGGTGATGATGAGGTGATCTCAGAATTTCCGCCAGCTCCGAAAGAACTGGAAGACGGTATACATACTACGGCAGATAACCTCAGGAAGATTGAGTTGGAATCGGCAGATGACCCGCGACCAACATTTGTCAGCGAGCTACTATCTGAAGAAAGGGTGGATGCGTTAAAGAACGTGCTTCTACGGCATAAAGATTGCTTCGCGTGGAACTACTCCGAGATGCCAGGATTAGATCCGGAGATTGCTATGCATAAATTAGCAATATCCCCAGATATCAAGCCAGTCAAGCAGGCGCCAAGAAGGATGCGACTCGAGCTTGAGATGAGCATCAACGCCGAAGTCAAGAAACTGATCGATTCTGGATTTATCCAAGAAGTCCAATATCCCGATTGGATCGCCAATATCGTCCCGGTAATGAAGAAGAATGGGATGGTACGCATATGCGTGGATTTCAGGGATCTCAATAAAGCCTGTCCAAAGGACGATTTCCCAGTACCGGTAACTGAGCTAATGATAGATAACACATCCACTCACGAGGTTTTCTCCTTTATGGACGGGTCGTCAGGATACAATCAGATAAAGATGCATCCCGAAGACCAGAAGCACACCGCTTTCCGGACCCCTTTGGGTATATTCTGCTACAGGGTTATGCCCTTTGGTCTAAAGAACGCTGGCGCTACCTATCAAAGGGCCATGACAAAGATTTTCGACGACCTCATACATGACATCGTCGAGTGCTATATCGATGACCTCGTAGTAAAGAGCATGTCATACGAAGAGCATTTAAACCACCTGGAGACTGTGTTTCAACGCCTTCGGCAATATAATTTGAAAATGAATCCCCTCAAATGCGCATTTGGAGTCTCCTCGGGCAAATTCCTGGGATTCATCGTTCGACACCGAGGTATTGAAATAGATCCGTCAAAGATTAAAGCGATCATGGAAATGCCTCCGCCAAGAACCCTCAAACAGTTGCGGTCTCTCCAAGGGAAGCTCGCATACATCCGGCGATTTATCGCCAATCTTTCAGGCAAATGCCGCCCTTACAGCCACCTGATGAAAAAGGTAACTCCATTCGTTTGGGATCACAAATGCCAAGGTGCACTAGACGAGATCAAGCAGTACCTGCAGAACCCTCCGGTGTTGGCTGCGCCAGTCAAGGGAAAACCCCTCATTCTTTACACGACCGCCCTCGAAGGTTCCTTGGGCGCATTATGGGCACAAGAGAACGATCAGGGGAAAGAGAGAGCACTCTACTACTTAAGTCGAGTTCTACTGGGGGAAGAAAGCAACTACTCTCCCATTGAAAAATATTGCTTGGCGTTAATCTTCGCGATAACAAAGCTCAGGCACTATGCGTTGGCACATGAAGTCCGTCTTATTTCAAAGGTGGATCCCCTTAAATACTTGATGTCAAAAGCCATATTGACAGGACGACTCGCTAAATGGGCCCTGCTCTTGATGGAGTTCTCGATAACGTATCAACCTCTCAAGGCAGTGAAAGGCCAGGCCATTGCCGATTTCCTCGCTGAGCACCCGATACCGGCCGATTCTCCGCTGAACTGTGATTTGCCGGACGAACATGCATTTGATGCGATTGGCAGCGGTAGCACTCGATGGGAACTCTATTTCGATGGAGCGTCCTCCATAAAGAAACAGAAACAAGGTATCCCAATGATCAAATCGGGGATAGGCCTCATCTTTGCGACTCCACAAGGAGGGATAATGCGCTTCGCCTTCTCCTTAACAGAGCCGAGGACAAACAATGAAGCTGAATACGAAGCTTTGATAGCAGGCCTCGAAATTGCCATCGACATGGGGATTGAAGACCTCCTTATATACGGGGATTCTCAGCTGGTCGTTAGCCAAGTAAATGGTGACTACCAAACGTGCAAACCGGAATTGGTGAAGTACGGCGAAAAGGTGCAACAACTGTTGGCACAAATTCCCTCCTATATTTTGGAGAACATACCGCGCGCGGAAAATAGCAAAGCAGACGCGTTGGCCAAACTTGCTAAAGAACTGGCTGACGAGAACCTCGATGATGTCAGAATCGTGGTACAAAGCCGTCGAGTGCTCGCCCCGGCAGAAATACCTCCGGAATTATATAAAGAGGGAGCGACTGAGCAGACGACCATACAAATAAAGGACCATGAGAAGGCCGAGGACTGGAGGGAAGTCTTCATAGACTACTTTAAGTCCCACCGAATGCCCAAAGAAGCGTCCTCAAGACATCAGCTCATGAAACGGGCTCTATCTTTCGCCTTCGTCAACGATACTCTATACAAGAGATCGTTTGATTCTCTATGGCTGAGATGCTTAGGACCTGGCGAAACAGAAAGAGTCATTCAGGAAGTTCATGACGGACTTTGCGGTTCTCACCAAGCAGGCCCAAAGATGAAGTTAAAAATTAAACGGATGGGTTACTACTGGCCCACGATGATCCAGGACTGCCTCGAGTATGCGAAGCAATGCCACTCGTGCCAGATCCACGGAGACTTTATCCACCAACATCCGAATCCACTACATCCAACGGTGGCTAGTTGGCCATTCGAAATGTGGGGGACTGACATAGTCGGCCCCATCGAGCCAGCATCATCCCGGGGACATCGTTTTATCCTGGCGACAACTGATTACTTCTCTAAATGGGCAGAAGCAGTACCGCTGAGGGAAGTGAAGACGGAGAATATCCTTCATTTCTTCAAAACGCACGTCATCTATCGGTTCGGAACCCCACGGCGGATTATCTCCGACAACGGGCCAGCCTACAGAAGCCATAAGATTAGCCGCTTCGCGCAGCAGCACAATATAGACTGGAGATATTCTTCAGTTTACAACCCACGAGCTAACGGTCTGGCCGAGGCCTTCAATAAGACCTTGACAAAGATCATAAAAAAGACCGTTTCCCGGAATAAGAGAGACTGGCACGAAAGGCTGCAGGAAGCCCTTTGGGCTTATCGAACTACATTCAAGACGGCCACGAACACAACGCCGTACGCGTTGGTATTTGGGACGGAAGCAGTACTCCCCCTCGAGATAGAGTTACCCTCTCTGCGAGTGGCGGTCCACCACGAGCTGACGGACGAAGAAAACGCTCACCTTCGGCTTGAGGAGCTTGATGCCCTCGACGAAACCAGACTCATAGCGCAACAACATCTAGAAGCTTACAAAGCGAAGATGACGCGCTCGTACGAAAGGTTGACCAGGCCGAGGACATTCCGCTAAGGCGAACTCGTGCTAGTGGTCAAAAGACCTATGATCCCCACTCGTGCCAAGCGGGGGAAATTTGAGCCAAACTACGAAGGCCCTTACATTATAGACAAGGTCTACCAGGGTGGAGCCTATCTACTCGTGGACATGCACGGTGAAAGACCTTTCAGGCCAATAAACGGCCGCTTCTTAAAGAAATACTATGCTTGAAAAGCCATAGACTGGGTCATTGATAGATGACGACGACTATGTCCGCTCGCTATCTTCCTAGGCTCAGACTTTACAAGCAGCAGCCGGCCTTCCCATAACGACGGACCGAAACGTCCTTAAACTAACGACGGACCGAAACGTCCTTAAACTAACGCTGGACCGAAACGTCCTTAAACTATCGATGGACCGAAACGTCCTTAAACTATCGACGGACCAAAACGTCCTTAAACTATCGACGGACCGAAACGTCCCTAAAACTACTACCGCAGCTTCGTTGGGCTGACGAGATTAAAAATATATATATATATATAAAATAAATAAAAAAAAACAAAAAAAAAACGGTATGTCCATAAGCAAAATGGGCACGGATGAAAACCCGAAAGGGCTCCGTGAGTAAAAACAGCAGGACTACCGGCGAGTGTTTGTGAAAACCCGAAAGGGCGCAACCTCGTTAAAAGACACTTACAGGATCCTCTCGACCTTGTAAGGAGAAACCACCTGCGTGAGATCCTTACGACTCACAAGGGAACACCACACTTAGGAATCCTCACGATTCCTAAGGAGAAATTACACTTGCGAGATCCTCACGACTCGTAAGGAGAATTCTCTTATGGGACCCTCACGGCTCATGAGATTTGAAAGTCTTAAGTTACAGAAACCTAAACCTGTTCTTAAGAAAATCCTCCACAACCTTCGATATTGCCCTACAAGCGGCTCATACTGACCCTTGTATACAATCCACGGGCGTGAATAAACACTTCCCCAGCAAAGTCCAACCCTTGTAGGTCCTCTCGACCCATAAGGAGAGAGCCCTCTTGTAGGATCCTTACGACTTACAGAGGAGCACACACTTAGGAATCCACACGATCCCTAAGGAGAAAACACACCTGCAAGATCCACACGACTTGTAGGGAGAAATACCTTTGTGAGGCCCTTACGGCTCATGAAGTCAAAAGCCTTAGTCGACAGGACCCTTAACCCTGTTTGCTGAGCCACCTTTGTTCATCATCGACAAAGGCAAATGATGATTCGCTCCTGGCAACATTCCAGTTGTAGCGGTGCTGATGCCGAAATCGGTGTCTGAAATCCAAGCTTGCGGCGAAAAAGCTAGAAAGCCACACATGCCTACAAAATAGCCGAAATGATGGGGCAACTTGCAATAAAAAGCAGCAAGTAAGAATGTATGCATGAAAAATAGCCGAAATGATGGGGCAACTCGCAATAAAAAGCAGCGAGTGGAGAATGAATAAATAGCCGAAATGATTGAGCACCGCGAAAAATAGCCGAAATGATTGGGCAATCGCGATTTTCGCGATATAAAAAGCTGAAATGATAGAGCATCGCGGAAAGAATAAAAAAAAATGAAAAAAGTGAAATCTTCGCCCTACAGGTGATGTTACATCTACCCCTGTATACAATCCAGGGGCGCAAACAAAGAAGGGGTCATACCCCTTCCCTAGGGTTCATCATAAGGAGAAGCCAAATCTCGACGATTCACAGATAGCTTAGAGATAATCTCGTTGTTCGTCTCATGGCAGCAAACACAACATCAAGCGAAACGGAACAGCGGCAACTCCCAGTTCCATGACTCGACGATGTATTCCCACAGAGAGTCAAACCCCAATCCCGTGAAATGCGGATACAATCAGCAAACTTCCTGGTTACGTGGAAAGCGGATAATGTCACTCTTTGACCCCGTGGAAAACGTCCAGAGCGGAGCCTAGTCCTCGCCTAACGCGGCAGTGAACCCGTGTGAAGCATCTAGTGCAAACTTTCTGGTTACGTGGAAAGCGGATAATGTCACTCTTTGACCCCGTGGAAAACGTCCAGAGCGGATCCTGGTCCTCGCAGAGCACGGCAGTGAACCCGTGTGAAGCATCCAGAGCGGAGCCTAGTCCTCGCCTAACGCGGCAGTGAACCCGTGTGAAGCATCTAGTGCAAACTTCCTGGTTACGTGGAAAGCGGATAATGTCACTCTTTGACCCCGTGGAAAATGTCCAGAGCGGATCCTGGTCCTCGCAGAACACGGCAGTGAACCCGTGTGAAGCATCCAGAGCGGAGCCTAGTCCTCGCCTAACGCGGCAGTGAACCCGTGTGAAGCATCTAGTGCAAACTTCTTGGTTACGTGGAAAGCGGATAATGTCACTCTTTGATCCCGTGGAAAACGTCCAGAGCGGATCCTGGTCCTCGCAGAGCACGGCAGTGAACCCGTGTGAAGCATCCAGAGCGGAGCCTAGTCCTCACCGAGCACGGCAGTGAACCCGTGTGAAGCATCTAGTGCAAAATTCCTGGTTACGTGGAACGCGGATAATGTCACTCTTTGACCCCGTGGAAAACGTCCAGAGCGGATCCTGGTCCTCGCAGAGCACGGCAGTGAACCCGTGTGAAGCATCCAGAGCGGAGCCTAGTCCTCGCCTAACGCGGCAGTGAACCCGTGTGAAGCATCTAGTGCAAACTTCCTGGTTACGTGGGAAGCGGATAATGTCACTCTTTGACCCCGTGGAAAACGTCCAGAGCGGATCCTGGTCCTCGCAGAGCACGGCAGTGAACCCGTGTGAAGCATCCAGAGCGGAGCCTAGTCCTCGCCTAACGCGGCAGTGAACCCGTGTGAAGCATCTAGTGCAAACTTCCTGGTTACGTGGGAAGCGGATAATGTCACTCTTTGACTCCGTGGAAAACGTCCAGAGCGGATCCTGGTCCTCGCAGAGCACGGCAGTGAACCCGTGTGAAGCATCCAGAGCGGAGCCTAGTCCTCGCCTAACGCGGCAGTGAACCCGTATGAAGCATCTAGTGCAAACTTCCTGGTTACGTGGAAAGCGGATAATGTCACTCTTTGACCCCGTGGAAAACGTCCAGAGCGGATCCTGGTCCTCGCAGAGCACGGCAGTGAACCCGTGTGAAGCATCCAGAGCGGAGCCTAGTCCTCGCCGAGCACGGCAGTGAACCCGTGTGAAGCATCCAGTGCAAAATTCCTGGTTACGTGGAACGCGGATAATGTCACTCTTTGACCCCGTGGAAAACGTCCAGAGCGGATCCTGGTCCTTGCAGAGCACGGCAGTGAACCCGTGTGAAGCATCCAAAGCGGAGCCTGGTCCTCGCCAAGCACGGCAGTGAACCCGTGTGAAGCATCCAGAGCAAAT
This sequence comes from Agapanthus africanus, assembly GCA_030015575.1. Lineage (NCBI taxonomy): Eukaryota > Viridiplantae > Streptophyta > Magnoliopsida > Asparagales > Amaryllidaceae > Agapanthus > Agapanthus africanus. The sequence continues at coordinate 4,051,532 of JASDDO010000018.1, forward strand.
ACCGGACTGTGGAGTCCTTAAAATCCACGGACTATGACGTCCTTAACCTCGACCGTGATGTCTTAAAACTAACGATCAACCACCCCGATTCCCTACGAATTCTGCCCTGGTTTAAGGGTACATCTCTTCACTCCTTTGATACCTAGCGTTGTAATTCCTCAACGTCTTCAAAGAGGTGACGGGTCCCTGCAACCAAACATCGGACTGTGGAGTCCCTAAATCCACGGACTATGAGGTCCTTAACCTTGACCGTGATATCTTAAAACTAACATCGGACTGTGGAGTCCCTAAATCCACGGACTATGAGGTCCTTAACCTTGACCGTGATGTCTTAAAACTAACATCGGACTGTGGAGTCCCTAAATCCACGGACTATGAGGTCTTTAACCTTGACCGCGACATCTTTAAACTACAATACCTGGAGAAACCCCTGACCCCGTGAAACACGGACAAGGGTGACCACATCCGACACTTACAAGTCCTCACGACCGGTAAGGAAGAAAAATCTCTCTTGTGAGATCCTTACGACTCTCAAGGGAAAACCCGCTTAAGAATCCTCACGAATCTTAAGGAGAACTGACACCTATGGGATCCTCTCGACCTGTAGGGAGAAAAAACTCTTTATGAGACCCTCGTGGCTCGTAAAATGCAGAAGCCTTAGGAAGCAGATCTTAACCCTGAATCCTGAGCCATCGCTGTCCTGCAAGGAGATCAAGATAGAATATCCGCAGAATGCATTCAATAAAAAGGGGACACACCATTGAGAAGAAAAATGTATTCTTTTATTCATAAACCAAAATGGATACAAAGTACAATTCATGAAAGAAACAAAAAGAAAGATACTCTCATCCATGAGTATGTACAAAAAGGAGAAAAGATACAAGTCCTCAAGCTGGCGGGCGGTGCAATAATTTCACCAGCTCATCGTTCTGTTGCTGAGCCACGGCTTCATGACGCAAGATCTCTAGAAGACGAGCCTCCGCCTGAGCTTGTTGAGCCTGATACGAAGCAAGCCGAGCTTCGAGCTCTTTCTCGGTGGTTTTATGAGCCTCAACCCTCTCATGAGTGAACGTGGCAGCTTTGTCGAGAGCCACCACCTCTCTGATAGACTCCTGAAGCACCCGCCAGAGTTCACACGCTTTGTTGGCCTTGGCAGTAAGACTCGCCTGAAGCTCGCTCAGCGCGTTAGAAGCCAGCTCTCTCTCCGAGAATTTACGGCCGAGCCCCTTTTTCTCGCACAACAATATGTTCGCCACGTGTCGCCCTATCAGGCCATATAAGCTCACTTTCATGACCACAACCTTGGAAAGGGGACATACACGCTTAAGATCACATAAATGGGCTGCCAGCCAATGGGAATAATCGATCTAAAACGCGCTCACATCCCCCGACGTGAAAGGCAACAAGAAAAATCTCAAACATATTTCGAGCATGCATTCGCAATCATATGAGCATTCAAAAAAATAATAATAATGGCATTTGCAGTCGCATGAACGTTCATAATGCCCAGAAAGGTCTAATGCGCAGGGAAATGACGAGAGCCTTTCCAATTAAAGAAAGTTCTCATAAGAGGAACACAAAATTTATTCATGCAAGCGGAAACATACATATGAGTACCGAGCCTACACGGAGGTTCAACATAAAGAAGAGACTAAGTTAAAAATGCTACGCTAATGGAAAAAGATCACCAAACACGGGATCAACGGCACAGGGGTTAACAAAACAAAGGACAAGGTTCTCCATCTCTCTCTCCGCTCTCTCCAGCACGTCAAAGCGACGGTTCTCACGAGGAGTCGCTCCCCATCGATTGGCGCCGTGTTCGTCTGCGAAAGCAGACATAACAGCTCGTCGGGCCTTTATCTGGCTCAGCAAATTAACTGAGCGATCCTTCAAAGCCTGAGTAATCAAGCGCGCTTCATGAAGGCCCTCGAGCTTTTCTTCGGCCGCGTCAAGTGTCTCCAAGGTCATCTCTGTCGGGTGAGGAGGGATGTCGGCGAGCACGGCCGCGAGAATCATCCGGAGCCAGAGGGAACCCATCGGGAGGGGAGACCCTCTACGGATCAAGAGCTCGTGCATGGCCAAGTCACATTCGTTGTCAGAAAGGAAGGGGTCCACCAACCGAGCGGCAAAGCGAGGGATCATCTCCTCAAGAGGAACTTCCCATGGCTGTCGACGAACATGAGGGCGATTACAAGCCATGGCACTCGTTTCTCTCTCAAGGAAAACAAAAAAATATATATATATGATATGAATCTCTCTGTGAAAGGAAAAGAAAGCTATAGCCTCATATATAATGAAGTGCATTAAGTGCTGTGCGCGGAAAATCTTGCATGGTGGAGTTATTTCCAAGGCCTAAAAAAGGAAAGGCATCGAAAATCAAGGAAATGGAACTATTTCTAAGGCCCTTTTTCTGCACCTAACATTGTGCACTGAAAATATGGCATGAGGAAAATCTTGTGAACAGCCACATCAAGGAATCCCACGTGTAGAACACGTGAGGCCTAAACCTGATATGCATTTAAAAGGAAAAATATGGAGTAGTACCCTGCATATTAAAAAAAGCACAAACAACAATAGTAGCAAAATAATAAAATCTCAGAGAAAAAGCATGCAAACATACAAGGACACAACAAAACTTATCATCCAGACTTCAAGAAGGCCATACAAAATAAAAAGAAAAAACTTTTACAATGGCAAGGCTTCAGACGCAGGGCACGGGTTGAGAAACTCGAAATTAACTTTATTCAAGATCTTCCAAGCATTTCGAACCTCCCTAGTATGCTTTCTCTCACGGTCACAAGCATCGGGGTCCCCGCGGATGTCCTCTACCCTCCGGTAGGCGGCGAGTATGGCTGATTGCTGAAAAATCTGATGCAGAAGATCAATGAGATTATCTCGCCTCCTCTTTGAAATCAAGTGCATCAGATACACCGAGTGTATCTTATCCTCGGCGGCGTCCAATGACCCAAGAGGCACACCAGCACAAAATAAAGGGAGAGCCTCCCTGATCGCCAGCACGATCAGCCTCAGAAGAGAAGAGCGACGGGGGAGTAGCCGATGGTTGTACTCGTCAAAGCGGCTCATGATCTCGGCGCACTGAGCGTCGGTGAACTCCTGGTTCTGACTGCGGCCCAGCGCACGAATATTCCCGTAGGAAATGATCTCGTCAAGACTATACAGATGGGCGTCCATGATACCTGAAATAAAAGTCACGAGAATCATTACAAAACCCCCATTGCATTAATGGCAGGAAGAATGACCTAGGGCCAAGAGACCTCAGGAAGCCTCCGTGTGAAGAAATCAAGTCCTTCATTGGAATTAAATTCCTTATTAAGAAAAGGGAATTAAATTCCCAGAAACTTTTTTTTTGGATGGAATTAAATTCCATGGGGTTGAAACGCCATCATCGTTTCCCCGAAGATCATCTAAACCCGAGGAGATCTACAGTTTGAAGGTTAAGCGGTTTTCATGTTTTTATGGAAAAATATGAAGAAAAAAGAGTAAAAACCCTTGTTTTGGATTTAAAATCCAGAGAAATGTGAAGGTCCATCGTTGTCCAAGAACATTACCCGAGAAGAAGGGTTCTTTTCGAACAGAGTTAAACTCTGAAGACTGTTTCAAGACAGAAAACTAAGCTCTGAAAGCGAGAATTAAATTCTCAAGGCAGAAGGTCTCAGAAGAAAAAGATGAAGATGAGCAAAGTAAAGACTCCTATGAAGAGACAGTGGTATTTATAGAAGGCAATGGAAACGTTTCATCTCCCCAAATCCCTAAATGAATCCAACGGTCACAAAGATGACAGCGTTGCACTCACGTGCAGACACGTGAGAACAACGCTGTGGGGGCATTTGTTTACTGATTTAAAATCAGGAAAGCTTCTGGGAAAAGCTTCAAAAAAGGGTCACGTGCTTACACGTGACCAGCAGTCACGTGTTGGCACGTGACACCTAAACGCATCATCAAGGCAAGTTAAGTTTTTTGACTACGCTGAAGAAAAGGGACTTCAAAAAGGGTCACGTGTAGACACGTGACATATAAAAGCAGCGGAAAAGGCTCATTGGTTCCCTGATCAAGTCAAGGAAAAGGTTCCCTGATCAAGTCAAGGAAAAAGGCGTCAGAAGAGGTCACGTGTTGGCACGTGATGCTCAAAGCAGCAGACTCATCCTTCAGTTGAATCGAAGAAAGAGGCTCCCAACAGAGGTCACGTGTTCACACATGACCAATGGTCACGTGTTAACACGTGATGACTAAAACGGCAACCAGAAGACAGCGCAGAAAGAAAGAGGATTCTTCATTCCAAAGAGGGTCACGTGTCCACACGTGACCATGGGTCACGTGGTTACACGTGACCGGCTTTCAAAGCCCATTTTGTCGACAGAATTAAATTCTGAAGGAGATTTAAATCTTTTTAAAGGAAAGTGACTATCTGGGGCCGATCGAATTAAAGATTCAGAGATGATTAGATATCATCTATCTATGGAAAATCTCGAGTTTGGAAAGATTTCCCCTTTAAATATAACAGAAATAACAAAGGAGAATCTCTGCATTTGAAATCCAACGGTGAATAAAATTCACCCAATAATCCAAAGGTCCAAAACGAATGATGGATGCAAATCAAATCTCTCAATAAAGATTCGTCAAAAACTAATTGATTCAGCTGCTTCTCCTATAAATAGGAGCCAAGAGAGACAAAAAAAAAAGGATACAGAGATATACGCAGAGGGAAGAAAAAGAATAGAGCTCTGATACTTGGAGGAATTTGGATCTTCTGCAAAAGAAAACCCTAGGTAAGAAAGGGAAGGTTTTCTGAAAGAAAGAGAATTTAATTCTCAACAGAGTTTAACTCTGATATATAAAACAGAAGAACATATTTCTTCTCTCTTCGATAGAGGATCTGCAAAGTGCACATCTCCCCTTTAGGTTGAGAATTTAATTCTCAATGGGTTGAGATCCTGCCATGCAGATCCAAAACATAGAGAGGGAATGCAAGCATGAGAATTCAATTCTCACAGAACTATAGGAATTTAATTCCTTTAAAATGAAACTAGGGCTTGACCCTGTGTTATGGGAATTTAATTCCTTCAGAACAAAGAGAAACAAGGTTTAACCCTAATTAAGAACCTAGTTCTGTTGAAACAGCGGGAATTTAATTCCCTTAATCATAATTTAACAGAGAATGGAAGTTTAAATTCCTTAAAGGTTTTTTTTAGGGTTCAACCCTATTCAGTTCTTCACATATATGAGGAATTTAATTCCTACAGAAAATTCAGAGTTCAACTCTATTCCAGACTATAAGTCTTCAAAAGGAAGTAGGAATTTAATTCCTCTGAAATCTAAAGCTCGAGGAATTTAATTCCTGAAAAAAGATCAACAGATCTTCTAAGCAATATACATAGAGGCAGGGTCACGTGTCACCACGTGACCCTCCCCAAAAGATCTACAGAAAACCCTTTGAGGCAGTCCCTCACGTGACCCACGTGACCCTTGACAAAAGCTCTGACAAATAAGCATATGAATGCCCGTCACGTGATGGCACGTGATGCTCTGAAAAATGCGATCTCCTCAGAAGAACAAATGAAGGGAGGGCGCTCTCACGTGTTGCCACGTGACCCCTCTTGTCTTAGTGTTTAACACTAAATTGGAACTCCCGAATCCAGTGTTAAAACACTGTTGGACCTTAGTGTTCAAAACTAATCAGAGAACTTTATTTGCAGTGTTCAACACTGATTACCTTAGTGTTTAACACTAATTTGAGATCTCCATTGCCAGTGTTTAACACTGATCTGTTTTGGTGTTTAATACTAATTTGAAAGCCTTGTTGCTGGTGTTTAACACCAATTATCTTTTAGTGTTAAACACTAACTTGTCAATCTCATTCCCAGTGTTCAACACTGATTGGTCTGTAGTGTTCAACACTAGGCATTGGCCCAATTGGCTAAATGGCCAGAGACAAAGTCTCTCCTTCAATGGACCAACAGGAAGCCAATATTCCAGACATGATTGGACTTAGCCCAAGCTGGCCATAAGTCCTCAATTTGTGATTAACTGGGCCAATGAGCTCATAATATAATTAATGGGTCTTGATCCCAAATTGGGCTAAGGACTATTTAATCCATTCCGGTTCTAGGGTACATCTCTTCACTCCTTTGATACTTGGCATTGTAATCCCTCAATGTCTTCAAAGAGGTGACGGGTCCCGACGACCACACACCAACATGGACTATGGGGTCCTTAAACCCATGTCTAATGCAAAATTCCTGGTTACGTGGAACGCGGATAACGTCACTCTTTGACCCCGCGGAAAACGTCCAGAGCGGAGCCTAGTCCTCGCCAAGCACGGCAGTGAACCCGTGTGAAGCATCTAGTGCAAAATCCCTGGCTATGTGGAACGTGGATAACGTCACTCTTTGACCCCACGGAAAACGCCCAGAGCGGAGCCTGGTCCTCGCCAAGCACGGCAGTGAACCCGTGTGAAGCATCCAGAGCACATACCGGACTGTGGAGTCCTTAAACCCATGGACTATGACGTCCTTAACCTTGACCGAGATGTCTTAAAACTAACGATGGACCGCAATGTCCTTAAACTACCCATGGACCGCAATGTCCTTAAACTACCCATGGACCGCAATGTCCTTAAACTACCCACGGACCGCAATGTCCCTAAACTAGAACAATAGAGCCCCTATATGCTCTTTTGTCGGATCTAAACGGTCCTGTTTAAGTTGATCTTAGCCTCAAAGATGGCTAACGAATCCTTAAACCTTCAAGCAGACTGGACTACGAATCCCCCCAATTAATTCTGGCTCGAGGGTACATCTCTGAACCCCTCTGACACCCGTCGTTGTAATCCTTCAACGTCGTCAGAGAGGTAACGGGTCCCGACGGCCACACACATACGATGGACCACTATGTCCCTAAAACTGGAACAATGGAGTCCAAACGCTCCATTGTCGGATCTAAACTATCCCGTTAAGTTGATCTTAGTCTCAAACTAGACTAACGTATCCTTAACAAATGTTTGAGTTGATCTTAGCCTCAAGTATGGCTAACGTGTCCTCAAACCAAACCCCTAAACCCAAATCTAAGATAATACGGATTTGGACTAGTCCACGCCCTACGGGCGACGACATAACTCGGTCTCCGTAAACGATCCACGGGCAATAAAACATAAAAAAAACACACACACGACACGAAGTGACCATCTGGAGAAGGAGAAAGTTGTTACCGCAATGCGGTAGCGTAATTAACTGCAGGGGCATGCGCCTGCAGGGAAGAGCGTCCCCACAATCAAAAACCCCTCAAACGAGGGGGAATCTGACGAAGTCTGCTACATCGGACGCATCCGTCTAAACCTCCGATACACGGCGCCATAAATCAACTTGGCATCTTCGGAGAGGTAGACGGATAGCACCAATTAGCATCTGCCCCGAATCTCAGGCAAGACGGCCCATGTCCTGCGTGTCCATTCGGAGGGGAACAGCAGTTTGGATGTGGACATCCAGAGGCAGATTGTCTCCCTTGGTTTGACCACTTTTTCCCAAGTGCATATAGCGGCTCGAGAGCAGCAGAGCTTATCTGTGAAGACTGGGAGTACACAGCAGCCGACAGTTACAGTAAGGAAGCCGGTATTTGCACCGAACCAAGCACATGGACGCAGAGGTATTCCAGTGGACCGTCGTGGTGTAACACCGATGAAGAAGCATGCTGTTGTTGATCAGAGGAGGACCGTGATCTGTGACTACTGCCATTTACCTGGGCACGTGCAAAGGGAATGTCGAAGGAAACAGGGACTCTGTTTGGTTTGTGGTTCTGCGGATCATACTATCAGTACTTGTCCGTCGAAGCTTCGTACGAAGGATGATGTTCTGAAGTCTCCGCAGAAACCGTTTCAGGGACAAAAGCAGCTGACTCAGGGACCCAATCAAGCTCGAGCCTTTACCCTGACGGCTGAGGAAGCCAAGGCTTCAGGGGAAGTTGTTTCAGGTATTCTACTTGTTCATGGTTTTCCCGCATTAGTGTTATTTGATTCTGGTGCATCCCATTGTTTTATGTCGTCCAAGTTTATAGCTACACACTCGATTACTTGCACGACCCTGTCTAGTTTCTGAGACATACACTGAGAATGGGAAAATCATATCTAGTAGAGAGTGTAAGGATTGTACAGTTGTTGTTTGCGGACGGGAGCTTTTTGCAGATTTCTTGGTGATTGATACGGGCAGCTATAAAGTCGTCTTGGGAATGGATTTTCTCGGCACTTTCCATGCTCACATTGATTGTAGGGCAAAGAAAGTAATTTTCCAGATTCCCGGACATCTCGAGTTTATCTTCACTGGAGGAAGCAGTTCTGTCGGGGCAGTCGAATTTAGGGCTAGGCCGACAGCTAATGTTCTTTCGTCGATGGAGGTTGCTCAAGATGAAACGCCAGCTGTTGTTCGAGATTTCATGGACGTGTTTGAAGACATATCAGGTTTACCGCCGAAGCGAGACGTGGAGTTCGCGATTGATCTTGTTCCAGGTGCAGCGCCAGTTTCTAAAGCGTACTACCCAATGGCACCAATGGAGTTGGAAGAAGTTAAGAAGCAGGTTACTGAATTACTTGAGAATGGTTGGATTCGAAGCAGTAACTCGCCTTGGGGAGCTCCAGTTCTTCTAGTCAAGAAGAAAGATGTCACGAGGAGAATGTGCATCGATTATCGAGAATTAAACCGGGTGACTATTAAGAACAAGTACCCGATCCCTCGCATTGGCGAATTATTTGAGCAGCTTAGTGGCGCGAGGGTATTCTCGAAGCTGGATTTGCGATCCGAATATCATCAAGTCCGAGTGAAAACAGAAGATATTTGCAAGACGGCATTTCGAACTCGGTATGGACATTACGAGTACTTAGTGATGCCCTTCGGAGTAACGAATGCACCGGCGATATTCATGGACTTGATGAACCGAATCTTTTCACCATTCTTGGACCAGTTTATTGTGGTGTTCATTGATGATATTCCGGTCTACTCTAAGAGTATTGAAGAGCATGCAGAACATTTGAAGATCGCACTGCAGACGCTGAGGCAAGAAAAATTATATGCAAAGATGAGCAAGTGCGAGTTTTGGCTGGAAGAAGTAAAGTTTTTGGGGCATGTCGTGTCTGGCGATGGAATCGCCGTTGATCCCGAAAAGATTGTGGCAGTTCGAGATTGGCCAATTCCGAAGAGTGTTGCGGAGATAAGAAGCTTTCTTGGACTCGCCGGGTATTACAGACGGTTCGTCGAGAACTTTGCTCGTCTGGCGGAGTCGTTGACCAAGCTTACGCGCAAGGAGGTACCATTTGTGTGGACGGATAAGTGTGCGTCAGCTTTTGAGGCGTTGAAGCAGAGATTGATAACCGCTCCTATTCTGACCGTGCCAGACAGTTCCGGAGGATTGGTAATTCACAGCGACGGATCTGAGAAAGGATTGGGATGTGTTTTGATGCAGCATGGGAAGGTTATAGCGTACGCATCGAGATAGTTGAAGACCCATGAGAAGAATTACTTAACTCATGACTTGGAGCTTGCGGCTGTGATCTTCGCTTTGAAGATTTGGAGACACTACCTTTTGGGCGAAAGAGTCGAGGTTTTCACCGATCATAAAAGCTTGAAGTATGTGTTCACGCAGAAGGAGCTTAATATGAGGCAACGTAGATGGTTGGAGCTGATGGCTGACTACGATCTTGATCTTAAGTACCATCCGGGGAAAGTTAATGTTGTGCCGGATGCGCTCAGTCGGTTACCAGCAATTCAGATGTTGACTACACATAAGGAACTCATTGAAGACTTTCGAAGATTTGATGTGGAGGTTGTGCTACCGCATTCTTCGGGACAGTTGATGCAGCTGCAGGTACATTCGTCGTTGATCGAGAATATTAAAGCAGCGCAGTCGCAGGACCCTACATTGCAAAAGTTTCGAGAACAGGTTGAAGCTGGACTTCGAACAGACTTACTGATCCATGAAGATGGTTCGTTGAGATATGGTAGCCGTTTGTGTATGCCAAAGGGAGATATTTGCGAAGAGTTTATGAAGGAGGCGTACAGTTCAGCATATTCCGTACATCTAGGAGGCACGAAGATGTTCCGAGATATACGGCAGCATTTCTGGTGGGAAGGCATGAAATGGGAGATTGCCCGCTTTGTGGCAAAATGCTTGGTGTGTCAGCAAGTTAAGGCTGAATATCAAAGGGTTGCTGGTTTATTGCAACCACTTCCGATTCCTCAGTGGAAGTGGGAACATATAACCATGGATTTCATGACAGCTCTACCGCGGAGTCCAAAAGGCAACAATGCAGTTTGGGTGATTGTAGATCGTTTGACCAAGGCAGCTCATTTCATCCCTTTTCGAGTTGGTCAATCAACAGAAACTTTGGCAGAACGGTACATGCAGGAGATTGTAAGATTGCATGGAGTACCAGTGAGCATCGTGTCCGACCGTGACACTCGTTTCTTATCACACTTTTGGAGGAGCTTACAGGAAAGTTTGGGGACTCGATTGAAGTTTAGCACAGCTTATCATCCTCAGACAGATGGCCAGTCGGAGAGAATGATCCAAACTCTTGAAGACATGTTGAGAGCTTGCATGTTGGACTTCAAGGGTTCATGGGAGGATCATCTACATTTAGTGGAGTTTTCTTACAACAACAGTTTCCAGGCGACTATACAGATAGCTCCATTCGAAGCTTTATATGGTCGCAAGTGTCGTTCACCTGTTTGTTGGGACAATGTCGGTGAACGAAGATTGTTGGGACCAGATTTGGTTGTGCAGACAGTTGAGAAAGTTAACGCTATCCGGAATTATATGAATGCAGCACAAGACCGACAGAAGAGTTGGGCAGATACGTCGAGAGGACCTCTAGAGTTCACCGTGGGTGATTTGGTATTCTTGAAGATATCACTGACTAGAGGGGTGATTTGTTTCGGAAGTCGAGGAAAGCTCAGTCCTCGATTCGTCGGACTTTTTGAGATTTTGGAGCGTGTTGGTGAGGTAGCGTATCGATTGGCGTTACCGCAATCCTTGGCGAATGTTCATGACGTGTTCACGTGTCTCAACTCCGTAAGTATGTTCGAGATGAAACACATGTGTTAGATCATTCGGAGCTGACTGTACGAGAAGACTTGACTTTTGAGGAGCGACCGATTGCGATTGTGGATCGAAGGGAAAAGGTTCTTAAGAACAAAGTTATCCCCCTTGTACTTGTTTCTTGGGGTAATCGCTCACATGGAGAGTCAACTTGGGAACGAGAAGATGAAATCCGGCAGAAGTTTCCCCATCTTTTCTTGTAGTTTGTTGGTCGGTTATCCTTTTTGTGTTCTTGGAATTTTGAGGACGAAATTCTTTTTGTAGTTGGGTATAATGTAACAACCGAGTTCAGTTATAACAATTTCCGTTGCCGTATTTGTTGTTTGTGGTGTTTTATTCATTTACCGTGTTTGGATGCGAATGGTAGTTTACTTTACGTTCGACCCGCTTGCTTGAGCTTGTTGTTTCATAGTTATAGAATACCCTACATCACGTACTTTTGCATATAACAATTTAAGTCACGTAAAATAATTTAAAAATACATGACATGGCCTGCATGATACCCCTAACCCTGTGGTAGCGTCCTTGTATCGTGTTCTCGTCCCGTTCAGTGAAACGGACGTGTTTGGATAGCTACGCGCACGTACGTGCGTCCGTTCTTGAGGGTATGCATTTCTGTTACATAATCTTTCATTTTAAATTTTGGAACTTGCTAATAATTTTCATATTTCAAATCCAAAATTTTGGACCCGACCCGGCTGCATTTCTGAATTATTTTGTATCCCACCAAATTCTAATTATTTAAATTTTTTTTTTAAATTCGTTTAAATTTTATATAACAGCCTAAGATTATTTACAGCTAACGAAAGTAATTTTTTTAACAACTAAAATCTTTTCATTTCATTTTTAAAAACCCTTTCCCATAACCCAGCCTCTCTCTCCCCCCCTTCCCCAGCCAATCAAAATCCTTCTCTCTTATTCACCGGGCCCCACACGTCTCTCTCTCTCCCCCCCAAAATCTTTCTCTTTTCTCTCTCCCCGAGCGCAGCTCTCTCTCTCTTATTTCTCTCTCCTCTCGCACCCTCTCTCTCCCCTCTCGCGAACACTGTTCGCTTCTCGATTCCCGTCACCGTCCGCGTGATCTCGTCACCTCCCTTCTTTCTTCTTCTTCTTCTGTTTTAAAACCCTGCACCCCCTCGCCATGAGAATCCACAACTCCTCATCACCTTCCTCAAACCCTAACCCTAACTCCATCACCTCCTCAACCCCAACCGAGCCTCGTCATCTCCTTTCCTCCTCCTCTCCATCTTCTTCTTCTCTTTCTTCTTCCCGAGCCTCTCTCCCCCTGCACACACACCCAAAGAAAACCCAAGAACCCAACGTCGCTTTCCATCGCCGCCGACCATCTCCCATCGCCATCGCCATCTCCTCCCTCTCCTCTGCTCTCCCTCCAACGCCAGAACCCTGCACCTAAACCCCAACCTATATCAAAACCAAACCCTAGTGTAACCCTAACCCATCACCGAGCACCCTGCACCCTCGCCGGAGCTTCACCGATCATCACCGTCGACGCCGTCACCCCTCTGCAATCCAGTGAGTAAGCCTCTCTCCTCAATCTTCTCTGTTCTCTTTCATTTCTTCTTTTTTCCTTTCCATGCAATTTCTTTCTATTAAGTTATTCACTGTTGTTTCTTGGTTGCCGGAATCCGACCGTGCCGGCGACGATCCCGACGACCCAGCGAGGCATCTCTGACCCGTGTGATTCCCCCGTGCGTTGTTTGGACTCATTCCGTGTACCGTGCGTGCGTCGCGACTTTTCTCGCCGACGTGTGACATTCCGTATACCGTATCGCGATCCGTCGAGGCAAGTAAAACTTGCTACATGCTATTATATTATTTTATACATATTTAATTTCATGATTAAACCTGTAAATTAAACCTAAGGCTATAGTTTCCATTTTACATTTCGATGTCCGGTTATATCATTTTAGATTTACAACTTGAACCCTATCATATTGCATTTTGTTTTACTATACATAGTACCCACATCCGTATTTAAATCAGTTAATAATTATTACATAGCCCATAGTACCCTTTTAGATAGTTTATAGTGTTTTCAAACACCCATTTGCATCCATCTCGTCTAGCATACATATTATTGCATAAATAGATCACTTGAATGTATAACATTGAAATATTTACAATCCATATTTGATAACTTGAATGTATAACATTGAAATATTTACAATCCATATTTGATAAAGTGTAGTTTAATTAGTATTGGAACTTAAACTTAACCTTAATCTGTGCATCTATATACCTTAATCTGTACTTGATTGTATTTCACATTACGATGTTCCAATGTATGGTTCTATTAGTACCCATGCTTTTTTTGTATACCCATGCTTATGTTAGTTTGATTATGAGCACCCACATGACATCTTGTGCATTCTGACACGACTTGTTACACTTCCTACTTGACATGACATGGTACCGTGCACCTCTCGACATGACATGATATCTATATACTACCTGGCTTGACCTGATGTACCATGGCTTTACCTGTTACTTGATCTTGTGTCTAATGCCAACAAACCTGACCTGTTGTCCTTACGGACAGTTTCTGTTGTCTATCCAGACAAACCTGTACCTGCCTGATCTTGAGTTGGCATTAGCTCTTGATTACTTAATACCTGACTTGAATACATATAACTTGGGGTTATGGGGAAATCAATGATGAAACCTGACTTGTAACTCGACAGTTCTATACCTTTTCTGATCAGTCTTACGGGCTAGGCCAGCCCCGGAGTGATGCTACTGACATCACTCGTCATTACCTACCACCCTTTACTGCCTTGCGGCACGTCTCGGGTTCAGCCCGAGAGTCATAGACCGTGATCCCGGGCACGCACGGGATACTATTGAGTTACATCGATGATCCATCAAATTGATTTCAAAGACTTGAGAGTAGTTAACCCAATAGACCGGTTTAGATTACTCACTGCACACTACCTTTCATTGCTCTGATTTATATTGCTGTTACACCTGTTTTACCATTTATGATCATACTTGCATTCTTTGCTACCATGTTTATATATTATTGCTTGATGTTATGACGCGCTGACGTCTGGGTTTTGCATGGCCCAGATTCCGTACCTTTGCTGCAATCCGAGCATGAATACTTCAGTCAGCAGGCTGAGCAGTGAGGACTCGTTAGTAGTTAGTTCTTTTATTTTTTCAGTATTTTCATTCCTGATGTGAGCCCGCATTATGGGACATACATTCCAGTTATTCTTGTATTAGATCTTTTGCTTCCGCATTAGTTCATTCTTGACTCATTTTATTTTGGCTTATGTATATGTATTAGATAGTTATTATTGTTCTTGATATCTTTACAGCCGTAATGTGACTGTGGAAGGATAATTCCTATCCACAGGTAGCATGGTTGTCTATGTCACGTGCCTACCTTAGCGTACTCTAGGAAGCGGGGCGTGACATCGATACTCCAGAGTAGACTAGTGTATACGCTTCTCATCCCAGCAGGGAAGATGGTCTGTTCCACAACCATTGGTATGTCGTACCGGAGATAGTATACAGGTGCTCATTGGGTTATGAGTTACACTGGACGGACTCGTTAGGAACTGCTGGTTGGTATTATACCTATCGTCAGGTAGCAGTTCCCCGGTGGCATGAGTACAGGTTAGTCCGTTGATTTAACATCACTATTCGTCTCGAGTGTGCTCCCACTGTACTTAGATTACTACCCTACCACGACTCAAAGAAGTCGTGCAAACAAGTAGTAGTTGGGTGCAGTCCCGAAGCACTTGGATGTAGTAGCAGTTAAATAGGATCTGTCTCTCCCGGTATTGCGAGTTGATATCGCGCTGTGTTCGGAAAGCCATTACACAAAGTCCCTGTCCAGGGCAAGCGAGATTTACCGGTAGGTACTCCAGTAGTTTCTCAGGGTGTATTGGGCTCTACCCCGGCAAGACTTATTGCGCTATTAGGTGTCTGACGGTTACCATCCCCTTAGGCCCGATATGCGAGTATCTTAGACGAACAGACCGGACTGTACGGAGATTGTCACAGATAGGCTTAGTAGGAGTTCGGATAAGTTTGCTCATCGGCCTTCTTATCCACAGATACCTGGGTAGCCGTTATGTGCAGCTAGTACCGCTGACGGACTTGTGGTTAAACCCACTGCCAGCGTACTGTCGAGTTTTTAGAGTCCTACACAGAGGGTTTCCTTACTTCGGACGAAACGATGTAGAGGTCGTATGGTTTTACGGCAGGGCTCCGATCATATACGTGTATTGGCTACACGGATGATGTTCGGACGGATAATACTAGTGAGTTTTGGTTTAAGCCGGATCCTAATATTATATTATTCGATTATTATTATCTCATTGTATTCGTATTTTTTGGAATATGAATACGGGTATGTATATACGGTGAGGGCATTCTTGTAATTTCACAAGACATGCTTCTAGAAGGGGACACCTCATTATTTGGATTTATCTATTTTGAGAAATAGATTAATGAGGTGGATGTCACGCCACGCTTCCCAGTGTACTAGCAGAGGACACGACTGGCCGCTATGTATTTACTCTGAAGTAAAAACGCTAAGCGTATCTAAGCAATATAAATAAAATTCACAAGAGACAGACAATAGGTATAATTGAACAACAACTTTATTTATTAACATATTTTTTTACAGTACATGGAAATGAAAATACATGGAATGAAAAGTGATGCCTAAACAGTGGCATAACAGAAATGGAAAGTACTAAAATGAAATGAAATAAGTACAAGTGGCTACGGCTCTGGATCTTCGGTAAACTGGTCCAAGTCTTCAGTGCTGGTGGGCTCGATCTCCTGAAGGTCCGATCCACCTGACAACATTCCAAAGAAGAAAGAGAAGGAATGTCGTCAGTGAACAATTGCTCGGTAAGTCCCAAAGATAAAGGAGAAGTAGAATAGACACACACACACACAGAGAGAAAGAGAGTAGCTTTTAAGGTTGTATTATATTGTATACTGTTGTATTTAGTGTTAACGCTGTTGTTTGTAGCTTGGTACAGAAGAGGCCAGTGTATACGAGAGGAGTCTCTATATGTCAGAGACTAAAGGCAAGTGGAAAACAAGGATCCGTTAGAATGCCCGGAACAACGGCGATTGAATTCAGATTAGGTGTCTTATGGTTGCAGTCTCATGCTAGTTCTAACACCTTCCATACCAATCTACCCTGTTCCCCTCCGAATGGCGGCCGAGACGTTGGGACGTCCTGCCTGAGATTCGGGGCAGATGCCAATAGGTGCAATCCGTCTGCCTCTCCGAAGATGCCAAGTTGATTTATGGCGCCATGTATCGGAGGTTTAGGCGGATGCGGCCGATGTAGCAGACTTCGTCAGATTCCCCCTCAGGGTGAGGGGTTTTTGATTGTGGGGACGCTCTTCCCTGCAGGCGCAAGCCCCTACAGTTAATTACGCTACCGCGTCGCGGTAACAACTTTCTCCTTCTCCAGATGGTCACTTCGTGTCGTGTGTTTTGTTTTATGTTTTCCTGCCCGTGGATCGTTTACGGAGACCGAGTTATGTCGTCGCCCGTAGGGCGTGGACTAGTCCAAATCCGTATCTTCTTAGATTTGGGTTTGGGGGTTTGGTTTGAGGATACACTAGCCATGCTTGAGGCTGTGATCAACTCAAACATTTGTTAAGGACACATTAGTCTAGTTTAAGGCTAAGATCAACTTAACAGGATCATTTAGATCCGACAAAGGAGTGTTTGGACCCCAATTGTTCCAATTTCAGGACATAGTAGTCCGTCGTATGTGTGGCCGTCGGGACCCGTCACCTCTCTGACGACGTTGAAGGATTACAACGACGAATGTCAGAGGAGTTCGGAGATGTACCCTCGAGCCAGAGTTAATTAGGGGGATTCATAGTCCAGTCTGCTTGAAGGTTTAAGGACGCGTTAGCCATATTTGAGGCTAAGATCAACTTAAACGGGACCGTTTAGATCCGACAAAAGAGCATATGGAGGCTCTATGGTTCTAGTTTAAGGACATTGTGGTCCATGGGTAGTTTAAGGACATTGCGGTCCGTGGGTAGTTTAAGGACATTGCGGTCCGTGGGTATTTTAAGGACATTGCGGTCCGTTGGTAGTTTTAAGACATCTCGGTCAAGGTTAAGGACGTCATAGTCCATGGGTTTAAGGACTCCACAGTCCGGTATGTGCTCTGGGTGCTTCACACGGGTTCACTGCCGTGCTAGGCGAGGACCAGGCTCCGCTCTGGATGCTTAGCACGGGTTCATTGCCGTGCTAGGCGAGGACCAGGATCCGCTCTGGACGTTTTCCGCGGGGTCAAAGAGTGACGTTATCCACGTTCCACGTAACCAGGAATTTTGTGTTATGCATGGGTTTAAGGACCCCACAGTCCATATCATGAATGGTCTTCGGGACCCGTCACCTCTTTGAAGACATTGAGGGATTACAATGCCAAGTATCAAAGGAGTGAAGAGATGTACCCTAGAACCGGGATGGATTAAATGGTCCTTGGCCCAATTTGGGTCAAGACTGATCAATTATGTTATGAGCCTACCGGCCCAGTTAATCACAAATTGAGGACTTATGGCCAGCTTGGGCTAAGTCCAGTCAGGTCTGGAATATTGACTCTTTGTTGGTCCATTGAGGGAGAATGTTTGCCTCTATCCCCTTTAGCCAATTGGGCCAAAGCCTAGTGTTAAACACTTCAGAGCAATCAGTGTTTGAACACTGGGAATAAGGTTGTTGAGTTAGTGTTCAACACTAAGAGATAATTGGTGTTAAACACCAGCAATAAGGCTTTTTCAAATTAGTGTTAAACACTAAAACGGATCAGTGTTGAATCCTGCCAATAAGGCTTTTTAATCAGCATTGAATGCTAAGGCTCGACAGTGTTTTAACACTGGGCTTGAGAGTTTTAATTTTAGTGTTAAACACTAAGGCAAGAAGGGTCACGTGGCAGCACGTGAGGGCGCCCTCCCTTCGTTTGTTCCGCTGAAATCATCATTTCCTTCATAGCATCACGTGCCGTCACGTGATAGGCATTCAAATGTCTTTGTGTCAAGGCTTCTGCTGAGGGTCACGTGGGTCACGTGGGGTGCTGCCTCAAAGGGGCTTTCTGTAGGGGTTTTGGGGGGTCACGTGGTAGCACGTGACCCTGCCTCTATGTAGTTTCTAGAGGATCTGTTGATCTTTCTTTTCAGGAATTAAATTCCTCTGGCTTTAATTTTCAAAGGAATTAAATTCCTACTTCCCTTTCGATCCTTGAACCTTCTGTAGGAATTAGATTCCTCGTTTATGTGAAGGATTGAATAGGGTTAAACCCTAATAAAAAACTTTTTAAGGAATCAAACTTCCGTTTCCCGTCAGATTATGATTAAGGGACTTAAATTCCCATTGTTTCAACAGAACTAAATTCTTAATTAGGGTTAAACCCTGCTCCTTTTTATTTTGAAGGAATTAAATTCCCATAACACAGGGTCAAGCCCTACTTTTATCTTAGAGGAATTAAATTCCTATAGTTCTGTGAGAATTAAATTCTCATGCTTGCATTCTTTCTCTATGTTTTGGATCTGCATGGCAGGATCTCAACCCATTGAGAATTAAATTCTCAACCTTAAGGGGAGATGTGCACTTTGCAGATCCTCTATCAAAGAGAGAAGAAATTTGCTCTTCTGTTTTATATATTAGAGTTAAACTCTATAGAGAATTAAATTCTCTTTCTTTCGAAAGGCTTCCCCTTTCTTACCTAGGGTTTTTTGCAGAAGATCCGAGTCTTTTCAAAGTATCAAAGCTCTCCTCCTTTTTTCTTTTCTCTTCTCCGCGCATGTCTATATTTTTTCTCTTGGCTCCTATTTATAGGAGAAGCAACTGAATCAGTTAGTTTTGTGACGAATCTTCATTGAGAGATTTGATTTGCATCCTTCATTCGTTCTGGACCTTTGGATTATTAGGTGAATTTCATTCACCGTTGGATTTCAAATCCAGAGATTCTCCCTTTTTATTTCGGTTAGATTTAAGGGGGAAATCTTTCCAAACCCGAGATTTTCCATAAATAGATGATATTTAATCATCTCTGAATCTTTAATTTGATTGGATGCATATAGTTGCGTTCCTTTGGAAAGATTTGCATTTCTCTCAGAATTTAATTCTGTTGACAAAAAGGGCTTTGAAAGCCGGTCACGTGTGACCACGTGATCCATGGTCACGTGTGAGCACGTGACCCCCTTTGGAATGAGCCTTTTCCTTTCTTCTGATTGTTGCTTAAGCGTCACGTGCCACCACGTGACTCTTGGTCACGTGTGAGCACGTGACCCTTGTTTGAACTCTCTTTCCTTGGTTCGTCTGGAGAACGAGTCTACTGTCTTGAACGTCACGTGCCAACACGTGACCCTGGTCACGTGGAAGCACGTGACCTCTTCTGAATCCTTTTTCTTGACTTGATCAGAGAACTTGTGTGTCTTCGACGCTTGTATTCAAATGTCACGTGTCGCCACGTGACCCTGGTCACGTGGGAGCACGTGACTCTTTCTGAAGCCCATTTTCTTCAGCGTAGTCAGGAGACTGAACTCGACTTGATGATGCTTTTAAGGTGTCACGTGCCAACACGTGACCGCTAGTCACGTGTAAGCACGTGACTCTCCTCTGAAGCTTTTCCCAGAAGCTTTCCTGATTTTAAATCAGGAAACATACCCCTTATAAACCCCGCGATATCTTGATTGTATTGTTTGTATTGTTTGAATTGTAAATGTGTTGTTTGTACTGTTTTGTAAATGTAAATGGAGGACTTGTATTGTAAATGGAAGACTTGCCGAAACCATGATATCGTATAAATGGAAATGGAGGTACTGGATAATCATGTAAATGGAATATATCCATGGTTCGGTTCAGTCAAGTTATATAGATTGTATGGATTGATGGATTCATATTGAATTGTAGTTTTTACTTGAATCATATTCAAGTCAGATTATTTTATAATGAGACTCAGTCTGAGTCAAAACAATTAGAAAAGAAATTGAATCCTGAATTAGGTTTTGGTGTTATCGGTAATCGCTGCACATGGGCGACAGGATTTGTGTTTTTTTCAAAGACGATTACCGTGTTGATAACATCGTTTATTAAGTTGTCTACCTTAAATAGGTAAGCACCCACTTCTTCGGCTCCCTGAGGATCAAGAGATTGGTCTCGCTTAAACCTATATTTACTAGGGTCCTTATTGTAATTTATAAAACTTGAGGGGGGTTTATGTAAAAATAATTTGTATAATTTTCAAAATACACCTCAAGTATTTTATTATCGTCTTTAGAGTTTTTATTGATGTATATTTGATATATATGACATTTTTAGTGAATAAAACCTAATTTCATAATATATGGTATTAAATTGTAAAGTATTGAACTTGTATGGAATTGCATGGTATTTTCATGTAAAATGATTCCTTTGATCTAGAAAAGGTTGAATATTTATACTATATCAAAAATTAGATATTTTGATGATACATATATGTATATATTTATATAAAATAATTTTAATTTATTATTTTCTAGAAATCTCATTTTCTTAAGATATTTGTATTTTAAATCTTTCGAGACCAAATGCTCCTTGCGGAGGTCTGCATCTCGCACTACTAAGCCCGAGCATGTGTGATAATCCGCACCATCTCGAACGGGTTCTTCAAATGGGTTGTAGCGGCGCTTTGCAAAGACTTGTTTAAAATACATAATCTCGTGAAAATGGTTTTTATAAGTTAAAGGTAGTTTTGTGTAAAACGGTATTTTTCCAAATCTATATTTCCCAAAAGCTATCGTGCTATGTTGTATATGAGTGTTGTGAAGAGGTAGGTCATTACCTCGTGATCTATCTAAAAGTATAGCAAGATATATGATGTTTAATGTCAAAACTAAACTACATGGTATTTTTCTGAAAAAGTGCGATAAAAATTACAATATGAATTCTTTTGCTATGAACTTGTTCAACATGTTTTGTTAATGATTAATAGTCATGATGTGCAAGATTGGTATTGTTGTATTTAAGAAAATTGGAACTTATTAAGGAAAACCGAATCGAAAGTCGGTTTAACTCCGTTTCCGTCGGGTTTTGGAAATACGAGTTTTTAGATTAGAAAAGAGAAGGGGGAAGAGTGACTTACTAGATTAGATCTTAGAAAAGAGGAAGGGGGAGTGGAAGTAGGTTCCGGTACATCGTTTCGTCGCCGGGAGCTCCTAGGGTCGTCGTCGGAAGTTCGCCGGAGTTTCGCCCTTCCCTAACTCCACTTGCACACAAAATATCTAGAGAGTTTTCTTGAGAGTTTGGACAGAATTTGTGAGGGGCGTGTGTTTAGGGGTGGTATTTATAGGGTAAAACTAGAGTTATGGTAGGTGAAAAGGTGAGAAGAAAATGTATTAAATTTTGTATTAAAAATGGAGTAAATATAAGTATACAGGGGTTTAAAGAAGGCCAAAAGATACAGAATCCAAGAAGACAACTCGGCGATCCAAGGTGAATCGGCCGGCGGCGGGGGCCGAGTCGGCCTGCGGCGGCGGCCGAGTCGGCCGGTCCGCCGGTCGAGTCAGGCCGAGTCGGCCCCCCTTGCTGCCACGTGTACTACGTCGTTTGGTGTAGCTCCTGGGTCACTTTGTTTTATATGTAATTTTTGGTTTTACGGGTTTAGCACGTGTAGACTCTTGGAATTCTAAAAAGATTAAAATAAAACAATATTAAAAATAATGTGGCTAATGGGATTTGAACTCTGGTGCTTTGGATCAGTAGTGTAAGGTCTTACCAATGAGCTACAAGCTCCTTCTTGTTATTAAAAAGCAAAACAAACTTATAACTTGTGCTCAGGCAAAAATACCCTTTTCTGTATTTTTGAAAAAAATTGTACAGAAAGTTTAGGGTTGTTACATTCTACCCTGCTTATAAAAATTTCGTCCTCGAAATTTGTAAAAAGGAAATTGTAACAAATTCAAGGAAAGTTTAGTAGTGTATGAAGAATAACAAAGGATTTGAGAATGTGAAAGAGAATCACCGGTGTTATCTTGACCTACAGCCTCGGATTCTACGGCTGCTAATGTGAAAGTCTGACGCTGTAGTACATTCCTCCTAAATGGAGGCACATTCTGTCCTTGGGGCATGTTTCTCTGCCCTCGAGGCATGTCCCTCCTTTCTTGTTGGAATTGGAGAATAGGCTGTGCATGTGGTGGAGCAGCGAGTGCTAGATGAGGTGCAGGAGCCTGGATAGCTGACCGCTGCGAGTAGTTGGTGGGTGTATGATCTGGGTTGCTTCTATAAAGACAGTCTACAATTCCATGATTGGATGCGACACAAATTAGACACAGGCCTTTTGTGCGCCTACAGTCCTTCCACAAATGTCCC
The DNA here is from genome assembly GCA_030015575.1 of Agapanthus africanus. Classification (NCBI taxonomy): domain Eukaryota; kingdom Viridiplantae; phylum Streptophyta; class Magnoliopsida; order Asparagales; family Amaryllidaceae; genus Agapanthus; species Agapanthus africanus. Next base: position 4,073,990 of record JASDDO010000018.1, read on the forward strand.
TTTGTCCTGCTGTAGTAGCAAAAGTCTGGACTCGACTGGTTATTGATTTCTTCCGATCTTCTGGGTTCAACAGTTGGTCTTGAAGAGGCTCCTCCTGCCATCTGATTGGCAGGGCGCTTAACTCCGGAAGATTGAGGTCTGCCCTTCCTCTTCACCACTGCTTCGTATCTTCGGGCAGCTTTCAAAGCCAAATCATGGGTTGGGAAATCCCCTGTAGCTAGAGCAGCTTGGATTTCTGGGTCCAACCCTTGCTAAAATCTTCTAGCTCTGATCTCAGCAGTCGGTATGAGATGGGCCGCAAACCTGTTACGGTCTTATGTTAGCTGTGTAGTATGTGATATAAAATCGAACATTGAGACATATCTTACCGACTGAGCATGGTGAACTCAGCGTCATATTCATCTACTGACTTGATCCACATTGAACCTTGTTGCAGATGGATGAACTGCTGTTCCATATCAAAGCGGGCAGTCTCAGGGAAGTACTTTGCATCGAACATGTCGCGGAAAGTCTTCCATTCGATAGGTTAGTCAAGACGGCTTTCTTCCGCCTTCCATCAGACCCGTGCATTGTCCGTAAGTTGCATCTTCGCAACTCGGACCCAAGCTACCTCTGGCACTTATGCTGCTGTCAGGTCGTCCTCGATACTCTGAGCCAATTCCTCAGCTTCTAGAGGGCTCTCTTTTCCTGAGAACTGTTTGGGGTGCAAAGCCCTAAATTGCTTCACCCCAGGTGCTTCTGCCTCGGGACGGTTTATTAAAAGAGCAGTCTGCTGCTGCTGTCCTTCTAAGAGGCTGCAGACCGCCTCAAGCAGAACCGTCTGCTCGTTGATCGGAGCAGGGATGACAGGTGTGAGTGATAGTGGTGGGGGAGTGTTGTTGAAGTTGGTGCTGGTGTTGTTCGGGGAATCCATAACCTTGAATGAAAAATTTAGGTTAGGACAGATTCAAAGTATATGATTCAAAGAATATGAAATGATAAGATTCAAGGAGTATGGATTGTAAAGAATGTTTTCAGTTGCTGGTTCTTGTGTTATATTGCTTAGGTTGTTCACGCAGAACAGAACCACATGGTAGTGTTCCATACAGCTCTGACCTGTATGGGCCACCAACAAAAATCTGTCACGCCCCGCTTCCCAGTATACGGGTAGAGGATGCGACTTGCCGCTACGTATTTACTCTGAAGTAAATACGCTAAGCGTATCTAAGCAATATAAATAAAATGCACAAGAGACAAAGACAATAGGTATAATTGAACAACAACTTAATTTATTAACATTCTTTTACAGTACATGGAAATGAAAATACATGGAATGAAAAGCGATGCCTAAACAGTGGCATAACAGAAATGGAAAGTACTAAAATGAAATGAAATAAGTACAAGTGGCTACAGCTCTGGATCTTCGGTAAACTGGTCCAAGTCTTCAGTGCTGGTGGGCTCGATCTCCTGAAGCTCCGATCCACCTGACAACATTCCAAAGAAGAAAGAGAAGGAATGTCGTCAGCGAACAATCGCTCGGTAAGTCCCAAAGATAAGGGAGAAGTAGAATAGACACACACACACACACACACACACAGAGAGAGTAGCTTTTAAGGTTGTATTATATTGTATACTGTTGTATTTAGTGTTAACGCTGTTGGTTGTAGCTTGGTACAGAAGAGGCCAGTATATACAAGAGGAGTCTCTATATGCCAGAGACTAAAGGCAAGTGGAGTATAAGGATCCGTTAGAATGCCCGGAACAACGGCGATTGAATTCATGTTAGGTGTCTTATGGTTGCAGTCTTGTGTCGCTTCTAACACCTTCCGTACCAATCTACCCCTTATAAACCCCGCGATGTATTGATTGTATTGTTTGTATTGTTTGAATTGTAAATGTGTTGTTTGTACTGTTTTGTAAATGTAAATGGAAGACTTGTATTGTAAATGGAAGACTTGTCGAAACCATGATATCGTATAAATGGAAACGGAGGTACTGGATAATCATGTAAATGGAATATATCCATGGTTCGGTTCAGTCAAGTTATATAGATTGTATAGATTGTATGGATTCATGGATTCATGTTGAATTGTAGTTTGTACTTGAATCATATTCAAGTCTGTTAGTGTATATGCCCTAGAGGCCATTACTGTATCATACTAGTTTGTATATTACTTAATGGAAGCTTGGGATATTCACCTTGTATAGACAATCTTGCTCAATATAGTAGTATGCTACTTGGTTTGTTTCTGCTTTAATGTGTACATGTGTTTATTTTAGTATATCACCTATACACATTAGTGGAGCCCTTAGGATCTTTGCTTGATTACCAGCGTTGTGATGGCAGTCACACTAGTGGGGGCTGGGTAATCCACAAGCACATCCTTATGCAGCTCCCTAGTCGTAGGACTATCGAGACAGGGCATCGATACTCCGGAGTAGACTAGCGTATGCGCTTCTCATCCCAGTGTGGGAGACGGTCTGTCCCACATCCGTCAGTACGTCGTACTTGAGGTAGTATACGGGTGCTCGTTAGGTTACGAGTACACTGGACAGGACTCGTTGGGAACTGTTGGTTGGTACTATACCTATCGTCAGTTATCAGTTCCCAGGTGACATGAGTACAGCTTAGTCCGCTGACTTGACACTGTCATTTCGCCTCGAGTGTGTTCCCACTGTACTTAGATTACTACCCTACCACGGCTCAAAGGTGTCGTGCAAACAGGTAGTAGTTGGGTGCAGTCCCGAAGCACTTGGAGGCAGTGACGGTTAGACAGGATTCGTCTCTCCCGGTATTGGGGGTTGACATCGCGCTGTGTCTAGAAGAGCCATTACACGAGTAGTCCCTGGCCAGGGCAAGCGAGATATACTGGTAGGTTTCCAGTGTTATCTCAGGGTGTTCTGGGCTACACCCCGACACGACTTGTACCGCTAGTAGGGGACTGACGTTTACCGCCCCCTAGGCCCGCCATGCGATGTATCAGACGAACAGACCGGACTGTACGGAGATTGTCATATTCAGGCTCAGTAGGAGTTCAGATGGGTTTCACCTCGTCCGTCTTCTTGTCCGCATCTACCTGGGGACCGTTACGCACAGCTAGTGCCGCTTGCGGTCTGTGGTTAAACCCACTGCCAGCGTAGTGTCGAGTCTTTAGAGTCCCACACAGAAAGCTATTCGCCTTTAGGCAAAAGAGTAGAGGTCGCATGGTTTTGCGACAGAGTTCGGTCACATCCGTGCACTTGTGCACGTTTAGTGTCCGGACAGTTAACACTAGCGGGCTTTGGTTTAAGCCAGATCCTAGTCTACGTTTTGGGATTGGTTTTATCTCGTTTGGATTCGTGTTCCTCGGAACGCGGATGCGGGTGTGTATGCACAGTTGACAGAGAGACAGAGGCAGAGGATTCTCATTGGGGTTGACTGTTAACTGTTGACTATTGACTTTTTGCCAAACCCTAATGAGAATAAGAAATATGATTAACAATAATATTAATTAAGTATTATAGTGACATTGTTGTTGAGGGGTTGACTTTGTTGACCGGTTGACTAGGTTGGACTAGCTGACCATCATCATGACAATGACTATCATTACATGGCAAAGACTTTTGCTTGCTTGTTTCTTCTTGCAAAATGAGTGCATGAAATGATATGGCCATTTTGACTTGAACCATCACATAATACTTGATTACTATTTTTGTTATGATGGTTTTGGATTATGAGAGCTTGGATGGCAAAAGAGTTACTCATTCTCTCATTTCCTTTCTCTCTCTTGCTTGAGCGCTCCCTCTTGCTCTTCCTCTTTCTCTCTCTCTAGCTCAAGGCAACTCCCTCTCATGAGTTGAGAAACATTGCCTTAGAGATAAAAGAAAACCCAAATCACTTCTCTACTCATCCTAGTTCACAAGGTTTAGCAAACCAAGTGTTCTAGTTTCTTCAAGTTCGAAGAAGAAACCAAAGGTAGAAGCTTTCAGGTGGATCCATCTTCGGCGCAAGGAGACGACGAGGTGAGGCCGATCCGTACACCGGAAAGAGTTGAAGACGAAGGAGTTCAAGAAAGGTATAACCCCCTAACCGAGTAGGTAAAACTCTTGTTAGGTTTGTTAGTTAGTTGTTTAACAAAGATCCGTATTTTGAGTCCATGTTACCACCTCTTGAAAATCGTTTTTCATCATTTCCGCAAGCCCGTAAGTACCGGGAGAGGTAACGTGGACTTACAGTGGTATCAGAGTCTAGTTAAACACTATCTAACATGTTAGCAATGTAAGTAAAAGTTCGATCGAAAAAAATATCACGAAACATACCCGAGTAGCATAGTTTCTGCCGATTTTTTCCTCTGTTCCAAAAGTAATAAATCATACATGAAAAATCGGCTCAGGCTTTTGTTAAGACACCCAAGAAAATTGGTCCAACGAACCGGTCAAGTCGCCGCGGAAACGCGGCGGGAGCACGCTCCCGCCGCGGTTCCGCGGCCGAGTTGACTCGGCCGTGGCACAATTTTGCTGCAGTGTGTTTCTGGGGTTGTTTTGGGATTTTTAAAATATGTTTTTTCTGCCCAGATTTTCCAGAAAGAAAAATTTGTTTTTGGGGCTTAAAATCCGTATTTTGATCGAACTTCTAAAGACTAAAGCTAACGGGTTTATATCTGTGATGTGATATATGTATTGAACGTCTGCTAATCGCTATATGTCGATTAGTGGGGGTTATACATATCTGTGATCTGTAATGTTGATGGTATGTGTATATGAATTCATTGGATTGTCGCGGATGAATAGCCGGGGGTTGTGAGATGAGAGTTTTTCCTTTTATCTTTCAATTCATGTAATATGTAAATTGATGTAATATTATTTTTTGGCCGCACAACCGGGTCGGGGTTGTAGCCGTCATTGTATAATTTCTTTTTACTGTTTTTGCTCCTAGGATAGACCCAAGGTGGGGTGCACAAACTACCGGGTATCTCGAAGTGCCGAGTGGCCTACTCACGTCGTTGAGGGAGGTTACTCCACTTCGGATATTTGGCAGGTAGTTTGCCGCACCCGTAGGGGTCTAGGGTGGGGTATTGGCTATTCATCGCGACCGTGTAATCCGCTTTTCGTTACAGGCTCGTACGAATTGTGGATTCCTAGTATATCCAATGTGTTCATCTGTGATCTGAAATGGCTATCATTGCAATATATCTATATATGATATTATTTAGGCGTTGCTTATGTTTTGCATCCGCGCTAGTCCAGCCCCCGCTCTGTATTTAGTTAAGTAACCTAACGGGTAATGACGGGGCCCCGTGGAGAATGCGGATGGCATAAGCGTACGTCATATTTTGGTTGTTTTCTGCAATGGTAGGATTAAATGATGGGACGAATTGGAATTAATGCAAGAAAAATAAACCAAGTAAAAGTCGTTGGAACACTTTCAAAACCACTCGGTTTCTTTTCAAAAATAACTTTTAAACGCGGAGCTTAAGCCACTCCTTTTAAAAGCTCTCTCGTTCCTTCGATTATATCAAGTTCACTACGTTCACGGTTTCGCCAAAACCATTCGTAGCCCTCCGTCGTCTCACATGAATGGTCAATAAGTATTCAAGCTATGTATGTTGGCCAAAGTCAAGGCATAGTGATTGGTAGCTATTGGGTATTCATGTGCAGCATAGATAGATGTGTTGGTTTGGGGCAGTCGTTCTACCATTTTGGCCAAAGTCAAGGGTATGTGCGGGTGGGCTCAAATTAACCTGGAGAATGACGGGTAGAACTTGACATGCGACTTATGATATTTTGGCCAAAGTCAAGGTCATAAGAGCATGAGGAAAAAATCCACATCGGGAGTTTCAAAAGAACTGAAACTTGCTAGCACTGCATACTATTTGGAATGTGATGATTCTGGTAGGATTCCTTCAGTTTTGTCACGCGATGATATTTGGATCCCGATCCTACTGTGAGTATATGCTACTTCTCGGGAAATTTCTCACTTAACGATCAATCCTATAAACCAAGTAGGTGTCTAGAAAGGTGTTAGCGGGGCTATGCCCCCAGGGAAAAGAGCTTATTTAATTAAGGAACTTCGCGAAAGCGTTGGAAAACCTCCCTCGAAGTACCGACACTAGCCTGGCCGAACGGTTAAGCAAGTATTGTACGGTGAGATTGATCCTGACTAATTCTTCCTTTTTGGTTTGAGGAGGGATTCGAGAGACAGTGAGAGCCATCCTGTTTAGACAAATTAAAAACCACTCTAAACTTGCAAGAGCATCATGCTAAAGTGTTTCTTCTCTCTCTCCTAATTGCAGCGACCAGACATCATGACCGGACTTAAGTTACTACTAGATAAAAACATACTGACAGGGCCAAACTACAAAGATTGGCTCAGGAATGTCAAAATGGCAATCACTTATGACAAGTTGGGGTATCTTCTTACCACCAAAGCTCCCCCTGTCCCAGGTCCCAAAACCAGCGTCGCGGATAGGGAAATCCGTAAGACCTGGGAAATCGACTGCGCGAAGACCAAGTGCCTCATGCTTGCCTCTATGGACAACGAACATCAGAGGAGGCACGAGAATATGGACCTCGAATCCATATTTCTCCATACAAAAAAACTGTATGGAGAGCAATCTCGTATCGCCAGATACGAAGTGTCGAAAAAGCTGTTTTCGGCAAGGTTGGCCGTCGGATCATCGGTAGCGGAACACGTGCTTAAGATGATTGGCTTCATTGAGGAGCTCGCGGACCTTGGGACCACGTTGGAGAATGAGCTCTATACGTACTTGATTCTTCAGTCCCTTCCTTCCACTTACGCCCAGTTCATCCTGAATTTCAACTTGCAAGAAAAGGAAGTTGAACTTTCAGAGCTCCTCAACATGCTGAGGAGTGCAGAGGGCACCCTACAGAAAGGTAGGGAAACATCCACTTTGTTTGTAGGAGGATCTTCCTCTTCTAGGTCCAAGGCGAAAGCCAAGAGAAAGAAGAAGAAAGCCCCCGCCAAACCAAGGGGCGGTGTTAGTAAAGTGGATACGAAGGGAAAAGGCAAAAGCAACAAAGATAGCGGGGAAACTTGTGGGGAAGGAAGAGTGCTTTTACTGTCATAAGAGTGGGCACTGGAAGAAAGATTGCAGGGCTTGGAAAGCCAGAACACAGGATCTGAAGCAAGTTGCGGCTTCAGCTTCAGGTGTGTATGTTATTGAAAACTGTCTATCAATAAACTCTACTTCCTGGGTATTGGATACCGGATCAGGATCTCATATCTGTAATTCTTTGCAGGCGTTGAGAAACCGTAGGTTTTTGAAGGCAGGTGACATGACCCTCAAAGTTGCAAACGGAGCTAGCATGGATGCTAAGGCCGTGGGGGACTATCACCTGGGAATGTCAGATGGACATGTTTTGGTTTTACGTAATTGCTTTTTTGTACCCAACGCAACTTGTAATATCATTTCTGTATCTTTGATTTCTAAAGAAGGTTATGAATTTGCGTTTGTAAGTAATGTTGTAAACATTTACCTTAATCAAGTTCTGATTGGGTCAGGTACATTAAGCAATGGTATATACGTATTAAACCAACCACAGATTTTCAATGTCCAGAATACACACAAAAGAAAGTCTCCGGAAATAAATCAGGCTTTCTTATGGCATTGTAGACTGGGTCACATCAATAAGAGAAGGTTGACGAAGTTACATACAGAAGGATATTTGGATCCGTTCGAATATCAATCGTATGCCACTTGTCAATTCTGTCTCAAAGGAAAGATGACAAAGACTCCGTTCACTAGACACGGAGTAAGAGCGAGCGAGCTCTTGGGACTCGTACACAGCGACGTGTGCGGTCCAATGTCTACACATGCGCGAAGCGGTTATTCTTACTTCATTACTTTTATGGATGAATTTTCAAGGTACGGTTATGTCTTCTTAATGAAACATAAATCCGAAGCCTTTGGAAAATTCCAGGAATGTAAGAATGAAGTAGAAAAACAAACCGGCAAAAGTATCAAGACACTAAGATCTAATCGAGGTGGTGAATACTTGAGTGCCGAGTTCCTGGATTACTTAAAAGAGAATGGAATTCTCTCTCAGCTTACTCCTCCATACACTCCGCAACATAACGGTGTATCGGAGAGACGAAACCGAACCCTATTGGATATGGTACGGTCCATGATGAGTAACGCTGAGTTACCGCGATCATTCTGGGGATATGCACTAGAATCAGCTGCATACCTTTTAAACCGAGTTCCAACTAAGACTGTGCCTACTACACCATATCAGATGTGGTGTGGGAAGAGACCCTATCTTAATCGCATTAAGACATGGGAAAGTCCAGCTTTTGTCAAAAAGCAGCATGCGGACAAGCTCGAGGCACGCTCAGTACAGTGCAAGTTTGTGGGATATCCAAAGAACTCCAAGGGATATTTCTTCTATTGCGAAGAGGAACAAAAGGTTTTTGTTTCTCGGCATGCCCACTTCTTGGAAACTCAGTTTTTGGAGAATCAGATAAGTGGGAGCGCAATAGAACTGGAAGAAATTCCAGAACCACAGACTATTACTGAAAGCTTAGTAGAACCAGAGGGTTCAAAAGAACAAGACATTCCTACGCTGCTCCGCAGGAGTAGTAGGAAATCTCATCTGCCCGAGAGATACTACGGTTTTCTCATAGACGGGGATATAGAGGATTGCATCATTGATTATGATGAGCCGACTAGCTTCCAGCAGGCCATTCAGAGCGTTGACTCGGTAAAATGGCTGGATGCAATGCGGACCGAAATGGAGTCCATGTACACCAACAAAGTATGGACGTTAGACGTTGCTCCAGATGGGGTAAAACCCGTAGGATGCAAGTGGATCTTCAAAAGGAAGATTGGTGTAGATGGACAGGTTGAGACCTATAAAGCTAGACTTGTTGCAAAGGGTTTTCGTCAAAGACCTGCTTTGGACTATGACGAGACCTTTTCTCCAGTGGCTATGCTGAAATCCATTCGGATCCTTCTTTCCATTGCTGCCTTCCACGATTATGAGATTTGGCAGATGGACGTAAAGACCGCTTTTCTAAATGGAAATTTAGAGGAGTGTGTTTATATGGACCAGCCAGAGGGTTTCATTCAGAGTGGGAGCAGCGGAAAGGTGTGCAAGTTGCTTAAGTCCATCTATGGACTAAAGCAGGCATCACGGAGTTGGAACATCTGTTTTGATGAGACGGTCAAAGAATTTGGCTTTATCAAAAATCCAGATGAACCATGCATCTATAGTAGATTTGTAGCGAGAACTGTAGTATTCCTCGTTTTATACGTGGATGACATTCTCTTAATAGGAAATGACATTCCTATGCTACAATCTGTCAAAGGGTTCTTGTCACACAGGTTCTCCATGAAAGACCTGGGTGATGCCTCATACATTCTGGGGATCCGGATCTATCGTGACAGATCCAAGAGGATACTGGGACTCTCACAGTCCAGGTACATCGACACCATACTGAAAAGATTCAGTATGGAAGATTCCAAGCGCGGTAATCTACCGGCTTGTCATGGGATCACCCTCTCCAAAGAGATGTCTCCCAAGACTGATTTAGAAAGGGATCGCATGTCTATTATACCCTACGCTTCTGCGGTAGGCTCTATAATGTATGCGATGTTGTGTACCAGACCAGATGTAGCTTATGCACTGAGTGTGGTAAGTCGGTATCAGTCAAACCCTGGGGAGAAACACCGGATAGCAGTAAAGAACATTCTCAAGTACTTGAGAAGGACTAAGGAGATGTTCTTGGTGTATGGCGGAAAAGACCTCCAGATCGAGGCCTTTGCTGACTCCAGCTTCCAGAGTGACAAGGATGATTCCAAGTCCATGTCGGATTATGTCTTTACCCTCAATGGAGGGGCGGTGTGTTGGAAGAGCTCCAAACAGGAAACCGTTGCTGACTCGACGATGGAAGCGGAATATATCGCTGCTGCAGATGCCGCAAAAGAAGCCGTCTGGATAAGGAAGTTCTTAACTGAACTTCAGGTGGTTCCATCCATTGTTGATCCAATACCTCTGTATTGCGACAACAACGGGGCTATAGCTTTAGCGAAGGAACCCAGGTCCCATCAGAGATCCAGACACATCTTGAGGCGGTATCACCTGATCAGGGAGATCGTGGGTCTCCAGGAGATCGAGGTTCGAAGAGTTTCTACGGAAGATAACACTGCTGATCCACTCACGAAGGCCTTACCCCAGACTCAGTTCGAGCGGCTGATCGAGATGATAGGTCTTCGATACGCCAGTACATGGCCTTAGTGCAAGTGGGAGATTGTTAGTGTATATGCCCTAGAGGCCATTACTGTATCGTACTAGTTTGTATATTACTTAATGGAAGCTTGGGATATTCACCTTGTATAGACAATCTTGCTCAATATAGTAGTATGCTACTTAGTTTGTTTCTGCTTTAATGTGTACATGTGTTTATTTTAGTATTTCACCTATACACATTAGTGGAGACCTTAGGATCTTTGCTTGATTACCAGCGTTGTGATGGCAGTCACACTAGTGGGGGTTGGGTAATCCACAAGCGCATCCTTATGCAGGTCCGTAGTCGTAGGACTATCGAGACAGGGCATCGATACTCCGGTGTAGACTAGCGTATGCGCTTCTCATCCCAGTGTGGGAGACGGTCTGTCCCACAGCCGTCAGTACGTCGTACTTGAGATAGTATGCGGGTGCTCGTTAGGTTACGAGTACACTGGACAGGACTCGTTGGGAACTGTTGGTTGGTATTATACCTATCGTCAGTTATCAGTTCCCAGGTGACATGAGTACAGCTTAGTCCGCTGATTTGACACTGTCACTTCGCCTCGAGTGTGTTCCCACTGTACTTAGATTACTACCCTACCACGGCTCAAAGGAGTCGTGCAAACAGGTAGTAGTTGGGTGCAGTCCCGAAGCACTTGGAGGCAGTGACGGTTAGACAGGATTCGTCTCTCCCGGTATTGGGGGTTGACATCACGCTGTGTCTAGGAGAGCCATTACACGAGTAGTCCCTGGCCAGGGCAAGTGAGATATACTGGTAGGTTTCCAGTATTATCTCAGGGTGTTCTGGGCTACACCCCGACACGACTTGTACCGCTAGTAGGGGACTGACGTTTACCGCCCCCTAGGCCCGCCATGCGATGTATCAGACGAACAGACCGGACTGTATGGAGATTGTCACATTCAGGCTCAGTAGGAGTTCAGATAGGTTTTACCTCGTCCGTCTTCTTGTCCGCATCTACCTGGGGACCGTTACGCACAGCTAGTGCCGCTTGCGGTCTGTGGTTAAACCCACTGCCAGCGTAGTGTCGAGTCTTTAGAGTCCCACACAGAAAGCTATTCGCCTTTAGGCAAAAGAGTAGAGGTCGCATGGTTTTGCGACAGGTCGCATGGTTTTGCGACAGGGTTCGGTCACATCCGTGCACTTGTGCACGTTTAGTGTCCGGATAGTTAACACTAGCGGGCTTTGGTTTAAGCCAGATCCTAGTGTACGTTTTGGGATTGGTTTTATCTCGTTTGGATTCGTGTTCCTCGGAACGCGGATGCGGGTGTGTATGCACAGTTGACAGAGAGACAGAGGCAGAGGATTCTCATTGGGGTTGTTGACTGTTGACTGTTGACTATTGACTTTTTGCCAAACCCTAATGAGAATAAGAAATATGATTAGCAATAATATTAATTAAGTATTATAGTGACATAGTTGTTGAGGGGTTGACTTTGTTGACTTGTTGACTTTGTTGACCGGTTGACTAGGTTGGACTAGTTGACCATCATCATGACAATGACTATCATTACATGGCAAAGACTTTTGCTTGCTTGTTTCTTCTTGCAAAATGAGTGCATGAAATGATATGGCCATTTTGACTTGAACCATCACATAATACTTGATTACTATTTTTTTTATGATGGTTTTGGATTATGAGAGCTTGGATGACAAAAGAGTTACTCATTCTCTCATTTCCTTTCTCTCTCTTGCTTGAGCTCTCCCTCTTGCTCTTGCTCTTTCTCTCTCTCTAGCTCAAGGCAACTCCCTCTCATGAGTTGAGAAACATTGCCTTAAAGATAAAAGAAAATCCAAATCACTTCTCTACTCATCCTAGTTCACAAGGTTTAGCAAACCAAGTGTTCTAGTTTCTTCAAGTTCGAAGAAGAAACCAAAGGTAGAAGCTTTCAGGTGGATCCATCTTCGGCGCAAGGAGACGACGAGGTGAGGCCGATCCGTACACCGGAAAGAGTTGAAGATGAAGGAGTTCAAGAAAGGTATAACCCCCTAACCGAGTAGGTAAAACTCTTGTTAGGTTTGTTAGTTAGTTGTTTAACAAAGATCCGTATTTTGAGTCCATGTTACCACCTCTTGAAAATCGTTTTTCATCATTTCCGCAAGCCCGTAAGTACCGGGAGAGGTAACGTGGACTTACAAAGTCAGATTATTTTGTAATAAGACTCAGTCTGAGTCAGAACAATTAGAAAAGAAATTGAATCCTGAATTAGATTTTGGTGTTATCGGTAACCGCTGCACATGGACGGCAGCATTTGTGTCTTTTTCAAAGACGATTATCGTGTTGATAACACCGTTTATTAAGTTGTCTACCTTAAATAGGCAAGCACCCACTTCTCCGGCTCCTTGAGGCTCAAGAGATTGGTCCCGCTTAAACCTATATTTACTAGGGTCCTTATTGTAAGTTATAAAACTTGAGGGGGTTTTATGTAAAATAATTTGTATAATTTTCAAAATACACCTCAAGTATTTTATTATCGTCTTTAGAGTTTTTATTGATGTATATTTGATATATGTGATATTTCTAGTAGATAAAACCTAATTTCATAATATATGGTATTAAATTGTAAAGTATTGAACTTGTATGAAATTGCATGGTATTTTCATGTAAAATGATTCCTTTGATCTAAAAAGTTGGAATATTTATACTATATCAAAAATTATATATTTTGATGATACATATATGAATATATTTATATAAAATAATTTTAATTTATTATTTTCTAGAAATCTCATTTTCTTAAGATATTTGTATTTTAAATCTTTCGAGACTGAATGCTCCTTGCGGAGGTCTACATCTCGCACTATTAAGCCCGTGGATGTGCGATAATCCGCACCATCCCGAACGGGTTCTCCAAATGGGTTGTAGCGGCGCTTTGCAAAGACTTGTTTAAAATACATAATCTCGTGAAAATGGTTTTTATAAGTTAAAGGTAGTTTTGTGTAAAACGGTATTTTCCCGAATCTATATTTCCAAAAGATATCGTGCTATGTTGCATATGATGGATCAGCCGGAGGATTTCATAGAGAGTGGGAGCAACGGAAGAGTGTGCAAGTTACTTAAATCCATTTATGGATTAAAGCAGGCATCACAGAGTTGGAACATCTGTTTTGATGAGACGGTCAAGGAATTCGACTTTATCAAAAATCCAAATGAACCATGCATTTATAGTAAAATTGTAGCGAGAACTGTGGTATTCCTCGTCTTGTACGTGGATGACATTCTCCTGATAGGAAATGACATTCCTATGCTACAATCAGTCAAAAGATTCTTGTCACAAAGGTTCTCCATGAAGGACCTGGGTGATGCCTTCTACATTCTGGGGATTCAGATCTATCGTGATAGATCTAAAAAGATGTTGGGACTTTCACAGTCAAGGTACATCAACACTATACTGAAAGATTTAGTATAGAAGATTCAAAGTGCGGTAATCTACCGGCTTGTTATGAAATCACCCTCTCCAAAGAGATGTCTCCCAAGATTGATTTGGAAAAGGATCGCATGACTATTATACCCTACGCTTCTGTGGTAGGCTCTATAATGTATGCGATGTTGTGTACCAGACTAGATATAACTAACGCACTGAGCGTTGTAAGCAGGTATCAGTCAAACCCAGGGAAGAAGTACTGGACAGCAGTAAAGAACATTCTCAAGTACCTAAGAATGACTAAGGAGATGTTCTTGGTGTATGGCAGTGAAGACCTCCAGATCGAGGCCTTCGCCGACTCCAGCTTCCAGAGTGACAAGGATGACTCCAGGTCCATGTCAGGTTATGTATTTACCCTCCATGGAGGGGCGGTCTGTTGGAAGAGCTCCAAGCAGGATATCGTTGCTGACTCGACCTTGGAAGCGGGGTATATCGCTGCATGTGACGCCGTGAAGGAAGCGGTCTGGATGAAGAAGTTCATTACAGAACTTTAGGTGGTTCCGTACATTGTTGATACAATACCTCTGTATTGTGACAACAACGGGGTTATAGCTTTAGCGAAAGAACCAAGGTCCCATCAGAACTCCAAACATATCTTGAGGCGGTACCACCTGATCAGGGAGATCGTTGATCGCCAGGAGATCGAGGTGCGGAAAGTAGAGACAGAGAACAACACTGCAGATCCACTCACAAAGGCCACCCCTCAGACACAATTCGAGAGGCTAATCGAGATGATAGGTCTGCGATATGCCAATGCATGGCCTTAGTGCAAGTGGAAGATTGTTAGTGATATATGCCCTAGAGGCCATTATTGTATAGTATTGGTTTGTATATTACATTTTGGAAGCTTGAGATATGCACAAATATAATAACAGTCTTGCTCAAAATGGTAGTATGCTACTTGGTTTGTTTCTACCTCAATATATGTATATGTTTCTTTTAGCATATCGCTAATACATATTGGTAGAGCCCTTAGGATCTTTGGTTGACTACCAGCGTTGTGATGACAGTCACACTAATGGGGTCTGGATAGTCTATAAGCACATCCTTATAAAGGTCTCGAGTCGTAGGATTATCGAGACGGGGCATCGATACTCCAGAGTAGACTAGTGTATACGCTTCTCATCCCAGCAGGGGAGATGGTCTGTCCCACAGTCATTGGTATATCGTATCGGAGATAGTATACCGGTGCTCATTGGGTTATGAGTTACACTGGACGGACTCGTTGGGAACTGCTGGTTGGTATTATACCTATCGTCAGGTAGCAGTTCCTGGGTGGCATGAGTACATGTTAGTCCGTTGACTTGATATCACTATTCGTCTCGAGTGTGTTCCCACTGTACTTAGATTACTACCCTACCACGACTCAAAAGAGTCTTGCAAACAAATAGTAGTTGGGTGCAGTCCTGAAGCACTTGGAGGTAGTAGCGGTTAGATAGGATTCGTCTCTCTCGGTATTGGGGGTTAATATCGCGTTGTGTTCGGAAAGCCATTACACAAAGTCTCTGGCCAGGACAAGCGAGATTTACCGGTAGGTACTCCAGTAGTTTCTCAGGGTGTATTGAGCTCATCCCTGCATGATTTATTACGCTATTAGGGGTCTGACGGTTACCATCACCCTAGGCCTGATATGCGAGTATTTTAGACGAACAGACCGAACTGTACGGAGATTGTCACAGATAGGCTCAGTAGGAATTCGGATGAGTTTTCTCATCGACCTTCTTATTGACAGATACCTAGGTAACTGTTACGTGCCGCTAGTACCGCTAACGGACCTGTGGTTAAACCCACTACCAGCGTACTGTCGAGTCTTTAGAGTCCCACACAGAGGGTTTCCCTGCTTCGGGCAAACGATATAGAGGCCGTATGGCTTTACGGCAGGATTCCGATCATATACGTGTACTGGCTACACGGATGATGTTCGGACGGATAATACTAGTGGGCTTTGGTTTAAGCCGGATCCTAATATTATATTATTGGATTATTATTATATCATTGTATTCGTATTTTTCGAAATACGAATACGGGTATGTATATACGGTGAGGGCATTCTTGTAATTTCACAAGACATGCTTCTAGAAGGGGACACATCATTATTTGGATTTATTTATTTTGAGAAATTGATTAATAAGGTGGAAATTGGAGATATTCAAGGCATGGGGTGAAGCATGGCTCATTGCATTTGTTTATTGGTTTGTGGTTGCTATTGAAGTATGGTTGCTATTTTCAATTGGAAAATAATCCATGTTTCATGTGAGATAATAAGTGAGCCATCCTTTACTTGCCAAGACCTAGTTCATTTGCTCATTTCCTTTCTCTTTCCATTTTCTCCTCCTTCTTTCTCAAAAACCCTAATCTTCACATGTGTTGTGAGCCATAAGGTTATATGAGATAAAACACTTCATTAGACATTCTATATCTTCTAAGCTACCTAGCTTAGTGTAACACCCGAGCCCAATGCTACTAATTTCAGTTACCGTTTGAGCATAGTGTGGCACTTATTTCATTTATCTTGCTTGATTATTACTCATTGTAATTTTACCCCGTCAATTCATTTCTGCATATAACAATTTATGGCATCTAAAATAAAATTAAAAATACTCATCATGGCATGCTTGATGATTGGAGTGGAAAAGTGTGTTTGTAGTTTAACCGTAATCAGAACGGTGTCGCGTGTAGCTAGACCGAGGTGAGTACGGGTCGTCCTCAGGGAAACGTTGAATCTTTTACTCTTACTTTAGACGTGTTGAAAAAGAGAGGAGGGATAAAGAATTTTGTGAATGGTTTCTAGATCTACGTTAAGCAAGAATGCAAAAATATAGATCTAGATTATTTTAGGGATGTAGTTAATATAATAAAAGGGCTTGTAGGGTTCGTTAGGATTTAGTAGTTATGGACGATTAATTAAAAGTTACCATTTTTATCCTTTAATAGATTTATAACTAGAACGACGGTGATGCGTATAGATTAGGGTTTCTGGAGGGAAAAGGAATCCCACTCTTAACCCTTATCTCGACACGGAACTCCGTTCATATCTGGCCTTTACCAAAACAATCATTAATTTAATCGCTAATCGCGGTCGGAACTAGCAAAGAATTGTTAGCGCGCCCGATTAGGATGTTAATGATTCTTTTGATAAAGTTTATAAACTTTATAGGACTTAAAAAGGGTTTGGGGATGTTCATCATCCATTAGCCTACCCTAATCCTATGAACCCTAACAAGCGGAGAATTACTCGCGCATGTTGGGAGAAGAAGATGAAAAGACAGAGAGGGAAAACATAATGTAAAATGCAAAAGAATTAAATAAAATAACTACCTTTATTAATCAACTTGAACAATCTACACTTTATTCCGTAGAAAATGATTACAAAACTAGTTGCTTCTCGATCTTTCTTAAGGAGGTAGACGAACAGTTGATGATCAGACTGGATGCGTAAGCGTCAGGGACTTCGTGATCTCTTCGGCTTGATAATTTTTCCAAGAGGCTCTCGGTCCTTATTTATAGTCACAGAGCCAGAACCCTAGTTTTCTAATATGGAAACTAGTTGTTAGGATTCTAACCACCACAATCCCATATCTCAACTCTTCAAATCCGCGGCGGAACCGCGGCCATTGGATAGGTTTGGCCGCGGATCCGCCCCCTTTTGATGAGATCATGGCCTCTAATTTTTGTAACTTCATATCTGTAACACTTGGTAATCTTTTGAGTATCTAGACTTTGAAAATCTTTTCTACATTTCTACCAGAATTAGTTTCTTGAATATCTTTGGTAGATTTGATTTGCCAACTTTGATTTCCTTGATTTCAGCCTTGAAAATTCTGCACAACAAACTCAACAAACAATATTAGTAGAGTTTGTTTTATTGAGATATTAACTTAACCATTAAGAATTAGTCAAAGGTATTAATAAGGTAAGCATATTTAAATGGGCCAAATGTTACATAGATATTATATGCTTACTTTTTCCTACAAAATGTTATTTATAATATATAAACACATGAAAATAGTATTTTTACAGATAAACCCTCATATGTATCATATATTATAATAAACACCTTTTATTATATAATAATAGTAGGAAAAATGTTATATTAAATGTGCAGTTTTATCAACTGAACAAATACCCCCAAACTTATCTTTGATCGTCCCGAGCAAACTAGTTTATTCAAGAGAAGGAGAAGAAGAAAAAGGAGAAAACTAAGCACACTTTCATAGACAAACACGATTGCACTGAGCACGTGCAACAAGCCGTTAAACCTCTAGGTGTCCCTAGTAGGAGGAGTGTTGTCTCCTGAGGGTTTTCAGCGGATTACACCCACAAAATCCTATAATAAAAGAGAGATGGTGAAATTTATATATAAAGATAAGAACCATAAAAGAAAGACTTTGAAAATAAGAGTTTCCAACTAATACTAGCTTTTCAGTTGTCATGGGCCCTATCTTAATAGTCAAGAAAAAATGTTAGAAATCACATTATCCCTCAATAAAACATCGTATTTATTCTTCATTCCTACCTTTCATCCAAACATTGATCATATAACCCTACGTGTATGTAAAGAACATCCCTACACTCGGAGAATTCAATTCAAGCTATCATACTCTTGTCCATCTACCTTAGTACCTTTTTTTTAATTTGATGAATACTTAGGTTTGCTCACACCTTTTCATGCGACCGTTAATACTTCTTGAGATACTAACCGACTGATTACTCATGTGCTTGCAGATTAGGTGATAATATTTTCCTCGTCTTGCACCACCTAAGGCTTAGCAGTGACTCCCAGACCAGTTGGCCTTAGGGCACTAGGTGAAGAGGCACCCTTGCTATATTTTTTTATTGCTGCCTTGGCAATAACAAAACCAGTGTTCATTTTTTTTTCTTTTCACCATTTTTATATTTTCTTCATTTTTTCATTTCCTTCATACTTTGGCTTTTAGACAAGAGTATTTCAAGGTATCCTCTACTATCCCGAGTTTCAAGACGTGTGTAAGTGCAAATAGTAAGGTATCAACATTCAAATGTTTGGCTTCCACAATAGAAACTATTTTTCAGACTTATTTTTATCCTCAGATTAGTGACTTCCTTCATCTTACTAACCTTTGGGACAACAGCTCATAACTACTTATTACTAGTTCGTGTAAGAAAACTTCTAATTTTCTTGGTTTTCTTAAATTATTCCTATCTTTTGGATGTAATTTTTCACTTTCTACTCTTTTATTATAAAAGAAAAAAAATTTAAAATTTTTGAAAATGTTGTGCTTATGCAAAATATGATGCAAATTGATGTGTAAATAAGCACGAACCTCCCCCAAACATGTTTACAGCAGTGTCCTCACCGATGTCATCCGTTAAGCTCAAAAAACCTGTAGACTTGGGAGGAAATTATTAATGGGGGCAAGAATATATGAAAATTAAAATCCTCCCCCAAACTTATTTTAGGCTCACAGTTTTGTAAAAATCATTTTCTTTCAAGAGCCAAAATATACCACCCCCCCCCCCAAACTTGAGTTAAACAATTCTAATCTTTTAAAATCACATGAGGGGGTCAAGGTTATTGGTCAATGCCAAGCTTTGCAAAGACCGAAGGTCAACACCAACCATTCAAAAATTTTATCGATGAAGCACCAAGGTTGGTGGAAGAACATGTCGCCTATTGACGTGAAGAAGTGGGGAGGTGACAAGAGGTGTAATGGAAAAGGATTGCGTCTCAATTTGGAGAGACGACACAGTGATAGTAATGATGGATTACTCGTATTATCATGATTGTCCAAAAGAGGGGGTGGAGGTCCAATTTCTTCATCTTGGAGTTGATTTATCTCAACACCTGTATCTTTTAAAAATGCTAGTTCATCAGCGAAAATTTCCTCAAAGCTTTCATCGATACCCCGAAGAATAATGTCATCATAAAAAATAGGGTGATCGTCAGACTCTATAAAAAGTTCCTCATCAGTGTTGGATGTTGACCCGGACAAATCGGTGGAAGAACACATGGTTGGGTCAAACATATGAAAAGAGTCAGTATCATGAGGTTGATCAAATTCGCTGCTGTCGATATCCATTAATTCGACAGAACACACATGAGCATAGGGTTCGGAGGGTTCACTTCCCAACTTGTAAATGTTAAGCTCAATTGACTTCTTTCCAAAGGATAGGGTCATAGAGCCGTTTCTACAATTAATTACTGCGTTGGAAGTGGCCAAAAAGGATCGACCGAGTATCACCGGGATTTGATTGCGTGGGTTTGCCACAGGTTGTGTATCAATAACGATAAAGTCCACAGGAAATATGAATTCCCGGACTTTGATTAACACATCCTCTAGCTCACCCCTAAGTTGGGTGATAGATCGATCGGCCATCTGAAGAGTGCAATGCGCCGGCTTTAACTCTCCGATCCCTAATTGCTCATAAACAGAATACGGAAGCAAGTTAACACTAGCACCTAGATCGAGTAGAGCACGATTAATATTTTTACCCCCAATAGAAATTGAAATTGTAGGACTTCCGGGGTCCTTTCGTTTCTTGGGAATTTGTTGTGTAAAAGCAGTGCTCACATTACTCGCAAGGAAAACTTTTTTAGGTACTTGAACTTTTCTTTTCCTAGTGCACAAGTCCTTTAGGATTTTCGCATAAGACGGAACTTGTTGAATAGCATCTAGGAGAGGAATGTTTATGTTAACTTGCTTAAAAATTTCCACAATCTTCTCCATTTGTGGACTTGGTCTGTTGCCCCTTAACCTGTTTGGATAAGGTGCTTTATCAATAAGGGTTTGGTCCAACATTGGAGAGGATTGTGGGGACGGATTCGATCCCAAAACTGGAGTGGGAATCGACTTAGATAGAATTGGCGAAGTGGGCGAAGGGTTCGAGCCTTGGGGAAAACGGAGAATAGGCTCGGGTGAAGGTGGGAGACTAGACGAATTAGGGGAAGAAGAAGAAGCTGGGGTATCATTGGTGTCACTATCATCACACTGCTCACCCACTCGGTTATTCAGCACTTTTCCCGATCTCAACGTGGTAACAGCACTCACATTATAACTTTGTGAGTGGCCAGGATTAGGTATGGATTGAGATGGGAGTTTCCCTTTCTCTCTCGCACTCATTGCGGCGTTTAACTGTGCGATTTGGTTTTCTATTGATTTAATACTCTCACCATGGGAGGCGGAGTTTTTCGTTAAGGTATCAATAGAAGACCTCATCTCAGCCGAAATTTGCATGGATTGTTTCATGAACATATCCAAAGTTTGTGCAAGTGAGTTGTCAGTACCGGCCACTTGTGGTGTAGAAATGTTGGCCGGATTTTGGAAATTCTGTGACTGAAAGGGGGGCCGATTCTGTGGTTGTGGTTGCTGTGGAGGTGGTCTTTGATAATTGCTTTGTTGGTTTTGATTCCAAGCAAAGTTAGGATGATTCCTCCATCCTTGATTGTATGTGGAAGAATAAGGGTCGTTTCTAGGTCGCTGCTGAAAAGCAGCATTCGCTTGAAATGATGCATTCATAGGACATTCTTCCGTTAAGTGTGAAGGATCCGAACAGCAACCACAGACGGTCTTAGGAAGCGTGACCTGATTTAGGGAAAATGATGAGAATTTGTTCTCAATAGCGTCGAGTTTCTTCTGTATCGCTGCCATTTCGGCTTTTACTGCGATGGAAACATCGAGCTGATGAATACTTCCCTTAGAAGAAGGTAGTCTTACGCTTTCCCACTGCAAAGTGTGTTCAGCAAGGTCTTCCAGATATTTCCAAGCTTCACCGTCGTCTTTAGATATGAAATTGCATTGACAATTTGTTTCAAGCATCTGCTTTGTCGCTGGATTAATGCCCTCATAAATAATTCGGCATAAATCCCATCTATTGATTCCATGATGAGGACATTGGACAAGCAGATCTTTGAAACGTTCAAAGCACTTCCAAAATGGTTCATTGGGAAGCTGGGTGAACTGGTTGATCTCGCTTCTAACACGGGCAGTCTTATGGTTTGCGTAAAACTTCTTAAGAAATGCTATGACGAATTCATCCCAATTAGTGATAGAGTGTGCGGCAGTATTGTAAAGCCATTTTTCTGTCAAGTCGCACAGTGTGAATGGGAGAAGACGTAAGCGCATAGCATCTAAAGTCAATTGTGAAGTACCCATCATTGCGCATACGTTTTCGAATTTGGTGATGAAAACGTACGCGTCTTCCGACTCAAGCCCGTGAAATTTGGGCAGCAGATTGATGTAGTGGGGTTTAATTTCGAAATTATCCCCGTTAGGTGGTGGAAGAGATAGACAAGTGGGAAGAGGACCACGGATAGGATAGCATCTCTCTTGGAGAGAACTGCGCGGTGGATTCTGCGCACCTTCGGGCGGTGGCAGCGTGGTGTTATAATTTGATGGAGTGCCGTCCATCTCGGTCGTGGTGTGTGGTGGGGGGAAAGAAGATGAAGAAGTACCGACTTCGGCGTCGATAGCAGGAACGCGGACAAGACGGGCACTGGGGTCCCGTGTCCAGCCAAGCATGCACTAAGCGGGTTTAGTGCAAGTGGCAGTGTGTGTATGATTTAAAATTGGCTTGTTTTGAAAAAGTGGGACTCAAGACAAATCTCCCTAAGATGCACAAGCAACCCTAGAACTAAGGTCACCTAGGTCCAGTCTCTAGACCGCTCCTAGACTTCCAAAGGACAAGCCGCAGGATCAATCCTCTACCGCCTCCGTACTACCCTTGTAGCCAGATAAGTGCCAGGTAAGTGGGAAGGAACCACAGTAGTGGGCCTAATTAAAAACCACTAGCCTTTGACACACTTGCCTAGGCACTACAAAAGTAATGCGGATAAACGATAGAATACCCACGACCTTCCTCTGTCCTTAATGAGCGCGACAGTCCTTAGAGTCTGGTCTAGATATTTTTTAAATTATTGTAGGGTTGATGCAGATACTCGGTTTGTGATTTGTGGGGCTTAGGAAGGGTGATGAAATCCCCACCTAATCTTGATTTGGTCTTTGCCCCTTAGAGTCCGTATTAAAAATATGCAAAACAAAACCAATCACAAAACTTTTGCAAAAAGATTTTTGAGCGGCGATATTTTGCAAAGAATCCTGCAGAAAATAGATTTTATTGGATTTGAGAGGAGAGAGAAGGAGTTAAGAAAGATACCAGAGAAGTGTGAAACCCTAGATCTCCTGTTTCCTCAAGTCCGTGACTCCAGATTCTCTCGCAAAATTCACACACAAATCGTTAAATATGCAATTTGCAATTTTGTTTTAATAATGATATGAATCGTCTAAGAATTCAACACAAATAGTAAGAACAAAAAATTACGCACGTATCCCCGGCAACGGCGCCATTTGATTGGAGTGGAAAAGTGTGTTTGTAGTTTAACCGCAATCAGAACGGTGTCGCGTGTAGCTAGACCGAGGTGAATACGGGTCGTCCTCAGGGAAACGTTGAATCTTTTACTCTTACTTTATACGTGTTGAAAAAGAGAGGAGGGATAAAGAATTTTGTGAATGGTTTCTAGATCTACGTTAAGCAAGAATGCAAAAATATAGATCTAGATTATTTTAGGGATGTAGTTAATATAATAAAAGGGCTTGTAGGGTTCGTTAGGATTTAGTAGTTATGGACGATTAATTAAAAGTTACCATTTTTATCCTTTAATAGATTTATAACTAGAACGACGGTGATGCGTATAGATTAGGGTTTCTGGAGGGAAAAGGAATCCCACTCTTAACCCTTATCTCGACACGGAACTCCGTTCATATCTAGCCTTTACCAAAACAATCATTAATTTAATCGCTAATCGCGGTCGGAACTAGCAAAGAATTGTTAGCGCGCCCGATTAGGATGTTAATGATTCTTTTGATAAAGTTTATAAACTTTATAGGACTTAAAAAGGGTTTAGGGATGTTCATCATCCATTAGCCTACCCTAATCCTATGAACCCTAACAAGCGGAGAATTACTCGCGTATGTTGGGAGAAGAAGATGAAAAGACAGAGAGGGAAAACATAATGTAAAATGCAAAAGAATTAAATAAAATAACTACTGTTCGAAACCCACGGTGACGTGCTTTTTGGAAAATAAGGTCAATATCGGATATGTCGGTTTTTGTCGGAAAAATAGTGCACGACGTGAGTATCGAGTGTTAAAAATACCGCAAGTGCACGGTGCGTTTGTAGCGAGCCGGCAAGTACGGGTCGAACCACAAGGAGTGGATATCACGACATCATTTTGAGTTATGGATCAAAAGCTTGAAGATGGTGTTTTGTCACGTTTTAGTGTGATACCTAAAAGAAACAAGATTTGGGATATAAAAACTTAAGCTAATGGTTCAGTAAGATTGAATTATGACTTTTACCCCTAACTCTCCCTTTTTGATTCAAGATTTATTCCTTTTTAGTTTCCATTAGAATACCGAAAGCATACCGTATTTATCCGAAAAATGTATCGGGATGAAATATGATATCAAGGGTAGAAAAACAGAAACTAACAAGAATGAAATTGATAGTGGAGTGGATATGGAATTAGTTAAGTGAAGTAGCAAGTATAGAATATATGCACGAATGCTATATATCCTATCTAGCTAGTTGCGACACATAACTTGATTCCGTATTCACGCCCACTTCAAATCGTAACAAAGCAAAGATTAAATGTAAAGAAAGGATAAGATATATGATTAAGGGTTGATTTAAAACGATATATCCCATCAAGCAAAACATAATAACCTTGCTATGTTAAGAAAAGAAGTGAAAAAGTGCAAGAATCACAAAGGGAGGGGTTTGAGGTAAAGTCGTTTCACATCCTACCTCACCATTGCTCAAGAATGACTACTCACACATTATCATATCCATACACAACTGAATAATGAGAAATAGTGACATAATTAAGAAAAAGAGATACAAGGTCAAACTTGAGAATAGAGATTTATTGCAACACTTCAAAATGCATGTAAATGAGTTCAAATACTAAAATCTACTCTTGCAAGCTCAAAATTAGAGGTTGCAAGACCAGAGGATAGCAAAGAACTCAACTGAATTCCAAGAACAAGAATTTTAACAAAGGACAAATATATCATAAATATCAGAATTTCTTCTCTCCAAATTACATATGAAACTTCGTACTTCTCTTGGTTCTGCTCTGGGCTATTTATAGGCTGAGATTTGCAAATACCATGTGCCAACTACCCCCAGAAAACCATGTGCCACCAACCCCAAAATTCCACCAATCACGGAGCACTATTGGCAATTTTCTTCTGGTGGATTTGTGTTTGCATTTCCTCATGTTAAACATCTGCAGATTTTAAAGATTCTTCTACGATTGTTTTAGTTTTCCAGAGTCAACATTGATGGCTTTTACTTTTCAACACTTTTGAAATTCTACTCCCTCGGGTCCCACACATCTTTGAATATCTTCAATGGGCCCCACGCTTGACCAGAAATGACGACTGTTTTCGTCCTGCACTTTTGAACTGGTAAGCGGTTTTAGACGGATGCGGATGACAGAAACCCGGCTTTTATCTGCTGTGACAGATGTTCTGTATTTTGACGTAACTGTGGAGATTTAGTGTTGATTTGCAATATTCGTACCGGAAACCTGTAATCTGTAAATATGTAGCAAACACGGATTAAAAGCACCTACCTATAAACAAACGAGCATAAGAATGGGCGGTATAAAATGCAATATTTTGGTATGAACAAATACCCCCAAACTTCTCTTTTGCTCGTCCCGAGCAAAACCATTTTATTCACAAAAAATTCCTAACCTCACTTTCGCAGGGAACGCGATTGCACTGAGCATGTGCAACAAGCCGTTAAACCTCTAGGTGTCCCTAGTAGGAGGAGTGTTGTCTCCTAAGGGTTTTCAGCGGATACTACCCACAAAATCCGGTCAAGTTGGTTTTGTAAAATAACTAAGCTTCAAACCCTAAAGTTTTGTTTTAAAAAAAATAACAATTCTATAATCCTAAGTCTAGACCATCGAACCTTTATTTCTCACACCTCGCTTCTTATTTAACTACAGATTTTATAAGTCTTTACGTGCAGTGCGTATAGTGTCGTTAAGTTCCCGAAAGGTCGAATAAAGTCACCATGTCGCACAATAAATCCCAGATAACCATTTTAATTGGATCACATAAGTTTTATAAAGAGTTAAGCATTTTTTTTAAGTTTCGTTTTCCAGTAAGGTTTCAACTTCAGAATTTCTATCTTCCATAACAGGAAACTAGGTCTTATTCTTCACTCCACCTTTTTCTTGTTTTCATTTCATACACACCTCTGTGAACGTGCAATAGTCTTTATCATAAAATAAAACCTTCATATCTCCGTTAAAATTTTTATAAAATCCTGTCTTTTATCAAGATTATTCTCACATAAAGAACCGTTAGGAATTTTAACTCGGAGAGAACACTTGCTTGACTTTGTTTTAAAACTGGACTTTCTAGGCTTCTTAGCGAGCTTTGGGCCAATGCACCCAAACCAGTTGGTTTTAGGGCATTAGGTGTAGAAACACCCCAGCGGACTTAATTACTCAAGTTACCTAGGTCCAAAAACAAAAGACAGTTTGTCGTGAAAATCAGATGATTTAATACGAACGGAGATATAACAGGTAGTTCAAATATATATATATATATATATATATATATTTTTTAAAAAGACGTGTCTAGCGGTTTTGGTGTGTAATCCTTCCAATCAAGTTTCAGATGGGTTATTTTTCAGACTTAGCTCCAATTACGACATCAATAACATTCCTTCATATTCGCTTTACTTCATAAACTATTCTTGACATTACTTATTTCAGAACAAACCTATTTGATCCTCAGAAAATCATTTATCTGTTTAAAAGTTTTCAAACATTAAAGACTTGTCATCTAATTCCAAAAAAAAAACTCACGACACGTGTAGTGTGATGTAAAGACGTATATCAGCTATAGTTAACTTCAAAGGAGAGTTATCTTTCAGGTTTTCAAAATCCAAACATAAGATTTAGTTATTCCTATTTTTTTTTTTCATACAAAAACTTTCGAATGTTGAATCAGAGTTCTTCCACAAGTTAACTTGACAAAAAGGTTTTTATATTTTTAGAAAATTTTCAAATTTTTATGGATTTTATGGATTTAAATATGCAAATGCAAAATGTGCATATGAATGCGAAGGCAAGAAATGCATACCGAGCGTACCCCCAAACTTAAACTGGACAGTGTCCTCACTGTCAGGCTACACCAAGAGGGTCAAAATTGTCGGCGCTCCCTACAAACAAATTATATACAACAAGGAAAAAAAAAATGTCCCCCCCCCCAACTTAAGTAAAACCCCCCATAGAATTAGCAAAAGGAAACTAAAATTACAAAAGAAAACATATATACAAGAGAACATGGGGGTGTTTTAAACGATGTAACTCGGCTCATGCAAAAACATGAGCTCCCCCGTTTCCGCGGGCAATTCTAAGAATGGTTTTAGCCGTTGGCCATTAACCTTGAATGTGCTGCCAGTTTGCTGATTTTCAATTTCGACAGCACCGTGCGGAAAAACGGTGCGCACAAGAAATGGACCTGTCCATCGTGATTTCAATTTCCCGGGGAACAGATGAAGTCGGGAGTCGTAGAGCAGAACCTTTTGCCCTACGGTGAATGTTTTCCTGAGAATCGCTTTGTCATGAAAGACTTTCGTCTTTTCCTTGTACAGTTTGGCATTCTCGTACGCATCGTTGCGTATTTCATCAAGTTCATTTAATTGAAGTTTACGCTCTTCGCCGGCTTTTTCCGAATCGATATTGAGCTGTTTGATTGCCCAGAAAGCACGGTGTTCTAATTCAACAGGCAAGTGACATGCCTTTCCAAAGATGAGTCGGTATGGGGACATACCTAGGTTCGTTTTGAAGGCGGTGCGGAATGCCCAGAGCGCGTCACTTAACTTCAACGACCAATCCTTGCGGTTATTGTTGACAGTCTTTTCCAAAATTTGTTTAATTTGTCTGTTGGAAATTTCAACCTGACCGCAAGTTTGAGGATGGTAGGGTGTTGACAATTTGTGGCTGATGGAATACTTTTTGATTAGTGATTCAAAAGATCTGTTGCAGAAATGCGTTCCATTATCACTAATGATGGTGCGAGGCGTACCGAACCTGGAAAAAATGTTTTCTTTCAAGAATTTCACGACAACCTTGTTGTCGTTGGTTCGACAAGGGATGGCCTCCACCCACTTGGACACATAGTCCACAGCCAGCAAAATGTACACATTCCCGAAAGAGTTTGGGAATGGTCCCATGAAATCAATGCCCCAGACATCAAAAATTTCTACAATCAGAATGGACTGTAGGGGCATTTGATTCCTTTTTCCAATCTTGCCCATGTGTTGACATCGGTTGTAGGTTTTGCAATATTCAAAAGCATCCTTAAAAAGCGTCGGCCAGTAGAAGCCGCTCTGCAAAACCTTTTCCGCTGTTTTTCTGGGTCCGAAATGGCCCCCGCAAGCTTGATCATGGCAGAAGGACAAAACACTTCTTGTCTCAGAATTAGAGATGCACCGTCTAATGATTTGATCAGGACAGTATTTAAATAGGTATGGTTCATCCCAGTAGAAGAATTTGACCTGGGAGAGAAATTTATACTTGTCCTGATTTGACCAAAAAGATGGTGTTTCTCCGGTGACTAGAAAGTTCACGATATCAGCAAACCATGGTTCGCTTGATACGGAGAGAAGTTGTTCATCCGGAAAATGCTCATTGATTGGAATTTCCTCATTTGGTGCATTTGGTATGCGAGACAGATGATCGGCTACAACATTGTCGGTCCCCTTCTTATCTTTGATGGTTAAGTCAAATTCCTGAAGAAGGAGGATCCAACGTATCAATCTAGCCTTGGCATCCTTTTTTGCAAAGAGGTGCTTAAGCGCAGAATGATCAGTGTAAATAGTGACGTGGGTTCCGATCAAGTAAGGACGGAATTTCTCAAGTGCGAACACAACAGCTAAGAATTCCTTTTCAGTCGTGGTGTAATTTAGCTGTGCGTCATTCAACGTCCTGCTCGCATAATGGATAACATGCGGCTTCTTTTCAAATCGCTGTCCTAAGACAGCTCCTATCGCAAAGTCAGAAGCGTCGCACATTAGTTCAAAAGGTTCGCTCCAGTCTGGTGCGCTTAAAATCGGAGCGGAAGTGAGTTCCGATTTTAAAAGCTTGAACGCATGAAGGCACTCAGAGTTGAAGTCAAAGGGTGTTTCTTTGGCCAGCAAAGAAGTCAAGGGTCTAGCCAGTTTGCTAAAATCCTTGATGAAACGCCTGTAAAATCCGGCGTGGCCTAAGAATGCCCTAATATCACGGACAGTTCGTGGAGGTGGGAGGCTTGAGATAATGTCGATTTTTGCTTTATCGACTTCGATTCCTTTCTTAGAAATGATATGGCCTAACACGATGCCGTGTTTGACCATAAAATGACACTTCTCCCAGTTGAGTGTGAGGTGCTTTTCTCTACATCGTAGCATTACTAGCTCTAGATGCCTCAAACACTCAGAAAATGAATCACCAAAGACGGAGAAATCATCCATGAAAACCTCCAAAAATCGCTCTACCATATCAGAGAATATGCTCACCATGCACCGCTGAAATATCGCGGGTGCATTGCACAGCCCAAAGGGCATGCGGCGGTAGGCGAAGGTACCAAAAGGACAAGTGAAGGTTGTTTTGTCCTGATCCTCTGGATCAATCGGGATCTGATTATAGCCGGAATACCCATCTAAAAAGCAATAGTAGGCGTGTCCGGCTAGGCGTTCAAGCATTTGATCAATGAAGGGCAGCGGGAAATGGTCCTTGCGAGTTGCTGCGTTGAGCTTCCTGTAATCAATACAGACTCTCCACCCTGTTTGTGTACGGGTTGGGATAAGCTCATTTGCTTCATTCGTGACAACGGTGAGTCCCGATTTCTTTGGTACCACGTGAATGGGGCTTACCCATTTGCTATCAGATATGGGATAGATGATCCCATTGTCCAGACACTTCAGCATTTCATTCCTTACCGCTTCTTTCATTACCGGGTTAAGCCGGCGTTGAGGATCTTTGAAGGGTTTGGAATCATCAGTCATATGGATTCTGTGCTGGCAGATAGCAGGGCTGATTCCTTTGATATCAGCCATTGACCACCCAATAGCTTCCATGTTCTTTCTCAGAACATCCATGAGGGCTGACTCTTGCTCAGGCGCAAGGTCGGTTGCAATTATTACTGGAAGCGTTTTATCATTTCCCAAGTACACATACTTGAGGTGGTCAGGAAGAACTTTGAGGTCGAGTGTCGGTGGCTCCTCCACAGATGGTCGCACTTCAGGGGCTGGTTCGTTGCGAAGCGGTTCAAATTGGGGCCCCCAATGTGCGTAGGATGCCTGTTCAGGATTTAGCTTGTCAAGGAAAAGAAGCTCCTCAGAAAACAGTTCTTCAAAGGTCTCGTCCAGACACTCATTTTTGAAGTCAAATGTCCCCTCCCCAGACATATCGTATACAGCGTTGACTTCAAAAGTGTCATCGTGTTTCTCGCTCGCTTGGTTTCCTAGCGTGAAGATGTTGAGGTCTACTGTCATGTTCCCAAAAGAAAGTTTCATGGACCCATTACGACAGTTTATCAACGCGTTGGATGTGGCTAGGAATGGCCGCCCCAGTATGACTGGAATTTGTCCGCTGGTATTGGTGACGGGCTCAGTCTCCAACACAATGAAGTCTACGGGGAATATGAATTCCC
This sequence comes from Agapanthus africanus, assembly GCA_030015575.1. Taxonomy (NCBI): domain Eukaryota; kingdom Viridiplantae; phylum Streptophyta; class Magnoliopsida; order Asparagales; family Amaryllidaceae; genus Agapanthus; species Agapanthus africanus. The sequence continues at coordinate 4,104,338 of JASDDO010000018.1, forward strand.
CGACCTTGATTAGAACATCATCAATTTCTCCCCTCGGTACTTTTGTCGAACGATCTGCCAGTTGCAGAGTCACTCTGGTCGGCTTGAGCTCTCCCAATCCCAGTTGTTTGTAAACTGAGTAGGGAAGGAGGTTCACACTTGCCCCTAAGTCTAACAAGGCTCGGTTAATTTGTTTGTCCCCAATGGTGCAAGAAATAGTAGGACAACCTGGGTCCTTATATTTTACAGGAATAGACTTGGACAAAACATCGCTCAGAGTGGCAGCCAAGAAGACGGTTTTGGGGACATTTGTGCGTCGTTTTTGGGTGCACAAGTCCTTCAGAAATTTTGCGTATGCCGGAACTTGTTGAACAACGTCCAACAAAGGAATGTTGACCTCACAGCGTTTAAAAACTTCCAACACCTTTTCCATGTTTGCAGAAGGCTTCTTTGATTTTAACCTATTAGGATAGGGAGCCTTAGGTCCAAACACTGAGTTTGGAAAAGCTGCTGATGGAATAGGTGCAGAAGACTGGAATGTTTTTGCTGGATCATCAGTGTGGTTGTGTGGCGAATTCTCATGTTGCTTTGAAGGATGTGCAGCAGATGACGATGGATCAGAAGAAGCAGGAGGAGAAGAAGAAGAAGGTGGTGAAGATGACGACGGATCACAAGGAGGAGCCGGAGATGAACTACGTGCTGGCAAACTGACAGCCGCACGCTTGGATGATTCGCTGGGGTTGACAACCTTGTTGTCAAGTATTCGTCCTGTTCTGAGGACAGTGACGGAGTTCGCATTCTCAATATTGTTCGTCTGAATAATATGAGCGTTGTTGTTTCTCTGTTCTCTTGGGTTTATCACTGGTTGAGAGGGAAATGTTCCCTTCTCACGTTCATTAACTGCTGCAGCCAGTTGACTGATTTGGATTTCTAATCTGGCTATCGCTTGAGTGTTAGCGCTATGCAACTGACCGGATGTTTGCATAAAAGTAGCCAGACTAGATGAAGTCTGCGCAGAAGTTTTAATCAAAGCTTCCAACCCTTTTTCGATGGATGTTACCCTCTTGTCGTCTTGGGCGAACCCAGGGGGTGTAAAGGTTGGGTTGTGCTGATTCGGCTGTTGGGGCTGCTGGGGCTGCTGGGGCTGGTTAGTTGAATATCCCAATTTTTGGTTTTGAAAATTTGAATTTTGAAATTGTTGGAAAGGCGGGTTTGAATTGTTGTTTTGAAAAGGAGCCTGATTCCAAGCAAAATTGGGATGATTCTTCCAACCAGGGTTGTATGTTGGCGCAAAAGGGTCGTTCCTGGGGCGCTGGTTCTGATACAGCGCATTAACGTTTTCAGGTCCCTGGGACCCAACGAGAAACGGACATTCTTCCGATATGTGGCTAGGATGCTGACAGTTAGCGCACAAAGTTGGAGAAATTTGATTGACTGGTAGCGGTGAATTTTTCCCCTCTAAAGCTTCCATTCGCCGTACAAGAGCGGCGATTTTGGCTTCGGCAGCTATAGAGGTGTCAACTATGTGTGCACCACTCCTAGTCACGGATGGTTTCTCACTCACACTCTCCCACTGGATGGTTTTGTCAGCCAGTTCTTCCAAAAAGTTCCATGCATCCTTAGCACCATAGCTCAGGAATTTGCACTGACACATGGATTCTAGCATCATACGTGAACTGGAATCTAACCCCTCATAGACAATCTGACATAACCTCCACTGTTCTAACCCGTGATGAGGACATTTGATTAAGATGTCTTTAAATCTTTCTAAGCATTTCCAAAAAATTTCACCCTCTTTTTGTTTAAAATTGTGGAGTTCGTTGCGAATTCGCACGGTTTTATGAATAGGGTAAAATTTTTTAAGAAAAACTTTCACAAAGTCATCCCATGTCGTGATCAATCTAGCTGGTAAACTGTTTAACCAGCTTTTCGCATTATCCTTAAGCGCAAAGGGAATGAATTTGAGCTTAACGACATCCTCCCCCACTCCTTGGATCTTCATCATTGCACATACTCCTTCAAATTCACTGATTAACAGGTATGCATCCTCGGACTCGAGTCCGTGGAATTTTGGGAGTAGCGGTATGAACTGCGGTTTGATTTCATAGTTGTTTGCCGCAATGGTAGGCAGTACTATGCATGAAGGAAGGGATGATCGGTGTGGATAACATCTGTCCTGTAATGCCACTTCCTGTTGCTCAACGATTGTTTGCTCCGTCATTGTTGGTGGTGTAGGAGAAGAAAGTGAAGGTGAAGAATCGGACGGCTCCGATGAGGCAGAAGGTAAGGTCTCAGAGGATTCCGAGGAATCAGAAGGTGAAGAAGAATCGGAAGATATAGGCACAAACCGAACTAATCGAGATTGTGAATCTCTAGTCCAAGCTGACATGCACTATTTGGGAGTTGTAGGGAAACGACTGAGATAGAGAAGAGAAAAAAAAAATGTTTTTTATTTTATTTTATTTTATTTTTAAACCAAAAATTTACAACCACAAATATCACACACAAGGTATAACAAGATCACTAACAAGACACACTGCACACACCTAATCAGTCTAGGGTTACCTAGGTCAACTAGACCTGCTCAAAAAACTTGCTTTTTGAAGTAAAAATGTATTGCGAAACCGCCCAAAGATAGACTGATCGAGAAGCCAGGTAAGTGCAGAGAGGAAGGGAGGTTTTCCCTCGCTTTCGCGAGGTTCCTTAATTAGAGTAACCTTCTCTCTTTCGGCGGTTGCGCCTTTCACACTTTCCTAGACACTTCAGGAACAATGTACCGATCGGCGGTGTTCGAAATACACTTAACTTACCCTAATGAGCGCGAAGTCCTTAGAGGCTGAAAGTCTAATTTCTTTTAAAGTTAATGAGGGTGTGAAAATGCTCGTTCTTTGTGGTTTGTGGGCCACGGAGAAGGGTGATGAAATCCCTTACCGTATCTTGTTGGGGTTCTGTGCCCTTAAGTCCGTATTAAATTCATGCAATGCGCAAACAATAAAAGTTGTTCAAATCATCAATCAATCGTTTTTTTTATGTTATAAGCGGTGCGCTGCAAAAAATACGGTTAGTTTCTTTTGGCAGTTGTGCTTGGCACTTGTGCAGCGGAGTTTGCGAAAGAAATCCTGCACAAAATTGAAGTATTGGAGCGTCGGGTTTGAGGAGAAGGGTGATGAAAAATACGTACCTTGATTTTATGAAGTTAGAAACTTCCGTTGGCTTGATCCGTGATCACTTGAGCGTTCGCTTGTACGGGTCGATCTACCCGGATCTTTGGCACTGTTAAACTCGTAACGCCTTTCTCCAGAATTCCATTCTCAGCTCCGCACAATCGTAGTTCGTATTTCAGTTGCAATCTGGAATTTGAGAAAAATACGATATTTAGTGCATAATACGATATTTATGGCCAAATTTCTGTATATATATAATTAAATAATTCTAAATATAGAAATGGACTAAAAACAGAAATTTAGAGATGTAACAGAAAATTTGGGGCAAAACATCAGGTTCAGGCCGCAATTTGCGGCCTTTTTGAGCATTTTGGCGGCCAAGTCTTGGTGTTAGTGCTCCATCTTTTTTTGTGTGCTCTTTATTTCTGTTATTAAACCTTTTATATATCTAGAATAATTTTAGCACAATTATATATACAGCAGAAAAGAAAACACAGAGAGCAATGAGTCGGATATTTGCGGTATTTTGTTTTTTTGTGTTTTTTTTTTATGTTTTATACAAAGTATATATAGAGATAACTCAAAATAATCTTCGTGGTGTTGCCACTCCCCGGCAACGGCGCCAAAAACTGGTTCGAAACCCACGGTGACATGCTTTTTGGAAAATAAGGTCAATATCGGATATGTCGGTTTTTGTCGGAAAAATAGTGCACGACGTGAGTATCGAGTGTTAAAAATACCGCAAGTGCACGGTGCATTTGTAGCGAGCCGGCAAGTACGGGTCGAACCACAAGGAGTGGATATCACGACATCATTTTGAGTTATGGATCAAAAGCTTGAAGATGGTGTTTTGTCACGTTTTAGTGTGATACCTAAAAGAAACAAGATTTGGGATATAAAAACTTAAGCTAATGGTTCAGTAAGATTGAATTATGACTTTTACCCCTAACTCTCCCTTTTTGATTCAAGATTTATTCCTTTTAGTTTCCATTAGAATACCGAAAGCATACCGTATTTATCCGAAAAATGTATCGGGATGAAATATGATATCAAGGGTAGAAAAACAGAAACTAACAAGAATGAAATTGATAGTGGAGTGGATATGGAATTAGTTAAGTGAAGTAGCAAGTATAGAATATATGCACGAATGCTATATATCCTATCTAGCTAGTTGCGACACATAACTTGATTCCGTATTCACGCCCACTTCAAATCGTAACAAAGCAAAGATTAAATGTAAAGAAAGGATAAGATATATGATTAAGGGTTGATTTAAAACGATATATCCCATCAAGCAAAACATAATAACCTTGCTATGTTAAGAAAAGAAGTGAAAAAGTGCAAGAATCACAAAGGGAGGGGTTTGAGGTAAAGTCGTTTCACATCCTACCTCACCATTGCTCAAGAATGACTACTCACACATTATCATATCCATACACAACTGAATAATGAGAAATAGTGACATAATTAAGAAAAAGAGATACAAGGTCAAACTTGAGAATAGAGATTTATTGCAACACTTCAAAATGCATGTAAATGAGTTCAAATACTAAAATCTACTCTTGCAAGCTCAAAATTAGAGGTTGCAAGACCAGAGGATAGCAAAGAACTCAACTGAATTCCAAGAACAAGAATTTTAACAAAGGACAAATATATCATAAATATCAGAATTTCTTCTCTCCAAATTACATATGAAACTTCGTACTTCTCTTGGTTCTGCTCTGGGCTATTTATAGGCTGAGATTTGCAAATACCATGTGCCAACTACCCCCAGAAAACCATGTGCCACCAACCCCAAAATTCCACCAATCACGGAGCACTATTGGCAATTTTCTTCTGGTGGATTTGTGTTTGCATTTCCTCATGTTAAACATCTGCAGATTTTAAAGATTCTTCTACGATTGTTTTAGTTTTCCAGAGTCAACATTGATGGCTTTTACTTTTCAACACTTTTGAAATTCTACTCCCTCGGGTCCCACACATCTTTAAATATCTTCAATGGGCCCCACGCTTGACCAGAAATGACGACTGTTTTCGTCCTGCACTTTTGAACTGGTAAGCGGTTTTAGACGGATGCGGATGACAGAAACCCGGCTTTTATCTGCTGTGACAGATGTTCTGTATTTTGACGTAACTGTGGAGTTTTAGTGTTGATTTGCAATATTCGTACCGGAAACCTGTAATCTGTAAATATGTAGCAAACACGGATTAAAAGCACCTACCTATAAACAAACGAGCATAAGAATGGGCGGTATAAAATGCAATATTTTGGTATGAACAACTACCTTTATTAATCAACTTGAACAATCTACACTTTATTCCGTAGAAAATGATTACAAAACTAGTTGCTTCTCGATCTTTCCTAAGGAGGTAGACGAACAGTTGATGATCAGCCTGGATGCATGAGCGTCAGAGACTTCGTGATCTCTTTGGCTTGATAATTTTTCCAAGAGGCTCTCGGTCCTTATTTATAGTCACAAAGCCAGAACCCTAGTTTTCTAATATGGAAACTAGTTGTTAGGATCCTAACTACCACAATCCCATATCTCAACTCTTCAAATCCGCGGCGGAACCGTGGCCATTGGATAGGTTTGGCCGCGGATCCGCCACCTTTTGGTGAGATCATGGCCTCTAATTTTTGTAACTTAATATCTGTAACACTTGGTAATCTTTTGAGTATCTAGACTTTGAAAATCTTTTCTACATTTCTACCAGAATTAGTTTCTTGAATATCTTTGGTAGATTTGATTTGCCAACTTTGATTTCCTTGATTTCAGCCCTGAAAATTCTGCACAACAAACTCAACAAATAATATTAGTAAAGTTTGTTTTATTGAGATATTAACTTAACCATTAAGAATTGGTCAAAGGTATTAATAAGGTAAGCATATTTAAATGGGCCAAATGTTACATGGATATTATATGCTTACTTTTTCCTACAAAATGTTATTTATAATATATAAACACATGAAAATAGTATTTTTACAGATAAACCCTCATATGTATCATATATTATAATAAACACATTTTATTATATAATAATAGTAGGAAAAATGTCATATTAAATGTGCAGTTTTATCAACTGAACACTTGACACCCCTAATGCTGCTGTAGCGTCCGTGCATCGTGTTCTCGTCCCGTTTAGTGAAACGGGCGAGTTTGGACGGCTACGCGCACGTACGTGTGTCCGTTTTGGGGGTATGCTTTTTCATTGTAAAATACTTCATTTTAAATTTTGGATCCCGCCTAAAATTTTCTTATTTCAATTTCAAATTTTTGGACCCGACCCGGGCGCAATTTAGAAATGTTTTACTTTGCGCCAAAATCCCAATTTCTAATATTTTTAAAACCGTCGAATAAATCTAATCTAACCATATAAAATTTTACTATTCCTAAATCTTTTTTTATTATTTCCCTAACCCCCAATATTCTATCCCAGCCAATCACGTTCCTCCTTTATCCCGTGGGCCCCACCTTCCATCTCTCTCTCACTCTCTCTCTCCCCGTCTCTCTCTCTCTCCCTATATCTCTTTCTCTCTTCTATATATAATTTCCTTTCCCCCTCAAATTTCCCTTTCCTGCACGAACCCAACCCAACGACGTGAAACCCTAGCCGCGCACCCCCTCGCCGCCGCAGCCCAACGCCGACGCCATCACCACCGGACCCCTAGCCTCCTCGCCCTCGTCGTAGCCACATCCACCTCCTTCCTCTTTTCCCCTCAATCCCGAGCCCTCACCTGCACACACCAAGAAACCGGAACCCTCCCCCGTCATCGTTCCTTCACCTCCGACGACCCTAGCCTTACACGACCATCATCACCATCTCCTTTCTCTCCCTAGCTCCTCAGTTCTTCCTCCTACAACCTAGCAACATCCCTGCACTCAACCCAAACCCTAACCGAAACCCTAGCATCAAACCCCTTCGCCGGAGCTCCGTCGACGTGGTCGGCGATCACCACCCTCTACAAATCCTCGTGAGCACCCTCTCCTATATCCTCCTTCCATTCTCTCTTCTTGATTATTCTCTTCACTTTTTATGTTTTTTTTTAAGTATTGTTTATTCACTGTTTTGTGTTGGCCGGAATCCGGCCGTGCCGGCGACGTGTCCCGACAATCCAGCGAGGTACTCTGATCTGTGTGGTTCCACTGTTCGCCGTTTGGGTTCATTCCGTGAACCGTGCGCCCGTCGCGAATTTTCCCCGCCGACGTTTTACGTTCCGTTTTCTCAATTCGCGACCCGTCGAGGCAAGTACCCCTTGCTACATGCTAAACAATATTTACATATACTTGATGACACCCTAAAACCTACAATTTAACTTTGGTATTATAATTTCCCATTTTTTCGTGTTCAAGATTGTTATATATCATTTATCTTTCAAACTTGGGACCTACCTGTTGCAATTACTGTATTGAACCTAATAACCACATTTACATGTTTTAATTTCACTTTCACTAATGACGTAGCCTATGGCACTTTATCTATCGTTTTACTACAATCGGACACTCGTGTACATTTAACCTGCATAAACTGTGATTTCATCCGTGGAACCCATATATATATATTTATATCATTGCATCCTTGAAGTCTTAACTTGTTAATATGATTAAACGGCTATAATTGTCTTACTGCATTCTTATAATGTCGAAATCATCTCTGTGACACAACTGATAACTGTACTGCTATTTGAGTGAATCTGCCTATTGCTTAATTCATTGCTTAGATCATGCTGTTGATAACCGTGCTTGATTATGTAACTGAGTATGAGCATACCCATGATATTGTTTACATCTTGACATGACTTGCTACATATATATTGATTTACCCGACATGGTACCGTATACTGCTTGACTTGACCTGATGTACCATGACCTGACCCGTTACCTGATCTTGTGTCTAATGCTAACAAACCTGACATGTAGTCCTCATGGACCGTTCCTGTTGTCTATCCAGACAAACCTGTTTACCTGATCCTGCGTTGGCATTAGTTTCTTGATTACGAGATACCTGACTTGACATACACTTATAACTTGGGGGTATGGGGAAATCAAAGGTGAAACCTGACTTGTAACTCAACAGTTCACTACCTGTTCTGATCAGTTTAGGCTAGGCCAGCCTTGGAATGATGATGCTGACATCATTCATTTGTACACATTCCTGTTTGGTGCCTAGCGGCATGTCTCGGTTTCAGCCCGAGAATCTTGGGACCGTGGTCCCGGGTATGTACGGGATACTATTGAGTTACATCGATGATTCATCAATTTGGTTTCAAAGACTTTAGAACAGAGAACCTGATAGAACAGTCCAGTTTACCCACTGCACACTACCCTGCACTGCTCTGATTTATATTATTATTACCATTTCTTTATTCATGCTTATATTCGCATTGCCTGTTACCCTGTTTATTATTTTATTACTTGATGACTTGACGCGCTGACGTCTGGGTTTTGCATGGCCCAGATTCTTCTACCTTGCTGCAGACTGATTAGGAGATTTGCCGCTGTTAGACGAGCGGTGAGGTTCCTGTCGGTACGTAGTTTCACTCCAGGTGTTTCATTTATTGTATCTTTTGGCTTCCGCATATTGTTATTTCTTGACTCTTTTACTCTGGCTTATGGACATGTACTAGATAGTTAGTTTACTTTCCTGTTCTTGATATCTCTACAGCCGTAATGTGACTGTGGAAGGATTTTTCCTATCCACAGGTAGCATGGTTGGCTATGTCACGTGCCCACTTTAGCGTACTCTGGGAAGCGGGGCATGACATGGTTCTTTTGGTATCAGAGACATAGGTTAGTCGGGTTGATTCTTTTGTAGTTGGGTATTGTACCCAATAGAATCAGAATACCCGTGTTTAGGAAACATGTCCTGCCACCTTACCGTTTACCATTCTTGAATCACATTCTTCCTGATTATATCCTTTACGATGTGCAAACTTCCTTTGCATATCAACTCGAAAACCTGATTCCTTGTTATCTTAGGACTTAGGCGACTTAGGTGGAGTTATGTAATTGTGGATATGATACCGCGGCATAGTTACAATGCGGCACTCTATTTAAGTAACTTGGAGTTCTAGCCTTGATCTATATTCAGAATCTATCATCATGCTAATGTTGGGTGTTTTGATTTCAGGAATATAGCCGGTAAGAATTTGAAGACGTACCAAAGGCGTGTGGACGAAGCCGCCATGCTTGGAGTGATAAGAGAAATGCTGGGGAATCAAAAGAAACAGACCGAGCTGATCCAGCAGCAAGCGGAATCGTTTCTGGAAGTTTTGCAGATCGTTTAGCAGTCTGTGAACAATGTTGGAGCTAAACCAGTTGACCGAGTAGGGACTGTAGCAGATTTCAGGCGTTTGGGTCTGTTCCCCTCCGAATGGCGGCCGAGACGTTGGGACGTCCTGCCTGAGATTCGGGGCAGATGCCAATAGGTGCAATCCGTCTGCCTCTCCGAAGATGCCAAGTTGATTTATGGCGCCATGTATCGGAGGTTTAGGCGGATGCGGCCGATGTAGCAGACTTCGTCAGATTCCCCCTCAGGGTGAGGGGTTTTTGATTGTGGGGACGCTCTTCCCTGCAGGCGCAAGCCCCTACAGTTAATTACGCTACCGCGTCGCGGTAACAACTTTCTCCTTCTCCAGATGGTCACTTCGTGTCGTGTGTTTTGTTTTATGTTTTCCTGCCCGTGGATCGTTTACGGAGACCGAGTTATGTCGTCGCCCGTAGGGCGTGGACTAGTCCAAATCCGTATCTTCTTAGATTTGGGTTTGGGGGTTTGGTTTGAGGATACACTAGCCATGCTTGAGGTTGTGATCAACTCAAACATTTGTTAAGGACACATTAGTCTAGTTTAAGGCTAAGATCAACTTAACAGGATCATTTAGATCCGACAAAGGAGTGTTTGGACCCCAATTGTTCCAATTTCAGGACATAGTAGTCCGTCGTATGTGTGGCCGTCGGGACCCGTCACCTCTCTGACGACGTTGAAGGATTACAACGACGAATGTCAGAGGAGTTCGGAGATGTACCCTCGAGCCAGAGTTAATTAGGGGGATTCATAGTCCAGTCTGCTTGAAGGTTTAAGGACGCGTTAGCCATATTTGAGGCTAAGATCAACTTAAACGGGACCGTTTAGATCCGACAAAAGAGCATATGGAGGCTCTATGGTTCTAGTTTAAGGACATTGTGGTCCATGGGTAGTTTAAGGACATTGCGGTCCGTGGGTAGTTTAAGGACATTGCGGTCCGTGGGTATTTTAAGGACATTGCGGTCCGTTGGTAGTTTTAAGACATCTCGGTCAAGGTTAAGGACGTCATAGTCCATGGGTTTAAGGACTCCACAGTCCGGTATGTGCTCTGGGTGCTTCACACGGGTTCACTGCCGTGCTAGGCGAGGACCAGGCTCCGCTCTGGATGCTTAGCACGGGTTCATTGCCGTGCTAGGCGAGGACCAGGATCCGCTCTGGACGTTTTCCGCGGGGTCAAAGAGTGACGTTATCCACGTTCCACGTAATCAGGAATTTTGTGTTATGCATGGGTTTAAGGACCCCACAGTCCATATCATGAATGGTCTTCGGGACCCGTCACCTCTTTGAAGACATTGAGGGATTACAATGCCAAGTATCAAAGGAGTGAAGAGATGTACCCTAGAACCGGGATGGATTAAATGGTCCTTGGCCCAATTTGGGTCAAGACTGATCAATTATGTTATGAGCCTACCGGCCCAGTTAATCACAAATTGAGGACTTATGGCCAGCTTGGGCTAAGTCCAGTCAGGTCTGGAATATTGACTCTTTGTTGGTCCATTGAGGGAGAATGTTTGCCTCTATCCCCTTTAGCCAATTGGGCCAAAGCCTAGTGTTAAACACTTCAGAGCAATCAGTGTTTGAACACTGGGAATAAGGTTGTTGAGTTAGTGTTCAACACTAAGAGATAATTGGTGTTAAACACCAGCAATAAGGCTTTTTCAAATTAGTGTTAAACACTAAAACGGATCAGTGTTGAATCCTGCCAATAAGGCTTTTTAATCAGCATTGAATGCTAAGGCTCGACAGTGTTTTAACACTGGGCTTGAGAGTTTTAATTTTAGTGTTAAACACTAAGGCAAGAAGGGTCACGTGGCAGCACGTGAGGGCGCCCTCCCTTCGTTTGTTCCGCTGAAATCATCATTTCCTTCATAGCATCACGTGCCGTCACGTGATGGGCATTCAAATGCCTTTGTGTCAAGGCTTCTGCTGAGGGTCACGTGGGTCACGTGGGGTGCTGCCTCAAAGGGGCTTTCTGTAGGGGTTTTGGGGGGTCACGTGGTAGCACGTGACCCTGCCTCTATGTAGTTTCTAGAGGATCTGTTGATCTTTCTTTTCAGGAATTAAATTCCTCTGGCTTTAATTTTCAAAGGAATTAAATTCCTACTTCCCTTTCGATCCTTGAACCTTCTGTAGGAATTAGATTCCTCGTTTATGTGAAGGATTGAATAGGGTTAAACCCTAATAAAAAACTTTTTAAGGAATCAAACTTCCGTTTCCCGTCAGATTATGATTAAGGGACTTAAATTCCCATTGTTTCAACAGAACTAAATTCTTAATTAGGGTTAAACCCTGCTCCTTTTTATTTTGAAGGAATTAAATTCCCATAACACAGGGTCAAGCCCTACTTTTATCTTAGAGGAATTAAATTCCTATAGTTCTGTGAGAATTAAATTCTCATGCTTGCATTCTTTCTCTATGTTTTGGATCTGCATGGCAGGATCTCAACCCATTGAGAATTAAATTCTCAACCTTAAGGGGAGATGTGCACTTTGCAGATCCTCTATCAAAGAGAGAAGAAATTTGCTCTTCTGTTTTATATATTAGAGTTAAACTCTATAGAGAATTAAATTCTCTTTCTTTCGAAAGGCTTCCCCTTTCTTACCTAGGGTTTTTTGCAGAAGATCCGAGTCTTTTCAAAGTATCAAAGCTCTCCTCCTTTTTTCTTTTCTCTTCTCCGCGCATGTCTCCTTTTTGTGTCTCTTGGCTCCTATTTATAGAAGAAGCAGCTGAATCAGTTGGTTTTTGACGAATCTTCATTGAGAGATTTGATTTGCATCCTTCATTCGTTCTGGACCTTTGGATTATTAGGTGAATTTCATTCACCGTTGGATTTCAAATCCAGAGATTCTCCCTTTTTATTTCGGTTAGATTTAAGGGGGAAATCTTTCCAAACCCGAGATTTTCCATAAATAGATGATATTTAATCATCTCTGAATCTTTAATTTGATTGGATGCATATAGTTGCGTTCCTTTGGAAAGATTTGCATTTCTCTCAGAATTTAATTCTGTTGACAAAAAGGGCTTTGAAAGCCGGTCACGTGTGACCACGTGATCCATGGTCACGTGTGAGCACGTGACCCCCTTTGGAATGAGCCTTTTCCTTTCTTCTGATTGTTGCTTAAGCGTCATGTGCCACCACGTGACTCTTGGTCACGTGTGAGCACGTGACCCTTGTTTGAACTCTCTTTCCTTGGTTCGTCTGGAGAACGAGTCTACTGTCTTGAACGTCACGTGCCAACACGTGACCCTGGTCACGTGGAAGCACGTGACCTCTTCTGAATCCTTTTTCTTGACTTGATCAGAGAACTTGTGTGTCTTCGACGCTTGTATTCAAATGTCACGTGTCGCCACGTGACCCTGGTCACGTGGGAGCACGTGACTCTTTCTGAAGCCCATTTTCTTCAGCGTAGTCAGGAGACTGAACTCGACTTGATGATGCTTTTAAGGTGTCACGTGCCAACACGTGACCGCTAGTCACGTGTAAGCACGTGACTCTCCTCTGAAGCTTTTCCCAGAAGCTTTCCTGATTTTAAATCAGGAAACAAATGCCCCCACAGCGTTGTTCTCACGTGTACGCACGTGAGTGCAACGCTGTCACCTCTTATGACCGTTGGATTCCTCTAGGGATCTGGGGAGACGAAACGTTTTCATTGTTTTCTATAAATACCGCTGTCTCTTCATAGGAGCCTTCACTCTGCTCGTCTTCTTCCTCTGAGAACTTTTCTTTGAGAATTTAATTCTCTTCTTCCAGAGCTTAGTTCTCTGTTTTCAAAATTTTCCAGAGTTTAACTCTGTTCGAAAAGGACCCGTTTTCCTCAGGTAATGGTAATCGAAGCACCTTTGTTTTGACAAAACTCTCTGGATTTAAAATCCAGATCGAGGGTTTCCCAAAGAACTCATTTTTCTTCAAGTAATTTAACCAAAATATGGGACCACTTGACTTCCCGCAGTAGATCACTTAGGGTTCAGATGATCCCTTAGGGAGATGATGATGGCGGTTCAAACCCATGGAATTTAATTCCATTCAAAATGTTTCTGGGAATTTTAATTTCCTTTTTTCCTAATAAGGAATTTAATTCCTATGAAGAACTCAATTTCTTCACCCAGAGGCTCCTTGGGGTCTCTTGGCCCGAGGCTGTTCTTCTGGCAATTAATGAAATGGCGGTTTTGTAATGATTTTCGTGACTTTTATTTCAGGTATCATGGACGCCCATCTGTATCGTCTTGACGAAATCATTTCATACGGGAATATTCGTGCACTGGGCCGCAGTCAGAACCAGGAATTCACTGATGCTCAGTGTGCCGAGATCATGGGCCGCTTCGACGAGTACAATCACAGGCTACTCCCCCGTCGCTCTTCTCTTCTGAGGCTGATCGTGCTGGCGATCCGGGAGGCGCTTCCTCTCTTTTGCGCCGGCATACCGCTCGGGGACTTAGACATTGCCGAGGATAAGGTGCATTCAGTGTACCTTATGGGCTTGATCTCAAAGAGGAGGCGGGATGATCTCATTGATCTCCTTCATCAGCTTTTTCAACAATCAGCCATATTGGGCGCCTACCGGAGGGTAGAGGACGTCCGCGGGGACCCCGATGCTTGTGACCGTGAGAGAAAGCATACTCGGGAGGTTCGAAATGCTTGGAAGATCTTGGATAAAGTTAATTTCAAGTTTCTCAATCCATGCCCCGCGTCTGAAGCCTTACCATTGTAAAAGTTTTTCTTTTATTTTGTAACGCCTTTGTTATGTCTCTGTGTATTTGCATGCTTTTTCTCTGAAATCTTATTATTCTGTTACTATTGTCGTTTGTGCTTTAATATGCAGGGTACCACTCCATATTCTTTCTTTTAAATGCATATTGGGTTTGGGCCTCACGTGTTCTACACGTGAGATCATCTGATGGGACTGTTCACAAAATTTTCCATGCCGCATTTTTAGCGCGCATTATCAGATGCATAAAAGGAGCCTTGGAAATAGTTATTTCTCCTTGATTTTCGATGCCTTTCCTTTTTTGGGCCTTGGAAACATCTTTCGCATGCAAGATTTTCCGCGCATAGCACTTAATGCACTTCTTTATATTCTTGAGGCCATAGCCTATTTTCTCTTCACAGAGAAATTCATTCCCATATCGACGTGATTTAATTTGAGGAGTATCTGAGCGCTATGGCCTGTAACCGCCCACACGCTCGTCGACAGCCATGGGAAGTGCCTATCGAGGAGGTGATCCCCCGCTTTGCCGCTCGGTTGGTGGATCCCTTCCTTACCGACAACGAATGCGACTCAGCCATGCATGAACTCTCGATCCGTAGGGGGTCTCTTCTCCCGATGGGTTCTCTCTGGCTCCGGATGATCCTCGCGGCCGTGCTCACCGACATCCCTCCTCACCCAGCAGAGATGACCCTGGCGATGCTTGATGCGGCGGAAGAGAAGCTCGAGGGCTTTCATGAAGCGTGCCTGATTACTCAGGCTTTGAAGGATTGCTCAATTCATCTGCTGGGCCAGATCAAGGCCCGGCGAGCTATTATGTCTGCTTTCGCGGACGAACACGGCGCCAATCGATGGGGAGCGACTCCCCGTGAGAATCGTCGCTTCGATGTGCTGGAGAAAGCGGAGAGAGAGATGGAGAATTTTGTCCTTTGCTTCGTTAACCCCTGTGCCGTCGATCCCACGTTTGGTGATCTTTTTCGTTAGCGTAGAACACATTTTTTTTTTTAATTAGTCTCTCCCTTTTTATGCTTTATGCAGAACTTCGATGTAGGCTTGGTACTAGTATGTATGTTTCCGCTTGCATAAATAAACTTTGGATTCTTCTCATGAGAACTTCCTTTAATCGCAAATGCTATCATCACTTTCCTGCGCATCAGGCCCTTTTTTAGGCATTATGAATGTTCATGCAATTGCAAATGCTATTACTATTTTCTTTTGAATACTCATATGATTGCGATCGCATGCTTGAAATATGTCGGAAACCCTTCTTGTTGCCTTTCACGTTAGGTGACATGAGTGCGTTTTAGATCGACTATTCCCGTCGGCTGGAAGCCCATTTATACGGTCTTGTAAATGTCATGTTTGCGGGGCCGCGGTCACGAAAGCGAGCTTACGTGGTCACGTAACGAACATGTCGTTATGCGAGAAAAAGGCTCGGCCATAAATTTTCGGAGAGGGAGCTAGCTTCCAAGGCGCTGAGTGAGCTTCGCGTTTCCCTTATCACCCAGGCCAACCAAGCGTATGAACTCTGACGGTTGCTTCAGGAGTTCATCGAAGAGGGGGTGGCTCTTGACAGAGCTATTACGTTCACTCGTGAGAGGGTCGAGACTCATAAGGTCACCGAGAAAGAACTCAAAGCTCGGCTTGCTTCGTATCAGGCTCAGCAAGCTCAGGAGGAGGCTCGTCTTCTGGAGATCTTGCGTCATGAAGCCGTTTCTCAGCAACAGAACGATGAGCTGGTGAAATTATTGCACCGCCCGCCGGCTTAAGGACTTGTATCTTTTCTCCCCTTTTTTGTACATACTCATGGATAAGAGTATCTTACTTTTTGTTTCTTTCATGAATTGTATTTTGTATCCATTTTGGTCTATGAATAAAAGATACATTTTTCTTCTCAATGGTGTGTCTCCTTTTCATTGAATGCATTCTGCGGATATTCTATCTTGATCTCCTTGCAGGACAGCGATGGCTCAGGATTCAGGGTTAAGATCTGCTTCCTGAGACTTTTACATTTTATGAGCCACGAGGGTCTCATAAAGAGTTTTTCTCCCAGCCGTGAGGACTTGTAAGTGCCGGATGCGGTTACCCTTGTCCGTGTTCTACGGAGTCAGGGGTTTCTCCAGATATTGTAGTTTAAAGACGTCGCGGTCAAGGTTAAGGACCTCATAGTCCGTGGATTTAAGGACTCCACAGTCCGATGTTAGTTTTAAGACATCACGGTCAAGGTTAAGGACCTCATAGTCCGTGGATTTAGGGACTCCACAGTCCGATGTTAGTTTTAAGACATCACGGTCAAGGTTAAGGACCTCATAGTCCGTGGATTTAGGGACTCCACAGTCCGACGTTTGGTTGCAGGGACCCGTCACCTCTTTGAAGACGTTGAGGAATTACAACGCCAGGCATCAAAGGAGTGAAGAGATGTACCCTTAAACCGAGGCAAAAATCTGTAAGGAATAGGGGTGGTTGATTGTTAGTTTTAAGACATCACGGTCGAGGTTAAGGACGTCATAGTCCGTGGATTTTGAGGGCTCCACAGTCCGGTGTTTGCTCTGGATGCTTCACACGGGTTCACTGCCGTGCTTGGCGAGGACCAGGCTCCGCTCTGGGCATTTTCCGTGGGGTCAAAGAGTGACGTTATCCACGTTCCACGTAACCAGGAATCTTGCACTAGATGCTTCACACGGGTTCACTGCCGCGTTAGGCGAGGACTAGGCTCCGCTCTGGATGCTTCACATGGGTTCACTGCCATGCTCTGCGAGGACCAGGATCCGCTCTGGACGTTTTCCGCGGGGTCAAAGAGTGACGTTATCCGCTTTCCACGTAACCAGGAAGTTTGCACTAGATGCTTTACACGGGTTCACTGCCGTGTTAGGCGAGGACTAGGCTCCGCTCTGGATGCTTCACATGGGTTCACTGCCATGCTCTGCGAGGACCAGGATCCGCTCTGGACGTTTTCCACGGGGTCAAAGAGTGACGTTATCCGCTTTCCACGTAACCAGGAAGTTTGCACTAGATGCTTCACACGGGTTCACTGCCGTGTTAGGCGAGGACTAGGCTCCGCTCTGGATGCTTCACATGGGTTCACTGCCATGCTCTGCGAGGACCAGGATCCGCTCTGGACGTTTTCCACGGGGTCAAAGAGTGACGTTATCCGCTTTCCACGTGACCAGGAAGTTTGCACTAGATGCTTCACACGGGTTCACTGCCGCGTTAGGCGAGGACTAGGCTCCGCTCTGGATGCTTCACATGGGTTCACTGCCATGCTCTGCGAGGACCAGGATCCGCTCTGGACGTTTTCCGCGGGGTCAAAGAGTGATGTTGTCCGCTTTCCACGTAACCAGGAAGTTTGCACTAGATGCTTCACACGGGTTCACTGCCGCGTTAGGCGAGGACTAGGCTCCGCTCTGGATGCTTCACATGGGTTCACTGCCATGCTCTGCGAGGACCAGGATCCGCTCTGGACGTTTTCCGCGGGGTCAAAGAGTGACGTTGTCCGCTTTCCACGTAACCAGGAAGTTTGCACTAGATGCTTCACACGGGTTCACTGCCGTGTTAGGCGAGGACTAGGCTCCGCTCTGGATGCTTCACATGGGTTCACTGCCATGCTCTGCGAGGACCAGGATCCGCTCTGGACGTTTTCCACGGGGTCAAAGAGTGACGTTATCCGCTTTCCACGTAACCAGGAAGTTTGCACTAGATGCTTCACACGGGTTCACTGCCGTGTTAGGCGAGGACTAGGCTCCGCTCTGGATGCTTCACATGGGTTCACTGCCATGCTCTGCGAGGACCAGGATCCGCTCTGGACGTTTTCCACGGGGTCAAAGAGTGACGTTATCCGCTTTCCACGTGACCAGGAAGTTTGCTGATTGTATCCGCATTTCACGGGATGGGGGTTTGACTCTTGGCGATGTGTGTCGCCGAGCCATGGAACTTGGGGTTGCCGCTGTTCCGTTTCGCTTGATGTTGTGTCGTCGAGACAATGAAGCTAGGAATTTGGCCTTCGCTTCGTTCGCTGGTATCGCGTCTGCTGTATCGAGACGAATGCCACGGTGGTGATCACTAAGTTATCTGTGAACCGCCGAGGTTTTGCTTGCTTCTTTTTATTGCAAGTTGTCCCATCATTTCGGCTATTTTGTCATGCATGCGTGGCTTGCTAGCTTTTTCGCGGCAAGCTCGGATTTTTTTTGGATACCGGTTTCGGCATCAGCACCGCTACAACTGGAATGTTTACCAGGAGCGAATCATCATTTGCCTCTGTCGACATTTGAACAAAGGTGGCTTAGCAAACAGGGTTAAGGGTCCTGTCGACCAAGGCTTTTGATTTCATGAGCCGTAAGGGTCTCACAAAGGTGTTTCTCCCTACAAGTCGTGAGGATCTTGCAAGTGTGTTTTCTCCTTAAGAATCGTGGGGATTCTTAAGTGCATGTTCTCTTGTAAGTCGTAAGGATCTTACAAAGAGGATTTTCTCCTTATAAGTCGAGAGGACTTACAAGGGTCGTTCACCATATGGATATATCCCCAGTCACGGGTGGGACTTTGTTAGGGAAATGTTTATTCGCGCCCGTGGATTGTATACAAGGGTCAGTCCGAGCCGCTTGTAGGGCAATGTCGGAGGTTGTGGAGGATTTGCTTAAGAACAGGTTTAGGTCTCTGTAACTTAAGACTTTCAAATCTTATGAGCCGTGAGGGTCCCATAAGAGAGTTCTCCTTACGAGTCGTGAGGATCTCGTAAGTGTATTTTCTCCTTAGGAATCGTGAGGATCCCTAAGTGTGTTGCTCCTTTGTGAGTCGTAAGGATATCACGCAGGTGATTTCTCCTTACAAGGTCGAGAGGACCCTATAAGTGTCTCTGAACGAGGTTACGCCTTTTCGGGTTTTCACAAACACTCGCCGGTAGTCCTGCTGTTTTTACTCACGGAGCCCTTTCGGGTTTTCATCCGTGCCCATTTTGCTTGTGGACATACCGTTTTTTTTTTATTTTATGTATTATATTTTTTTTTTCTTTTTTTTTTTTTATCTCGTCAGCCTAAGGATGCTGCGATAGTAGTTTAGGGACGTTTCGGTCCGTCGTTAGTTTAAGGACGTTTCAGTCCGTCGCTGGTTTAAGGACGTTTCGGTCCGTTGATAGTTTAAGGACGTTTCGGTCCGTCGCTAGTTTAAGGACGTTTCGGTCCGTTGATAGTTTAAGGACGTTTCGGTCCGTCGCTAGTTTAAGGACGTTTCGGTCCGTCATTAGTTTAAAGACGTTTCGGTCCATCGTTAGTTTAAAGACGTTTCGGTCTGTTGATAGTTTAAGGACGTTTCGGTCCGTTCATAGTTTAAAGACGTTTCGGTCCCTTGATAGTTTAAGGACGTTTCGGTCCCTTGTTATGGGAGGGTCAGCTACTGCTTGTAAAGTCTGAGCCTAGGAAGATAGCGAGCGGACATAGTCGTCGTCATCTACCGTTGACCCAGGCTGTGGCTCACTAAGCGTAGTATTTCTTCAAGAAGCGGCCATTTATTGGCCTGAAAGGCCTTTCACCGTGCATGTCCACGAGTAGATAGGCTCCACCCTGGTAAACCTGGTCTATGATGTACGGGCCTTCATAGTTTGGCTCGAATTTTCCCCGCTTGGCACGATTGGGGATCATAGGTCTTTTGACTACCAGCACGAGTTCGCCTTGGCGGAATGCCCTTGGCCTGGTCAATCTTTCGTACGAGCGCGTCATCTTTGCTTTGTGGGCTTCTAGATGTTGTTGCGCTATGAGTCGGGTTTCGTCGAGGGCATCAAGCTCCTCAAGTCGAAGGTGAGCATTTTCTTCGTCGGTCAGTTCGTGGTGGACTGCCACTCGTAGAGAGGGTAACTCTATCTCGAGGGGGAGTACTGCTTCCGTTCCAAATACCAACGCGTATGGCGTTGTGTTTGTGGCCGTCTTGAATGTAGTTCGATAAGCCCAAAGGGCTTCTTGCAGCCTCTCGTGCCAGTCTCTCTTATTCCGGGAAACGGTCTTTTTTATGATCTTTGTCAAGGTCTTATTGAAGGCCTCGGCCAGACCGTTGGCTCGTGGGTTGTAAACTGAAGAATACCTCCAGTCTATATTGTGCTGCTGCGCGAAGCGGCTAATCTTATGGCTTCTGTAGGCTGGCCCGTTATCGGAGATAATCCGCCGTGGGGTTCCAAACCGATAGATGACGTGCGTCTTGAAGAAATGGAGGATATTCTCCGTCTTCACTTCCCTCAATGGTATTGCTTCTGCCCATTTGGAGAAGTAATCAGTAGTCGCCAGGATAAAACGATGTCCCCGAGATGATGCCGGCTCAATGGGGCCGACTATGTCAGTTCCCCACATTTCGAATGGCCAGCTGGCCACCGTTGGGTGTAGCGGATTCGGATGTTGGTGGATAAAGTCTCCATGAATCTGGCACGAGTGGCATTGCTTCGCATACTCGAGGCAGTCCTGGATCATCGTGGGCCAGTAGTAGCCCATCCGTTTAATTTTTAACTTCATCTTTGGGCCTGCTTGATGAGAGCCGCAAAGCCCGTCGTGGACTTCCTGAACGACTTTTTCTGCTTCGTCAGGTCCCATGCATCTCAGCCATAGAGAATCAAGCGATCTCTTGTATAGAGTATCGTTGACGAAAGCGAAAGATAGAGCTCGTTTCATGAGCTGATGTCTCGAGGACGCTTCTTTGGGTATGCGGCGGGACTTAAAGTAGTCTATGAAGACTTCCCTCCAGTCCTCGGCCTTCTCATGGTCCTTTATTTGTAGGGTCGTCTGCTCAGTCGCTCTCTTTTCTTTGCATGATTCCGGAGATATTTCTGCCGGGGCGAGCACTCGACGGCTTTGTATCACGATTCTGACATCATCGAGGTTCTCGTCGGCCAGTTCTTTAGCAAGCTTAGCCAATGCGTCTGCTTTGCTATTTTCTGCGCGTGGTATGTTCTCCAAAGTGTAGGAAGGAATTTGGGACAATAGTTGTTGCACCCTTTCGCCGTACTTCACCAGCTCCGGTTTGCACGTTTGGTAGTCACCATTCACTTGACTAACGACCAGCTGAGAATCCCCGTATATGAGGAGGTCTTCAATTCCCATGTCAATGGCAAGCTCGAGACCTGCTATCAGGGCTTCGTATTCAGCTTCATTGTTTGTCCTTGGCTCTGTTAAGGAGAAGGCGAAGCGCATTATCCCTCCTTGTGGAGTCGCAAAGATGAGGCCTATCCCTGACTTGATCATTGGGATACCTTGTTTCTGTTTCTTTATAGAGGACGCTCCATCGAAATAGAGTTCCCATCGGGTGCTTCCACCGCTAATCGCATCAAATGCATGCTCGTCCGGCAAGTCACAATTCAAAGGAGAATCGGCCGGTATCGGGTGCTCAGCGAGGAAATCGGCAATGGCCTGGCCCTTCACTGCCTTGAGAGGTTGATATGTTATCGAGAACTCCATCAAGAGCAGGGCCCATTTAGCGAGTCGTCCCGTCAAAATGGCTTTTGACATCAAGTATTTAAGGGGGTCCACCTTTGAGATGAGGCAGACTTCGTGTGCCAACGCATAGTGCCTGAGCTTTGTTATCGCGAAGATCAATGCCAAGCAATGTTTTTCAATGGGGGAGTAATTGCTTTCTGCCCCGAGTAGGACTCGACTTAAGTAGTAAAGTGCTCTCTCTTTCCCTTGATCGTTCTCTTGTGCCCATAACGCGCCCAAAGAACCTTCGAGGGCGGTTGAAATACAGTCTCCAGGTGGTTTAAATGCTCTTCATATGACATGCTCTTTACTACGAGGTCATCGATATAGCACTCGACGACGTCATGTATGAGGTCATCGAAGATCTTTGTCATGGCCCTTTGGTAGGTAGCGCCGGCGTTCTTTAGACCAAAGGGCATAACCTTGTAGCAAAATATACCCAAAGGGGTGCGGAAAGCGGTGTGCTTCTGGTCTTCGGGATGCATTCTTATCTGATTGTATCCTGAAGAACCGTCCATAAAGGAGAAGATCTCGTGAGTAGACGTGTTATCTATCATTAGCTCGGTTACCGGCACCGGGAAATCATCCTTTGGACAGGCTTTGTTGAGATCCCTGAAATCCACGCATATACGTACCGTCCCATTCTTCTTCATCACCGGGACGATATTGGCGATCCAATCGGGATATTGGACTTCTTGGATAAATCCAGAATCGATCAGCTTCTTGACTTCGGCGTTGATGCTCATCTCAAGCTCGAGTCGCATCCTTCTTGGCGCCTGCTTGACTGGCTTGATATCTGGGGATATTGCTAATTTATGCACAGCGACCTCCGGATCTAAACCTGGCATCTCGGAGTAGTTCCACGCGAAGCAGTCTTTATGCCGTAGAAGCACGTTCTTTAACGCGGCCACCCTTTCTTCAGAGAGTAGCTCGCTGACAAATGTTGGTCGCGGGTCCTCTGCCGATCCCAACTCAATCTTCCTGAGGTTATCTGCAGTAGTATGTATACCGTCTTCCAGTTCTTTCGGAGCGGGCGGGAATTCTGAGATAACCTCATCATCGCTGTTTTCAAAGCACCAGGGAGGGTTGTCTATCGTAATCGTATAACAGGTGCGAATCCACTCCCGGGACCGAGGCGGATCCGGCTCTGCTCTTGCGGCCTTGGGCTCGTGCTTTCGTGGCGGCGTTACCCTCCAGCTGTTGGATAAAGCGAATATGCCCCGTCGGTACTGGTCCTCGACCCAGTTCTTGAAGGTGAAGCAGTCTTCGGTAGGATGTCCTATGGCTTGGTGATAAGAGCAATAGCTCGAACGAGAAGCCTTGTTGGTTTGCTCAGGGTGTTTAGACTCTGGAAGCACGATCATTTGATGTTTTAAAGCGAGCTTGAGGAGCTTCTCCGTCTTGTTTCGGGGGAAGGAGTACGCTCGACCCCTCTTTCCTCTTCTTGACCTATTCCTGTCTCCGCATCGGGCCTTTCGCGTGAGGGGTTGACAAGGATGAACATCCTTGTCTTTTGCAATCTGTTGAAATAGACGTTGCGTCCTGGCCTTCTCATAGATGGCCGTTTCGCGGTTGTGGTCTTCCCGAGCTTTCTGACCCACTTTCCTGATAGGCTTGCCCGTTTGTTCTTCAAACGACGGACTTGGTGCTTCAATCGCAGGGTCTGGTTTTGATGAGGGATCGGCATCTCCTGACGGGGCGTCCTCTTCTTCATCAAAGGTATATATAGCGTAGCTGCTGTGGGCCCGCTCTCGTTTTCCGGTTCTCGCGTATCCAAGCCCGAGTGTCTCCATTTTCCCGTTGGGCAATTTGCGTTGGGTTCCAGGGACATCCCAAATCTTGTTATAGAACCGAGCCTGCCGAACAGTCTGTTTTAAGGGTACTCCTTGGCGCTTCAACAGCTTCTTTAATCCGTCTGTATAGTATCTAGGCAGACGGATGGGTTGGATCCTGTCAAGTGTAGCATCCACGCCATGCCAGATCTCTTTCTCTACTTTCGACTCTGAGGATCGATAGAATAGGATCATTGTTTCCTGATTTAAAATCAGGAAAGCTTCTGGAAAAGCTTCGGAAGAGGGTCACGTGCTTACACGTGACCAGCGGCCACGTGTTAACACGAGACACCTAAAAAGCATCATCAGATCGAGTTCAGTCTCCTAGCTACGCTGAAGAAAATGGGCTTCAGAAAGAGTCACGTGCTCCCACGTGACCAGGGTCACGTGGTGACACGTGACATTTAAATGCAAGCGTCCAACACGCAAGTTCTCTGATCGAGTCAAGAAAAAGGGTTCAGAAAGAGTCACGTGCTCCCACGTGACCAGGGTCACGTGTCGGCACGTGACGTTCAAGGCAGCAAGCGCGTTTCCAGAACAACCAAGGAAAGAGAGTTCAAATAAAGGGTCACGTGCTCACACGTGACCAGGGGTCACGTGGTAGCACGTGATGTTTAAGCAGCAATCAGAAGACACAGTGCAGAAGGCTCGTTCCAAAGGGGGTCACGTGCTCACACGTGACCATGGATCACGTGGTCACACGTGACCGGCCTCCAAAGCCCATGTTGACGACAGAATTAAATTCTGAAGGAAATTCGAATCTTTCCAAAGGAAAGTAATTATTTGGGACTAATCAAATTAAAGATTCAGAGATGATTAAATATCATCTATCTATGGAAAATCTCGGCTTTGGGAAAGATTTCCCCCTTAAATCTAACCAGAATATCAAAGGAGAATCTCTGGATTTAAGATCCAATGGTGAATAAAATTCACCTAATAATCCAAAGGCCCAAAATGAATGATGGATGCAAATCAAATCTCCCAATGAAGATTCGTCAAAAACTGATTGATGCGGCTGCCTCTCCTATAAATAGGAGCCAAGGGACACAAGAAAAAGATATACATGCGCAGAGAAGAAAAGGAGAAAAAGAGAAGAGTTTTGATACTTCGAAAAGACTCAGATCTTCTGCAAAAACCCTAGGTAAGAAAGGGAAGCCCTTTTGAAAGAAGCAGAATTTAATTCTCAACAGAGTTTAACTCTGATAATATAAAAGCAGAAGAGCATATTTCTTCTCTCTTTGATAGAGGATCTGCAAAGTGCACATCTCCCCTTAAGGTTGAGAATTTAATTCTCAATGGGTTGAGATCCTGCCATGCAGATCCAAAACATAGAGAAGGAGTGCAAACTCGAGAATTTAATTCTCACAGAACTATAGGAATTTAATTCCTCCAAAATAAAGTGGGGCTAGACCCTATATCATGGGAATTTAATTCCTTCAGAACAAAAAAAAGAAACAGGGTTTAACCCTAATTAAAGAACTTAGTTCTGTTGAAACAACGGGAATTTAATTCCCTTAATCATCATTTCCTCAAAAACTTTTATTAGGGTTTAACCCTATTCAGCCCTTCACATAAACGAGGAATTTAAATCCCACAGAAAATTCAGAGTTAAACTCTATTCCAGAATACAAGTCTTCAAAAGAAAGAAGGATTTAATTCCTCTGAAATTAAAAGTCTCTGGAATTTAATTCCTAAAAAAAGGAGTAACAAATCCTCTGAAAAACCACATTAAGGCAGGGTCACGTGTCACCACGTGACCCCCCACAAAAGCCCTACAGAAAACCCCTTTGAGGCAGCACCCCACGTGACCCACGTGACTTTCAGCAGAAGCCTTAACACATAGGCATTTGAATGCCCATCACGTGCTGACACGTGATGCTATCAAAGACACAGTAATTTCAGCAGAACAAATGAAGGAAGGGCGCTCTCACGTGCTGCCACGTGACCCCTCTTGTCTTAGTGTTTAACACTAAATTGAAACTCTCGAAATCAGTGTTAAAATATTGTTGGGCCTTAGTGTTCAACACTAATTAAAAAGCTTTATCTGCAGTGTCCAACACTGATTACCTTAGTGTTTAAATACTAATCTGAGATCTTCATTTGCAGTGTTCAACACTGATCCGTTTTAGTGTTTAACACTAATTTGAGAAGCCTTATTGCTGGTGTTAAACACTAACTTGTTAACCGCATGCCCAGTGTTCAACACTGATTGCTCTGTAGTGTTTAACACTAGGCTTTGGCCCAATTGGCTAAATGGATAGAGGCAAAGCCTCTCCTTCAATGGACCAGCAAGAGTCAATATTCCAGACCTGACTGGACTTAGCCCAAGCTGGCCATAAGTCCTCAATTTGTGATTAACTGGGCTAATGAGCTCATAACATAATTGATCAGTCTTGACCCAAATTGGGCCAGGGACTATTTAATCCACCCCGGTTCTAGGGTACATCTCTTCACTCCTTTGATACTTGGCATTGTAATCCCTCAATGTCTTCAAAGAGGTGACGGGTCCCGATGACCACTCATGATATGGACTGTGGGGTCCTTAAACCCATGCCTAATGCTAAACTTCCTGGTTACGTGGAAAGCGGATAACGTCACTCTTTGACCCCGTGGAAAACGTCCAGAGCGGATCCTGGTCCTCGCAGAGCATGGCAGTGAACCCATGCGAAGCATCCAGAGCGGAGCCTGGTCCTCGCCTAGCACGGCAGTGAACCCGTGTGAAGCATCCAGAGCACATACCGGACTGTGGAGTCCTTAAACCCATGGACTATGACGTCCTTAACCTTGACCGAGATGTCTTAAAACTACCCATGGACCGCAATGTCCTTAAACTACCCATGGACCGCAATGTCTTTAAACTACCCATGGACCGCAATGTCTTAAAACTACCCATGGACCGCAATGTCCTTAAACTACCCATGGACCGCAATGTCCTTAAACTACCCATGGACCGCAATGTCCTTAAACTACCCATGGACCGCAATGTCCTTAAACTACCCATGGACCGCAATGTCCTTAAACTACCCATGGACCGCAATGTCCCTAAACTACCCATGGACCGCAACGTCCTTAAAACTACCCACAGACCGCAACGTCCCTAAACTAGAACAATTGAGCCCTCCATATGCTCTTTTGTCGGATCTAAACGGTCCCGTTTAAGTTGATCTTAGCCCCCAAAAATGGCTAACGCGTCCTTAAACCTTCAAACAGATTGGACTACGAATCCCCTAAATTAACTCCGGCTTGAGGGTACATCTCTGAACTCCTCTGACATCCGTCGTTGTAATCTTTCAACGTCGTCAGAGAGGTGATGGGTCCCGACGGCCATACATACGGTGGACCACTACGTCCCTAAACTGGAACAATAGAGCCCAAATGCTCTTTTGTCGGATCTAAACGATCCCGTTAAGTTGATCTTAGTCTCAAACTGGACTAACGTATCCTTAACAAACGTTTAAGTTGATCTTAGCTTCAAATATGGCTAACGTGTCCTTAAACCAAACCCCCAAACCCAAATTTAAGATAATGCGGATTTGGACTAGTCCACGCCCTACGGGTGACGACATAACTCAGTCTCCGTAAACAATCCACGGGCAATAAAACAAACACCCACGACACGAAGTGACCATCTGGAGAAGGAGAAAGTTGTTACCGCAACGCGGTAGCGTAATTAACTGCAGGGGCTTGCGCCTGCAGGGAAGAGCGTCCCCACAATCAAAAACCCCTCAAATGAGGGGGAATCTGACGAAGTCTGCTACATCGGACGCATCCGTCTAAACCTTCGACACATGGTGCCATAAATCAACTTGGCATCTTCGGAGGGGTGGACGGATAGCACCAATTAGCTTCTGCCCCGAACCCCAGGCATTCGGACGTCCCGACGTCCCGGCCGCCGTTCGGAGGGGAACAGATTCTGGCACGCCCGGTGGGACCTTTTCCTCTTTCCACTCCACACTTCGTGTGTCGTGATTCGCGAACCAATCGCGGTTCGCTAATAGTTGCCCTTGGGTCTCAAGGTACTGAGAATTGGCATCTTGCTTATTGCAGAAAGCAAAGGATCGATGGCTTTTATCCCTGCGAAATCCTCCAACTGCTTAGACGGCAACTGCAGCCGACGCTCTGCCTCGCCAGGAGGAGTAGCCTATGGACCCCAAGCTGCTTCACTGTTCACAATGCCGGTGGAACAGGTCACCCGCGCCACTACAGGATTGTTTTTTGGGACTATGATCCTGCCGACAAACTTTACCGCTCCAGTGCTGGCGAAGGAAACTCTCAAGAAGTCGGTCTTTGATCGTCTTACCCCTACCGCGGCTCCTCTCAACGAGGCGCCCAACGTCAACGCCTCGGTCTTCTCTAGACTGGGCCAGGAATCATGCGAGCTCATTACGGGGCCTACAATCTCAAAGAAGGCTGCTTCTAAGAAAGTGACCGCTCCCATCCCCGAAATCGCCAAGGCAACCTCTCCAGCCAAAAAGTCAGTCTTTACAAGATTGACGGCTCCGGCCTTTGCTCCCGCTTCCCAGAGGACATCGGTCTTCGATAGGTTAACGCCAACAACAACCCCCCATCCACACAGGGAGCAAGACGAAACCATTCTTACCGCTGACCCTACACCGTCCGCTCGACACTCTCGACGTCGCCATTGGCGCCGGGTGAGGAAGACTGGGGGCAACTCCCCCTCCGGATTGACCCCACCATCCCCAGTGGTCGAAGTTAATGCCGCTGTTCCGACCGGGAACAGCTTTGAAATGCTAAATAAGGTGCGAAGGAATTCCCCTACGGCAGTACTGAAGAAGTCTCCTCCCTTACTAAAAAAGGTTGTCCAAACAAAACCCGAACAGCCCCGATCTCCTCAACGGCTGTCTTCCAAAATCTATAAGGTTTGGCGGCGGGCCCGGGATTCAATCATCGATCCAAACTTCTCTCGCCAGCACAAAAAGCCGAAAATCCAACCTGAAGCTGGTCACCAGGCTAAACCCCAAAAGGCTGTTGATCAACTGACTCATAAAAGGAGGAGGCCAGAGAGGACCCCACAGCATGCAACGACGGCTAAAAACACTAGGCCTAGACGCCCTAAGTCTGGGGGCATGATGGTCCACACTGTATACATGGCCTCTGGAAAGGAGGAGAGCCGCACTTCTACAGGCCATCGACCACTAACCCGATCCGTAACGAAATCCCAGGAGCAGCAACAGAAGCTCCAAGAAATGATGAATGCTATGGCCGCGCTCACCGGGCCGAAGGAAAACCCAGAAGCATCCTCAGACGCACGCCGGGAGGAAGAAACCGACGCTGAATTCCTTCGCCGGACACTGGAGAAAAGGGACAAAGAGGCGGCCGAACAAGCGGCCAACATACAACGGATGGGCCTTCTCTTTCAAGACGTGATAGGAATGATGATCCAGCAGGACCTACCCGCCGAAGATCCTCCGATTGTTCTTGAAGACGACCGAGGAGAGACGTCAAATCCACCACCAGCCCTCTCAACGGCCAAGGAAGAGACGATCTCTAAGGCTGACTTGGCTGACTACATAGCCCAGCAAATCCGAGTTCATCACGCAACTGAGGCAGCTGGTCAAACCGTGAAAACCGGGCGGCCGTATCCGAGCTGGTACGACCAAATCAAATACCCACAAGGTTATACGATACCGAAATTCCACGTGTATAAGGGGACCGGCAATCCCCATCAACATGTCGCCCAGTTTCGGGCCCTATGCGGTAACACCGGCGGTGACGATAAATTGTTGCTTCGCCAATTCGTGGGCAGCTTGTCAGAAACAGCGTTCGAATGGTATTCAGAACTCCCGAATGATTCCATCAAAACGTTCGCTGAAATGGAGTTGCTATTCACTCAGCGATTTGCAAGTGCCAGCGAACGCACTCCAATAACTGCACTTATTAACGCCAGGGTAAAACCGAGTGAAACCTGGGTCCAGTACGCTATACGCTGGCGGAACTTGTGGTCGAGATGTGAGCAGCGCATCGAAGAAGCACCTGCGGTGGGCATGTTCGTGGGAACTCTAGACCCTCATGCAACTATCTCCCAGTTTATGATGTTCTTTAAGCCAACCACATTCCAGGCTCTGATTGACAAGTTAGCTCAGATGGACCAGATGGGTCATAGACCACCTACACCGAAGTCGGAGCCTCGGAATGACAAGGGTAAAAGGGAGGGCAACCTTTGTTGCGAATGCCCAACAGCAACCTAACGCCCCGAAATCGACGGATCAACTGGAGGAAAGACGCCGATACTATAATGAGAAGATGAAGCGTCCCTACTCGTTCCCACAAGACAAGACGAAGCGGTTATTCGAGTTGGCAATACGCAACAGACTTATAAACCTACCAAATCCAAGGCGACCGCCACAACCCACCGAGATGAATAACTCCAACTACTGCCCTTATCATCAGACGGTAAGTCATCCGATTGAAGATTGCTTCGTCTTCAAAGGATGGATCGAAGATCAATATCTTCAGGGGAAATTTGTACTGTCCGAAAAGTGGAAGGTGAACCCACCACAACCACATACTCCTAAGAAGGCCGATACACCGGGGGCAACCTGCTCCTTTATCGAAGAAGCTCCATGGGAGGTCGTGTTATCAACGAAGACCAAAAGAATGCTGAGAGACCTCCATGCATGCCCTGCGATCGAATGGAAGGACCCTCTTGAACCTCAAATTATCGAAGGGATGTTGAAGCCCCGCACCATTGCAAAGACTCGTGATAAGGGCCCAAATACTCACGCCCAACCGTCAAAATCTTCAAAGAAAAAGAAGAAGAAATCCAAGAAGCCCGCGAAGCTTGGAGACGAGCGAACAAACTTGCAGAAGCAAATCGATGCGCTGGAAGAATACAATCAAAAGGCGCGAACTCCTGTCACACTGCGAGAGTTCCTTAGTCACATCTCGCAAGATGGAGATGATGAAGAGAGCTCGTCGGACGAATCCGAAGAGTATGTGGCAAGTTGCAACGTGATCTCCCACTCGTTTACCGACGATGAGAAAACTCCTAGCACCAAGAAGCTAGAGACGGAGCCCGAGCCAGAGCGTGCGAGGCTGACAACGGAAATGATCAATGCCTTCTTAGACGAGATTCGTCTAAAAAGTAAAGCGGATCAAGAACGCGAAATGGCGACGCTAACGGGAACCAGAGGCGGGCGACTGGACGGAAGAGTGGAGTTACCCCTGCCAGAACAAAAGGCATCCGAAGTGGACAAGAAAATATTCAAGACAAGGAAAAGGTTCGCCAAAGCCATGTCAATGGGAATGATGCTACCACCTTCGGAAGCAAATACGCACGAAGGGGCGGAAAGGCACCCTGACTATTGCGCGTATCACCGGAAGATCTCACACCCCACGGAGGAGTGCGATGCCTTCAAAATATGGTGGCGAGGATATGTTATCCGTCAGCAACAGTTTAAGCGCATGAAACGCAAAAGCCGTCGGGAGCGAAGAAGTACTGTCGGAAGGCATAACAAGACTACTGGCAACTGTTACATGGTTGACGCCAGAGGGTCACAAGTTCTCACCTTCGGGAGCGACTCTGATGAAGAAATGGCTCTGGGCCCTCTCTTTACAGAATCCGTTCTAGGAAAAAAGGAGGAATCAGAGGCCTGCGAGAACATCCAGCTGCGCAACCGCACACTCCCGGAGAAGAATCTCGGGCCCGTCGGCCGAAAAGATAAGGGAAAGGAAAAGATCATTGAAGATATCACTTTAGATGACCAGGTCATAAAAGAGCTAACTAACAAAGACCCTCCCAAAAAGGGTAAGGTGGACTATAACATCCTCGCGCACTTAAGGAAACTACCCTCTCAGCTTAGCATTCTTGATGCCCTTCTATTATCAAAAGAAGCGCGAGACTCACTTATTAAAGCGTTGCAAGAACCTGAGCAATTCCAAGCCTTTCTCGCCACTGAAAAGATGAAGGACGAACTGAAGGAAGTGCACACGGCCGACGTCACTTTCGGTGATGAAGACCTCCTTCTCGGGACGTGCGACCACAACCGTCCCCTATACGTCTCCAGATACTGCCATGACATCAAGATAGGCAAGATCCTGGTGGATAATGGATCCTCCGTCAATCTCCTTAATGTTCGGGTGTTGAAGGAAATCTGCATGAGCGTGCAACACCTCGCTCGTGACAAAATTACTATCTCCGGTTTCGACTCACAATCGTCACGGACTCTCGGGTCCGTAATACTAACGATACGCTTCGGGCTTCTCGTCACAGACATCAAATTCCATGTCATTGACGCCAAGACCTGCTACAACGCCTTGCTCGGCCGTCCTTGGCTACACGAGTACAACATCATCCCTTCTACACAACATCAGTGTATGAAGTACTTTAAAGACGGTTTCGAGTATACTGTAACAGGCGAGTTGAACCCATTTTCCGTGAACGAAGTCCGCAAATACGAGGACGCGAAATACTTTTTGCCAGACTTCGAAGATACAGAAAGGTGTCGTAACTCGGAAAACAAAGCCGCCTCCACCATCCCTGTTTTCGGGAGCGATACCGAAGAAGAGGAAGAGATAGTTTATACAGGGCCATCCCAACGCAACAACCAGAGGACGCCCGCCCCCGTACTGGTCTTCGGAAGTGATTCAGAAGATGAGGTCAATGCCGTATTCTCCAATCGGCTTTCAATGCAAGCACCCCTCGGCGATGGCCACAGTTTGCAAATCACCATGGTACCGCGGGAACACTACAAGGATCTCGACACGCTTCAAGCTCACAGTGTGCAGGACCTGCAAACGTTTTACGTCCCTCCCAGGCGTAGGGGTGAGAAGGTGATCCTATTCTACCGATCCTCAGAGTCGAGAATAGAGAAAGAGATCTGGCATGGCGCAGATGCTGCATGCGACAGACTCCAACCCATCCGTCTGCCCAGATATTATACAAATGGATTAAAGAAGCTATTGAAGCGCCAAGGAGTACCCTTAAAACAAACTGTTCGACAGGCTCGGTTCTACAACAGGATTTGGGATGTCCCCGGGACTCAGCGCAAATTGCCCAATGGGAAAATGGAAACACTTGGGCTTGGGTACACAAGAACCGGAAAACGGGAGCGAGCCCACGGCAGCTACGCCATATATACCTTTGATGAAGAAGAGGGCGCCCTGTCAGGAGAGGCCAACCCCTCATCAAAACTAAACCCTGCGACCGAAGCGCCAAACCCGTTGTTTAAAGGACGAATGGGCAAGCCTACCGCGAAAGCGGATCAGAAAATTCGGGAAGATCACAACCACGAAGCGGCCATCTATGAGAAGGCCAGGACGCGACGTCTATTCCAACAGGCTGCACAGGCTGCAAAAGATAAAGATGTTCACCATCGTCAACCTGTCATACGAAAGGCCCGATGCAGGGACGGGAATAAATTAAGAAGCGAGAGAAGAAGCCGACAACAACGACGCAGGATTAGAGGGTTACGGGTATTGCGCGGCTCGGATTCGTCCTTCACGGAAAAGATGAGTCGAGCATACTCCTTCCCCCGAAACAAGACGGAACGGTTACTCAAGCTCGCCCTAAAACATCAGATAATCACGCTTCCAGAGTCTAGGCATCCTGAGCAAGCTAGCAAGGTCTCTCATCCGGGTTATTGCTCTTATCACCGAGCCATAGGACATCCGACCGAAGATTGCTTCACCTTCAAGAATTGGGTCGAGGACCAATACCGACGGGGTAGATTCGCTTTATCCGATGGTTGGAAAGTAACGCCGCCGCAAAGGCACGAGCCTAAAGCTACGAGAGCAGAACCGGATCCGCCTCGGTCCTGGGAACGGATTCGTACCTGTTATACGATTACAATATTAAAAGAAGAGCCCGAGAACATAGATGACCTTCCCCGGTGCTTCGAGAACAGCGATGATGAGGTAATCTCGGAATTCCCGCCCGCTCCAAAAGAACTGGAAGACGGTATACATACTACCGCAGATAACCTCAGAAAGATTGAGTTGGGATCGGCAGAGGACCCGCGACCAACCTTTGTCAGTGAGCTACTCTCTGAAGAAAGGGTGGCCGCGTTAAAGAACGTGCTTCTACGGCATAAAGACTGCTTCGCGTGGAACTACTCTGAGATGCCAGGATTAGATCCGGAGGTCGCTGTGCACAGATTAGCGATATCCCCAGACATCAGGCCAGTCAAGCAGGCACCAAGAAGGATGCGACTCGAGCTTGAGATGAGCATCAACGCCGAAGTCAAGAAACTGATCGATTCTGGATTTATTCAAGAAGTCCAATATCCCGATTGGATCGCCAATATCGTCCCGGTGATGAAGAAGAATGGGACGGTGCGTATATGCGTGGATTTCAGGGATCTCAACAAGGCCTGTCCAAAAGATGATTTCCCAGTGCCGGTAACCGAGCTAATGATAGATAACACGTCCACTCACGAGATCTTCTCCTTTATGGACGGTTCCTCAGGATACAATCAGATAAAAATGCATCCCGAAGACCAGAAGCACACCGCTTTCCGGACCCCTTTGGGTGTATTTTGCTACAGGGTTATGCCCTTCGGTCTAAAGAACGCCGGCGCTACCTATCAAAGGGCCATGACAAAGATCTTCGACGACCTCATACATGACATCGTCGAGTGCTATATCGACGACCTCGTAGTAAAGAGCATGTCATATGAAGATCACTTAAAGCACCTAGAAACTGTATTTCAACGCCTTCGGCAATATAATTTGAAGATGAATCCCCTCAAATGCGCGTTTGGAGTCTCCTCGGGAAAATTCTTGGGATTCGTCATCCGACACCGAGGTATTGAGATAGATCCGTCAAAGATTAAAGCGATCATGGAAATGCCCCCGCCAAGAACCCTCAAACAGTTGCGGTCTCTCCAAGGGAAGCTCGCATACATCCGGCGATTTATCGCAAATCTTTCAGGCAAATGCCGCCCCTACAGTCACCTGATGAAGAAGGGAACCCCATTCGTCTGGAATCAAAAATGCCAAGGCGCACTAGACGAGATCAAGCAGTACCTGCAGAACCCGCCGGTATTAGCTGCGCCGGTCAAGGGAAAACCCCTCATTCTTTATACGACCGCCCTCGAAGGTTCCTTGGGCGCACTATGGGCGCAAGAGAACGATCAGGGGAAAGAGAGAGCACTCTACTACTTAAGTCGAGTTCTACTGGGGGCAGAAAGCAATTACTCTCCCATTGAAAAACATTGCTTGGCGTTAATCTTCGCGATAACAAAGCTCAGGCACTATGCGTTGGCACACGAAGTTTGCCTCATCTCGAAAGTGGATCCTCTTAAATACTTAATGTCAAAAGCCATATTGACGGGACGACTCGCTAAATGGGCCTTGCTCTTAATGGAATTCTCGATAACATATCAACCTCTCAAGGCAGTGAAAGGCCAGGCTATTGCTGACTTCCTCGCCGAGCACCCGATACCGGCCGACTCTCCTCTAAACTGTGATTTGCCGGACGAGCATGCATTCGATGCGATTGGCGGCAAAAGCACCCGATGGGAACTCTATTTCGATGGAGCGTCCTCTATAAAGAAACAAAAGCAAGGTATCCCAATGATCAAGTCAGGGATAGGCCTCATCTTTGCGACTCCACAAGGAGGGATAATGCGCTTCGCCTTCTCCTTAACAGAGCCGAGGACAAACAATGAAGCCGAATACGAAGCTCTGATAGCAGGCCTCGAAATCGCCATCAACATGGGAATTGAAGACCTCCACATATACGGGGATTCTCAGCTGGTCGTTAGCCAAATAAATGGTGACTACCAAACATGCAAACCGGAGTTGGTGAGATACGGCGAAAAGGTGCGACAACTGTTGGCCCAAATCCCCTCCTATATTCTAGAGAACATACCGCGCGCGGAAAACAGCAAAGCAGACGCGTTGGCCAAGCTCGCTAAAGAACTGGCTGACGAGAACCTCGATGACGTCAGAATCGTAATACAAAGCCGTCGAGTGCTCGCCCCGGCAGAAATACCTCCGGAATTATATAAAGAAAAGGGATCGATTCAACAAGCGACCCTACAAATAAAAGACCGTGAGAAGGCTGAGGACTGGAGGGAAGTCTTCATAGACTACTTTAAGTCCCACCGAATGCCCGAAGAAGCGTCCTCAAGACATCAGCTTATGAAACGAGCTCTATCCTTCGCTTTCGTCAACGATACCCTGTACAAGAGATCGTTTGATTTTCTATGGCTGAGATGCTTGGGACCTGACGAAACGGAACGAGTCGTTCAAGAAGTTCACGACGGACTTTGCGGTTCTCACCAAGCAGGCCCAAAGATGAAGTTAAAAATTAAACGGATGGGTTACTACTGGCCCACGATGATCCAGGACTGCCTCGAGTATGCGAAGCAATGCCACTCATGCCAGATCCATGGGGACTTCATCCACCAACATCCGAATCCACTACACCCAACGGTGGCCAGCTGGCCATTCGAAATGTGGGGGACTGACATAGTCGGCCCCATAGAGCCGGCATCAGCCCGGGGACATCGTTTCATCCTAGCGACAACTGACTACTTCTCCAAATGGGCAGAAGCGGTACCACTAAGGGAAGTGAAGACGGAGAATATTCTCCATTTCTTCAAAACGCACGTCATCTATTGGTTCGGAACTCCACGACGGATTATCTCCGATAATGGGCCGGCCTACCGAAGCCATAAGATTAGCCGCTTCGCACAGCAGCACAATATAGACTGGAGATATTCTTCAGTTTACAATCCACGAGCTAACGGCTTGGCCGAGGCTTTCAATAAGACCTTGACGAAGATCATGAAAAAGACCGTCTCCAGAAATAAAAGAGACTGGCACGAGAGGTTGCAGGAAGCCCTTTGGGCCTATCGAACTACATTCAAGACGGCCACAAACACAACGCCATACGCGTTGGTATTTGGGACGGAAGCAGTTCTCCCCCTTGAGATAGAGTTACCCTCTCTACGAGTGGCAGTCCACCACGAGCTGACGGACGAAGAAAATGCTCACCTTCGGCTTGAGGAGCTTGATGCCCTCGACGAAACCAGGCTCGTAGCGCAACAATATCTAGAAGCCTACAAAGCAAAGATGACGCGCTCATACGAAAGATTGACCAGGCCGAGAACATTCCGCCAAGGCGAACTCGTACTAGTGGTCAAAAGACCTATGATCCCCAATCGTGCCAAGCGGGGAAAATTTGAGCCAAACTATGAAGGCCCGTACATCATAGACAAGGTCTACCAGGGTGGAGCCTATCTACTCATGGACATGCACGGTGAAAGACCTTTCAGGCCAATAAACGGTCGCTTCTTAAAGAAATACTATGCTTAATAAGCTGCAGCCTAGGTCAATGATAGATGACGACGACTATGTCCGCTCGCTATCTTCCCAGGCTCGGACTTTACAAGCAGCAGCCGGCCTTCCTATAACAACGGACCGAAACGTCCTTAAACTATCTAGGACCGAAACGTCCTTAAACTATCTACGGACCGAAACGTCCCTAAACTAATGCCGGACCGAAACGTCCTTAAACTAACAACGGACCGAAACGTCCTTAAAACTAACGACGGACCGAAACGTCCATAAACTAACAACGGACCGAAACGTCCCTAAACTACTACCGCAGCATCCTTGGGCTGACGAGATAAAAAAAAAAAAAAAAAAAAAAAAAAGTATATAAAATAATAGAAACGGTATGTCCATAAGCAAAATGGGCACGGATGAAAACCTGAAAGGGCTCCGTGAGTAAAAACAGCAGGACTGCCGGCGAGTGTTTGTGAAAACCCGAAAGGGCGCAACCTCGTTAAAAGACACTTATAGGGTCCTCTCGACCTTGTAAGGAGAAACCACCTGCGTGAGATCCTTACGACTCACAAAGGAGCTGCACACTTAGGGATCCTCACGATTCCTAAGGAGAAAAACACACTTACGAGATCCTCACGACTCGTAAGGAGAATTCTCTTATGGGACCCTCACGGCTCATGAGATTTGAAAGTCTTAAGTTACAGAAACCTGAACCTGTTCTTAAGCAAATCCTCCACAACCTCCGATATTGCCCTACAAGCGGCTCCATACTGACCCTTGTATACAATCCACGGGCGCGAATTAACACTTCCCCAACAAAGTCCAACCCTTATAGGTCCTCTCGACCCATAATGGGAAAGTCCTCTTGTAGGGTCCTTACGACTTACAGAGGAGCACACACTTAGGAATCCTCACGATCCCTAAGGAGGAAATACACCTGCAAGATCCTCACGACTTGTAGGGAGAAATACCTTTGTGAGACCCTTACGGCTCATGAAGTCAAAAGCCTTGGTTAACAGGACCCTTAACCCTGTTTGCTGAGCAACCTTTGTTCGTCATCGACAAAGGCAAATGATGATTCGCTCCTGGCAACATTCCAGTAGTAGCGATGCTGATGCCGAGATCGGTGCCTAAAATCCAAGCTTGCGGCGAGAAGGTCAGCAAGCCAAACATGCCTGCAAAATAGCCGAAATGATGGGGCAACTTGCAATAAAAAGCAGCAAGTAAAAATGAAGGCATAAAAAATAGCCGAAATGATGGGGCAACTCGCAACAAAAAGCAGCGAGCAGAAAATAAATAAATAGCCGAAATGATTGGGCACCGCGAAAAAATAGCCGAAATGATTGGGCAATCGTGATTTTCGCGATATAAAAGCTGAAATGATAGAGCATCGCGGAAAAAGAAATAAAATAAAAATAAAATTTATGCCCTACAAGTGATATTCCGTCGCACCCTGTACACAATCCAAGGGCGTAAACAAAGAAGGGATCATACTTCTCCCCCAGGTTTCATCAGAAGAAGAAGCCAAGTCTCGATGGGCCACAAGCGACCTAGAGATCATCCAAACACTCGTCTCGTAACAACGGACATGACTTCAAACGAAACGGAACAGCGGCAACCCCCAGTTCCATGACTCGGTGATATACACATCACCAAGAGTCAAACCTCCATTCCGTGAAATGCGGATACAATCAACAAACTTCCTGGTTACGTGGAAAGCGGATAACGTCACTCTTTGACCCCGTGGAAAACGTCCAGAGCGGATCCTGGTCCTCGCAGAGCATGGCAGCGAACCCATGCGAAGCATCCAGAGCGGAGCCTAGTCCTCGCCTAACGCGGCAGTGAACCCGTGTGAAGCATCTAGTGCAAACTTCCTGGTTACGTGGAAAGCGGATAACGTCACTCTTTGACCCCGTGGAAAACGTCCAGAGCGGATCCTGGTCCTCGCAGAGCATGGCAGCGAACCCATGCGAAGCATCCAGAGCGGAGCCTAGTCCTCGCCTAACGCAGCAGTGAACCCGTGTGAAGCATCTAGTGCAAACTTCCTGGTTACGTGGAAAGCGGATAACGTCACTCTTTGACCCCGTGGAAAACGTCCAGAGCGGATCCTGGTCCTCGCAGAGCATGGCAGCGAACCCATGCGAAGCATCCAGAGCGGAGCCTAGTCCTCGCCTAACGCGGCAGTGAACCCGTGTGAAGCATCTAGTGCAAACTTCCTGGTTACGTAGAACGCGGATAACGTCACTCTTTGACCCCGTGGAAAACGTCCGGAGCGGAGCCTGGTCCTTGCCAAGCACGGCAGTGAACCCGTGTGAAGCATCCAGAGCAAATACCGGACTGTGGAGTCCTTAAAATCCACGGACTATGATGTCCTTAACCTCGACCGTGATGTCTTAAAACTAACGATCAACCACCCCGATTCCCTACGGATTTTGCCTTGGTTTAAGGGTACATCTCTTCACTCCTTTGATACCTGGCGTTGTAATTCTTCAACGTCTTCAGAGAGGTGACGGGTCCCTGCAACCGCACATCGGACTGTGGAGTCCTTAAATCCACGGACTATGAGGTCCTTAACCTTGACCGTGATGTCTTAAAACTAACATCGGACTGTGGAGTCCCTAAATCCACGGACTATGAGGTCCTTAACCTTGACCGTGATGTCTTAAAACTAACATCGGACTGTGGAGTCCCTAAATCCACGGACTATGAGGTCCTTAACCTTGACCGTGATGTCTTAAAACTAACATCGGACTGTGGAGTCCCTAAATCCACGGACTATGAGGTCCTTAACCTTGACCGTGATGTCTTAAAACTAACATCGGACTGTGGAGTCCCTAAATCCACGGACTATGAGGTCCTTAACCTTGACCGCGACGTCTTTAAACTACCTTGAGAGATCCCTAACCCCGTGAAATACAAAAAAAAAGGGGGTGATCACACCCGGCACTTGCAGGCCCTCACGACCTGTGAGGAAGAAAAACTCTCTTGTGAGATCCTTACGACTCTCAGGGGAAAACCCGCTTAAGGATCCTCACGATCCTTAAGAAAAACTCACACCTATGGGATCCTCTCGACCTATAGGGAGAAAGACTCCTTATGAGACTCTCGTGGCTCATAAGATGCAAAAGCCGTAGGAAACAGATCCTAACCCTGAATCCTAAGCCACGGCCGTCTTGCAAGAAGATTAAGATAGATTGTCCGCAGAATGCATTCAATGAAAAGGGGACACGTCACTGAGAGGAAAATTGTATCTTTTATTCATGACCCAAAATGGATACAAAATACAATTCAAAACAAAAAAAAATAATACTCTTATTCATGAGTATGTACAAAAAAAAAGAGAAAGATACAAGTCCTCAAGCCGGCGGGCGGTGCAATAATTTTACCAGCTCATCATTTTGTTGTTGAGCTACGGCTTCGTGACGCAAGATCTCCATAAGACGCGCCTCTGCCTGAGCTTGCTGGGCCTGATATGAAGCGAGCCGGGCTTCAAGCTCCTTTTCAGTGGCCTTATGAGCCTCAACTCTCTCGCGAGTAAACGTGGCGGCTTTATCAAGAGCCACCACCTCTGTGATGGACTCCTGAAGCACCCGCCATAGCTCATATGCTTTATTGGCTTTGGCTGTAAGACTGGCCTGAAGCTCGCCCAACGCCTTGGAGGCTAGCTCCCTCTCCGAGAACTTGCGGCCAAGTCTCTTCTCGCACGACGTCATGTTGGCCGCATGTCGTGCTATCAGATTTCGTAACTCCGCCTTTGCAGTCACGGCCTCCGAGGAAAGGCGAGAACACTCGAGAGCGTGCAGACAAGCCTCCACCTTCCTACAGAACTCCACCCAGACCCGCACCACCTCCTCGCTATGATAAGTGGCGAGAAAAGGGAGGGAGCCGTTAGCCTCAGCGGCGAACGCTTCGGCCGTGGTTGCACTACCAGCACGGAGCTCTTCGATGAAAGAAGATAAGGAGACCAGGCTCAGTTGGGCCAAGCGCTCTGAAGCCCGCAAAGCGTAGGGGCCGGACGGCATCACAATGCGCGATTCCAAAGCCATGGAGACTGGCAGGGCTGTTCAGATTTGGCAGATGTTAGTAAAACTTTTAAACACAGGATGAACGAGACTATGATAAAATGTCACTCACCGACAGTCATGCACGTAGGAGCTGAAGGTTCCCCTGGCCCTTCAACGACCTCGACCTCATCATCGGCTTCCAGAACTATAAGAGACATTAACGTCATTTCACAAAATAGTGACAATGCTATGATAAAAAATGGCGAATGACACTAACCCTGCCCGGAGGAAAGGATGATACGCTGAGGGGGAATCGCCTGCGGGGCTGCCATCTCCAATAGACGCTGAAATGATTGGCGAGGCGATAGATCCGCGATCGTGGCTGCCAAACCGCGTAATTCTGGGAAAGATAAAAGATTTCAGACCATGAAGGGGTTACTAAATTAAAACGCAGAAAGATACCTTCGACACTCCTCCCATTCTGAGCCGGGGGGATAGCAGCCTCGACGGCCTCCGCCGTAACCTCAGGCTCCAACAAAGGGAGAGTAGTCCCGACTACCTCACTTCCAGCCTTTGGGCCACCCTCAGCAAGAGTCATTGGGATGGCGGCCTCCATAAGAGCATCCCCCGAAGGGGCAAGCACTCCCTGATCAAGAGCCGCCACTGGAGGTTCTATCACGATAGGAGCAGCCTCATCAGCCCCCTCCACACCTAGCAAGGCCTCGTTGAGAACTTCGGCGGGCTTTAGCTTTAAGGGGCCAGTAGGAAGCTCCCCCAGCGTTGAAGATTCTGCACGGTTCAAATGAAAATAATGATACAAACCCATGAGCATAAATAATCAGAAAGACTACAAAAGAAGCACAGCGTACCTATACGCAAAGAAGCCTTTAACATGGCTTCTTCAAGCCGCTTTTCCTTCTCAAGGAGATAAGCTCGCCGAGGCTTAAGGGTAGACTCATGACCACCGGTCCAT
Source organism: Agapanthus africanus (assembly GCA_030015575.1). Taxonomy (NCBI): domain Eukaryota; kingdom Viridiplantae; phylum Streptophyta; class Magnoliopsida; order Asparagales; family Amaryllidaceae; genus Agapanthus; species Agapanthus africanus. The sequence goes on from JASDDO010000018.1 coordinate 4,145,998, forward strand.
AGAGAAAGTGCATCAGCTGCATCCTCTGAAGCGACCTGCTTCAAAGCCCTTTCCCCCCATTCCTCCAAAGGGCCGATAAATCGCCGCCGAATCCACGAAGGGTCCTCGTAAAAAATTACAGCGGGATACGACTTCCTCGGAACCTTGGCATCATGGGACGGGTCTTGCGAACGCCGTAAGGCCTCAGCCAGTTGTGCGGCCTCCTCGTCAGCCGAACTCGGAAGGAGGAGTGCAGTATCAGACGCGGGCAAGGCCAAGGGTTCGTCGTCAAGGATAGGCTCAGATTCCATCACAGAGTCAAGCGGGGTAGTAGCCACTTTCTTTTGTCGCTTAGACCCAGGGCCGGTCGCCGAAGATGGCCGCTTCCTCCCTCGCGAAGCCTTAGGGCGACGCTGGCCCACATCGCCTTCGATGCCTTCGTCCCTGGAAGACGTCGGCGTCGTCGACGCTGTGGGAGGCGGCGCCGCCACCGGCAGAGGTACTGCCACTGGAGCCCGTTTACCTCGCGATCGAGAACCCAAGGGCATACCAGCTGTCGGAGTAAGGTCCACCCCGGACTCCCCTGGAATGAGCGCAGTGCCGACCTCTCTCAAAGGAAAGCGGACTGGAACCCTCGGTCGTAACCCAGTCCTGGGAGCTAGAAGAGGGACATCTCCACCAAGAAGCACCCTCCTTTCCTCAATAATGACTGGGTTGACTCGATGAAGATACCAGCCCGTAAATGCACCCACGCATCGGGGCATGTACTCGGCTTCGGGGATCATGAAATGGGAGCCGGTGTTCAGCCGCATAAAATGATGAGCGGCATCGCGAACAGCATCGAGCGAAGGGATCGGGGCGATTATAAAAGCCTCAAAAGGAACGCCTTGGTCGTATCCAAGCTGCCGGGCAAATCGGTGTGGATTGTACCGCATAAAAAGAGCTGCACTATCCTGGCGAAACACCAAGTAGCCCGGTCTAATTGAATACAAGTGTATGGCCTCCCGAGGCTTCAGAGAAGGCACGTCGTCCTTTGACTGGTCCCAAAGTTGCTGAACGGGCCCCGAAGGAGAAGAAAGAACTCGATCATTAAAGACTAACCCGCCAGCGGTGGCGTGCGGGGAAATCAGCACCCGAATAGCCCCTAACTGAGTTGGATCGGCAGCAGAAGCGCCCACCAGTCGCATGAGTCGCGGGAAGGTATAGGCATCGTAAAAAGCGGGCCTCTGATGCATAGCGAAAGACCCCAGCACGTGCATCTCAATCCATGACGTGAAGTAATGAAGCGAAAAGTTCACTACGTCTACGCCAGGCATAGAAGTATTGGCCGCAGTACCCAATCCATTATAGAGGTGCGCCAGGGCTGGGATGCCAATGGCCAATCGCGTCCCCTCCGCGATACGATGCGCCGGGTAGATGACCGAAGCCCTCATGAAGCGGCGATGCATCGGGATAACAAACCAGCTAAGCCAAACACTGATAAACCCCACAAAAAACGTCTCCTCATCCATACCGGGTGCTGCAATGGACTCAAAAGGCATCGGCGACACGATGGGGATATAATATTGTGGCAAGTCCGATTCAGCGGTCGGTAGCCTCTTCGGACCAAATCCAAAGGGGTCTCCAATGTTAGCAAACTTCGGAGCAGTCTTCGATACGGCGTCCTCACGAAGGAAACGAGCGATGAAGCTCTTGAAAGTAACGCCCTGCTCTTCGGACTCGGTGAACAATCGGTCGAAGATACCTAGGGCCTTGATTAAACTGGGACGCTTCTGGCGAATGGCATTCTCAGCAGACAGACCGTCAACTGGGGCAGACTCGGGCTCAAAAATGTACTCGTCAGGGGGCAGCAACTCCTCGTACATGTTACCCCTTATCGGCAATCCCGAAATTTCATAAAACTCGGCTAAAGAAATCGAAACCTCGCGATCTCCCAGAAGAAAGGTATTAGTGGGAAGATTCCACTGGTTCAGAAACGCCTTAACCCACCAAGCATGCGGGGACTTGTAATGGAATAGCGACGCGTATACGGCCTGATAAAGCCCGACTTTCTGCAATCGCGCCCGATGAGCAGAAAGGATGTAGCGAGCCCAAAGAAGGTAGCCCGTAGGATGCCTGGGAGTGAGCCCTATCTTATAAATCTGCCCCCACGGGTGGGCCTCACCCTGGCAAATGCGCCGTCCCAAGATGTCTATAGCCGGGATCGGATGGTTCGGAATGCCGGTCGTCGAAGGCTCCAGTCTCCCCGTTGGAGTCCAATTGGGCATTTCCACGGCGAAAGCTGTCCTTGGAGGATCCATCGGTAGGAATGGGAAAGTAGGCTCCGTTGGCACCGCGCAAAGAAAACTCCTGCGACCCTGAATAATCTGACTGTACCAAGGTCCCCATTGAAGAAGGTTGGCGCAGTTCGGGTCATGGGCTCTAATCATCGCCATCGCCTCTTCATCAGACGGTGACTGAGGAAAGGCCGCCTCCGAGCGAGAGAAAGGAAAGCGTGGAGCAGAAGTCATCGCACCTGAAAACCAATAAAGGAAGACCGTTAGAAGAAAAATCGGCAACGTACATTCATGCATGAACATGAAGACTAAGTAAAGAAAGCAAAAACAAAGCTTCCTGGGACCATTGGCTACAAAACACATGGGCCCCACAGAATCCAGATGACGGCACATCAATAATAAGGCCAAAACGCTACAATAAGACAAAGGGAATGTCCGCATTTAATAAAAGGTGGTAACCATGCATATTCCCCTCAAACAAGATCTGGCTAGGGCGCTACAGCGAACCCAACAAAATCAAGGGAATTAAATTCCCACAGAAGGCATCATTACAAAATCCCCATCGCATTAATTGCAGAAGAACCGCCTCGAGCCAAGAGACCCCAAAGATTCTCTGTGTGAAGAAATCGAGTTCTTCGCTGGAATTTAATTCCTTACTAAGGAAAGGGAATTAAATTCCCAGAAACATTTTGAATGGAATTAAATTCCTTAAACCGCCATCAAGGGAATTAAACTCCATGGGTCTGAACAGCCATCATCATCTCCCTAAGGGATCATCTAAACCCTAAATGACCTACTGCGGGAAGTCAAGTGGTCTCACGTTTTGGTTAAATGACTTAGAGAAAAATGAGTTCTTTGTGAAACCCTCGATTTGGATTTTAAATCCAGAAAGTTTTGACAAAACAAAGATGCTTCGATTACCATTACCTGAGGGAAAAAGATCCTTTTCGAACAGAGTTAAACTCTGCAGGCTGTTTCAAGACAGAGAACTAAGCTCTGAAAAACGAGAATTAAATTCTCAAAGAAGAAGTTCTCAGGAGAAGAAGATGAACAAAGTGAAGGCTTCTATGAAGAGGCAGCTATTTATAGAAGACAATGAAAACGTTTCGTCTCCCCAGATCCCTAGAGGAATCCAACGGTCACAAGAGGTGACAGCGTTGCACTCACGTGCTGACACGTGAGAACAACGCTGTGGGGGCATTTGTTTCCTGATTTAAAATCAGGAAAGCTTCTGGAAAAGCTTCGGAAGAGGGTCACGTGCTTACACGTGACCAGCGGCCACGTGTTAACACGAGACACCTAAAAAGCATCATCAGATCGAGTTCAGTCTCCTAGCTACGCTGAAGAAAATGGGCTTCAGAAAGAGTCACGTGCTCCCACGTGACCAGGGTCACGTGGTGACACGTGACATTTAAATGCAAGCGTCCAACACGCAAGTTCTCTGATCGAGTCAAGAAAAAGGGTTCAGAAAGAGTCACGTGCTCCCACGTGACCAGGGTCACGTGTCGGCACGTGACGTTCAAGGCAGCAAGCGCGTTTCCAGAACAACCAAGGAAAGAGAGTTCAAATAAAGGGTCACGTGCTCACACGTGACCAGGGGTCACGTGGTAGCACGTGATGTTTAAGCAGCAATCAGAAGACACAGTGCAGAAGGCTCGTTCCAAAGGGGGTCACGTGCTCACACGTGACCATGGATCACGTGGTCACACGTGACCGGCCTCCAAAGCCCATGTTGACGACAGAATTAAATTCTGAAGGAAATTCGAATCTTTCCAAAGGAAAGTAATTATTTGGGACTAATCAAATTAAAGATTCAGAGATGATTAAATATCATCTATCTATGGAAAATCTCGGCTTTGGGAAAGATTTCCCCCTTAAATCTAACCAGAATATCAAAGGAGAATCTCTGGATTTAAGATCCAATGGTGAATAAAATTCACCTAATAATCCAAAGGCCCAAAATGAATGATGGATGCAAATCAAATCTCCCAATGAAGATTCGTCAAAAACTGATTGATGCGGCTGCCTCTCCTATAAATAGGAGCCAAGGGACACAAGAAAAAGATATACATGCGCAGAGAAGAAAAGGAGAAAAAGAGAAGAGTTTTGATACTTCGAAAAGACTCAGATCTTCTGCAAAAACCCTAGGTAAGAAAGGGAAGCCCTTTTGAAAGAAGCAGAATTTAATTCTCAACAGAGTTTAACTCTGATAATATAAAAGCAGAAGAGCATATTTCTTCTCTCTTTGATAGAGGATCTGCAAAGTGCACATCTCCCCTTAAGGTTGAGAATTTAATTCTCAATGGGTTGAGATCCTGCCATGCAGATCCAAAACATAGAGAAGGAGTGCAAACTCGAGAATTTAATTCTCACAGAACTATAGGAATTTAATTCCTCCAAAATAAAGTGGGGCTAGACCCTATATCATGGGAATTTAATTCCTTCAGAACAAAAAAAAGAAACAGGGTTTAACCCTAATTAAAGAACTTAGTTCTGTTGAAACAACGGGAATTTAATTCCCTTAATCATCATTTCCTCAAAAACTTTTATTAGGGTTTAACCCTATTCAGCCCTTCACATAAACGAGGAATTTAAATCCCACAGAAAATTCAGAGTTAAACTCTATTCCAGAATACAAGTCTTCAAAAGAAAGAAGGATTTAATTCCTCTGAAATTAAAAGTCTCTGGAATTTAATTCCTAAAAAAAGGAGTAACAAATCCTCTGAAAAACCACATTAAGGCAGGGTCACGTGTCACCACGTGACCCCCCACAAAAGCCCTACAGAAAACCCCTTTGAGGCAGCACCCCACGTGACCCACGTGACTTTCAGCAGAAGCCTTAACACATAGGCATTTGAATGCCCATCACGTGCTGACACGTGATGCTATCAAAGACACAGTAATTTCAGCAGAACAAATGAAGGAAGGGCGCTCTCACGTGCTGCCACGTGACCCCTCTTGTCTTAGTGTTTAACACTAAATTGAAACTCTCGAAATCAGTGTTAAAATATTGTTGGGCCTTAGTGTTCAACACTAATTAAAAAGCTTTATCTGCAGTGTTCAACACTGATTACCTTAGTGTTTAAATACTAATCTGAGATCTTCATTTGCAGTGTTCAACACTGATCCGTTTTAGTGTTTAACACTAATTTGAGAAGCCTTATTGCTGGTGTTAAACACTAACTTGTTAACCGCATGCCCAGTGTTCAACACTGATTGCTCTGTAGTGTTTAACACTAGGCTTTGGCCCAATTGGCTAAATGGATAGAGGCAAAGCCTCTCCTTCAATGGACCAGCAAGAGTCAATATTCCAGACCTGACTGGACTTAGCCCAAGCTGGCCATAAGTCCTCAATTTGTGATTAACTGGGCTAATGAGCTCATAACATAATTGATCAGTCTTGACCCAAATTGGGCCAGGGACTATTTAATCCACCCCGGTTCTAGGGTACATCTCTTCACTCCTTTGATACTTGGCATTGTAATCCCTCAATGTCTTCAAAGAGGTGACGGGTCCCGATGACCACTCATGATATGGACTGTGGGGTCCTTAAACCCATGCCTAATGCTAAACTTCCTGGTTACGTGGAAAGCGGATAACGTCACTCTTTGACCCCGTGGAAAACGTCCAGAGCGGATCCTGGTCCTCGCAGAGCATGGCAGTGAACCCATGCGAAGCATCCAGAGCGGAGCCTGGTCCTCGCCTAGCACGGCAGTGAACCCGTGTGAAGCATCCAGAGCACATACCGGACTGTGGAGTCCTTAAACCCATGGACTATGACGTCCTTAACCTTGACCGAGATGTCTTAAAACTACCCATGGACCGCAATGTCCTTAAACTACCCATGGACCGCAATGTCTTTAAACTACCCATGGACCGCAATGTCTTAAAACTACCCATGGACCGCAATGTCCTTAAACTACCCATTGACCGAGATGTCTTAAAACTACCCATGGACCGCAATGTCCTTAAACTACCCATGGACCGCAATGTCCTTAAACTACCCATGGACCGCAATGTCCCTAAACTACCCATGGACCGCAACGTCCTTAAAACTACCCACAGACCGCAACGTCCCTAAACTAGAACAATTGAGCCCTCCATATGCTCTTTTGTCGGATCTAAACGGTCCCGTTTAAGTTGATCTTAGCCCCCAAAAATGGCTAACGCGTCCTTAAACCTTCAAACAGATTGGACTACGAATCCCCTAAATTAACTCCGGCTTGAGGGTACATCTCTGAACTCCTCTGACATCCGTCGTTGTAATCTTTCAACGTCGTCAGAGAGGTGATGGGTCCCGACGGCCATACATACGGTGGACCACTACGTCCCTAAACTGGAACAATAGAGCCCAAATGCTCTTTTGTCGGATCTAAACGATCCCGTTAAGTTGATCTTAGTCTCAAACTGGACTAACGTATCCTTAACAAACGTTTAAGTTGATCTTAGCTTCAAATATGGCTAACGTGTCCTTAAACCAAACCCCCAAACCCAAATTTAAGATAATGCGGATTTGGACTAGTCCACGCCCTACGGGTGACGACATAACTCAGTCTCCGTAAACAATCCACGGGCAATAAAACAAACACCCACGACACGAAGTGACCATCTGGAGAAGGAGAAAGTTGTTACCGCAACGCGGTAGCGTAATTAACTGCAGGGGCTTGCGCCTGCAGGGAAGAGCGTCCCCACAATCAAAAACCCCTCAAATGAGGGGGAATCTGACGAAGTCTGCTACATCGGACGCATCCGTCTAAACCTTCGACACATGGTGCCATAAATCAACTTGGCATCTTCGGAGGGGTGGACGGATAGCACCAATTAGCTTCTGCCCCGAACCCCAGGCATTCGGACGTCCCGACGTCCCGGCCGCCGTTCGGAGGGGAACAATCATCTTCTCACCCCTTCGCCTGGGAGGGACGTAAAACGTCTGCAGGTCCTGCACACTGTGAGCTTGGAGCGTGTCGAGATCCTTGTAGTGTTCTCGCGGTACCATGGTGATTTGCAAACTGCGGCCATCGCCAAGGGGTGCTTGTATTGAAAGCCGATTGGAGAATACGGCATTGACCTCATCTTCCGAATCACTTCCGAAGACCAGTATGGGGATGGGCGTCCTCCGGTTGTTGCGTTGAGCTGGCCCCGTATAAACTATCTCTTCTTCTTCTTCGGTATCGCTTCCGAAAACAGGGATAGTGGCGGCGGCCTTGTTCTCCGAGTCGTGACACCTTTCTGTATCTTCAAAGTCTGGCAAAAAGTATTTCGCATCCTCGTATTTGCGGACTTCGTTCACGGAAAATGGGTTCAACTCACCCGTTACAGTATACTCGAAACCATCTTTAAAGTACTTCATACACTGATGTTGTGTAGAAGGGATGATGTTGTACTCGTGTAGCCAAGGACGGCCGAGCAAGGCATTGTAGCAGGTCTTGGCGTCAATGACATGGAATTTGATGTCTGTGACGAGAAGCCCGAAGCGTAACGTTAGTATCACGGACCCGAGAGTCCGTGACGATTGTGAGTCGAAACCGGAAATAGTAATTTTGTCCCGGGCGAGATGTTGCACACTCATGCAGATTTCCTTCAACACCCGAACATTAAGGAGATTAACGGAGGATCCGTTATCCACCAGGATCTTGCCTATCTTGATGTCATGGCAGTACCCAGAGACATATAGGGGACGGTTATGGTCGCACGTCCCGAGAAGGAGGTCTTCATCACCGAAAGTGACGTCGGCCGTATGCACTTCTTCCAGTTCGTCCTTCATCTTTTCGGTGGCGAGAAAGGCTTGGAATTGCTCAGGTTCTTGTAGTGCCTTAATTAGTGAGTCCCGTGCTTCTTTTGATAATAGGAGGGCGTCAAGAATGCTAAGCTGAGAAGGTAGCTTCCTTAGATGCGCGAGGATGTTATAGTCCACTTTACTCCTCCTAGGAGGGTCTTTGGCAGCCAGTTCTTTCGCGACTTGGTCATCCAAAGTGATATCTTCAGTGACCTTTTCCTTTCCCTTATCTTTTCTGTTCGTAGGCCCAAGATTCTTTTCCGGGAGTGTGCGATTGCGCAGCTGAGTGTTTCCGCAGGCTTCTGATTCCTCATCTTTCCTTAGCGCGGATTCTTCAAAGAAAGGGCCCAGAGTCACTTCTTCGTCAGAGTCGCTCCCAAAGGTGAGGACTCGCGACCCCTCGGCATGAGCCATATAACAGTTGCCAGTAATTCTGTTGGGCCCGTCAACGGCGCTTCTTTGCTCCCGACGGCTCTTGCGTTTCATGCGTTTGAAATGTTGCCGACGAGCAACATATCCTTGCCACCATACCTTAAAGGCGTCGCACTCCTCTGTGGGGTGTGAGACTTTCCGATGATATGCGCAGTAATCGGGGTGCTTCTCCGCCCCATTGTGTGTGTTTCCTTCCGAGGGTGGTAACCTCATTCCCATTGACATGGCTTTGGCGAACCTTTTCCTCGTCTTGAATATCTTCCTGTCCATCTCGGATGCCTTTCGCTCTGGCAGGGGTAGTTCAACTCCTTCGTTCAGTTGCCCGCATTTGGTTCCTCCTGATGCTGCCATCTCACGCTCTTGGTCTGCTTTACTTTTTAGACGAATCTCGTCTAGGAAGGCATTGATCATATCAGTTGTCAGCGTCGCACGCTTTGGTTCGGGTTCCGCCTTCAGCTTCTTAGTGCTAGGAGTTTTCTCATCATTGGTAAACGAGTGGGAGATCATGTTGCAACTTGCCGCATATCCCTCGGATTCATCCGACGAGTTCTCTCCATCATCGTCCTCTTGAAGGATGTGGCTGAGGAACTCTTGCAGTGTGACAGGAGTTCGCGCCTTCTGATTATATTCTTCCAGCGCGTCGATTTGCTTCTGCAAGTTTGTTCGCTCGTCTCCAAGCTTCGTGGGCTTCTTGGATTTCTTCTTCTTTTTCTTCGAAGCTTTTGACGGCTGGGCGTGAGTATTTAGGCCCTTATCAGCAGTCTTCGTAGTTGCGTGGGGCTTCACTGCTCCTTCGATAATTCGAGGTTCAAGAGGGTCCTTCCATTCGATTGCAGGGCACGCGTGAAGGTCTCTCAGCATCCTTTTGGTCTTCGTTGATAGCACGACCTCCCATGGAACTTCTTCGATAAAGGAGCAGGTTGCCCCCGGTGTGTCTGTCTTTTTAGGAGTATGTGGTTGTGGCGGGTTCACCTTCCACTTTTCGGATAGTACAAACTTCCCCTGGAGGTATTGATCTTCGATCCATCCTTTGAAGACGAAGCAATCTTCAATCGGATGGCTTACCGTCTGATGGTAAGGGCAATAGTTGGGGTTATTCACCTCGGTGGGTTGTGGCGGTCGCCTTGGATTCGGGAGGTTGATAAGTCTGTTGCGTATTGCCAGCTCAAATAACCGTTTTGTCTTGTCTCGTGGGAACGAGTAGGGACGCTTCATCTTTTCGTTATAATATCGGCGTCTTTCTTCCAATTGATCTGCCGATTTCGGGGCGTCAGGCTGCTGTTGGGCGTTCGCGACAAAAGTCGCCCTTCCTTTACCCTTGTCATTCCGAGGTTCTGGCTTCGGGGCAGGTGGTCTATGACCCATCTGGTCCATCTGAGCCAACTTGTCGATTAAAGCCTGGAATGTGGTTGGCTTAAAGAACATCATAAACTGGGAGATGGTTGCGTGGGGGTCTAAAGTTCCCACGAACATACCCACTGCGGGTGCTTCCTCAATGCGTTGTTCGCATCTCGACCACAAATTCCGCCAGCGTATGGCGTACTGGACCCAGGTTTCGCCCTGTTTTACCCTGGCGTTAATAAGTGCAGTTATTGGAGTGCGTTCGCTGGCACTTGCAAATCGCTGAGTGAACAACAGCTCCATTTCAGCGAACGTTTTGATGGAATCGTTCGGGAGTTCTGAATACCATTCGAACGCTGTTTCTGATAAGCTGCCAACGAACTGACGGAGTAACAGTTTATCGTCACCGCCGGTGTTACCGCAGAGGGCCCGGAACTGGGCGACGTGTTGATGAGGATTGTCGGTCCCCTTATACACATGGAATTTCGGTATCGTATAGCCTTGCGGGTACTTGATTTGATCGTACCAGCTTGGATACGGCCGCCCCGTTTTCACGACTTGACCAGCTGCCTCAGTCGCATGATGGTCCCGGATTTGCTGGGCTATGTAGTCGGCTAAGTCAGCCTTAGAGATCGTCTCTTCCTTGGCCGTTGAGAGGGCTGGTGGTGGATTTGACGCTTCTCCTCGGTCATCTTCCAGAACGATTGGGGGATCTTCAATGGGTGGGTCCTGTTGGATCATCATTCCTATCATATCTTGGAAGAGAAGGCCCATGCGCTGTATATTAGCCGCTTGTTCCGCAGCCTCTTTGTCCTTTTTCTCCAATGTCCGGCGAAGGAATTCAGCGTCGGTTTCTTCCTCCCGGCGTGCGTCTGAGGACGCTTCTGGGTTTTCCTTTGGCCCGGTGAGCGCGGCCATAGCATTCATCATTTCTTGGAGCTTTTGTTGCTGCTCCTGGGATTTCGTTACGGATCGGGTTAGCGGTCGGTGGCCTGTAGAAGTGCGGCTCTCCTCCTTTCCAGAGGCCATGTATACGGTGTGGACCATCATGCCCCCAGACTTAGGGTGTCCGGGCTTGTTGCTTTTAGCCGTCGTTGCACGTTGAGGGATCTTCTCGGGCTCCCTCCTTTTATGAGCCATGGAGGTTGAGGGGGCCATCGAGGTGGGCGTCCAAACAGCCTTTTGGGTTTTCGCCTGGTGACCAGCTTTCGGTTGGATCTTCAGCTTCTTATGCTGGCGGGAGAAGTTTGGATCGATGATTGAGTCCCGGGCCCGCCGCCAAACCTTATAGATTTTGGAAGACAGCCGTTGAGGAGATCGGGGCTGTTCTGATTCTATTTCCACAACCTTTTCTGATGGGGGAGGAGACCTCTTCAGCACTGCGGCAGGGGAATTCCTTCGCACCTTATTTAACATTTCGAAGCTGTTCCTAGTTGGAACAGCAGCATTAACTTCTACCACCGGGGCTGGTGGGGTCAATCCAGAGGGGGAGTTGCCCCCAGCCTTCCTTATTCGGCGCCAATGACGACGTCGAGCGCGTCGAGCAGACGGCGTAGAGTCAGACATAAGAATGGTTTCATCTTGCCCCCTGTGTGGGTGGGGGGTCGTTGTTGGTGTTAGCCTGTCAAAGGCCGATGTCCTTTGTGCAACGGGAGCGGGAGCTGAAGCCGTTAATCTGGTAAAGACCGACTTTTTGGCCGGGGAAGCTGCCTTGGCGATTTCGGAGGCATGAGCGGCCGTTTTCTTAGGAGCAGCCTTCTCTGCGACGAATTTGCAGGATTTCTGGCCCAATCTAGAAAAGACTGAGGCGCTGACATCGGACGACTCGGTGAGAGGAGCCGTGGCAGGGGTGAGACGATCAAAGACCGACTTCTTGAGGGCTTCCTTTGTCAGCACTGGCGCCGTGAAGCTGGATGGTGGGAGTATAGTCCCAAAGAACAATCCGGTGGTGGCCTGAGTCACTTGGTCCGCCGGCATTGTGAACAACGAAGCAGCTTGGGGTCCATAGGCTATGCCTCCCGGCGAGGCAAAGCGTTGGTCGCAATTGCAGCTTGAGCAGTTGGAAGATTTCGCGGAAGTAGCAGCCATCGATCCTTTGTTTTCTGCAATAGGCAAGGCGCCAATTCTTAGTATCTTGAAACCCAAGGACAACTGTTAGCGAACCGCGATTGGTTCGCGAATCACGACACACGAAGTGTGGAGTGGAAAGAGGAAAAGGTCCCACCGGGCGTGCCAGAATCTGTTCCCCTCCGAATGGCGGCCGAGACGTTGGGACGTCCTGCCTGAGATTCGGGGCAGATGCCAATAGGTGCAATCCGTCTGCCTCTCCGAAGATGCCAAGTTGATTTATGGCGCCATGTATCGGAGGTTTAGGCGGATGCGGCCGATGTAGCAGACTTCGTCAGATTCCCCCTCAGGGTGAGGGGTTTTTGATTGTGGGGACGCTCTTCCCTGCAGGCGCAAGCCCCTACAGTTAATTACGCTACCGCGTCGCGGTAACAACTTTCTCCTTCTCCAGATGGTCACTTCGTGTCGTGTGTTTTGTTTTATGTTTTCCTGCCCGTGGATCGTTTACGGAGACCGAGTTATGTCGTCGCCCGTAGGGCGTGGACTAGTCCAAATCCGTATCTTCTTAGATTTGGGTTTGGGGGTTTGGTTTGAGGATACACTAGCCATGCTTGAGGCTGTGATCAACTCAAACATTTGTTAAGGACACATTAGTCTAGTTTAAGGCTAAGATCAACTTAACAGGATCATTTAGATCCGACAAAGGAGTGTTTGGACCCCAATTGTTCCAATTTCAGGACATAGTAGTCCGTCGTATGTGTGGCCGTCGGGACCCGTCACCTCTCTGACGACGTTGAAGGATTACAATGACGAATGTCAGAGGAGTTCGGAGATGTACCCTCGAGCCAGAGTTAATTAGGGGGATTCATAGTCCAGTCTGCTTGAAGGTTTAAGGACGCGTTAGCCATATTTGAGGCTAAGATCAACTTAAACGGGACCGTTTAGATCCGACAAAAGAGCATATGAAGGCTCTATGGTTCTAGTTTAAGGACATTGTGGTCCATGGGTAGTTTAAGGACATTGCGGTCCGTGGGTAGTTTAAGGACATTGCGGTCCGTGGGTATTTTAAGGACATTGCGGTCCGTTGGTAGTTTTAAGACATCTCGGTCAAGGTTAAGGACGTCATAGTCCATGGGTTTAAGGACTCCACAGTCCGGTATGTGCTCTGGGTGCTTCACACGGGTTCACTGCCGTGCTAGGCGAGGACCAGGCTCCGCTCTGGATGCTTAGCACGGGTTCATTGCCGTGCTAGGCGAGGACCAGGATCCGCTCTGGACGTTTTCCGCGGGGTCAAAGAGTGACGTTATCCACGTTCCACGTAACCAGGAATTTTGTGTTATGCATGGGTTTAAGGACCCCACAGTCCATATCATGAATGGTCTTCGGGACCCGTCACCTCTTTGAAGACATTGAGGGATTACAATGCCAAGTATCAAAGGAGTGAAGAGATGTACCCTAGAACCGGGATGGATTAAATGGTCCTTGGCCCAATTTGGGTCAAGACTGATCAATTATGTTATGAGCCTACCGGCCCAGTTAATCACAAATTGAGGACTTATGGCCAGCTTGGGCTAAGTCCAGTCAGGTCTGGAATATTGACTCTTTGTTGGTCCATTGAGGGAGAATGTTTGCCTCTATCCCCTTTAGCCAATTGGGCCAAAGCCTAGTGTTAAACACTTCAGAGCAATCAGTGTTTGAACACTGGGAATAAGGTTGTTGAGTTAGTGTTCAACACTAAGAGATAATTGGTGTTAAACACCAGCAATAAGGCTTTTTCAAATTAGTGTTAAACACTAAAACGGATCAGTGTTGAATCCTGCCAATAAGGCTTTTTAATCAGCATTGAATGCTAAGGCTCGACAGTGTTTTAACACTGGGCTTGAGAGTTTTAATTTTAGTGTTAAACACTAAGGCAAGAAGGGTCACGTGGCAGCACGTGAGGGCGCCCTCCCTTCGTTTGTTCCGCTGAAATCATCATTTCCTTCATAGCATCACGTGCCGTCACGTGATGGGCATTCAAATGCCTTTGTGTCAAGGCTTCTGCTGAGGGTCACGTGGGTCACGTGGGGTGCTGCCTCAAAGGGGCTTTCTGTAGGGGTTTTGGGGGGTCACGTGGTAGCACGTGACCCTGCCTCTATGTAGTTTCTAGAGGATCTGTTGATCTTTCTTTTCAGGAATTAAATTCCTCTGGCTTTAATTTTCAAAGGAATTAAATTCCTACTTCCCTTTCGATCCTTAAACCTTCTGTAGGAATTAGATTCCTCGTTTATGTGAAGGATTGAATAGGGTTAAACCCTAATAAAAAACTTTTTAAGGAATCAAACTTCCGTTTCCCGTCAGATTATGATTAAGGGACTTAAATTCCCATTGTTTCAACAGAACTAAATTCTTAATTAGGGTTAAACCCAGCTCCTTTTTATTTTGAAGGAATTAAATTCCCATAACACAGGGTCAAGCCCTACTTTTATCTTAGAGGAATTAAATTCCTATAGTTCTGTGAGAATTAAATTCTCATGCTTGCATTCTTTCTCTATGTTTTGGATCTGCATGGCAGGATCTCAACCCATTGAGAATTAAATTCTCAACCTTAAGGGGAGATGTGCACTTTGCAGATCCTCTATCAAAGAGAGAAGAAATTTGCTCTTCTGTTTTATATATTAGAGTTAAACTCTATAGAGAATTAAATTCTCTTTCTTTCGAAAGGCTTCCCCTTTCTTACCTAGGGTTTTTTGCAGAAGATCCGAGTCTTTTCAAAGTATCAAAGCTCTCCTCCTTTTTTCTTTTCTCTTCTCCGTGCATGTCTCCTTTTTGTGTCTCTTGGCTCCTATTTATAGGAGAAGCAGCTGAATCAGTTGGTTTTTGACGAATCTTCATTGAGAGATTTGATTTGCATCCTTCATTCGTTCTGGACCTTTGGATTATTAGGTGAATTTCATTCACCGTTGGATTTCAAATCCAGAGATTCTCCCTTTTTATTTCGGTTAGATTTAAGGGGGAAATCTTTCCAAACCCGAGATTTTCCATAAATAGATGATATTTAATCATCTCTGAATCTTTAATTTGATTGGATGCATATAGTTGCGTTCCTTTGGAAAGATTTGCATTTCTCTCAGAATTTAATTCTGTTGACAAAAAGGGCTTTGAAAGCCGGTCACGTGTGACCACGTGATCCATGGTCACGTGTGAGCACGTGACCCCCTTTGGAATGAGCCTTTTCCTTTCTTCTGATTGTTGCTTAAGCGTCACGTGCCACCACGTGACTCTTGGTCACGTGTGAGCACGTGACCCTTGTTTGAACTCTCTTTCCTTGGTTCGTCTGGAGAACGAGTCTACTGTCTTGAATGTCACGTGCCAACACGTGACCCTGGTCACGTGGAAGCACGTGACCTCTTCTGAATCCTTTTTCTTGACTTGATCTGAGAACTTGTGTGTCTTCGACGCTTGTATTCAAATGTCACGTGTCGCCACGTGACCCTGGTCACGTGGGAGCACGTGACTCTTTCTGAAGCCCATTTTCTTCAGCGTAGTCAGGAGACTGAACTCGACTTGATGATGCTTTTAAGGTGTCACGTGCCAACACGTGACCGCTAGTCACGTGTAAGCACGTGACTCTCCTCTGAAGCTTTTCCCAGAAGCTTTCCTGATTTTAAATCAGGAAACAGGGTCCATCTACATTTACTGGTTTGGAGGAGCCGTTGCCAGCAGAGCAGTGGCTAGTTGACACAGAGAACTTGCTTATTGCGGCACAGATTCCAGATGAGAAAAGAGTTGATGTGGTACGCATTCAGCTAGTGGACTACGCCCGAGAATGGTGGCTTGTGGAGGAGAACCGCTTACCCAAGCCGATCAAGTGGGCGGATTTTTCAAAGAGTTTCCTGGAGAAGTTCTTCCCGCGGACTGCACGGGAGGAAATGGAAGAGAAATTCATCGGGCTAAAGCAGAATGGAACACCCGTAGATGTGCATGCAGCAGAATGGACAAGACTCAGCAGATTCGCTGGACCTTTAGTTGCCAACGATGCAGACAGGGCACGGAGGTTCATACGCAGCTTGGACGTGGACATCCAGAGGCAGATTGTCTCCCTGGGTTTGACCACTTTCTCGTAAGTACTTGCGGCAGCCCGAGAGCAGCAGAGTTTATCTGGGATGAAGGGGAGTTTGCAGCAGATAGCAATTGCGGTAAGAAAGCAGTTCTGTCGGGCTAGTCGAGTTTAGGACTAGGCCGACAAACAATATTCTTGCATCAATGGAAGTTGATGAAAGTGAGGAGCCAGCTGTTATTCGCGATTTTATGGACGTGTTTGAAGATATATCGGGTTTACCGCCGAAGCGAGACGTGGAGTTCGCAATTGATCTTATTCCTGGTGCAGCGCCAGTATCCAAAGCGTATTATCCAATGGCACCAGTAGAGTTGGAAGAAGTCAAGAAACAGGTTGCTGAAGTGCTTGAGAAGGGTTGGATTCGAGGCAGTAACTCGCCTTGAGGAGCTCCAGTTCTTCTAGTGAAGAAGAAGGATGGCACAAGAAGGATGTGCATGGACTATCGAGAATTAAACCGGGTGACTATTAAGAACAAGTACCCGATCCCTCGCATTGGCGAACTTTTTGAGCAGCTTAGTGGCGCGAGGGTATTCTCGAAGCTGGATTTGCAATCCGGATATCATCAGGTCCGAGTGAAAGCAGAAGATATTTGCAAGACGGCGTTCCGAACTCGGTATGGACATTACGAATACTTAGTGATGCCCTTCGGAGTGACGAATGCGCCGGCAGTATTCATGGACTTGATGAACCGAATCTTTTCACCATTCTTGGATCAGCTTATTGTGGTATTCATTGACGATATCCTGGTTTACTCGAAGAGTTTGAAGAGCATGCAGAACATTTGAAGATCGCACTGCAGACGTTGAGACAGGAGAAGTTGTATGCGAAGATGAGTAAGTGCGAGTTTTGGCTGGAGGAAGTAAAGTTTTTGGGGCATGTTGTGTCTGGCAATGGAATTACCATCGATCTAGAAAAGATTGCAGCAGTTCGAGATTGGCCGATTCCAAAGAATGTTGCGGAGATAAGAAGTTCTCTTGGACTCGCCGGGTATTACAGAAGATTCGTGGAGAACTTTGCTCGTCTGGAGGAGCCGTTAACCAAGCTTACGCGCAAGGAGGTGCCTTTTGTATGGACGGACAAATGTGCGTTAGCTTTTGGGACGTTGAAGCAGAAGTTGATAACCGCCCCTATTCTGACCGTGCCAGACAATTCCGGAGGATTGGTGATTCACAGCGACGCATCTAAGAAAGGATTGGGATGTGTTTTGATGCAGCATGGTAAGGTTGTAGCGTACGCATCGAGACAGTTAAAGACCCATGAAAAGAATTACCCAACTCATGACTTGGAACTTGCGGCTGTGATTTTCGCTTTGAAGATTTGGAGACACTACCTTTTGGGCGAAAGGGTCGAAGTTTTTACTGATCGTAAGAGCTTGAAGTATGTGTTCACACAGAAGGAGCTTAATATGAGGCAACGTAGATGGTTGGAGCTGATGGCTGACTACGATCTTGATCTTAAGTACCATCCGGGGAAGGTTAATATCGTGCTGGATGCGCTTAGTCGGTTACCAACAATTCAGGTGTTAACTACGCAGAAGGAGATCGTTGAATATTTTCGAAGATTTGATTTGGAGGTTGTGCTACCGCATTCTTCGGGACAGTTGATGCAGCTGCAAGTACATTCATCAATTGATCGAGAATATTAAAGCAGCACAATCGCAGGACCCTAGACTGCAAAAGTTTCGAGAACAGGTTGAAGCCGGACTACGAACAGATTTATTGATCCACAAAGATGGTTCGTTGAGGAATGATAGCCGTTTGTGTGTGCCAAAGGGGGATATTCGTGAAGATCTTATGAAGGAGGCACACAGTTCAGGTTATTCTGTACATCCAGGAGGCACAAAGATGTACCGAGATATTCGACAGCATTTCTGGTGGGAAGGCATGAAACGGGAGATTGCTCGCTTTGTGGCCAAGTGCTTGGTGTGTCAGCAAGTTAAGGCTGAACATCAAAGGGTTGCTGGTTTATTGCAACCACTTCCGATTCCTCAGTGGAAGTGGGAACATATAACCATGGATTTCATGACGGCTTTACCGCGAAGTCCAAAGGGCAACAATGCAGTATGGGTGATTGTTGATCGATTGACCAAGACAGCTCACTTCATTCCTTTTCGGGTTGTTCAATCAACTGAGACTTTGGCGGAGCGGTACATGCAGGAGATTGTAAGATTGCATGGAGTACCGATGAGCATCGTGTCCGATCGGGACACTCGGTTATTATCACACTTTTGGCGGAGTTTACAGGAAAGTTTGGGGACTCGATTGAAGTTTAGCACAGCTTATCATCCTCAAACTGATGGTCAGTCGGAGAGAACAATCCAAACTCTTGAGGATATGTTAAGAGCATGCATGTTGGACTTCAAGGGGTCTTGGGAGGATCATCTACATTTGGTGGAGTTTTCTTACAACAACAGTTTCCAGGAAACTATCCAGATGGCTCCATTTGAAGCTTTGTATAGTCGTAAATGTCGGTGAACGAAGATTGTTGGGACCAGATTTGGTTGTGCAGACAGTTGAGAAGGTTAACACTATCAGAAATCATATGAAGGCAGCACAAGTCCGACAGAAAAGTTGGGCAGACACGTCAAGAAGACCTCTAGAGTTCGCCGTGGGTGATTTGGTGTTCTTGAAGATATCACCAACTAGAAGGGTGATTCGTTTTGGAAGTCGAGGAAAGCTTAGTCCTCGATTCGTTGGACCCTTTGAGATCTTGGAGCGTGTTGGTGAGGTAGCGTATCGTTTGGCGCTACCGCAGTCCTTGGCGAATATGCACGATATGTTTCACGTATCTCAACTCCGTAGGTATGTTCGAGATGAAACGCACGTATTGGATCATTCGGAGTTAACAGTACGAGAAGACTTGACTTTTAAGGAGCGATCGATTGAAATCGTGGATCGAAGAGAAAAGGTTCTTAAGAACAAGGTGATCCCTCTTGTGCTTGTTTCTTGGGGTAATCGCTCGTATGGAGAGTCCACTTGGGAACGAGAAGATGAAATCCGGCAGAAGTTTCCTCATCTTTTCTTGTAGTTGTTTGTCGTCTATCTTTGTATTCTTGGAATTTCGAGGACGAAATTCTTTTTGTAGTTGGGTATAATGTAACACCCGAGCCCAATGCTACTAATTTCAGTTACCGTTTGAGCGTAGTGTGGCACTTATTTCATTTATCTTGCTTGATTGTTACTCATTGTAATTTTACCCCGTCAATTCATTTCTGCATATAACAATTTATGGCATCTAAAATAAAATTAAAAATACTCATCATGGCATGCTTGACACCCCTAACCCTGCTGTAGCGTCCGTGCATCGTGTTCTCGTCCCGTTCAGTGAAACGGGCGAGTTTGGACGGCTACGCGGACGTACGTGTGTCCGTTTTGGGGGTATACTTTTTGATTGTAAAATACTTCATTTTAAATTTTGGATCCCGCCTAAAATTTTCTTATTTCAATTTCAAATTTTTGGACCAGACCCGGGAGCAATTTGGAAATATTTTACTTTGCGCCAAAATCCCAATTTCTAATATTTTTAAAACCGTCGAATAAATCTAATCTAACCATATAAAATTTTACTATTCCTAAAACTTTTTTTATTATTTCCCTAACCCCCAATATTCTATCCCAGCCAATCACGTTCCTCCTTTATCCCGTGGGCCCCACCTTCCATCTCTCTCTCTCTCTCACTCTCTCTCTCCCCGTCTCTCTCTCTCTCTCTCTTCTATATATAATTTCCTTTCCCCCTCAAATTTCTCTTTCCTGCACGAACCCAACCCAACGACGTGAAACCCTAGCCGCGCACCCCTTCGCCGCCGCAGCCCAACGCCGACGCCATCACCACCGGACCCCTCGCCTCCTCGCCCTCGTCGCAGCCACATCCACCTCCTTCCTCCTTTCCCCTCATTCCCGAGCCCTCACCTGCACACACCAAGAAACCGGAACCCTCCCCCGTCGCCGTTCCTTCACCTCCGACGACCCTAGCCTTACACCACCATCATCACCATCTCCTTTCTCTCCCTAGCTCCTCAGTTCTTCCTCCTACAACCTAGCAACATCCCTGCACTCAACCCAAACCCTAACCGAAACCCTAGCATCAAACCCCTTCGCCGGAGCTCCGTCGACGTGGTCGGCGATCACCACCCTCTACAAATCCTCGTGAGCACCCTCTCCTATATCCTCCTTCCATTCTCTCTTCTTGATTATTCTCTTCTCTTTTCATGTTTTTTTTTAAAGTATTGTTTATTCACTGTTTTTGTGTTGGCCGGAATCCGGCCGTGCCGGCGACGTGTCCCGACGATCCAGCGAGGTACTCTGATCTGTGTGGTTCCACTGTTCGTCGTTTGGGTTCATTCCGTGAACCGTGCGCCCGTCGCGAGTTTTCCCCGCTGACGTTTTACATTCCGTTTTCCCGATTCGCGACCCGTCGAGGCAAGTACCCCTTGCTACATGCTAAACAATATTTACATATACTTGATGACACCCTAAACCTACAATTTAACTTTGGTATTATAATTTCCCATTTTTTCGTGTTCAAGATTGTTATATATCATTTATCTTTCAAACTTGGGACCTACCTGTTGCAATTACTGTATTGAACCTAATAACCACATTTATATGTTTTAATTTCACTTTCACTAATGACGTAGCGTATGGCACTTTATCTATCGTTTTACTACAATCGGACACTCGTGTACATTTAACCTGCATAAACTGTGATTTCATCCGTGGAACCCATATATATATATTTATATCATTGCATCCTTGAAGTCTTAACTTGTTAATATGATTAAACAGCTATAATTGTCTTACTGCATTCTTATAATGTCGAAATCATCTCTGTGACACAACTGATAACTGTACTGCTATTTAAGTGAATCTGCCTATTGCTTAATTCATTGCTTAGATCATGCTGTTGATAACCGTGCTTGATTATGTAACTGAGTATGAGCACACCCATGATATTGTTTACATCTTGACATGACTTGCTACATATATATTGATTTACCCGACATGGTACCGTATACTGCTTGACTTGACCTGATGTACCATGACCTGACCCGTTACCTGATCTTGTGTCTAATGCCAACAAACCTGACATGTAGTCCTCATGGACCGTTCCTGTTGTCTATCCAGACAAACCTGTTTACCTGATCCTGCGTTGGCATTAGTTTCTTGATTACGGGATACCTGACTTGACATACACTTATAACTTGGGGGTATGGGGAAATCAAAGGTGAAACCTGATTTGTAACTCAACAGTTTACTACCTGCTCTGATCAGTTTAGGCTAGGCCAACCTTGGAATGATGATGCTGACATCATTCATCTGTACACATTCCTGTTTGGTGCCTAGCGGCATGTCTCGATTTCAGCCCGAGAATCTTGGGGCCGTGGTCCCGGGTATGTACGGGATACTATTGAGTTACATCGATAATTCATCAATTTGGTTTCAAAGACTTTAGAACAGAGAACCTGATAGAACAGTCCAGTTTACCCACTGCACACTACCCTGCACTGCTCTGATTTATATTATTATTACCATTGCTTTATTCATGCTTATATTCGCATTACCTGTTACCCTGTTATTATTTTATTACTTGATGACTTGACGCGCTGACGTCTGGATTTTGCATGGCCCAGATTCTTCTACCTTGCTGCAGACTGATTAGGAGTTTTGCCGCTGTTAGACGAGCGGTGAGGTTCCTGTCGGTACATAGTTTCACTCCAGGTGTTTCATTTATTGTATCTTTTGGCTTCCGCATATTGTTATTTCTTGACTCTTTTACTCTGGCTTATGGACATGTACTAGATAGTTAGTTTACTTTCCTGTTCTTGATATCTCTACAGCCGTAATGTGACTGTGGAAGGATTTTTCCTATCCATAGGTAGCATGGTTGGCTATGTCACGTGCCCACTTTAGCGTACTCTGGGAAGCGGGGCGTGACACTTAGCAAACTAGGTACTTTAGTTACCTCGGTTTAGAGCTTGGAGCTTGAAGTACATACTCTCAGGTGGATCGTCTTCGACGCGAGGAGGCCGACGTTTCAAGCGCGATCCGATCTTCGAGAAGCTCAAGAAGAGGAGGATAAGAAGAAGACCCGAAGGACTTGTAAACAAGGAGCTATAAACCCTAACATAGTAGTTAAAACTTCTAAGTAGAATAGCTAGTTAAGGTTCCCGTAAAGATTCTGGAGTTAAAGTCAGTGTTGCATAATATGAAAAATCTTTTTTTTGTAAATTCCGTCTCCCCACAAGTGCGTGAGGTGTGCGACATCGACTTACAGTAAGTATAATTTTAATTTTTTTGATTTAATTTTAATTTTTATGCTCAATCCCAAATATTAAAAATTTTGTTATTAATGTCGCAGCAAGCCCGACACGCTCCTGTTCGGATTGGATGGGGTCAAGGGACAGATCGTCGGCGCTCATCCGCTCGAATCCATTCGCGAGATCATAAAAACCCCATCTTTTTTTTTGAAAGTTCCCATTTTTTATTGAAGATCAAATCCTAACTTTGTTTGTTTGGTGATATAGAATCATAGGAACATGATGGAGAAGAAGAGGATGATCCTCGATCTCACATACGGATCTGTGTCTAATCTCATGATGGATCTCGATCGACAAATCTTTTCCAGGTTGATAGACCCATCACCCTAATTTTGTTGCTTGATGTTGCTATTTCTTTATCGGTTTGGATAAATGATGCTAAATTTAAACTTTAGGTGTTGGATTTAAAATTAAGGCAGAGGTTGATGGAAGGGAGAGGGAGGAATTTCATTTTTTTCATGATGCGTCAAATTGACAACGGTTTAAACCGTTATCAAAATGTGGCAATGGTAACGGTTCAAATCGTTACCGGGCTTCTGGTGGCGGGTTTTTTGTAACGGTTTTAACCCTTACCAAATTGGGTCTTGGTAACGGTTTAAACCAAACCGTTACCAAATACATATTTTGTAGTAGTGACCCCTGCCCTTGCCTTTTGCGGTTGCGGCCTCGCCTCGCCTCGCCCATTCGCAAGTCGTACTTATCTTCATTAGTCATCTCCTTCTATTCGTGAACAGTGGTCTCATCGTCTCTGAAACCCTAGAATCTCGTTAGTCCAAAATTTATATGGTATTTTTCCCTTGAATTCAATTATTTGATTTTGAATGGATAGCTTGATTTTGAATGAACAGCTTGTTAAAAAAATTGTGAATAAATAACTTGATTTTGTTAATAGTTGTAAGATAACTTGATTTAGACTTGATTTTTGTTTTTAAAAAATTGTGAATGAATAACCTGGACCTTGGCCCCATACTTTGAAAATTCCTGAATCCACCATTGCATATCATCTACTTTTTTGCATGTGATGCACGTGGATATATGTTAGCATCATAGAGAAAATTTGAAAAGATAATAAAGACGAATAATAGATTGTTGAGAGAAATTTAGTGATGATACCGACCTTTATTATAATACAAGCATGCATCAAAATAATCGTAAGAAATAGATTGGAGAATTTTTCTCATTTCTAAATCTCTTTTATTAAAAAAAATAAGAAACAATTAATTGATGATATGAGCTACATTTTTAGAGTTTGCATTACAATGATTGAGATTAATTTTTACAATGAATATCGTTCCACATGCTAATACATGTCTAATACATATTTAGAGTTTGCATTATCACAGTTGAGATTAATTTTACAATGAATTTTTGTAACTTTCTCTCTTCAATCTCCATCAAATCTTTCCCCGAAATCCAAGACCCCATCTCTGATTTCTCCTTTGAAGAAGAAAATTAAATTCTTAACCCAATTTTCTCATCAATTGCTCAAACCCCAGTCATGGCTACATTTAGTGCTATCCCAGAAAGCAAGTTCGACACCATAGCCATTACCAAGGACTCAGCCTCTGATGGCTATGAGCCTTCGAGCCGGAACCCTAAGCTTTTCGATAACGAGCTGAGACTCCTTGCCGGGAAGTGGGAGAGGCTTAGAGAGGCTGCAAACACGCCAGGAATGGTCAGCTTGCCATAATATGTGTCGAGGACGTGCAGCTTCACTGAAGAGCTGATTTCTTCAGCTGCTGCGCATGAGTTTTCATTCTTATTAGAACCGCCCAACTTCAAAATTAACAGAATATATTTTTAAAATGTAATAGTCGGTAGTGTAGAAATTTCAATCTACACTTACTGCACGACAGAACGTTGAGTTGGAAATATTTTTCTCAATGTTCCTGAGATTAATTAATTAAAAACACTTTATATTTTTCACATTTCTTCACAATTGATTGAATTTCATTTTCGTGGACAAAAAATGTGCTTATTTTTCATAAGACTTAGCATTAAAATATGCTTTTATCGTGTCTTTCCTATTAAGAAAACATCTTACATCAGCAAACATGATCGATCAACAATAGAGAATATGCGAAATGGTCGACACTTAAGAATAAAATGCAGAGTATATTGTTTTAAAAGAGTTACCATTCTTAGCATGGAGGCGACTCTAAATGTGACCTCATTTTCTTTCACGCTGAAGAGCCCTGACAATCTTTTCATGACAACAAAGTATAAGAAATCAATATTAGCCCTCGGCATAAACATTATAAACATAAAAATATTTGTTTTGTAAAAATTTTCTAGAAGAATTCTTTTTTTTTTTGAGGTTGCTACAAGAAATTTATTAGAGTTTAATTAAATTTTATGGTACCTTTGGTCTTCTTCTTCAAAGAAGTGAATATCAACAAGTGCCATTTACGGCTTTGGTACGTCCATAAGGCTCTTACTTTTCCAATACCGCCCATTCCATTTTGGAATTTTCTATTTTCACATATTTTATATTGGACGGAGCCTAATAAAATTCCAGAATAAGCTATTGTTTGTATTGAGAGTGAAGATGGAGTTGGGAGAATTAGCAACAAATACTTCATTGAACATGAGAAATGTAAAATTGCACTTGCAAATGGGAGAAAAGGGTGAAGAAAAAAAGACTTGATGCAAAATAAGGAGATAGGTTGTGAATTTATAGAGAGAAAATGTTAGAAGTGAAACGGCAGTTTCTTGGTAACGTCAATTTTTTTACGAGTGACGACAAATTAAACCAATTGATTGAACAAAAAATGTGTGAAAGTTGACCTACAGAATTCGAAGAGAAACGGCCGTTTCTTGGTAAGGTCGTTTTTTTTTACCTACTTAAAAAAAAAGTGTCCATGTGACGTCCGAGCTCTATTAAAGTCACAATAAGTTAGTTGTAATAATTAATGCATAGCATAGGGCAGCATAAAAGTCATGAGTTATGGATATTGTAGCTAAGTTGGGATACAACGGGGATGAAAAAGTGGTGCAAATATTTAGGTTCCATCAAAATATTATTTATGATGACTAGTTCGTTTATTTACCTACTTGTCTAGTCGGCTGGATATGTGAATTTGCGTGTTTTCCATTTTCTTTACCTACTTGTCTAGTCGTCCGAATATGTGAATTTGCATGTTTTCCATTTTGTTTTTGAGATAAAGATGGGATAATTAAGCCCGCCGAATTGATTAAAATTAGTATTTAAGGAAACAAGCAAAAGCTTACAAAATTGCAATGCTTACCGGGTTTAAATGTTGATTTTACTATCGTTATTGTTATATAGTAGTATAAAACCCTACTTCAAGCTTTTTGGCTTTATCAAGCTTTTGCCCCTTCCAATTTTGCCCCCTCATAATTGATTCAATGTCATTTTTGTACTTACCTTCAATTCAAATCATTCTCACATTTATTTTTAGCCTCTATTTGGGTTTTAACTTTGTATCTGGTTTCTCAACTTTCATTATTAGTTTACCGTAATTTTCTACATTTCTTTTTGGGATTTAAATTTGTATTTGGTCACTTAACTTTTATTTTCGGTTTGCTATAATCTTTCTGATGATGCTCAATATCGGTAATCTCCCAGATCATGACACGTGGCTGGTGACGTGTCCCAGAACACGCGAGAAAAGGCCTACAGTGGCCGACCAGGCCACTCCTATGCCCGTACTGCAAACAAGCGCTGGCTCACCTCCGAGCCCCCAGAACAATTGGCCTCCTCGGCCTCACAGCTCGTCCCCGGGCTACCGCAGAATCAAGATACCTCGGCTCTCCCGCTCATCCGCGAGCTCTTCCGCCAAGGTCATCTTCCTCGGTTTCATCGACCGACCAACGGCACCGTTCACAGGCACAATCGCCATCCCACGAATCTCGCCATGCGCGAGATATCCGCCGGCCACATCCCACGTTTCACGCCATCACGATCTCCATTAACGAGCCTGTCTCGCCATTAATGGGAGATCCCGCTCATCACGCGGGCGTGACGCCGGGAGCGTAACGGCCGGCGTGATTCTCGCGCCTGCCTCGCCTGCTGCCACCGCTATATAAACCATTCCTTCAGACGGTTCAAGTAAGCCATTTTTACTCCACTAAGCCGTTACTCTGTTCGGATCTCCTCTCTAACTTGATCGTCGGAGGGTTCTCGGTGGTACAACCATCCCGGGACTTCCTTGCAAGTAGCTCGGCGACAACCTGCCTCAAACCCATTGACATCCACACGCTTCAAGAGCCTGCCTCCAGATCCAATCTCAGTCATCCATCGCCGCCATCAGCAGATCAACGGAGGCAACATCTTGACGCGATTCGACATCCGTCACTTTCTTTGTTTTCATTAAAGATAAGAAGCAAATTGGATTTGCTTGAATCTCATAGCTTTTATTATGAATTTATCTTATTCTATGTTTTCTTTAATGATATCTCATAAATCATAACACTGTAGAGAAATTTATGTATTTTATACATTTTTTAATAAATTTTGCTTGGTTATAATTGTTCAACAAGTTACTATATACATTGATGAAATCTAATGAGTGCTAAAGTTGTAGCTTTTTTATTTAAAAAATAACGATCTCTACGGATAGATTTTTAAAAAATAATGTCAAATTTTTTTTTTAAAAATATGTAAGAATTGAAATCTCCATCTAGAACATGTTGACTCGTTTAGGAATTTTCAAATATGATTTAGCGTCCATTCAATAAATGCAAAAAATAAATAAAGTTGTAAAGTCTAAGAAACTCTAATAAAATTGTTTTTAAATAAAATAAAGAAATTTTTCGAAATTGTTTTGAGAGAATTTTGGTCAAATTTCGATAAAGGTGTAATGTATAAGTGACTTTAATGAAATAGTTAAATAAAATAAAGAAATTTTTCAAAATTGGTTAAGGTTTAAAGATTGGCGAGACAATGAATTTTAGTTCAAATGCTGATTAATGCTACAATAATATATTTCTTAGGTATTTTCCATAACTTAGTTACAAGTTTCATTCCTAGTGTTTGCAATAACTTGTTTAATTTTCGTTTTTGATTTCTTTTTCAGATCCATAGTTTCATGTGGGTGCCACACCAGCCCCAAAGCTATTTAGGACAAACATATTATATTTTTAACTTAATGGGACCAAGTGGGGACCACTAACCAAGACGGGGACTCAGCGGCCACCAAATGACCACCCGAGGCGGCTAGTTGACCGCTCGAGACGGCTAGGTGGGGCCAGTTTGGCACGAGCTTCATAGCTTGATTGCATATGATTGTTATTACCATGTATCTCCATCATAAATTTTCTAAATCTAACCGAGCAACCCCGATGCCCATATAACCCTTCGAAAACCCTAAATTCTTTTCCTTTGATAGCCGTTTTTTCTTACTCCCAAATTTCATCATCTCCCTTTGTCTTTTCCCTCTATCCTAACGTTCTTTCTCAAGATCCAAAAACCTTAGTGACAAGGAAGAAGATCGTTGAAGGAGAACACTTACCATCGCCACCAAATCTCGATCGAATTGAGATTTCGTCTCTACACGATTAGACAGTCATAGATTTTCTAGATTGTAAGCCATCTCAAACCCTAGATCATCCCTTCAATCTCTCCTCATAGACATCTATGATCTCTATTACTAGCGTCTCAAGCCAGGTATAAAAAGAAATAAGGAAAAATATTATTTTTAATGCATTGTTAACTCTAGGGATTTATATACTTGTTTGTCTTTATAATTCTTAATTAATATTATATGCATGCATTGTGATGATTTTTTATATGCTATATGTAACGACTCTGATATTACTGTACAGAAATTTCTTGTTATTGTACAAAAAGGGTATTACAGCCTGTGTAAGAGTTTAAAGTTATTTTTGTTAAATAAAATCAAGAAGTGACTTGTAGCTCACTGTTAAAGCCTCTACACTGCTGTGATATAGCCTGTGCGTTTCATTCTCATCAGACACAATTATTTTTTTAGATTTTTTCTTTTTAATTTTTGGAAGCCCAAGAGTTACACGTGCAATACACGGAGAAACAAAAGGTTTCAGAAAAATCAAACAGGCGCAATGAGGTGTACACACCCATCTTGACACGTGGCACGAATCTCGAGGCAATGCCCCAAGATCCGACCGCCCAAACCCTTGATCTGGCCGACCCCGACAGTCCAAAGTGCTCCAAATCACCACGTGCTTTGCACACATGTCCCTTTGACTTCCATTAACTTCCCTGCACTGTTTGATTTTCCTGCAATCAAACAGAGACTCTTCAATTCATCATTTAACACCTTTTTAATGTATTTTAATCCAAAATTTTAATTCCCAAACCCTAATTCTTCACTATAAATACCACCCCATGCTCAAGCTCTTCACCATTCTGAAATTCTAGCAAAAATTCGCTCAAATTTTCTAAGTACAAAGTGGAGTTAAGCCCCTTAAATGGAGTAGCGAGCCAAACTCGACGACCAGAGCATCTCCGATGAAACCACGACCCTGAGAGCTTCTTCAATCTCTCTTAACCATCTAAAAACTGTAAGTCCCTTCATCTCTATTCATTTCCATCTCAAAACAACTTTTAAAAACAAACCGACAAAAGAGAAGTTATCTCGGATATGAGTTTCTTTTTAATATTTATAAGGCATGTGTTAAGCAAATTAAAACAAATTAACATGCTACCTTAATCTTAACATAATTTCACATATTTTAGTTTTTAATTTAACAAAAATTTCATAGGAAACAAATATATAACAAACTTTTTCATTAAAATACCATGAACTTTAGTATAACACTTCTCGATAATTAGTTTAAATACCATTAGGACAACTTCACGGGGTAACGACCTACCCCACACACACACTATGGTTCTATAGCACGGTATTCTATATCTATAATTAATTTAAAGAATAGGTTCTTACATTAAAATACCACACTTTTACAAAAACGGGTTTTTTAAAATCGGTATTTCAAAATCCTTTACAATTACGCCTCTACAACCCTCGTCAGGGGACCCGCTAATGGATGGTGCGGATTATCGCACATCCTTGGGATAGTAGAGCGAGATGCAGAACTCCTCACGGAGTATTCGGTTTCGAAAGGAAATAAAAATACGATTTTTAAGAAACGAGACTTTTCTAAACAAAACTAATTTTTGAAAAATTATATAAGAATTATGAATCCGTATTTTCAATAAAAACAAATTAAGAAAACTATATTCTTAAAATGAAAGATTAGAATTTTTAATAAAATATTACCACATTTCCAAAAGTAGTAGTTTTCACAAAAAATACCATAAATTTTCAAAAAGGTTGGGTTTTATCAACAAAACATACAAAAATTAAAATACATGTTCATGAAAACCCTAAATATTACAAATCACCCTCGAGCTTATTTTTAAACAATATTAATATATATTTTTCATAAAAAAAAACCCTCGAGATATGCAAACACTATTTTTAAACAATATCAATACGTTTAGTATATTTATTTAGGGAATGATCTTCTCTGGATAAATATACCACGGGCTTGCCACGTCACCATTCCTGACTACTGGGATGCGGGGCGTGACACTATATGTGATTTACTCCCTGTTCATTGTTATAAATGAATTAGGGTTCATGACTTGACCAATTGATGTGTCAAGATCAGTTTTTTTTTGACATATAGACTTTAAACGCTGGTAACTTGCTGTTCATGAAAGCAATTATCATGTTTCTTTTTTTCAAAATAGAGAAAAGAGATTTCTACAACTTTCATATTTTAATTTTTGGCTAATTCTGAACCTAGGTCGTAGTCTTATGCAATTTAGTTTTGTTGCACAGTTCTGGACTGCTGCTAAATTTCGGCGATACTCTTTCACTCTAATAATTTTATAAAAATAACCAGAACAAATTTTGTAATTCCATCCATTGGGAATTATAGTAGATTCATGCTTTTAGCCCTATAAATTTATTTAGGACTAGATAGCTTCGTTAGTGCTACAAGTGGTTTCCGTCTTAAGCATGACTGCTGCTTTTCAAAAAACTGCTGTAGAACTTGTCGCTCAAAATAACATAACCCCTATCTTGGGACTCCAAACTGAGCACACTCTTAGGTTTTCATAAGTACTTTGAGTGACGCATCTTTCCCCAGTATATCACGGCCTGTAATTCTACGTGTAAACACTCCGAAGCCGCACTTAAACATTAACACTGTTTTCTGAAATCGTGGCTGAACATACGTGCAACCTAAATTAAAACCATCATAACTCGAGTTTTGTCACGCCCCGCTTCCCGGTGTATGGCAAGGAGGCGCGACGAGGCATGCTACGTATTTACTCCAAAGTAAACACGCTAAGCGTATCTAAGCAATATAAAGTAAAAATGTACACATGAGACAAGAATATAAATGAACATCAACTTTTATTTATTTAACAATTCTTTACAAGTACAACTGGAAATGTAAATACATGAATGGAAAGCAATGCCTAAACAATGGCATAACTGAAATGAAAAGTATATATAAGTGCCTGCAGCTCTGGGTCGATAGCAAACTGCTCCAAGTCCTCAGTACCGGGCTCGATCTCCAGTGAATCCGATCTACCTGACAACATTCCAAAGAAAGAAGAAAATGAATGTCGCCGGTGAACAATCGCTCGGTAAGTCCCAAAAATATGTAGAAATAGAATATACAGAAAGAGAGTATAAATAGTAATGTTTGATTATGATGTTAACGCAGTTATTTGTAGCTCGGTACAGAATATGCCAGTGTATACGAGAGGAGTCCCACTATTTCAGAGACTAAGGTATATGGAGCACAAGGAACCGTTCAGCCACGGTACAACGGCAATGGATGTTCAGGTTAGATATTAAAGTGATCATCTTGTGCCACTTCTAACACATTCCGTACCCGTCTACCCCTTTAAAACCCCGTAATGTCTTTTGTATTGATTATATTGTTTTGTTATATAGATGGACGACTTGCTGAAATCATGATATCAGTAAACGGAATGGATATAAATGGATAGTCATATAAACAGAGTATATCAATGGTTCGGTTCGGTCACTATAGATTAAATTCTAGTATTCATGGATTCATATTGTATTGTAGTTTGTACTTGAATCATTGTAACAACCCTAAACTTTCTGTACAATTTTTTTCAAAAATACAGAAAGGGGTATTTGAACCTGAGCACAAATTATAAATTTGTTTTGCTTTTGAATAGCAAGAAGGAGCTTGTAGCTCATTAGTAAGACCTTGCACTACTGAACCAAAGCACCAGAGTTCAAATCCCATCAGCCACACATTATTTTTATTTTAATTTCTTTTAATCTTTTAGAAGCCCAAGAGTCTGCACGTGCATAACTCGTAAAAACCAAGAATCACACATAAAACAAACGGGTCCACAAGTCAAGACACAGCGTAAAAGGACACGTGGCAGCCTGACTCGGCCAATTCGGGCCGGCGGAACTGGCGACTCAGCCGGCGGCGCCGGGTTAACTCGGCCCAAACCCATTTTTTCTTCAACTCCCAGAGACCTTTGGCATACCCCACCCCCCTGCACTATTTAAAATCTGAAATTAAACAGAGAATTTAAAACACCCTTTTTAATTTTTTAAATGCAAAATTAAATACAATTTTATCACCCCCTTTCATCTACCCTAAACCCTATTTTTCCTATAAATACCACACCTAAACTCACCCCTCCTCACTTCCAAGTCTCTGTCCAAACTCTCAAGAAAATTCCCTAGACTTTTTGTGTGCAAGTGGAGCTAGTGAAGGGCGAAACTCCGGCGAACTTCCGATGACGATTCGAGGAGATTCCGGCGACGAAACGACGCACCGGTGCCTCCCACCTCTTCCTTTTCCTCTCCTCTAAGCTAAAATCCAGTAAGTTCCTTCTCCCCCTTCTTTTTACTATTCAAAAAAAAATAGAATTCTAAAACTCGACGGAAGCGGAGTTAATCCGACTTCCGATTCGATTTTTTCTTAAAAATCATATTTTTCTTAAAAACAATAATACCAAACCATCACATCATGATCATTAAACATTAACAAAACATATTGACAAGTTTCATATCAAAAGAATTCCTATTTTACTTTTTATCGCAATTTTACAGAAAAATACATTATAGTTTAGTTTCGACATAAAAACATCATTACCCCTTGCTATACCTTTAGAAAAATCATGAGATAATGACCTATCTCCTCACAACACTCATATGTAATATAGAACGATGATTTTTGGGAACATAGTTTTGAGGAAATACGATTTTATACATAACTACCTCCAACTTATAAAAACGTTTTTCTACAAAATATGTATTTTTAACAAATCTTTGCAATGTGCCACTACAACCCATTTCGAGGAACCCGTTCGGGATGGTGCGGATTATCGCACATCCCCGGGCTCAGTCATGCGAGATGCAGACCTCCGCAAGGAGCATACGGTCTCGAAAGATTTAAAAAAACACAATTTTCTTTAGAAAATGTGATTTCTATTATAAATAAAACTTATATTTTTTAATAAATAAATATATATGTAATTAATATCAAAATATCTATTTTTAATATTTATAATATTCCACATTTCCAAAATTCAAGAAAAAAACTCATTTACAAGAAAATGATATTCAATTCCATGCAAGTTCAATACTTTACAAATAAATATCATATATTATGAAAAATAGGTTTTATTCACTAGAAATGTCACAATGATAAAATATACATCAATGAAAACTTTAAAGACGATAATAAAATACTTGTGTATTTTGAAAATTATACAAAATTATTTTTACATAAAACCCCATCAAGTTATGCTAAATTACAATAAAGACCCTAGTAAATATAGGTTTAAGCGGGACCCGTCTCTTGAGCCTCAGAGAGCCGGAGATATGTGTGCTTGCCTATTTAAGATAGACAACTTAATGAACGGTGTTATCAACACGGTAATCGTCTTTGAAAAAAGACACAAATTCTGCCGTCCATGTGCAGCGGTTACCGATAACACCAAAACCTAATTCATGATTCAATTTCTTTTCTAATTGTCTAACTCAGAGTGAGTCTCAATGTATTCAATCTGACTTGAATGAGATTCAAGTATATATAACAATTCAATATGAATCCATATATTCAATCTGTTCAATCTATTCGTTGAACCTTAATTAAAAAATTTCAGTTTATTCCTTAATTAAAAGTTATTGGATCTTTCTTGAAATTTGAACTTCAAACTCTTGCAAAACCATTCATGAACTCTGAATTTGTGTTTTTGATGACCTGATATTCATATAGCTAACAAACTTGACTTCACATATAGTGGCGGCATGGATGCTAATAAAATCTTATATCTCACGTATCGTGGCTCTCTTTTTTGTGTTTCCTGCAACCTCCTGCACCAAATTTCATGTGATTTCCATACTTTTTGCGTAGCAGAATAATGCAACCTCCCTTGTATGCACCAAATTTCATGTGATTTCCATACTTTTTGCATAGCAGAATAAAGCATTCGTAGCTTTATTCTGCTATGCTGAAGCATGAAAAATAATAGGCATGCATTTCTTATTCGACGTTTCGAGACTGAACTCTTGATGCTTGGCTTGTGTTTCATAGATGCTTACAATACACCACTACATGCTTTTTGATGGGGCTGATGGGGCTCTGGAACCATATGAGATCATTCTATACTGAGAAATCAACCTTCAGGTGTTGTACTTCAACTTTCAATTTATTTGATTTCTCAATTTCCCTTTCCTTTTCTTTTTTTCATGTGCAATATTCTTATAAGAATATGGATGAATTTCTTGACCTGTTTTACTAAATTAAGCCTCCTGGATTGTTTGGTGAGAAAAACAGCTAACGATTGGCTTAGCCTTCTAACTTTTTAGCAAGGGCCCCGCTGAAGGCATGGGTACAAAGTCCGAATTCAAGAAAAATCATATTAATTTAAAAGTTTGTTGTTATATTATTTTTAAGTTGTAATATCGCATATGGTCATATTTATGAACTTAATAAGTAAAATATATGAAGAATTAACTTGCAAATAATTCGGTATTTTCCTTGCTATAGCATACGAAATCACAAAAATTTTACAGATCTGAAAATTTTGTTTTTTCTTCAGTTTTTCAATATTTTGCTCTAGCACATGAGAATCACGATATGTAAAAAAAAATCCCGAAATTTTGGTTTTCTTCAAATTTTCAACATTTCGCATGCTAAAGCACACAAATATGGTAAAATTTAAAAATCTCAAAAATAATTGCTTTCTATAACACAAGAAAATCATGAAATTTCAAAAATAAAATATTTTTTATTCGTTTATCAATAACCATAAGCACCCAAAAACAGCAAAATTTTCAAAATCTCAAAATTTCGTGTTATTTTTTATAAAAATATTATACATTCTATGCACACAAAAATCATGAAATTTTCAAAAATCTAAATTTTTCTATTTCGTTTTTTTTTACAATTTTGCATGCTATGGCACATGACAATCACATAATTTACAAAAATCCCAAAATTATTTATTTTTCAATTTCACAATATTTTGCATGCTACGAAACAAAAATTGCATCATTTTAAAAAATCTCATACTTTTCCATGCTCTTTGGGTTTTCAATATTGTCTTATATAACACACGAAAATCGTGAAATTTTTATTAATCGCAAAAAAAAATATTTTCCTTTGATGTTTCAATATTTTGCATGCTAGTACAAGAAAATTATGAAATTTTCAAAAATCCCAAAGTTTTCTTTGCTGTTATGTTTTTCAATATTTTACTTGCTATATAATAGCACACGAAAATCGAGAGATCTTTGAGAATCCTAAAATTTCTGTTTTCTTCAAATTTTTAATATATTGCATACTGTACACTAAAAAATCGTGAATTTTTTAAAAGTTTTTTTTTTGTTCAAATTTTCATTATCTCGATGCATTTTATAGTACACGAAAAACACTCCTTTTTCAAAAACCTTAATATTTTCTGTATTATTCGGTTTTCTAATATTTTGCTTGCTATCGCACACAAAGATCACGAACTTTTATAAAATATTAATTTTTTTGTTTTCTATGTTTTTCAATATTTTGCTTTTTATAGCACACAAAATCACCAAATTTTAAAAAATATCAAAATGTTTTTGTTTTTTTGGTTTTACAATTTTTTGTGTATGGCTTATGAAAATTGTGAAATTTTCAAAAATCTCAATTTTTTTTGTTTTCTTCGGTTTTTTAGTATTTTGCTTGCTATATAAAGCATGAAAACTGCACTATTTTCAAAAATCCTAAAATTTTCTGTGTTCTTTGGTTTTCAACATTTTGCTTACTATAACAATTGAAATCAAAATCTTAAAAACTATTTGTTTACTTCACCTTTTCAATATTTTGTATGAATAGCACACGAAAATCTTAACAAAAATAAAATAAAATTGAATGCTGGCATATGATAGACATCTCCTTATGCTGTTTTTTTATGATGGAAGTTTCGTCTCCTATGATGGATGAAATTCAACTACCCACCACCTTTTTTTGGATGACCCATCTCCATCTCTACTAGTATTTGTATGCACCAAATTTCATGTGATTTCCATACTTTTTGCCTACAACTCTTGAGGCGAAACTTTGTTGTATCGAGTATGGAAGATAAACCTCTAATTAGGGCTGTTAAACGAGCCAAACAAGCCGAGTTTTAAGTTGTTCGGCTTGGCTTAATTATTTAAACGAGCTTAAAGCTTAAAAACTTGTTCAAACTTGGCTCGTTTATTTATTAAACAAGCCCGAGTCGAGTCTTCATCAAGCTCGAGCTTTATCGAGCCTATCAAAAATCTAAAAGAAAAAGTTATAAATAATTACATCAATATATAAAAATATCATATCAATGTTCAATATTATATCTAACAAAGTGAGCAACAAGAAATGTAGTTATTATAATTAAATAAACGAGTTCAAGCCTTGATTTGAACTTTGTCAACAAAATTTAAAGTTATTAATTTATTTAAATTCTTCAATATTTTAACATAACAATATTTAATTCAATATTTATCATGATGCAAGTCCCAGTTAATATCAACAAGCTAATAATTATAATCTAAATTTAGCAATAAATAATCATATATTTATTCCTAGTGAACACCAAATAGAATACAAATTATCTAACTTTACATGAGCTTTAAATGAGCCAAGCTCGAGCCTGCCGAGTTCGTGTCCGTTCGTTTATTTCATCGAGTTTAGATTTTTGTTGAAGCTTGGTTCGTTTACTTATGAAACGAGCCCAAGCCAAGCTTTTAACAAGCCGGTCCCGAGCCGAGCTCCAAGCTTTGAGCTTTTTAAACAGCCCTGCCTCTCATTCTGTAACTGTTGGATGCAAGGGCAAAAGCATTGCTCATATATTTTGGTTTCATGTCTCTCTCTCTCTTAGGCCAAGATGATGGATGCAACACCCCACCCCCCAACAAAAAAAATGAAGAAGAAGAAGAAAACCACCCCAAAACACAACACTATTGTGGCATCTAATACCCATTAACCTCTTTTGAATTTTAGCTCAATTTACAAATTTGAATCAACCATTTTCTCAGTAATACAGTTCATCAGTTGGTTTTTGTCAACTATCTTTTTTTATCATCAGCTTTGCAGGGAAACAGTTCGTGGGATCAAACGATATATTTGCAGTTATAACTTCATATTTACAGTTCGTGAGAAACTCGTTCACGTGATAGAAAAGCTCCATTGTCGACCCCATGGAGAAGACGGGGTCGCCATTCGTGTATTGGGATATTTTATTCTCGGAACTCACTTCATTATATGTGGAAGTGGGGTTCAAGTGGAAGGGATGCCTACTTTCGACGAGGTTACACATGATGTTTCTAGTAAACCGAATGGGAGCTTTCCATGAGCGGTTTCATATGGAGCCAGGAAGCGCAATCGGAAGCTACTTCATATCTAAACAAGAGTTGTATATACACCAACAGTAATATAATTATTGTTGATCTAATTTTAAATTATGGATGCTCGAGATTCTTTGTTCATAATATCTGAAGATGGAGCTGTTGTGTTTTAAAATTCACCTGGAAGTTGAAAGGATGTGTTGTGAGAAGCCTTGGTGTATACGAGAGACAAAAATTGTAGATTTTATATTTCTCATGTACCTCTAAATAAATTTTATACAGTTAATCTAACATGCTGATTGATATTTGTGAGTAATTGTTTTCTGTGTTGTCTGTTTTGAATGTTTCCATATCAAGTTCAATCTATTGGAATGTCTTTGCTTTTGTGATTCTAGTATTCATGGCACGAGTTTTTTTTTTTCTGTTTTTTTCATGAAAAGAAAATAGGCTACTGTAAAACATTCGATTTATAATTTCAATAGGAGCCATTCATTTTTGTTCGAATTCCTAGTTTCAGATTTAAAATTTTCATAACAAAAAAAATAAAAGATTTAATATCCAGTCATCTTTCATTATTTAGATAACTATTTTCTCTCTCTTTTCAATGAATAATACATTTATAATTGCATATTCTTCAATGTGAGCAAAATATGTTACATTGACTAATCATCAACAAATTAAATCCTAATTAAGGGATTTAACCCAATTAGGGAAATGATTTAACACCATAAGCTAAATTTGCATCCCCTCTGAACCAATAACAGAGATAAACAAAAGAATTGTCTATCATCCACGAACAATAATAACTAACAATTCCATAAATACTCTCCCTCTCCCTCATTTTCTTGCGGTCTTCCGAAAATTTGAAGGAAAAGCAGCCGCCGGCACCATGAGGAACCTTAAGGCACCTTCTATATTCTTGTTCATTGCTTTGGTTTCCGTCTTTTTCTTTGCCGAAGCATCTGGCAAAGCCGAGGATGGGACATCCCAGGGCCTTGTGATGGGATTCTACGACGATACATGCCCGAAGGCAGAATCGATCGTGAGACAAACTGTCAGGAAAAACTACCGGTTCAATATTGACCTCCCTGCTGGCCTCCTTCGGCTTTATTTCCACGATTGTTTTATTAGGGTAAGCCTTTTTCTTTCTCTTTAAAATGTGATCGATTATGGAGCAAGGCTCCATTTATAAGCCAAGTTTCTTGCGACTACATAATAACAAAAATTGATTGGATCTAATAATTTAAATGCAATTGTAAGTTTAAATTTATAATAATATATTTAATAAAATCTATTGGTCTCAAGGGCATATAAGGAAAGCAACATTTTCCATAAAATATTCTTGTGGTAATGTTTAAAATTTTGAAGGTTTTCTATGAAACCAGAATTACAAACTTTTTCTTTAATAGAATCCTTTTGTAGAGAATGTCAGGAAGCATTGGATAAATATCTGCATGACACGCAAACCAAATATCAAACCTCAAATAGTTTGCATTATGTGATGTGATATAGATGTACATTTATGTATTATTGAGAGACATGAACACTTAGCAAGAAAGGCTTTAGAAGATCAGAATTCATGATAGTAAAGATGAAAGCCAATCGGTTGGCATCCTCAAAATTCTAGTAATTGACATCCACCGAATTCTCCTCCCTCGTCTTGTAGGGTTGTGATGCATCCATCCTCCTAGAAAGCACCCCAGCCAAAACCCCGGTCGAGCAAGAGTCCCCAGCCAACCTCAAGACCCTCGTCGGCATCGACGTCCTCGAAGAAGCCAAACAAACCCTAGAATCCGAATGCCCGGGCACTGTATCATGTGCTGACATCATCGCCTTCGCCGCCCGTGATGCCGCCCACCTGGCTGGCCTCTCCCAGTACCCTGTCCCCGGCGGCCGCCGTGACGGCACTATCTCCGATGCCCTCGAGACCATGGGCCTTCCCTTCCCAAGCTTTGACGCCGATAAACTTACGTCCATGTTCGCCGCCAAGGGGTTCACCCAGCGAGAGATGGTCATTCTCTTAGGGGCCCACTCCATCGGCGGGGCCCACTGTCCGACATTCCAGGACAGGATCTACAATGCCTCACAGGTATTAGCCTCTAAAATTCATTTGGTGTAGCTATATTGGATATCGAGGTATTCTAGACTAGTTTATTGCCCGTGTTATTCTAGAAAGTGTACAGTAAAGTTTTTTTTCGGGATATGCATTGTTATCTCACAACCATTTCTATAAGTGGCTCTTGACATTCTTTCTGCAGAGCGGTGAGATGGACTGGGTGTTTAAGCAAATGTTAAAGAGACGGTGCCCAAGGGTGGTGGGCCCTATACTGTCAGAGCTAGGGTTGGATTCTTTCAACAAGGTGCCGTTTGGGCTTGTTGCGAGGCGGAGGTTGGATGTCACCTTCTATCGGATGCTGTTAAAGGGGAGGGCGTTGTTGGCGTCGGATCAGGCACTGATTGACAATGATTCGACGAGAGCAGTTGTGACGGAGATGGCAGAGAATCCAGACACATGGGCAGAGGAGTTTGCAAAGACGATGGCGAAGATCGGGGCGTTGAATGTGTTGGTGGGGGATCAAGGGGAGGTTAGGACAGATTGCAGGTTTGTAAACTCACAGTAAAGAGAAGGGCGTTTCATGTATCAATGATGGAATCAGCTATGAACAAAAAATGTACTTCTGACTCATGGTATAAACAATTTTCTAACTATGCACATCTATATAGACTAGATTTCTAATTATTCAGATTCAGCTATAATAAGCAATTTATTTTTCGAGTGTTTATCCGGCTTTTATCCTGAACAAAATAGAAGCAAATGAATATGGTTATCTTTCGACTTCATTCGCACCTTTATGGTTATTTCCTAATACTCTAACTAGTACTTTTATCGATCTTAAACCGGTGTGTGTGTGTGTGTGTGTGTGTGTGAATCTTCAATGTAAGTGACCAAAATGAAGCGGTCCCAAACGGTACGCTCTTGTTAGCCTCTCTATTGAAGACTTTGAAGCCATCTCTAATTTCTTAGAGATGCATTCATTTCTTAACTATCAATCAGATTTGGGATGTCATTTCTATCCCTTTTTCTTGGGCTTTAATGGTTTGGCATAAGCTCAATTTGTAACGTTTGGCATAACAGAAAACTCATCCTTGATATCCTTTTACCCAACCACCAAAATGAGGACACTGACAAGTTGGATATTCAGGATTAAATAATAGAATAATTAAAAAAAATAACAGGCAAGACTAAAGAAAAGTTCGCTGATTCAAGCAGAGCTCGAGCTCGAGACTAGGCTAAAACTCACAGATGATTCAGTAGTTCATGGAATAGTTTAGACAGAAAACAGTTGCATCTACATGCACCAAAATCCACAAGATGTGGAAGTAACTTTTTGTAAAAGAAAACTATACATCACTTTGAGTTGGCTGACATCACCTTTTTGATTAGAGAGAAGCAGCTGCCTACAGAGATAAATCGCCTCCCATTTCATCTATGACTTGCTCTATCTTAAACAGCATATCTGGAAAGAACATAAAGAGGAAAAAAATAATAATTCAAGGGAAATCATGAGCATACATCAGAATGTTAAACAAATAAAGCTTAGTCATAGTTCTTTTTAATTTTTAATCTTATAAATTTGGGAGAAGCAGCATTAAGATAAGAGGAAATGGATTATTAGCTAGCTAGTTGATATTAAACCCAGCTAGCATGTTACATAGCCCAATCCAACCGTCAAATGAATGATCCACTCTGGCCACCTAGTTCCACACATGGAATGATCTATGTATGTGAAATTTTGATCGATATGACAAGTGATGTATAAAGTATTTAAAAAATGGATGGCGGTTAAACACAATAAAAATGTCATATATTGAGGACACTTGATTGAAGACATTGAAGGTGTCAAAGTGATTAAAATTTTATACAAATAGATCACTCTATATGTAGAACAAGGTGACCGAAGCGGACCATCGATTTGACGGTCAGATTGGGCTGTGTAATAAGCTAGCCGACAGTTTAATATCAGCTAGCTAGCTGATAACCTGTTTCCTCAAAAGATAAATGCCCCACAAAGAAGCGGAAGATATATATCGTACCATTAAAAGCAGCATCCGTCATGTATTTCTGAAGGCGAATAGAGAAATTGACAGGAAACAGAGATAAATTCAGAATGAAGTTTCTTAAGTGGAAACTAGAAAGAAAGAGGAAGATAATGGCAGAAAAGGGCAATTGCCGCAATTTGAGTCTTGAGGTCTGCATCGGAAGCGAAATATGGAAGTAAAGCACCACCTATAAATTTCCAGATAAAACAACAAGTGGAAGCAAAGTTAGCAATAGCAAATGGAACTTTTGCATGACGAATGTAAGCGAACAATGAATAGCTAAAATACCATTTAACAGGTGAATTCAGCGAGGGTTCCTGCAACAAGAGTTTTCAAAATTTTAATATATATAGGAAGTCAAGAATGCAGATTCGGGGATGTGTTTTGTTCCGCTCTTGGCTTTATTTCCTGGAGTCAAACTTAATTTCCTATACAAATATATCATAGTCACCCTTCTAAAACTTTTAGGGAGTACACTTTTGCAATTGTAATACACTGGCTTAATTAAAATAGAATTTAGTTATTAGAACATTGCCTCATTCGAAAGTCTGCATTTAGCATTTTCTCCTGCTGCTGATGGCTCTGGGTCATATACATCAGAGTATAGTGTCGACTAGTTCAAAATTTAAAATAAAAACAAGAAAAATAACATTAATAAAGAAGTTTATATGATCCAATTACCTTTTCCAGTGGTCAAGCAACTAGTTAGTAGTTCTGTAAAGCCAGGAGGCAAGCCTGAGAACATAGTATCAATGTTTGCGAGCAAAGGAGTTGAAGCACGCTCAGCAGGCTCATCATGATAGATCAAAACAGGAACTGGTGGACTATGAGTTGCGATAGGCTCTTTGTAGCTCGATTCGTCATCAAGCCTATGATCACTAAACCCAAATGCAAAAAAACAAAAACAAACATATAACACCTCAATACTGTTAAACTGAAAAAAAATAATTTTTGTAATAAAGTAAGGGTTGAAGAGGTTCTTGCCTATAATGAAGCCCTTTAGAAGTATTGAATCCAGGCGGAGATGAATTTTCACACACGATATCACATCCAGAGGGAACAACATCAGTTATGTTACAAAGAGTCACATGAATTTTCAATCCTAAGAGTCACATGACAGTTACAAAGTAAGTACAGGTTTGAAGAAGCAGAAATCTGTAGTTATTTGGTTTGATTGCACTGCAGAGTAGTCAAATAATATTTAGTATGATATAATGCAAATTGATAATGGCAGATTAATTATCATATATGCAAAAGAAAAAGAAAAAGCAAACAACTATCACTTTGACACAGATTTAACCAGGCCTATTTAAGTAGGCCTTATCTGCAAAAGGGAACAAGTAAAAAATACAAGGGCAGACATGAGAGAGAAAGAGAGAGAGAGAGAGTCATTCGCGTGACACAATCTACCAAATATTCATATAAAATCAAATTATTAACCAACAAAAAGGAACCGTCAATATTTTACTGAAATGGTCTTGAATCTCCCTTGATTTTGTTATTGATGTAAAGAACCAAGCCATGATTTTGTTATTGATGTAAAGAACCAAGCCATGCATTTGTTGATCACACGGATCTTGTTTAGGGGTTTTATTTTATGCATCACCTGCCAAACTTGCCTTTTCCTGTATTCATCCTTAAAATATTGAAATTTCATATTCCACCATCATTAATTATAAGTAAATCAAACTTCCATCTCTAACTGAGGAATTAATATCCGTGAAGGGCTTGTATATATAAGCAAAGCAACCCTAAAAGTAATCTTCAGACTCAAGAACAAGTTGTATGTGGATTAGGATTCTTGTCTCATCCTAATTAGGGTTTGAAGTGTTATATCGTGGAGTTTCTTCATGTTGAGACGTCTCATAGTTATGTTGAGCTGGCTCACAAGATGTCTGGAATTACCAATTCTCCTCTGTTCGTTTAAGACGGCCCATAATTATGTTGAGCCGGCTCACAACATATTTGGAATTACCAATTCTCCTATGTTCGGATGAGACGGCTCATAGAAACGTTGAGTCAGCTCAAAATCATCAGACGCGGGTTTTCTGTGCGAACCGGATATTTTAGTAATACCGTTTAATCATAATTTAAATAGAATTAGGGTTTGGCTATAAATAGCGTTTCTCATTAGAGAAAATTGTGATGCTATTGAAAGGCTATTAAATTGTATAGTGAGAGGACGACGGCTAAGAGACATTTGAGAGATTTGAAATAAATCTTCTAGAATTTACTCTTGGTGTATTCTTAATTAAAGATCTTGTAGAAGTTTTGCAGATTCCGCTCTACCGGGGACCAGCCATACAGTGAATGAACCTCATAAACAAATATTACGTCTCTCTGGTTTGATTTTTTTATTCTTGCAATGATTTATCTTTCGTTATTTATTGCGTATTGCATGGTTGGTCGTTTAGCATAGTTGTTGCTTCTCCTCGTTTTCCCAACA
Organism: Agapanthus africanus; assembly: GCA_030015575.1. NCBI lineage: Eukaryota > Viridiplantae > Streptophyta > Magnoliopsida > Asparagales > Amaryllidaceae > Agapanthus > Agapanthus africanus. Next base: position 4,189,653 of record JASDDO010000018.1, read on the forward strand.
AAGTGGTATCAGAGCGTAAGGAACCGAAGGGTCTTCGATTCTACGGTCCAAGTTTACAGTGGATGACGTCGTTTGTGTCCGCTCCCCATCTTCTTACATTATAATTTCCAAGGTGTCGGTTCAAAAATCCGAGAGAGAAGCTTAACTTTGCTGCGGCGGTAAACAAAAGATGGCTGAGGATAAGATCAGAATCGAGAAGTTTAATGGTCATAACTATGATTGGTGGCGTATGCAGATCAAGTACTAGCTATATCAGAAAGATTTGTATCTTCCGTTATTAGGCGACAAGCCCAAGAAGATATCCGATGAGATATGAAATCAACTGGATAAGAAAGCCATGGCGACGATTAGGCTATCATTGACTCCGTAAGTAGCCTTTAATATTTCGTACGAGAAAACCATGGGACTAATGAAAACATTAGCAAAGTTGTATTAGAAGACTTCAACGTCAAATAAGATATTTCTGCTGAAGTTTTTCAACATGAAAATGGCAGAAAACGGTTCAGTGGCAGAGCATCTGAACGAGTTCAACAGTGTGAAAAACCAACTCGAATCAGTCTAATCACGTTTGAAGATGAGATTCGAACCCCATTATCAAGGCTTAAGGTTTCGGCCGTGTCGGATCAGTTTCGGTTGGAACCAGTCCTAAACCAGCATCAAAACTCGATATCGGCCGGTATCGGCCAAGTATCGGTCTGTATCGATCGGTATTGGTCAAGTATCGGCTGATAATTGCCAAAATTGACCGATATTAGGAAAGAGAAAAAAAAAGAAGATGGAAAACAAGAAATATCAATTATAATTTTCGAATTACATACCATTTTATTTTATATATTTTGCTAAATAGTCATCTAATGCTATCTTTTAAGTTTCAAATCTATATATATTTATATACATATATGTATGTATTAATATACATATACATGTATACACCATATGAATATCAACCGAAACCGAAACCTGGACCGAAAATAACGAAACCAAGCAAAACTCAACGATACTAACCAAATTTTGAGGAACTGAAATTGATACCAAGTTCTTGAACCTTGCCTATTGTTTCTATGTTCGTTACCGGAGAGTTGGGAAAACATGGTTATGATGGTCAGCAGCTCGATCTCAAGGACTCGCATTTAATGATGCGGTGAGTTGCATAATAAATGATGAGATGAGAAGAAAGGCTATGAGTGGAAGTTCGAGAACTTCTGCATTCTGGGTAAAGAATCATGGCAGGACAATGGAAAAGGAAAAAGGGAAGAAGGGCAAGTCAAAAAGCCGAGAAAAATCAAAAGAACATGTCCAAGATGACTGTTGGAACTGCGGAAAGAAGGGTCACAAGAAAGACTGCATACTCTTAAAGAAAGAAAAAGGCTCAGATGAAAAGTCGGATAATAAGGAAGCCAATATGATGTCTGCACATGAACAAAAGAAACAGGGACTTTGTCTTTCGGCGAACGAGAGCATAAAGGGAGATACCTGGTTTCTAAATTCGAAGGCATCCTTTCACTGCACTTCAGGTCGGCATCATTTTAGCGATTATGTTCAAGGGAAACTTGGGCATGTGACGGTGGGAAACGGTCAGCCGTGCAAAATCTTTGGAAAAGAGACGATTATATTGCATCCGTCAGAAGGAGGTCAGATAAAACTGAAGAATGCTCGACACATACCAGATCTAAAAAAGAGTCTAATATCTACAAGTCTGCTGGACAACGAAGGGTACGTTACGGTATTTGAAAATTTTCAATGGAAGATTTCTAAAGGATCGTTGGTAATCTCAAAGGGTAAATTGATCGGTTCATTGTATTTCTTTAGTAGGAGCAGTGGCGTTTCGATTGCATTGACGACAAGTTCAGATGCGGACTTTAAGACTTCGTTGTGATAAAAGAGATTGGGACACCTTAGCGAGAAGAATATGAATATTCTTCAGGATAAAGGGCTTTTATCTGAACTGAAGAAAGTAGAGTCTGGACTCTATAAGAATTGTGTTTATGGAAAGCAAAACGCAATTAGGTTTCAGATTGACTAAGGAGATAGAGTTGGTGCATACAGATGTATGGAGACCGGCATCTGTAAAGTCTTATGGTGGAAATCGATACTTCATTACGCTCATTGATATGGAAGCAGGAAGACCTGAATTTATGCAATGAAGAAAAAGTCTCATGTGTTTGGTCACTTCAAACACTGAATAACACGGGTAGGGAACCAAACATGGATAAAGGTTAAGTGCCCAAAGTCCGACAATGGCGGAAAATATTGCACACAAGAGTTCGAGGGATTTTGCTCACAAAAGAGTATACGTTGGTTAAAACGGTACCGGGGACACTGCAACAGAACGATATTGCTAAAAGGATGAACAGAACGATCCTAGAACGGGTAAGGAGCATGACCTTGGATACAGATATACCCAAATTCCTATAGACAGCAGCTGTCGATACTGTTGTATGTCTGATCAATCGAAACCCGGCAAGTGCACTCGATGGAGGAATTCCAGAAGAAATTTGGTCAGGTAAACCGATAAATTACTCACACCTTAACGTTTTTGATTCATTACTTATTCGCTGATAGATAAGGTGGAAAGGAATAAGCTTAACTCCAAGTAAAGGAAGTGTGCTGTTCCCCTCCGAACGGCGGCCGAGACGTTAGGTCGTCCGTGCCTGAGGTTCGGGGCAGATGCTATTTGGTTTTATCCGTCTATCTCTCCGAAGATGCCAAGTTGATTTATGGCACCGTGTATCGGAGGTTTAGACGGATGCGGCCGATGTAGCAGACTTCGTCAGATTCCCCCTCAGGGTGAGGGGTTTTTGATTGTGGGGACGCTCTTCCCTGCAGGCGCAAGCCCCTGCAGTTAATTACGCTACCGCGTCGCGGTAACAACTTTCTCCTACTCCAGAATTTCACTTCGTGTCGTGTGTGTTTGTTTTGTTTATGGTTGCCCGTGGATTGTATACGGAGACTGAGTGATGTCGTCACCCGTAGGACGTGGATAATTAGTCCAAATCCGTATTTACTTAGATTTGGGTTTGGTGTTTTTAGTTTAAGGATGCATTAGTCGCGTTGCGTCTAAGATCGGCTTAAACGTTCGTTAAGGATACGTTAGTCTTGTTTTAGACTAAGATCAACTTAACATCATGATTGATTTAATTATCCGGCCGTCGGGACTCGTCACCTCTCTGACGTCGTTGAGGGATTACAACGACAGGCGTCTGAGGAGTTTAGAGATGTGCCCTTGAACCAAAGTTAATTTGGAGTTTTATTGTTTATTTAAATGTCTAAGGACACATTAACCGTATTTGGGGTTAAGATCAACTTAGGCAGGACCGTTTAGATCCGGCAAAAGAGCGTTCGGGCTCGATTGCGCTAGTTTAAGGACGTGGCGGTCCATCGCCAGTTTTAGGGACATGGTGGTCCATTATTAGTTTAGGGACGTTTCGGTCCGTCGCCAGTTTAAAGACGTAGTGGTCCATATTCCAGTTTAGGGACGTGGTGGTCCGTCGCCAGTTTAAGGACGTAGTGGTCCATTATTAGTTTAGGGACGTTTCGGTCCGAAATTAGTTTAGGGACGTTTCGGTCCGTTATTAGTTTAAGGACATTTCGGTCCCATATTAGTTTAGGGACGTTTCGGTCCGTCGCCAGTTTAAAGACGTAGTGGTCCATATTCCAGTTTAGGGACGTGGTGGTCCGTCGCCAGTTTAAGGACATAGTGGTCCATTATTAGTTTAGGGACGTTTCGGTCCGTCGCCAGTTTAAAGACGTAGTGGTCCATATTCCAGTTTAGGGACGTGGGGGTCCGTCGCCAGTTTAAGGACGTAGTGGTCCATTATTAGTTTAGGGACGTTTCGGTCCGAAATTAGTTTAGGGACGTTTCGGTCCGTTATTAGTTTAAGGACATTTCGGTCCCATATTAGTTTAGGGACGTTTCGGTCCGTCGCCAGTTTAAAGACGTAGTGGTCCATATTCCAGTTTAGGGACGTGGTGGTCCGTCGCCAGTTTAAGGACATAGTGGTCCATTATTAGTTTAGGGACGTTTCGGTCCGAAATTAGTTTAGGGACGTTTCGGTCCGATATTAGTTTTAAGGACGTTTCGGTCCACGAGTTTAAAGACCCCGCAGTCCATATCGATGGGTGGTCGTTGGGACCCGTCACCTCTTTGACGTCGTTGAGGAATTACAACGACGGATGTCAAAGGAGTTCGGAGATGTACCCTCGAACCGGATGTAAATTAATTTAGAAGAGCAATTTTGCTCAGTCAATTTAATTTAAGGACTTATGGCCAAAATTGGGCTAAGTCCAGTTGAAATGTTCAACATTTTTGTTAAGTAATGCACTGCATTTGTTTGATTTGGGCTCTGCCCCTTAAAATGATGCATTTACGCTTTATTGAGCCTGTTAGGCCTTCTCTTAGTTGGGCTTGGCCCTTTTGAATGCATTTGCGCTTTGCGCTAAGTAATGAGCGCAAGTCCATACGGTGACGACACGTGTCATGCTCTGATGAGTGCAAGCGCACTAGCGCAGCGCGTTGCGCTGTTGCGCGGCGCAATTGCGCTGCTGACACGTGGCGCGCTCTCAGCGAGTTGCGCTATTTCCAGAGAACAAAGCTCTATCTTAAGAGCGCTTAGCGCAAATGGTTTTATGGCCGACACGTGGCGCTCTCTCAGCGAGTTGCGCTAGTTCCAGAGAGCAAAGCTCTATCCTAAGAGCGCTTAGCGCAAATGGTTTTATAGCTGACACGTGGCGCTCTCTCAGCGAGTTGCGCTAGTTCCAGAGAGCAAAGCTCTATCTTAAGAGCGCTTAGCGCAAATGGTTTTATAGCTGACACGTGGCGCTCTCTGAAGAGCGCAACGGCGCAAATTGGAAGTGCAAAGCACTAAGAATCTTTTAGATTCAAGAAGGGAAGTGCAAAGCACTGTTTAATTTCTTCGTCTAAATTGGATCAAAGAAAAATAAATTTTTCTTTATTCGAAGAACCAGAGGTTCTTAAAAGTGCAAAGCACTATTCATTTATTATTTTTTTATTTTTGTTGTTTTTACAGAACCGAAGGTTCACAAGAAGTGCAAAGCACTTCTTTTTATAAAGATCATTGATCTTATTTTTAGATCGATGATCTATTAGAAGGCCCCTTTTTTTTCATGAAGGTTCTTTACCTTTTTCTTCTCGGAGTTTTCTCTGTTTTAGGGTTCTTGATTTTTCGAGAAAATTCTTGATGCCTTTTGAATGAGGTCTGGGGTCCTATTTATAGTGCCCCATAAATTTGTTGAATTTGTTAACGGGATCTTTCTTGAATGATTTTTGGGAGTTTTCCCACCGTTGGATCTTTGATCCAAAGGCCGAAGAAAGTCTTCTAGTTCTGGAAAGAACAGAAAAGATTTCATGAAATCTTAATTCAGTTGGGCGCGGATACCCCAGCGCATGACACGTGTCGAGCAGCGCAGAGCGCAGCGCACTTGCGCTGCGCTCTGCGCTGACGCGTGTCGCGCAGCGCAGATCGCAGCGCAACTGCGTTAGCGCATCTGCGCTGACGCGTGTCGCGCAGCGCAGATCGCAGCGCAACTGCGTTAGCGCATCTGCGCTGACGCGTGTCGCGCCGCGCAGAGCGCAGCGCAAGTGCGCTAGCGCATCTGCGCTGACGCGTGTCGCGCGGCGCAGAGCACAGCGCAACTGCGCTAGCGCATCTGCGCTGACACGTGTCGCAGAGCGCAGTACAGCTGAAGCGTTGCTTCCTTTAAACAGAGCTTTGCTCTGATTGGGCGCGCCTCCTTGGGCGCTGCGCGCGGGATTTGAAGCTCTGCTTCAAAAGATTTGAATTTTGAATTCAAACAGAGCTTTGCTCTGATTGGGCGAAACAAATGCCCCCCCACCGTTGCGCTCATGTGGCGCACACGTGAGTGCAACGGTGGCCACCTTCCAGACTGTTGGATCAAAGGGGCATCCGAAGAGGCGCAAGCGCCTTATAAATAGGGCGTTTGACCCTCAGAAATCTTTTACCATTTTCAGAATTTTAATTTCCAGAGCTTTGCTCTTGCTTGAGAGTTTCAGAGCTTTGCTCATTTCTGAAGTTAGAAACTTTAGGTAACATTAATTTAAATCAAATTAAATTAATTTAAATTAACCTTAACCAAAGAGCTTTGCTCTTACAGATCTTTTTGATCTTAAAGAGATCCCCATTGGGGTTTCATAAACAGAGCTTTGCTCTCAAAACTTATAGATCTGCAGAGATCTTGTTCATGGGTTCTGATCCATGAACAGAGCTTTGCTCTTTGAATCATCTGTAGATCTTTTAGATCTGAAAAATGAGAAAATTTTTTACGAGTTTTTCATCCAAATTTCTTGATTCTTTTAAGTGTAAACATTTTTTTTTGATGGACTTTTCCATTACTACCATAGAGCTATGCTCTTTTAAGGAAACTTATTTTCCAGAGTTTGACAAATGTCACTCTGTGACAGGGGTTTGCTCTGAAAGAGGAGATTTTCTCCTTGTCCCTAGCGATTCTTCCCCCTTTTTATTAATGGGAATGTTCCCCTGGGGACCAACTGACAATCTCATCCAATGATGAGGTTGTTTTATTAACTGACGTATTGTCATCCAGATTTTGTGGGTCCCTTTGTCCCCTACTCACTGCACTGCTGTGTGGTGTAATTAGTTAATTTTAATTTAATTTAATTAATGCATTTTTTTTTTAGACGCCAAATGTTGGGATTACAACACTAACGGCTAGATTGTTCTTTTTGCAGCGATCATGTCTGAAGACACTTCATTCCCGTTTGTCCGTTCGGAGGAGGGGTTTCCAGAGGCGCCTTTGGATCGCGAGGTTCTGGCTATGATCAAGGCGCACGACCCGGAGTATAAGAGTCTCCACCTTTGGGGGTCGTGGTACAATCAAATTATTATGGGTCGGCGCAGCTTTACATGTGCGGTGCCGTCAGAGCCCATAACGGCGATTCACTATGCCAGCCCACCCCCGGTGCAGTATGCCGCGGAGATGACAGATTGGACCTCGAAGGGTTTTCTTCATCCGGCCATAGACGCCATCCCGGTCCAGCGTCCGATGGTTTTGGACATCCTAGGACGCCGTATCTGTCAGGGCGAGGCGAGACCTTGGGGGCAATCATATAACCTTGGTCTGATCCCCCGCCACCCGGTCGGCTATCTGCCATGGGCCCGGTATATCCTGTCGACGAGGAAGTCGCAGTTGATAAGGCTAGGACTGTACACCGCAGTCTACGTCTCTCTCTTCCAGTATCCTACGCTTCCTACTTGGTGGTTCAAGGCCTTCTTGGAGCAGTGGAACATTCCTACTCATACTTTCCTCGCCATGGATCGGGAAGTGTCCATTTCGCTGGAAGAATTTACGGAGGTGTCTGGCCTACCGGCTATGGGGGAACATTATGAGGAATTGCTCCCGCCGGACGAGTACATCTATGGGGCTAAGCCGAGGGTAAGGGAGCTCACGCCAGAGAACGCTGTTCAACATCAGTTTCCAAGTCTGATTAAGGTGTTGAACATCTATGAGAATCTTTTCGTTGAGCATGGGAGCCGTGGAGTTAATTTTGAGGATTTTATTGCTCGGTTCCTTCATCCAAACGTCCTTTCGGCGAAGACTGCCAAGTTTGCTTACCTTGAGGATCCTTTCGGCTTAGGTTTGGATAACCTGCCAGCGAGAGACATAGATCAGAAGGACTTTTTTCTTCCCAACTCTTCAACAATGTCTTTTGCGGAAGTTGCAGCCCCCGAGATGGACGAGGAGGCCTTCTTTTTGGGATTTCTTGGGCTTTGGTTAAGTTGGTTTGCACTTCCAACGCATTCTCACCGCATGCGGCCCTCTGTTTTTTACCCGGCTCACCGGATGGTTATCGGGGTAAAGGTGGCCGTCGGGATCGCCGGCTTGGCCCATTTATATCATGGCCTTAGCCGAGCGGCAGATGCCAATGAGCCTGGGGCGTTGCATGTAGTTTTCGCAATGCACTACTTCATGTCGTGGCTTGAACTACATACAGCAGGTGTTTTCGGCATGCACAAAAGGCCCTCATTCTACGAAAGGTGCATTTTCCCTCGCCTTTTACAGTTGATTGGCGCATCAATCGTAAATCCATCGCCGCGAGATGCCAGGAGTTTACTCCTTCGTTCCCACACCGTTGGAGCCGGTGTGTCTTTTATTGACAAGGTGCTTACCATTGGAAAAACGTCTGCTACTGCAGTGCGGCCATTGCAAGACACTTTCAAGGACGGCGCTTCGATTTTAACGGCCCGGGAGACCCTTCACTTATACTCTATTAGACCGGGCTTTTTGGTGTTTAGGCAAGACGGGGGAGCGATTTTCATGAGATACAACCCACATCGTTTCGCTCAGCAGCTGAGTTATAACCAAGGGGTACCGCTAGAGGCCTTTTTATCGGAGCCTACCGCGAACGAAGAAGGGATAGAGAGGGCGCTGCATCACTTCATGCGTCTAAACACGGGCTCTCACTTCTTTATCAGTGAGCCTTCTTGTGCTCCCCGTCTCCTTAGGGTATACACCGAATGGTATAGTCATTCGACGGGAGCGGTTATAAAAGAGGAAAGACGGTTGCTGATCGACCGTAAGGGTGTGCCTCCAGGTAGCGATCGCAGCGCTCCTCTGGTGCCGAGGACTCCAATAGTCGCTCCCTTAAAAGATGCCGGGAATAGACCGTCACGCGCACGAAGCCCTCCACATGAACTACCGCTCCCCGACATCGCGGATGCATCTCCTGCACCCCGCGCTCGGGCGGAAACAGTGGTTGTACCCTCGCCGGAGTCTGGCGCGGGTGCGGACATCGGGACCCGTCGTCCCAAAGCGGCTGCCAAGCGTAAGTCGCTTCCCCGTGAGCCTAGGGCTGGAGGGAAAAAGAAAAAGAAATCGCTCTTCGCCGCGGACGTTGCGTTCGGCCAGGAACCCCACGCTCCTTATTCCGAGGGTTTACTCGAATATGGGACTAATGCGGGATTAGTGATGCCGCCGCCGGACGATACGGATTTGGAAGCTGCTCTCAGAGCTTCGGCATGGCTGGTGAAGCGTGATGCGTGGCTGGTCAAGCTTGCGCAATCAGGTAACTGCTAGTCATTCTTTCTTTACTGTAACGTATTTTCTTCCTTATTTCGTTATTTTTGGTTGACGCTTTTCTCTCTTTTCCTCTAACAGGCGTTACTGATGAAGAAGCTATTGCCGCTTCTCTGAAGACCTTTCATGAGGAGGAACGTGCCAGGGTATCTGTCGGCCTTAGTAAGTTTCGACTTCATCGAATTTTTTTTTATTTTTCTTGCGTTATGGTCGATCTAACCTTTCCATTTAATTGTAGGGACCTCAATGCCGCTTCCTCCTAGCGACGCAGATGTTCCGCCGGCGGCCGATGTTCCTGTTCCTTCTGGGACACTGCAGGGGGCTCGCCTTGAAAAGCCGATGAGAGATGCCCTAAAGGCTTTGGAGGCTTCCCTGAATGAAGATGATGATGCTTTGAGGGAGGCGTCACAGAGGTCCCTCATAACCGCTCGGGAGGAGAGGAAGCGGTTGAGGCGTGAGGCGAAGGCTCGCAGGGTTGCCCTGGCCATGGGAGCGGGACCCAGCGCCGCCCCTCGCGCTGATACTCCCTCTGAAGAGGCCCCTGTCACCCTATCTACCGCCCGTAGAGAGGTGGCGCGAGCAGTTCGAAGCGCAAACGGCAAATCCGCTTCAGGTAACATTTCTCTCAGAGTTTTTTTTTTGTTATAAGGGTTTTAATGTCATTGGTCCTTATATCTCTTATCTTTATAGGGCCAAGTCTGATCGAGGGGGAGGCGGAAGCGACCGTCGAGCCCAGGGGAGCGGAGGAAGCGGTACCCGCCGAACCCGAACCGACAGTGGACAACTTTGTCGGGGTCATGAGGCCTGGAGCCGAGATTGAGGAACCCACCGCGGAGAAGGTCATTGATGCCGTACCCGAAGTGGCGGCAGATGAGATGATTGTCCCAACCGAGCCGAAGGCGGTAGAGGGCGAGGTACTTGAGACTGGGGACCTCGTGGTGCCGATGGACGGGGCAGCTGTAATCGCTGATCCTGAGGGAGCAGCAGGTGAGGCGGCCATGGTTCCTGAAGACGAGCTAGGCGCTCCTTCTCAGGAATCGGGCAATGTTCCTATCTTGGCCCTCCCTGCCTATGGTCCCCCGCCGCCCGCAGAGCTTGAGAGCGTAACAACGGTTCCTCTTGAGTCGGGTGACGAAGCTACAGGCGGTGGTCTTCCGTCAGTGGAGGAAGGGACTACCTCAGTTTCTGCTGGCAGCTCGTCATGTATATTTTCGAGTCACCCACGTTTCCATTTTTTATATATATCTTGTGATCTCTTCTAACAAGCTTGTCTTTGCAGGTGCGGTCAGTGCTGACGTTCCATTGCTTGAGGGAGCACCGTCAACTACTGCTTTGGCGGTGGTCACTTCCCCGTTTTCCCTTATGCCGTCACGGATGTTGGAAGGTACGGATTCACGACTCATGCATTAATCTTTCAAAAATGTGGCTTTTGTACTAATGCTACACCATTGTGCCTTTTTTAGGAGGGCTCTTTGATCATCTATATCAGGTGTTGCTCCCACACTTCTCCTTCCCATCCGAGCTCGCTTCTCCCTCTAAGGGTACCGGTAAGTGCCGTCTTGGTCTTTTTCGAGGGAATATAGGATCGTATCTGACTTTTCCTCTTCCTGACTGCAGTGCCTCAGATCGAAGGAGGGGACGCCGGGCCTGTGCTGCCACCGGTGCTTCCGGCTTTGAAGTCCGTTGCGACTGGTACAGATATTCCTTTCCTCTTTTTATACGATCTTTCATCGACTTTTCGAATCATTGTTTGACCATGTTTCGTTTTTTGCAGCTATTGTCCCAGCTCCAATTCCTTTTGAGTCTCATGTCCTCTCACCGGCGGGTCCTTTCTCGCGACGCCCGTCTTCAAAGGGTGCTGTAATGAGCCTAGGTATGTTGAGCGGGTACATCGAAGAGCTCAACATGGATGCCCTTCCTTCGGCCGTAGATTTCGCTGTGGACGTTAACCCAATGTTGGCGGCGCTCGTAACTTTCCATAACGAAGGCGTCGTCGAATCGTGGGTTAACCACTGCAGAGAGATCGAAGCTCGCCTGCATCGGTTGGAGTCGACACGCCCTTCTCCCGAGGCTTTGGCCGCGAGCGCCGAACGGACAGCTTGGCTTGAGCAAAGCACCTCTTATATCCGCCATTTGGAGCAGAAGGCAGCTTTACGGCTAAAGGCGCATCAGGAATCTTCAAACGCGACCGCTTGCCTTCGTGCCGAAGTTAGGACGAATGCTGCTGAGGTGAAAGCTGTCTTTGAAGGTCTTCTTAAGCGCATATCTAATGGGCTAGCGCTGAGGCGGAAACTTGATGCTGCTGAGCGCGATGCCCAAGGCCAAGAAGCAGCTCATCAGGTTGTTGGGGAAGAGCTCGCATCCTTCACGCAACAGCGGGCGCAAGTAGAGGCGGAGCTGGCAGTGGCAGCTGATCAGGAGAAGGAATGGAAGGACGTATGCGAGCAATTGCTACATCTGTGCAAGACGCTTCCTTCCCCATAATTCCTCTTGTATCATTTGTCTTTGTAAATTATATGTATATGTTTTTTTTTTTTTATTCTTTAGCACAATGTATCCTGTACTCAACCAATTTTTATGAATAAAAGATGCACATTTTGTAATGTCTTGTGTCATTTCTCTGTCTTTCTTTTCTTTTATAATCAGTACGCCACCTTAATAACCATAATTGACGGACGATCGGGACGAGTATCCCGACCTTCTTAAGAAATAATGATGGCTTAGGCCGCAGGTTCAGATCTGCTGCCTAAGACTTTTCAACTCTATAAGCCGTGAGGGTCTCATAGAGACTTTTCTCCCTACGGATCGAGAGGATCTCGTAGGTGGATTTTCTCCTTAGGAGTCGTGAGGATTCCCAAGTGTGGTTTTCTCTCATAAGTCGAAAGGATCCTATAAGAGAATTTCTCCCTCTTACGAGTCGAGAGGGCCCGTAAGCGGTTGTTTCCCTCTTTGTCGAGAAACGACTTCAGAGAGTGAGACCCATGAATAGTATGCAAGAGACCATTTAGGATTGACTTGCAGGGTCCCATTTGTTCAGGAAGCAAGTTTTTGAATCCTTACTGCCCAAGATGTGAGTCAAAGAAGCTCTCGTCACGGAGTGTTTGTATCCGTGAGTTGAGAAGTTTTGCGAGGGATTATTTGTTTCCCAAGCGCCAAGGATTATTTGTGTCCTTGGGGTTTGAAACGAGTCGATGGTTCCCACGGAGGCGCTGATGGCTCTGCGAGTCGACGCGGATCAGAAGGCTCTTGTCAAGGAGTGTTTGTATCCGTGAGTCGAGGATTTTGCAAGGGATTATTTGTTTCCCGAGCGCCAAGGATTATTTGTGTCCTTGGGGTTTGAAACGAGTCGATGGTTCCCACGGAGGCGCTGGTGGCTCTGCGAGTCGACGCGGATCAGAAGGCTCTCGTCAAGGAGTGTTTGTATCCGTGAGTTGAGAAGTTTTGCGAGGGATTATTTATTTCCCAAGCGCCAAGGATTATTTGTGTCCTTGGGGTTTGAAACGAGCCGAGGGTTCCTACGGAGGCACTGGTGGCTCTGCGGGTCGACGCGGATCAGAAGGCTCTCGTCAAGGAGTGTTTGTATCCGTGAGTCGAGGATTTTGCAAGGGATTATTTGTTTCCCAAGCGCCAAGGATTATTTGTGTCCTTGGGGTTTGAAACGAGTCGATGGTTCCCACAGAGGCGCTGGTGGCTCTGCGAGTCGACGCGGATCAGAAGGCTCTCGTCAAGGAGTGTTTGTATCCGTGAGTCGAGGATTTTGCTAAAGTCACTGGCTTCTTCAGTAGAAATGAACCGATGAGGTTTGGGGTTCGTCGTTTGACGGAATCCGCCGGGAAAGTATGGTTCATTCTTTGTTTACGCCCTTGGATTGTATACAGGGATCGATGTGATCTTAACTGTAGGGCCAAAGTTTTATTTCCGCGATGCTCTATCATTTCAGCTTTTATATCGCGAAAATCGCGATTGCCCAATCTTTTCGGCTATTTTTCGCGGTGCCCAATCATTTCGGCTATTTGTTTTTTTTTTATTTTTACTCGTTGCTTTTTATTACGAGTTGCCCAATCATTTCGGCTATTTTGCATGCATACATTTTACTTGCTGCTTTTTATTGCAAGTCGCCCTATCATTTCGGCTATTTCGTATGCATGAGCGGCCTACTGGCTTTCGCCGTAAACCTGAAATTGGACACCGATTTCGGCATCAGCACCGCTGCAACTGGGATATTACCAGGAGCGAATCATCATTTGCCTCTGTCGTTGTCGAACAAAGGAGGCTTAGCGACCAGGGTTAGGATCCTGTCGGCTAAGGCTTTTGACTTCATGAGCCGTAATGGTCTCGTAAAGGTATTTCTCCCTACAAGTCGTGGGGATCTTGTAGGTGTATTTTCTCCTTAGGAGTCGAGAGGATTTACAAGGGTTGTTTACCATGCACACATATCCCTAGCTTCAGATGGGACTTAGTTAGGGAAACGTTTATTCGCGCCCGTGGATTGTATACAAGGGTCAATATTGAACCACTTGTAGGGCAATATTGGAAGTTTGTGGGGGTTTGCTTAAGCACAGGTTTAGGTCTCTGTGACTTAAGACTTTCAAATCCTATGAGCCGTGAGGGTCCCATAAGAGAGTTCTCCTTACGAGTCGTGAGGATCTCGCAAGTGTATTTTCTCCTTAGGAATCGTGGGGATCCCTAAGTGTGTTGCTCCTTTGTGAGTCGTAAGGATCTCACGCAGGTGGTTTCTCCTTACAAGGTCGAGAGGACCCTATAAGTGTTCTTAACGAGGTTGCGCCCTTTCAGGTTTTCACAAACACTCGCCGGTAGTCCTGCTGTTTTTACTCACGGAGCCCTTTCGGGTTTTCATCCGCGCCCATTTTGCTTATGGACTTACCGTTTTTTTTTTTATTTTATTTTTATTTATATATATATATATATATATATATTTTTATTTATTTTTTTTTTATCCATCTCGTCAGCCCAAGGATGCTGCAGTATTAGTTTAAAGACGTTTTCGGTCTGCTATTAGTTTAAGGACATTTCGGTCCACCTTTGAGAGGGTTGGCTACTACTTATAAAGCTTGAGCTTAGGAAGATAGCGAGCGGACATCGTCGTCGTCATCTACCATTGACCTAGGCTGTGGCTCATTAAGCGTAGTATTTCTTTAGGAAGCGTCCGTTTATTGGCCTGAAAGGCCTTTCACCGTGCATGTCCATGAGTAGATAAGCCCCACCTTGGTAGACCTTATCAACGATATACGGTCCTTCATAGTTCGGCTCAAACTTTCCCCGCTTGGCGCGATTGGGGATCATGGGCCTTTTGACCACTAGCACGAGTTCGCCTTGGTGGAATGTCCTCGGGCGGCTCAATCTTTCATATGAGCGCGTCATCTTTGCTTTATAGGCTTCCAGATTTTGTTGTGCTAGAAGCCGGATTTCATCAAGGGCGTCAAGCTCTTCAAACCGAAGGTGAGCATTTTCTTCGTCTGTCAGCTCGTAGTGGACTGCCACTCATAGAGAGGGTAATTCTATCTCGAGAGGGAGTACTGCTTCCGTCCCAAATACCAACGCATATGGCGTTGTGTTCGTGGCCGTCTTGAACGTAGTTCGATATGCCCAGAGAGCTTCTTGCAGCCTTTCGTGCCAGTCTCTTTTATTTCGGGACACCGTCTTTTTCATGATTTTCGTCAAGGTCTTGTTGAAGGCCTCGGCTAGACCGTTAGCTCGCGGATTATAAACTGAGGAATATCTCCAGTCTATATTGTGCTGCTGTGCGAAGCGGCTAATTTTATGACTTCGGTAGGCGGGCCCATTATCAGAGATGATCCTTCTCGGGGTTCCAAACCGGTATATGACATGCGTTTTGAAGAAATGGAGGATATTCTCTGTCTTCACTTCCCTTAACGGTACCGCCTCAGCCCATTTGGAGAAGTAATCAGTCGTCGCCAAGATGAAACGATGTCCCTTTGACGATGCTGGTTCGATGGGACCGACTATGTCAGTTCCCCACATTTCGAATGGCCAACTAGCCATTGTCGGATGTAGTGGATTGGGATGTTGATGGATGAAGTCCCCATGAATTTGGCATGAATGACATTGCTTCGCATATTCGAGGCAATCCTGCATCATCGTGGGCCAGTAGTAGCCCATCCGCTTTATCTTCAATTTCATCTTAGGGCCTGCTTGGTGGGAACCGCAGAGTCCGTCATGAACTTCTTGGACGACCCTTCTCGCTTCGTCAGGTCCTAAGCATCTCAACCACAGAGAGTCGAATGACCTCTTGTATAGAGTATCATTGACGAAGGCAAAAGACAGAGCTCGTTTCGTGAGCTGATGTCTTATGGACGCCTCTTCAGGTATTCGGTGGAACTTGAAGTAATCTATGAAGACTTTTCTCCAGTCCTCGGTATTTTCCCTGTCTTTTATTTGCAGGGTTGTCTCCTCTTTCGCTCCTTTTTCTTCAGACGATTTCGAAAATATTTCTGTTGGGGTGAGCACTCGACGGCTTTGTATCACGATTCTAACGTCATCGAGGTTCTCGTCAGCCAACTCTTTAGCAAGTTTGGCCAGTGCGTCCGCTTTGCTGTTTTCCGCGCGCGGTATACTTTCCAAAGTGTAAGAGGGAATTTGGGTTAGCAGTTGCTGCACTTTTTCACCGTATTTTACCAATTCCGGTTTGCACGTTTGGTAGTCGCCGTTTATTTGACTAACGACCAGTTGGGAATCGCCGTATATGAGGAGATCTTCAATTCCCATGTCAATGGCGATCTCGAGGCCTGCTATCAGAGCTTCGTATTCGGCTTCATTGTTTGTTCTCGGCTCCGTTAGGGAGAACGCGTAGCGCATTATTCCTCCTTGTGGAGTTACGAAGATGAGTCCTACCCCCGATTTAATTATAGGGGTACTTTGTTTACGTTTCTTCATGGAAGATGCTCCATCGAAATAAAGCTCCCATCGGATATCATCACCGTCGATCGCATCGAACGCATGTTCGTCTGGAAGATCGCAATTCAGAGGAGAATCGGCGGGTATCGGATGCTCAGCGAGGAAGTCGGCGATGGCCTGGCCTTTCACTGCCTTGAGAGGTTGATATGTTATCGAGAATTCCATCAAGAGCAGGGCCCATTTGGCTAGTCTTCCCGTCAATATGGCTTTTGACATTAGGTATTTAAGAGGGTCCACTTTTGAAATCAGACGGACCTCGTGCGCCAACGCATAGTGCCTAAGCTTTGTTATAGCGAAGATCAACGCCAGGCAGTGTTTTTCAATGGGAGAGTAATTGCTTTCTGCCCCCAGCAGGACTCGACTTAAGTAGTAAAGTGCTCTTTCTTTTCCTTGATCGTTCTCTTGTGCCCATAATGCGCCTAAAGAACCTTCGAGGGCGGTTGTATAAAGAATAAGAGGCTTTCCCTTAACTGGAGCGGCCAACACCGGCGGGTTCTGCAGATATTGCTTGATCTCGTCCAGTGCGCCTTGGCATTTTTGGTCCCAAACGAATGGGGTCCCCTTCTTCATCAGGTGGCTGTAAGGACGGCACTTCCCTGAAAGGTTGGCTATGAATCGCCGTATATACGCTAGTTTCCCTTGGAGAGACCGCAGCTGTTTGAGAGTCCTCGGCGGAGGCATTTCCATGATCGCTTTGATCTTTGACGGATCTATTTCAATACCTCGGTGTCGAACGACGAATCCCAGGAATTTGCCTGAGGAAACCCCGAACGCACATTTAAGAGGATTCATCTTCAAGTTGTATTGCCGAAGTCGTTGAAATACAGTCTTCAGATGCTCGAGATGTTCCTCGTATGATTTGCTTTTGACCACGAGATCGTCGATATAGCATTCGACGATTTCGTGTATAAGGTCGTCGAAGATCTTCGTCATGGCCCTCTGATAAGTAGCGCCGGCGTTCTTCAAACCGAAGGGCATCACTTTATAACAAAATATACCAAGCGGAGTCCTGAAGGCCGTGTGCTTCTGATCTTCAGGGTGCATTTTTATTTGATTATATCCCGACGAGCCGTCCATGAAGGAGAAAACCTCATGAGTGGATGTGTTGTCTATCATCAGTTCGGTGACTGGCACTGGGAAATCATCTTTTGGACAGGCTTTATTGAGATCCCGGAAGTCTACGCATATGCGCACTGTCCCATTTTTCTTCATTACCGGGACGATGTTGGCGATCCATTCAGGGTATTGGACTTCTTGGATGAAGCCTGAATCTATCAGCTTTTTGACTTCGGCGTTGATGCTCATCTCAAGCTCGAGTCGCATTCTCCTCGGCGCTTGTTTGACTGGCTTGATGTCCGGGGATATCGCCAACTTGTGTACTGCAATTTCTGGATCTAGTCCCGGCATTTCGGAATAGTTCCACGCGAAGCAATCTTTGTGCTGTAGAAGCACATCCTTTAATGCAGCCACCCTTTCTTTAGATAGCAGCTCGCTGATGAATGTCGGTCGCGGGTCATTTTCCGTCCCCAACTCAATTTTCTTGAGATTATCTGCAGTGGTATGGATTCCATCTTCCAGTTCTTTCGGAGCTGGGGGAAATTCTGAGATTACCTCATCGCTGCCGCTTTCAAAACACCAAGGGAGGTTGTTCATGTCCTCGGACCCTTCTTTTAATACTGTTATCACATGGCAGGTGCAAATTTTCTGCCAATCCCAATGTGGAGTTGGTTTTATTCTTGTGTTTTCAGGTTCGTGCTCTTGCGGCGGCGCTATCCTCCAACTGTCAGACAACGCGAATTTGCCAAGCTGGTATTGGTCCTCAACCCAATTCTTAAAGGTGAAGCAATCTTCAAGCGGATGCCCTACTACTCGATGGTAAAAGCAATACTTCGGGTTGGAGACTTCGCCTGCTTGTTCAGGGTGTTTAGACTCTGGCAACGTAAGCATTTGATGTTTTAGAGTGAGATCGAATATTTTCCTTGTTTTGTTCCGAGGAAAAGAGTATGCTCGACCCATTTTCTTCCCGAGGGCTAAGTCAATAACGCTCGATTCTCGGATGCGCGGCTTCTTAGCTCTGCTTTGTAGTTGTCGAGCGCCTCTCTTGCCTTTCGACTTGTTTTTGTTCTCGCGTCGAACCTTTTTTGTAGCAGGTTGACAAGGAGCGGCATCTTCGTTCTTTACTGCCTGTTGGAGGAGGCGCTGTGTCTTAGCTTTCTCATAGATTGCCATTTCACGATCGTGATCATCTCGGGCTTTTTGACTCGCATCCCTTATAAGTTTGCTCATCTGGTCTTCGGACGATGGACTGGGCGGTTTTGCATCAGGAACTTTTGTTGGCTCAGGATTAGCATCCTCCCATTGAGCATCCGCCTCTTCATCGAAGTCATACATGGCATAACAGCAATTTACTAGCTCCCGCTTCTTTGGCCGGATGTACCCAAGCCCTTTGGTTTCTACTTTCCCGTTAGGCAGTTTGCATTGGGTCCCGGGAATGTTCCAGACCTTGTCATAGAATTTGGCTTTTCTAACGGTCTGTGTAAAGGACATCCCCTGGCGTTTTAGCAGTTTCTTCAAACCTTCGGTATAATACCGGGGAAGACGGATAGGCTGAAGCCTGTCGAGCGTGGGATCCGCGCCATGCCAAACTTCTTTTTCTACTTTGTTCTCTTCAGAACGGTAGAATAAGATTGCCTTTTCGTCCCTTCGTCCGGGAGGGATATAGAATGTCTGCAATTCTTCTACGCTGTTAGTGTCGAGTGCATCCAGTTCTTTGTAATGTTCAAGCGGCACCATGGTTATCTGCAGACTTCGCTCTTCATCAGCGGAGATCCGTATCGAAGGCCGAGCAGGGAATACAGCATGAACTTCATCCTCTGAATCACTACCGAAGATCAACGAAGGAACGGATGGTCCTGGCCTGGTAGATTGGGATGGACCTGAATAAATTATATCCTCCTCCTCGGTGTCACTGCCGAAGACAGGGATGGTGGCATTAGTTTTGTTCTCCGGTTTGTGACACCTTTCCGTGTCTTCGAAGCTCGGCAAGAAGTATTTGGCATCTTCATACTTGCGAACTTCGTTCACGGAAAACGGATTCAACTCTCCGGCCACAGTGTACTCGAGGCCATCCCTGGAATACTTCATGCACTGATGCTGTGTAGAAGGGATGATATTGTACTCGTGTAGCCATGGTCGGCCGAGCAGAGCATTGTAGCACGTCTTGGCATCTATAACATGGAATTTAATGTCTGTGACGAGCAACCCGAAGCGTAACGTCAATATCACAGATCCGAGAGTCTTTGAGGATTGAGAGTCGAAACCGGAGATAGTGATCTTGTCTCGGGCGAGGTGTTGGACACTCATGCAAATCTCCTTTAACACTCGTACGTTGAGTAAATTGACGGACGATCCGTTATCGACCAAGATTTTACCTATCTTTATGTCATGGCAGTATCCTGAGACATAAAGAGGGCGATTGTGTTCACACGTCCCGAGAAGAAGGTCTTCATCACCAAAAGCAACGTCGGCTGTGTGCACTTCTTCCAATTCGTCTTTCATCTTTTCTTCTGCCAAGAAGGCTTGGAACTGGTCCGGATCTTGTAGCGCCTTAATCAAAGAGTCCCTCGCCTCCTTTGATAGTAACAAGGCATCGAGGATGCTGAGTTGTGAGGGTAGCTTCCTCAGATGCGCTAAAACATTGTAATCCACCTTACTCCTCTTTGGCGGATTTTTGGCGGTTAACTCTTCCGCGACTTGGTCATCCAAAATGATGTCTTCAGAGACCTTATCTTTCCCTTTATCTTTTCTATTCGAGGGTCCGAGGTTCTTTTCAGGCAGTGTCCGATTCCGCAGCTGTATATTTTCGCAAGACTTCGGTTCTTCTTCTTTTCCCGAAGTTGACTCTTTAAAGAGAGGGGCAAGTTCCAACTCCTCATCAGAGTCGCTCCCAAATGTAGGCACCTGCGACCCGCCAGTGTTAACCATGCAACAATGGCCGGCAGTTCTTTCAAGCTCTTTGGTTGTGCTTCTTTGCTCCCGGCGAATCTTACGCTTTTCCCGTTTAAAGCGTTGTTGATTAGCGACGTATCCTTGCCACCATCTATTGAAAGCTTTGCAATCTTGGGTAGAATGTGAGACCTTCTGATGATATAAGCAATAAGAGGGATGCATTTCTACCACGCTAGTAACTCTTTCTTCTGAGGGTGGTAGCTTCATGCCCATCGATATGGCCTTGGCGAACTTCTTTTTTATCTTAAATTGGCTTTTGTCAGCGGTGGAGGCATTTTGCTCCAGTGGGATCATCTCAGCTCCTCCCTCAAGTCGCTGGCGCTTGGCCCTTTCGAATATAGCCGTCTCGCGTTCTCGATCAGCTTTGCTTTTCAATTGAGCTTCATTAAGAAACGCGCCAATCATTTCAACTGATAACCCCAGGGCTCTTGATTCGGCATTTGCCCCCAGCGTTTTGGTGCCAGAAGTCCCTTCATCGTTCGAAGTCGAGTGAGAGATCATATGACAGCTCGCCACATACTCCTCGGATTCATCCGATGAACTTTCCTCCTCATCCTCTTTTTGAAAGACGTGATCAAGGAAATCTTGGAGCGTAATGGGAGTCCGCGCCCTTTGGTTGTACTCATCCAGTGCGTCGATCTGCTTCTGTAGGTCCGTGCGCTTGTCGCCAGGCTTCACGGGCTTCTTAGATTTCTTCTTCTTCTTCTTCGAAGATTTTGACGGCTGGTTATGAACGCTTGAACTACCACCATCGGTCTTCAGGGTCGGACGTGGCTTCAACATCCCCTCTATAATCTGCGGTTCCAAGGGGTTCTTCCACTTGACCGCTGGGCAGGTCTGAAGATCATTTAGCATTCTTCTCGTTTTGGCCGATAATACAACCTCCCAGGGAGCTTCTTCAATGACGGAGCATGTTGCCCCCGGCGTATTCGTTCCCTTGTAGGTGTGGGGCTGCGGAGGGTTCACCTTCCATTTGTCAGATAGCGCAAACTTGCCCTGACGGTACTGGTTTTCGAGCCAATTTTTGAACACGTAACAATCTTCGATTGGATGTCCTAGCACTCGATGGTAAGGGCAATAATTAGGATCGTTGACGTCACTTGGTTGTGACGGACGTTTTGGATCCGGCAGATTTATAAGCCTATTGCGCAATGCCAACTCAAATAACCTCCTTGTTTTATCACGGGGGAAGGAGTAAGCACGTCCCATCCTGTCCTCAAGGGGTACGTACGGGCGCGTGTTATTTGGACGAGCAACCGGCTTCGAGTCGTTCGTTTGCTGTTGGGCATTAGCGACGATGATAGCTTTTCCCTTTCCTTTGTCGTTTCGAGAGTCGGGCTTCGGGAGAGGGGGTTTATGGCCCATTTGGTCCATCTGCGCCAATTTGTCGATCAAAGCCTGGAAAGAAGTCGGCTTGAAGAACATCATAAACTGCGAGATGGTTGCTTGTGGATCAAGGGTTCCGACAAACATTCCCACCGCAGGGGCTTCTTCTATGCGTTGTTCACATTTAGACCATAAATTACGCCACCGTATAGCGTACTGGACCCACGTCTCGCCGGGCTTCACCCTGGCGTTAATCAGCGCCGTCATCGGAGTACGTTCGCTGGCACTTGCAAAGCGTTGGGTGAAGAGCAGCTCCATCTCTGCGAAGGTTTTAATGGAGTCGTTGGGGAGCTCGGAATACCACTCGAAAGCCGTATCTGATAAGCTTCCAACAAACTGGCGCAGCAAGAGCTTGTCGTCACCTCCAGTGTTACCACAAAGCGCCCTGAATTGGGCAACATGTTGATGGGGATTGCCGGTCCCCTTGTAGACATGAAACTTTGGAATTGTGTAACCTGGTGGGTACTTGATTTGGTCATACCAGCCCGGATATGGCCGCCCCGTTTTCACAACATGGCCGGCTGCTTCGGCCGCGTGATGAACTTTTATCTGCTGGGCTATATATTCGTCCAGATCTGTTTTAGAGATTGTGTCTTCTTTAGCCGTCGATAGAACGGGCTGAGGGTTTGATGTTTCTCCCCTATCATCCCCAAGGACGATCGGGGGTTCTTCGGTCGGGGATTCTGGTTGTATCATCATCCCTATCATATCCTGGAAGAGAAGGCCCATGCGCTGTATATTGGCTGCTTGTTCAGCAGCCTCTTGGTCTCTCTTTTCGAGCATTCGGCGAAGGAACTCGGCGTCGGTCTCTTCTTCTTGACGTTCATCTAAGGACGTCTCAGGATTCTCTTTTGGCCCCGTGAGTGCAGCCATTGTAGTCATCATCTCCTGGAGCTTTTGTTGCTGCTCCTGAGACTTGGTCACTGACCGGGTAAGCGGTCGGTGACCCATAGAAGTACGACTTTCTTCTTTCCCCGAAGCCATATAGACTGTATGAACTGTGATGCCCCCTGACTTGGGGCGTTTAGGTTCACCATTCTTAGACTTTGTCAGTGTCATGGGAACTTTTTCTGGCCTCTTCCTTTTATGGGCCTTTGAGGTTGAAGGAGCCGCTGAATTGGGCATCCTAGCATTTGTTGCCCCCTGTTGTTTGGCGGGGCGATTTTTGTCTTTTTCCACTCTTGCTCTGTTCCGGTGACGGAAGTGATCTGAGTCAATCACGGAGTCTTGAACCCTCCGCCAAACTTTATAAACTTTCGCTGACAGCCGTTGAGGGGGCTGTTCCTGTTTCATCTCAGGAGCTTTTTCCATGGGTGGAGGAGACCTTTTTAACGTAGCCACCGGGGAGTTCTTTCTCACTTTCCTCAGCATTTCAAAGCTGTTTCCAGTTGGAACAGCAGCATCGACTTCCACCACTGGAGCAGGTGGGGTCAGCCCTGAGGGGGAGTTGCCCCCTACTTTCCTTACTCTCTGCCAATGGCGACGTCGCGCGCGACGAGCCGCCGGGATTGGCTCGGAGATTGAGGTGGTTTCTTGTTGCCCCCTGTTTGAACGTGGGGTAACTGTTGATGTCAGCCTATCGAAGACTGATGCCTTCTGACCAGCTGGAGGAGGAGTAGGAGCCGTCAATCTCGTGAAGACTGACTCTCTGATAGGAGAAGCCGCTTTAACGACTTCCAAAGCAGCGGTCGTTGCCCTCTTTGGGACAGCCATCTTATAGTTCTGACCCAGCCTGGTGAAAACGGAGGCTGTTGGTCCAGTAGCAGGCGACCCGCTGACAGGGGTCGCGGTAGCAGTGAGCCGGTCGAACACCGACTTCTTGTTCGCTTCCGGTGTGGGTATCAGTGCCGAGAAACTTGTAGGTGGGACCATGGTCCCGAAGAACAAGCCGGTGGTGGCCTGAGTCAACTGGCCTACCGGCAGGGTCAGGAAGGAAGCCGCCTGGGGCCCATATGCTACACCTCTAGGTGAGGTGGGGCGTCCGTTGCAGTTGCACTTCGAGCAGTTGGTGCAGTTGGTGGCCATTGAATGCTCGAGTTCTGTACCAAACAAAAGACCAAATCTTAGCAACTTGAAATCTGAAGGCAATCATTTAACAAACCGCGATTGGTTCGCGAAGACGACACACGAAGTGTGGAGTGGAAAGAGGAAGAGGTCCCACCGGGCGTGCCAGAATCTGTTCCCCTCCGAACGGCGGCCGAGACGTTAGGTCGTCCATGCCTGAGGTTCGGGGCAGATGCTATTTGGTTTTATCCGTCTATCTCTCCGAAGATGCCAAGTTGATTTATGGCACCGTGTATCGGAGGTTTAGACGGATGCGGCCGATGTAGCAGACTTCGTCAGATTCCCCCTCAGGGTGAGGGGTTTTTGATTGTGGGGACGCTCTTCCCTGCAGGCGCAAGCCCCTGCAGTTAATTACGCTACCGCGTCGCGGTAACAACTTTCTCCTACTCCAGAATTTCACTTCGTGTCGTGTGTGTTTGTTTTGTTTATGGTTGCCCGTGGATTGTATACGGAGACTGAGTGATGTCGTCACCCGTAGGACGTGGATAATTAGTCCAAATCCGTATTTACTTAGATTTGGGTTTGGTGTTTTTAGTTTAAGGATGCATTAGTCGCGTTGCGTCTAAGATCGGCTTAAACGTTCGTTAAGGATACGTTAGTCTTGTTTTAGACTAAGATCAACTTAACATCATGATTGATTTAATTATCCGGCCGTCGGGACTCGTCACCTCTCTGACGTCGTTGAGGGATTACAACGACAGGCGTCTGAGGAGTTTAGAGATGTGCCCTTGAACCAAAGTTAATTTGGAGTTTTATTGTTTATTTAAATGTCTAAGGACACATTAACCGTATTTGGGGTTAAGATCAACTTAGGCAGGACCGTTTAGATCCGGCAAAAGAGCGTTCGGGCTCGATTGCGCTAGTTTAAGGACGTGGCGGTCCATCGCCAGTTTTAGGGACATGGTGGTCCATTATTAGTTTAGGGACGTTTCGGTCCGTCGCCAGTTTAAAGACGTAGTGGTCCATATTCCAGTTTAGGGACGTGGTGGTCCGTCGCCAGTTTAAGGACGTAGTGGTCCATTATTAGTTTAGGGACGTTTCGGTCCGAAATTAGTTTAGGGACGTTTCGGTCCGTTATTAGTTTAAGGACATTTCGGTCCCATATTAGTTTAGGGACGTTTCGGTCCGTCGCCAGTTTAAAGACGTAGTGGTCCATATTCCAGTTTAGGGACGTGGTGGTCCGTCGCCAGTTTAAGGACATAGTGGTCCATTATTAGTTTAGGGACGTTTCGGTCCGTCGCCAGTTTAAAGACGTAGTGGTCCATATTCCAGTTTAGGGACGTGGGGGTCCGTCGCCAGTTTAAGGACGTAGTGGTCCATTATTAGTTTAGGGACGTTTCGGTCCGAAATTAGTTTAGGGACGTTTCGGTCCGTTATTAGTTTAAGGACATTTCGGTCCCATATTAGTTTAGGGACGTTTCGGTCCGTCGCCAGTTTAAAGACGTAGTGGTCCATATTCCAGTTTAGGGACGTGGTGGTCCGTCGCCAGTTTAAGGACATAGTGGTCCATTATTAGTTTAGGGACGTTTCGGTCCGAAATTAGTTTAGGGACGTTTCGGTCCGATATTAGTTTTAAGGACGTTTCGGTCCACGAGTTTAAGGACCCCGCAGTCCATATCGATGGGTGGTCGTTGGGACCCGTCACCTCTTTGACGTCGTTGAGGAATTACAACGACGGATGTCAAAGGAGTTCGGAGATGTACCCTCGAACCGGATGTAAATTAATTTAGAAGAGCAATTTTGCTCAGTCAATTTAATTTAAGGACTTATGGCCAAAATTGGGCTAAGTCCAGTTGAAATGTTCAACATTTTTGTTAAGTAATGCACTGCATTTGTTTGATTTGGGCTCTGCCCCTTAAAATGATGCATTTACGCTTTATTGAGCCTGTTAGGCCTTCTCTTAGTTGGGCTTGGCCCTTTTGAATGCATTTGCGCTTTGCGCTAAGTAATGAGCGCAAGTCCATACGGTGACGACACGTGTCATGCTCTGATGAGTGCAAGCGCACTAGCGCAGCGCGTTGCGCTGTTGCGCGGCGCAATTGCGCTGCTGACACGTGGCGCGCTCTCAGCGAGTTGCGCTATTTCCAGAGAACAAAGCTCTATCTTAAGAGCGCTTAGCGCAAATGGTTTTATGGCCGACACGTGGCGCTCTCTCAGCGAGTTGCGCTAGTTCCAGAGAGCAAAGCTCTATCCTAAGAGCGCTTAGCGCAAATGATTTTATAGCTGACACGTGGCGCTCTCTCAGCGAGTTGCGCTAGTTCCAGAGAGCAAAGCTCTATCTTAAGAGCGCTTAGCGCAAATGGTTTTATAGCTGACACGTGGCGCTCTCTAAAGAGCGCAACGGCGCAAATTGGAAGTGCAAAGCACTAAGAATCTTTTAGATTCAAGAAGGGAAGTGCAAAGCACTGTTTAATTTCTTCGTCTAAATTGGATCAAAGAAAAATAAATTTTTCTTTATTCGAAGAACCAGAGGTTCTTAAAAGTGCAAAGCACTATTCATTTATTATTTTTTTATTTTTGTTGTTTTTACAGAACCGAAGGTTCACAAGAAGTGCAAAGCACTTCTTTTTATAAAGATCATTGATCTTAATTTTAGATCGATGATCTATTAGAAGGCCCCTTTTTTTTTCATGAAGGTTCTTTACCTTTTTCTTCTCGGAGTTTTCTCTGTTTTAGGGTTCTTGATTTTTCGAGAAAATTCTTGATGCCTTTTGAATGAGGTCTGGGGTCCTATTTATAGTGCCCCATAAATTTGTTGAATTTGTTAACGGGATCTTTCTTGAATGATTTTTGGGAGTTTTCCCACCGTTGGATCTTTGATCCAAAGGCCGAAGAAAGTCTTCTAGTTCTGGAAAGAACAGAAAAGATTTCATGAAATCTTAATTCAGTTAGGCGCGGATACCCCAGCGCATGACACGTGTCGAGCAGCGCAGAGCGCAGCGCAAGTGCGCTAGCGCATCTGCGCTGACGCGTGTCGCGCGGCGCAGATCGCAGCGCAACTGCGTTAGCGCATCTGCGCTGACGCGTGTCGCGCGGCGCAGAGCGCAGCGCAACTGCGCTAGCGCATCTGCGCTGACGCGTGTCGCGCGGCGCAGAGCGCAGCGCAAGTGCGCTAGCGCATCTGCGCTGACACGTGTCGCAGAGCGCAGTACAGCTGAAGCGTTGCTTCCTTTAAACAGAGCTTTGCTCTGATTGGGCGCGCCTCCTTGGGCGCTGCGTGCGGGATTTGAAGCTCTGCTTCAAAAGATTTGAATTTTGAATTCAAACAGAGCTTTGCTCTGATTGGGCGAAACATGTGCATTCATTAGTTATGGAGGAGATGGGTTCGGATATCAGCTGTGGAATTACTCAAGTAAGAAGATAATACGGAGCCGGAACGTTGCCTTTGATAAGTAACACTTGTACAAGGAAGCAAAGCAAGCTAATGTTAATAATGATGCAATATCTGAGTTTGTTGAGTTTGATGAAATCCAAGAAAATAATCAGATGCCTACAAGTGCAAATCAAAATACAGAGGAGACTAGTACTGCAGTACATAATCGGGTTCAGGGACTTGATGAAGACCAGGTTCAGCAACCAATTATTCTAATTCTGAGGAGATCTGCACGAGAAAAGAGACAACCTGAAAGATTAGTTACCGACTTCATATTGTATACTGATTTGGAAGAGCCTGAATCCTTCACAGAAGCGACGTGGGACAGTGCTAGCAAACGGTGGGAGTAAGCCATGAATGAAAAGATGGATTCATTGAAAAAGAATCGCATATGGGATCTAGTGAAGTTATCCAAGGGTCGAAAGGCGTTGCTGAATAGGTGAATGTACAAAATCAAGAATGAGGCCGATGGTATGACACGGAACAAAACTCGCTTGGTAGTGAAGGGATATGAGCAACAGCATGGAATAAACTATTAGGAAAAAAATTTCCCAGTAGTGAAGATGACTTCAATTAGGGTTATATTTAGTATGGTGGCAGTGGAAGATTTGCATTTAGAACGGCTAGATGTGAAAACAACGTTCCTTCACGAAGATTTGGAGAAAGAAATCTATATGATGCAGCCACCAGGATACGAGATTAAGAGGAAGAAAATTTTGATTTGTGTATTATGAAAGAGTTTGTATGGCTATAGATAAGCTCCAAGACAGGGATATCTCAAGTTTGATCGATTTATGTTGGAGTCAGGATTTGTGATATGTGATTCAGATCACCGTGTTTACGTTTAGACATTTAAAGATGGCGACTACATTATTTTATCACTCTATATGGATGATATATTGGTGGCAGGTCCGAATTTCAAGAAAATTCAAAATCTGAAGAAGCCGATGGCTGAAAAATTCTTCATGAAGATTTTAGGAGCAGCCAAGTAAATTCTGGGCATGAAGATCATTAGAGATATGCAGCAATGAAACATGTGGCTGCCTTAATAGGATTACGTGGAGAAGGTTTTGAAGCGGTTCAATATGGATAAACCAAAACCAATAAGTACGTCTACAGCGAAACATTTCAAACTCAGTAAAGAGTTGTGTCCGACAACTCAAAACCAGAAGGATGACATAGCACGAGTGCCATATGCATCGGCGATTGAAAGTTTGATGTATGCAATGATGAGTACACGACCAGATATTGCACAAGCAGTGGAGGCTGTAAGAAGCAGTGCATGCAAAATACAAGAAAGGAACATTTGAATGCAGTGAAGTGGGTATTGAGATATCTCAAGGGAACATCCACACATTGCTTATGTTTCGGGGTGACACGTTCAATGTGCAAGGTTATGTTGATGCAGAGGTGATCGAGATGGTAAGAGAAGCACAACATGGTATGTATTCACGGTTAGGAGAACATCAGTCGGTTGGATTTTCCAGTTGCAAAAGATTGTTGTGTTGTTAACAACAGAGGCCGAATATGTGGCCATCATGGAAGCCAGCAAAGAGATGAAATGGCTACAAAGGCTACTCGAAGAGTTGGGTAAGAAGCATGAGTTCAATACGTTGTGGAGCGATGGTCAAAGTGCAATACATTTGGCAAAGAATGCTGCACATCACTTAGAACAAAGCACATTAAGGTGCGGTATCATTTCATATGTATAGTGTTGGAAGATGGTGTGTTGACATTGCAGAAGACCGCGGGAGAGAAGAATCCTGCAAATATGTTCATGAAGGTTGTAATCAGAGATATGCTGGATCTCTGTTGCAGGTTGGTAAACCTCTCTAAGAAGATTTGATAAGGTGAGAACAGATAGTGGAACCGTATGAAATCTACTAGTTTTTTTGGAGTCGAGATGGAAGAATCTCCAGGTGGGAGAATGTTGATATCATGAAGTCTTTTCATGTTGAAACGGCTCATAGTTATGTTGACCTGGCTCACAAAATGTCTGGAATTACCAATTCTCCTCGGTTCGTTTGAGATGACTCATAGTTATGTTGAACCGGCTCACAACATGTCTGGAATTACCAATTCTTCTCTGTTCGTATGAGACAGCTCATAGAAATGTTGAGCCGGCTCAAAATCATTAGATGCGGATTTTCTATGCGAACCAGATATTTTGGTAATACTGTTTAATCCTAATTTAAATAAAATTAGGATTTGGCTATAAATAGGGTTTCTCATTAGAGAAAATTGTGATGCTATTGAAAGGCTATTAAATTATATAGAGAGAGAATGATGACTAAGAGAGATTAGAGAGATTTAAAAGAAATATCCTAGGATTTGCTCTTGGTGTATTCTTAACTAAGGATCTAGTAGAAGTTTTGCGGATTCCGCTCTGTCAGGGACTAACCATACGGTGAGTGAACCTCATAAACAAATACTATGGCTCTCTGGTTTGATTCTCTTATTCTTGCGTTGTTTTATCTTTTGTTGCTTATTTCGTATTGCGTGGTTGGCTGTTTAGCATAGTTCTTGCTTCTTCCCGTTTTCCCCAACATGAAGTATCAATTGATTATTGAAGTTTTCTTGTTTTCTACAGCATCTAGGCAGAGTTTGGTCTAAGTGAATGGTGGATGTTTACCGCCGAAAGACACGACCGGGACGTTAGGACGTCTGGCCTGAATTTTGAGGGTAGATACTATTTGGATTTATCCGTCCACCTCTCCGAAGATGCCAAGTTGATTTATGGCACCGCGTATCGGAGGTTTGAACGAATATGGTCGTTGTAGCAGACTTCGTCAGATTCCCCCTCGTTGTGAGGGGCTTTTGATTGTGGGGACGCTCTTCCCTGCAGGCGCAAGCCCCTGCGGTTAATTACATTACCAGATCGCGGTAACGACTTTTTCCTACTCCAGAAGGTCATTTCGTATCGTGTGTGTTTGTTTTATTTTTTGACTGCCCGTGGATTGTATACAGAGACTAATTTATGTTGTCGCCCATAGGACGTGGATTAGTCCAAATCCGTATTCTTAGATTTGAGTTTGATTGATTTAAGGATCGTTAATCTCGTTTGAGATTAAGATCAACTTAAATGTTTGTTAAGAATACGTTAGTCTAAGTTTTAGACTAAGATCCACTTAACAAGGTTTTAGGATCATTTAGATCCAACGAAAGAACATTTAGGCTCTATCGTTTTAGTTTGGGGACGTTACGGTCCATTGGATTTAAGAACATCATAGTCTGTGGAGTTTAAGGACATCATAGCCCATAAAGTTTAGTTTAGGAACGTTGCAGTCCAAAAGGTTTAGTTTAAAAACGTTACGGTCATGGAATTTAGTTTAAGGACATTACAGTCCGTAGAATTTAGTTTTTAAGGACGTTGCGGTCCACAATTTAGTTTTAAGGACATTGCGGTCCGAAGGGTTTATGGTTTGTTAGTTTGGGGGTATACCAAGAGTTTTGGTTATTGGGACCCTCCACCTCTCTGAAGACGTTGAAAAATTACAACGACGTGCATCAGAGGTGTGGAGAGATGTATCCTTGAACCAATAGATGTTCGTCAAAAGATTGGTGGTCTTGTTTGGGACTAAGACCAGTTTGGAAAAATAAAGAGCACATGGACTCGGTTGATTAGGAGTTTGGCCAACTTGGATTCAGCCCACTTAGTCTTTGTCGTTTCTTTTTGAAAAAGTGTTAGACAATTGCTAGGACACAGTCCTTTCTCTGTGCACACAATACTAAGCATTTATGTGGGTTCTGACGCTCACACTTTACTTCTTTTTCTTCTGTTTTTGTGAGTGTTGAACACTCTTTATGGCGCTGGGCTCTGTATGATGAGTGTAGACACTCTATGTCAAGTAGTGCCCACGTGAGGGTCACGTGTAGCGCTGGACGCTGGGCGTCAACCATTGAGTGCTAAGCGCTTTTTTATTGAGCAGCGCCCACGTGTTCCCACGTGATACTTTAAGGCAGTGTTAAACACTGAAAGTTGAGGGCGCTCACATGTGGCACGTGAGACTCTAAAGCAGTGTTAAACACTTCTTAAAGGTTGGTGTTGTTCGCTTGGTTTTATTCCATTTTCTTTTTATAAGTGTTAAACACTTTATCCTTGTGGTCATCACATGTGAGCACGTGAGATGCCTTAGAATTAGACATTGCCTCCTTGGGTTTATTCCATTTTCTTTTTTATAAGTGCTAAGCACTATCTTGGGGACGGGTCACGTGTGAACACGTGATCTATTTCAATCTTTCTTTTATGTTCATCAAAGGTGGTCACGTGTGAACACATGATTCATGAATAATATTCGGGGTTTTAGTTTTGAGAATTTAATGAATAATATTCGGGGTTTTAGTTTTGAGAATTTAATGAATAATATTCGGGGTTTTAGTTTTGAGAATTTAAGGTCTCTTGTTTTTATAAGAAAAAAGAAATAGCTTCGGAAAACTGAAAGCGGACACATGATGACTGCAATCTCAAGAAGTGAAAGGGCTTGATTTTTTTTAAAAAAATACAGAATAAGTGCAAAAACAGTAAGAATCAAACTATTCTTGCTAAAAATAAGACAAGAAAAAAAACGGAAAATACTATTAAACAAAACATGAGAGAACTATTCTTGCTAATCGGACAATACTGATTATAAAAAACCTCAGAAAATCTCAAGACTAAAAATACTGATTATCAAAACAAACAAAAAAATAAAAATACAAAAACAAAAAAATCAAACCATTCTAGCTAAAAATAGGAAAAAGAGAAAAAGGGACAAACTATTCTAGCTAAAAATAGGAGAAAGATTTTAAAAACAGAGGAAATGCAACCCAAAAAAATCACAGTAAAATAAGGTCAATTCTCGAAAACTGAGAAAAACGCTAGAAATTTTAAATCATCTTTCATCAAATCAAAATAGCTACAACTTTCAAAATAAAAACCTCATACGCCAAAATATATTCGATCTATTAGCTAATAAGGGAAAACAAAAGAAGGGGAAAAAACCTAAATCAATCAAAAACATCACCACAAAACTGAGACATCAGGAACTGATCGCCAACTCATCAAGCAAACTACAACAAGAGCTGAAGAGCGAATCAAACCCTAGAACAGAGAGATCGGAGAGTTGCAACCACGAATCACAAAATGAAAAGGAAAATATTATCAAATCTCAACTAAAAAGAAAAACTACAACAAAAACAGAGGCATGAGCATCCGATCTCAAAGCTCATCAAGGAAACCACAACAAAAACCTAATACAAGTGAAATACATTCTAACTAGATCGAGAGAGAGAGAGAGAGAGAGAGAGAGAGAGAGAGAGAGTCAAACACAGCACAGATCCTACGATAGAAGCCCTAGAACACAGAGAGAGAGAGAGAGAGAGAGAGATCGGAGACTTACGAAGACGAAACCAGCGACGGAGACGGAGATGACACCGGATCCGAGGATCTCTACGACGGAGGGTGACTCGGCGGCGATCCAGCGGCCGTCCTTTGGCCCGCGCCTCCTCTTCGGGATGGATTGGAAGCGGGCGAAGGCGGTCGAGGACAGCTTGGGGCAGTTGAAGAAGCGGGAGTACTGCGCGTCCCAGCGATCTCTCGCAGCAGCCATGGCGGTTCCCGCCAATTTTCCTTTTTTTGCAAGAGAGAGCGAGAAGAAAATAAAGCTGATAGGTTTCAATTTATACGGGGTTGAGGAGGGGGCCACCAGCCGTTCGTTCGTGGGGCCCACGACTGGGCTGATCGCTTTGGACAGTACTGCTCGAGTTGGATGGAGGAAGAATGGGCAGGCTTTGACAGGACAGCTGTAAAACAAATTCCTTGCATATTTATTGGTTATGAATTTCTAAGTATAAAAAAAAATCAAACTTAGTTGATAGAGACATAAATCATTTTTCTGCTTTCTTGTGGAAAGGAAAAACATTTCTTAAAAGGCATATACGAGGTATAAGGTCGATGGGGTTTGTGATGTGCTGCAGCGGTGGGCGCACCAAAAAAATTGTAAAACAGAACAGCTAATCCCACAAGGATTTAAATATGATGGGATCCTGGGTCTTGTTTTGGGCACGGCAACATCAAGTATAATCTGATCAATATTACATGATAGAACTTTCCTGGCATTTTTAGAATGAGAGCCATCGAGAAAAAGATTATTCTATTTCTCGTTCAAAGATTACAACTATACTTTTAATAAATTGAAAAAGAAGAAATAAGCAGTTGAATCGTTTAGGTTGTTAAAATATTTCAGTGATAAAAAAGCATGGCTGTAATTATTTGTGAATAAATTGAAAATTTTAATTAGTTCACATAAAACAGAACCATAATTAGAATACAGGCTTTTATACTAACATAATTCACAAGCGATAAAATTACCAACTTAACAGGGATTATATGCTAAAATATATCTTAGTCTCCATCAAAATATGATCTACCTGTTATGTTTTATCTACACACTTAAAAACCTGATCATATCTATCGAAGAGATGAAATGATAGCGCTCACATTTAATGATTATTAATGATTGACAAGCAGCCATGTTTCTGTATTAGTGCAAATCCACAACCAAACATAACCATGCACCACAACCAAACATGCACCACAACCAAACATAACCATGCACCACAACCAAACATAACCATGCACAAAATTGGAGCATCCAATAGTTCTAATCATAGTTTCCATCAAACATGTTCAATGTAATTAAAACACAAAAGTCCTAAGAAGAGAAGAGATCGCCGAAGCCGAAAGGAAGATACCTCACATCCGTCTTTGATTTGAGATGGAGCAAAATCAATGGAATCCTTGTAATTCCTTAACGACGGCATGGATAAACAAACGAATAGGCTCCAAAATTTGTTTATTACAAACGGGATAAGAAAAGAAAATTTTAGATGAAGTTCAATCGTATCGGCTGAAAAACTGTTTATCATATGTAACAACTGAAACTGTTTATCATATATAACACATTCCTTCTCTTCTCTTCCCTTTCTTCTCGGTTGCTTTTTAATTTTCTCTATTGTTCTGTATCCATTCGCTTCAATCTGTGGTAATTTTTTGTTACAACACCGGCTTTTTCAAGGGTAATTACACAACATTGTAGATATTTATACTTTGTGGGATATTTTAATATAATTCATATGTCTCTCGAGAGCCTTGCCGCTATCAATGGCTTCTCTTGCCCTGTCCAGGGCCGAATGAATATTCTCAGCTCCACTGCAGCCAAGTAAATGGTCGACCGTTCCAGCATTTAGGACTATCCGATCGTAAGCTGCTCCTTTCTCGCCCGATAGTGCTGCAATACCCAGCTCTATGTTCTTCAATACCTAAATTGGATGGAAATTTTTTTGCAAAAAATAATTGTCAAACGAAAAAAATGAAGCTGCATATTTGACATTTTTAAAAGATGTATTGGTTCCAAAGAAAGGGAACAAGTAATTGCTCATGCGTTTTCAAACTACATTAAATTTGATCGAGACCTCCAAGAATATCTAAACGTCAAGTTGGATGCACTATATAGCAGACAATTCGGTTTCCTAATGTATGAACAAGGCAGAGGCAAGTGCAGGCAAGTGTAGGCGATTACCCACACATGGTTTAGAATCTGACCCCCTCCAAATTTGAAAGAAGGGCTCCATAATTGATCTGTTGATTTCTAATCCAGTTGGCAGATGTAAACTTAAGCCCGTTGTGAGCCTTTGTTTTAATTGTCTAGGTGAATTGTATTGTCTAATAGATGCAATGGTTAGATGTGATCTCGACTTTAAATCAAGCTGATAGTCCAGTGGCTACAATTGATCTTAGTTTTTCAGTTCCCTTTGCTCTCTCCAGAAACGAATATTGACTTCCGTTTGTCTTTCCTTCTTTCATTCCTTTCCTTCTTCTCTCTTTCCGGTAAAACCCTCCCCGATTGGCCCTCTATGATTTTTGACAAGCTCGTCTATTTTTCATAGTTATCTTTACCAGAAATTTAGCAATTTTAGAGACTGAAATGTGGTGGCTGAAATTGCTGGTCATCTTTCATGAAGTCTTTTATCTATAGATGTCACGCCCCGCTTCCCAAAATACGGAATACGGAAAGCGACGAAGGCCGGCCGTGATACCTACGGTAAGGAAAGATCCTTCCATAGTCACATAAGTTTGTCTATATTAACCTGTCAAAATAAAGTCCAATACCAAAAGGAATAATACTGATAATCATGCTGCAATGAAACCACAAGAAATCCTAAAAATTGGTCCACTAGATAATTGAAGCAATTAAAGATCCAAAACAAAAGATTCGGAAATAAAATACGATCCAAAAGAGATACATAAGTCCTAATGTCCCATAAGGACGCACATGCTAAAAGCTAATTAAAAAGGGTGAAAATAAACCTACGGTTACTGATCTTCAGTAAAGTCCTGGTAGTCGCTGCGGTCCTGCACGGCCTGAAAATCTGTCTCTGAACCTGAGATGGCAGATCTCAGACATGTCAGAACATCCCAGCAAGTACTCAACGTATAAAGTGTGTGTGTAGCATAATAACATGAATATATGAAAAATAGTGAAGCCCGGTGCGCAAGAAAACAGATATATAAATAACTAGATGCATTAACACTATGAAACATGTATGTAAAAGGTCAAGTCATAGCCTAACTGGTCACTAAAAACTAAACTATCCTATCGTAAGCTCAACTGTGTGCGTCAACCTCTGCAGGAGTATTCCTAACCCAAAAGTGGTGCCCCAAGGGCTAGGAAACACGGTCCCAACTGTGGAATGAACAAGAGACCGCTATAGCCCGGTACGAGCTGTAAACATGAGACCGCTATAGCCCGGTACGAGGTGTAAACATGAGACCGATATAGCCCGGTACGAGCTGTAAACATGAGACCGCTATAGCCCGGTACTAGCTGCCGGCATGGGACTCCTGAGATCCTGTTGTACAACGCACACTCAAACTACCCCAACACCCGCGTATTTATAGCTACTATGGTAAAGACTAGATCACTAATTATGAATGCTGAAAAGACTGGAATTGTGGTATGATAATTGTATAGAGATGAAACTGGTAAATAGTAGTGTGTCATGTCATGTAGTTCAGTATCCTTATCAGCGATCTCGTTTATAGAGACTAGAGTAGTGAATAGTCAGGACTTGTCAGTGGTAATAGTTATCAGGTAATAGTAACTGCATAAAGGTGGTGTACAAGCTGGTATAAGTCATAATTGTTATCTTTACCGTTAACCTTAATATGGGTATATTAATCACAATCTGACTAGAAATACATATATGTGAGATAGGTTAACAACTTTCGAACTTTATTTCTAGTTAAAATAAATCTCATTTTAAAACCACACTTGCTAATTATTCTCACTTGCTACATAACAGTATATATATATATATATATATATATAAAATATAACGAAAAGATACTAACACATTTATCTTTTATTCTAACAGTGCAGGAAATATATATATACATATAACCACAAAGGAATGCCGATGTATATCGACCAAAAGTAAAGAAAGAATACTTGCCTGGATGATAAGGATCACGGGAGAACGACGTACGAAGATGCGAGGCACGAACTCAGCTAGGATTCAACTTGGGATCAACGTTATACGCTCTTTCTAGATTGATTTTGCCATAAGCCAATAATGTACCGCACTTAACATATGATCGTATATAACCAAACATGCACAATGAAATAAACATGTAATATTTTATTTATATGAATATAAATATAGCGACATATCATGCAGTAAGAGAAACTTGTCTGATCGGATCTCACGACGGGATGCGTACGCTGTGTACGACGTCGGGTAAACGTCGCGATGCACACGCGCCTACAGAGCAGGACCAAGCTATGCAAGAACATGACCATGCTGGTTGGAGATGTCCACTGGGTCGTCCGGTTCGTCGGCGACGGGCACGGCTCCGGCGATGACAGGAAAGAAGAAACCAAGAGAGAAGAAAGAAGAAGAAGAAAAAGAAGAAGTGGGCTGTTGATGAGGCTGTAGGGGTTTAAGGCTCTGGGGTCAGAGAAGGTAGTGAGGGGTGACGTCGACGAGTCGTGGGTTTCTGACGAGGTCTACGGCGAGGCAGTGGGTTTGCAATGGGTTAGTGGGTGCTAGGTTCTTGGGGTCGGGGATTTCTCGGGTGTGCAGGGAAGAGTCGCAGGTGATGGTGGTGATGAAGGGAAGGCTGACGAGGGTGCCGGCGCTGGAGGCGACGGCGACGATGGGTTCTCGTCGGGGTCGGGTTCTGTGGGAAATGGGTTCGGGTGATCAGGCTTGGTGCAGGGTTTGTGTTGTCGGCAGAGGAGAGAGGTCAAGGCGGTGGTGACAAGGTGACGCCGACGGCGGCAATCAGCGGTGAGGTTGCCGGCGACGTGTTGTGCAGGTCGGGTTGGGTTGCGGTGCAGAGACGTCGTGGGAAGAGAGAGGAGTGGAGGAAGAAGAGGAAGGAGGTGAGGTGGTCGAGGAAAGGTCGACGACGACGAGGGTGGAAGCGGCGACGGCGTCGCGCGGAGGGAAGGGCGGCAACAAGCATGGGTTCGAAGGTTGTGGGGTTGCTCGGAGTTAGGTCGTCGGGGATGAGAGCGATGAGGAGAGGTGAGGAGATGGACGAGGGTGAGGTTAGGATGAAGGCGAGGGTGTCGGCGGCGAGAGGCGAGGCGAGGCTCGGGCGTGGGTTCTCGTGAGGCGGGAGCACGAGAAGGACGAAGATGAGAGGCGGGAAAGGAAAAAGAAAATGATGGAGGGGAGAGAGAGAGGTGTACGTGGCTGTATGGGGGAAAGGAAAATAAAGAAGAGGGAGGAGAGAAGAGACGTGGTTGTATGATTAGGTTTAAGATAATAATTAATGTATTACCTAGAGAGAGAGATGCTGATTGTTAACACTTAGGATAAAGATACA
Source organism: Agapanthus africanus (assembly GCA_030015575.1). Classification (NCBI taxonomy): domain Eukaryota; kingdom Viridiplantae; phylum Streptophyta; class Magnoliopsida; order Asparagales; family Amaryllidaceae; genus Agapanthus; species Agapanthus africanus. The sequence goes on from JASDDO010000018.1 coordinate 4,227,365, forward strand.
AAATATATTTATTTAGTTAGAAAAATATATATGAAACTTATATATTAACAGTTATATCGTAAAGAATATAATATTAGGAAAATTTTGAGTTTTAGGCTAATAAAATTTTATTCCAAATTATGCCCGGGTCGAGTCTAAAATTACGGTTTAAAAATACGGATAAAGTACGTATAAACCAAAACCAAAATAGGATATACGGATAACGAAAATGCATACCCCCAAGAGCTGATGCACGTAGCGTGCACGTAGCTATCCAAAGGGGTCCGTTTCACTGAACGGGACAAGAACACGATGTACGGATGCCACCACATGGTTCGGGATATGATGCAGGCCATGCTAAGTAATTTAAAATACATTATTTGACTATAAATACAATATTAAAAAAATGCAGATGCCAGATATACGATGCAGGTAAACTGAACATATGTGAGCACGGATCCTCGGGTCTAGCAGAGATAAGACGTAAATAAGAACCAAGACGGGTTTCAAGCATGCGGGTCGGATCGAATACCAAGCACAGAATACTAAGACACTATCTGCATCCAAAAGCGAATTAACATCAATGGCAAAACTCTCCCGTGAAATGCCACCGATCTATCAGTTCGTGGAGTATCCGTTGGTTGAAAACCATAATCTTTGGCATTAACATCAATGGCAAAACTCTCCCGTGAAATGCCACCATGGCGTGCATGTTTTACTCTGGTGGTCCATATCAAATGTACAGCTCCACTAAAAGCAAAATACACAAACCTTAACAACCAAGCCAGCATGAACTTTTCTTCTTCTCATAAGCATTAACAAGGAATCTTCATAACCCCCATGATAGAATCCTGCCACAATAGCTTCCCTTCCACGAGCCTATACAGGCAAAAATAGCTTGATAGATTTTTTATCTCAAGGCATGTAAAAAGACAATAGTGTCAGGTATAACAAGCTGTGTATGAGTATATTAATGTGTGCAAGGCAAAATAAACACAGCAAAGAAGATTTCAATGCAAAACTAATGAACTGGTGAGAAGGATAGGGAAGTTTGTACTGTATAATTGATAATTTAAAAGTGCTCAAGGTAATCTATGTTCAAATAGATGTGATTATGTGTCAAGTTGCTCTGCACTACGCATGGGAGGCAAATAGCCAGATTCGCACATGGCACGCCTTACAACTAAAATAGAAGTCAAAATTTTATTGAAATAATATAATAAACATCACATAACATGGACCCAGAAGACAAAAGGAAACGGTAAAACTTCACAAAAAGATGAACTTTATTTATTTATTTATCAAATGAACCAAAAGGAAACAGTAAAACTTCGCAAAAAGGTGAACTTTATTTATTTATCAAAAGGTATTGCGGGCTCCTCGGCCTTACATAAAAGTTGAAATTACAACGGGGAAGGGGGTGCAGGAAACATTGCTCGTGGTACTCCGAAAAAATTGCCGCCAGCCGAGCCCTTGCCGCCTCGGACCTCTGCCTCTGATGCTGCCCGCGAACCCTCGACGCCACGGACGGGCCAAAAGACTCTCCAGCCGGGCACCCATCGGCGAGATGCCTCAGTTGGGTAACACTCGAGGACGAGGGCCACCGAGTGATCGTGCCGACTCTTCGAGATCAGGCTGAAACGGCATAGCGATCTCAGCTTACCAACCGCCCCGTCCTTTAGTTGCTCAGACAAGGGGTTATGCAGCCCCGGCGACGCCCTCCAAATCGAGTACATCAGCAGCTGGAGCATGGGTGATCGGCGGGGAAGCAGTTGGCCGAAATGGACCTCCACAAGTCGAACCACCGCCTGAAGTGTCTCCTCGAAGCTCAGCTGGTCGTATAAGTATACATCTTCGAAGGAAATGATATCGAGGATGGAGAAAGGGAATTCGTCCATTCTTATGTTTCGGGGTGCAAAGCTAGGAATAAGCAACACACCCTCTCTATTTTATAGCCTCCATAGCGCCCCCAAGAGTCATGCGCATGGGCGCGAATCCAAGAATTCGCTCAATTCTTCCAATGTCATACCGCCACGCGGCGGATATCTCGTATTTCTCGGCGAATCGAAATCGGAACGACGCGGATCTTAGAACGCCTCGCCTCACCTATGCGTTCATGCCACGTGCCGCCCGCGACGATCACTCTCCCCGATATTCACACATCTCGGAAGGATCGAAGCCCTCGCCAAGAGGCAACCGAGCAGCTACCCTGCTCGGTCCATCCCTGGCTGGTAGTTCGCTATCCACCGACGCCAAGGAGCAAAGCCCTCGCCAAGAGGCAACCGAGCAGCTACCCTGCTCGGTCTATCCTTAGCGGGTAACTCCTTACCCATCTACGCTAAGAATCAAAGCCTTTGCCAAGAGACAACCGAGCAGCTACCCTGCTCGGTCCATCCATGGCTGGTAGTTCGCTACCCACCGACGCCAAGGATCAAAGCCCTCGCCAAGAGGCAACCGAGCAGCTACCCTGCTCGGTCTATCCTTAGTGGGTAACTTCTTACCCATCTACGCTAAGGATCAAAGCCCTCGCCAAGAGGCAACCAAGCAGCTACCCTGCTCGGTCCATCCATGGTTGGCAGTTCGCTACCCACCGACGCCAAGGATCAAAGCCCTTGCCAAGAGGCAACCGAGAAGCTACCCTGCTCGGTCTATCCTTAGCGGATAACTTCTTACCCATCTACGCTAAGGATCAAAGCCTTCGCCAAGAGGCAACCGAGCAGCTTCCCTGCTAGGCCCATCCATGGCTGGCAGTTCGCTACCCACCGACACCAAGGAACAAAGCCCTCGCCAAGAGGCAATCGAGCAGCTACCCTGCTCGGTCTATCCTTAGCGGGTAACTTCTTACCCATCTACGCTAAGGATCAAAGCCCTCGCCAAGAGGTAACCGAGCAGCTGCCCTGCTCGGTCCATCCATGGCTGGTAGTTCACTACCCACCGACGCCAAGAATCGAAGCCCTCGTCTAGAGGCCACCGAGAAGCTACCATGCTCGGTCCATCCTTAGTGGGTAACTCCCTACCCATCTGTGTTAAGGGTCAGAAGTCCTCAACCTCGGCGACGTCGACCGATCTTAAGAGCGGTGGTCACCGGTTCAACTTGACGTATCTTCAACGAGCGATCGCCATCTCGACTTCGGGGCCATAGAGACGTCGACCTTATATCGGTCTTTGCACACTTGACAAATAACTGGATTTAACTCGATGCACGATCGCCAACTAAAGGACCGGCTGCTGACCTAACGTTCATCAGGCGAGCAAAATGAGACATTACCACAAAATGAAAATGTTGCAACACAAATTCCTGAAAAAGGGCTTTATTTACAACTCGGAAGTTCCTACAACGGTATTGTGGGCTCCTCAGCCTTACAAAATCGCCCGAAGGCTTACAAATTCCAAGACGAAAACAAAAAATATAGAAAAAAGGAGGGCAGGGAGACCCAGGCTTCACGGCCGGGAAAGACCTCGACGTGCTCCGCGGCCACATCGGGAGCCAGGGTGGCTGCTTGAGGGTCGGCGCCCCCCGTGGAGCTTTGGTGCTGGGAACCGGGGTAACCGCCTTCTCCCCACCGCCCCCACCATAGGCATTCCCTCCGGCGACGCTTCCGACGGCATCCCCTGGGCCTTACCCTCGAGGGGGTACTCGAGCCGGAGCTTGGCGTCGGAAAACTCCGGCATCAGCGCCTTGACAGCGTCGAAGGAGTCATGCCAGACGAGGGCCGAGGCTTAGGCGAGGTCGGCGTAGAATTGCTCCGACATCCTGTAGTTCTCCACCGCCTTCGCAGTCCGGAGGTCAGCGCGCCTCACCGCTTCCTTCATCGCCTCGTTTTCCCTATTGAGAGTGTCCCGCGTCTTCATCTGGGTGGCGGCGAGCACCCTGGCATCTTCCAACTTGGCCTCAACGGTCTTATTGGACTCCATCAAAACTCTGATGGTGTCCCGAAAGCCGGCGTTCACCCGACCCTCGGCTGCCAACCGGTCTTCAAGGGCGGCGATCCTCTCCTTCGCCTCGCACAGCTCCCGGCTCAAGCCCTCCTCCAGCGAGGAAGACTCGCCAACGATCTGCATCGCCGGGGCAATTTCATCGTCCTCCATGTTGACAACGAGGGCGCGGTGCTGGAGGAACTGAGGAAAACAAAGGTGGGGTTAAAAAAGGCACCCGATCCTGCGAACAGAAAGTATTTAATAAAAACCCGAGCGGAAGGCGGACACTGATCTGAACGGCCTCCTGAGCTATGGCCGCCATTTGGGCCCTGAGGGTTCCCAAAGGGATTTTGCTCCCAGCCGACCTTTCCATTTCTGAGAGCAGGCTGTCGGCAACGGAAAGCCCCGAGGGCACCTCGAAGCGAAGATCCCCTTCATCCACGAACATCGGGGAAGTCGGGGAATGGGGCACCGTCCTATGGTTCCTCTTGAGGAGGGGCGCAAGAACATCGGCCTCGTCTCCCACCTCCAAAACCCAGGGTTCCTGCTCCTGAGCGTGTTTGCAGCTCTACGCGCGGCCGGCCTCCGACGCCCGGGGCGTGCTGGAACGCCTGGCCGGAGCGGCCGCCGGCGGAACCGGGCTCGCGGCAAGACGTGACGGGCTGGCGCCTCCGGCCTTCCTCCCTTTCTTCTCGGCTATCGCAGCCCAGAATTTGGATCGGTCCATCGGCTCTGCAAAAAAGCGAAAATACAAAGAAAGGGTTAGCAATGCCAGAAAGAATAGAAGAATACACAAGTCTAAACAGGTCACCTAAACTCCCAACTTACCCGCAAACTGAGCGGGGTTGAGCCCGGCCCAACTGAGGGCCTGCTCGGACAGCAACACATCGGCCTGAGGGACAGGCTCCCACTCCGACATCGCCACCGCATCGGGATCGTTCGACCGCCTCACCCGCGGGCAGTTGGCCTTGTGCCACTGGACGAGCACAAGCCAATCCTCACCCTCAGGTGGCCCGATGAACAAGAACTTCTCCTTACATTCATGAATGGAAGAAGGTATTGCCATAACTGTTGGGGTAAAAATTTACACCCCGGTTGACCGAGTCAAAGTCAAGGTCAACCCCCAAGCTAGGTGGGCCTAAGCCCAGGTCAAGCGGGCCCATGCCCAAGTCGAGCCCACGGCCAGCCTCCCTCATGCCAACAACAAAATCATGTAATAAATAATTTTTTATGTAATTGTTTATGCATGAATGTAAACAAAATGGGCATAAAGCCAATATTTTGTAAGCCCATGGCTTATGTGCAAAAATGAAATGGCACATGAGCCATGGGATGGCTAAAATGCCATTTTTGTGAAGCCCAAGGGGCTATATGCAAATATGTAAGCCTATAAAAGGCAACATGATGAATAAAAAAGTAATACTTTTCATTCTCTCCAAAAAATTAGATCTGAGATCTTTCTCCTTCTTCAAGGTTCCAAAACCTTCCTCTTTCTCTTGAATTAAATCAAGAGTTTTACTCTTCCTTTTTTTAAAAAACTAAATAGTTTTCCACCATAAAACCCACATGGGAGAACTTGGATCTGTCATCAGATCTTAAAAAGGAGAGATTTTGAGATTTCACATCTCTTGATCTTCAAGATCCAGCAAGCAACAGGAGGAAGAAGAAGAACATCTTTCACTAAACCCCCCAAAAAAAAAGAGAGAAGAAAAACACATTCAGGAGTCCAACTCCTCTCTGATTTCTCTTCTGAGAAATTTTTTTAGGCTAAAAGCCTGTTGTGCCTCACCTGCGCGCTTGCGCAAGTGCGCAAGGCGCCCGCGTGCCGACACGTGGCACGCGCGCTTGCGCAACTGCGCAAGTGCGCAAGTCGCTCGCGTGCCGACACGTGGCGCGCGCTTGCGCAACTGCGCAAGTCGCCCGCGTGCCGACACGTGGCGCGCGCTTGCGCAACTGCGCAAGTGTGCAAGTCGCCCGCGTGCCGACACGTGGCGCGCGCGCTTGCGCAACTGCGCAAGTGCGCAAGTCGCCCGCCTGCCGACACGTGGCGCGCGCGCTTGCGCACCTGCGCAAGTGCGCAAGGCGCCCGCCTGCCGACACGTGGCGCGCGCGCTTGCGCAACTGCGCAAGTGCGCAAGTCGCCCGCGTGCCGACACGTGGCGCGCGCGCTTGCGCACCTGCGCATCCCTTGGATGTCTTTTCCCCCTCTTTTTGTGTACATATATACATATATACATATGTATACAAATTTATACATACACGTACTCCACGACACTGTCCCTGTTAGAAAAAAATTTCTAACGGGGCGCTGCCCCGCACCCCGCAAGGGGGCTGCTAGCCCCCTTGACCCCCAGCCCGCTATCCGGGTAGCGGGACCCCCGTAAAAACTCTGCGTGGCTCCCGATATATCCAAAACCCCCTTTCAAAACACACGTATACTGCACATTGAGTTCGCATGACCAGTTTAACCCGTTAATCGGAGGTTCCCTCGCCCCAAAGGCGATGGGTAATTAACGGCAGTTTAGTCCGCGGCTGCCGGAGATTCGGATCCCCACAATCATTAAACCCCGGCCTACCCTAGGCCGGGGGAATCTGTAGTACGCCTGACAAGCGCGCGCGTATTCCCATCTCACTGGGGTGACGAAAAACACCCTACAGATTCTGGCACGCCCGGTGGGACCAATCTCTCCTCCCATATTTCGGGTTAAGCGTTCATGCGAACTCAATTAATATACATACCTGTATTTATACTAAAAATAATGCTTTTTCATGCAGATTTTCAAGCAATCACCTTCCGACGATGTCTTCGATGATGAACTCAGCTCCCGTCTCCTACACGATGAGGATAGACTCTAGGACGGTCCTTCCGGCCAGTCTCGGGCGACAATGGGAGGAGCCGCTGCTACCATTTGGCTCTATTATGTTCATGCCAGTTGGCGTCATCCCAGCTCCTCAAGCCCCGGTGGCAGACAGACCGGTCTCGAAAGGAAAGAGACCAAATGTGGTGATCTCAAGGACGCCCCAACCCAAACGCAAGTCGGTGTCTGGACGACTTTCCTTGGCCCCAGCTGGGGGCAAGGCCATCAACACCAATAAAGCTACAACGCGTCCTGAGCAAGCTCCAGCGGTGCCCTTGACCACTGCTCGATCGGATGTCTTCTCTAAGCTCCCCTATGATCAACTCACAATGGCTTCCCGGGTAGCAGATGCCTGCCAAGCCTTCAAAATCAAGAAGCTGAGGCAGAAGCGGCTCAGATATAGAGCCAACAAAAAGGTTAGGGCTCTGGCCATGTTAAAATTTATGAATTTCCAGAGCCCGGACCGCTCTATGAAACCAACTGCCAGTGATGAAAGAATGGCTGAGTGTGTTGTCCACACTGTCTATATGGCCGAACATGAAGAAACGAACCCTCCTCTTCTTCACAGCCATGGTGATGATATGGGTGACGCTACCCAGCATCGGCTCGATCTAAATGATGAAGAGCCCGCTCAGGCCGATAAGCCAGAGGAGCCCGTGGTTCCTATGGAATGGAGCTCAGGCAATAAAGATTACCCGGTTGTCATAGCCGGAACTACAGAACAAGCATTATTCCAATGGCTTCAGAGGCAATTTCAGGACAGGGATGAGAAGATGGCCGAGATCTATTCCAAAGTCGACGAGCTGGCAAACGTCGTGGCAGATCTCGCGACCCAAGTCGCCCGATTGCAATTACAGCAGAGTCAAATTTTGGCTCATGAGCCAGAGATTGATACCCGGGGGCAGCCAACTGATATCCCTTCCAACCTAAAAGCGGAGCGCCTTCGCGAAAAACGGCCGCAGTCAGCCTCCAGTCCCTCCGATACATACGCCGGGGGGGAATCGCCTCTGAAAGAGAAGCTGGAAAAGGTCTATTCCTTCAAGAGGGAAAAGGTCCACAAGATATTCAGGGACGCCCTAAGAAACGGTCTACAACTGCCAGAATCAAAGAGACCGCAAGAAGAGAATATGACCGACGACCCAAAATATTGCCCCTATCACAGGGTGATAGGTCATTCCATTGAGGACTGCTTCGTCTTCAAAGATTGGGTCGAAAAGCAATACAAGACGGGAGAGATAGAACTGTCTAAAGGCGTGTTAGCAAACAGTCAAGCTACGACCGCCGATTTCATGCAAATGGAGACCGAAACCTTTCGGGAACCTAACCCTCCCAGACATGTGCAGGGCGAACCAAAGATTGATCGGCCTCAGGGACCGGCGTCAGTGAGGGCACCTACTCTGATGGAGAGAAGGAAGAAGGTGTACTCCTTTAGGAGGGATGAGGTCCGCGATATATTCGAGGAAGCCCTGAACAATGGCCTGCAACTGCCTATTCCGAAGAGGCCACATGAAATGAATATGACTGGCAATCCCATATACTGCCCATACCATAGAGTGCTGAGTCATACCATTGAAGACTGCTGTGTTTTCAAAGATTGGGCAGAGGACCAATATAAGCTTGGAAAAACCTCTCAATCCTCGGATGTATCGGCCAGCCACAGAGCTAGGTCATCAACACAGCTCCGCCAAGATCAATGTTCAAGGAGCTGGGATAAGCAAAGAGGACCACCACGTCGTTAAATTAGAAACAATCGACCTCTAAGTCGTTAAACTGGGAATGTAAAAAAAAAATGTAAATAAAAAAATGTGTAAATAAAAGAAAAATAAAGAAAAGCCGAAATGATGGGGCAACTCGCAATAAAAATCAGCGAGTAAAAATGAAAAGGAAAATAAAGCCGAAATGATGGGGCAACTCGCAATAAAAATCAGCGAGTAAAAATGAAAATGAAAATAAAGCCGAAATGATGGGGCAACCGCGAATAAATAGCCGAAATGATAGGGCAATCGCGACCTTCGCGATAAGAAAAGCTGAAATGATAGAGCAATCGCGGTAAAATAAAAAACAAAAAAAAACAAAAAAACAAGGGCGGATGATGAGTTGCTCCTGGCATTATTCCAGTGCAGCAATGCAGACGCCAAACAAAAATCCAATTTCCCAAAATTCTTTCAGCCCTACGGCCAGTCCCCAAATTGACTACCGTATACAATCCACGGGCTCAAATAATTCTCAGCATACCCATGCCCCACCGCAACCACCAGTTATGCGGCTGGTCTCCGCCTTTGGAATTATGCTTCATTGGAAAGACCCACTCATGTGTCCTCACGATGCATGAGGAGAACAAACCTTCGTGAGATCCTTACGACTCACCAAGGAAAAACACACTTAGGAGTCCTCACGGCTCTTAAGGAGAAAATACACCTGCGGGATCCTTACGACTCACAGGGAGAAAATACCTTTATGGGACCCTCACGGCCCATAAAATTAAAAAGTCTTAGGTGATAGGGATCCAAACCTGTCTCCTAAGCCATCGCTCCCCAATCCCCAAGTGGCGAATGATGAGTCGCTCCTGGTACTATATTCCAGTGTGGCGATGCAGACGCCAACCAAATTCCAATACCATACCCCAACGGCGAATGATGAGTCGCACCTGGTACCATATTCCAGTGCAGCAATGCAGACGCCAACAAAGTCCCGAAATGTTTTTGGCCCTACGGTCTGGATCATACATCCTGCAAAACCGTATACAATCCACGGGCGTAAAACGATCCCAATCTCTCCCAAGTCCTACCGGCGAGACCACATTCAAAGTCCCACCGGCAGGGAGGATTCCAAAAAAAAAAAAATGAAAAAAATGAAGAAAAAAAAAGAAAAAAAAAAGGAAAAAAAAGAAGAAGAACGGTACGTCCACAAGCAAAAGGGGCACGGATGAAAACCCGAAAGGGCTCCGTGAGTAAAAACAGCAGGACTGCCGGCGAGTTTGTGAAAACCTGAAAGGGCGCAAACTCGTAAAAAAAAAAAGAGAAGAGATGAAATGCACTCGCAAAGTCCTCTCGACTTTGTGAGGAGAAAATTCCCGCGTGAGATCTTTACGACTCACAAAGGAGCAATACACTTAGGAGTCCCCACGACTCCTAAGGAGGAAATACACCTACGAGATCCTTTCGACTCGTAGGGATAAAATGCTTTTATGGGACCCTCAGAGCCCATAAAATTGAAAAGCTTTAGGTGACAGGGATCTAAACCTGTCTCGTAAGCCACCAATTCCTAAATCCTCTCGGGGCACATGATGAGTTGCTCCTGCCATTATTCCAGTGCAGCAATGCAGATGCCAAACAAAAAAAACCAAATCCAAATCCTCCCGGGGCAAATGATGAGTTGCTCCTGGCATTATTCCAGTGCAGCAATGCAGATGCCGACAAAAATACCAATCCCAAAATTCTCTCATGATAAATGATGATTCGCTCTTAGTACCATATTCCAGTATAGCGATGCTGATGTCGACTCAAGTCAATCAAATCAAATCAACAACCTCTACGGCGGAATCATTCTCCGTCTCAGAATTTACCCCGTGTTGAAATCATGCTTCGTCTCGGGATATCTACCTTCCTCGTCGGAATTATGCTCCGCCACCGAATCAAATCAAACCAACAACCTCTGCGGCGGAATCACGCTTCGTCCCAGAATTTACCCCGTGTCGAAATCGTGCTTCGCCTCGGGATAACGACCTCCTCGTCGGAATTATGCTCCGCCTCGGAATCAAAATCAACCAGTCAACTTCCACTCTGACACCGCAGAAAGCGGAGTAAGTCAGAATCCAATCTCGACACCGCGAGAAGCGGAGCAAGTCAAGTCTACCCCTGACACTGCAAGAAGCAGAGCAAGTCAAATCAAGCATCGACCGTCTATGTCGCAAAAAGGGCAGTGCAGGCTCCCGCAAATTGGGAACCCAAATCGCTTCGTAACAGAGCGTCGACCATCTATGTCGCAAAAAGGGCAGTGCAGGCTCCCGCAAATTGGGAACCCAAATCGCTCCGGATCAGAGCGTCGACCGTCTATGTCGCTAAAAGGGCAGTGCAGGCTCCCGCAAACTGGGAACCTAAATCGCTTCGTAACAGAGCGTCGACCGTCTATGTCGCAAAAAGGGCAGTGCAGGCTCCCGCAAATTGGGAACCCAAATCGCTTCGTAACAGAGCGTCGACCGTCTATGTCGCAAAAAGGGCAGTGCAGGCTCCCGCAAATTGGGAACCCAAATCGCTCCGGATCAGAGCGTCGACCGTCTATGTCGCAAAAAGGGCAGTGCAGGCTCCCGCAAATTGGGAACCCAAATCGCTTCGTAACAGAGCGTCGACCGTCTATGTCGCAAAAAGGGCAGTGCAGGCTCCCGCAAATTGGGAACCCAAATCGCTTCGTAACAGAGCGTCGACCGTCTATGTCGCAAAAAGGGCAGTGCAGGCTCCCGCAAATTGGGAACCCAAATCGCTCCGGATCAGAGCGTCGACCGTCTATGTCGCTAAAAGGGCAGTGCAGGCTCCCGCAAACTGGGAACCTAAATCGCTTCGTAACAGAGCGTCGACCGTCTATGTCGCAAAAAGGGCAGTGCAGGCTCCCGCAAATTGGGAACCCAAATCGCTTCGTAACAGAGCGTCGACCGTCTATGTCGCAAAAAGGGCAGTGCAGGCTCCCGCAAATTGGGAACCCAAATCGCTTCGTAACAGAGCGTCGACCGTCTATGTCGCAAAAAGGGCAGTGCAGGCTCCCGCAAATTGGGAACCCAAATCGCTTCGTAACAGAGCGTCGACCGTCTATGTCGCAAAAAGGGCAGTGCAGGCTCCCGCAAATTGGGAACCCAAATCGCTTCGTAACAGAGCGTCGACCGTCTATGTCGCAAAAAGGGCAGTGCAGGCTCCCGCAAACTGGGAACCCAAATCGCTTCGTAACAGAGCGTCGACCGTCTATGTCGCAAAAAGGGCAGTGCAGGCTCCCGCAAATTGGGAACCCAAATCGCTTCGTAACAGAGCGTCGACCGTCTATGTCGCAAAAAGGGCAGTGCAGGCTCCCGCAAATTGGGAACCCAAATCGCTTCGTAACAGAGCGTCGACCGTCTATGTCGCAAAAAGGGCAGTGCAGGCTCCCGCAAATTGGGAACCCAAATCGCTTCGTAACAGAGCGTCGACCGTCTATGTCGCAAAAAGGGCAGTGCAGGCTCCCGCAAATTGGGAACCCAAATCGCTTCGTAACAGAGCGTCGACCGTCTATGTCGCAAAAAGGGCAGTGCAGGCTCCCGTAAATTGGGAACCCAAATCGCTCCGGATCAGAGTGTCGACCGTCCATGTCGGAAAAAGGGCAGTGCAGGCTCCCGCAAATTGGGAACCCAAATCGCTCCATAACAGAGCGTCGACCGTCCAAGTCGCTAAAATGGCAGCACCGACCGTCCACGTCGCAAAAAGGGCAGCACAGGATTCCTACAAAGAGGGAACCAGATCACTCCGGGCCAGGGAAAGTCTACCACGGACACTCCGTCTCGGGGACGCGTCAAGCGTCGACCGTCCATGTCGTAAAAAGGGCAGTGCATCCCAAAAAGTGGGAACCAAATCAAGTCGCCTCCACGTGAAAGAAGATCCATCAATTTCATGCACACGACCCACATATGTGGTGTGCATTTATTGATGGGGGGCAATTTGTTGGGGTAAAAATTTACACCCCGGTTGACCGAGTCAAAGTCAAGGTCAACCCCCAAGCTAGGTGGGCCTAAGCCCAGGTCAAGCGGGCCCATGCCCAAGTCGAGCCCACGGCCAGCCTCCCTCATGCCAACAACAAAATCATGTAATAAATAATTTTTTATGTAATTGTTTATGCATGAATGTAAACAAAATGGGCATAAAGCCAATATTTTGTAAGCCCATGGCTTATGTGCAAAAATGAAATGGCACATGAGCCATGGGATGGCTAAAATGCCATTTTTGTGAAGCCCAAGGGGCTATATGCAAATATGTAAGCCTATAAAAGGCAACATGATGAATAAAAAAGTAATACTTTTCATTCTCTCCAAAAAATTAGATCTGAGATCTTTCTCCTTCTTCAAGGTTCCAAAACCTTCCTCTTTCTCTTGAATTAAATCAAGAGTTTTACTCTTCCTTTTTTTAAAAAACTAAATAGTTTTCCACCATAAAACCCACATGGGAGAACTTGGATCTGTCATCAGATCTTAAAAAGGAGAGATTTTGAGATTTCACATCTCTTGATCTTCAAGATCCAGCAAGCAACAGGAGGAAGAAGAAGAACATCTTTCACTAAACCCCCCAAAAAAAAAGAGAGAAGAAAAACACATTCAGGAGTCCAACTCCTCTCTGATTTCTCTTCTGAGAAATTTTTTTAGGCTAAAAGCCTGTTGTGCCTCACCTGCGCGCTTGCGCAAGTGCGCAAGACGCCCGCGTGCCGACACGTGGCACGCGCGCTTGCGCAACTGCGCAAGTGCGCAAGTCGCCCGCGTGCCGACACGTGGCGCGCGCTTGCGCAACTGCGCAAGTCGCCCGCGTGCCGACACGTGGCGCGCGCGCTTGCGCAACTGCGCAAGTGCGCAAGTCGCCCGCCTGCCGACACGTGGCGCGCGCGCTTGCGCAACTGCGCAAGTGTGCAAGGCGCCCGCGTGCCGACACGTGGCGCGCGCGCTTGCGCACCTGCGCATCCCTTGGATGTCTTTTCCCCCTCTTTTTGTGTACATATATACATATATACATATGTATACAAATTTATACATACACGTACTCCACGACACTGTCCCTGTTAGAAAAAAATTTCTAACGGGGCGCTGCCCCGCACCCCGCAAGGGGGCTGCTAGCCCCCTTGACCCCCAGCCCGCTATCCGGGTAGCGGGACCCCCGTAAAAACTCTGCGTGGCTCCCGATATATCCAAAACCCCCTTTCAAAACACACGTATACTGCACATTGAGTTCGCATGACCAGTTTAACCCGTTAATCGGAGGTTCCCTCGCCCCAAAGGCGATGGGTAATTAACGGCAGCTTAGTCCGCGGCTGCCGGAGATTCGGATCCCCACAATCATTAAACCCCGGCCTACCCTAGGCCGGGGGAATCTGTAGTACGCCTGACAAGCGCGCGCGTATTCCCATCTCACTGGGGTGACGAAAAACACCCTACAATAACCCCCGACCCGGCCGCCCCTCCTCTGTGTTTTCTAAAAGATGTATACCCAGCTAGGCTCGTCCCTATGAGTGCCGGGGTGATTTTTTATAGCAGAGGGAGGAAAGGAGAATGTTCAGGCTGAAAGGGATCTCCTGCAGTCTCAACCGGACCAGAAACCCGAGGAGAATCCTCCACGAGTTCGGCATTAACTGGCCCGGGGCTAATTGAAAGAAAAGCAGCGCCGCAATGGGGGAGAAGGGCATACGCATTCCGGCCCAAAAAGCCTCCAAGTACAAGGCAATCTTCTTGCCCCGTATCTGGTCTGCCCTCTCTCCCTCCCCGGCCAAGCGAAGCGTGTAGCCGGCGGGAATATGGAAGCGAGCCCGGATTGTGGTGAGCTCGTCCACATGCCTCAGGAGGGAAGGCGCGCCACGGAAACTCTTGACACGCGCTTTGGGGTCTGTCCCCGTCGCACGGTGTCACGCCCCGCTTCCCAAAATACGGAATACGAGGGGTAGACAAGGCCAGCCATGCTCCTACGGTCAAGGAAAAGTCCTGCCGTAGTCACACTTCGGCTTCTAGTTTATCATGGTAAACAGTGAAGATGCGCAGGTAATGAGAAATGCAGTAACTGAAAGGAACAATGTGAAAACTGACCTGAAGTGGAACAAACGAATGTAACTCGGAAAGGCAAGACAAGAAGTCTGTGATGCACTGGTCCAGCCTAAATCTTCTCCTCATACTGAGCATGCATACTCAGGTCGTCAGAGCGACGCAACAACAATATTATTATAATAAGATAAAACAGGTAAGTGAGGTAATACCAGTATAAGAACAGTGCAAGTAATCACTATGTCACTATATGATGCAGAATATGTTCTGTGTCCCTATCGGTCTCTAGGTCATGTTTGAAATCACATAGTGGAAGGAGGATCATGTTTAACAGGAGTCTCGTACATACCCGAGACAACGGCCCACATGCCCGGGACATAACCCTGTCAGCCGGATCGCTAGACCCTGTCCTACACGAATAAATATCACGGTTCGAATGATCATCCTCTAAACACGGTCCCGCTAAATACGATACTCTTTCCACTTTGATTTCCCCTTTTTCCCCAGGTTACACTATTTAAGATATTGATCTAGTTGTGTACAAGTATACCAATGGCACGGTTTTATCACTGTTCACTGTATTTATCACTGTCACGAATATTCACTTTCCATTGAGCACGATTTTATCACTGTTCACTGTATTTATCACTGTCACGAATTTTCACTTTCCATTGGTGTACTCGTCACTCCTAAACCAATATCTATCACGCACGATAATGCAATGTCCACACGTACTAACACTGAATATATGGCAAAGGTATGATATATGTGTATTGTATTCTACCAATAAGCTCTGTATGTTATGAATCAATATGCATGTCATGAACTAAAATAAATTGCACAAATTAATATGTTACGAATTCAGTAAAATGATACAAGTAAGATAAATAGAACACTCAGTCAGCAATTCATCAAAATTTGTTTCAGTTCAATCGGGATTCCGGTTCTCAAGGTATAGCTGTTTCATTTTAAGTGCTCGCGGCTGGAAATTCAGTTTCAGAACTGAACGTCCGTTTCGCGACATGAATTGCACCCAGTTGGGCTCGGAATTTAGCGATGTCACAGTTAAACTAATTGTGGATTTTACTGTTATGTATTCAACTCATCGAACGGATCATCGATAGCAGTTTTGTATTAAAAGTTATGTTATGTACGAGGTGCTGGTGTAAGAGGGATCACTGCAGAAACTGCAGAACACCACAGTATTCTAAAATACAATTTAAATATCAAATGAAAGTGAAACGACACGGGACCAGATTCAAGGGTTAGATAACTAAATTCTCTACGCGAACATATAAGGTTCCGCGCATTTTTAGTTTAAGAAAGGGGTGTACAGGTGTTTCCAATTTCAGTTATTCAAACGAACGTTGCCCTGGACTGCAGTTCAGGGCCGCGAATCGCCTCAGTATTCATTGTTATAAATTATCAAAATGTAAATATGAACTATGGATTACTGTAGGTTTATCTGTTGGCTTCGATACGAGCCATACGGATCGATAATACCCATGGTGTGCTGGAAGTTATGCCTTGTACAATAAAGGGTATACATTCTGTCCCTGTTTGGGACAGCCATAGGTTCTGTTGATTTAAAATGTAATTTAAATAGTAAACGACAGTGAAAACGAATGAAATCACTCCCAATGGTTGCATAACAGACTTATCTTCGCTATAGTATAGGGTTCCGCATCATGGCATTTTCATACGGAAGGGAGAAGGTGTTGCAAAATGAGAATTGACAGCCAATGCTGCTCTGGACTGCAGTCCAGAGCCGCACTCCGAACCAATTTCCGTCATATTTTTAAAGCAGAAACATACTAAAAATTATATGGGGTTCTAGGTTGTCGAGTCGGCTTCGATATGAGCCATCGAACGCAACATTCCAGCATATATATGATTTATGGTGAATTTAACGGTTTTCAGGTACAGTAGAATTTCAGTTTTACGATTAAACTTGGGGCAGTTGTTTTAGTCGTTATCGATTACATCATCCAACAAAATTCACACACTATGTTCACAGACCTACGGGCCAACCTACACCATTGAGTTCCGTCAAATTCGGTAATGTTTTCCTAAGGGAACAAGCATCGAACAGTTACGGCACATAATAGTTTTAAACTTGTAACATTATAATTCATGTATTTAACGATTGTAACTTAGATAAATAGCATGTAAGCAAGTAAAAACTTGCCTGACGACGACGGTCGGCGAGGGCAGCGACGGGCGCGGTGCGGGCGTGGGTTCGAGTTTTCTCGTGGTCGCGGGATGAAGAAGAAGGAGAGGAGGAGGTAGGGATTTTTGGAAAATTGAGAGAGGAAGTGAGAGAGATTGAGAGAGAGATTGAGAGAGTGGATTTTATAGAGGGGGGAAAGGAGTGAACGTGAGGAATGAGAGATGAGTGGAGGTGAATTGTAAAGAAGAGAGGGAGTGGGGGTGTGAGGATGTAAAGGAAAAAGAATAATATGAGAGGTGTGTGTTGTAAAGAGAAAGAAGAGTGAGGTGTGTGAGAATATTATGTGTTGTAAAGAGAGGAGAGGAGAGAGAGAAACGTGAAGGAATAAATGGAAGAGAGAGGTGAGTTAGGATTAGATTAGGTATAATTAGAGAATATAACATTTGTCCGTTTTGAGATTTTGGCAAATACAAACTTACTCCAAAACTCGTCCGGGTTGGGTCTAAAAAATTCAGATTTAAAATATGAAAAATATATGCGACGTCCAAATTTCAAAATGAATGCCCGGGTAACGAAAACACATACCCCCAAGATTGGATGCACGTAAAATGCACGTAGCGATCCAAACACATCCGTTTTGCTGAACGGGCCAAGAACAAGATACGCGGATACTACCGCGGAGTTAGGGGTATCATGCAAGCCATGAAATGTATTTTTAAAATATTTTATTCGACTTTATATTTTATATTAAAAAATGCAGATACCAGATATAATACTATTCACACCCAAAGAGAAATAAATCAAGAAGTAGCCATAAATAAAGAAATACCCAAAAATATAAAACTGGTATGAATGAACTAGGGTATTACACACGGCCCTGGGGAGCATGACTAACCCTAACTTCCCGGGGGAATTCCGACTCGGACGAGGAAGAGGAAGAAGCAGAAAAGGAAACTGCAGAAGACGCCCTAGACTCTACCCGAACTATTTCTACGGACTCCTAAGAGGAATACATATAACCTGAGCAAAGGAAGGAGTCCTCCGGGGAAAGAACACAAAAAATCCGACCTAAGGGGAAGATCGCCAAGCGAACACACGAAAGGCTGTTTATAGCAGTCGGCGAACACATCCTACGGCGCCGATCGTCTCCCGCCAAAACAACACTTCGCATTCAATGGCCATCAACGTTCCACCTGTCGCATACGCATTGGGCGCGTCCCGTCAAGCGCGAAGCACACCGGCGGTCCGTCACGTCAGCCAACCAGCGCCGTACACGTGGCCTGGCGTTTCGGCAAACGTACGCCCGAATCGGCGCTTCCTCTTTAATGCAAGATCTCTCCCCTGATCCGCTGACGTCATTGAAAAAATACGACTAATTGCCCAGGAATCCGCACCGACGATGTCCTCAAATAAGAACTTGGCCCAGGTGACCGATCAGACCACTCTCGACCCGACCCATGAATAGGTCGGTCCAAGAGTGGGGGGCTAATGATGATGCTCGGTACTGAGAACTCCCCAGATCACGACACGTGGTAGATGGCGTGTCATGTGGCTTACGGGAAAGGAGCGAGAACGGTACATTGGAGGTGTACCCCGGGCCTTCCTCCGAGGATGTTCCCGACCTTCGGTGGCCTTCCAGACCACTCTTAGGCTCGTCTTACAAACAACCATCCGGTCGCCTCCGAGCCCTCCCGCACGCTGAGTTCCCTCAGCCCTCCTAGCTCACCTCTGAGCTATGACAGAACCAAGCTCGCTCGGCCTCCCGCTCGTTACCGAGCCTCCCGCCGAGCTTAGCTTCCTCGGTATCACTGACCGACCCACTGCGCAGATCACAAGCGTCTCTGCCACGGCTCCGCGAATCTCGCCAGTCGCGAGATATCCGCCGTCCACGATCCCGCGTTCCACGCCATCGCGTTCCCCCCATTAACGAGTGTATCTCGTCATTAATGGAGGGTCCCGCCTTTCACGCAGGCATAACACCCAGGAACGTAACGGCCGGCGTGAATCTCGCAGGCGTCAGCCCATTACTGCCACTTATAAACCTCTCTTCAGACGATTCAGGGAAGGCAATTTGACCCTAATAGGCCGCTACTCTGCCCAAATATCTCGACTAACTTGATCGTCGGAGGGTCCTGGGTGGTACAACCACCCCTGGACTTCCTTGCAGGTAGCTCGGCTTCATCCCAAATCAAGCCCACTGAGACCCACACGCATCAAGAGGCAACCCTCAAACTCAATCTCAGCCATCCATCAACGCTCGCTACAGATCAACGGAAGACAATATCTAAAGGAGATCATAGCCTCCATCACTCTCCGAAATTATTCTAATCGGTCAAAAAATCAATAATCTATCAAATCCTAATGATTGACTCCGTAAATCTTTAACCTCTTTTTTTGGATGTGGCTTTCTCAGGAATCAAACAGATATAATTTTATTTTGGAAAGGAAAATTTTACCGCATGACTGCTCTTAGCAGACAATACCACACATCTTGATATTTCTTGCACTTGTACCGATAGTTCGCAACTTTAAAGGTTTACGGATAATAGAGAATTTCTCATAACCAGATTAAGGATCAAAGGGTATAAAAATCACATGAAAATTGATCTTACTTATGCTTTAGCTTTATAGGCCGTAAGGCCATAAGAATTAAGATGGACTTACTTATGCTTTAGCTTTGCAGATCATAATTTATTTTTTGTATGAAAAAAGTAGACCTTTTGAACAATATATAAGAGAATTTCTGCCTTTCATACCCAGATTTCTCAATTCTAACACATGTAATAATAAGATAAAGACTCCTATTACGGTATCTCCATTCATTGAAACCCATCAACAATGCATCAGAAGAAAAATAACACACAGGATAATATGCAGAACACCTCTGTCCCAGTGTGCAAGCACTAAGAACTAACAAGGAAAACCCTGACACATATGATACAATGTTGCCATTGAAGCAATTGTCAACACTCAACCTAAACAAATCAAAATGGCACATATGAACAGATACACACGCTTTCATGAGATTCTAACTCAGTTCATCACCTCCCTTTCGTTCCTGTGAGTCGCGCGGACAACTCGATGGCCACCGCAGTACTTGAATCTTCAGGTACCGCCGGTACAGTACTTGCTGCTTCTGCCGTGTCTTTCAGTTTCTTTACTGTCTTCACGTCATCAGCTTTCTTCACCTACAATGCGAAAATTTTTATGGTGATCTACAGTGTTAGGTTTTTCCATTTTCGCCAAAGAGAAATTTTATGCAATTCAACTTGTATGTACAAAAATGTTTACCTGAGGGGGTGGCGGAGCATTCGCCTCCTGCAGCTGCAACACATACTCGAGATTCCACAGCACATTGCCCATCGACGGCCAGTCGACCCCATACTCAGGCCAAGCATTTCTCTGCCGCCTCTACAAACTTATTCATCGAATCCATATTTATCGTCCCCACCAGGTTCGGATCAATGATCTTTCCATCATCAACCCGTTCCATTTCCATTGCATCGCCCACTCTGTCCATATCCATCTGCTCTCTTGGCAATGCGGGGTCCATTGCTGGCCTCGCACACAGAGTCTCCAGCAACACAACCCAAATGAGTACACTTCGGATTTATCGGTCAATTGTTGCCTTCTGAAGTATTCAGGATCCAAATACCCGAACGTGGTGCTCACATGAGTCTGGTTCATTCCTGGCACATCCTTCGACAGGCCGAAATCTGATACTTTGGCAACAAAATTTTCATCCAGTAAAATGTTGATGGTTTTCACGCCGCGATGAATGATTCCTTGTGCAGCACCAGTGTGTACATAGTGCAGCCCACGAGCCCTTCCGATGATGCAGATTTCTAACATTTGTTTTCTTGACAATGGAGGGAGATCATTGTCGTAGACGTGATCTCTGAATGGGCCATTCACCATGTACTCGTACACTAAAATCATCTCTGTGTTTTCATTGCAGGATCTGATTAAGGAAACCAAATGGCGATGTCCAAGCTTTGATAGCATTTGGATCTCGGTTTGAAACTAGGTGATCCCTTGCTCAGATTGAGGGTTGCCTCTTTTTACAGCGACGTTAGTCTCGTCATCAAGCTCGCCTAAGTAAACATTACCGAATCCACCTACACCAGCTATATTCTTCTCGTCCCAGTTTTTTGTTGCATCTTGCAGCTCCTGGCAAAGGATTTATGAAAAAGCGAAGCCGCTCTTGTGGGACCCGTACCCAGACCCTTGGTTGTTCGTGAAGGTTTGGCTGGTGTGGATCGGTAAAAGCCACAACGAGAAGCTGTTCCTCTTCTGCCAGTCCTTAGGCCTCCTATACCATTTTACAGTCATTGCAGCAACTCCAGCTTGCGCGCCAAACCCCATCGCAATCCTGATCGCCGCAACCTCCTTGGGGCTCGAGCCTGCACCGTCGTCGGCCTTCTGGCCGTCGACGCCGAACCCTCCGTCCAGGCTCCCGTCAGAACCTCAACTCCATTCAAGATGGCGTCCATCGTTCGCTTGTTATCCTGTATGTGACCAACCTGTACCATGATTCTATCTGCAGCTGTCGATGCATCTACAACGTCTTTGTAGCATGCGCCTGCAAGGTTGCCATCAGTGAGAGTTGAGAGGACTAATGGTGATGCAGCGATGAGACCGTTGATGTATAGAGGTCATTGAGATTCTTGCTTACGATGTCGCAGAAGTGGAGACAGACAAGGTAGGAGAACAAGGGGTCAACGTCGACGTGCCACGAGATGTTGAAGTTCGGGCTACCGATGTGGGCGTCTTCCATTTGAATGGCCGACACATAGTCTGAGCTCGGCTTGATGAGAGGTGAAATGACATTCCCATACTTAACAACTCTCGGCGTGACGTTTACCCTCTTCGCCGTCAACCGCGACTGCAGGAACGACTCGTCTGTGACCCACTGACGGCCGAGGGTGTCGTTAGTAGTTGTGATGATGGAACCACC
Source organism: Agapanthus africanus (assembly GCA_030015575.1). NCBI lineage: Eukaryota > Viridiplantae > Streptophyta > Magnoliopsida > Asparagales > Amaryllidaceae > Agapanthus > Agapanthus africanus. Next base: position 4,249,000 of record JASDDO010000018.1, read on the forward strand.
GACGTTAATCCTATGTGCGGTCTGGTACCCAAACTTTGACAGACCGTTAGCAGGACCCACGGGAAACAGGCTGTTCGCGCCATCCATGACAAGCGCGTTGGGAGCCAGGACAACCTCAATGCCGTTGATGAAGGCGGCAGAGTTCCGCATCGGTGTGATCTTGATGCCGAGGCTGTCAGTCATGGCGTTGACGAGGTACTCCTTTAGGACGAACGCAGTGGCATCATCAGCGCTGAAGCTGTGTAGAAGTACGATAGACTGCGGTTATGATTGAAAACAGGCAGTGGTAAGGAAGAAATCAGTATTGTTCAGAGGGAAGAAGTGGAGGCGAATCCGGTGCCAGCCAGGCTGTGTCAGAGGGAAGGTGTAGGTAGCTTCGTCATGGAATATGCGGGCGGAGAGATACAGAGGCGACGGAGGGCCATCAGCAGAAGGGACAGATACGTGAATATCTTCTTTAGCAGAAAGAAACCAGTTGGACCGAGCATCGGTTTTGAAAGCGCGGCCATCAGGGCTGGTGATGTGAGCGTTGCCACCGCAGTCGACCAGAAAGTTGTCGGCAGGGGCGAATGTGACCGTCGTCGGAGGCGGTTGGGCCGAGACTGCCGCCGTTCAGGTCATGTGTGATACCAAAGGAAAATTATATAACAAATCCTCTTACAAATTTTAAGGACATCTGCATTCAATTGTCAAGGCACGTTGCAAGAACATTTAATGAACATTGTGCATTCAAATGAATATATTGCCAGTGTAATTCAAAACTATCAACTGGTCCTCTAACACACCCATCACACAACTATCTATCAAACTATATTGATCATATAGATCTCTGTTAGCATGAAAACTAACCACAATATCTATAAAATCATCAATATAACAATGAACAAAAACAAACATAAAAACTAACCATTATAAGCATTCCACAAATCAACATGCCCTCTAAGCTCCTTCACCAACTTCCCCTTCCACTCCGCGAAATCCAACCCGGGGCCCGTAAACGCAACGCAACTGTCCTCCTCCTTCAGCATTATCACAAACACCTCGTCTTCGAAAACCTCGCTCATCACCTTCAATGTCTCTCTCATCGCCATCTCCCCATTTCCACCGTCTTCGGCCTCGACACAACTCCCCCCACAATTCACCATCGCTCTCCCTCCTTTCCTCAACTTATTCTTCAGTCTCACCCAAGTTTCTCGCTCTTGCAGCTCCGGTATCAGCTTCCCTTTGCTGAACAAATCCACGAAAATCCCCGCAAACCTGCCAAGTATTATGTCAGCTTGATATACATTGTTATATCAAAGCTTTAAGCTTCGGGGTAAAATTTAATTCGTGACATAGTAGCATGGTTGTCAATAGTTTTTATTCAGACTTCAACATATTGAAAATAATTTATTTGTCTCTTTATTCTCTCTTTGAATATCAGCTACTGCTTGATCCATTCATTTTGTAAACACATGATCCATTATCTGAAATGCGCCGATATCCTGTTTTTCTCTATGTTGTTCTTTTAGGCAAAGGAGTTCTTGACATACCCGCCATCGATCTCGGCCTCTAAAGCATTCCCAATGTGAACAAACAGTTTGTTCCCAGCCAGTTTTTCGAGGTCTCCGAGGCCGAAGAATTCCCGGGCCACGGAGACCACGGCTGGGTCGAGCTCCCAGCCATGGACAGTAATAGAGCCCGGATATAAATTGAAGAGGAGGCGGGCTGCTGTCCCCGCGCCGAACCCGAGGACGGCGACGGGGCCCGAGGGGAGGATCGGTGGGAAGGTGGCGAAGACGTCGAAGTAGGCGAATGTGAAGGGGTGGAAGAGGAAGGAGACGCTGTGGATGTTGCCGGGGGAGTCGAGGAGGAGGAGGCGGGACCCGGCGAAGGGGTGGCCCACCGCCCTCCTGGAAACCTCGAGGACACGGATGTGGTTGTGATTGGAGGTGAATTGCGCCAGGGTCTTTACGTCGTCATCGTCGTCGGAGAAGGAAGAGGTTTTGGCGGGAACGGCAGTTGGGGATCGGTGGGGCCTGAGGTTTTGGCGGGAAGGTGTTTGATGAAATGGCCAGGAGAGGATTTGTGGGAGGGTGAAGCTGTTCATATTTTTCTATTTTAAAGTGAGGAAACGGAAGTCGGAGCCTTTTAGGGCCTGTTTGGGAACGGAGTTGGCTTTTATAACCCGCGGTTTCATAAAGTTAGCAGAAGTCAACTCCAAAATGCTAACTTTGGCATGTTAGGCAACCATTTTGACGTTGAGATAACTGTAAAATTTCGGTCCAAAACTATAGTTATCTTAACTTTAATTTGATCAAAGTTTACAAAACTTCATTTTTTATGCTTGAGTCTTGCAAACCATGGTTTGCATACCTCCTATCTTTACTTTAAAATAAATCCAAACTTTCTATCCATCCAAACGGGGCCTAAGCAATAGCTTCGCTACGGTGAAAGCATGGTGGACCCCGTTCTAGCATGAGGGTTATTTCACCTCTCTAAATCTTCCCTAGCATCGGACGGTCATTATTGGAATTGAAATCGGTCATTTCTGTCGTATGGTTGGACAGGTCACGTAAACCGTCACCGGTTATTGCTGAAGTATGTTTTGATATGGTTTTTAGCAATTAATGAGGTGATATAAACCGTCACCCAATGGTTTGCTAATAAGCTCATTTGGCCTATTAAAAATTTTAACATTAGAATCCATCCGGCCAAATTGTGAATACCTAATATAACTCCAAACCCTTGACAGAACCAGAACAATCAAATTTTGAATCATAATCAACCACCTCTGATCACGATTGGGTAAGATTTCAAAACATGGTTTGCAGCAACAATCTTTTGAAATAAAGCATCATCAATATATCAGTGGCATCAAATACCAATATATCAATTAATATCAAATTTGAAATTTCCTTTTATCCTTTAATCCGGACGTATCAGTTGGTATCTCGGTCTATATTCGTATAACTCCTGAACCAATCTTTCTGCGTGTTGCATGCGGGAGATTTTGTTGAATATTTAAGATGTATCTTTGGAGTTTTACATTGGGAAATTTTACCCAGATAGATCTAACCAACCCATTTGATCCCCAAAACTGTTAGGGGCACTCCTACTACAAATAGGATGTAAGCGAACCCGGATCATTCCGATCCAGATCCGTTTTAGAATTCGACAACTTACGGATATAGATACCAAAAATCCATACCCGAACGGATTTTGTTAGTATTCGGATTCGAATCCTGATCTGACTCGGATTCAAATTTCCTATCCGATATGCACTATTCAACTACTAATTACTATTACTTATAGTTTGACTTATGGATGGTCCATGAACTTGATATTATAAATGGACTTAATGTGAGTGTTTGAATCAAAAAAATTGGTTAACATATATAAATATTTTATTAGTTATAGTTATGAATCATGACTGATTATATTTATTTAAATAGTATCCGTATCCGATTTTAGCGGATACCGTTTTTACAATATCCGATCCGTATCCGTATTCGAATTTAGCGGATATGAATGGTAATTATTGTTACCGACAACTATCCGTATCCGTATTCACATCCGTAAATAGCTGCCGGATATGGATATGGTAATGCTTATTTCCGATTCGTATCCGCTCCGTATACATCCCAGTCTACAGCTCTTCAACTGTGATACTATTGTCACGAGTTTCTCTCTCCTGTCTTTCCCTGTCACGAGTCTCTCTCTCTGTCCTTTTCCTAATTCTACCACCAACTTTCTTTTTTATAGAAAGAGAAGGACCATCACTGCTGCTTCGACTTGACATGGTGGCAGGATTTTAAAATGGCATCAACAACCCATGTTCAAATTCTATTGGGCATATATTTAAAGAGAACAACGGAGGATTGAGGCCACCGGAGTGGGATTTACTCCGTGGCGTCGAAAAAATACAACCCCCATTACTTTTTTCGACGATCGGCATCTATCATCATCATTGTTATCGATGTGTATACATCAAATTTTATGTGATTCCATCACTTTTTCACCGTTGATTTAGCAATGTAAAAAGTTTTATTGTCGGTAAACCATTAATTTTGAACCAACTAAATTAACGGTGAAAAATGGTATAATCACATTAAATTTGATGTATCCACATCTTAGATGATAAAGATGAAGGTGATGTATGCTGATCGTCGAAAAAAATTATAGAGGGTTTATTTCTCCGACGCCATAAGAAGAAATTCCCTCCTACGACACGTTAACCTCGCATTTAAAACAAATTCACTCAAAAGATAACTCAGGTTTCGACCATAAAAGAAAAGGAAATGTTGTTTAATTAACACGCGTAAACTTGTTTCAATATAACAATATTATATTCATTATTGACCCTAATTATCACAGCTTAGTAGTTGATGAGCGGCACTGTGGCAGATAATTTAGAGAAAATGAAAAATTGAGTTCATGCAGCTTTGGCTCGTCCATTCTTTTGAGGCTTGTACCCATTGATGCCCTCTTCACTATTTTGAGAGTTAAAGATCTCTCTGTGTCGCCAAGACCCTCTGCTATCATTTTTTTCCTGAAAGTCCATGCAGCTTTATTTGAGCTCAAGATGGGTTTGAGACAACTCTCATATTTCATCAAAAAGTACTCTCACACATGACATCACAAGGAAGATTAGGCCTAGATAGCTACTACCTACTAAAAGCTGCCACATCATGATGAGTTTCAAATTGAAAAATAGATCTATGCTGCATTAATTAGTACTCTCCTCTTTATTAGTTTTTTTTGGCTTAATATGAGACGAGCTCTCTCTGAGGCTCGATTTTCCTTCAGAAATAGATATGAAAGTCAGTGAAAAAGATAAAAGAATGAGAGAAAATATTATTATTATTATTATTTATTTATTTTTATTTTTGCCTTTCTATAGAAATTTGAACTTTTACCAAAATATTCATTTCATTGGGCCTATGTACAAGCCTTTCATTTATTGAATGCTTAAGAGTTATAACAATAGACATCCATCTATATTTCTTTCCATTTTAGGCTTAATTGGATGAACCCTCACAATTTTGGCCCAAAATTAGGAAGTCTTGTTAACTTTTGAAAACTTCCGCTCCTCCGTCACATTCGACTCTCCTTAGATTTTCCATCAAAAAATTACATTTACAGAAAGTCATGGGTATTTTTGGCAAGCCACGCAGAAATTTTGGATGAAAAATTAAACGGAAATTAGAAGGAGGGGGAGGTACAGCATGTTTCCAAACGAATCAGGGGGATATTCCGTTTTTGGACCAGACATCTTGGCGCTGGGGGTTTCTAGCATTTTAGCCTTTTTTAAATTAATGGCATGGCCATGACATAGCTGTTTATGCCATCAAGCCTATGGGCATGCTACATTTTTTTTTTCTTTTTTGGCACTCATCCATATAAAATACCCATGCATACAGCACACAACACACATAAACTCATGAGTTTACTCCGAAAGCATTAATTTATGACGACTTTCCTTCCTGGGGTTACTGAGGTCGCACCATGCACTCTCCCCCAAGAGGGAAAGTGCCCAGCTATAACTCATGGGTCAATTGGGTATGCTACATCAATTGGCCAATTAAGCACATATTTTTGAAAAACCAATTAAAAGCTTGGTTAATTATTTTTCTTTGTGTCTTGATATTTGAACACTTGACCATGCATGCCTTATTATTTTTGTAGTAAGTGATAATTGTTTTTAATTTTCCTTGTGAATTTTTTTTTTTCTAAATTCCAAATTTCAATTCCAATTCAAGAATTCAAGAATAGCCTCAAAGAAATCGCACCTGCTCCCAATATTCCAAGAGAACATAGAATTTCCAACGGTATATTTACTAATTAGATTAGAAAAATCTTGATATTAAAGTTTACATAAATAATAAGGCATTTAAATAAATAAACTCACTTTATCCAAGCTAGTTAGAGCAATATTCAAAATGATTAAACTTTATCGGTGAGCATTGTAAGCTTCTTTATTTTATTTTAACAACTTAGGATAATCTAGCACGTGTTCTTAGAATTAGAATTTTCCAAATTCCAAATCAAGGGAATCAACGTCAAAGAAATCGTGCACACTCAAATTATTGAAAACTTTTAACCTAATTAAAAGGCATGGGTCGCTATGCAAACAATTTCCTCTCAAGGCACCATATATATATATATATATATATATATATATATATATATATATATAGACACACACACACATGAACTAGTGGTGCATGGAGAAAGTTGATGGGATTATGACGTAACAAAAAAGCATGGAAGCTAAAATTCTCTCTAATGGAAGTTAAATGATGAGATTGTGGAAATAGATGTGCCAAGAGCCAATTGAAAGGGGAGCCCAAAAAAGGAATTTTCTTCCTATGGGGACAAGGAGACATGTCCAGCTAAGAGGAGAGAGACGTCACCATCATCGCTACGATTATTATTTTTGCCAATACAAGACGATGTTCTTAAAGATATTTATAGTTTTTCTAAATTTAAACTAAAAGAATATGTTTAGTGGTCATATTAGCATCAATAAATTTATGAGTTATACAAAATAACAAAAATATAAGGCCCTATGTATAAATTTATGAGGCGTATCGTCTTTTGGACTTTTGGGCATAAAAGAGAAAAACCTGAACTTTTGTACAGTGGTTACTCAGATACCAGGTGGAAAGTCTCATCCACTGCACTAAAACTTCAAAGTTGTGATAGAGGGTTGGGCGAATATATTTTATATTCTAACATGGTGGATGAGATGAACATCTCAAATTCTCAACTTTGACTGTTAGAATTTTGTCATTTAAATTTATTTTTTGATTAATAACATCATTTAAGCACTTATGGTAGTAAAGGTTTAATTTTTTGAGTAATAAACTAATCTGGTATAGGCAGAATTTGAAAACCCATGAACCATTCTTGTACACGCATTCACGCACCTGGATATCAATGTTTTTGCAATGTTGTACCAATGGAATTAGGTGGTGTGTGACGAGAGATATCATAGCTATATATCTAGATAAGATAAAACGATTTTTAACTAAATTAGATGGAGGATGTTATTGCTATTCTTACGGGCTCACGTACGTCGCACATAATTATATTAATTTTGATGATAAATTTCTTTATTAGTTTAATTACGTGCATCACGTTTATATAAAATAATGATGACCTAATAATTTAATTACGTGCATCACGTTTATATAAAATAATGATGACATAATAATTTAATTACGTGCATCATACTTGTAAAATAATTATGGTATCGCGTATACGTGAATTGCACATAAATCAATGGTGTAACTACACATTTAAATTTACTTTTGAGATCGAGATTCCAGACCTTTAACGGATATCTATAGAACATTTTTAATTTTATATCCTATGGAATGTAGTTCTAGAATCGCCTAGTTTCTCTTTCTTTAATTATGAAAATAAGTTTGTTGTTTTACCCTTTTGTTAAATGATGGGATTAATTAATGTTGCTGATTACTCCAGACTATAAATGTTTAGAATCTTAACGGATTTATAAAATGTCTAAATAGATATAAAAAAAATTGTCGATAGTGTTTCATGGACAACTTGAAAAACCATATGCTAATGACGAGATGGCAACGTTTCATGACGCATCATCGCCTGAGATGTAGCAATCTTCGGAGGTTTGACGAATCATATGTCATTCTACTGAACAAATCCATCAGTAGTCTTATGATTTCTTTTCTTAATTGCTAAGCCAACGCGGTGTGATGATGCTCGATATCGGCATCTCCCAGATCTTGACACGTGGCAGATTACGTATCCCAGAGCTCAGAAGAAAGGGCCTGCAGGGGCCGACCAGGCCACCCCTGTGCCCGACCCGCAAGCACAAGCAGGCTCTCCTCAGAGCCCCCATGCACAAATTGGCATCCTCGGCCTCCCAGCTCGCCTCCGAACTATCACAGGACCAAGATGCCTCGGCTTGCCCGCTCGCCCCCGAGCTCTCCCACCGAGGCCATCTTCCTCGGTCTCATCGACCGACCAACGGTACCACCCGCAGGCATAACCGCCGCTCCGCGAATCTCGCCATGCGCGAGATCTCCGCCGACCACATCCCACGTTCCACGCCATTACGATCCCCATTAACGAGCCTGTCTCGCCATTAATGGGAAGATCCTCTTATCACGCGGACGTGATGTCGGGAGCGTAACGGCCGGCGTGATTCTTGCGCTTGCCCCTGCATGCTGCCGCCGCTATATAAACCCCTCTCACAGAGGGATCAAGTAAGTCATTTTTACTCCACTAAGCTGTTACTCTGCTCGGATCTTGTTACTGACTTGATCTTCGGAGGGTCCTCGGTGGTACCAAACAACCCCGGGACTTCCTTGCAGGTACTCGGCGCAAATCTCCTCCAACCCATTGAGATCCACACATCGCAAGAGATCACGCTCCAGATCAAATCCCAGCCGTCAATCCCAGCCATCGACAGATCAACGGGAGACAACATCTGAAGGAGACCGGAAAGGCCCCTCCATCAGCTGGCGCCGTCTGTGGGAAACTAACTCCACAAAAACAAAAGTCCGTCTCCCGATCTCCAACCACATGGCGAGTGATCACCCTGAAGATCCAAGCACCAGCAGCCGATGAACCTCCCCCGGCGATTGCTATCAACGCCCTTGCCGGCCGAATAGACCGACTAGCGTCCATCGTGGAGGCGCTCGTCCGCGTCCAAACGGTAGGGCCTGAACCCCAGATCGTCGCTCCTCTGCCTCGAGAAGACTCTGCCCGTGTCAGTACGACCGACCACCGACAAGCTACCTCCCGCGGACACAGGTCTCCCGGACCGGTACTCTCTGCAGCCCGCTGGGCGCCCCACAACTCCACACCAAGATCCGCCGCCGGAGCGCCTCGCCTCGAGCCTCCTCGCGACCCTTACCCTCCCGAGGAGATGTCGGTCAGCTCGCATGTTCCCAGGCATGACCAACACCCCCTCCCACGACGGGGTCGCGAGGACAGGGATCGCCACAGCGGCTCGAGGGATACCTCGTCCGGGGATCTGAGGAACCTCATCGAGAGGAACCGGGGGCACGCCCAGACGCGGGTCTCCTACAGCAGAGGCCAGGGATCGGGGGGTGCTGAATCCTCGGGGTACCACGGCCGACTCGACGCCCTCGAGAAGAAGATTGAGGGCATATGTCGGGAAGGTCACCTCTCGGGCAACGGGGCTAAGTAGGCCGCCGAATCGCTCACCAAGCCATTTACCGAGGGGCTGCTCGCCGTCTATGTCTCCTCACGCAACAAACCCCCAAAGGTCTCTCTCTTTGACGGGAAAACCGACCCGAAGGACCATTTGGATGTTTTCACTGCGGGGATGAGCTTCCAAGACCACTCCGACGCCGCCCAGTGCCGAGCTTTCCCGGCCACCCTCATCTGCTCCGGGTGGGATTGGTTCTGAGGACTCGAGCCTCGCTCGATTTCAACCTTCGACGAGCTGGCCACTCAGTTCCTCGGCCACTTCGTCAGGAACCGTCGGCAAAAGCGCACGGTCGACTACCTCTTCACAATCAAGAGCGGGGACAAGGAGACATTCAAAGCTTACGTCACCCGCTTCTACAACACCCTTCTTGAGGTCCCCGAGCACCGGGACTAAACGGTCATCACGGCACTCAGGTCGGGTCTCAGGCACAAGGAGTGGCTACGCTCTTTTGCACTGGCGCTTCACCTCCCTCACTTATTCAATGCGCATGTTACGCGTATTCGCCGCGACTGTTCCTATTCCCCATACCAACACCGGGAAGGTCGGACAGAACATCATGAAGACTCAACCGCGCAGCTTCACTGCCCGGTTATTCTTAGCAGTCCTCCTACGGCCCCTCCAGCGCTAAGGATCAAAGCCCTCTTCTAGAGGCAGCCGCACAGCTATCCTGCCCGGCTATACCTGGCCGGTAGCTTCCTTATACACAATGCCAGGGATCAAAGCCCTCGCCAAGAGGCAACCGCGCAGCTTCACTGTCCGGTTATCCTTAGCAAGCCTCCTACGGCCCCTCCAGCGCTAAGGATCAAAGCCCTCGTCTAGAGGCACCCGCGCAGCTACCCTGCTCGGCTATCCCTGGCCGGTAGCTTCCATACACACAAATGCCAGGGATCAAAGCCCTCACCAAGAGGCAACCGTGCAGCTTCACTGTCCGGTTATCCTTAGCAGGCCTCCTACAGCCCGCCCTCGTCTAGAGGCAGCGGCGCAGCTACCTTTCCCGGATATCCCTGGCCGGTAGCTTCCCTACATACAACGCCAGGGATCAAAGCCCTCGTCAAGAGGCAACCACGCAGCTTCACTACCCGGTTATCCTTAGCAGGCCTCTTACGGCCCCTCCAGTGCTGAAGATCAAAGCCCTCGTCTAGAGGCAGCCACGCAGCTACCCTGCTCGACTATCCCTAGCTGGTAGCTTCCCTACACACAACGCCACGGATCAAAGTCCTCGCCAAGAGGCAACCACGCAGCTTCACTGTCCGGTTATCCTTAGCAGGCCTCCTACGGCCCCTCCAGCGCTAAGGATCAAAGCCCTCGTCTAGAGGCAGCCGCGCAGCTACCCTGCCCGGCTATTCCTGGCCGGTAGCTTCCCTACACACAACGCCGGGATCAAAGCCCTCGCCAAAGGAAATCGCGCAGCTTCACTACCCGGTTATCCTTAGCAGGCCTCCTGCGGCCCCTTCAACGCTAAGGATCAAAGCCCTCGCTAGAGGCGGCCGAGCCCGACCCTTGCTCGGCTATCCCCGGTTGGTAGCTTCCTACCACAACCGACAGGGATCAAAGCCCTCGCCAAGAGGCACCGGGCAATAACCCTGCTCGGCCCCCATCCTTCAGGAAAAAAGCCCTCGCCAAGAGGCACCGGGCAGTAACCCTGCCTGGCCCCCATCCTTAGTAGGCTTCTTACAGCCACTCCCGCGCTAAGGATCAAAGTCCTCCCTAGAGGCGGTCGAGGCCGACCCTTGCTCGGCTATCCTCGGCTGGTAGCTTCCTACCACAACCGACATGGATCAAACTCTTCGCCAAGAGGCACTGGGCAGTAACCCTGCTCGGCCCCCGTCCTGAAGGATCAAAGCCCTCCCTAGAGGCAGCCGAGCCCGATCCTTGCTCGGCTATCCCTGGCTGGTAGCTCCTTACCCACGACGCCAGGGATCAAGCCCTCGTCAAGAGGCAGCCGAGCCCGACCCTTGCTCGGCTATCCCCGGATGGTAGCTCCCTACCCACGACGCCAGGGATCAAAGCCTTCGCCAAGAGGCACCAAGCAGCTTCCCTGCTCGGTCATCCCCGGCTGGTAGCTCCCTACCCACGATGCCAGGGATCAAAGCCCTCGTCAAGAGGCAGCCGAGCCCGGCCCTTGCTCGGCTATCCCCGGCTGGTATCTCCCTACCCACGACGCCAGGGATCAAAGCCCTCGCCAAGAGGCACCAAGCAGCTTCCATGCTCGGTCATCCCCGGCTGGTAGCTCCCTACCCACGACGCCAGGGATCAAAGCCCTCTCCAAGAGGCACCAAGCAGCTTCCCTACTCGGTCATCCCCGCCTGGTAGCTCCCTACCCACGACACCATGGATCAAAGCCCTCGCCAAGAGGCACCAAGCGGCTACCCTACTCGGTCATCCCCGGCTGGTAGCTCCCAACCCACGACGCCAGGGATCAAAGCCCTCACCAAGAGGCACCGAGCGGCTACCCTGCTCGGTCATCCCCGGCTGGTAGCTCCCTACCCACGACGCTAGGGATCAAAGCCCTCGCCAAGAGGCACCAAGAAGCTTCCATGCTCGGCCATCCCCGACTGGTAGCTCCCTACACACGACGCCAAGGGTCAAAGCCCTCGCCAAAAGACACCGAGCGGCTACCCCGCTCGGTCATCCCCGGCCTGTAGCTCCCTACCCACGACGTCAGGGATCCAAGCCCTCGCCAAGAAGCACCGAGCGGCTAACCTTCTCGGTCATCCCCGTCTAGTAGCTCCCTACCCACGACGCCAGGATCCAAGCCCTCGTCAAAAGGCATCTGAAGTCCTCAGAGTGATGACACCGAGCTCTCTTCGGCTCGGCACATCTGCAGCGGGCAGCCTACTGCCCATCAAACGCCGCGGATCTAAAGAACTCAACACCAAGACTATACAAGCCTGAGCGATCCCCCTTCGACTTCGAGACCATGGAGATACCTTCTTTCTAACGAAATCAACTCGACGAGCGATCGCCAGACGAAGAACTGACCTGATATGGAAGCTCAACAGTGCAAGTCCGAATATTCTACGAGTATTCTTCACAAACAAAGGATAATATGCAAGCAATGAAACATCAAAAGTTTATTCGCACAAACAAAATTCTTTACAAGGGTATTGGGGGCTCCCCAGCCTTACAAGATTCCCGATGAGACAAAATAAAAAAAAAAAGCAGGAAAACGAGGGGGTTCAGGCCTGGGGGCCAGGCGCAACCCCGGGAACCTCAATATCTACCACGGCTCGGGCAGGGTCCTCGGCCACTTCCTCGTCAGGGACCTCTTCTTCTCCGAAGTCGTCCCTCTGCTCGTCGGCACCCGCGAAGGGATATTCGGCCCGGAGCTCTTCATCAGCGAACTCCGGCATCCGGGCCTTGACGGTGTCGAGGGCCTCGTGCCAGATCTTCGTAGTGGCCACGGCGAGGTCGGAGTAGTAGTCCTTCGACTTCTTATAGTCCTCCATCGCCTTAGCCGCCCCGAGATTGGCCCGCTTGACCTCTTCGGCCGCCACCTCCAACTCCTTCCGGAGGGTCTCCACCGTCTTCTTCATGGTGCCGACAAGCACCCTGGCATCCTGGAGCTTGGCCTTGGCGGCCAGGGTGGCCTCATGGTGCCGGACAGCCTCCTTCTTTGAGGCCGTCGCCGCCCGCGCTGCAGCGGCCACCTCCTGCTTCCCGGCCGCCACCTCGCCCTCCAGAGCGGCGACCCTCGCCATCGCCGCCTCCAGCTCCCGCTTGGAGCTTTCCTCCAGCGAGGTAAGCTGGCCCGCGGTCTTCATCACCGGGGTTATCACCTCTTTCTCCAGGCGGATGGCGAGGGCGACATGTTGGAGGACCTGAGATAATCACAGAGAGGTCAGAAAGACAAAGGAGGCACCAAATCTCACGAATAGCTGAGCGCTTACCTGCACGGCCTCCATGTGATTTTGCATATTTTAATATTTAGATTGTTTTTCTTTGAAAGTGGATTTGGGGGTTACTCACAAAAATCACAAAAATGCAAAAACAACCCTAGAACTAAGGTTACCTAGGTCAAGCACTAGACCGCTCCTAGACTTCCAAAGGACAACCCGCAGGATCAATCCTCTACCACCTCTTTATCACTCTTGTGGCCAGGTAAATGCCAAGTAAGTGGGAGGTATCCGCTATACGAATCACCGAAAATAGCGGGCCTAATTAAGTAACCACTTGCCTTAGACACACTTGCCTAGACACCACAAAAGTAATGCAGATAAGCGATAGATTACCCATGACATTCCTCTGTCCTTATTGAGCGCGACGGTCCTTAGAGTTTTGGTCTAGATATTTTTTAATTAATGCAGGGTGATGCGGATGCTCGTCTTGTGATTTGTGGGGCTTAGAAAGGGTGATAAAATCCCCACATAATCTGAATTTGGTCTTTGCCCCTTAATGTCCGTATTAAAATATGCAAAATCAAACCGCAAAACAAAACTTGCAAAAAGATTTTTGAGTGGCGATATTTTGCAAAGAATCCTGCAGAAAATATATTATTGGTTTTTTCAGAGGAGAGAGAAAGAGATAGAAAAGATACTAGAAAAGTTTGAGGGCACAACTTCCCAAGACCGCCGCGGTTTCGCCGCCGTTTGCACACAATAACCGCGGTTCCGCCGTGCTTTAAGGGGTTCTTTGTTTAATTTTTTTCACTATTGCTTCCTTTGCTCCTCTAGGTTTTGATGAATATCTCGAAATCTTTATCTCCTCGCTAAAGTGACTCCAGATTCTCTCATAAAAATCGCACACTAATCGTTAAATATGCAAGATGCGGTTTTGTTTTATTTTTATGATATAAATGGAATAAGAATTCAACACAAATAGTAAGAATAAAAAATTACGCACGTATCCCCGGCAATGGCGCCATTTGATTGATAATTTTTTTATATGTGTGTAGTAACCGCAATCAATAACGGTGTCGCGTGTAGCTAGACCGAGATGAGTACGGATCGTCCTCAGGGAAACGTTGAATCTTTTAATCTTACTTTAGGCGTATTGATTAGGAAAGGGGGAAGAATAATGAATAGTGAAGAATGGTTGTAGATTCTAGATCTACGTCAATCACGGATGTAGGATATAGATCTAGATTAACTACAGATGTAGGTTTTATATTAGAAGGAGGCTTGTAGGGTTTGTTAAGATTTAGTAGTCATGGATGATTAATTAAAGATTACCCATTTTATCCTTTAATAGATTTAAAACTATATCGACAGTGACGCATATAGATTAGGGTTTCTGTAGGGAATATGGTTCCCACTCTTAACCCCTATCTTGACATGGATTTCCGTCCATATCTAGTCTTTACCAAAACAATTGTTAATCTAATCTCTAATCGTGGTCGTGAATATCAATAAATTGATAGCACGTCCGATTAGAATATTAACGATTCTTTTGGTAAAGTTTATAAACTTTATAGGACTTAAAAGGAGTTAATGGATTTTTATCATCCATTGATCTACCATAATCCTACGAACCCTAACAAGCGAAGAATTACTCGCGCATGATGGAGATATAATAACAGATAGAGATCATGAAGAAAATAAAATGCAATAAGAATAAAACAACTAGCTTTATTAATCAACTTGATCAATTACGCTTTGTTCATTTAGAAAGTGATTATAAAACCCTAGTTTACTTCTCGATCTCTTCTTAAGGAGGTAGATTAACAGCTGATAATTAACCTGGATTCTTAAGCCGTCTTGGACTTCGTGATCTCGTCGGTTTGATGATTTCTAGGTTTAGCCCTCGGTCCTTTATATAGCACCAAAACTAGAAACAAAAGATCCCAAGAATCAGGTGTTGTTGTTGATATCAAAACCACAAAATCCCATACCCTGAATCATTGACTCAGACGCGGATCCGCCACTTTTGGCATGGTTTGGCCGCGGATCCGCGTCCGTTTGGTGAGATATTGGCTTCAGTTTTCTGGGGTTGCTTCAATGTGACACATGGAGATCTTCTGAATATCTGGAATTTGATAATATTTTCCGAGTCTCTGCCAGTATTGATTCTTCAATTTTATCTAACTTTATCGGCAGATTTTTGATTCCCGACATCTCACATCTCGATCTCCTGACCTGAACTAAATCTTGAACAATATCTCAATGAATAATGTTAATAATATTTGGGATTATTGAGATATTATCCTAACAATTTGATATGATATTATAGTTTAAGAAAATCGGTTAAGGATATTTGATATGGTATACATATTTAAATGGACTAAATATTATATAGATATTATATACTTATATTTTCCTTCATAATATTAATTATAATATATAAACATATGAAAATAGTATTTTTACAGATAAACTCTCATATATGTCATATTTATAATAAACACCTCTTATTATATAAAAATAGTAAGGAAAATGTCATATCAAATGCACGATATTTTCGACTGGACACCGGCCCATAGGCTAATCTCGCCGGCCATCTATAAGGGGTTGGGGCTTGAATTTGTGCTATGTGTCCATGTCGGTTCATATAACATTCAGCACATGTTTGATTTTCTATAAATTTTCATTTTACGTGTATTGCACGTGTAAACTTTTGGGCTTCCAAAAATTTTAAAAGAAAAATCAGTAAAAATATATGTGGCTGATGGGATTGAAACACAAGGGCCGCGTCACAGGAGTGCAAGGGCTTTACCAGTGAGCTACAAGTGGCTTCTTGCTGTTCTTAAACAAATTAAATTTATAACTTGTGTTCAGGCTTACAACTCTATTCTGTACATTAACTTGAAAATTTTCGTACAATAAAATTTAAGTCGTTACCGGATCAAAAACACAAGGGTTTACAAAACTATAAACAATGTTTTCTAAAGCCCTCTCAACTTTCTCCACCATGTCGAAGCAACGATCTTCGCGAGGAGTTGCTCCCTATCGATCAGTGTCATGCTCATCGGCGAAAGCAGACATGATGGCCCGCTGAGCCCGTATCTTGTTTAGCAACTGAACAGAGCGATTCCTCAGAGGCTTGATAATCAAACATGCCTCATGAAAGCACACGATCTTGTCCTCCGCTGCGTCGAGTATTACCGGAGTCATCTCCGCTGGATGAGGGGAAATGTTATTGAGCACGGACAAGAAGATCATCCGGAGTCAAATGGAGCCGATGGGGAGAGAAGATCTTCTACGAGTTAGGAGCTCGTGCATCACCGTGTCGTATTGGTCATCCGTGAAAGCGAAATTCACCAAGCGTGCAGCAAAATGAGGAACAATTTTCTCGATAGGAACATCCCATGGCTGCCGATGAGCTTGTGGACGATTGCAAACCATGGCTCTTCTCTAATGGTTCTCTGAGAAAGTGAGAGAAGATGAACACTGTTTCAGATTATAAAGAGATGCATTTAAGTCTCGGCACGGAAAATATTATGCATGGTGGAACTATTTCCAAGTTCTGACAAAAAGGGGGTTGGAAAAGAAAATGTTGATTCAGGAAAACCAGAGAAAGAAGGTGAAAAGAAACCTTCATAAATAAGGCAGCACCTCACGTGCTTCCCACGTGAGCGCCGACGACAGTCTTGATAGGATTAAATCTGATAGCAGCGCCTCACGTGAAACACACGTGAGCGCTGGCGTGCAAAGCACTTAAACGCTTGATTGACCCTGTCGAGATGTCTCACGTGAAACTCACGTGAGCGCCAACGTACAAAGCATAGGAGCACCTGATATATAAGAATTAAATTCTTAAGTGACGCCCACGTGCATAACACGTGAAAGCTAGCGCCCAAACTAAAACGGATAGAATCAAATTTTATATGAGAAATATTTCCCCAAAATCCGGAATATTCTATGTTAAACAGAGCCGTTGGATCAAAAATCCAATGGTGATGATAAATCATCCAATGATAGAATTAAGTAACTCGTGCACTTCTCCGTGGGTCATACCTAACTCCCTATAAGCGCGGCGAACCATCCGCCAATTCTAAAATAGGATAATCCGGATCTCAACTCGTTGAGATTGTTACTCGCTGTATTCTGGAATCCGGTGATCCGTGTGCTTCTCCTTCGGGTATCCTAGTACATGAATCGAAAAATATATATATCAAGTGGCGACATCAATCTCAACCCAGAAGTGTCCCAATGAAAAAGTATACAACAATTGGTAACGACGATCACAATCCGACTGCTCGTCCCAAAATAATGAAATACATATATAACAAAAATACAAGTATCTCACACGAGGGACTATTCATCACGACGATCCGATAAACTATAACACAACATCGCAATGTCGCAAAATTGCAAATAACTAATGTGCAACCCATCGACTTGATCGTATCAATTCGATGACGTTAAACACCACGTATCAACATATGCATAAAGTCTCATGGTGATCCAATAAACAACGAAAAATACTCATGCAAATATCTTTGCATCATATAAAATTTGCATGTACATGATGCACCTTAAAAAAAATTGAAGCTCACTGTCCATATCCATTCCCATGCTGCACATTTTATTAACCGCACACTTCACATTAATTAATAATCCAAAAACCCAAATCAGCTAAGAAAAAAATGTGAAGCGGTAATAAAGTGAGGGATTAATTAATTAATGTGACTTTGGAAAAAAAATTTACAGCAAGGGCAGCAAACAGAATCATTTCGGCCAGAAAAAAAAAATGGTGGATATATCATGATGATGCAAATTAGAATGAGGCAAAACCTTGTTTATTGGATCATCAAGAACATAAACAACTTATTAGTATATGATAGGCTCTGATACCATAATGGTAAATCGATATTCTGCATTAACGGACCGTGGCGGAATGAAAAATAAAAAATTTAAATACTCAGCATCAATTTAAATACAAAAAGATCATATCAATTACCACTAATTGCACAAAACCAAGAAACAAGAAAGGGGATTAGGGGGCTATAACCTTTGTAGCATATCCGTTTAATTGCAGAAGACCCGTTCTACCCTCTACTTGATCTGGATCGAGTTTGCACGACGATCTTAACGTCAAAAATGATCCACCTTGAGGATTCTCCAATCCAAGCTTCAACCTCATAAGATCAAGAACTTGATGAAGCAATTTGCAATGTCAATTTGCTAAGAAAACTTTGCAAATAATGCAGAATTTTCTTTACTAATTTTCTTCTCTTTTTTCTTTCGTTTCTTCACAAAATGAAAACTCAAGAGAGTGTCCAAGTAAGAAGTGAGAATGTATGAGATAATATATGATTAATCCCAAATATAGCCATTCTTATCCTTTGGATAAATATCTAATAAAAAATCTAAAGTAGGTAAACATCTCACCTTATCTTTATTAATCATAATAAGAAATGGTTGACATTATCTCATTCCATCATGTGTGTGTCTCATACACACAACTATGGTGTATGTGTATCCTATGCACTTAACTTGTACGTATCAAAATACACACAAGTAATAATATTTGTATCATATACAAATATTTATATAAAGAGAGGGAAAATATGGTAATATATATATATATATATATATATATATATATATATTAAATCAACACTTAATTTAATAATCCGGTCATATCACCATATACCGGTTAATATCATTAATCGTCCGAAACAAAATGTGTATCAAATACACGTGCGTATTCGAACTCTCGCACGTATCCTTATACGTACTCTACATCCTTTTGCTTGAGCCGGGAAACCTCGGTGTGGGACTCTAAACACTCGACAATACGCTAACAGTAAGTTAGGATCATATACATAACCCACAAGTATGTCAGCGGTACTAACTGCATGTAACAGCTACTCAGGTATTGATCGAAAGAAGGTCGACAAGTAAACTCATCCGAACCTTGCGGGGTCTATCAGTGACAATCTCCATACAGTTCGGCCTCTTCATCTAAGAGTGTCGCATACAGAGTCTGGGAGGCGGAAACCGTCAAACTTCCAATAACCCAATAAGTCGTCCCGATCGTAGACTTATAACCATTCAAGAAACTACTGATAACCCTTATCAGTAAATCTCAACTGTCTTGACCAAAAACTTATGGTTATAGTCGATCTGGCATAGCACGATCTCGACTCCTTATATCGGGAGAGACAAAATCTCTTCGATCGCTCACTGTCTCTATGTGCTTCGGGACTGTACCCAACTAAAATATATTTGCAGAACTCTTTAAAGCCGTGGTAGGGTAGTAATCCAAGTACAGTGAGAACTCACACAAGACACTGTGACGATCTTAGGTCTACAGACTACCTTGTACTCATGTCATATTAGAGCTGCTATCTGACGATAGGTACAATACCATCTAAAAGTTCTCAGGTGAGTCTGTCCAATGAAACCCATTCATCTAATGAGCACATGTATACAATTTTTAGTGTCAAACATCAATGGATATGAGATTAACCATCTCCCCGGTCGAGGTCAAGAAACGTATACACTAATCTAATCTGGAGTATCGATGCCCAGTCTCGGTACTCCTTTTACTAGGGACTTTTAAGGATGTGCTTATAAACTACCCATGCCTCACTAGTATGATCTCTATCATAATCCTGGTAGTCAAGCAAAGATCCTACGGGGGTTATCATTATGTATTAGCGATACGTGATAACGAGTAAAACGTATTCACATGAATGATAAAGACAAACCAGATAGTATATTATCATCTCGAGTAAAATTGTTCTTTCATATAGGTCCTCCTTCAATTGCAATAATTGTCTTGAGAGCATCTATATCCAACATGATCACCTACAAGTATTAATCGAAAGTAGTTGCTAAATTATCGTTAATTAACTAGAACTATTGTTTTGATTCTTTTGCTGGATGATGTGGTGTGATTGATAGAGTAGATCTTTAAACGTATGATTTATGCTTTCATCGATTGATATTTCAATACGAAACTAGACTACTATGTACTTTTATATAATTGATACTAATGAATTAAAATATGTGAGTTAGAAAAGAATAGAATCATATAAACCAACCATGATAGTAAAGATAATTCGACACCCTAGACTTGCTTTATTATTTAAAACTCACTTTTACTTTTATTTGTAATTTAATTTTTAATTTAATATCAACTATTTTCGTACTTGTTTTAGAATTAATTAAGATTCAACACCTCCCTGTTGATCTATCCTCAAGTATTACAATTGCACGACTGTATACTTATGGTTAAAATTTAAAGACTGGTAAAATCTCCATCAACATGCCATACATGAGTCAAAAGAAACATACATTAATACCATGATTGAAGAATAAGAATAAACCGATTCCACCGTTCTTTCTTGCCCACTTTATTTACGTTAGAGTTTTCTTGATGGATGGAAAACAAACTTAATTCATTAAGTGTATGTTATGTGTAGGTATGGGACTCGCTTTAATTTCTATCAAGGGAGTTATTGTAGTTTTCATAACTATATGGTGCTTCCATGATAACTACTCAAAACTAAATGTGCTTACATGAAAATAACCATCCCAAACTTTAACTCAAATGTTATATCATATATTAATAAGATATATGAGGCATATAAAGAGTTTTTCTAACATTTTCCCACTTGACTCAAACTATCCTATTAATTTTTAACATATAACATTATTGTAACTATACTTTATGATCATTTAAATAGTTACACTTGAATGAGCAAATAAAATAACTTTAAGATGCTTCCTTTTAACATACAAATAACTTTATGAATGATCATAATAGATATTCATAGTCCAACTTTAATTTGCTTTAGATGCAATAATCACATGACTCAAATAGAATTTACGCACTTTATTAGTATCAAATACTAATAACATCTATATGTCTAGACATACAAACATATAGATTATAGAAAATGGTATACAACACTTAAATCCTTACGAGTCTCATTTTTCTTACACAACTCATAAATGAAATGACACATAATATTTTAGCCAATGGATAAATAATTATGGACTCTATCTTTAGGTGCTAAAAAAACAAAAAAAAAATGATCATGAAATTGATCTATAGTCTTAAGAAACTTATGTCAATACACATTTGATCGACTCTTTATATATTGTTGTTAGCAAAGAAAGTTTTGTCATGATAGAGGTAAAGGTTTTAATATGTGTCAATCTTTTAAGCCTCCTATGACAAAAATTTTCGGTCTTTATACTTGGGAAAACTTCATAGCAATATCTAATTTTTCTTCCATTTCCTTCCATTGCACTTCCGTCGTAATGCTTAAGCCTTTATTTCCAATATTTATATCTATATTATTCATAGAAAATATGCATCATGTGTCAATTCTTCATGGGCATAATCTCATCCTTCATTTTCTCTAGAAAGGTAAAAAAAATTCTCCGATCTCTGCATCATGAGAAAAGTCACTCACACTGAACTTAAAATCCTTAAATTTGAAATTGGGATAAAGTTGTAGGGATTACATGCAGGGAAAAGGAATTTTTATAACAATGTTATAATATATTTTATTGCTATGATTTACTAACTTTATTGAATTAGACTAATGTCTAATTTTCATTGGTAAATTCAACTTTCATGTGGGCAGAGGCCGCTTTACGCATGAATTTACTAATTATCATATATTAAAATTAGCAATTCAATATTAAAATAGAAATCTCTTTTCCTATGGACATAAGAAATTTCTTTTCCAACATTTTTTAAGCAATTTTAATCCAATTTAAAGAAATCCAATTTTTTTTTGCATAATAAGATTAGGAATATAATATCAGATAGAAAATTTATTTTTCTGCGGGCATAAGAAATTTTTATTCTAATATATCCTTAAGCTTTCCTATTGAATCACGTAAATAATTACTTTCTTGTGGCGCTAAGTAATTTTCTAAATGAAAATAATTGCAATATTAGATGTCATATAAATACAAAAACAAGTAATAATATGATATGAAGAAAACCATAATATACTTATATCATATGAATTAGGATGATGTGGCTGCTCTTAATTTATAAGATAATTTAGTTGTGAATGATTTTAATCCGTCATTTTAAACATATATGATGAAATAATACATCCACATAAACAAAATATTATATCTAATATATGATAGTATAAATCGACAATATGTGTTATGAATGAGAAATTCTTTCCAACGAACGTTGGATCATCAAAAAAGAATAGGTATATCAAAGAATATTGTTACTTTAAGATAATGTATGCGAGACTATATAATTTGTAATTTTTTAAAATTCACTAAATATAATGTATAATTCATATAATATCGGTATAGGATAACTTTAACACGATAATCACAAATAAGAAAATTATGTAAATTATTTTAACCCATATTTTTATGGAAAAACTACTGAACATGAGCATAAAACAATAAACTTGCATAACGAGTTTAGGCTGTTACAAAAAAAGCCCTAAAATTTGCAAAACCAAAATCATGGACTAATATGTAAATGCTGAAATTTACTGCAACATTTACAGTAAGGCCCCTGGATTCAAGTTCTATCCAAATTTTGCAAAACAGATCCAAATAATTACAAAAATTATATTATGTAATTGCATAAAAATTCTGAATAATTGCAAAACAGTCCAAAAAATTGCAGAAATAATTTAAATCCGAAAATTGACTAAATAAATTTATCCATTAAAAAATGGATTTTTAAATATAAAAAGATGGATCAATTTGCTTCTAATTCAAAATACGAATTTAAAACCATATGCCAACATTGATAAAGAACATTAAAGATGATGGAATATCCAAACAAAATTGAATATACATAAAAACTCATAAACTTAATGAAGTAATAATAGGTTAGTCTCTGTTGAATGGAGCATAAAAGCCAATCTCAAATAGAATAAAAGATAATCAATTTTGAGAGTGTTCTCCTCTTTCAATAATAATTCAATCAAAAAAAATATTGCTTAAAATTTTTATATCAAAACATCATAATATTAGAGAAAATCTACTATGCAAGAGCTTACATGGTGCAAACTCTTGCATAGCCCTTGGATGGGCTTCCCCCATGCAAGGGCTGTAGAGAGGCTTGCACTATACAAGCTCTTCTATAGTAGAAAGTATTCGACACCAACAATCAAGGAGTAGTGCTATCCGTTTTTTTGCAAAAGGCAAAACTGGTATAGATAATACAACATACAAGTATTCATCCCAGTCAAAAAGAGCAAGCATGTCAGGGAAAATTAACAGGTAACCCAACAAGTTTCATAAATTAACATAAGCCATTTTTAGTCTAATTCAAATAATAAAACTAAAATCTTTAGGGAAACCCAAATATTTCCAGTGACCGATTAAATTTTTTCCTATTCCTCCTAATTGGGTGTGTTCCCATCATGAACCATTAAGGAATTTCTCGGCTTCTTTACCGTTCATCGGAATTTACCCGGAAATAATTTATTTGGGTTTTGATACCAATTGTAAGAAACATAAGGCATGATTAACTCTCTAATCAAAATCACATGCACATGTCATACATGAGTCAAAAGAAACATACCGTGATACCATGATTGAAGAATAAGAATAAAACGATTCGATTGTTCTTTCTTACATACTTCATTTACTTTAAAGTTTTCTTGATAGATTGAAAACAAACTTAATTCACAAAGTGTATGTTATGTGCAGATAAGAGGCTCATTTTTATAACCCCTTCCATCAAAGGGAGTTATTGTAGTTTCCATAACTACATGGTGGTTCCATAATAACCACTCAAAACTAAATGTGCTTACATGAGAATAACCATCCCAAACTTTAATTCAGATGTTATAACATATATTAATAGGATATATGAGTCATATAAAGAGTTTTTCTAACAGGCAGCACAAATTGGATCTTACTGGAGGATGAGCCCCTTAGAGTTTTAGTTGACTGGCCCCTCCGTCGCCGGGCCATGAGAGTTGGCCGCAACCAACCCCAGCCACATTTAATTTCTCTCTCATATGTAAATATCCAACCAAGTATACTGTTTTTCTCATGAGCAATACATTTTCTACTCGCAATTTGTCTATCCAAAAGTTTTTCAAAACGACAAACACCAGGGGGTAAATTCGTGGATAGACAAATTGTGGTAGGTAGAGTATTTTTGTTTTATCACTGTCATTATCTTGAAATCTCTTTAAACATTGTATGATTAGCAATTGATGTACATGACACAAGCTTAAAGTACTATTGACTTGTGTAGTGGTGGCTCATATTCATGTCGGCACTACCAAAAGAAATGAATGATGATGGAAATTTAATATGTCGGCAAATTAATTACATAAAATCTTAAACTTATACATTATAGATATATGTAGATGATCCAAACAGGCCCCATCCCCTAGGAGACATGAGTGAAATTTTCAAAGCTACAACTCCTTTTCAAAATGGGAAGAAATGTTTCCACTACAAAATGTAGGCCGAGTTTTCCAATAGCTGTATGGATGTTGATAGTCAACAAAATGATCCAAAAAGATCATTGTTTGGCTCTATTTAAAAGTCCTACCTATATATTTTTCGTTCTATAAAAATTATAATAAAATTGCCGGAAAGGCCCTGTTCCCTTCAATTTTACTCTCAAAAATATAAACAGTTTTCTTCAGCATTTATAACCCATGCAGCTCCATTTTTCTATGTATATTAAAAGTTTAACGTTGATAATACCTTGCACTGCCGAACCAAGTCATCAGAGTTCGAATCCCATACCCCACATTATTTTTAATATTGATTTTTTTAAAACCTTTAGAATACCAAGAGTTTACATGTGCATATCTCACAAAAACCCCACTACACCCAAACATGTAACACTTGAAGAGGGTAGATGAACCGTCTGGGGAGATCTAGGTCACCGGACTCGGTCGGGAATCGGCCAACTCGGTCTTGACTCGGCCGACTCAGTGATCCGACCGCGTCACGGCCGAGTCACCCCCGATTCGGCCGATTCCGGCGAGGGTCACAACATGAAAGTTGTGTCTTTTCATATTCCCTACGCACCTGCAAAGTTTCAGCCTCATACCACTTCCAGTGCTCTTTAAAAACCCCAATTACTCCACTTTTAATACATTTTTATTACATTTTATCATATTTTTATTTTTAACTTTTCATCTACCTTAACCCTAGCCTAACCCTATAAATACCAACCCTACACACTACCCTCTCACCCCCGAAAATCTTGAGCCACTCTCTCAAAATTTTTCCAAGAAGTGTGTGCTTTGAAACCGAGTTCACGGCGAAGCCCCGACGGAATTCCGGCGATGTGCTTTGAAGCAACCGGCGACGAAACCACACCTCGGCCTTTCCCCCTAGTCCTCTTTACTCTTTAGAAGAGTTTGAAAACCCGTAAGTCCCATCCTTCTCACCTTTCTATTTCTTAAAAATACGGATTTATGGAACCCGACGGAAATCGGAACAAACCGATTTCCGATTCGGTTTTTCTACAAAATTTCACTTGTCACCTAATCCACAATACCCTAACATTTTCATGTTGACTATTAATCACCCATAAACCAATTTAAATAAGGTTTCTCACATGAAATGATAGCTTCTTTGCAAAACCGTATTCTTTTCATAAAAATACCATAAAGTTTATTTTTCTTGTTCTAGTCAATTCCCTCACTCCTAAATATGTTTAACTTGATAAATAAACTTGTAGAAATCAATTTGAATGAATTTTCACACATGAAATGATAACGTTTTCAAATAGCGTATTCTTGCGCTTTAATACCTTCAAGTTTAATATATCGTGTTTAATCTCTAAACTTCATTAAAACTTAAAATAAGTCACGAGGTAATGACCTACCTCTACACACACACAAATATAACCCTAATTAATAAACATCAAAATATAGAATACGAAAATATAGGACTTTTCACTAAAATACCATATTCTTTATAACCTTTACTTGGAAGCTTTAAGTTGTATAAAATTTTAAATAAAATGAAAGCACGATAGGTCATGGACATCAATCGTTTATCTAAACTGTCTTGTGGTATCTAGGCAAGTGTGTCTACGCTAGTGGTTTTTAATTAGACCCACGACTGTGGTTCCTTCCCATTTACCTGGCACTTACCTGGCCGCAAATGACGGTGAGGAGGCAATTTGAGGCTTTTAATGACTTGTCGTTTAGACCTTAGAAATAGGCTAGTTGGCTTAGGAAACTCTAGAAACTAAAATACGGAAATCTATACCCTTTTACAAATAAATACCTTATATTTATAAAACCGTTTTTCTAAATGAATAGTATTTGTTAAACCTAAGCAAAGCGCCGCTACAACCCACCTTTGGGGAACCTGTTAGGGATAGTACGGTTCATCGTGCACCCGCGGGCTAGTAGTGCGAGATTCAGACCTCCGCAAGGAGCATTCGGTCTCGAAAGGTTTGAAATACGACATTTAAGAAAAATGAGATTTTTGGAAAAATAAAATATTTATTTAAAATTATTCTTATATATATATATAATTATCATTTAAACACCTATTTTATTATAAGATAAAGTTTTCACTTTTTCTAAAATTACAGGATTAAAAGTTACATTAAAATACCATGAGTTTCAAATAAATCAATTAATACTTTTATTAGGATATATTCACTAGAATAACACAAATAAAATGCACATTCATTATAACTATAAAGACGAATAATAAATACTTGAGGTGTATTTTGAAAAATATACAATAGTACTTTTTACATAAACCCCCCTCAAGTTTTATAAATTACAATAAGGCCCCTAACAATTATTGAACTTCAACTTACCTTCTTTTAGTCTGACTCGGGTTTGAGTCTGACTATTTCTGACTTAAACATGATTCAAGTCAATCTATATTCTTTTATATTCCAACTCAATACGAATACATGAATCCCTGAATCCAGTTAACAATCTATATAACTTGACTGAACCGAACCATGGATATATTCCTTTTACATGTTTCCCAGTATTTCATTTACATGACTTTACGGTTTTAGCCGTTTCCTGATATCATGGTTTCGGTCAGTCAGTTAATTAATCTTACAATCAATACAATTTTACAAGTTAACAATACAAACAAGACATCGCGGGGTTTAAGGGGTAGACTGGTACGGAATATGTTAAAGGTGGCACGAGGTGGTCACTTAAGACGTAATTACATCCATGCCGTTGTTCCGTGGTATTATCGACGGAGCCTTGTACTACAGGTTACCAAGGTCTCCGATGTAAGTGGGACTCCCCTCGTATACACTGGCATCTTCTGTACCAGGCTAAAAACAACAACGTTAATACAATATTATAATATTATAATACAACAGTAAAAGCGCTCTCTCTCTCTCTCTTACTGTCTGTCTATTTCCTCCTTATCTTTGGGACTTACCGAGCGACCTGTTCGCTGACGATATTCTATTTCTTTCTTCTTTGAATGTCGTCAGGTGGTTTGGGCCCGGCGGAGATCGAGCCATCTGTAGAAGAGTTGGAGCAGTTTGCCGAGGATCCAGCACGTTAGTTTCATTGTACACTTTTCTTTTCAGTACTTTTCATTCCCTGTTATGCCACTTTTTAGGCATCTTTATTTCAGTTGTATTTCCTTTTCATGTATTGTACAAAAAATGTTAATAAATAAAAGTTGATGTTCTTTTTATACTCTTGTCTCTTGTGTAATATTTTATATTGCTTAGCTACGCCTAGCGTATGTACTTCTGAGTACATACGTAGCGGACCTCGTCGCGTCCACTTCGCCGTACACTGGGAAGCGGGGCGTGACATCTGCACGGATCAACAGGCTTACGGTGATAGTGGACGCGCTCGCTCGTGTTCAAACGGCCGGCCATGCCCGCCATACCGCTGTTCCCACTCCCCGAAACGAAGACGTGTGTGGGGCAACGGAAGGGCGCATTCAGGCCTTCGACCTCGCTCACGTCCATCTCGATGTCACCGAACACCGTCGTGCCGGTTCCGGCAGTCATGACCTGTAACGTTTCGAAATATTTTAGATAATTAATTATTTTAGTTATTTATTTAAAAATGTTATTTTAAATTTTATTTTGATAAAAATACTTTTTATAAGTGGCTAGGATAATTAAGTAAAGAGTATTTAGTTTGTAACATTAGTTATAAAGAAGGGTTTTAGTGAAAGTGTTAGTTTTCTTGTGTTATATTAGATTGTGTGAGGGTTTTTAGGTTAATGTGTTAATTATAGGTTTAGGTTATGGTGAACCTCACCCACAACACACCTTGGCATGAATCTCAAGTCCACACCTCCTACTTGCATGAATGCACATCACCTTTTCATGATGACACCTCGTACTCTTATCAATTCATATTTTTCCTATTTGGGTCAGTTATCACACAAGTTATATTGAAAAGTACTTAGTTTAGCAATCTCTCCACCCCACTTAAAAAAGAAAAAGAATAGAGAAGCTTGTGTCCTTGTGTTCTTGATTCAATCCTTCAAGTTAGGCTTCTTATGTTCTTGTGCACCTCTTGATGATTTAACTCAGTGGATCCTTCAGTTGGTATAAATCTCAACTTTTCAGATCTTATTTTCAGTTCTGTTTAGTATAGGTTTTAGGATATCGGTAATATCGTAGTTTGTTAGAATTTAACTCTGTTTTATATTTGCTATATTCTTTTTAATTTTTAACAAAATCAAATAGTACAGTAGGCTTATAAATTGGACCTAGAGTATACACTAAAAATCCGTACCTAATCCTTTACAACTCGACCAGCGAGACTTACATTTTTCCCTGCGCCGTCGGACTTTTTGATGTTTTGGGTGTTGAGGTTTTTATGGTAGCTCTCTGTATGTCATGTAGGGTATTTGGTATACCTTAATTTTATTATATAGTCTTTATATAAAATCTGGAAGCTAATTGCTTATTTTGGGTATATTTTAAAATACGATACGGATATTTCGTGTCACGTTTCATGTTTTCACAAATTACGAACAGAATGGGAGTAGTTCAGGTTAGCCTAGGTTTTTATAACTTACGATATTCTCACGTAGCACGTTTCGTACGTAAGCTCTTGTAGCTTTCACGTTTTCACCGTATCGGATTTTAGCCCTTTTTATACGAAAGTTTTTTTCGATGTTAGGTTTGACCGCGGGGACTTCAGATGCAGTAAGGAAGGGAAATGGATTGATGGAATCCGAATAAATCACGACTTGTTCCGGTGAGTAGACTAAATATTTACCGGGAGATATTGTATGGATGGTGTATAACGCCCGTAACTAGAATTGTGGTCATAATTGTTTTTCCATTCATATTGTTTATATAATTACAATATAGCGTTGCATATTGTGCATCCATACTTATAAATTGTGCTGCTTAACACCTGTTAAGACACTACACTATTATCGATGAGTTATGTTGCACTTGCACATACTTACATGTTACACTACACCTCATCGGTAATTGACATGTCACGTACACACTTAGAACTTGCTATGTCACATATAATCTATTACACCATGTTAGCATCATTAATAAATTGTTATGCACCTTCGTTATTATTATGACACATATCATATCTCACTTTCATTTGCTACTACTCGTACCATAAGACATATTGGATTATAAAGATTTCTGTTTTGAGTTTTATGCACTACTGGTTATATTCGACGGTTCTTCGTGATTGATGTGATATTTCCACAATGGGTTGTTGTTTTTATGATTTGGTTTTATTCCGAATCGAGTGGGGGAGCTATACGGTTGCGGATTTTTACGTCATTTGAACTGAGTGGGGGAGTATACAGTCGGATCCATAGTGGACCCGGTCGAGACCGAGGGGCAGGAAAGCCGCATTAGAGACGGAGAGCTCAGCGAGGATACTCGATACCAGAGATAGTTGTGAAACACGGCAGATATCTGGAGGATACCGACCGATATTGTTGATTGACAGGATCGTTCGAGGAATGATACCTGCTAGAAACAGAAGATTTATGTCGGTGTTGGACACGGAAAGATTTATGGATCGTATATAATGAACTAGATTTTTGAAAGACTTGATGAGATTTCGGTGTTGTTTTATACATTCATTATGTTGGAGATAGTGCCCTCAGAGTCAATTATTGGATCACAGGCACGTGATTGCAATGATTGAGGGAGGACCTATCCCGGTAGAACAGTCTTACTCGGGATGATAGTTTGCTATCTGGTTTACCTTTATCATCGTGTACTGCTTTAGGTGACCTGATATGTCGCTATTGCACGTTGATAGAGCCCCTAGGATTCTTGCTTGACTGCCAGCAGTATGAGGGCGATCATATAAGTGAGAGCTGGAGTCTATAAGCACATCCTTAAAAGGTCCCTAGTCATGGGAGTTTCGAGACAGGGCATCGAAACTCCAGAGTAGACTAGTGTATACAGTCGAGCCCCCGACGAGGGGCGGTGGCCGGTCTCACAAGCCATTGGTGTCAGTTGGATCACCTAAGATGTATACAGGTGCTCATTGGGTTATGAGTACACCGGACAGGACTCGCCGGGAACATGCTAGTTGGTCATATACCAGACGTCAGATGGCAGTTCCCTGGTGACATGTGTGCAGGTTAGTTCATCGACCTGGGGATCGTCATTTGTCTCGTGTGAGTTCCCACTGTACTTTGATTACTACCCTACCACGGCTCAAAGGAGTCGTGCAAACAGGTTTTAGTTGGGTACATTCCCGAGCCACATGGAGGCAGTGAGCGTATCTTCAGGGGTTCGTCTCTCCCGGTATTGGGGGTGAGGTCGTGCTGTGTCTAGGAGAGCCATTACACGAAGTCCTTGGCCAAGGCAAGGAGATTTACTGGTAGGTATTCCAGTAGTATCTCAGGGTGTTCTGGGCTACACTCCGACACGACTTGTACCGCTTTTGGGGGTCTGACTTTTACCAACCCCCTAGGCCCGCCATGCGATACTCATAGACGAACGGACCGGACTGCACGGATATTGTCACTGACAGGCTCAGTAGGGTGTCAGGATGAGTTCGCTCATCGACGTCCCTTTTGGTCAATAGCTGGTGGCCCGTCACGTATTGGCTTACACCTCTGACGTGCTAGTGGTTAAATCCACAGCCATAGTATTGACGAGTCTTTAGAGTCCACCACACTTTCAGTTACTCAAGCTTTCGGGCGAAAAGCTGTAGAGGCCGTATGGAGATATGGCAGGGTCCGATCAGATACGTGCGGTATTGCACGGATCAGGATCGGACGGTTTGTACTAGTGGCCGTATAGTTATATGGCAGGGTTCGATCAGATACGTGCGGTATTGCACGGATCAGGATCGGACGGATATTACTAGCCGGCTTTGGCTTAAGCCGGTCCTAGTTTAGTACAGTGTAGATTTTGTCTCATTGCATTTGTATCCGGACGGAATACAGATGCGGGTGTGTATGCACAGTATCGGGATTTTCCTGTAATTTATTACGGGACCAGTTTTCTGGAGTTGCCAGTTTGCATTCCGTTCCGGCCGGTTTTTCTTTGTTCTTTCCCGGCCGGACTTTTCCGATGGAGGGTGTTATTTGCAAGTTTGCAAATAACACTTTGTGGAGGACTTTTTTGCATAAGGTTTGATATGATAAGTATCTTTGCTTTTCATGCATTTATGTGATTTGATGAGATTAGAAATGATTTGAGGTTAATGTAAAGTTTTGTGATGATTATGTTCTTGGATGTGGTCACCATTGCTTTTCTCCTACACCCACTCTCCTTCATGGTTTATGTATGGTTGATTTCATTATTCCTCAACCATTCTCTTGATGATAGGCCGGGCCACTTCACTTGAGGGGAGAGGAAGAAAAATGAGAGTGATTCATTTTGGTGTGTAGCATTCTTCATCTCATTCCATTGCTAGAAAATTGAAAGCACCAATTTTCTTTATACCATTCCTCCATCTATGGCAACCAATTCCAAAGTGAGACATACACTCTACACTATATTCTACAGCAAATCTTGGGCATGTCGAGCTGCCGGCTTCATGCCCGAGTTGCCTCGGTATTGAGGTGGGAGCCCGTAAAAGCTTCAGGCGATGTGGTGCCCTTCCGGCGAGGAGGCGACGGCCGGAGATCCCGCGAGGAGATCGGAGTGGAGATGAAGACCGGAGGACTCGGATCAGTCGGTATATCTCTTCCCTTTCTTGTTAGTAGCTTAGACTTGTTAATGGTTACGATCCGGATGTTTAGTGCGCGGTGGTGCCGGTTTGCTAAGTCCGCGAAATTAAAGTTTATCACCGTTTCCGCATTTGGCCGTCGGATTGACGGCCGGGGCGCCGCCGTGCACTTACAGTGGTATCAGAGCCTCGCCATTAACATAGTCTAGCTTGGTGTAATGTGTTTTTCTGTTTCGATCGATCAAATGTTCCAAAACTGCATTTTAGTTCGCATCAGTTTCTGTTGAAAATTTTTTGGTCTCGAAAAATTTTTCAGGTTGTAAAATATTGATTTACTGGAAAATCTAAGAGCTCTGTAAAAATTCGACGAAGTAACTCCACAGTGGGAGCGCGGAACCGCCGCGAAAACCCCCTTCCCGCCGCCCTTCCGCCGCACACTGTGGAGATCACTTCACCAATTTTTTACAGAGGCCTTCTGGGCTTAAAATATGGGTTTTGGAATATTAAAATTGGGCCCAGGATTTCTGTGAGTGCTACAGTTTTGATTGGGGGCCCACTTGTTAATTTTTGATCGATCGGATATTTTAAACACATTTTTCACAGTATTTACATTATATCTGCGACCGTGAATGTCACTCGATCGGTAAATCCGGTCTAACTGCTATAGCCCGGTTAGACGGATTTGCGAACTTGACTTTCGCGTTGATGTTCTATGTTTATGCTGTGATGTTGCGGATCGGTCGTGGGGGATAGCCTGGATGCAATGCTAGTACAGTGCTGTTGTATTATGTACATTTGATATTGCGGGGCGAGCGTCCGACATGTGGACTGCCGTCACTGCCTGATTGTATTATTTTTTTGGGGCACGACCAGGTTGCGGTCGATGTACCCGGTGTATGTATATTTTACTTTCTGTACTAGGATTACCCCGCGAAGGGGTGCACGGATAGCCGGGTTCTAGAGGGCAACAAGCCCGCATCTCATGGCATTGAGACGGAGGGGGCTTCACTCTGGGATTGGCGGGCTATTCGCCGCACTCGTAGGGGGTACAGGTTGACCCAGGAGGGGTGCCCAAGTTGCCGGATTCCGTGGAGTGCTGGGTGGTCCATTCACGGAGCTGAAAGGGGCTGCCTCGCTTCAGGTTTTGGCGGGTGACTTGCCGCGCCCGTAGGGGTCTAGGATTTCATTGCACAGGCTATCCACACGACCAGGGGAACGTCGGGTTTCAGTAGTGGCTCTGTGAAACCCGGGGATCCCAGATATCTGTATTGTTCTGTGATGCTGTACATTTCTGTGATGTTGCATTTCTTTTCACGCCTTGAGCGAAATATAATATATTGGTATATATATTAGTAGATGTTGTATATGTTTTACATCCGCGCTAGTCCAGTCCCCGCTCTGCCGTTAGTTAGCTAACCTAACGGGTGATGACGGGACCCAGTGGCGAATGCGGATGGCATATACATACGTCAGTATATTTTCGTTCTTTGTGGTGTGATTTAATGATGGGACTGCGTTGATTCGGATCAATGCAAGTTAAACAAACCTAATCTGATGTTGTTGGAACACTTTTCAAAAAGCTGTTATTGCAAGGACGTTCACTTTTGTTTTGCATCGTGGTATTCATTTGGAATATCCTGCTCCTCAGTCGACGAGGCAAGGGCCGAGATCCCTTCACCGGGAGTGACCCCTTGGACAGAAGTTTGCGTCAGGGCATTAACTTCACTATAGCCGATTACTTTTGCTTTGCACCGTGGTATTCAGTTGCAATATCCTGCACCCCATTCTACGGGGAAAGAGCCGAGATCCCTTCACCGGGAGTGACCTCTTTAGTAAAGGTTTTCGTCACTATATTTTCTAAAAAGCTATCCGTTCCTTCAACGATATCAAGTTCATTACGTTAAAGGTTTTCGCCAGAAACCATTCGTAGCCCTCCATCATTTCGGATAAATATTCGGTAGTATTCAAGCTATGTATTTTGACCTCACGCCAAGGCATAGTGATTGGTAGCTGCCGGATATTTATCTGTAGCATAGATAGATGCGTTGGTTTGGGACAGTCGTACTACTATTTTGGCCTACGTCAAGGGTATGTACGGGTGGGTTCAAATTAACCTGGAAAATGATGGGTATAACTTGACATGTGACTTATGATATTTTGACCTCACGCCAAGGTCATAAGAGCATGGGGCAGAAATCACATCGGGAGTTTCAAAAGTACTGAAACTTGCCAGATATGCGCATACCTTCTGGAGTATGATACCGTGAGCGGATTCCGTCACGTTATCATGTGATGAGAGTTGGATCCCGATTCCCACTGATGAGTTGGTTTACTCCTCGGGTGACCCCGACTAATTCTTCTTTTAGGTTTGGAGGAGAATTTGAGGTACAGTGGGAGGTTTCCAGATTAGATAAAATGGTAACCATTCCGATCTAGGATAGAGTGCAAGCTGAGTGTTTCTTTTCTCTCTCTCTTTGGCAGCGACTATTGACCCGACCCTAAGACTATGACTCAGTGACCAAGTTGACCGAACCTTCTTTAACACCGGCTTTTGGATTGTCAGAGTTGCAAACCTCATTGCCACTCCTACTTTTACCCTTTTCTCCAGGACACCCCGTATTACTACGAACGTCCACTTCCATTGGACAAAACCATCGTATGGTTAGATACGAACTCGAAAGAATTTATTCGAGGATGGTTTCCGGTTCTGGAGAAAACGGATAGGATTATTCAGTTGTCTTTCCCTTTTACCTTCTCTCAGGTTGCGAGTACTCCTAGGATTAGGAGATAGTACACCTATTACGCAAATTGGATAGTCTTCTTCCAAACCTTAGGCTGGTGCCGACCGGTAGGGAATGAAGAAAACCAATTAGCCTAACGATGGTGTGCAGAAGGTATTAAGTTCAGACAAAGTAAGGGATTAGTAAGAGGGCAAAGTAAAATGCAACAGATATTCACGACCAAACCAAGTATTTCTTCGTCAATCCTAAATCACCTTTGTATTTCTCCAGGACACTCCGTATCACTACGAAGATCCACAGTTTATTGGATACTCCATCGTATGGTTATATACGAACTCGAAAGGAACCTGTTCCAGTTCGGGGATGGATTCTGGTCCAGGAGAAATAGGAATAAAGTACATTCAGGTGTCTTTTATCTTCACCTTCTCTCGCGTTGCGAGTGCTCCTAGGATTAGGACAGTACACCCTTTATGCTTATTGGATAGTTTTCTTCCAAACCATAGGCTGGTGCCAAACGGTAGGGAAGGAAGAAAACCAATTGGCCTAAAGGGGTGTGCAGAAAGTAATGACTAAAGACATATGAAGGGATTTGGAGAGGTGGCAAAGAATTATACGGTTATAGTTGTGAATCTGGATAATGTAGAGGCATTACTAGGAATACCAGGATACCCCATCGAAACATTTCAATGTTTCAGTTCAGCTGTGTAATGTTAAAGGAAAACTGATTTCCCAGTTAGACACTTGCTCCAGAGCATGTATTTACCAAGTATGATTCTCATATCTGTATGGTTTTACAGATGATGAGTGGGAGTAAATTATTGGGAATTGGGTGATTATCCTCGTTATATCGGGATTCGTTGTAATCGGTGATATTTGAGGAAATCACCTGGGCTGTTTGCCGGTCGGCAAATATTTGGTTTTGAATATCCGCTGTTGTGCACCAATTTCAAATTGATATATCTGTACGTCTATTTTCATAGAGTGAGATATACCTTTTGATATTATGTCGATGACATTTACCTATATCAGTAGATGGTTAGGTAAGGAGCATTAAACAGCGGTGTAATTCTTCTTAACCATAAGTACAGTTTTCAATTTACGACACACAGTGAAAGAGTTGTTAGACTCAGCGGACTCATACAGAGTATTGTATGTTGTCCAGTGTCCATTAGGACAGAGGGGTTGGTTCTCATACTATATTCTGTTTACTTTTAACTTCTCTAGTTCTTAGACATGTGTTTCGTAGAAACACAGGGTCTAAGTTTTGAGGAGTTATAGGTATTTGAATAGAGTAGAGAACCAGGTGTAGCAAGTATCGGGATTCTTCAAAGTGATCGAAGATGTAGATACTTGTGTATGGTATTCAGTTGATAGTAATGATTAAGAGAACTTGCTTCTCTTTCGGGGTACTCATAATTGGAAGCATTCCTAAGTTAAGTAACGCTGATCGGCCTTCTTCCATTTAGTAGACATGCACTGAAGACAGCTGCATGATTTGAATCTAGTTCAATTAAATCAGTGCCTCTGGTTCTATATTGTATATAGTACAGTTCATATCTTAACATTATTAAGGTACGGGGAGTTGTCCGGCTTATGCTTAAAACCAGACACTGGACAACTCAAGGCACGTTTCTGTAATGGCTGTTTGTGGGTTGACCCAGGCTATGACGCGGGTTGACTTTCTACCATCTGGATGAACAATAGCAATATTGTTCTAGACTCGCCACAGTTTTATTAAAAATGGATTTTTTCAAAAACAGTAGTGGGAGTATGGTAGAACTGGAAGTGATTCCAGAACCGCAAACGATTACTGAAGATTTGATAAGGAACCTAAAGATTCAATCTGATTTGACATTCCATTGGCCACTCCGCAGATAAGGTGGGTAACTTCAGGCACCCGAGAGGTACTCCGGTAGCCTCAAGGACGGTGACAGGGAAGTTCTTGTTTACCCACACTTGCCATTGTTGTTGTTCCAGGCTGCGAGACCCGGCAGGAGGATGAGTATAGCGTCGTTCTAAACTTGCTTTAGAAGTGCACGTCTATATGACTCTGCCAGAGGGTTGTCGTAGTCAATGGGAGCAGCGGAAGCATTGGTGGACATCAGGCTTATGTCTATTTATAGACTAAAGCAGATGTAGCGGAGAAAAATCATCTATTTCTGTTGTGACAGTCATAGGTTTGACGTCATCAGAATAGGGGATGGATCTGTTGAGAAGGTAGTAGGAAGTGATATTCCTATACTACGATCGGTTATACTTTGGTCGTCACACAGTGGTTTCTCCACAAAGGACTTGGACATTATATCAGACATACTGGTTACTAGATCTATGTTTTTAGATCTAGATTTGGGTGGTTTCCCAATCAGGGTACTTTGACAGCATTCTAAGAGTATTTAGAATGGACGACTCCTGGCACGGTAGTGTACCTGCAGGTAATGGAGTCACCCTCTCTAAAGGTGTCTTACAGACTAAAGGGGAGAGGGATGTGCATGATTGACAGATCACTTGCTTAGGCAATTGAGTCAATCATGAGATGTCAAGTACCACACCAGATGTTGTTCTTGCACTAGATGCAATAAGTTGATATTGATCCAATCCTGGAGGAACAGTCGGAAGCAGTTTTAGAACATAAGTGGCTGTTCTAGGGATATGATAACGAAAGCCCCATTCGGGAAACAGTTATCATTCCAGGCTTCCAAGGTGACATGGATGACAAGGAAGTTGTCAGAGTTATAGTTTTTCCTTCTGACGAGGGGCAGTATTTTGGACAGGTGATCCAAGGCAATACTGAGGGTGGCATGGCGCAGGATACTGATTAAGTTCAGTTGACGATACAGTCTAAGAAGTTAGGATTTGGAGTTCATTTATGAGCTATGTCCCATCAGACATCCAGACACATTCTAAGACAGGTTTTGCTCATTTCGGGAGATGGGTTTCTCCGCGAACTTGAGATATAGAGAGACATAGAAAGAAACATCAAGGCGGATCCACTCACTGAGGCTATTCCTCGAACGCAATAGTTTCGCAAACGGATTTTGTGAAACTGACTAGTAGGGGAGTTGGGTGTTCAGTATCACACGGGCTGTGAGTATGCGACATCGCAATAATTAGCCTTGAGTGCAAGTGGGAGATTGTTGGAGATAGTGCCCTCAGAGTCAATTATTGGATCACAGGCACGTGATTGCAATGATTGAGGGAGGACCTATCCCGGTATAACAGTCTTACTCGGGATGATAGTTTGCTATCTGGTTTACCTTTATCATCGTGTACTGCTTTAGGTGACCTGACATGTCGCTATTGCACGTTGATAGAGCCCCTAGGATTCTTGCTTGACTGCCAGCAGTATGAGGGCGATCATATAAGTGAGAGCTGGAGTCTATAAGCACATCCTTAAAAGGTCCCTAGTCATGGGAGTTTCGAGACAGGGCATCGAAACTCCAGAGTAGACTAGTGTATACAGTCGAGACCCCGACGAGGGGCGGTGGCCGGTCTCACAAGCCATTGGTGTCAGTTGGATCACCTAAGATGTATACAGGTGCTCATTGGGTTATGAGTACACCGGACAGGACTCGCCGGGAACATGCTAGTTGGTCATATACCAGACGTCAGATGGCAGTTCCCTGGTGACATGTGTGCAGGTTAGTTCATCGACCTGGGGATCGTCATTTGTCTCGTGTGAGTTCCCACTGTACTTTGATTACTACCCTACCACGGCTCAAAGGAGTCGTGCAAACAGGTTTTAGTTGGGTACATCCCGAGCCACATGGAGGCAGTGAGCGTATCTTCAGGGGTTCGTCTCTCCCGGTATTGGGGGTGAGGTCGTGCTGTGTCTAGGAGAGCCATTACACGAAGTCCTTGGCCAAGGCAAGGAGATTTACTGGTAGGTATTCCAGTAGTATCTCAGGATGTTCTGGGCTACACTCCGACACGACTTGTACCGCTTTTGGGGGTCTGACTTTTACCAACCCCCTAGGCCCGCCATGCGATACTCATAGACGAACGGACCGGACTGCACAGATATTGTCACTGACAGGCTCAGTAGGGTGTCAGGATGAGTTCGCTCATCGACGTCCCTTTTGGTCAATAGCTGGTGGCCCGTCACGTATTGGCTTACACCTCTGACGTGCTAGTGGTTAAATCCACAGCCATAGTATTGACGAGTCTTTAGAGTCCACCACACTTTCAGTTACTCAAGCTTTCGGGCAAAAAGCTGTAGAGGCCGTATGGAGATATGGCAGGGTCCGATCAGATACGTGCGGTATTGCACGGATCAGGATCGGACGGTTTGTACTAGTGGCCGTATAGTTATATGGCAGGGTTCGATCAGATACGTGCGGTATTGCACGGATCAGGATCGGACGGATATTACTAGCCGGCTTTGGCTTAAGCCGGTCCTAGTTTAGTACAGTGTAGATTTTGTCTCATTGCATTTGTATCCGGACGGAATACAGATGCGGGTGTGTATGCACAGTATCGGGGTTTTCCTGTAATTTATTACGGGACCAGTTTTCTGGAGTTGCCAGTTTGCATTCCGTTCCGGCCGGTTTTTCTTTGTTCTTTCCCGGCCGGACTTTTCCGATAGAGGGTGTTATTTGCAAGTTTGCAAATAACACTTTGTGGAGGACTTTTTTGCATAAGGTTTGATATGATAAGCATCTTTGCTTTTCATGCATTTATGTGATTTGATGAGATTAGAAATGATTTGAGGTTGATGTAAAGTTTTGTGATGATTATGTTCTTGGATGTGGTCACCATTGCTTTTCTCCTACACCCACTCTCCTTCATGGTTTATGTATGGTTGATTTCATTATTCCTCAACCATTCTCTTGATGATAGGCCGGGCCACTTCACTTGAGGGGAGAGGAAGAAAAATGAGAGTGATTCATTTTGGTGTGTAGCATTTTTCATCTCATTCCATTGCTAGAAAATTGAAAGCACCAATTTTCTTTATACCATTCCTCCATCTATGGCAACCAATCCCAAAGTGAGACATACACTCTACACTATATTCTACAGCAAATCTTGGGCATGTCGAGTTGCCGGCTTCATGCCCGAGTTGCCTCGGTATTGAGGTGGGAGCCCGTAAAAGCTTCAGGCGATGTGGTGCCCTTCCGGCAAGGAGGCGACGGCCGGAGATCCCGCGAGGAGATCGGAGTGGAGATGAAGACCGGAGGACTCGGATCAGTTGGTATATCTCTTCCCTTTCTTGTTAGTAGCTTAGACTTGTTAATGGTTACGATCCGGATGTTTAGTGCGCGGTGGTGCCGGTTTGCTAAGTCCGCGAAATTAAAGTTTATCACCGTTTCCGCATTTGGCCGTCGGATTAACGGCCGGGGCGCCGCCGTGCACTTACACATTATAGTTACATATTCATATTTCCATATGCTATCATACCTCATGCTTACCTATTGGTTACTTGTATCTATTTCATTATGCTTACAATTTCAACTGTTAGATATTAGTCTATTCACTGAGTTGGCAACTCACTCCCGTTGTACCTTAGTTCCTTACAGGAGACGCGTGTACGCATAGCAGCAGTGCGGACACACTTTTCAGCTTCTATTGCTTGTCTTGCTAGGTGGGTTACATATGCAGCAACCGTCTATTTTTGGTATATATATTTTGGATCTAGTATTACTCCATCAGACCGTATATATTTGACTTAGAACGTGGCATACTTGTTTATGTGTTGATTCGATTGAGTGAGATCGAATGGTTATGCTAGTTTATGCTTCTTCACTTTATGCATGTGATTCTTCGCTTTTGAGTGTCATATTGTTATTGCGTGGGTCGCCGCCGATTGGCTTTGCTTTTGCTCCCAATTAGGGATGCTACTTATTTAATTGTTTATGTAACTGTTTTTAATTAAAAATTACAAAGGAAGTGCTATCGGAATTTTCAAAACTAAAACCAGTTAATTAAATTTTATTTCTTAAAACCATTCGACATGCCGCCTCATCCCTTTCATATTAAAATTGTACTTTCTTTATTCCGCAAACATGTTTTTGATATTGGTTTTCTGGCTTACTCGGATTGTGTCGGCATCTTTAGATGTCATACAATTTAAGTGCCGGTCACGCGCCAAATTTGGATCGTGATATGACCCCATACGAGGAATGATTCCATGACTCGTTGGGCGCTGGATAATTCGACACCGAGATCTCAGAATAGACCGGGCTATTACTTCAACGTCCGCCGCGCTCTCTCACCCACTGAGGAGACGTATGTCCGGTGGTCTGATTTTAGGAAAGACATGATTTCCTAAAAGTAGTATTAATTGTCAAATTACTAATCTTGCGCCTTCTATTTTCATTCTAAATAAACTTTTTCTATTATTATAAACTTGTTGGCAGCCTATGATTCTACACCCTGCTCTCTGCTAATCAAATGGTAGATATTAGTGGAAAACAAATTAGCTTTTTAAGTTTGTGATTTTAATGAAGTAAATCCAATAATTTGCATTTACAAAGCATGGTATCCTACATTAGTAAACTTATGGTTCAATTACATGCAATACCCGCGTTTAAGCATTATTATGGAAATAGTCTAGAAAAATATGATGTAAAACAACTTTTTAATATCTCATGCCCAATACTTTAATATTTCCATATTCAACCCCTAAACTTTGTATGTCTGCATTTCTCCTTCCAATCCTCCTTTATTTATTATATTTCGCCCTCAAAACTCTTTTCTTTCATATTTCTACCCAAAAACCTTTAACTTGTTTAGGGCCAATTTGGGAATGGAGTTGAGCTTTGTAAACTCTGGTTTCATAAAGTTAGCAAAAGTTAACTCCAAAATGCTAGCTTTGACGTGTTTGGCATCCATTTTGGAGTTGAGATAACCGCAACTTTTCAGGTTTAAACTGCAAGTATCTCAACTCCAATCTGATCAAAATTTACTTAACTCCATTTTTGGAGATTAGGGCCTACAAACCATATTTTGCATGCGTCCTACCGTCACTTCAAAATAAACCTTGGTTATCCTAACTTTGTATCCAAACGGGACCATACCAACTTTCCTCTAGTTTATAAGCTAGAGAGTAATTTTTTTTTCTTTTTTCAGTAGAGACTTATAAACAATTTAAAACTTTTGGATGAAATTTGAAAATATCAAAATTATGGGGATTAAAAAATGAAAACAAAAGGTTGTTAAGGGTGTAAGATGAAAAGAAAAAAAAGGGAAATACGGAGCTCCGCGCGTGCAGTGCCTAAGAAAGCAGACACTCTTCACGTATAGCTCTACGGGTTCAGTAAGCTCGTATGAACGTACAAATTGTAATTTCACGGGGTTCATGTAGTGCTCTAATTTTTGGCTAAAGATAAAATGTAATTTCATGGGGCTATGTTGTGATGTGTGGATTAAAATAGTCACGTATTGGAAAAAATATGAAAAGTGTGTGGATATAAAACATAAGATAGGTCATACCTCTGAGAGACTTGTCTGCATGCCTCTAAGACACCAGCCTCTACATGTGTCATAACACCTCTAAAGAGAGAACCGTTTATATGCCTCTGAAAACTAACATTTACTTATGTTGTATGATTCACGTGTAACATGCACGGGAGGGAAAACATTGAGATGTGAGAATTAAAATAGTTTCACGTTGGAAAAAATAGAGAAGTGCATGGGTATAAAACATAATATAGGTCAAATCTCCATAAGGTTTGAGTCTTATTGGACGAAGCCCGTCTAAATTAAAAGCCCATGTATACTCATATAAATATAAATTGTGCCGCCCCCTTTTTCATGAATATATATAAATTTAATAAACCGACATATTAGAAAAGTTCCTATTAAATATAGGTTTTTTTAAGCATACATGTTATTCAAAAAAGCCCTCAAACATTATCCAGCTTTCCGTGTCAAAATTTTTAACTCAAATTGGTTAGCATAATTAGTGTTGTAGGTTCATGGAATAGAAAATCACAATTAATTTATTTCTCTTTCATTCATTCTCTTCGGTCTCTTTTTTTCTTTCTAAATTCATTTCATTCAATCATTAGACCGTATAAGATCCATGATATCTTGGCCAAAACTAAAACTGAACTTCACATTTGCATCATTAATATTAGAAGAAGGGTTATTATCTTTGTTAAGGAAAATTACATCCGAAAATTAGCACATGGAAGAAATTTGAATAAGTTACGGGTTCTAGGGTTCCAGGGATGATATATAGCATATCAAAGTTTTCATGATGATATCCAGAAATAGGCAAGTTTTGGAGGGGTGATATATATATTTTAAAAAAAAAACTTTACATGAAAAGTGTGTTGAAATAAACCTTCAAATAAAGTCCCACAATTGACACCCCAAAAAAATGGTTGTGTGGACCCGGCAGCTGACCGACAAATCGGACATATGGAATATTGATCTCTAAACGTGGATCCTGTCAAACTCATGTCTCAATTAATATTTCTCACAATTCCAATCATTCTCCTTCTAATTATGTCCTTAGATATTTCAATTTTAAAGAGAGCTTGAGCTCATACATCATCTTTGATAATCTAAGAATAAGCATTAAGTTTAGATTCATATACTCGGTGTTGATCCACCCGTATGCAGGACATAATTCCCAAATCCTTTATGCAATCTTTATTAAACAATACAATGAATTGAAGCACGTATTGAACCTTTATCCAAACATAGTTCTCTACATACAAAATATGATAAATGCTCCACCAGGCAACATCATCCAAAACAAAACATGTGAACTTCGACACCCCCACGGTTTCAGCCTGGGTCTACCTCTTCTTGGACATTTTTGAAGGGAGAGATGAACCAAAAGGATGTGTACTTATAAAGCTAACATTAATTATTAAGCCAACAAGAAATTGAGGTCCAATATATTCCTTTTGTCACATCCCTTGACAAACCTAAATTAAAAAGAAATATCTTATCTTTGACTAAAATATATTCTCCTACCATCAATTAAGCTTCCCTCACAACCACCTTCACCTATTTTTCTTTTTACC
Organism: Agapanthus africanus; assembly: GCA_030015575.1. Classification (NCBI taxonomy): domain Eukaryota; kingdom Viridiplantae; phylum Streptophyta; class Magnoliopsida; order Asparagales; family Amaryllidaceae; genus Agapanthus; species Agapanthus africanus. The sequence goes on from JASDDO010000018.1 coordinate 4,292,875, forward strand.
ATTCTTCACTTTTTGCCTCCTACCAATTTAGATACCTTGAAATTCAATCAACTCCCCATATGCAACCACTTCAACCTCTCTCTTTCTCTCCCTCTCATAGTGATCACTATATATAAGAGTGCTTCCATCAATAGGCAAAATTCACCAACATATTATAGATACATCTCAAGCCATTTATATATTTATATCACAAAGAAATGGGGAGACAACCAATTGGTAGTAGTTACAAAGAGAAGCTAAGGAAAGGCCTTTGGTCTCCTGAAGAAGATGAGAAGCTCTTCAACTACATTAACACATTTGGTGTTGGATGTTGGAGCAATGTTCCAAAGCAAGCAGGCAAGCATCATATATATATATATATATATATATATATATATATATATATATATAAAGCCTTTGGATGAAATGGTTTTCAAAATATATAGTATCAGAGTAGCACAGGTCTCAGAAGGTCCTGAAACTTTGTCCTTTGGATTTTAAAACTATTTCTTTGACCGCATTTATTATTAATTATTGCGTTGGAACTAAATTTATTTTGAATTCACAATGTATTGATTTATGTTTTTGAGCAGATTAAGACTATATTGAAATGTATTTTTATAATTCATTTCAGGGTTGCAAAGATGTGGGAAGAGCTGCAGGCTTAGGTGGATAAACTACTTGAGGCCAGACCTCAAGAGAGGCAGCTTTTCTCAGCAAGAAGATGATGTGATCATTGGCCTCCATGAAATTTTAGGAAACAAGTAAATCTCTCTACTAATTTACATTAATTTATTTTTCCAAGAATAATTGTAGGTCAATTTGTTTAATTTATCATATCGGTGCAGGTGGGCCCAGATTGCGGCTCAATTGCCAGGAAGAACGGATAACGAGATCAAGAACTACTGGAACTCGAGCGTGAAGAAGAAACTTAAGCATATGGGTATCGATCCAAGCACCCACAAACCATTAAGCGACACGAAACCGCCACAAGAGAAAGCTCCGATTTCGAATTTCCCGGCCAAACAAGTTTTTAATCCCTTCCCCATAGATACATTTCAAGTTAATATGAATATGTATGAGCAATTACTGGAGTGTATCAAGCCATTAGATCACTCTGAAACCTTGGGATTTTGTGATTATAGCAATATGCATGAGATTAAAGATGAGAGTTCAAGCAATATTAGTAGTAATTCTAGCGGTGGTGAGATTGAAGATGGAATTTTGAAGAACTCGGAAGAGAAGTTGAGATCATTTGCCCAAATTCAAAGCAATGTGTTGCAAGATTACATGCAGAGCTCAGAGGATCAAGTGCTGTTTGATATCTCCATTGAGGAGTTAGAGTGTGGGCTCTATGGGGATTTTGTTTGACTTTATTCTCATTTCTTAAGTATAATATTTGTGAGCTAAGATCAAATTTTGAATGTAGAGAGAGGTAGAAGTTGTGTGAATTTGTGAGTGTTTGTTCATTATGCATTGTGTATTTATACCGTGTCCCCGTTTCAAAATGTAAGTCCATTTTTGCTTTTGCACATCTATTAAGAAAATTTAAATAAATTATCCACTTTAACTCTATTAACGTTAATTGTTTTCTTGTTATTTGAATAAGCATGAAGCTAATTAAGGAATTTATTGAGTGTACTTTATGAAATCAAGTAGTAAATATGTCTTGGCAATGAAAAAAATTTCTGGATGCTTGTGAAATGACTTACATATTGAAGCAAAAAAAAAGATCAAAAATGGACTTACATTTTGAAACGGAAGGAGTATTATATATCACCTTTGGATTCTTTTTTGTTAACAGATGTAAATGGTTTTATCTATTTATCATTGGTTATCTGCTTTTTTCTTACTAAAATGGTAATCGCTGTGAAATCAAATTTCATAGACAATAAAAACATGCCACTATTGAATACTAATATCATAGTTTGCATGAAAAATAAACAAATAGCATGCAACATGCTTAAAAACGGGCATCGTTTGCTTGCAATTTTCTATACCAAAATAAAAATTGCATCCATGTAACAAATAAAAAATTCTTTAGAAAGTCATTGATAGAGGCACATTCTTGTGTTTCACGTCACTTCTAACCTTTTGCTCTTGACATTAAGCACTCATTTGATGCATGTGTTTGAATTCTAGTTTTATAATAATTTGCTTAGTGAGTGGGAGGAAAAGGAAGATGACATTCATGTTGGCAAACATATCTCATTTATAATGTATTGATGATTCTAAATTGTGCACTATATCTTTTAATGGAAACAAGAAATCTTTTCCATGCTGGAAAAAATCAACCATCATATCCCTAAAGTACAAGAAAAAAGAATTGGTTGAACTGGAAATTATACTCATTTAATGAGTAACTGATAAGTGAATAAATTTGATTGGGTTGAGTGGCACCAACTAATGTTAATTCGCATTTATTTACAATTGATACCAATTAAATCGAGTGTCGATTCTTATCTATTTCTGATTGAATTAATCAATCAACTTGCAATCACACATTAATTTTTATTCAGAACCATGTAGCATTCCAATCCCAAAAACGAATTTCTACATATTTCACTTTAGTATAAGAAAACAAGCCTACTGTTTCTGGCCATGCAATTTCCACATATTAGAAAAAATACACAGGATGAAAAAATTCCAAGAGGCTTCCAAGAGGCATATTGCTCAAATTACTGGCACATTACTTGACGTGTTTTTGCCAAGGCAAGATGCCCAATATTTATAAAGCATTGATAGTTTAAGGTCGAGATATTTTCGGTCGGCAAATCAATGTGATTTGCGAGGTACTTAGTTGACAAGAATAACCGAACAACTAGAAAATGTATAATAAAAAATGAATTTTCACTGATATTTCATCCCTAATCACAACTCATTCATCCATTTTTCAACAGCAGTCGGTTTAGACCTCCACTTCATTTCCCCCAAGCAGAAAATAGGTTGTGGGTGTTGAAGTAGCGGATGTAGAGGGCGATCGGCACAAGCCAAGTGTATATTTTCTACAAGATTCTTAACTGCAACCACTCAAATATGAACTTCAAGAATTTTTTCGCCAAAAAAGAAGCAAGAAATGAATTACAAAAATGTCAAAATCTCAAATACAACCTTCATGCTTCAAATGCGACTCTCATTAAGATTGAATAAAACTCTAGCCTTCATTTGTATACTCTTTCAAATCGACCCGTATTTCCTTTCGCCTGCTTTCTGTGTTGCTTGTCCTGAAGTCGATGGGCGATCCCATGATGCTTGATTCACGAAATTGCCACTGATATCCTCTCCAAGAGAATAGCGTCGGGGCACACTCACCTAATTATAATATCATGAAAAATTATTAAAGCATAACGATTAATTTTTTTAAGGATATTATTTCAATACTATACCATTAAAACAATTGATATTTTCACTATACTGCTTCAATTTTTATTACAGTAAATTCACCTAAGCTATGGCCTTAAAGAAGTATTCTCCACTAACATACCATTAATGTATTCTCCACAAAATACCATTAATGTAACGAAATACTTAAAAGGAGTTGGGTGAGAACAATGATACAAAAGGGTATTTTAGTGAAATTTACCCAATACAGGACTTACTGTGGTTCTTAACTTCCAGTTAGGAAAAAATAGTAAAATTTACCCCTTTTTTAAATGTGAGTAAGAATGAAAAAACTTACTGCTTCCAAACAAGCAGATAGAATGGTCATTCCTGGTAAGGCATCAAGACCATGCTGCACAACAAAGTAAACACCTTCCTCTCTTCGTTTTCAAATTATCAATGCAATCTCATGAAAAAATATGGCATATGTTTTCTGTTATGCATGGCATAAATATCACCAGTTATATTAAATGCGAGAACACACGTTGGATACCTCCCTCTGTTTTCAAAACCTGAAATTTTCTCCCCTCATTTGGCAGCCGTTATTTGTTCTTGTCAACCTTTTATTCTCAAGTTAACCCTTAAATTTTGTCATTTATACCACAGCTTTCAGTTAAAATGTATATATAATGGCGTGGTGCTTTCAAATAGTGGTGTTTTGGGTATAAAAAGTTGCATAAAACAGAAAGTTAACTTCAGAACTGTGAGTTTTTCAAAACAGAAGAAGGTATCCTGCACTATACAAGCAAAAGTCAGGGAGATTTCGTGCAATTCAGCCTACGGTTAGATTACTGACCTGATTTTCTACACGAGTCTTGTATATGAATCCTCCACAACAGGATATTGTTGACAATACTATGGCGCTGGATGAGGAATAAGAAGATAACCGAATAAGATATTAGACAAGGAATCCCAGAATTAGGTTAGCAATTTATGGGGTTGAAGTACTGGTTGCTGTAATAATCATACATGCAAGATATCACTCCAAATGTCGCCCACCCTCTTATAGCACCATCATCTCTCTCTTGCCTATACGCTTCAAGGAGAAAAAATATCCCAGACGAGTTTTAGAAAACATTTAATACTGAAATAACGCTACTTGATTCTGAACAAATCACAAATTATAGGATATTCGAAAATATCAACAGGTTCAATATCCTTGTATCTGAAAAATATGATAAAAGCAAATAGATCTCAGTATTATAGTATCTCAAAAGGGAAAGGGCGGGGGGGGGGGGGGGGGGATCAGGCTGCCAAATGCCTAACTGCCAATTTTATTGGGTCATTGTGGTTGAGGATCTAGTTTTAACAACAATTAAAAAAGGGACGAGTATATGAGATATCTTGATAGTTATATGTATTCCCATCTCTGATAGTTGGAAAAAAATATCCTATGATTTCTAGTCAAGTTTTATAATCTTAAAGTCTGAAAATAAATCTCTAAACCAATTGTCTTCTTATCTGAAACAACTAAAATATGCCGAAACTCACGTAATCCCTCAGGTTTTAGCCTGAGAGCTCACTTCTGCACAAACAATAACTGAACCGCACAAGACTTTTCTATATTGAAGCCCCCTCTGTATTATTCTACGCCCTAATAATCTAACGCCATCTAGGAAAGATTATAAAATTACCAGCTTCATGGCCTTTTCCAGAATAGAGCAGAATTCATATGACGTCAGCTGTCCTCTTGAGAGCTAGATTAATATGAATGGACTCAAGTACTGGGTTTGTAAACAATAAGGAGGTTTACTGTATGTTTTTTTAAGGTGATAACTAGATTTTACAGTTGAAGAGAGCTCCATGGATTTGGGTCCACAGAGTAAAAATAGGAGAAAATTATAGCTAATACTAACCACATGTCTTTGTGAGGGTGAACTCAACTGGATCGTATCCCTCCACCGGTATAGAAACGTTAACTGCATATGGTGTTTCCCGAGCCTTTTCACCTATCAGTGAAGCAAGAAGCATAATAAGAAAGTATTCATCTGTAAAAAAATAAAGCACATAATCACCCATACATCTCCAATTTACTATCAGCACTGAAGGAGACAAAGTTGTAGGGGTGTTGCTGCTAACTCCTGAGCCTGACAACTTTACTTCTAACCCTTCATTGGGGTTAACCTGCATGGAAACAATAAAACTTAGGAAAGGTTTAAAGAGTTTTACAAAGATTTGGTTGCACAAAATTCACTCGTCATTTACCCCCCAACTGATTATTAGCAAACACCTCTTCAGTTTGCCAACCAAATCTTCATAAAAACACAAAATAAATCAACTTTAAACAGCACAAACAAGTTTTAGAGTTAAATTAGGCAATAATTCAAGTTGTCTAGTGTAGAATTAAACCGTTTTTCAAGGTTTTGGTCAACAAGCAGAGGAGGTGTTTGTATTAATAGATCATAAAAGTGCTATATGAGGTAAGCTGCAGGAGGATTTTGTGCAATCAAACCAAAACAACCAAAAACATGTGTACCTTGAAACTTGGTTTTCCGACAAGACTGGACAGAGAAGAAATTGCAGTAAGATATAGAGTCACATAGGTTTGTTCAACTCCAAAGCTGCAGAATTTTATGACATGTAAGTTAGGTTGGAATAAAGGCATATATCTGAAGAGTAATCAGTTTGCAAACTCATGCAAAATACAATATACCATAGATAGAGTATCCAATCTTTATCAAGGATAACAAGGGGATTGACCAATTAAAATCCCATTAGAAGCAAGCAGAGTAGAAACTAAATAGAAATATCCTTAAAGAGACACATGTTCTTAAACAATCTTCTCAACATGTATGCCCTAGAACACAAATGATTCATTTCCTAACTTTTTAAGACCAATTTTTTTTATTAAATAAGCAAAGTTATCTGGATTTTCAAAATATTATTTGATTATACATTGTTCCTGTTAAACCCTGCCTCATTATTTCACTCATATATTCAGGGTGGATTATTAATATTGTTTCAAAGCCGATGAGAAAAAGGTTATAAGAAGCAATAGTTCCACAAAACAAATTTAATTATAAAACGAATTGTTAGTTCAATAGAAGTTACTGCAATATGTCCAACTTTACCCCTGGTATGGATACAAATACATTTCAAAACATTGAATTATGCACATAAAGAAAATTATGCCTGAAACTTTATAAGGTGTGTTTCATGATTGCTAATGTTTGCTATGATTATACCTTTAACAACCATCAAAACAGTATTAATGTATAAATCAGTCCAATTGAATGTTTTGTGAGTACTGGACCTATTTTGCAGTTCACAAGCAAGATTAATAAGTATCATTAAATTTGTTCAACAAGTTACATACAAAAATAATAAAGATTTCAGACAGCACACCTGAATTGGCTATACGGTTTTTCAAAGCCCGGCTGAGTCATGCCATTATAGACCTAAGGCCAGAAACAAGCTCAAATCCATCAATATACTGGAAGCATTAAAGTTTGCCAGAAGCGACAGCAAGAAACCAAGAAAGGATAAACACAAAAGTAGGGGAAAAAAGAGAGAGAAGAGTTCCATACAACTTCCCATGATCGAGGATGAAAGCCTATGGTAAACCCCTTAAATACTCGAGGTCCGCGCTTCACACATGGAATTGCAAGTTCAACAAGAGCCCTGGATTCTCAGAGAAACAAAAGCAGTCCCAAAAAGTCGGTGAATAGTACAAAATCAAAAGTTAAATTGACAAAAAATAACAGTTCACAAAAGTAAATTGCTAATGCTTAGAGAGTGAAGAGTACAAAGCAAGAATGCATGATTAAGATAACTAAAGAAATCAATTTGATTATTATTTTAAACCTAAATACAAATGAGCAGAAATTTTCTTAAATAGTTGAAATGCTATCATGCTGTGATCAAGTAATGAAATGGTCTGATAAAGAAACTGCTAGTCTTAAAATCAATACCTAGGTTTTTTTGGGAACATTGTTACTCCATCGTTGACTCATACGATTTTCTATGTCACGGTCAAAAGTTTTTCGTCTGTTGTCAGACATGGACATTAACGTCAAAGGGCTCTTCGTTTTAAGAGAATATTTACATTATCAAACTGTATAGTGTATACTATTGGATAATATGTGTCAGACATAGTATTCCATGTTGGAACAGATAGCACACCAATATAAATGTTCTGATGCATCAAAAATCAAAAGAACAGCATTCTCAATACCAAAATGCAAAAGAAAAACAATAGAAGAAGAAGAAGAAAATCAAATTATGCTGCTACAAGCACACTTGGCTCCACAAAGTCTCGCGATACAGATTAATTAACACTTATAGAGACAACACTAGCATCTTAAGCACAAACTGTCGGATGGAAGTCCTACAATCGATATCCCATGCATGTAAATTCATGAATAAAACAGTGAGAGCCATTTCAGAACCAGTAACTCCAAAGTTTCAAAAAAAAATTCACCAAAAAATAAATAAACAAACGCAGATTCAAACCAAAAGGAAAAGTGAATAATAACACTAGTCTGTCATCAGTACAGAATCAACCATTCCCTCTGCACACATAAACATAGATAATAATAATGATAATAATAATAACGACCCCTATCATCAACGTGGAGTACATAAGTTCTTGTATAATTTGAATTGCCCAAGGTTGTCATGCCTAATAGTTAGACAAATCCATCATTAAGTATTAGCAATCAGAACAAGCAATGCACAAAATAATGAATGCTAATCTATGTTCATGGTTGTGCAGTGCATACAACATGTGGTTGTAAAAATAAAAATAAAAACCTTGAACACAATGCAGAATAACCAAGCTGGATCAATGTCATTCTATAAAAGCTAAACCATTTATTTTGTCCACGGACAGATAAACATACATGTCATAGAATCAAAAGTCTGCCAAGATTGAAATAAAAAGGCACAAAAAGAAGAAAAAAATGGAAGCGTGATATGACACCTGCACTTCGCGTTATCATAGGAGACATTGCATATACAACCAAGATCACCTGTAAAACATGTAAAGCAAAACATTGTCACCTATTCATTTAATGGATTTCATGCATAATATGCAGATAATGGTTTAGATAGAATTAGTTCACATGAACAAAATCCTGCCAAACATGCTATTTGAATTATTTTGTGAAACTATCAGCAGGGAAACACAATGCAAGGCATGCCGCCGGCAGTACCTATATACTATTTTGACCTACCAATGAATGTATTCATCCGCCTAACCATCAAAACTTCTTTAGAATCGAGAGATGCACTTCAAGATCTAACCCAATTCAATATTTAAACTTCAAAAGCCGACAGGAGGTAGTCTTTTATAGTGGTTCAACTCATGCAAGAACAAAGTGGAAATTAAAGGATGTATCACACACCTTTACATGCTCCGTTTAAGCAACCTCCGCATCCGATGTTCAACTGAAATTGCATAATGGAGAAGTTTAAGTCTATTTGTCATCACTATATAGTTATTCGAAAATCAAGCAACTCTAGAATGAATTGTGAAGAATCAAGGCGAGACATAGGCTGACCTGAGTTGCACGGCCCAATTTGTCAAAAGTATATTCACAATTGTGAAGATCTCCATAGAAAAGACTCTGCAGGTTTCAGAGATCATACAGATTGATTAGAAATGATAACATTGACAAAGTAATACTGCATATACTAAGAATGTCTAAGGCTAGGCTGTTCTTTGAAAATGCCCAACCTCACTCACATATCAAGTTCACCCTTCATTAAACACGATTTCTATTTTTAAAAAATACAAAAACCTTTGTTAAACCTTCTTATTATGTTTTGTGATTAATTGCAAGCAACTACTTGTGTTATCTGAAAAAGAGAGAATTTTAACAATTTTCTTATTATAGCAACACGTGCGAAATGAGGATATTCGTGCAAAAGTTGGTGTAGCACCCGTAGAGGAGAAGATGCGGGAAAACCGGCTAAGATGGTTTGGTCATGTGCGACGCAGACCTATGGAAGTACCGGTTCGACGAATAGATACTCTCGATATGGGCAATGGCAAAAGGGCAAAAGGAAGACCGAAGAAAACATGGATGGAGGTGATACGAAACGATATGGTTGCCAAAGGACTCAATGAAAGTATATTGTTCGATAGGAGTGAGTGGAGGCAGAGGATTCATGTGCTGGACCCGGCGTGGTTCTCATGTTGGTTCATGTAGCCTACCCCATATGCTTGGGATAAAAGGCTCAGTTGTTGTTGTATAGCAACACGCGCGCGCACACACAGAGCCCAAATTATAGGTTGCTCATTTTGGTTTTGAAATATATAAAGTAATACAATATTAGCCTATGAAAACATAGTCTCTTACTTGAACAAAGTTCACAGATCCTGAACCTGCTACAAAGTGATTTGAAGCTGTATATCGGCCAAAATCAACATAACCCTGCACAGTTGAAAAGCTAATAAAAATTCTATTATTTAGATCGTGAAATGAGCAGCATATATAATCAAGGCTTAATTCCAAAAAACTACCAAACATTTTGGCCTAATTACGAGAAACTACCAAATTCTTCTTAAATACACAAGAAACTATCACAAAACTTTTCAAAAACTCCATGAAACTACCACATGACTTTCAAAAACTATGAAAAACTACCCACATCACCAATGGTTAGAAGAAACTACCATAAAATTTTCAAAGCATGGTAGTTTCTTGTAATTTTGAAAAAATTTGGTAGTTTCTCGTAATTAGGTGTCACGCCCCGCTTCCCAAAATGTGGAATACAGGAAGCGACGAAGACCAGCCGTGCTACCTACGGTAAGGAAAAATCCTTCCATAGTCACATAAGGCTGTCTAGATTAACCTGTCAAAAATAAAATCCAATACCAAAAGAAATAATACTGATAATCATGCTGCAATGAAACCACAAGAAATCCTAAGAATGGGTCCACTAGATAATTGATGCAATTAAAGATCCAAAACAAAAGATTCGGAATAAAATAAGATCCGAAAGAGATACAAAAGTCCTAATGTCCCATAAGGGCGCACATGTTAAAGGCTAAAAGTAAAGGAAAATAAATCTACGATTACTGATCTTCAACAAAGTCCTGATAGCCGCTCTGATCCTGCTCAGCCAGCAGATCTGTCTCTAAACCTGAGATGGCAAATCTCAGGGATGTCAGAACATCCCAGCAAGTACTCAACATATAAAGTGTGTGTAGCATAATAACAAGAATATATAAAAGTGAAGCCCGGTGCGCAAGAAAATATGTATATAAGTAATTAAATGTACTAACACTATGAAACATGTATGTAAGGGATCATGACATAACCTAACTGGCCACTAAAAGGTAAACTATCCTATTGTAAGCTTGAGTGTGTGCGTCAACCTCTGCAGGAGTATTCCTAACCCAAGAGTGGTGCCCCAGGGGCTAGGAAACACGGGCCCAACTGTGGAATGAACAAGAGACCGCTATAGCCCGGTACGAGCTGTGATCATGTGACCGCTATAGCCCGGTACGAGCTGTAATCATGTGACCGCTATAGTCCGGTACGAGCTGTAATCATGTGACCGCTATAGCCCGGTACGAGCTGCCGGTATGGGACTCCTGAGATCCTGTTATACAACGCACACTCAAACTACCCCAACACCCACGTATTTATAGCTGCTATGGTAAAGATTAAAATCACTAATTAAGAATGCTGAAAAGACAAGAACTTGTAGTATGGTAATTGTATGGAAATAAAACTGGTGAATAGTGGTGTGTCATGTCATGTAATTCAGCATTCAAATTAGAGAACTTGTTTTAATATTAGTCTGGAGCAATGACAGGAACTTGTAGTATGGTAATTGTATGGAAATAAAACTGGTGAATAGTGGTGTGTCATGTCATGTAATTCAGCATTCAAATTAGAGAACTTGTTTTAATATTAGTCTGGAGCAATGAGTAATCATAGCATGTCAAGTACAATACTTATAAAATGATAGTGTTCATAAACAAGAATAACATGTTAAGGTTTCTCAAGCATACCGACAATAATAGTCCAAGTAAAATGTTAAATATAGATGATAGGATATGATAAGGTCAAAAATATAAACAAGACTCAACATAAATATGCAAGTATCTGTGTTTAACATCCGGCTTTATTTATTGAAAAGAATAATAAACTGAAATATGGTTTTAAAGGGTTAATATAGTTAAATAGGAATGACAAATTACAGATGCATAAAGCAGATAGTGGTAATAGTATAATTACGAGATAATAATAAGTAAGATAAAATAAATGACAGATTGACTAGTCATCATGTAAGTGCTAATAATAAGTTTTATAATCATGTGGTAATAGAAAATGTTAATACAAATTATAGTATCAAAATAATTTATATGATTAGGGCACATAGAGTGCAGCGATATTATAATGAGTGATAATGTAGAAAGTTTAATTTATATATATAAAATATTAAGCCCAAAGCGTTTATTGATTAACAGTAATAATGGTATATTTTTATGTTTTAGATTAGGATATAAGTGTTGATATTTTGCATGCTAGTGTATACCAATATTGTTGCAACAGAAACATATAATTACTTATAAAGCTTTTTTATATATTAAACCACATTTACATGTTAATAGTTATTTTATTACGTTTGCATTTTTACAGTTGTTCACTTGATGAAAAGATTAATAAGTATTCTAAATTCTAGGGTTTTCATCATATATACAAGTATTATAGGATATATTAATAAAGCGGCAAAATATTACAATTTTATTTAAATATTATAAGTTAATAATTTATTTAGAGAATTGCCGATGTTACATCGACTAAAAAAAATGAAAGAGTAAGAGTACTTGCCTCGGAGACAGATAAACACGACGACACGAAGAACAACTCCAAGGTTTGATTGCTCGGCTAATTTTGAAGAAGAAGAAAATATTGTGATGGGAAAAATAGAAGGTTGATTTATATGAGAAGGGGAGAGATGATAATAATTAGATTGTTATTTATAGAGAAGAGAGATGTTTAAAGATTGGAGAGAGTATTATAATTGGAGAGATAAATATTCTGATGAGATGAGATTTGGATTTGATTTTATAAAAGAGAGATATGATGGGTTGTTATATACTTCTATAAGATATTAGAAAAGTTGTATATATACATATTAGTTTGTATATAGCTAGAATAATAGAAAAGTATATGTATATATACATATTAGTAAATAGTGAAAATATATGTAGATATGTATATGGTCATGGGTCAATGAAAATAAATATAATTAGTTATATATATAGGATTTTATGATATCAAACAACTAAAATATATTTTCAGTTAAACTATCATAACAAAATATCTTCAATTATATATATATATATATGTATGTATATAGATTTGTAGAAAAAAATAATTAAAGAGAATAGATTTGAGAAAGAGAATCTGCCGAGAGAGATTAGATGAGCGATTGTTAGGACAAGGATTAATAAAAGATTTAAAAAAATATATTTGGTTTGGTAAAATTATTTAGTTTGGAGAGAGAAAATATTTGTTTTAAAAAGAAACAAGTTATCAGGTGAGACATATATGGTGATTGGAGAGAGAAAATTGAGTTGTTAGTTTAGTAAAAATATTTATATGGTTAAAAGATTTAACAGGGGCTCTCATGACTTTTCAAAATTAAATATTCTAACCAAATAAATATCGTAAGACAAAATATCTGATAAATAGAATTTAAAAATGGGTAAAATCTTATGTATATGTATTGTTTAAAGAAATACCAAATAAAATATCTTTTGTTTAAATTATGATACTAAAATATAAATATGGTTATAAAATAGTGTTAGACAAATAAATATTTAAATACTAATAATATGCATATTTAACAAACTTGAAAAAACCATAATTATATGCATATATCTTAATTAAAAGTATTAAACTCCAAATTAATAATAATAAAACAAAGCCCAATATATCCAAAAAGAAAAAGGAACGTACGATCAGATAAGGGTGTTACATTAGGCCAAAGTATAATCAAATGCATCTTCATAGATAGAGGCGCTAAAAGAGAGAGAGATTCTTAGTTGTTTTTGAGAACACAATATAAACTTTTAAAAGTCACTCTGTAATGCTTTTTTTCTTCTTTTTTTATAGAAGACTCTGTAATGCTTTTTACATGTAGAGGAAATGAGAGGATATATTCCCAAGCTGCAACCAGGAATAGGAGGGTATCTATTATATGCAACCACAGGTCTGCATTTAGACATATCATCTGTAGAAAGATTGTGTTCTCTCTCCTACTTGGCATAGTTAAATCATTATGGTGGTGGTAGATGGACTGGAAGACAAATGCAGAATTTCCCCTTACCAGTTGCTAGAGTATCTCTTTTATAAATCGATTGACCAATATTAAGGTTTTTTTTTTAAATTACTCCATTGTAATTTCAGTGGATGTGTCCTGGACAAATATGAGGTTATACTTTTATTGAATAGTCTAATGCTTTTCTCATGATACTCCTCATTAACAAAAATGAAACCGCTAGATAAAACAGGCTCTTCTGATACTCCTCAGTAACAAAAACGAAACAGCTAGATAAACCAGGCAGACGGTGTTCACACGAACGATTGCATAAAGCAAATGGAAAGGAAAAAACTCGAAAAGGTTACGAAGGACCAGCAGGCATTTTATTTAAGCAAAAAGGACAGGATGTATAAAAGAAAAAGAAAAAAGGATAATTCAGTAGACAAAAATATGTGAACTGGAACTTCATTGGACTCGATAAGATAATCAGATTTTTCAAATTAATTGTGAAAGAGACCAACAATCTTTGGCAGCACATTCATTTCCTCCATGATAATGCACATCTTTGCAGAACACCACATGATGCCAATACAATTGATCATTGATACTGTTTTACAACTGTTTGGGAACATTAGAAATGGCATACCAGATAGGAATACGTAGCAATAATAAAAGAAGTGGAAAAAATAAGAAAGAGCACACTAAAACACGTGTTGATGATGGGCTTTGAGGAGTAAGGTTCAGCTTAATCCCTGAACTCCCTCTGAAAATATTTTGCTAGACAAAAGGGGCCATATGGGAAGACAAGTCAAAGGATGTCTGTGTATAGTACAAATGATGCTATCAAAAGCTTGGTTGGTGAAATCCCATTGACAATTTACATGTTTACAGATATCGTGCACATGCACGCCTCATACATGCATACAAGTGCTGTGTTTTCTGTATAGAGAGTTAGGCGATTGCAGACTGATTTTCACTTGACCTTGGGATCCATCAATTAGATCAGAGATGACATTATAGACTGATTTCCATTTGTTTGTACTAAAGGGCTGGTTGATGTTTTTGAAGTTTGTACAAAGATAAAAAACATAAGGCTATTATCATCATACTCAAATTAGATCTGTTATTGTATATAACATTATAGCACTATGCTCAAGATGTTCAAAGTCTATATAAACTAGCAGGTATCTTGCGCAAGCGCAGGATGTAGTTATTTATATTGTTTAAATCAAATTATACTGATGTAAACCATATTTTCAAGTACTAATAATACGTGATATAACCTAGTATATTAACTATATATTGAAAAAATGAATATTTGATAGCTTGTTATTCAATCCTCTATTCGATGTTTACCAATATTGTTGCAATGTTCCTAACTTCTTTTGTTTTTGCTTCTAACTATTTTTGATTTCGAACTTGCTATATACAGTAAAACCTCTATACAGTAATATCCTTGGGACCGGGGAAAAATATTACTATAGGGGGGTTATTCTTAAGTAGAGTTTTATATATAAAAGAAATCATGGCGGCAATAAGGCAAGAAGCGCAAGGTGATAATCCGGAAGACGATAGTGTGGAAATAGAAAAGGTGTCATGTCGAGAAGCTTCAAACATGTTGGATAAGTTAGAAATGTTTTGGATTCAACAAGAAGGTGATTGTGGTGACGAGTTACTACGAACTCGCAAGTTAAAGGATATGGTAGTAACTCAAAAAATTAAGTCATTGTCCCAAACAACTTTGAATAAGTACTTTATGTCATCTTAAGTTCAATTGTGTAGTTAAGTAATTTATGTCATCTTAAGTTCAATTGTAATAGCCAAGTAATTTTATGTATTTTTTATATATATAAAAAATTATTTAAAATTTAATGCCAATTTATTACTATATAGAGGTAAATTAGTACAGGCGGGACTTGGAAAAAGTATGGAATATCACACTGTGGAGGTTATTCTTATTTATAACTGGTCCCGAGTCGGGACCGGGACTTTTTATCACTATAGGGAGGTTATTCCTATATAGAGTATTCCTATACGGAGGTTTTACTGTATCAATATTTCCATGGTTTTATTTTCACAATTCAACATTTATGTTATATTATTCTGAAATTTGAAATATATATATTTAAGTAAGTTACGGATTAGTTATCAATAAGTAGGAGGGAAGAAAATGTAATTTTTTAGGAGACCGGAGTAGAATGGCTATGGCCACATGGTGCTCCCAAATGAGAGGTCGTCTTTTTAAGAATCATATATGGTAATAGTTACTTCCCAAAAATAATAATGCATGTAGGGAATAAAAGAAATTTTTGGTAAATTCTAAAGGTTTTACAAAGCAAACAATGTTGTTATTTTTTCAAAATACACAATATAAGTGTACCTTGTGCTTTTGTAGAAAGGTTGTCAAAAATCATCTTCTTAAACTTCTATGCATCGAAGAAAAATTAAATAGTGATAACGAAATTGAGAAGAAAATAAAATCCAGGATGTTTATATAGAATAGATAGGTGTGGATTGGGTTTAAAGAAAATCGTATTATTGTAATGCATTATTGAATTATTTCTTAAAAAATGGTCATGCACTATTTCTCTGTATAGTTGATCAAATAATTCTCACGCATAATTTACCGTTTTCTATTAAAAATTTTATGACGCCCAACAAATTATACCAAGTTCAATCCAAAGCCTACATGCAAAATATTTTATTGAAGGGTTCAATTTAATCCTCTAATTAAAAATACTTTAATGCATGGGGATCACCAATTTGTTTTCTTTGACAAGTAATGCTAAATTTATGTTTTGAATAAGTGATTTCATTATATTTGATTAGATTAAGTAAAATTAGTTAAATCTAGAGATGTGAACGGATTGAATCCAGAGTGGATATAAGCATTACTATATCCGTATTAAGTACTTGTAGGCGGATAAGAATACAGATACGGATAGTTATGTAAAATGAGAGCTGATATCTATGCTTGGTAGAATGCAGATATGGTTATGAAACAAATATTTAGAAAGAAAATAACTTAATATTTTTTTATATCTGATGTGGATATGGAATGTATATAGGTCTTACCATATCCGTATTAGAGCCTAAAAGATGTAGCTACAAATACAAATAGTTTTCAGAATTGAAAATTACTATCTATATTTGATATAAATCAGATACAAATACGAAGTTAGCTTTAAATTTTTCGTAGCTGTCTACATTCCTAGTTAAATCTAACAAAACTAAGGTGAGGTATGTCCGGTGATTGCACATTATGGTTAATTCTTAATTAGAGAAGTAAATCCTAATCTCAAATGTTGCATTTATATTATTAAAAGTTAAAACTAATTATAATTTGGGGATCACCAATTCAAAGTAAGGGTATTGATGGATGCCAAGTTGGTCACATGCAACTTTTTATGATGCTACCAAACAAAGTTAATGATTTCAAAAAATAGAAAACAAAGTTAATAAATTTGAGTTGGACATAGATGTCAATAAGTGTAAAGTTCACTTTTTTACCTACCCCTAACCCAATCTTATAATGTTATATAGATTATTCCATCACTCCATTGGTAGCATATGTTCTTCCGCCTCTGTTATGACATATAGGCATCAGTAATTTGTCAGTACTACGTAACTTTCAGGAAGACATGCCTACATGGATGAACTAGGCTGAGGTTATATTAATGCCTACTTAACAAACCGATAATTATCAATACGGAACTAAGGAGTATAGTTCCACTAAGATACTGATGAGTTCAAATGATATACCAACTGAGATCTGCTCTCAACATCTTTGCAAAACCGCACAACCAAATCAGCTTCCTGTTTCAATACAATGGGCAGAAACTATGAGTTTCTGAAAGAAAATAAAACAGGTAAAGCTTGACATCTAATATTTCAATGACACATCTAATCCAGAGATTTCCATGATTGAAGAACAGCAGAATCTTAAAATATGAAGTAAGAACAAGAAGAAAGAACAAGCTCAGCACCAGAGAAGAAAATTAAATACAGATACTCTCAGCGTAACATGTCATTGTCGGATTTAACAGCCTTTTGATATGCTTAACTAACACCTCATAGATGCTAACAGTATCCTGAGTTTCTTCAAGGCTTAATTCCAAAAAAAAACCCAAACATTTTTGCTAAACTACGAGAAACTACCAAAAACTTGTAAAATTATGAGAAACCACCATAGTAAAAAAAATTATTGTTTTTTGGCAGTTTCATGCAATTTATTGCTGATGTGTCACTTTATTTATGGTAGTTTTTCATAGTTTTTGAAAGTTTTACGGTAGTTTCTTGTGTATTTTAAAAGTTTTTTGTATTTCTCGTAGTTTAGCTAAAATGTTTGGGAGTTTTTTGGAATTAAGCCTTTCTTTAATGATTCTTAGAAATTCAAATATGATAGCAAATTGTATCTTCAATGCATTCAAGGAAAACCAATCAAACTTAAAAAAAAATTTAAAAATCAGTGCTTGTAAAGGAAAAAATAGCTCAGCATCACTGCAATATTCGGATGGAGTTCCCATATGTTTCAATTACCATACACAAGAACATCGTTCATTCAAGCATGTCAATTTTATCAATTCTGGATGTCATCCCATGTAGCTCTCATAGTGAATTTATTTAAACCATGCAAAAAAGGACACTAATTAGTTTCACATAATCTCATCATTTAGAAGGAAACTTTCAAAATTACCAGTCTAGAGTTCGCTGAAACTAGCTACTTTAGCAATTCATGAGAAGGTAGCCCCAAAAAACAATTAAAGCGAGAATTCATTGAAATTTGTTAAGTTTTACATATACAAATTTATACCTATAAGAGAGATCATTCCAAAGCCTGAAGTAGGAACAAAAGACTTTTCAAGGAAAATCAAGGACAAACATACAGCTCTTACCTTCCCTTCGTATTCAAAAGGATGACCAATCCACTCTGTCTGAGTAGCAGCTGAGGATGAAACAGCTCATGAAATACTTATGCTCAATATTGTTATAAATGAGTAAGGGTGAGTGCATGTGTGTTTGTTTCAGTATGTGCAGATGAACATATAGGATACAAAGTCTAAGAGGTAACTGCTGTTGTCAAGGGCATAGCAATTTGAATTTGGCACCGGAACAGCGGCAGCAAGTGGCGAGAGCAAAAATATGGCTGTTAACACAGTAAATAATGCATCAGTCAGGTAAGATAGAATAAATACTGTAACAAATGGTCTGGTACAAGATTAAGATAATAACAAATTTATCTGATATGTCAGTGCATCAGGTAGAATAGCAATATTGTTGTGGCCCTGGACCACAGATACACAATCTAGGTCCAAGTCTGGGCTATTAATAATAAAATAAAATTTGTTTATAAAAGATCATATATGCAACTTTAAGCACCAAAGGGATAGCCTTGAGCTGACATGACTCACTGGTTCAACATCAGTAAGCTACTATGCACTCCAAATAGATTAACTCATCTCCATGCATCGAAAAACACACATGACAAATTCCTAGGAAATTGGAAACCCCAGAATATCCCTTCATATCAATTGGTTAATTTATATTTTCCAGTCTATGTGTTTGTGTGCGCACGTGTGGTTTCACTTACCCTCCTATCGGTGTTAACCTAATAGGCCGATAAACTAATATATATTTGTGATCAAACCACAAAAAATAATAATCTTCATGTATTCTCTCTCCCTCCATCTCCCTCTCATCTTATATTGAAAGTAAATCTCGCTTTAAAATATTTTCAAATACAGGGAGCCGATCAATTGAGGCCGATGCTCATTTTATAAAATTAGGCCAACTCCTCATACTACCAAACCTTTTTATTTCTCACCGATCCGACCGGTCATCATGATGAACATGTCATAGATAGGTTATGTATCAAAAATCACAAAATTTGAAGACGTCTAGCATATTCATCAAGTGATCATATTTTTCATGTATCGAAAAGCCGTTAAATTTTTACTCCGTCTAATCAATGTGCCAAAGGTCTCCAAATCTCATTATTTTTTTTACGTAACCTATCTATAACATGTTGATCACGATGACCGGTCGGATCGATGAGAAACGGCGGATTTTGGAGTTTAAGGAGTTGGCCTCATTTTATAAAATGAGCACCGGCCTCAATGGATCGTGTGTGTGTATTCCCCAAGCTATTGGATGACTGAGAATTTGCAGTTCGATACATAACTAGGCACATCATTAACATCTACACTACAAAAGAGATAAGATTTGCTTGGACAGGGCGCTAACCTACAAGGACGTACAAAATTGAGCTCCAAAG
Organism: Agapanthus africanus; assembly: GCA_030015575.1. Classification (NCBI taxonomy): domain Eukaryota; kingdom Viridiplantae; phylum Streptophyta; class Magnoliopsida; order Asparagales; family Amaryllidaceae; genus Agapanthus; species Agapanthus africanus. The sequence goes on from JASDDO010000018.1 coordinate 4,312,736, forward strand.
TAGACGGGTGTTTATAGAGTTTCCACCATGCAACATTTCTGCAAAAAAAAGAGTTTAAAGTGGGATGCACTACCTACTAATTACCGGATTTAAAGCGGTCTTTTTTAAATATATTTTGTTGTCTTTCAAGAAAAACCAATAGACATTTAATGACCAAGGTTCCAGACCTCTTGAATAACGGAGAGAGACTTTACACCTTTAACACAATGGTTAAGCGGGGGTTATAAACTCACCGTTGCCGGTCCCAAGTCCGGATGAGAAAGGATGAGAGTTATGGTAGGCTTGTGACAGCCAACGTAAAACTTTGTCACATTCTATGACATGAACCATAATAAGAATATCGTTGGGGCGTCCCCTACTCAACGACGCACTACATCGGATCCCGGATGTAGCGTTAAGTATGTAAGGGCTTCTAGATGATCGTCCAGAAAAGCGCGCTACATCGGATCCCGGGTGTAGTGACAAATAAGCAAGGGTCGTCGTCCAGAAACGGCGCGTTACATCGGACCCCGGGTGTAGTGACAAATAAGCAGGGGTCGTCGTCCAGAAACGGCGCGCTATATCGGACCCCGGGTGTAGTGACAAATAAGCAAGGGTTTCATAAGATCCGTCTATCTTCCTGGAACATAGGTTCCCTTACGGATAGACTAATAGAATTAGTGGAGGTGATGATTAGGAGGAGAGTTGGTATTATGTGTTTGCAAGAAACTAAATGGGTAGGTGAAAAGAGTAGAGTCATAGAGCCTTGGGGTTATAAGCTTTGGTATACGGGTAGAGATAAAAATCGTAATGGGATAGGCATAATCATATATAGACGGTTGCTTGAGGATGTAGTTGAGATTAGGAGAAAATGTGATAGAATTTTACTGGTTAAGCTTATTCTAGGTGGAGAGATCCTTAATGTTATTAGTGTTTATGCACCACAGATAGCTCTTGATGACGCTAGTAAGCGTCTATTCTGAGAGGATTTAGACGTGATGATGCAAAGTATATCTAGTGGAGAGAAGTTATTTATTGGTGGTGATCTTAATGGACATGTAGGTACTAGTCGTAGTGGGTTTGATACTATCTATGGAGGTTTTGGTTTTGGACAAAGGAATGAAGTGGATGACTCGATTCTAGATTTTGCCTTATCTTATGATTTGATCTTAAAAAACACCTGTTTTAGGAAAAGAGAGTCACACCTTATCACTTTTAGGAGCGGATCAAGTGCTGGTCAAATAAATTTTTTTCTGACGAGAAGAATAGATAGAGATTGTTGTATCGACTGTAAGGTAGTGCCGGGTGAAAGTGTAACCACTCAATATAGACTTTTAGTTCTAGATTTTCGATTTAGAAGAGGACCTGGGAAGATTAGACGTAAGGTAGAACCTAAAATTAAATGGTGGCGATTGAAAGAAGGTAACCAAAAGGATTTTATAGATCGTGTAGTTCAAGAAGCGGATTGGCAGTCAGAAGATAATTCAGACAGAACATGGAACAAAATGGCTAGTTGTATCAAGAAGGTAGCTAGATATCTATTTGGTGAGTCGAGAGGTGGTGCTCCACCATTTAAGGACACATCATGGTGGAATGAAGAAGTAAAGGCTGCTATTAAAATTAAAAGGGATTCTTATAAAAATTTGAAGAAAAGTAGAGATGTGGAGAGATTTGAGAAGTATAAAATGGCTAAAAAGGAGTTAAGAAAGCTGTTCGGCAAGCTAAATTTAAGGTCTACAAGGAGGTGTACGAGAAATTAGACACTAAAGAGGCTGAAAATGATATATACCGGATTGCTCGGATGCGGGAAAGGAAGACTAGAGACTTATGTGCGGTGAAGTGTGTCAAAAATGAAAATCAGAAGATTTTATTTCGAGATGAGGATATCAAGGAAAGATGGAGAGATTATTTTGACAAATTGTTCAATGAGAGCTTTACTAAGAATTTGGATGGACTTGTCATTCAATCTCAAGATATAAACTGTGATTTCATGCGTAAAATAAGACTACCTGAGGTTAAAAAAGCTTTGAACATAATGAGTTTAAGAAAAGCGGTTGATCCTGACGGGATTCCTATCGAAATTTAGTGATACTTAGGAGAATTAGGCGTTAAATGGCTGACAGATCTGTTTAATAAGATTTGGCAGACAAAAAAGATACCAAATGAATGGAAGAAAAGTATCCTTGTACCTGTCTACAAGAAGAAGGGTGACATTCAAAGTTTCTCAAACTACCGTGGAATAAAACTTATGTGTCACACCATGAAACTTTGGGAGAGAGTGATTGAACACAGGCTAAGAAAGGATATTAAGATAACAGAGAACCAGTTTAGGTTCATGCCTGGACGATTGACAACAGAGGTTATTCATTTAATTCGTCAACTTGTCGAGCGTTTTCGAGAGAGAAGAAGAGATTTGCATATGATATTTATTGATTTAGAAAAAGTGTACGACAAGGTACCTAGAGAGGTATTATAGGGGGACAATGATGAAGAAGGGGGTCCCCGTCAAGTATATTGACATAATCAAGGATATGTACGATGGAGTAGTGGCAAATGTCAGAACTTGCGGCGGCTTAACGAGTGATTTTCCGATTACAATTGGTTTATATCAAGGATCTGCATTAAGTTCATTCATGTTTACCATCGTGATGGATGAGCTTATTAGAACTATCCAAGATGAAGTACCTTGGTGTATGCTATTCGCTGATGATATTGTTCTAGTAAATGAGACGAAAGCAGGGGTTAATGAATCATGGAGGCAAACATTGGAATCTCGAGGATTCAGATTGAGCAGGTCAAAGACAGCATATATGCATTGCAAATTTAGTAACCAGAGAAGTCAAAACCATATTGGTATAATATTGGAAGGGCAAGAGATATCACCGAACGACCGGTTTAGATATCTATGTTCCATCATCCAAAACAATAGGGAGATCGATAGTGATGTTAATCAAAGGATCCAACCTGGTTGGTTGAAATGGAGGAGTGCAACAGGGATTTTGTGTGATCGTAACTTTCCGTTAAAATTGAAAGAGAAGTTTTATCGGAGCGCTATTCGGCCTGCCTTATTATATGGTACAGAATCCTGGACTCCTAAGAAGTATCATACACAGAAGATGCACGTAGCGGAGATGCGCATGCTTCGTTGGATGTGCGGTAACACTAGAAAAGATAAGATACGAAATGAGGATATTCGTGCAAAAATTGGTATAGCACCTGTGGAGGAGAAGATGCGGTAAAACCGGCTAAGATGGTTTGGTCATGTGCGACGCAGACCTATGGAAGCACCGGTTCGACGAATAGATACTCTCGATATGGGTTATGGCAAAAGGGAGACCGAAGAAAACATGGATGGAGGTGATACGAAACGATATGGTTGCCAAAGGACTCAATGAAAGTATATTGTTCGATAGAAGTGAGTGGAGACGGAGGATTCATGTGCTGGACCCGGCATGATTCTTATGTTGATTCATGTAGCCTACCCCATATGCTTAGGATAAAAGGCCCAGTTGTTGTTGTTGTTGTTGTTGTTAAGCGGGGGTTGTTAAGTGGAAGTATATGCTACAAGAACTGGGCTGCAAGCTAGTCTCCAACTCCGCTTCAAATGGTAATTGCAGTTACCTTATCATATGTTATTGAGTTAAGAATTATCCCATCTTCATTTGCTCTCATTCATTGGATTTTATGTTAGACAAGGTTGGAGTTAATTTCAGATAACTTTATCTACACTTTCAGGCTAAGAAAAATTCAGAAATCTCAACTTCAAAATTAAAGCCATGCAGGGTAGAGTCAGGAATTTGGAGTTGAGTCTACAAAAACAGTACAAAACACTCAAACTTAAACCCCAAAGCCAAAAACAACCTACAATAATATTTGCAACATGTCATGGGTGACCGTAACTTCAAACTTGAGTTGAGAATCATCAAGTGTCGATTGAGCATAATTATGAGTCCTGTACACTAAGAATCGAAGAAATACTTCAATAAAAATATTGATACAAATATATTGTCCCTAATTATAGCACTATAATTATAAGTAGACCGCACTCTTGATTGCAACAGATTCATGAAGCGTTTGTTTACATATGGGGAGTAATTCCAAGTTTGGATCATTTTCCCCTAGTATCAAATTAGAGGCACATGCCAAAATGAAAGCACAATGTACAATTCATGATGCAAACAAGTCATTGTATAGAACTATAATATATGGGTCTATTTTTCAGAATAGTGATTGAAACAACTTAATCACCCCCATGTATGGGACATGTGTCAACCAAATTAAATGGAATCCCGCATAGGCAAGGGGATCCTCATTAGGGAGACCCGAAGCAATTACGGTCCACATGCTTTGTCGCCTAGTACCTATGTGGCTAACAAGCAGCAGCAGTGGAACCGCCGCTTGACACCCACTGTCCTACACTAATAAACACCACTGCCAGCTAGTCCGCTACTATATATGGGAACCAAAACCCTAATTCAGCAAGCTATTCTATTCTCACTAAATCCTAACTATCAAATACTCGTCCACTTACTAATTTGAGCATCGGAAGAGACGGCGCCGGAGGATTCTCCGGCGCTATTTCTGCCATGCAGGATTTCAGAGCACGCCGGTGCACTGCCTCGCTCCTTTCGACTCAACAGATTTTTTTAGTTAGACAAAAATTCAGATAATTGAATATTTGGCCTACGATTCGATCTTTTGGACTAAATTTTGAATTAATTGCCAAAAATAGCACCAAATCTCTAAAACTATGTTTGTTTTAGTTCGAGATTCGATGAAGAATCAATGAAATTGTGAAAAATGAATGATGATGAGGAATTCTGATCAAATTTAGCCTAAAACGAGAGGATTCTCGCAGAGATTAAAGATCTCAAAAGCGAGACGATTCAAAGTGAGAGAATCGATTAAAAATAAAAGGAAAGAAAGAAAAATACCTGAGCAGTGAGAGAGAACGAAACTCCTTGATTCAGAACACCCGAGTTCCCAAGAGTGTTTTGAAGGTGTGCTTTTCGATAAGCCCCGAATTAGATGATACTTTCATTTTAGTCACTACAATCTCAATATTTGCTTGTACGAGACTCGGATCTAATGATTTATTCACGGTTTCAAAATCCTTTCTTTTCTTTTTCTTTTTTGTGATTAAAAGTACTTTTATAAAGAAACAACTCTCTCACGGGTTGACTCTGGATGTTGTTAGCTTATTGTGGCTTGTTGTTTGCTTTCTTCGTTTTTCTCAGCATCAACATTCTGCGCTACGAGTTGGGCGCTGTCGGTTCGGACCAGCTACGATAAAACATTTGGAAGTGCACTCCTGAATTAGCCAGAAAATCAACTCTTACAAAACATTTGGAAGTGCACTCCTGAATTAGCCAGAAAATCAACTCTTACATTTCTTCTCCAGATACCTCTACTATTATAACCACAAAATTTAAGGTCGTCTAACTAGTCTCAAAGTAAAAAAAATTAAATATAAAATTTCTTTAACAAATATTTAATAAACACTTTTTTTAAAAAACATTTTTTTAATAAATACAATCATCAATTGAATCAGTTATAACTATACAATCATCTCTACTGATCTTAAATAACTACAAAAATCATTGTGAATCATTTTGAAAACAAAATAACCACTCTCACAATATAAGCTTTAGGCCCGGTGGCTTAGGATTTTGGGAGCTCAAAAAGCGCTTTTAGGAAAAGTGTTTTTTGAGCTCTTGGCAAAATTTCTTTCTTTTTCCAAAAACTTTAAATTTTAGCTTCTCCAAAAAGTTCTTTTCCGAAATGTGCTTTTCAAAAAAGAATTTAATGTTATTTTTACCACTTTAGTGATTCCCGAAACGCTTTTGGGGCTTCCAAAAGACCCAACTAAATTGACACTAAAGATTAAAATTTAAAAAAATTAAACATAGTTTTTATTCGAACATGTGCACGTGTAAGATACTAGTAGTTTTTAGTGAAAAACATATATAAAGTCATTGGAATTTGACATACACGTGCATCGTACTTGTAAATTACTAGCAGGAGTAGCTTTAAACTCAAGCGTCTGAGTTCATTCCCAGATATCCTCTAGTATTAACTTGGCAACGCTAGATGAATGTATCCATCCAATAACCAAAAAAAAAACCAACCTGGAGCCTAAGTTTATGAGCATGCAGCTGAAATGCCGGAACCCTAATGTTACATCAAGTCGTATAAATCTAAGGTTGCATCATTAAGTTTTTCTTGTGTGCCAAAAAAATGGTGCAGGTTTTTTTTCCTGCTTCTTCTACTCTATCCTCCACTGCAAGGCGAAAAAGGCAAGTCCCCATGCAAAGTTAGAGTTCTGTTAAATTTCTTAATACATGTTAGGACGGGTGGAGTTTGCTGAGTTTTGGACCATAAATGAACCTGAACCCGTCAGTGCCGGCGGGTTTTCTAACCATTTTAAACTCGTCCGTTAGAATGGGTAGATAAGCCTGAACCCGAACCCAACGGGTTCGGGCTGGTTTCGCGCTGAGGTTCGGATTTCATTAGTTCGGACAGGTTAAACACAGTTTCGGGTTTCAAATATTAAATTTGACCTTTTAGTTTATTTGAAATAAAAATAAATAAACCATAAACTAACTTGATCCTAATTAAACAATAGTTTTCTACCATCTTTTGATATTAGAAGTTGAAATCTTAATTTGGATCTTATGACAGAGAAATAAAAGGATTTTGTATTTAATTTAATTTAATTTAAGAAGATAAAAAGATAAAATAAAAGGAAAAAGACTAAGTAAGAATGTGGCTTAATTAAACTTTAGATTTTTTAATAAGAAATGGGTTTAGATAACCTATATAGGTGCAGGATATTGAACTTAGCCATATAATTAAATTTATCAACGACTCAAATGTAGGGATGTAAACAGACCCAGATTATCTGATCCAGATCCGTTTTCGAATCCGATAATTTGCGGATATAGATACTGAAAATCCATATCCGAATAGATTTTGTTAGTATCCGGATTTGAAATATAAATTTCTATCCAGATCCGGATATCCGAACTAATGGTACCCACTATCCGACTACTAATTATTATTAGTTATAGCTAGATTTATGAATGGCATGTGGAATTGCTGTTATATGAAAAACCCTAATTTGAAACCATTACGACTTGTGGACCGAGTGTTTGAATCTAAAAAAATTGGTTAATCTATTTAAATATTTTATTAGTTGTAGTTATTTATCATAACTATTTATATTTATTCAAATAGTATGTGTCCGATATGCTTGGGATAAAAAACTCAGTAGTTGTTGTTGTTGTTGTAGTATATGTGTCCGATTTTAGCGGATATGGTTTTTACAATATTCGATCCGTATTCATATTCGATTTGTAGCAAATACGGATAGTAAATTATTCTTACCGACAACAATCTGTAACCTATCTGAAATCTTGTACAGAAATTTTTCCTGTTAATATACAAGAAAAGAGTATTTCAGTCTGAGTTTGAGTTATAACTTACTTTTATTAAATAAAATTAAGAAATAATTTGTAGCTCATTGGTAAAGCCTTACACTCCTGTGGCGTAGCCTTTGTGTTCGATTCCCGTCGGACACAATTAATTTTTTCTGATTTTTTTTAACCTTTTGGAAGCCCAAAAGATTGCACGTGCAATACACGTGAAATGAAAAGTTCAAAAAAATCAAACATGTGCAAAATAGTTTAAACAGAGATTTAATCAAGTGGCATGAATCTTGAGGCAGATGCCTCAAGATCGACCGGCCAAATTGGCCTAAAAACAGGCGCCACGGTCGAGATGTGGCCATTTCACTCCGTGCTCTGCACACATGTCTCTTCAGCTACCCCTAACCCCTCAGCACCGTTTGATTCTCTGCAATCAAACAGAGACCTTTCATTTCACAATTAAACACAATTTTAATTCTTTTAATCCACATTTTTAATTCTCAAATTCTAATTCCCCACTATAAATACCATCCCCTATCTTGACTCAGCACCATTCTGAAAATTCTAGCCAAAACCGTCACGCCCCGCTTCCCAAAATATGGGATACAAGGGGTTAACAGGGCCAGCCATGCTACTACGGTCGAGAAAACTGTTCCCCTCCGAATGGACACGCAGGACATGGGCCGTCTTGCCTGAGATTCGGGGCAGATGCTAATTGGTGCTATCCGTCTACCTCTCCGAAGATGCCAAGTTGATTTATGGCGCCGTGTATCGGAGGTTTAGACGGATGCGTCCGATGTAGCAGACTTCGTCAGATTCCCCCTCGTTTGAGGGGTTTTTGATTGTGGGGACGCTCTTCCCTGCAGGCGCAAGCCCCTGCAGTTAATTACGCTACCGCATCGCGGTAACAACTTTCTCCTTCTCCAGATGGTCACTTCGTGTCGTGTATTTTTTTTTTATGTTTTATTGCCCGTGGATCGTTTACGGAGACCGAGTTATGTCGTCGCCCGTAGGGCGTGGACTAGTCCAAATCCTTGTTATCTTAGATTTGGGTTTGGGGGTTTGGTTTGAGGATACGTTAGTCATACTTGAGGCTAAGATCAACTCAAACATTTGTTAAGGATACGTTAGTCTAGTTTGAGACTAAGATCAACTTAACGGGATCGTTTAGATCCGACAAAGGAGCGTTTGGACTCTATTGTTCCAGTTTTAGGGACATAGTGGTCCATCGTATGTGTGTGGCCGTCGGGACCCGTTACCTCTCTGACGACGTTGAAGGATTACAACGACGGGTGTCAGAGGGGTTCAGAGATGTACCCTCAAGCCAGAGTTAATTGGGGGGATTCGTAGTCCAGTCTGCTTGAAGGTTTAAGGATTCGTTAGCCATCTTTGAGGCTAAGATCAACTTAAACGGGACCGTTTAGATCCGACAAAAGAGCATATAGGGGCTCTATTGTTCTAGTTTAGGGACATTGCGGTCTGTAGGTAGTTTAAGGACATTGCGGTCCATTGCTAGTTTTAAGACATCTCGGTCAAGGTTAAGGACGTCGTAGTCCATGGGTTTAAGGACTCCACAGTCCGGTATGTGCTCTGGATGCTTCACACGGGTTCACTGCCGTGCTTGGCAAGGACCAGGCTCCGCTCTGGACGTTTTCCACGGGGTCAAAGAGTGACGTTATCCGCGTTCCACGTAACCAGGAATTTTGCACTAGATGCTTCACACGGGTTCACTGCCGTGCTCGGCGAGGACTAGGCTCCGCTCTGGACGTTTTCCACGGGGTCAAAGAGTGACGTTATCCGCGTTCCACGTAACCAGGAATTTTGCATGGGTTTAAGGACCCCACAGTCCATATCATGAGTGGTCATCGGGACCCGTCACCTCTTTGAAGACATTAAGGGATTACAATGCCAAGTATCAAAGGAGTGAAGAGATGTACCCTAGAACCGGAATGGCTTGAGTAGTCCCTGGCCCAATTTGGGGTCAAGACTGATTAATTATGTTATGAGCCCATTAGCCCAGTTAATCACGAATTGAGGACTTATGGCCAGCTTGGGCTAAGTCCAGTCAGGTCTGGAATATTGGCTTCCTGTTGGTCTCTTGAAGGAGAGGCTTTGCCTCTATCCATTTAGCCAATCGGGCCAAAGCCTAGTGTTAAACACTACAGAGCAATCAGTGTTGAACACTGGGAATGAGGTTGACAAGTTAGTGTTTAACACTACGAGATAATTGGTGTTAAACACCAGCAACAAGGCCTTGAAATGATCATAAACACTAAAATAGATCAGTGTTGAACACTGGCAATGGAGATCTCAGATTAGTGTTAAATATTAAGGTAATCAGTGTTGAACACTGCGAATAAAATTCTTTGATTAGTGTTGAACACTAAGGCCCAACAGCATTCCAATACTGGATTCGAGGGTTCCAATTTAGTGTTAAACACTAAGGCAAGAGGGGTCACGTGGCAACACGTGAGAGCGCCCTCCCCTCATTTATTCCGCTGAGATTATTGCGTCTTTCTGAGCATCACGTGCCCTCACGTGACGGGCATTTAAATGCTTGTATGCTAAAGCTTCTGCCGGGGGTCACGTGGGTCACGTGGGGTGCTGCCTTAAAAGGGCTTTTTGTAGATCTCTTGGGGGGTCACGTGGTGACACGTGACCCTGCCTCTATGTATGCTGTTTAGAGGGCTTGTTAATTTTTTCCAGGAGTTAAATTCCTCGTAGGGTTAAACCCTGACAGTAATTTCAGAGGAATTAAATTCCTACTTCCTTTCGAAGATTTATATTCTGAATAGAGTTGGACTCTGAAATTTCTATAGGAATTAAATTCCTCATATATGTGAAGAACTGAAGAGGGTTAAACCGTAATAAAAGCTTTTTAAGGAATTAAACTTCCCATTTTAAAGAATTATGATTAAGGGAATTAAATTCCTGCTGTTTCAACAGAACTATGTTCTTAATTAGGGTTCAAACCCTATTTCTTTTTGTTCTGAAGGAATTAAATTCCCATAACACAGGGTCAAGCCTTAGTTTTATTTTAAAGGAATTAAATTCCTATAGTTCTGCGAGAATTAAATTCTCATGCTTGCATTCCCTCTCTATGTTTTGGATCTGCATGGCAGGATCTCAACCCATTGAGAATTAAATTCTCAACCTAAAGGGGAGATGTGCACTTTGCAGATCCTCTATCAAAGAGAGAAGAAATATGTTCTTCTGTTTTATATATCAGAGTTAAACTCTGTTGAGAATTAAATTCTCTTTCTTTCAGAAATCCTTCCCTTTCTTACCTAGGGTTTTCTTTTGCAGAAGATCCAAATTCCTCCAAGTATCAGAGCTCTCTTCTTTTTCTTCCCTCTGCGTATATCTCTGTCTATCTGTGTCTCTTGGCTCCTATTTATAGGAGAAGCAGCTGAATCAATTAGTTTTTGACGAATCTTCATTGAGAGATTTGATTTGCATCCATCATTCGTTTTGGACCTTCGGATTATTAGGTGAATTTTATTCACCATTGGATTTCAAATCCAGGGATTCTCCTTTGTTATTTCTGTTAGATTTGAAGGGGAAATCTTTCCAAACTCGAGATTTTCCCATAGATAGATGATATTTCATCACCTCTGAATCTTTAATTCAATTGGTTCCAGATAATCGCTTTCCTTTGGAAAGATTTGAATTTCCTTCAGAATTTAATTCTGTTAACAAAATGGGCTTTGAAAGCCGGTCACGTGTGACCACGTGACCCATGGTCACGTGTGGACACGTGACCCTCTTTGGAATGAGCCTCCCTCCTTCTTTTTACGCTGTCTTCTGGTCGCTGCTTGGTCATCACGTGCCAACACGTGACCACTGGTCACGTGTGAGCACGTGACCCTTGTCTGGAGCCTCTTTCCTTGATTTAACTGGAGAACAAGTCTGATGTTTTGAGCGTCACGTGCCAACACGTGACCCCTGGTCACGTGGGAGCACGTGACCTCTTTTTGAAGCTTTTTCCCTGATTTGATCAGGGAGTCAATGTGCCTTTGCCGCTTGCTTTTAAATGTCACGTGCCGACACGTGACCCTGGTCACGTGGAAGCACGTGACCCTTTCTGAAGCCCTCTCTTTGGGAAACTGAACCTGACTTGATGATTCTTTTAGGTGTCGCGTGACAACACGTGACTGCTGGTCACGTGTAAGCACGTGACCCTTTTCTGAAGCTTTTTCCAGAAGCTTTTCTGATTTTAAATCAGGAAACAAATGCCCCCACAGCGTTGTTCTCACGTGTCTGCACGTGAGTGCGACGCTGTCACCTCTTGTGACCGTTGGATTTCTCTAGGGATCTGGGGAGATGAAACGTTTCCATTGCCTTCTATAAATACCTCTGTCTTTTCATAGGAGCCTTCACTTTGCTCATCTTCTTCTTCTGAGAACTTCTTCCTTGAGAATTTAATTCTCGCTTCCAGAGCTTAGTTCTCTGTCTCAGACATTTCCCAGAGTTTAACTCTGTTGACGGTTCCCTTTTCCTCAGGTAATAATGTTGAACGGCCGAAGCGCCTTCGTTTTTAAAAGAACTCTTTGGATTTTAAATCCGCATTAAGGGTTCCATAAAGAACCCATTTTTCTTCAAGTTTTTTCATAAGAACAGGAAACCACCTAACTTTCGAACTGTAGATCTCTTAGGGTTTAGGTGATCTTTGGGGAGATAATGATGGCATTTCAACTCCATGGAATTTAATTCCATCAAAAATATTTCTGGGAATTTAATTCCCTTTTCTCAGTAGGGAATTTAATTCCAATGAAGAACTCGATTTCTTCACACGGAGGCTTCCTGGGGTCTCTTGGCTCGAGGTTGTTCTTCTGCAATTAATGCAATGGGGATTTTGTAATGATGTCTTCTGTGGGAATTTAATTCCTTTGATTTTGTTGGGTTCATTGTAGAGCCCTAGACAGATCTTGTTGAGGGGAATGTGAATGGTCATCATTCTTTATTAAATGAGGATATTCCCTTTGTTCTATTGTAACTGTTTGGTCTCATTATTAATGAGCCGTCATCCGGATTCTGTGGGGCCCATATGTTTTGTGGCCAATGGTCCCAGAAAACTCTGCTGTTGCTTTCTTTAACTAGTCTTCATGTTCATGCATGAATGTATATTGCTGACTTTTCTTTTAACGGTCTTCCTTTATTGGATTTCAGGTGCGATGGCTTCTGTTCCACGCTTTCCCTTTTCTCGCTCGGAGGCTGCTTTTCCTCAGTCACCATCTGATGAGGAAGCGATGGCGATGATTCGGGCCCATGACCCGAACTGTACCAACCTTCTTCAATGGGGATCTTGGTATGGTCAGATTATCCAGGGTCGCCGGAGTTTTCTTTGCGCGGTGCCGACGGAGCCCACTTTCCCATTTTTACCGATGGATCCTCCAAGGACAGTTTTTGCTGTGGAAATGCCCAACTGGACTCCAACGGGGAGGCTCGAGCCTTCGACGACCGGTATTCCGAACCATCCGATTCCGGCCATAGACATCTTGGGGCGGCGTATCTGCCAGGGTGAGGCCCACCCGTGGGGGCAAATCTATAAGATAGGGCTCACTCCCCGGCATCCTACGGGCTACCTTCTCTGGGCTCGCTACATCCTTTCTGCCCATTGTGCGCGGTTGCAGAAAGTCGGGCTTTATCAGGCCATATACGCGTCGCTATTCCACTATAAGTCCCCGCATGCCTGGTGGGTTAAGGCGTTTTTAAACCAATGGAATCTTCCTACCAATACTTTCATCCTAGGAGATCGCGAGGTCTCGATCTCCCTAGCAGAATTCTATGATATTTCGGGGTTGCCAATCAGGGGTAGTTTGTATGAGGAGTTGTTGCCTCCTGACGAGTACGTTTTTGAGCCCGAGTCCGCCCCGGTTGACGGCCTGTCTGCTGAGAATGCTGTTCGCCACAAGCGCCCCAGTTTAATTAAGGCCCTAGGCATCTTCGACCGATTATTCACCGAGTCCGAGGAGCAGGGTGTCACTTTCAAGAGCTTCATTGCTCGTTTCCTTCGTGAGGACGCCTTATCGAAGACAGCCCCGAAGTTTGCCAACATTGGGGACCCCTTTGGGTTCGGTCCGAAGAAGCTACCGACCGCTGAATCGGACCTGCCACAATACTATATTCCTATCATGTCGCCGATGTCTTTTGAGTCCATTGCAGCACCTGGTATGGATGAGGAAACATTCTTCATGGGGTTTGTCAGTGTTTGGCTCAGTTGGTTCGTTATCCCCATGCATCGTCGCTTCATGAGAGCCTCGGTTATCTACCCGGCTCATCGTATTGCTGAGGGGATGCGATTGGCTATTGGCATCCCGGCGTTGGCGCATCTTTATAATGGATTGGGCACCGCAGCTAATACCTCTACGCCTGGCGTGGATGTAGTGAACTTTTCGCTTCATTATTTCACGTCCTGGGTCGAAATGCATGTGCTGGGGGCTTTCGCTATGCATCAGAGGCCTGCCTTTTACGACGCCTATCCCTTCCCGCGACTTATGCGACTAGTGGGTGCTTCTGCTGCCGACCCGACTCAATTCGGGGCTATTCGGGTGCTGATTTCTCCTCATGCCACCGCTGGCGGGTTGGTTTTTAATGATCGGGTCTTGTCTACTCATTCGGGTCCCGTTCAACAACTCTGGGACCAATCAAAAGACAACGCGCCTTCTCTGAAGCCCCGGGAGGCCACGCATTTGTATACAATCAGACCGGGCTACTTGGTGTTTCGCCAGGACGGTGCAGCTCTTTTTATGCGGTACAATCCGCATCGATTTGCCCGGCAGCTTGGATACGACCAGGGTGTTCCTTTTGAGGCGTTTATAGTCGCCCCGATCCCTTCGCTCGATGCTGTTCGCGATGCCGCTCATCATTTCATGAGGCTGAACACCGGCTCTCATTTCATGGTCCCTGAAGCCGAGTACATGCCCCGATGCGTAGGTGCATTTACGGGCTGGTATCTTCATCGGATCACCCCAATTATTGCTGATGAAAGAAGGGTTCTTCTTGGTCACGACGCCCCTCCTCAGGTTTCGGGAGCTAAGCTGCGACCGAGGGTTCCAGTCCGCTTCCCTTTGAGAGAGATTGGTGCCGCCCTTATTCCGGGGGAGTCAGGGGTCGACCTTACTCAGATAGCTGGTATGCCCTTGGGTTCCCGATCGCGGGGTAGACGAGCCCCAGTAGCAGCACCTCTGCCGGTGGCGGCACCGCCCCTCGTGGCGCCGACAATGGCGATGTCGTCCTCGGTTGTGGCACCGAGCGAGAGTAACAGGGATGAGGGTGCTGAGGGCGATGTGGGCCAGCGCCGCCCTAAGGCTTCGCGAGGGAGGAAGCGGTCGTCCTCAGCGACCGGCTCTGGGTCTAAACGGTGGAGGAAAGCGGCTACCACCCCGCTTGATTCTGTGGTGGAGTCTGAGCCTATCCTTGAAGACGAACCATTGGTCTTGCAAGAGTCAAACGCTGGACTTCTCTTCCCGAGTTCGGCTGATGAGGAGGCTGCACAGTTGGCTGAGGCCATACGGCGTTCAAAAGACGCGTCCCATAACGCCAAGGTTCCGAAGAAGTCTTATCCCGCTGTAATTTTTTACGAAGACCCTTCGTGGATCCGGCGGCGATTTATCGGCCCTTTGGAGGAATGGGGGGAAAGGGCTTTGAAGCAGGCCGCTTCAGAAGACGCAGCTGATGTACTTTCTTTATGGACCGGCGGTCATGAGTCTACCCTTGAACCTCGGCGAGCTTACCTCCTTGAGAAGGAGAAGCGGCTTGAAGAAGCCATGTTGAGGGCTTCTTTGCGTATAGATATGTTGTGCTTCTTCTGTAATCTTTCCGATTATTTATGCCCGTGCATATGTATCATTATTCTTATTTGAATCGTGCAGAACCTTCGACGTTGGGGGAGCTCCCTACTGGCCCATTAAAGCTAAAGCCCGCCGAAATTCTTAATGAAGCCTTACTGGATGTGGAGGGGGCTGATGAGACTGCTCTTCTCATGGTAGAACTTCCAACGGCGGTTCTTGATCAGGGAGTGCTTGCCCCTTTGGGGGAGGCTCCCCTGAAGGCCGCCACCCCAATGACTCTTACTGAGGGCGGCCCAAAGGCTGGAAGCGAGGTAGTCGGGGCTACTCTCCCTTTGTTGGAGCCTGAGGTCACGGCGGAGACTGTTGAAGCTGCCATCCCTCCGGCTCAGAATGGGAGGTGTGTTGAAGGTATCCCTCTGCGTTTTAATTTAGCAACTCCTTCATAGTCTGAAATCTTTTATCTTTCCCAGAATTGCGCGGTTTGGCGGCCACGATCGCGGATCTGTCGCCTCGACAGTCATTTCAGCGTTTATTGGAGATGGCAGCTCCGCAGGCGATCTCCCCTCAGCGTATTGTCCTTTCCTCTGGGCAAGGTCAGTGTCATTTGCCCTTCCTTTACCATGGCATTGTTACTATTTTGTGAAATGACGTTGATGTCTCTTATAGTTTTGGAAGCCGACGATGAGGTCGAGGTCGTTGAAGGGCCAGGGGAACCTTCAGCTCCTACTTGCATGACCGTCGGTGAGTGACATTTTTATTATAGTCCCATTCGTTCTGCGTTTAAGAGTTTTACTAACATTTGCCAAATTTGAACAGCCCTGCCAGTCTCCATGGCTTTGGAATCGCGCATCGTGATGCCGCCTGGTCCTTACGCTTTGCGGGCTTCGGAACGCTTGGCCCAATTGAGCCTTGTCTTCCTATCATCTTTCATTGAGGAGCTCCGTGCTGGCAGCGCGACCACAGCCGAAGCGTTTGCCGCTGAAGCTAACGGCTCCCTTCCTTTTCTCGCCACATATCACAGCGAGGAGGTGGTGCAGGTCTGGGTGGAGTTCTGTAGGAAGGTGGAGGCTTGTCTGTACGCTCTCGAGTGTTCTCGCCTTTCCTCGGAAGCAGTGGCTGCAAAAGCGGAGCTGCGGGGTCTGATAGCACGGTGCGCGGCAAACATGACGTCATGTGAGAAGAGGCTTGGCTGCAAATTCTCGGAGAGGGAGCTAGCCTCCAAGGCGCTGAGCGAGCTTCAAGCCAATCTCACAGCCAGGGCCAACAAAGCGTATGAACTCTCGCGGGTGCTTCAGGAGTCCATCAAAGAGGTGGTGGCTCTTGACAAAGCTGCCACGTTCACTCGTGAGAGGGTTGAGGCTCATAAGGCCACCGAGAAAGAGCTCGAAGCTCGGCTTGCTTCGTATCAGGCTCAGCAAGCTCAGGCGGAGGCTCGTCTTCTGGAGATCTTGCGTCATGAAGCCGTGGTCCAACAAAAGCAGGATGAGCTGGTAAAATTATTGCACCGCCCGCCGGCTTAAGGAATTGTATCTTTTTTTTTCTTCTTGTACATACTCATGGATGAGAGTATCTTTCTTTTCGTTTCTTTCATGAATTGTACTTTGTATCCATTTTGGTTTATGAATAAAAGATACATTTTTCTTCTCAATGGTGTGTCCCCTTTTTATTGAATGCATTCTGCGGATATTCTATCTTGATCTCCTTAGGTTTCAGGGTTAAGATCTGCTTCCTGAGACTTTTGCATTTTATGAGCTACGAGGGTCTCATAAAGAGTTTTTCCCCCTACAGGTCGAGAGGATCCCATAGGTGTAAGTTCTCCTTAAGAATCGTGAGGATTCTTAAGCGGGTTCTCCCTTGAGAGTCGTAAGGATCTCACCAGAGAGATTTTTCTTCTTTACAGGTCGTGAGGGCCTGCAAGTGTCGGATGTGGTCACCCTTGTCCGTGTTTCACGGAGTCAGGTGTTTCTCCAGGTATTGTAGTTTAAAGACATCGCGGTCAAGGTTAAGGACCTCATAGTCCGTGGATTTAAGGACTCCACAGTCCGCCGTTAGTTTAAAGACATCACGGTCAAGGTTAAGGACCTCATAGTCCGTGGATTTAGGGACTCCACAGTCCGATGTTAGTTTTAAGACATCACGGTCAAGGTTAAGGACCTCATAGTCCGTGGATTTAGGGACTCCACAGTCCGATGTGTGGTTGCAGGGACCCGTCACCTCTTTGAAGACGTTGAGGAATTACAACGCCAGGCATCAAAGGAGTGAAGAGATGTACCCTTAAACCAAGGCAAAATTTGTAAGGAATCGGGGTGGTTGATCGTTAGTTTTAAGACATCACGGTCGAGGTTAAGGACGTCATAGTCCGTGGATTTTAAGGACACCACAGTCCGGTATGTGCTCTGGATGCTTCACACGGGTTCACTGCCGTGCTTGGCGAGGACCAGGCTCCGCTCTGGGCGTTTTCCGCGGGGTCAAAGAGTGACGTTATCCGCGTTCCACGTAACCAGGAATTTTGCACTAGATGCTTTACACGGGTTCACTGCCATGCTCGGCGAGGACTAGGCTCCGCTCTGGATGCTTCACACGGGTTCATTGCCGTGCTCTGCGAGGACCAGGATCCGCTCTGGACGTTTTCCACGGGGTCAAAGAGTGACGTTATCCGCATTCAACGTAACCAGGAATTTTGCACTAGATACTTCACACGGGTTCACTGCCGCGTTAGGCGAGGACTAGGCTCCGCTCTGGGCGTTTTCCGCGGGGTCAAAGAGTGACGTTATCCGCGTTCCACGTAACCAGGAATTTTGCACTAGATGCTTCACACGGGTTCACTGTCGCGTTAGGCGAGGACTAGGCTCCGCTCTGGATGCTTCACACGGGTTCACTGCCGTGCTCTGCGAGGACCAGGATCCGCTCTGGACGTTTTCCACGGGGTCAAAGAGTGACGTTATCCGCGCTCCACGTAACCAGGAATTTTGCACTAGATGCTTCACACGGGTTCACTGCCGCGTTAGGCGAGGACTAAGCTCCGCTCTGGATGCTTCACACGGGTTCACTGCCATGCTCTGCGAGGACCAGGATCCGCTCTGGACGTTTTCCACGGGGTCAAAGAGTGACGTTATCCGCGTTCCACGTAACCAGGAATTTTGCACTAGATGCTTCACACGGGTTCACTGCCGTGCTCGGCGAGGACTAGGCTCCGCTCTGGATGCTTCACACGGGTTCATTGCCATGCTCTGCGAGGACCAGGATCCGTGTAAGGTGTTTTTCGTCACCCCAGTGAGATGGGAATACGCGAGCGCTTGTCAGGCGTACTACAGATTCCCCCTGCCTAGGGTAGGCCGGGGTTTAATGATTGTGGGGATCCGAATCTCCGGCAGCCGCGGACTAAGCTGCCGTTAATTACCCATCGCCTTTGGGGCGAGGGAACCTCCGATTAACGGGTTAAACTGGTCATGCGAACTCAATGTGCAGTGTGCGTGTGTTTTGAAAGGGGGTTTTGGATATATCGGGAGCCACGCAGAGTTTTTACGGGGGTCCCGCTACCCGGATAGCGGGCTGGGGGTCAAGGGGGCTAGCAGCCCCCTTGAGGGGTTCGGGGCAGCGCCCCGGCCCGAAAATTTTTTGGAGGGGGAGAATGTGGCGGAGTATGTATATGTGTGAATTTGTATACATATGTATGTGTATATGTATGTACATAAAAAGAGAGAGAAAAGGCATCCAAGGGATGCGTGGGGGCCAGCGCCTTGAGCGCTGTGCGTTAGGTGCTGTGCGCTCAGCGCGCGCGCGCGCCACGTGTCGGCACGCGGACGCCTTGCGCACTTGCGCAGGTGCGCAAGCGCGCGCGCCACGTGTCGGCACGCGGGCGCCTTGCGCAGGTGCGCAAGCGCGCGCGCCACGTGTCGGCACGCGGGCGCCTTGCGCACTTGCGCAAGCGCGCGCGCCACGTGTCGGCACGCGGGCGCCTTGCGCACTTGCACAGGTGCGCAAGCGCGCGCGCCACGTGTCGGCACGCGGGCGCCTTGCGCACTTGCGCAAGCGCGCGGGTGCGCAAGCGCGCACGCCACGTGTCGGCACGCGGACGCCTTGCGCACTTGCGCAAGCGTGCAGGTGAGGCACAAGAGGCTTTTAGCCTGAAAAAAATTTCTCAGAAGAGAAATCAGAGAGGAGTTGGACTCCTGAATGTGTTTTTCTTCTTCTTTTTTTTGAGGGTTTAGTGAAAGATGTTCTTCTTCTTCCTCCTCTGTTAGCTGGATCTTGAAGATCAAGAGATGTGGGATTTCAAAATCTTTTCTTTTTGAGATCTGATGGAAGATCTGAGTTCCCCTTGATGGGTTTTGTGGTGAAAACTAATTTGTTTTATAAAAAATGAGAGTAGAACTCTTGATTTAATTCAAAAGAAAGAAGAAGGTTTTGGAACCTTGAAGAAGGAAGAAAGAGCTCAGCTCTGAAACTTTTTTTTGGAGAGAGAAAAAGTTGTTGGGATATTTCATTATCCTTTGCCTTTATAGGCCATACACTTTACACATAGCCCCTTGGGCTTCACAAAACGGCATTTTGCCTATCCCATGGCTCATGTGCCATTTCTTTTTGCACATAAGCCATGGGCTTTACAAAAATTTGGCTTTATGCCTATTTCTTCTTACATTTATCCAAAAATAAAATAAAATAAAAGAAATACAACAAAATTATTTATTACAAAATTTTTTATCTTGGCATGGGGGGAGGCCGGCCGTTTCATGTTCGGGCTCGACCCGGGCATGGGCCCGCTGGATCTGGGCTTGGGCCCACTTGGCTTGGGGTTGACTTTGATTTTGACTTGGTCAACCGGGGTGTAAATTTTTACCCCAACAAATTACCCCCCATCAATAAATGCACACCACATATGTGGGTCGTGTGCATGAAATTGATGGATCTTCTTCCACGTAGAGGCGACTTGATTTGGTTCCCGCTTTTTGGGAGGCTGGCACTGCCCTTTTTACGACATGGACGGTCGTTGCTTGACATGTCTCCGAGACGGAGTGTCCGTGATAGACGTTTTTCCTGGCCCGGAGTTACCTGGTTCCCGTTTTGTAGGAATCCTGCGTTGCCCTTTTTGCGACTTGGACGGTCAGTGCTGCCCTTTTAGCGACGCGGACGGTCGGTGCTGCCCTTTTAGCGACGTGGACGGTCGATTCTGCCCTTTTTGCGACTTGGACGGTCGGTGCTGCCATTTTAGCGACGTGGACGGTCGGTTCTGCCCTTTTTGCGACTTGGACGGTCGGTGCTGCCCTTTTTGCGACATGGACGGTCGGTGCTGCCATTTTAGCGACGTGGACGGTCGGTTCTGCCCTTTTTGCGACTTGGACGGTCGGTGCTGCCATTTTTGCGACGTGGACGGTCGGTACTGCCCTTTTAGCGACGTGGACGGTCAGTTCTGCCCTTTTTGCGACTTGGACGGTCGGTGCTGCCATTTTAGCGACGTGGACGGTCGGTGCTGCCCTTTTTGCGACTTGGACGGTCGGTTCTGCCCTTTTTGCGACATGGACGGTCGGTGCTGCCATTTTTGCGACTTGGACGGTCGGTGCTGCCCTTTTAGCGACGTGGACGGTCGGTTCTGCCCTTTTTGCGACTTGGACGGTCGGTGCTGCCATTTTTGCGACGTGGACGGTCGTCGGTACTGCCCTTTTAGCGACGTGGACGGTCGGTTCTGCCCTTTTAGCGACGTGGACGGTCGGTTCTGCCCTTTTGCGACTTGGACGGTCGGTGCTGCCAATTTAGCGACGTGGACGGTCGATGCTGCCATTTTAGCGACGTGGACGGTCGGTTCTGCCATTTTAGCAACGTGGACGGTCGGTGCTTGATTTGACTTGCTCTGCTTCTTGCAGTGTCAGGGGTAGACTTGACTTGCTCCGCTTCTTGCGGTGTCGAGATTGGATTCTGACTCGCTCCGCTTTCTGCGGTGTCGGAGTGGAAGTTGACTTGTTGATTTTGATTTGGGTTGACATCAGCATCGCTATACTGGAATATGGTACCAGGAGCGAATCATCATCTGTCATTGAGAGGATTTTGGGATTTTGGTTTTTGTTTGGCATCTGCATTGCTGCACTGGAATAATGCCAGGAGCAACTCATCATTTGCCCCGAGAGGATTCGGGAGAAATTGGGATTGTTTTACGCCCGTGGACTGTATACGGTTTTGCAGGATGTATGATCCAGACCGTAGGGCCGGAAAGATTTCAGGGATTTGTTGGCTTCTGCATCGCTGCACTGGAATGTGGTACCAGGAGCGACTCATCATTCGCCGTTGGGGTATGGGGTTTGGAATTTGGTTGGCGTCTGCATCGCTACACTGGAATATGATACCAGGAGCGACTCATCATTCGCCGTTTGGGGTATGGGATTTGGAATTTGGTTGGCGTCTGCATCGCTACACTGGAATATGATACCAGGAGCGACTCATCATTCGCCGTTTGGGGACTTGGAATTTGGATCTTGTTTGGCATCAGCACCACTAACACTGAAGCGAAATGCCAGGAGCGACTCATCATTTGCCGTTGCCCGTTGGGGAGCGATAGCTTAGGAGATAGGTTTGGGTCCCTACCACCTAAGGCTTTTCAATTTTATGGGCCGTGAGGGTCCCATAAAAGCATTTTCTCCCTACGAGTCGTAAGGATCCCGCAGGTGTATTTTCTCCTTAGGAATCGTGAGGATTCCTAAGTGTGTTGCTCCTTTGTGAGTCGTAAGGATCTCACGCAGGGGTTTTCTCCTCACAAGGTCGAGAGGACTTTGTGAGTGTATTTCATCTCTTTTCACGGGTTTGCGCCCTTTCGGGTTTTCACAGACTCACCGGTAGTCCTGCTGTTTTTACTCACGGAGCCCTTTCGGGTTTTCATCCGTGCCCATTTTGCTTGTGGACATACCGTTTATTTCTTCTTCTTTTTTCTTTCTTTCTTCTTTTTTTTTGCCGCTGGTGGGACTTTAAAGTAGTCTCACCGGCAGGATTTGGGAGAAATAGAGGTCATTTACGCCCGTGGATTGTATACGGTTTTGCTGGATGTCTGATCCAGACCGTAGGGCTGATGTGCTCAATTCGCCTGCGACTTGGAGCATTCATGTGTAGTATTTCTTGAGATATCGGCCATTGATGGGTGGCATGGACCTTTCTCCCTCGGCACTTATTAGTTGGTAGGATCCTCCGTCGAACACTTTCTCGATGACGTATGGTCCTTCCCAGTTCGGCTCGAATTTTCCCTTGGCATGTCGATTGGGGATGATCGGTCTTTTGAGGACCAGCACCAATTCACCTTTCTTGAAAGCGCGGAGACGGGTTATCTTGTCGTAGGCCCGTGACATTTGGGCTCGGTATAGCTCCAGATTTTGCTGCACCACGAGCCTTTTTTCTTCGAGGGCATCGAGTTCTTCAAGTCGAAGGAGCACGTTTTCCTCTTCTGTCAACTCGTGCTGAACGACCATTCTTAAGCTTGGAACTTCGACTTCGAGAGGGAGGACCGCCTCCACTCCGAAGAGCAATGAGTATGGAGTGGACTGTGTTGGAGTACGGTGCGTGGTACGATATGCCCACAACGCCTCGTGAAGTTTGAGATTCCAGTCTCTCTTGTTGGCTGAAGCATTTTTCCTCAGGAGCTTGCATAGAGTCTTATTGAAGGCTTCGGCTAGCCCGTTGGCTCTTGGATTATAGATGGAGGAATATCTTCAGTCTATCTTGTGCTGAGTAGCGAACCTTGAGACATTGAAGCTCTTGAAAGAAGGCCCGTTGTCAGAAATGATTCTTCTCGGTGTACCGAAGCGGTATAGAATATTATGCTGGAAGAATGTCAGAACATCCTTTGTCTTGACTTCTTTTAGCGGGACAGCTTCAGCCCATCTGGAGAAGTAGTCTGTCGCGGCCAGTATGAACCGGTGGCCTTTGGATGACGGAGGATCAATTGGGCCAACAATGTCGGTGCCCCAGACTTCGAAGGGCCACGACGCCACCGTAGGATGCAACGGATTGGGATGCTTGTGAATGAAATCACCATGGATTTGGCAGATATAACATTTCTTTGCATGCTCTCCGCAATCCCGTATCATGGTGGGCCAGTAATACCCAAGCCGTTTGATTTGAAGTCGCATCTTGGGGCCAGATTGGTGAGCACCGCAAACGCCCGAGTGGACATCTTTCATGACCTTTTGGGCTTCGGCCAATGACAGACACCTGAGCCAGAGTTGGTCATATGACCTGCGGTATAACGTGTCATTTACAAACACGTATCGGAGAGCTCTTTTCTTCAGCTGAATCCTCGCAGATTTTTCTTCGGGCAGCTTGTCGTATCGGAGGTACTCTATGAAGGGTTCTCTCCAATCGGGCTCGTCTTGGATGATCGAAGCTTCTTCCGCAGGACTGCTCTTCTGTTCCACGCTTTCCTCTTCTCGTAGAGAGACTGGGGTAGAATTTGCCGGCTCCTGACTGTAATCAGAATTTCGTCCATGTCAGGATCAGCCAGCTCCTTGGCCAAGCGAGCGAGTACATCAGCATTTCCGTTCAACGCTCTAGGGACTCTCGTTAGTTCAATATGAGTGAACCGTTTCATGAGTTCCACCACTCGACCTCTGTACCGAGCTAACTCGGGTTTGTATATCTTATAATCGCCGCTTACTTGGTTGACGACGAGCTGGGAGTCACCGTAAACTCGTAGCCGACGGATTTCCATTTCTATGGCGAGCTCCAAACCAGCTATCAGAGCTTCATACTCAGCTTCATTGTTTGTCCGAGGCTCGGTGAGAGCAAAAGAATGCCGTAGGGTTCCCATTGATGGTGTGATGAACACCAATCCTATCCCTGCTTTTATCTCCGGGACGCTTGATTTACTGGAGGTCCTTATTGACGAGGCTCCATCGAAGTAGAGCTCCCAACATGGCTCATCCTCCTCGAGGTGCAGCACTTGTTCATCGGGTAACTCACAATTTAGCGGCGACCCTTCTGGTATGGGATGAGCGGCGAGAAAGTCTGCAATAGCTTACCCTTTTACTGCTTTCTGAGGGGTATAAACTATGTCAAACTCAAGTAGCATGACAGCCCATCTCGCCATTCTGCCGGCTAGGCTTGCTTTGGTCATCAAATGTTTGAGCGGGTCGACCTTGGAGATCAGCATAACCCGATGAGCGAGCAAATAGTGCCTCAGCTTCTTCACAGCAAATATTAGAGCCAGGCATTGCTTTTCGATTGGGGAGTAGTTGTGTTCCGCCCCGACTAGAGTTCGACTGAGGTAGTAGAGGGCATTTTCTTTTCCCTCCTCATTATTCTGGGCAAGGAGCGCACCGAGTGACTCGTCCAGCGCGGCAGTGTAGAGAATCAGCGGTTTATTTAGAATGGGAGCGGCCAGCACTGGAGGGTGCAACAAGTATTGTTTGATGCTTTCGAACGCTACTTGACATTCGGCATCCCAAATAAAAGGAGCTCCTTTCTTCATGAGCTTTGAGAAGGGCCTACATCTCCCTGATAAATTTGAGATGAACCTCCGTATATAAGCAAGCTTGCCTTGAAAAGATCTTAGCTGCGTCAGACTCTTCGGAGGGGGCATCTCCATGATGGCCTTTATCTTTGATGGGTCAACTTCGATCCCTCGATGTCGGACTATGAAGCCCAGGAATTTTCCCGATGACACGCCAAAAGCGCACTTCAGAGGATTCATCTTCAGATCGTATTCCCTCAGTCTGGTGAGAACGGTCCTAAGATCTTGGATATGATCGGCCTTGGCTTTAGTCTTGACGACCAGATCATCAACATAGCATTCGACGACTTTATGGATTAAGTCATCAAAGATATTAGTCATCGCCCTTTGATATGTAGCACCTGCGTTCTTCAGTCCGAATGGCATTACCTTGTAGCAATATATTCCGATCGGGGTTCGAAATGCTGTGTGCTTCTCATCCTCAGGCGACATCTTGATCTAATTATATCCAGACGAGCCATCCATAAAGGTGAACAGTTCGTAATTTGAGGTGTCATCGACCATCATTTCCATGACCGGTAGCGGGAAGTCGTCTTTAGGACATGCCTTATTGAGGTCCCTGAAATCGACACAAACTCGGATCTGCCCATTTTTCTTCTTCACTGGGACTATGCATGCGATCCAGTCTGCATATTTCTCTTCCCTGATGAAGCCGGCATCGATGAGCTTCTTGGTTTCCTCGATGACCTTTTCTTCCAACTCCCTTCTCATTCTTCGAGGAGCTTGTTTGACTGGCTTAGCATCAGGAGATATAGCCAGCTTATGCACGGCTACCTCAGGGGAAAGGCCAGGCATTTCTTTGTACGTCCACGCGAAGCAGTCGACGAACTCACGCAGCAGGGCAATTATCTGCTCTTTCATTTCCTCCGACAAGAGTGAGCTGATGTAGGTCGGCCTTGGATTATCGGGTGTTCCTAAGTCAATCTCGGTTAGCTCATCAAAGGTTGCTTGTCCGCCATCTTCGAGCTCTTGAGGAGCTTCTTCTGGCTCGGCTATCTCGTCATCATCATTTGATCTTTCGCTGGTCTCACCAACATGGATCATGTAGCACGCTTTGGAATCAGGTTGAATGTAGCCTATGCCCCGTCTATCTGGAATCCGTCCATCGATGAGTGCTCGGACCTGGGGCGGATACCATAGCCCTTCGTAAAACTTTGCTTCGGACTCCGTTTGATATAACCGGCATCCGCACTTCTTAAAGTATTCCCGCATCTCGGGCGCATAGTATCTGGGATTGAGGACGGCTCTTATGCCTCTCTCATAGGGAAGGCACGCGACAGAAAGGTCGTCCGGGTGCACAACGGGGTTTGACCCATAAAACAAGATGCCCTTCTGTCCCCTTTTCCTCCCGGGAACGTAGAAAGTTTTCAGCTGGTCCACGGTGGAGATTGATAATGCATCGAGCTCTTTGCACATTTGCTCTGGTACCCTTGTAACGGCTAGGGACCCTTCTGCAACTTCGAAGGTCTCTCGTAGTTTCGCTTGTTGCGTGGGGGTCCAATCTGCACCGCTGTTGCACGACAGGTCCTCCTCCTCTGACTCTTCAGTGTCACTGCCAAGATGAGGGCGGACTTTGCTGCTAGATGGGCCTTCAGTAACAGATTCGTCCGTATCGCTGCCGAAATGAGGGCGAGTTTTGCGGAAGGACGGGCTTCTAGCGTCGGACTCATCAGAGTCGCTGCCGAAATGCGGGCGCACTTGGGTATTTTTGCTTTTGAAAGTGATAGCCGGCGCAGATTTGCTTTTGAGTCTTGGGGCCGTTCTATCCTCAGTCAGTTGTGGCTTAGCATTTTGGTGGTTCGTAAAGTACCGAGAATCTTCATATCGGACTTCATGCACACCGAACGGCTGGATGTCTCCGTCAATGCGTCTTTCTTCGCCATTTTTAGTGTACTTCATGCATTGATGGAGAGTTGACGGAATGATGCCGTAATCGTGGAGCCACGGCCGCCCCAAGAGAATCTTATAAGACGTGTCGGCGTCGATCACGTATATCTTAGCTTCAGTTTGCAGATCCCCAAATTTTATTGGCAGAGCTATAGACCCCAGAACTTGCTGGCAATTTTGGTTGAAGCCTTGAATGACAATCCTTTCCCTTGACAGGTGTCGGACGTCCATTGACAAACTCTTCAGAGTTCGTAAGTTCATGATGTTCACTGAGGACCCCGGATCAATCAATATGCGATTAATTCGATCTCCGTCGCTGTACCCGGTCACGTAAAGCGGCCGATTATGCTCAGCCATTCCCAGTAGCAAGTCTTCATCCTTAAATGTGACTGCGGCGGCATACAAAGCATGCTGGGCTTCTTTCATGTTAATTTCCGCAAAGTGAGCCTGATACCGCTCGGGGTTTTGCAGAGCGTGGATGAGAACATCTCTAAGCTCCTTAGATAGGACCAAGGCGTCGTAGATGCTCAGGAGAGACGGAAGCTTCCGGAGATGCGCCAAGACATTATAGTCCACCGAGGAAGGACTTATGTTTTCATCAGCCGGTTCTCTGCCATCTTCTTCATTAGCGACTTGTTTTTCCTTCCCTTTTGGGGCGTTGCTCTGATTTTGCGGTAGAGCCCTGCCGCTTCTGAGCTGGATTTGATTGGCCTTTGTGGTGAGCTCCTCGTCCTCTTCCGGAAAACAGAGATCATCCTCAGAGTCGCTGCCAAGATGGATGGCGTAGCAGGTCACTACTGGAATTTCTTCATTGGAGTCTTCTTCTAACTCCTCCAGAATTTCAGCCGCTTGTACAGGGAAGAACTCCTTCAATTGAATCAATGTTCTTTCCTTTTGCTCATATTCTTCGAGGGAATCGATATACTTTTGAATGGTCGATCTCCCTGCAGACTCTTTTTCGCACCGAGCTGCACTTTTCTTCTTCTTGAGCTTCTTGGATTTTGAGCCTGATGGAGCCGCATTGGCAGCTGGACTGGTAGGCTTCTTCTGTCCTTCCCATTCCATCCTGGGTTCTTTCTGAAGTAGCTTTATCATCTTCTTCGTCTTATTAGATATGTGCGTACTCCACGGAGGCCGCGATGAGTCAGTTTCGTTTGTCAGGGCAGCGGGTTCGGCTGTCTGCTCCCAGAAGGCTTCAGCTTCCGTCTGTATAAAGTTGGCGGTTGCAACTTGATTGTTCACCAACACACTTTTGGACAGCTCGATCTCTCCAGCCTTGTACTGCTTCTAGACCCAATCCTTGAAGATATAGCAATCCTCGATCGCATGGCTCACTACTCGGTGGTACGGGCAATACAGGGGATTGTCGGTCATTTTTGCTTCTTGGGGTCTTTTCGACTCCGGCAGTTGTAGGCCATTGTTCAAGGCATCTTTAAATATCTTGCGGACCTTGTCCCTTCTGAAAGAGTAAACCTTGTTCTTTTTCTCCTCTAGGGAAGGCCCATCCCCTCCCAGCAATGGCTTTCGAGACCGGTTGGTTTTGGATTCGCCCGCCCTTCGCTTTTCTTCATTGTCGGAGGCATTGAAGACATTGGTACTACTGGAACTCCCGCTTCTACGGTTGTCGTCCCGCTTGCTTTTCCAGGTTTTGTCTCTCTGAGAGTCTGGCGGGGACTCTTGCTTCGAGCGTTCCAGCATTTGGACTTTCTTGGTTAGCTCCTGAAACGTCTTGAGGCCACGCTGTACACAAGAAGGGGACCATCCAATTGCTGAGGTTCCCAATGAGAAGGCTGACAGACTGGTCCTGCTCCAGCGGCGGTTCGCACTTAACTGTGAGATTACGCCACCAGGCGATAAAGTCGGTGTTGCTTTCATTCTTCCCCGGCTTGGTCCTCACAAGATCGGCTATGGAGATTTTATCACTGACGCTCATGAACCTTTGCCGGAACAGAGACTCCATTTGGGCAAAGGTAATGACGGACCCGTCCGGTATACTCGCATACCAGTCAAAGGCGACGCCGGTCAGGCTTTTGACAAACTGACGAAGAAGGAGCGCATCGTTGCCCCCTGTATTTCCGCACGATGCTTTGAAGTGGGCGACGTGCTGGTTTGCATTCCCCGTTCCATCAAATCTTCCGAACTTAGGAATGACGTAGCCGCTTGGGAACTCAATCAGATCGTACTGCGCGGGATATGGCCGCCCACTACTGCCGATTTCTTTCTGAGCTTCAGCTTCGGCCACCAATGTTTTAACCTTGCTGGTGACCAAATCCATTATCCGATCCTGTGTTAGCGGGATAGTGCTATCTGGGGCCAAGGCGTCCCCAGAAGCGGAATGTAGCCGGCTTTCATTCGGCTCGACTAGTCTTGGTCCCAAAGGAACAGGCATTGGCTGCCTCGGATTGTCATCACCCGGCTGATTAGTAGTGGCTTGTGCTTGATTAGGAGGCGCTCGAGCAATTTGAGCCGTAAGCTGCATCACCACGGTCGTTAAGTCGTCAATCTTCGAATAGAGCTTGGCCATCTCTTTATCTTTGCTCCTGAGCTGTTTTCGAAGTTCTTGAAGCAGCTCTTGCTCCGCAGTCCTAGGGCGGAAAGTCGGCTCTTCCTCGCTGTCCGAGCTTGACTCTATATGGACCGAGGGGTCTATCTGCCTATCATCCTCATCGAGAGGGTTTTCTTCATCCAACAGGGGCGGCTGTTCTTGGGCGGCGGCAACCACATTCAGGCTAGATTGGGCTTGGGATGTGGTGGCCCCGTCCTTGCTTTTGCTGCGTAGGTTGTCGCTGGGGCGCCCGCCCGCCATATAGACCGTATGGGTCATATATCCGGTCGTCTTTCTATCATTGGCGGCTGATTTCACGGATCGTTGTCTTGACCCCCTTGCTTCGGTAGCTGGTAGTCGATTGAAGGCGGCTGGCCTAACCAGGTTCTTAAATGGTGCTGGCGCATCTTTTCTGGGTTTTTCCCGCTGCTTTCGTGCGGCACAGAGTGCTTGATAGACTCTTGATGAGACTGTGTCATAATTTTTCCGTTGGGGCCGGGACACGTCTCTTTGTGGCACTGTTTGGACCGCTGTCTTCTTGATTCTGGCGGTCATGGCGTTTTTCTGAACCCACTTCAGAGGCTCGAAGGAATTGCTGATTCTTACGTCCGACTCAGCCGTCGTCGCGGGGAAACCCTGCACTTGGAACTTCACATGATTCCATTTGGCCGAAGCCTTGGCCCTCTTGTTGGCTCGATACCTGAGCCGCTTCTGCCTTAACTTTTCCGTTCTAAGCACCTGGCAGACTTCGGCTTTTTGGGAAGACGCCGCAGACCGGTTGATGGAGGGCCTTGGAGATACGCTCGATTGTGCATTTGTTGGAGTCATCGCCTGAGCTCGTCCGCAACTTTTAATGTTGCCCTTCACATCGGAAGTCTTGCCCCTAGCTAGAGCGCCAGGGACTCGTTCAGACACCATCTTAAGTTTCGGTTGTGGTGCCTTGGCGATCACGACATTCGGCCTCTTACCCCTTGAGACCGGCTTGGCCACCTGTTCCGCTGGGATCTCTGCCAGATGAGCGCTTCCGGCAGGGTAGATGATGACAGAGCCAAACTGGCGGGGCGGTTCCTCCCATTGTCGACTGAGGCTTGCGGGGAGAACCACACGAGCGTTGATCTTGACCACGTACGGAATCGGGGTCGCTTTGGAAGTTGAATTCGTCTTGGGAGACATTGTCGTTGAAAGTTGATTGCTGCATGAAAAGAAAACATCATTTCAGTATAGGCAATCGATATGTATATTGACTGAGTTCGCATGAACGTTTAACCCGAAATATGGGAGGAGAGATAGGGTCCCACCGGATGTGCCAGAATCTGTAAGGTGTTTTTCGTCACCCCAGTGAGATGGGAATACGCGAGCGCTTGTCAGGCGTACTACAGATTCCCCCTGCCTAGGGTAGGCCGAGGTTTAATGATTGTGGGGATCCGAATCTCCGGCAGCCGCGGACTAAGCTGCCGTTAATTACCCATCGCCTTTGGGGCGAGGGAACCTCCGATTAACGGGTTAAACTGGTCATGCGAACTCAATGTGCAGTGTGCGTGTGTTTTGAAAGGGGGTTTTGGATATATCGGGAGCCACGCAGAGTTTTTACGGGGGTCCCGCTACCCGGATAGCGGGCTGGGGGTCAAGGGGGCTAGCAGCCCCCTTGCGGGGTTCGGGGCAGCGCCCCGGCCCGAAAATTTTTTGGAGGGGGAGAATGTGGCGGAGTATGTATATGTGTGAATTTGTATACATATGTATGTGTATATGTATGTACATAAAAAGAGAGAGAAAAGGCATCCAAGGGATGCGTGGGGGCCAGCGCCTTGAGCGCTGTGCGTTAGGTGCTGTGCGCTCAGCGCGCGCGTGCGCCACGTGTCGGCACGCGGGCGCCTTGCGCACTTGCGCAGGTGCGCAAGCGCACGCGCCACGTGTCGGCACGCGGGCGCCTTGCGCAGGTGCGCAAGCGCGCGCGCCACGTGTCGGCACGCGGGCGCCTTGCGCACTTACGCAAGCGCGCAGGTGCGCAAGCGCGCGCGCCACGTGTCGGCACGCTGGCGCCTTGCGCACTTGCGCAGGTGCGCAAGCGCGCGCGCCACGTGTCGGCACGCTGGCGCCTTGCGCACTTGCGCAGGTGCGCAAGCGCGCGCGCCACGTGTCGGCACGCGGGCGCTTGCGCACCTGCGCCTTGCGCACTTGCGCAAGCGCGCGGGTGCGCAAGCGCGCACGCCACGTGTCGGCACGCGGGCGCCTTGCGCACTTGCGCAAGCGTGCAGGTGAGGCACAAGAGGCTTTTAGCCTGAAAAAAATTTCTCAGAAGAGAAATCAGAGAGGAGTTGGACTCCTGAATGTGTTTTTCTTCTTTTTTTTTTGAGGGTTTAATGAAAGATGTTCTTCTTCTTCCTCCTCTGTTAGCTGGATCTTGAAGATCAAGAGATGTGGGATTTCAAAATCTTTTCTTTTTGAGATCTGATGGAAGATCCGAGTTCCCCTTGATGGGTTTTGTGGTGAAAACTAATTTGTTTTATAAAAAATGAGAGTAGAACTCTTGATTTAATTCAAAAGAAAGAAGAAGGTTTTGGAACCTTGAAGAAGGAAGAAAGAGCTCAGCTCTGAAACTTTTTTTTGGAGAGAGAAAAAGTTGTTGGGATATTTCATTATCCTTTGCCTTTATAGGCCATACACTTTACACATAGCCCCTTGGGCTTCACAAAATGGCATTTTGCCTATCCCATGGCTCATGTGCCATTTCTTTTTGCACATAAGCCATGGGCTTTACAAAAATTTGGCTTTATGCCTATTTCTTCTTACATTTATCCAAAAATAAAATAAAATAAAAGAAATACAACAAAATTATTTATTACAAAATTTTTTATCTTGGCATGGGGGGAGGCCGACCGCTTCATGTTCGGGCTCGACCCGGGCATGGGCCCGCTGGATCTGGGCTTGGGCCCACTTGGCTTGGGGTTGACTTTGATTTTGACTTGGTCAACCGGGGTGTAAATTTTTACCCCAACAATCCGCTCTGGACGTTTTCCACGGGGTCAAAGAGTGACGTTATCCGCGTTCCACGTAACCAGGAATTTTGCTGAATATATCCGCATTTCATGGAATGGAGGTTTGACTCTTGGTGGTATATATATCGCCGAGCCATGGAACTGGGGGTTGCCGCCGTTCCGTTTCGCTTGATGTTGTGTCTGCTGACACGAGACGAACGTCGAGATGATCTCTAGGCTATCTGTGAACCGTCGAGATTTGGTTTCTCCTTATGATGAAACCCGGGGGAGGAGTATGATCCCTTCTTTGATTGCGCCCCTGGATTGTATACAGGGCTAGATGTAACATCACCTGTAGGGCGAAGATTTTACTTTTATTTTATTTCTTTTTCCGCGATGCTCTATCATTTCATCTTTTATATCGCGAAGGTCGCGATTGCCCTATCATTTCGGCTATTTTTCGCGGTGCCCAATCATTTCGGCTATTTATTTATTCTCTACTCGCTGCTTTTTATTGCGAGTTGCCCCATCATTTCGGCTATTTTTCATGCATACATCTTTACTTGCTGCTTTTTATTGCAAGTTGCCCCATCATTTCGGCTATTTCGTATGCATGTGCGGCTTGCTAGCTTTCTCGCCACAAGCTTGGATTTTAGGCACCGATTTCGGCATCAGTACCGCTACAACTGGAATGTTGCCAGGAGCGAATCATCATTTGCCTTTGTCGATGATGAAAAAAGGTGGCTCAGCAAACAGGGTTAAGGGTCCTGTCGACCAAGGCTTTTGACTTCGTGAGCCGTACGGGTCTCACAAAGGTGTTCCTCCCTACAAGTCGTGAGGACCTTGCAGGTGTATTTTCTCCTTAGGGATTGTGAGGATTCCTAAGTGTGTGTTCCTCTGTAAGTCGTAAGGATCCTACAAGAGGGCTTTCTCCTTATGGGTCGAGAGGACCTACAAGGGTTGGACTTTGCTGGGGAAATGTTTATTCGCGCCCGTGGATTGTATACAAGGATCAGTATTGAGTCCCTCGTAGGGCAATATCGAAGGTTGTGGATTTGCTTAAGAACAGGTTTAGGTTTCTGTAACTTAAGACTTTCAAGTCTCATGAGCCGTGAGGGTCCCACAAGAGAGTTCTCCTTACGAGTCGTGAGGATCTCGCAAGTGCATTTTCTCCTTAGGAATCGTGAGGATCCCTAAGTGTGTTGCTCCTTTGTGAGTCGTAAGGATCTCACGCAGATGGTTTCTCCTTACAAGGTCGAGAGGACCCTACAAGTGCCTTTTAACGAGGTTGCGCCCTTTCGGGTTTTCACAAACACTCGCCGGTAGTCCTGCTGTTTTTACTCACGGAGCCCTTTCGGGTTTTCATCCGTGCCCATTTTGCTTGTAGACACACCGTTTTTTTTTATTCTTTTTCTCTCTTTTTTTATCTTGTCAGCCTAAGGATGCTGCGGTAGTAGTTTAGGGACGTTTCGGTCCATCGTTAGTTTAAGGACGTTTCGGTCCGGCGATAGTTTAAGGACGTTTCGGTCCGGTGTTAGGGGAAGGCCGGCTGCTGCTTGTAAAGTCTGAGCCTAGGAAGATAGCGAGCAGACATAGTCGTCATCATCTATCATTGACCCGGGCTGTGGCTCACTAAGCATAGTATTTCTTTAAGAAGCGGCCGTTTATTAGCCTGAAAGGCCTTTCACCGTGCATGTCCACGAGTAGACAGGCTCCACCCTGGTAGACCTTGTCTATGATGTACGGGCCTTCATAGTTTGGCTCAAATTTTCCCCGCTTGGCACGATTGGGGATCATAGGTCTTTTGACCACTAGTACGAGTTCGCCCTGGCGGAATGTCCTCGGCCTGGTCAATCTTTCGTACGAGCGCGTCATCTTTGCTTTGTAGGCTTCTAGATGTTGTTGCGCTATGAGCCGGGTTTCGTCGAGGGCATCAAGCTCCTCAAGCCGAAGGTGAGCATTTTCTTCGTCCGTCAGCTCGTGATGGACTGCTACTCGTAGAGAGGGTAACTCTATCTCGAGGGGGAGCACTGCTTCCGTCCTAAATACTAACGCGTACGGCGTTGTATTTGTGGCCGTCTTGAATGTAGTTCGATAAGCCCAAAGGGCTTCCTGCAGCCTTTCGTGCCAGTCTCTCTTATTCCGGGAAACGGTCTTTTTTATGATCTTCGTCAAGGTCTTATTGAAGGCCTCGGCCAGACCGTTAGCCCGCGGGTTGTAAACCGAAGAATATCTCCAGTCTATATTGTGCTGCTGCGCGAAGCGGCTAATCTTATGGCTTCTGTAGGCTGGCCCGTTATCGGAGATAATCCGCCGTGGGGTTCCAAACCGATAGATGACGTGCGTCTTGAAGAAATGGAGGATATTCTCCGTCTTCACTTCCCTCAGTGGTACTGCTTCTGCCCATTTGGAGAAGTAATCAGTTGTCGCCAGGATAAAACGATGTCCCCGAGACGATGCTGGCTCGATGGGGCCAACTATGTCAGTCCCCCACATTTTGAATGGCCAGCTGGCCACCGTTGGGTGTAGTGGATTTTGATGTTGGTGGATAAAGTCTCCATGAATCTGGCACGAGTGGCATTGCTTCGCATACTCGAGGCAGTCCTGGATCATCGTGGGCCAGTAGTAACCCATCCGTTTAATTTTTAACTTCATCTTTGGGCCTGCTTGGTGAGAACCGCAAAGTCCGTCGTGAACTTCCTGAATGACTCTTTCTGCTTCGCCAGGTCCTAAGCATCTCAGCCATAGAGAATCAAACGATCTCTTGTATAGAGTATCGTTGACGAAGGCGAAAGATAGAGCCCGTTTCATGAGCTGATGTCTTGAGGACGCTTCTTTGGGCATTCGGTGGGACTTAAAGTAGTCTATGAAGACTTCCCTCCAGTCCTCGGCTTTCTCATGGTCCTTTATTTGTAAGGTTGTCTGCTCAGTCGCTCCCTCTTTATATAATTCCGGAGGTATTTCTGCCGGGGCGAGCACTCGACGGCTTTGTACCACGATTCTGACATCATCGAGGTTCTCGTCAGCCAATTCTTTAGCAAGTTTGGCCAACGCGTCTGCTTTGCTGTTTTCCGCGCATGGTATGTTCTCCAACGTATAGGAGGGAATTTGGGTCAATAGTTGTTGCACCTTTTTGCCGTACTTCACCAACTCCGGTTTGCACGTTTGGTAGTCACCATTTACTTGACTAACAACCAGTTGAGAATCCCCGTATATAAGGAGGTCTTCAATTCCCAGGTCGATGGCGATTTCAAGGCCTGCTATCAGAGCTTCGTATTCAGCTTCATTGTTTGTCCTCGGCTCTGTTAAGGAGAAGGCGAAGCGCATTATCCCTCCTTGTGGAGTCGCAAAGATGAGGCCTATCCCCGATTTGATCATTGGGATACCTTGTTTCTATTTCTTTATGGAGGACGCTCCATCGAAATAGAGTTCCCATCGAGTGCTACCGCTGCCAATCGCATCAAATGCATGTTCGTCCGGCAAATCACAGTTCAGCGGAGAATCGGCCGGTATCGGGTGCTCAGCGAGGAAATCGGCAATGGCCTGGCCTTTCACTGCCTTGAGAGGTTGATACGTTATCGAGAACTCCATCAAGAGCAGGGCCCATTTAGCGAGTCGTCCCGTCAATATGGCTTTTGACATCAAGTATTTAAGGGGATCCACCTTTGAAATAAGACGGACTTCATGCGCCAACGCATAGTGCCTGAGCTTTGTCACCGCGAAGATTAAGGCCAAGCAATGTTTTTCAATAGGAGAGTAGTTGCTTTCTGCCCCCAGTAGAACTCGACTTAAGTAGTAAAGTGCTCTCTCTTTTCCCTGATCGTTCTTTTGCGCCCACAATGCGCCCAAGGAACCTTCGAGGGCGGTCGTATAAAGAATGAGGGGCTTTCCCTTGACCGGCGCGGCTAACACCGGAGGGTTCTGCAGGTACTGCTTGATCTCGTCTAGTGCACCTTGGCATTTGTGATCCCAAACGAATGGAGTTCCCTTTTTCATCAGGTGGCTGTAAGGGCGGCATTTGCCTGAAAGATTGGCGATAAATCGCCGGATGTATGCGAGCTTCCCTTGGAGAGACCGCAACTGTTTGAGGGTTCTTGGCGGAGGCATTTCCATGATCGCTTTAATCTTTGATGGATCTATTTCAATACCTTGGTGTCGAACGATGAATCCCAGGAATTTGCCCGAGGAGACTCCAAACGCGCATTTGAGGGGATTCATTTTCAAATTATATTGCCGAAGGCGTTGAAACACAGTCTCCAGGTGGTTTAAATGCTCTTCGTATGACATGCTCTTTACTACGAGGTCATCGATATAGCACTCGACGATGTCATGTATGAGGTCGTCGAAGATCTTTGTCATGGCCCTTTGATAGATAGCGCCAGCGTTCTTTAGACCAAAGGGCATAACCCTGTAGCAGAATATACCCAAAGGGGTCCGGAAAGCGGTGTGCTTCTGGTCTTCGGGATGCATCTTTATCTGATTGTGTCCTGACGAACCGTCCATAAAGGAGAAAACCTCGTGAGTGGACGTGTTATCTATCATTAGCTCGGTTACCGGTACTGGGAAATCATCCTTTGGACAGGCTTTATTGAGATCCCTGAAATCCACGCATATGCGTACCATCCCATTCTTCTTCATTACCGGGACGATATTGGCGATCCAATCGGGATATTGGACTTCTTGGATAAATCCAGAATCGATGAGTTTCTTGACTTCGGCGTTGATGCTCATCTCAAGCTCGAGTCGCATCCTTCTTGGCGCCTGCTTGACTGGCTTGATATCTGGGGATATTGCTAATTTATGCACAGCAATCTCCGGATCTAATCCTGGCATCTCGGAGTAGTTCCACGCGAAGCAATCTTTATGCCGTAGAAGCACGTTCTTTAACGCAGCCACCCTTTCTTCAGATAGTAGCTCGCTGACAAATGTTGGTCGCGGGTCATCTGCCGATCCCAACTCAATCTTCCTGAGGTTATCTGCAGTAGTATGTATACCGTCTTCCAGTTCTTTCGGAGCGGGTGGAAATTCTGAGATTATCTCATCATCGCTGTTCTCAAAGCACCGGGGAAGGTCATCTTCGTTCTCGGGCTCTTCTTTTAATATCGTAATCGTATAACAGGTGCGAATCCGCTCCCAGGACTGGGGTGGATCCGGTTCTGCTCTTGCGGCCTTGGGTTCATGCTTTTGTGGCGGCGTTACCCTCCAGCCGTTGGATAAAGCGAATCTGCCCCGTTGGTACTGGTCCTCGACCCAGTTCTTGAAGGTGAAGCAGTCTTCGGTAGGATGTCATATGGCTCGGTGATAAGAGCAATAGCTCAAACGAGAAGCTTCGTTAGCTTGCTTAGGGTGCCTAGACTCTGGAAGCGCTATCATTTGATGTTTTAAAGCGAGCTGGAGTAACCTTTCCGTCTTGTCTCGGGGGAAGGAGTACGCTCGACTCATCTTCTCCATGAGGGACGAATCCGAGCCGTACTGCACCCGATCACGTAACCCTCTAATCCTGCGTCGTTGTTGTCGGCTCTTCTTCCCACTTCTTAATTTATTTCCGTCTCCGCATTGGGTTTTTCGCACAACAGGTTGACAAGGATGAGCATCTTTATCTTTTGGAGCCTGTTGAAATAGGCGTTGCGTCCTGACCTTCTCATAGATGGCCATCTCGCAGTTGTGGTCTTCCTGAGCTTTCCAACCCATTTTCCTGATAGGCTTGTCCGTTCGTTGTTCAAACGACGGACTCGGCGCTTCAATCGCGCGGCCTAGTTTTGATGGGGGGTTGGCATCTCCTGACAGGGCGTCCTCCTCTTCATCAAAGGTATATATAGCGTGGCTGCTATGGGCTCGCTCGCGTTTTCCGGTTCTCGCGTATCCAAGCCCAAGTGTTTCCATTTTCCCGTTGGGCAATTTGCGTTGAGTCCCAGGGACATCCCAAATCCTGTTGTAGAACCGAGCCTGTCGAACAGTTTGTTCTAAGGGTACTCCTTGGCGCTTCAGTAGCTCCTTTAATCCATTTGTATAGTATCTAGGCAGACGGATGGGTTGGATCCTGTCAAGTGTAGCATCCACGCCATGCCAGATCTCTTTCTCTACTTTCGACTCTGAGGATTGGTAGAATAGGATCACCTTCTCACCCCTTTGCCTGGGAGGGACATAAAACGTTTGCAGGTCTTGCACATTGTGAGCTTGAAGCGTGTCGAGATCCTTGTAGTGTTCTCGCGGTACCATGGTGATTTGCAAACTATGGTCATCGCCAAGGGGTGCTTGTATTGACAGCCGATTGGAGAACACGGCATTAACCTCATCTTCTGAATTACTTCAGAAGACCAACATGGGGGCGGGCGTCCCCAGGTGGTTGCGTTGAGATGGTCCTGTATAAACTATCTCTTCCTCTTCTTCGGTATCGCTCCCGAAAACAGGGATGGTGGCGGCGGTTTTGTTCTCCGAGTCGCGACACCTTTCTGTATCCTCGAAGTCTGGCAAAAAGTACTTCGCATCTTCGTATTTGCGGACTTCGTTCACCGAAAATGGGTTCAACTCACCTGTTACAGTATACTCGAAACCATCTTTAAAGTACTTCATACACTGATGTTGTGTATAAGGGATGATGTTGTATTCGTGTAGCCAAGGACGGCCGAGCAAGGCGTTGTAGCAAGTCTTGGCGTCGATGACATGGAATTTGATGTCCGTGACGAGAAGTCCAAAGCGTAACGTTAGTATCACAGATCCGAGAGTCCGTGACGATTGTGAATCGAAACCGGAGATAGTAATTTTGTCACGAGCGAGGTGTTGCACACTCATGCAGATTTCCTTCAACACCCGAACATTAAGGAGATTGACGGAGGACCCATTATCCACCAGGATCTTGCCTATCTTGATATCATGGCAGTATCCGGAGACATATAGGGGACGGTTGTGGTCGCACGTCCCGAGAAGGAGGTCTTCATCACCGAAAGTGATGTCGGCCGTATGCACTTCCTCCAGTTCATCCTTCATCCTTTCAGTGGCGAGGAAGGCTTGGAATTGTTCAGGTTCTTGCAACGCCTTAATTAGTGAGTCTCGCGCTTCTTTTAATAATAGGAGGGCATCAAGAATGCTAAGCTGAGAAGGTAGCTTCCTTAAGTGCGCGAGAATGTTATAGTCTACCTTACCCTTCTTAGGAGGGTCTTTGGTAGTTAGTTCTTTCATGACTTGGTCATCTAAAGTGATATCTTCAGTGATCTTTTCCTTTCCCTTATCTTTTCTGCTCACGGGCCCGAGATTCTTTTCTGGGAGTGTGCGATTGCGCAGCTGAATGTTCTCGCAGGCCTCCGATTCTTCCTCTTTCCCTAACACGGATTCTTTAAAGAGAGGGCCCAGAGTCATTTCTTCATCAGAGTCGCTCCCAAAGGTGAGAACTTGTGACCCCCCGACGTTAACCATGTCACAGCTGCCAGTAGTTCTGTTGCGCCCGTCGACAGTGCTTCTTCGTTCCCGACGGCTCTTGCGTTTCATGCGCTTAAAATGTTGCCGACGAGCAACATATCCTTGCCACCATATCTTAAAGGCGTCGCACTCCTCTGTGGGGTGTGAGATTTTCCGATGATATGCGCAATAATCAGGGTGCCTCTCTACCCCATCATGTGTGTTTTCTTCCGAGGGTGGTAGCTTCATCCCCCTTGACATGGCTTTGGCAAACCTTTTCCTCGTCTTGAATATCCTCTTGTCTACTTCGGATGCCTTTCGCTGTGGCAGAGGTAGTTCAACTCTTCCGTTCAGTCGTCCGCGTTTGGTTTCTTCTGACGCTGCCATCTCGCGCTCCTGATCCGCTTTACTTTTTAAACGAATCTCGTCTAGAAAGGCATTGATCATTTCATTTGTCAGCCACGCATGCTCTGGTTCAGACTCTGCCTCCAGCTTCTTAGTGCTAGGAGTTTTCTCATCATCGGTAAACGAGTGGGAGATCACGTTACAACTCGCCACATACTCTTCGGGTTCATCCGACGAGCTCTCTCCCTCATCTCTCTCTTGAAAGATGTGGTTGAGAAACTCTCGCAGTGTGACAGGAGTTCGCGCCTTTTGATTGTATTCTTCCAGCGCGTCGATTTGCTTCTGCAAGTTCGTGTGCTTGTTTCCAAGCTTCACGGGCTTCTTGGATTTCTTCTTTTTCTTCGAAGATTTTGACGGTTGGGCGTGAGTATTTGGGCCCTTATCATGAGTCTTCGTAGTTGTGCGGGGCTTCAACATCCCTTCGATAATTTGAGGTTCAAGAGGGTCCTTCCATTCGACCGCAGGGCACGCATGAAGGTCTCTCAGCATTCTTTTGGTTTTCGTTGATAGCACGACCTCCCATGGAGCTTCTTCAATAAAGGAGCAGGTTGCCCCCGGTGTATCTGCTTTTTTAGGAGTATGCGGTTGTGGTGGGTTCACCTTCCACTTTTCGGACAGTACAAACTTCCCCTGGGGGTATTGATCTTCAATCCATCCTTTGAAGACGAAGCAATCTTCAATCGGATGGCTTACCGTTTGATGGTAAGGGCAATAGTTAGGGTTATTCACCTCGGTGGGTTGCGGCGGTCGCCTTGGATTTGGTAGGTTTATAAGTCTGTTGCGTATTGCCAGCTCGAATAACCGTTTCGTCTTGTCTCGTGGGAACGAGTAGGGACGCTTCATCTTCTCATTATAATACCGGCGTCTTTCTTCCAATTGATCTGCCGGTTTCGGGGCGTTAGGTTGTTGTTGGGCGTTCGCGACAAAGGTTGCCTTTCCTTTACCCTTGTCACTCCGAGGTTCCGACTTCGGGGGAGGTGGCCTATGACCCATCTGGTCCA
Organism: Agapanthus africanus; assembly: GCA_030015575.1. Taxonomy (NCBI): domain Eukaryota; kingdom Viridiplantae; phylum Streptophyta; class Magnoliopsida; order Asparagales; family Amaryllidaceae; genus Agapanthus; species Agapanthus africanus. The sequence continues at coordinate 4,353,630 of JASDDO010000018.1, forward strand.
TTTGAGCCAACTTGTCGATTAAAGCCTGGAATGTGGTTGGCTTAAAGAACATCATAAACTGGGAGATAGTTGCGTGGGGGTCTAGGGTTCCCACGAACATGCCCACTGCGGGTGCCTCCTCAATGCGTTGCTCGCATCTCGACCACAAATTCCGCCAGCGTATAGCATATTGGACCCAGGTTTCGCCTGGTTTTACCCTGGCGTTAATCAATGCAGTTATTGGAGTGCGTTCGCTGGCACTTGCGAACCGCTGAGTGAATAACAACTCTATTTCAGCGAACGTTTTGATAGAATCGTTCGGGAGTTCCGAATACCATTCGAACGCTGTTTCTGATAAGCTGCCCACGAACTGGCGGAGCAACAGTTTGTCATCACAACCGGTGTTACCGCAGAGGGCCCGGAACTGGGCGACATGTTGATGGGGATTGCCGGTCCCCTTATACACATGGAATTTCGGTATCGTATAGCCTTGCGGGTATTTGATTTGATCGTACCAGCTCGGATACGGCCACCCCGTTTTCACGACTTGACCAGCTGCCTCAGTCGCATGATGGACCCGGATTTGCTGGGCTATGTAGTCAGCCAAGTCAGCTTTAGAGATTGTCTCCTCCTTGGCCGTTGAGGGGGCTGGTGGTGGATTTGACGTTTCTCCTCGGTCGTCTTCCAGAACGATTGGGGGATCCTCGGCGGGTAGGTCCTGCTGGATCATCATTCCTATCATATCTTGGAAGAGAAGGCCCATACGTTGTATGTTGGCCGCTTGTTCAGCAGCCTCTTTGTCCTTTTTCTCCAGTGTCCGGCGAAGGAATTCAGCGTCGGTTTCCTCCTCCTGGCGTGCGTCTGAGGACGTTTCTGGGCTTTCTTTTGGACCGGTAAGTGCGGCCATAGCATTCATCATTTCCTGAAGCTTTTGTTGCTGCTCCTGGGCTTTCGTCACGGATCGGGTCAGCGGTCGGTGGCCCGTAGAAGTGCGGCTTTCCTCCTTTCCAGAAGCCATATAAACAATGTGCACCATCATGCCCCCAGACTTAGGGCGTTTGGGCTCAGTGCTTTTAGCTGTTGTTGCATGGTGAGGGATCTTTTCTGGCCTCCTCCTTTTATGAGCCATGGAGGTTGAGGGGGCCGTTGAGGTGGGCGTCCAGACAGCCTTTCGGGGTTCAGCCTGATGACCGGCCTCCGGTTGGATTTTTAGCTTCTTGTGCTGGCGGGAGAAGTTTGGATCGACGATCGAGTCTCGGGCCTGCCGCCAAACCTTATAGATTTTGGAAGACAGCCGTTGAGGGGATCGGGGCTGTTCTGATTTTATTTCCACAATCTTTTTTGATGGGGGAGGAGACCTCTTTAGCACTGCAGTAGGGGACTTCCTTCGCACCTTATTTAGCATTTCGAAGCTGTTCCCAGTTGGAACAGCAGCATTAACTTCTGCCACCGGGGCTGATGGAGTCAATCCAGAGGGAGAGTTGCCCCCAGCCTTCCTTATTCGACGCCAATGACGACGTCGAGCGCGTCGAGCGGGCGGCGTAGGGTCGGCGATAAGAATGGTTTCGTCTTGCCCCCTGTGTGGGTGGGGGGTCACTGTTGGTGCTAACCTGCGAAAGACCGATGTCCTTTGTGCAGCAGGAGCGGGAGCTGAAGCCGTTAATCTTGTCAAGACCGACTTTTTAGATGGGGAAGCCGCCTTGGCGATTTCGGAGGCAGGAGCGGCCGCTTTCTTAGACGCAGCCTTCTCTGAGATTGTAGGCCCCATGATGAGTTCGCAGGATTTCTGGCCCAATCTAGAGAAGACCGAGGCGTTGACATTAGGCGACTCGTTGAGAGGAGCCGCGGCGGGGGTAAGAGGATCAAAGACCGACTTCTTGAGAGCTTCCTTTGTCAGCACCGGCGCCGCGAAGCTTGATGGTGGGAGTATAGTCCCAAAGAACAATCCGGTAGTGGCTTGAGTCACCTGGTCCACCGGCATTGTGAACAACGAAGCAGCTTGGGGTCCATAGGATATACTTCCTGGCGAGGCAAAGCGTTGGTCGCAATTGCAGTTTGAGCAGTTGGAAAGTTTCGCAGAAGTAGAAGCCATCGATCCTTTGCTTTCTGCAATAAGCAAGACGCCAATTCTTAGTATCTTGAAACCCAAGGGCAACTATTAGCGAACCGCGATTGGTTCGCGAATCACGACACACGAAGTGTGGAGTGGAAAGAGGAAAAGGTCCCACCGGGCGTGCCAGAATCTGTTCCCCTCCGAATGGACACGCAGGACATGGGCCGTCTTGCCTGAGATTCGGGGCAGATGCTAATTGGTGCTATCCGTCTACCTCTCCGAAGATGCCAAGTTGATTTATGGCGCCGTGTATCGGAGGTTTAGACGGATGCGTCCGATATAGCAGACTTCGTCAGATTCCCCCTCGTTTGAGGGGTTTTTGATTGTGGGGACGCTCTTCCCTGCAGGCGCAAGCCCCTGCAGTTAATTACGCTACCGCATCGCGGTAACAACTTTCTCCTTCTCCAGATGGTCACTTCGTGTCGTGTTTTTTTTTTATGTTTTATTGCCCGTGGATCGTTTACGGAGACCGAGTTATGTCGTCGCCCGTAGGGCGTGGACTAGTCCAAATCCGTGTTATCTTAGATTTGGGTTTGGGGGTTTGGTTTGAGGATACGTTAGCCATACTTGAGGCTAAGATCAACTCAAACATTTGTTAAGGATACGTTAGTCTAGTTTGAGACTAAGATCAACTTAACGGGATCGTTTAGATCCGACAAAGGAGCGTTTGGACTCCATTGTTCCAGTTTTAGGGACATAGTGGCCCATCGTATGTGTGTGTCCGTCGGGACCCGTTACCTCTCTGACGACGTTGAAGGATTACAACGACGGGTGTCAGAGGGGTTCAGAGATGTACCCTCGAGCCAGAGTTAATTGGGGGGATTCGTAGTCCAGTCTGCTTGAAGGTTTAAGGATTCGTTAGCCATCTTTGAGGCTAAGATCAACTTAAACGGGACCGTTTAGATCCGACAAAAGAGCATATAGGGGCTCTATTGTTCTAGTTTAGGGACATTGCGGTCTGTGGGTAGTTTAAGGACATTGCGGTCCATTGCTAGTTTTAAGACATCTCGGTCAAGGTTAAGGACGTCATAGTCCATGGGTTTAAGGACTCCACAGTCCGGTATGTGCTCTGGATGCTTCACACGGGTTCACTGCCGTGCTTGGCGAGGACCAGGCTCCGCTCTGGACGTTTTCCACGGGGTCAAAGAGTGACGTTATCCGCGTTCCACGTAACCAGGAATTTTGCACTAGATGCTTCACACGGGTTCACTGCCGTGCTCGGCGAGGACTAGGCTCCGCTCTGGACGTTTTCCACGGGGTCAAAGAGTGACGTTATCCGCGTTCCACGTAACCAGGAATTTTGCATGGGTTTAAGGACCCCACAGTCCATATCATGAGTGGTCATCGGGACCCATCACCTCTTTGAAGACATTGAGGGATTACAATGCCAAGTATCAAAGGAGTGAAGAGATGTACCCTAGAACCGGAATGGCTTGAGTAGTCTCTGGCCCAATTTGGGGTCAAGACTGATTAATTATGTTATGAGCCCATTAGCCCAGTTAATCACGAATTGAGGACTTATGGCCAGCTTGGGCTAAGTCCAGTCAGGTCTGGAATATTGGCTTCCTGTTGGTCTCTTGAAGGAGAGGCTTTGCCTCTATCCATTTAGCCAATCGGGCCAAAGCCTAGTGTTAAACACTACAGAGCAATCAGTGTTGAACACTGGGAATGAGGTTGACAAGTTAGTGTTTAACACTACGAGATAATTGGTGTTAAACACCAGCAACAAGGCCTTGAAATGATCATAAACACTAAAATAGATCAGTGTTGAACACTGGCAATGGAGATCTCAGATTAGTGTTAAATATTAAGGTAATCAGTGTTGAACACTGCGAATAAAATTCTTTGATTAGTGTTGAACACTAAGGCCCAACAGCATTCCAATACTGGATTCGAGGGTTCCAATTTAGTGTTAAACACTAAGGCAAGAGGGGTCACGTGGCAACACGTGAGAGCGCCCTCCCCTCATTTATTCCGCTGAGATTATTACGTCTTTCTGAGCATCACGTGCCCTCATGTGACGGGCATTTAAATGCTTGTATGCTAAAGCTTCTGCCGGGGGTCACGTGGGTCACGTGGGGTGCTGCCTTAAAGGGGCTTTTTGTAGATCTCTTGGGGGGTCACGTGGTGACACGTGACCCTGCCTCTATGTATGCTGTTTAGAGGGCTTGTTAATCTTTTCCAGGAGTTAAATTCCTCGTAGGGTTAAACCCTGACAGTAATTTCAGAGGAATTAAATTCCTACTTCCTTTCGAAGATTTATATTCTGAATAGAGTTGGACTCTGAAATTTCTATAGGAATTAAATTCCTCATATATGTGAAGAACTGAAGAGGGTTAAACCCTAATAAAAGCTTTTTAAGGAATTAAACTTCCCATTTTAAAGAATTATGATTAAGGGAATTAAATTCCTGCTGTTTCAACAGAACTATGTTCTTAATTAGGGTTCAAACCCTATTTCTTTTTGTTCTGAAGGAATTAAATTCCCATAACACAGGGTCAAGCCTTAGTTTTATTTTAAAGGAATTAAATTCCTATAGTTCTGCGAGAATTAAATTCTCATGCTTGCATTCCCTCTCTATGTTTTAGATCTGCATGACAGGATCTCAACCCATTGAGAATTAAATTCTCAACCTAAAGGGGAGATGTGCACTTTGCAGATCCTCTATCAAAAAGAGAAGAAATATGTTCTTCTGTTTTATATATCAGAGTTAAACTCTGTTGAGAATTAAATTCTCTTTCTTTCAGAAAGCCTTCCCTTTCTTACCTAGGGTTTTCTTTTGCAGAAGATCCAAATTCCTCCAAGTATCAGAGCTCTCTTCTTTTTCTTCCCTCTGCGTATATCTCTGTCTATCTGTGTCTCTTGGTTCCTATTTATAGGAGAAGCAGCTGAATCAATTAGTTTTTGACGAATCTTCATTGAGAGATTTGATTTGCATCCATCATTCGTTTTGGACCTTCGGATTATTAGGTGAATTTTATTCACCATTGGATTTCAAATCCAGGGATTCTCCTTTGTTATTTCTGTTAGATTTGAAGGGGAAATCTTTCCAAACTCGAGATTTTCCCATAGATAGATGATATTTCATCACCTCTGAATCTTTAATTCAATTGGTTCCAGATAATCGCTTTCCTTTGGAAAGATTTGAATTTCCTTCAGAATTTAATTCTGTTAACAAAATGGGCTTTGAAAGCCGGTCACGTGTGACCACGTGACCCATGGTCACGTGTGGACACGTGACCATCTTTGGAATGAGCCTCCCTCCTTCTTTTTACGCTGTCTTCTGGTCGCTGCTTGGTCATCACGTGCCAACACGTGACCACTGGTCACGTGTGAGCACGTGACCCTTGTCTGGAGCCTCTTTCCTTGATTTAACTGGAGAACAAGTCTGATGTTTTGAGCGTCACGTGCCAACACGTGACCCCTGGTCACGTGGGAGCACGTGACCTCTTTTTGAAGCTTTTTCCCTGATTTGATCAGGGAGTCAATGTGCCTTTGCCGCTTGCTTTTAAATGTCACGTGCCGATACGTGACCCTGGTCACGTGGGAGCACGTGACCCTTTCTGAAGCCCTCTCTTTGGGAAACTGAACCTGACTTGATGATTCTTTTAGGTGTCGCGTGACAACACGTGACTGCTGGTCACATGTAAGCACGTGACCCTTTTCTGAAGCTTTTTCCAGAAGCTTTTCTGATTTTAAATCAGGAAACAAAAACATCCTGCCGTACTCACACTTCGGCTTCTAGCTTTACGTGGTAATCAGTGTAGGGTTACTAGGCACTCTCACAAGGGTCTACAAGACATCAACCATGCCCGATTTAAAAATTAGACGTGCCGAATAACTCTAAATAAGATCTTTAAACTAGAGATTAGGCGAAACAAACTATGTTAAACACTTTAACATCTAAGAGTTTGGGATTACAACCTTTGTAGTCCGGTCCTTCACTTCATAAGCTCCGTGTTGAGGTCCCTTCGCTGTAATCATCATGTATTCGGACTCTAGAGAGGCTCCACGAAGAGAATGATGCAAACTTGCTTCCGATCTTCGATAACTAAGATGATCTAACACAAGCTCTTACTCACAAATGAAGTGAACACCCTAATCTAAATGGTTAGGATAGATTAGGATGATGAAGTAGGATTGTAGCTCTCATTTGTTTTCTTAATCTCACTCAAAATCATCACTAATGAAAAAGCTAGAAAGCTTTTCCATTGAAAAAGAGAAGGAAGAAGAAGAACCATTTCTTTTGTGATGAATAATGAAAGTCTTGTATGGTTAGAAATGCAACCATGGGTTAAGTATGATAACTTAACCCATGTAGAGAGTGAACCATGGTCAAGGGTTGAGTTGGGTTAACAAATATCATAACTAAATATCTTTACAAAATATCTTTGCAAAAACAAAAAGCAAAGTTTCTAGAAACTTCTAGAAAAGCTTAACCCAAATCAAACCCTAACCATATTTAATCTCCACTAAACATGTTGCATTAATAATCCTAACATGTTACAATATTATATATCACATATACAATATTTATGTAACAAAATAAAATAATACAATTAACATATATCGTATATATATCAATGTATTACCCGAGTGAGAAAAAGAATCTTTTAGTGAACTTATATCAGTTAATGTAATTTAATATATCAAATATATAATTATACATTAAATTATCGAATCAACACTTGATCCGATAATCCGGCTATTTCATAAATAACCGACTAATATTATCTGTATCAGTTCATCGAATCAACACTTGATCCGATACCCGGCTATATCACATATACCCGGCCGATATCTCATATCGTGAGAATCTAATATGGTATCACATACACGTATTGTTCTCGGTCCAGCACATATCATATATGTGCTCCTACTCCTTTTTTTCCGAGCCAAGAAACCTCTGTGTAGGACTTTAAAGAATCGTCAATACGCCGGCAGTAAGTGATGATCATATCAAACACCCACAAGCTGCAAGCGGTCAGCTAAACGTAACAGCCACCCAGGTATTGAGCGATCAGAAGATCAACAAGCAAGCCTGTACATTCTCCTGCGAATCCAATCAGTAACACTCCCGTACAGTCCGGTCTCTTCGTCTGATATGTCGCATATCTCGCCTAGGGGTGGTAAACGTCAGACCCCAGTAGCTTGATTAGTCGTGTCGATATGAGGTCTATAACAGTTCGAGAAACTATTGATAACACTTACCAGTAAATCTCAGCAACCCTGGCCAGGGATTTCCAGTGATAGCCAATTGAGCACAGCACAACATCAACTCCCTATACCGGGAGAGACGAATCCCCTTCTATCGCTCATTGCCTCCATGTGATTCGGGACTGTACCCAAAAGCCACCCTTTTGCACGCCCTCTTGGATGTGGTATGATGGAAATCAAAGCACGGTGGGAATCACACAAGACTCTATGACGATCTCGGGTCTACAGACTAATCTGTACCAGTGTCACTAGAGAACTGCCATCTGACGTGAGGTATAATACCATCTGGGAGTTCTCGGCGAGTCCGTCCAGTGTACCCAGTCTCCACTGAGCACCCGTACACCATCCTTGATGTCAAACACCGATGGATATGGGATCATCCATCGCCCATCATATGGGTCAAGATGCGTATACGCTAGTCTACTCTGGTGTATCGATGCCCTGTCTCGATACATGCTCGACTAGGAACAGTTATAAGATGTACTTGTCAACTACCGTGGCCCCACTGGTATGATCTCATCATAGTCCCAGTAGTCGAGTACATATCTTAAGGGCTTTATCAACATGTAACATAGAGACAATCAGAGTACATGTTAAGATAAAGTACAACCAGATAGCATACTATCATGTCGAGCAAGAAAGTCCTCCCTATATATGTCCAAGCATCCATTACAATATACATCATATGTACAGTAATGGCCTCTAGGGTATACATATAACTAACAATCTCCCACTTGCACTAGGGCCATCTGTTGTGGTATCGCATACCCAACAATTAGCTGTGGTTGAAGTATCTCATACTCAACCATCCCATAATCTCTACTAGGAAAAAGGCCTTTGTGAGTGGATCCGCACTGTTGTCCTCTGTATCTACTCTCCTAACCTCGATCTCCCTGGAGATCAACCATCTCCATGAGCAGGTGATACTGCCTAAGAATTATATCTGGATTTTTGATGGGACGGGGGGTTCCTTGGCATAAGCCACAACTCCATTGTCACACAATGGTTGGAACGAAGTTCATCTCATGAACTTATATATATCCAGACTGCCTCTTTGGTAGCATTCTTGGTAACGATGTATCTTGTCTTTAATCGTCTAGTATGTCACGGTATCTAACTTGGAACTCTTCCAACACACCGTCCCTCCACTGAGGATAAAGACAATGCCTGCAACTGACATTCAGTCGTCCTTATCACCCAGGAACTTTTCCAGTGATTCTCCCTAGGATCGATTGATACCATCTCACTACAACTAGTGAGAATTCTAACATCCAATTAGATCTATCTCATAGATCCAAAACCCAGGATTTAGGAGGTATCACTTTAATCCTATATGGAGAATCCTTATGATAAGCGGAGATTGACCGATCGTAGCATAGGAAACTCCTTCCCTATCATGAGTATGTCATCCACGTACTCTACGAGGATCACCACCATACTCTCTACTACCTTTTTGTATATACAAGGTTCATCTACCATTTTGATGAAGTCAAACTCTTTGACTACCACATCAAAACAGACGTTCCAACTCCGCGATGCCTGCTTTATCGCATAAAACAACTTGCACACGTTTCCGCTGCTCCCACTGTCTACGAAGCCCTCTGGCTGTGTACTTATAGACGCTCTCTTCCAAATCAACATTTAGAAAAGCAGTCATAACACCCAACCGCCAGATATCGTAGTCATGGTATGTAGCCGTGGCAAGTAGGATCTGGATGGACTTAAGCATAGCTTTGAAAGTCTCAACTTTTCCATGCACACCAAGTAATCTTCTCAAGATATACTTGCTCCTGATGGGGATTTAACCCTTCAGATAAAGCAACCAAGGTTCATACTTTGTTGGTGTATAAGGATTCTATCTCAGATCGCTAAGCATCCAGCCATTCTTACAAAGTCCCACTCCTGATGGCCTGCTCAAACAAGTTGGGTCATCATCTCATGATGCAATTCTTGCTCCCATTGTCATAGAGAAACCGAAGTATCTCTCAGGTGGGTGAGGAACCCTACTAGATCGGCGGAGAGGCTGAAGTTCGTTGGAAACTACTGAATCCTTTGGTTCTACCAAATCATCAGCTGCAGTTTTGTATAGCTGGAACTCTTTCCAGTTCTACCTCATGACCACTAATTTCTTCACAACAAATTCCCTTTCACAAAAGTGGCATGTTGAGAAACAAAACATCTTTTGTTTCTCGGTTAGGTAGAAGATATTCCCTTGCGTATGCTTGGGATATCCAACAAACTTCCACAGATCTGACTTTGCCTCGAGCTTGTCCGGATTATGCTTTTAGACATAGGCAGGACAACCCCAAATCTTAACTTATTTAAGATATGGGCTCTTCCCATTCTATATCACATATGAAGTGGTAGGTAACTGATTTGATTGGAACCCTATTCAATATGTATGCAACTTCTCAAGTGCATAACTCCCAAAAGGAAATAGGAAACTCAGTAGTACTCATCATAGAGCGCACCATATCTAATAGAGTGTGATTTGCTCCGCCCCGATACATCGACGTGTTGTGGTGTATACGAAAGAGTAATGCTGAGAGAGAATCTCATTCTCCTTTAAAATATGTCCAGGAATCTCGTGCTCAAGTATTCTCCTCCCTGATCACATCAAAGGACATAATACTTATACCCATTTTTGGTTCTCTACTTCTAACTCATATTTATTGAATTTCTCAAAAGGTTCAGACTTGTGTTTCAACAGGAACATATGTCTGAATCTTAAGAGATAAACAGTGAATGTAATGAAGTATAAAGAACCGATCTTGGCATGTGTAGACAGGGGACCTTACATACATCATCATGTATCAATCCCAAGAGTTCACTAACTCTTTCTCTGTTTCCAATAAACAGAGTCGTGGTCATCGTATCTTTGTGACATGACCGGCAAGTTTCACAAGATGTAAATTCAAACTAATTTAAATATGCATCTAAATGTAACTTCAGCTAGTCGGGTCACATTGATATGACCTAGTCTACAATACCTCAAGAAGGATTCGTTCATTTCTAAACTCTTCCTCTTGTGTGTGTTCTGTATACTAAGAACTATAGTTTGATTTAGAATGTCAATGCTTTTAGATAACGTGCCTGAACCGATCAACTCTTGATATAGAAAATGTTTCAAAATATTATCCAACAATACAAAATTATATCATTCTTTAGTAATAAAGAGACTCATATGATATTGTATATCAGGTTCGGTATCTAATAACATTCGTTCAGAATCAATGTATTCTGGTAATACAGGGTGATAACTACCAACAGACTTGGTTGCAACACTTGCACCGTTTCTATCTCATGAAACTTATCACCCGTTCTCAGTCCTCTACCTTTCTGTAGCCCATGTAACAAATTGCATATGTGGGATCCTGATCCGGTATCAAATACCCAGGATGTAAAGGATATTGAGAAACAGTTCTGTGTAATGAATACACCCGAAGAAGATGCATCAGCATGCACTTTCTTTGTTTGGGCGGCACGGGAATTTTGGTAATCCCCAATTTCCTGCTCTGTCTTATAACAATTATAAGTTGGAGCGGGACCAACGTTCCCCAGCTCAGTATAACAAGCGGGTTCGGTCAATACATCCGTATTATTATCTTGATTAAGGCGTGATATGGTCGCTACCTGGAGAGAGAGAAGAAAACACTCAGCGTATGCTCTTGCAAGATTAGATTGGTTATCTAATATACCTAATCAGGATGTCTCCTACTGTTTTAGTCAAATCTTCCTTCAAACCCTAAAAAGAAAGACTAGCCGGGATTAATTACACCCTACAAGTTCGCCAATCTTTCAGCCAGGCCAGTGTCGGTACTTTGAGGGAGGTTCCCCGTGCTTTCGCACGGACCTAATTAAAGTAAACCTCGTTTTCCCAGGGGCGTAACCCCGTTAACACCTTTCTAGACACCTACTTGATCGGCTAATTGTAATGTGTAAAACTCTCCCAGGAGTAACTCTTACTCGCAGCGGGTATCGGGATCCAACTATCTCATAGAAGGCATGCAATCTCATTGCAAATTTCAACACTTGAAATTCCCAATAATATTTTACCCCTAATACTTATGACCTTAACTAAGGTCAACATATCACAAGCACCAGTTAAGTTCTACCTGTCATTTCATGATTAATTAGACCCACCCACATGACCCTCAACTATGGTCGACATAATCACATGACTGTCCTAATTAATCGCATAATATGCTGTGTAGGAAGACATCACTTAGCTACCGAACACTATGCCTCAACTAAAGTCGACATACGCAGCACGAATACTAAGTACTCTACTTTCTAAAATGACGGAGGGCTACGACAGGTTTTTAAGAAAATATTTTGCGTAATGAACTTGATATCGTTGTAGAATCGAGTGATTTTAAATGGAGTGTTTTTGAGGCCTTTTCTAGTTTCGCTAAAGAGGCCACTCCCGGTGAAGGGATCGTCGGCTCTTTCCTCATCGAATAAGGTGCAGGATATTTCACAAATATCACTATGCAAAGCAAAAACTATAGAAGCAATCAAAAGACAAACCGAGTTTATAGCATCTGCTAATTTCACTAAAGAGGTCACTCCCGGTGAAGGGATCTCAGCTCTTTCCTTATCGAATAAGGTGCTGGATGTTCTACAAGGAACACCGCTATGCAAAGCAAGAACTAGAGCTACCAGTTTTTAAGACAAGTTTCTACAACATCTTTAGGTTTCTTTTATTTCATTAATCTCATTAATGAAGTCCCATTTTAATATGCTTCACAAGCATCAGATATGAAACGAAATCAACAATATATAATATATATCTCATATATATAATATAAACATTCGTCTCAGGCAGTAATATGATCTCATCACAGAACATTGCAGCAGAAGAACATATATGAAATATTGGATATATTAGGAGGTCCGTGTTTTTAATACGAGCCTGTATAAAATACGGATTCCACGGTTGCGATGAATAGCCAAACCCACATTCCTAGACCCCTACGAGAGCGGCAAGCAACACTGCCAATTCTAGGGTTAGGAGACCCGGTCTCGACTCCTTGAGATGGTCTCCCACTGGACCTCAGAACCCGGTTACTTGTGCTCCCCGCTTTGGGTCTACCTAATGCGGAAAAGTAAATAATATACAATGGTGACATCATCCTCAGCCCGGAAGTGCCCCAATAAAAGAATATTACATACAAATGAATTTTACATGAATGAAAATGAAAAACTCTCATCTCACATAAAACCCCCGGCTATTCAGAACACGGCGATCCGATACAGCATATCACAGCAACACATAATATCCCATATCATCAACGTAAGTAAGTATGTATACACCGATTGTGGTTGATGTATAGAAACGAAAACCGGCGATACAACTACATACTACACTTACGGTCACAGAAAAGAAAGTGTAAAACTACAACAGTTGGAATCCGCAACCTTCATAGACATCACATACCTAACCAAATGAATTCCTTAGATATCGCATGCCTAACAATTATAAACCCCACATTTTAGTCTCATTATCGAAAACACTTTTCAATATCAAGTCGGGCAATTCAACAAGATTTCCGACATCCTGATCGAATGCTCGTCGCAAACTTGAGTAGACGGCCGCATCTCCGGATGCCGTCGACGAAGTGCACTAAGGCGGAACACCGCTGCCGCGAGCGTCCGAACGGATGCTTTTGGCGATGGTGTTCTTCTACAGTCACTTGGTCGGGGCTATGGGGCGTGGCTATCTATTAAGTTTACCCGACGAGTATCCGAGTACGCTACGTGATTACGACGGACTTTTGATCACATCAAAATTCCGTGGCAACCGATCAATTGAGACTGAACTGCTAGATTTATAACATACAAATTAGTTATCTCATAACTAATTGTGGATTCCAAATATTGTATCACTATCCAGATAAACAGACAATGTTAAAATTTCCGATCGAATAAACAAACACCCAAGATTTCCCAAATAGTTCTCAACACTTGAAATTAGTTTAAAAACATCCATCACATGACACAGCACCAATGGTCCAGCCGTAGAAAGGACAAGCCAACGTCTCACATGTGGCAACGCCGTACTGCCCCAAACCTTAAGGTTTAGAGGCAGTTCAAGACGGTCATATAATCGAGTTAAGGTTTGTGTTCTTCTAGAGGGTCCACCGCGTTACTTGCATGACTTATAACATTCTTAAACTACGGAAAAATCCAAGACTTAGAAATTTTCCGGCGGGGAAAACGTGAGTTATTGATATCCGTTCGAACTTTTTAACACGTTCTAAAAATAACCCGGACAAACTAAACGAAGTTATACTTTCCGATCGAATCAACGAGCTCCCAATACAACCCAGAAAACTCAACACTTGAGTAGAATAAAAATTCCCAGAACAATCAGGAAATCTGTACGGATATTACTGTGTAAAATACATACCCTAATGTTACTGTTTGGCCGCGGAACCGCCGCGCAAGCAAGGGTATTGCTGCGGTTGCGCGGCGCAATAATGGTATTTTGGGTTCGTTTTGCACAGTAATCCATCAAATCACCTGCTGAATTTTCTGAGCATTTTTAATATGGAAAAGGTCAACTTTTGAAAAAAATTCCAGAAACTAGGGTTTTAGGGTATTCGGAGTCCGATCGGACTTTAAACTTCGTCTAGACTTCGCCTAAAACTCTAGCTTGGCTCTGATACCACTGTAGGGTTACTAGACACTCTCACAAGGGTCTACAAGGAATCAACCATGCCCGATTTAAAAATTAGACGTACCGAACAACTCTAAACAAGATCTTTAAACTAAAGATTAGGCGAAACAAAGCATGTTAAACACTTTAACATCTAAGAGTTTGGGATTACAACCTTTGCAGTCCGGTCCTTCACTTCATAAGCTCCGTGTTGAGGTCCCTTCGCTGCGATCATCATGTACTCGGACTCTAGAGAGGCTCCACGAAGAGAATGATGCAAACTTGCTTCCGATCTTCGATAACTAAAATGATCTACCTTGAAGTTTCTTTAACACAAGCTCTCGCTCACAAATGAAGTGAACACCCTAATCTAAATGGTTAGGATAGATTAAGATGATGAAGTAGGATTTTAGCTCTCATTTGTTTTCTTAATCTCACTCAAAATCATCACTAATGAAAAAGCTAGAAAGCTTTTCCATTGAAAAAGAGAAGGAAGAAGAAGAACCATTTCTTTTGTGATGAATAATGAAAGTCTTGTGTGGTTAGAAATGCAACCATGGGTTAAGTATGATAACTTAACCCATGTAGAGAGTGAACCATGGTCAAGATTTGAGTTGGGTTAACAAATATCATAACTAAATATCTTTACAAAATATCTTTGCAAAAACAAAAAGCAAAGCTTCTAGAAACTTCTAGAAAAGCTTAATCCAAATCAAACCCTAATCATGTTTAATCTCCACTAAACATATTGCATTAATAATCCTAACATGTTATTGTCACGACCCGAAAGTACGGAACATGACCGGCACATAAACTACGAACGTCTCGAGGCGTACGTAATCTAAGTAAACCGAAAACCCAGAAATCCAAACCAAGAAAAGTAGTAGAGTGCAGGAAAAACCAACTTAAAGCAAGTAATTTCAATAGCATAAGCCGAATTATGCGGTTTTTTAAAACATCAAAAATTTACTGAAAATTTCGGCAGAGTCTCCTTTGTAAATTCTGGCCCCCAAACGGGATACAACATGAATAGTATACGAAAACAAGAAAAGGGCATCCCCAAGCGGGAGCCAGCTCTTCGTCAATCGACGGTCACAACCACACAAACAATAGAATATACAACGCCAACGGCGAGGATCAAAACTCAAAAGGAAACTCAAAACCACCAGAAATATAACGAGCGACTCTAAGGTCGAAAGAATAAATAATACTGGTCTCTATCTCAAAAAAAAAACATGTTTGGTTGATGGAATTTACTAGATACAACGGAATAATATTATACAAGTAATATGATGGGTACGATACAAGAAAAACCCACCTACTAGCAAGTCACCCGAATGAAACTGAGCCCGCAAAGCCGTAATGAAACCTGTACGGCAAACCTGCAAGAAACTGGGGCACATCGGGGGTGAGTTGCCAACTCGTGAATAGAAAAACATCTACGCACAGAAATCGCATAAATAACGCAATCATAGGTCAATGATCATAATATATCCTCAAATATATAACCAGCAGCCTATAACAAGGCTAGGGTAAATATCTAACCCGAGTGTAATCTCATGTGCCCGTGTCAGTGCCTCAGGTAGCAATATATCATATGAATGAGGTATGCATGCATGAAACAGAATACATGTAAATGAAGAAACTGTTTTCATAAATTAGTGAGATTTCCTTCGTATTTTTAAACTGAGGTATCATAAATGAAATCAGTATCAACAGTGTCTAGCATCGACACAAAACATAAATCTCACTGTCTCGAAATATCAATGTCTCAATCTCAATATCTAGGACGCCGTCAGTCCAGACCGGCCCCTACCATCCATCTCAAGACCACGACGGTATCCTCCGGATATCCGACGCGTCGGGTAATATCACCGGTCGGTAGTGCTCCCCTGCCGGGCTCAACGTCAACACCACATTCCTCTTGCCCCGGGGTACCGCACCGGGCCCACCATGTACCCGTGACGGTTCCTCCACTCCTCGACACGGATCTCGAAAACCACAGCAAACTCATGGTGGATGACACTTTACATCACTAGAAAACCGCAACATTTTATATTTTAAAAGATCATAAGTTGTAAATTTTGCGGCTTTCCCCGAAATCCAGAAATATCATAAATCTCAAGAAATCATCACAAGTGCATATGTCAATGATAATGAATGCATATGGTATCAATAACCAAGTTGCAATGTATGATTAATAAACTAGGCATGTAAGGCAGGTACACTAATATCATATCAAACTACTAACTAACAAGCTAAGTCAAGCAAATATATTCTCTAAAGTGTACGTGACATGGCAATTACCGATGAAGATGTGTGTGAGCCGGCAAGTAGGTGTACGTGGTACATACGCATCATCGGTAATGGTGCTGGTGTCCTAACAGCATGATATCAATAATGGAATATGCAGCAAAATAAGTATGTGAGGCAGAGCGAACAGCAATAATATGCGGGAGCTGAATACTAGACACAACAATAACTAATCTGTAATAATCTAATATAAGTCCTACAAATGGTGCCTTTTGAAATAACACGAATCATGGGGTTTTGAAAATAGGGGCTACGGTGTTTTTATGAAAAGATACGTCTTTTGAAATATCCGTAGGATCCCTTGGGCTGTCTTTTAAAATACCTACGATTCGTTAGTTTTTGAAATAAGTAAAAATCGAATCTAATCTAACAACTAAACTAAACTAAAGGGCTAAGCTAACAAGCTGAACTACAGGTAAGGAAACCACCTAACATCTGAGTCGATACATATACATACCTGTATATATATTAGTCGGTGATCCCGCCTCAATAATATCATATCCGATACCATATCTAAAATCAGACATCCCAAGTCAAGAGTGCGGATCAATCATCAAGATATAGCTCGTACGTAAATCCGTCGTACGGCATCCCAAATCTGGGTACGGGTCAAAGTCACATCAATCACACTATTCATTTGGTATCTTCTTTATCAAATATCATGATCCGGAATAATGTCCTACGTCTAGTACAATATTGATGCCATCTATGTATGCATGGGGGTGTAAGAATTACTACGTCAGAAGACCCGCTAAAACATCATGTCGTATCTCAATACGAACCAAATCACGTCACCGATCTCCTGGCCTCAAGCCCAATCTCATCGACTCATCTCAAATTCCAAATACTATCCTCAAATCCAGTATATGAACACATAGTCCCATACCCATGTGAACACATTGTAAGTCTACGCTAGCGCCCCGGCCATCTACAGACGCCAAATGCGGAACAAAAACTTTTAAACTGGCGCTATCGTATACTTTAACCCGGATCTGCCATTATTGCTAAACTAACAAACTGTAAAGAGTGTAGAAAGGTTATACCGAACGATCCGAGTCCTTCGTTCTTTAACCATCATCCCACGCTCCGTTGCGGCTGCTTCGATCTCGTCGATCTCCGATTCCTTCGTCGAGGTGGCACCACATGATCGATTCTTTAAACAGGCTCCCGCCTCTGACTCGAGGCAACTCGATCGTCAAGTTTGCTAAAAGAGACGATCAAGAATGATGTAGAGAATGAGTAGATGACTTTGTCTCACTTCGTCCAAATCCGTGGACGATCGGTTAATGAAGTTGCCGTGGAAATCGGGTGATGGAATGAAATGAACTGTAAAATTCCATACACCCCGAATACTATCATAATCTTTTCTAACCAAAATGAAACATCAAGTGAAGTGAGGAGGAGAGAGAGAGGCCGGCCACTTTAAAGAAGGAGGGAGGTGACCGTAGGAGCTATCATGGAGGTGACCATAAACAACCATCCTTATCTTTAACAAAAGATCAAGAAAATATCTTAAGAAAAACAAGAATGTTTAGAAATCAAAGCATGAGTCACATGACACCTCTCCATTTCTAGAACCTTCTAGAAGCTTCTAGAAGCATGACTCACTCTTATCCAAGAAAAGATAAATCCGTCTTTAACCGAATGTTAAAAGACGGCTGATAGAAAACTGGAAACTGGCAACTTCCAAAAGTGATCCTGAAACGACTTTCAGGATAACCCCGAAACTGTATAAATATACCCGCATTTGTATTACGACCGAATACAAATGCAACTGAGACAAAGATATTATACCTACTCAATATAATACTCGGATCCGGCTTAAACCAAAGCCGACCAGTATCATCTGTCCGAAAAATAACACGTGCGTAAACGCACGTGCATTTTCCGAACCCTGCCATAAAACCATACGGCCTCTACAACGTTTCGCCCGAACTTGGGAAACTGTCTGTGGGGGACTCTAATGACTCGTCAGTACCCTGGCAGTGGGTTTAACCACAAACCGTCAGCGGCACTAGCAATGCGTAACGGCTGCCCATGGACTGACCTCAAGGGATGCCGATGAGCGCACTCATCCGGAAAACCCTACTGAGCCTAACAGTGACAATGTATATACAGTCCGGTTCGTTCGTCAATGAGTATCGCATATCTGCCTAGGGGGCTAGCAACGTCAGACCCCCAATAGCAGTATAAGTCGTGTCGGAGTGAAGCCTCAATACACCCTGAGATACTACTGGAGTACCTACCAGTAAATCTCCTACCATGGCCATGGATTTATGTAATGGCTCTCCTAGACACAGCACGACCTCGCCCCCAATACCGGGAGAGACGAATCCCCTGCCGATCCGCTCACGTGCCTCCATATGGCTCGGGACTGTACCCAAAAGCTACCTGTTTGCACGACTCCTTTGAGCCGTGGTAGGGTAGAAATCAAAGCACAGTGGGAACTCACACGAGACAAATGACGACCTCAGGTCGATGAACTAACCTGTACACATGTCACCAGGGAACTGTTATCTGACGGTAGATATAATACTAACTAGCAGATTCCCGGCGAGTCCTGTCCGGTGTACTCATAACCCAATGAGCACCTGTATACATCTTAGGTGATCCAACCGACACCAGTGGCTTGTGAGACCGGCCACCGCCCCTCGTCGGGGTCTCGACTATACACACTAGTCTACTCTGGAGTATCGATGCCCTGTCTCGAAACTCCCACGACTAGGGACCACAATTAAGGATATGCATATAAACTACCCAACTCTCACGTATATGATCGCCATCATACTGTTGGTAGTAAAGCAAGATCCTAAGGGCTCTATCAAAGTGTAACATGCAATCAGTCACCTGAACATGTACACGACTGATAAAGGCAAACCAGATAGCATACTATCATCTCGAGTAAGACTGTCCTATCGGGATAGGTCCTCCGCAATCATTGCAATCACGTACCCGCGATCCAATAATTGACTATGAGGGCACTATCTCCAACACACATAATATATATATTCCCATACACGCACCTATGAAATAAGGAATGCATGCAAGTATGTATATGTGTGTATGTGCAAGTGTAGTGCACCCACTACCTAAGGTTTCGTAACCATGCACCAATCCAACACCAATATCCATCTAAAATCATCAATAATAAATCCTAACAACATATCATAAATTGTTGGTGTGTATACGCATCCGTATATATCACCACGGACTGCGGGGGTGCTATACGCCATCCACCCGACTTCTCCCCGTAGATATAAATCTACTCACCTGGTCCTCGCTAGCCGGTGCCGATGTCGCCACGCGCTTGCTTGTCGTCTCGAAGTCCACATGGGGTACCTACATATCATAACGCACCGTATCGCATTAAAACTAAATTCGAAATCGAAACGGCATACGAAAATCAAATCGGCACGCGTATCACGCGTAGGTCCAAACCTATCGCCTACGCATGCAAGAATAGTCAAACCAACCCTCGACGTCGATGTACAAACGTCAACCATCGAGAAAAATCCAATCACACTCATTTGCACAATTACAAGCACTAATTATAATATAAAATAGCTTACAATTCCCAAAAACCCCAATTTCACTTAAAAAGTCGTTTTTCCGAAAATCTAGCGAGCACAATTCGCCGTTTTTGTACAAAACATGATGTTTAAATGAATGTAGCGGCCAATATTCTTATTAAATATCTTAAATAAGTCATAGAAACAATTTCCGGAATTTAATCTCATTAAATTCCAAAACCCCTAATATTCTAGTTTACAAAATACCCTTTTTAACAATTTCATAGCAAAATGCACAAACTACAATTTAGGTTGGATTTCCATGATCTAAATCATTAAACCACACTTAATAAAGTTAATGAAGTCATGAAAAACCAAAACACATTTTTAATCCCAAGTATTTAACCAATTTCAAAAACCTAGTAAGCAAATTAGCAAATTAACACAATTTTTAAACTAACCATTAGCACAAGCTACTAATCTTGTATCAACATGACAAAAAATCCTAAATATAATACACAACCATACACCAATTTTATAAAACCCTAACTTGCATTCAAATTCATAACTTGAATTCCAAAACTTGCAACTTAAGCCTAATTAACACTTAAGTAGTTTAGCTTTAAGAAATTAGTAACAAATTAAGCAAAAATGTTTTAGAATTATACCCAAAAACATTTGAAGATCCACAAGTATCCATGGCCCTCCAAAATGCTCTCTTTTCACAAGGATCCATACTATACGGGCTAAGCTAAAATGGGTAGGAGTCGGATTTGGGTTTTGGGATTTTTTTTGATGGATTTGAGGCAATTTTTGATGAAGTTTGAAGAGAAAAGAGAAGGGAAATGGGGGGGGGCTGTTGCTGCTGTAGGAGGGAGGGGGGCTGCTGGAATGGGAGGGGGAGAGGAGGGAGAGGGAGGTAGAGAAAGTGGGGGAGAAAGTCAAGGTCAAACCAAAGTCAAAAGTCCACCTCATTTATCCATTTTCTTTTCTTTTCTTTCATTTCTTTTCCTTTGAAATTCAAGTGGGGAAAAAGATGGGGGCTGCTGAATTCAGCCAAGGGGAGAAGTGAATGGGGGTGTGTGGGTGTGGGTACGGGTGTGGGGTGATGAAAAATGATAAATGCAATACCCCAAACATCCATTTACGCTAAAAAAAAAGCCTTTTTTCTTCAATAATTTCTAAACCGTTTTGGCAGATGATTTCGTTCCAAAAACCACATGATAAAATTTTATTTAATGTTTTATGATGCACAAAATTTGTTTCAACTCATTCTAATTTGTAATTTTCCCTAATTAAATGTATTAGTGACGGCTTAAAATAATAATAAAATAATATTTTTTTCAGAAAATTTGAAATTTCACCAGCGGCTCAATAAACACCAAATAATAGCAATTACATAGCTAGAATATGTATATTTAATTTTTATAATAAGATATTTGCATTTTGACTTTTTACAGAAAACCCCTTTATTTTACCGATTTTCCGAAATTTCACCGAAACGATTTTCAAAACGTTACAATCTTCCCCCCTTAAAGAAATTCGGTCCCCAAATTTAAATTAAAACTCTCCCCAAATACTAAAACATCTAAACCAAAACCATCAAGTCGTCGGGGTTCCTAAATTGTAAATATATAAAACAAATCGTAGCGCAGCGCATGCGCTTGAAAAATGAGCATATAACTCAAATCAAAACTCCGTCAAGCATCCCGCAATCATCGGAGTCATGGAGAAGACATCAATGCTAAATCCAAATCAAAACCAATATGACATAACTCGAAACTATACATGTAAATATCGAATCTATATCTGTAAGTATCTGAAGGAAATGCATGCCAAATCTCTTTAAGTCGCTGTGCAACGCGTATAACACTGCGCAGTGGCGGACGTCTATCATAAGAAAATAACTATATACATATATACCTTTGTTTGAAATGTACGTTCCGCCGTTTTGGAAACAATTTAGAAGGGTCTCCTTGTTTTAAACATTTCGTGTCATATCAGACACGTAGGTAAATACTGAAGCTATAGCTCGCTTTTTGGAAATCCCTTCAATAACTATCAATGCATGCAAAAATATATTCAGGTACTGTCCTCTGACTAGTCCTGCTCAGTACGAAAACACATAGCAATATCATAAAAACGTACTGCTCTATACGAAATCAATCCCAAAGTATGCACATGAATGCTACGTGCGTCTGGTGCGCACGGAAATCAAAATCCATATACGTGCCATACAAGTGCACAGAAATAAGATCTAAGTGCATCGGGTGTGCACGAAACATCTGTCGTAGGCAACATGTGTGCCTGACAGCAAAATCAGGTGCATCTATCGTGCACGAAATCATGAAATCCAATATCAAGCGCCGAACGTGCGCAAAATCAATCAGGTGTACAAGGTGCACAAAACAAATATCGGGTATCACAATCGAAATCGAAGTCCAGTGCATCTAAGTGCACAAAAGGCGTATCACTGCACTGCAAGCATATATAAACTATACCGAGTGCAGGAACGAAATCGTGTGCATGCATACGCACAAAACCAACTCAACTGTTTAAAATCGTAAAATCACAAACATGTGAAACTGAAGCACGAAAATGATATCAAGTGCAACACTGTGCAAAGATCGTAAATCCTCAATCATCGAAATCAAATCATACGAATAAATCACCCAAAAGATCGTAATCAACAATGGCGGAATAGTACCGCTCAAGCGCATCCTCTAAGAATCTCGGCCAACTGTTGCGGTCACTAGTGGGACGTCTCGTCGATGATTATGAACTCTGTCCTGCTGGCGTGCGTAACCATGACCACTCCTAGGTCAAGGTCTTCACTGTGAATTACCAATCTTTCGGTCCATCGGCTCATCGGCCCTGTCAGGTGTGCTAACGGGGACAATTCCGTTCTGGCACTTCTCTGGTCATCTCTTGGTCAATCATCGCGACCACTCGTAAGACAGCATATTACCGGCGTCGGCCTCTGGCTCTCTGAATGCACGTGACACATCTGATCCTAGGTGCAAATATCATTGCATCAGTGGCCTGGAAGGAATCCTGCTCACGGTCTATTACATGCCTCGTCTCTGCCAACTGTCCGGAAGTCGTTGTCCTTTCCTATATCTGCATCTTGCTCTGGAACGACTGCATACTCATCACGTGTAAATCCCCGTTTTCATTCTAATAAAAGTTTCCGATTCTCTGAATTCATTCTCTTTTCCCTCATATTTCGAATTGGTTGGTTAAGCAAGATATTTATATTTTCCCGTTTTAGGGCAAAATTGTCGGTTTTTCCCGTTTTAATCCGATTTCGATCAAACGTCTGTAGTAACTTACCGGCACCTATTTTAGCTAAAATAAAGCTTGTGCACGAACTTTAGAGGTATTTGGGAGGTTTTGGTTCAGAAAAAAAATTTCCGAAAAAAAATATTATTTTAATATTTTTTTGTGCATATCTTTTTTTTTTTTGGCCGAAATTTTAGTAAGTGGAAGTGGGTTTGATTGGTTGATGAGTCATTGTGCATTGTGTTGCATTAATTTATCAGCCCACCTTGTAGTGTGCTGGTGGTGGTGTTTTAATAGGGATTAATTAATGTAAAATGTTACATTATAAGAGAGCACACTTTGAGCTGATTGTTTCTTGAGAGCATTTTCATTTTGGGAGCTCATGGGCTGATTTCTTTGGCCGAGCCTCCTCCTTGTTCTGCCCCCTCATTTTATTTGCCCATTTCCATCATCTCCAAGTTCAAATAAATTCTCAAAAATCATCAAATATTCACCCAAACTCATAAACAAATCATTACCCATTTTTCCTTAAGTCTAAACAAGCTTAGATCTTCATGAAAGTGATCATTTTGGAGGCTAAAAGTTTGGGTTTTGTTGCTAATTTGATAGCCTACTTGTGAGGCGTGGGTTTCTTTTTACATTGCGACGTTGCTGCCTCGCGACCCCGAGACGTTACCAGGCAAGTTTTTACTTGCTTACATGCTATTACTTATGATACAAACGTTAATTATATAGATATTAATGTTGCAAGTTTAGATAAATATTGTGGCGTAACTGTTCGATGCTTGTTCTCTTAGGAAATCGTTATCAATTTTGGTGGAACTAAATAGTTTTGCTTGGCCCGTATGGCTTTGAACTTAGTGTATGAATTTCGTTGGATAATTTGATCGTTAACGACTAAAACAACTGCCCCCAAGTTTAACCATTAAACTGTAATTTTGTTGCACCTGAAAACCATAAAAATCACCATAAATTAAATACATGCTGGATTGAGGTGCTCGAGGGCTCAAATCGAATCCAACTCGACGAACTATGACCCTACATTAGTTTCTAGACATTCCTGTATTTAGATCATGATGATATTCGTATCGGAGTGCAACTCTGAACTGCAGTTTGGGGAAACGTTCGTTCGAATACCTGGTCTTGTGAACACCTGTACACCCCTTCTTTAAACTGAAAATGCGCGGAACCACATATGGTCGCGTAGATAATTTAGTTAGCTAACCCCTGAAGTTGGTCCCGTGTCGTTTCACCGTCATTTGATATTTAATTTGTATTTGAGACTACCGTGGAAATCTGCAGTTTCTGCAGTGATCCCTTTTACACCAACACCTTGTACATAACATAACTTTTAATACAGAACTGATATCGATAATCCGTTTGATGCATTGGAAAGATAACAGTAAAATCTACAATTAGTTTAACTGTAGTGTCGCCTAATTATGCTCCCAACTGGGAGGAAAATGTGTTACGAAACGGACATCCAGTTCAGAAATTGGATTTCCAGCAGTGAACATTTAAAATGAAATAGTTATAACTAATGATCCTGGAACCCGATTGACTTGAAAAAAAATCCTATGGATAGCTAACAGAACATATTAATTACCACCTGTTTATCGTTTCGCTAAATTATATACATATGTTTCATGATAAATCGTGCAAGTGATAGAATACTATTTTATGACACCTTAATCATGTTTCATATGCTGTTTATGCATCATATCATACCTATATCATTATAGTGATAACCTAGTGACATCGTGCATTTACCCAGTGTTAGATTTTAGTGGTGATTGTGGCAAGAACGTCAGTGTTCGTGTATCCGTGATTAAGTGAAAGTGAATAAGTGAAAGTGAATGAATAAGTGAAAGTGAATAAGTGAAAGTGAATGAATAAGTGAAAGTGATACGTACTTGTACACAATCAGTGACCCTATTATTTTATTGCATTGTCGACGTCTGTGGGACGCGTGTACGTGTGACTATAAGTGGTATGTGACACTTATGGAAGCGCTTGCACGGGTGTCACAGATAAGGCATCCGACACTGCCATTTATCTTGAATATTAGTCGGGACGTGCTTGATGGAGGTCCTGCCTCCAGTTCTCGCGCAGACTTGTCACGGATCGATTAGTATTTAGGGTTATGGTTAGCGTTTGATGTAGACCACGGGGTATGGGGTAGTTTGAGTGTGAGTTCAACAGAATCTCGGGAGTCCCATGCCGGCTTATATATTTAAGGAGATATATGGAGATTTACAGGGTACGTGATTATTACCGTGATATACATGTTACATGTTGGGCCCGTGGTCCCTTGCCCTTGGGTTCTACCCTTGGGTGGAGGACACTCGCGAGTGGTTGACTCTCACACTTGGACTGACGATAGACTTAGTGACCTGTACAGTGAGACTTAGAGACTGATAGGGATACTGGCATTTATATACCTCATATACTGTGTTGACATACGTGACATATCGTTCTACTACCTTTACTGTTCCGCTGCATTGATTACTGCATGTTCATACCCATACTGCCATTGATCTACTGTTATATACGTCTATTATCACCGTTAGAATTGTCACATGATTTTATATATATTATCGCTATTGTGTCGCTCTGACGACCTGAGTATGCATGCTCAGTGTGAGGAGAAGATTTAGGCTGGACCAGTGCATCACAGACTTCTTGTCTTGCCATTCCGAGTTACATTCATTTGTTCCACTTCAGGTCAGTCTTTACATTGTTCCTTTCAGTTACTGCATTTCTCATTACCTGCGCATCTTTACTGTTCACCATGATAAACTAGAAGCCGAAGTGTGACTACGGCAGGACATTTCCTTGACCGTAGGAGCATGGCTGGCCTTGTCTACCCCTCGTATTCCGTATTTTGGGAAGCGGGGCGTGACATGGTTTTGTTGGTATCAGAGCGCCTGGTTTAGAATGAGATTTCAGTTTCCGTGTAGTGCTTGACAATCTAAGACATCCTTTGGTCTAGATTGTAAACTTGTTATTCTTGATCTTGATTCATACAATGATTTATTCTACATATTTTGATCCATTCGTTAGAACTTTGGGTAACTTGGTAGAGTTATGTGGTTGTAATTATGGACTGTAGCATAGTTACAATACTGTACTCTGTTGAGTAACTTGGAATTCTACATTTGATTTCCACTCGTTTGAGTTGCACCCCACCCAATATTCTTGTTTCGTTGTCTATTCTATATCTTATTCTGATTCTTAGTCCTTGTACCTCAAATTTGTTGTTTCAGAATCATGACTTCCAACGACTTTTCCTCCAACTCTATTCCCCAGAATCAGACCGTCGAGATTTTGAATGTACTGCAAGGCTTGAAGGAAGCTCAGGAGCGAACGAACGATCTCTTAGCTGAAGGACTAAGAAGGCAAACGGCTCAAGCACCAGCTGGGGGCCCAACTCATAGGGAAATCGCTGATAAACGAAAAGGTGGCATGCAGATGAAGCGCTCATTTGTTACTAAGCCACCAAAGCAGTGGAGAGCCCAACGTTGTGGTTATTGCAAAAGGTCAGGACACTTTCAGAGGGACTGTCGCCGGGCCAAAGGGCAGTGCTTGATTTGTGGATCCGACAAACATCTGGTCAATGGCTGCCCTAGAAGGAAGGAGCTGCACAGTGGAGATTTGGCAACGTCCTCTAAATCTGATTGAGCGACTTGACGATGGCACGGACCCAGTACAAGATTCTGACTTTCCTTACGAGACTGCGGAGATTAAATATCGACGCAGAGTTATCATTTTTCTCGCTTTCAATGAAGACATTGTCACTCCGTTTTGGCAGTTGTCTCCTTTCATTTAAATTTTGTATCTATTGAACTTCTTAATTGAATGCAATAAAGTGTGAATTGTGACTGCCTACTTTTGTTTGACTCACTATATTTAGACCCTAAGCTTAGTCGATATCATGGTTCACCACCGCATCCCTTGACTCTTTTTCGATTAAGTTGTATCTTGCCGCTACCCCCTTCTGAAGTTGTCAAACTCACACTCTTTCTAAATTATATCGCTCCCTAATCTTGAATCTGATTTCATCCTTCATCTTTATGTCATTCTGGACAGCCCAATTCTTCCTTTCCTCCCATTCGGGTGATTGCTTACGCTTCACGACAGCTAAAGAATCACGAGAAGAACTACCCCACGCATGACTTGGAGTTAGCCGCGATAGTCTTTACGTTGAAGATTTGGAGGCACTATCTATTGGGTGAGAAAGTGGAGGTTTACACGGATCATAAAAGTTTGAAGTATGTGTTCACTCAAAGAGAACTGAATATGAGGCAGCGCCGATGGCTAGAGCTAATGGCAGATTATGACTTGGACCTTCAGTATCACCCGGGGAAGGTCAATGTTGTACCAGATGCACTCAGTCGCAAACCAGCGGTCATGATGTTGACCGATCAGAGGAGTATTATCGAGGATTTCCAGAGACTTGAACTTGAGGTCATTACTCCGAACGCACTCAACAACTACAGGTGCAATCTTCCCTGGTGGATCGCATCAAGATTGCACAAGCGGATGATCCTCGATTGCAAAAGTTCAGAGAGCAAGTGGAAGCTGGATTGAGAACGGATTTGATTATACACGAAGATGGCTCTCTGAGATTCGGTAGCAGACTCAGCGTACCTAAAGGAGATGTACGAGAAGAAGTTTTGGCTGAAGCACAGTTCAGCTTATTCTGTGCATCCAGGAGGTACAAAAATGTATCAGGATCTAAAGCAGCACTTTTGGTGGAACGGAATGAAGCGGGAAATTGCGAGGTTCGTATCCAAGTGTTTGGTATGTCAGCAGGTGAAAGCGGAACATCAGAGAACAGCAGGATTGTTACAACCATTGCCGATACCTGAATGGAAGTGGGAGCACATTACTATGGATTTTGTGACGGCCTTACCACGGAGCCCTAGAGGCAATAACGCTATTTGGGTTATCGTCGATCGCCTCACAAAAGCTGCACACTTTCTACCTTTCCGAGTAGGACAGTCGACAGAATCATTGGCAGAAAGATATATGCAGGAGATTGTACGACTTCACGGTGTTCCAGTCAGCATTGTGTCAGACCGGGACACGAGATTCTTGTCGCACTTTTGGAAGAGCTTACATGAGAGCTTGGGTACCCGCCTTAATTTCAGCACAGCTTATCACCCACAGACAGATGGACAATCCGAGTGTACGATTCAGACGCTCGAGGATATGTTGAGAGCCTGTATGTTGGACTTTCAGGGTTCCTGGGAGGACCATCTGCACCTAGTCGAATTTTCTTACAACAATAGTTATCAGGCTAGTATACAGATGGCTCCTTTTGAAGCACCATACGGGCGGAAATGTCGATCCCCAGTATGTTGGGATGATGTGGGAGAACGAAGACTACTGGGCCCCGAACTCATTGTTCAGACCGTCGACAAAGTCCAAATGATCAGACAGCGTATCAAGGCGGCTCAGTATCGACAGAAGAGTTGGGCAGATGCCAACAGAAGGGCACTCGAGTTCGAAGTTGGAGATCATGTGTTCTTGAAGATTTCCCCCACTCGTGGAGTTATCAGGTTCGGAGGTCGGGGAAAACTTAGTCCCCGCTTTATCGGACCTTTTGAGGTGCTAGAGCGAGTAGGAGAGGTGGCCTATCGACTCGCCTTGCCTCCATCGCTAGCTGGTGTGCACAATACCTTCCACGTGTCACAATTGCGGCGTTATGTTCGGGATGAGAGCCATGTCCTGGACCATTCAGAGCTAGTTTTGGGTACTGACTTATCGTACGAGGAGCAGCCTACTACCATTCTCGACCGCAGAGAGAAAGTGCTGAAAAATAAGATCATTCCTTTAGTCCGAGTGTCATGGGGCGGTCGTTCCCCAGGAGAATCTACCTGGGAGCGGGAGGAAGACATCCGTGATCGTTATCCACATCTTTTTGTTTAGTACATTGTATTCTTGTTAAATTTCGAGGACGAAATTTTTGTTAAGGGGGGTATGATGTAAATCCCCGTTTTCATTCTAATAAAAGTTTCCGATTCTCTGAATTCATTCTCTTTTCCCTCATATTTCGAATTGGTTGGTTAAGCAAGATATTTATATTTTCCCGTTTTAGGGCAAAATTGTCGGTTTTTCCCGTTTTAATCCGATTTCGATCAAACGTCTGTAGTAACTTACCGGCACCTATTTTAGCTAAAATAAAGCTTGTGCGCGAACTTTAGAGGTATTTGGGAGGTTTTGGTTCAGAAAAAATTTTTCCGAAAAAAAATATTATTTTAATATTTTTTTGTGCATATCTTTTTTTTTTGGCCGAAATTTTAGTAAGTGGAAGTGGGTTTGATTGGTTGATGAGTCATTGTGCATTGTGTTGCATTAATTTATCAGCCCACCTTGTAGTGTGCTGGTGGTGGTGTTTTAATAGGGATTAATTAATGTAAAATGTTACATTATAAGAGAGCACACTTTGAGCTGATTGTTTCTTGAGAGCATTTTCATTTTGGGAGCTCATGGGCTGATTTCTTTGGCCGAGCCTCCTCCTTGTTCTGCCCCCTCATTTTATTTGCCCATTTCCATCATCTCCAAGTTCAAATAAATTCTCAAAAATCATCAAATATTCACCCAAACTCATAAACAAATCATTACCCATTTTTCCTTAAGTCTAAACAAGCTTAGATCTTCATGAAAGTGATCATTTTGGAGGCTAAAAGTTTGGGTTTTGTTGCTAATTTGATAGCCTACTTGTGAGGCGTGGGTTTCTTTTTACATTGCGACGTTGCTGCCTCGCGACCCCGAGACGTTACCAGGCAAGTTTTTACTTGCTTACATGCTATTACTTATGATACAAACGTTAATTATATAGATATTAATGTTGCAAGTTTAGATAAATATTGTGGCGTAACTGTTCGATGCTTGTTCTCTTAGGAAATCGTTATCAATTTTGGCGGAACTAAATAGTTTTGCTTGGCCCGTATGGCTTTGAACTTAGTGTATGAATTTCGTTGGATAATTTGATCGTTAACGACTAAAACAACTGCCCCCAAGTTTAACCATAAAACTGTAATTTTGTTGCACCTGAAAACCATAAAAATCACCATAAATTAAATACATGCTGGATTGAGGTGCTCGAGGGCTCAAATCGAATCCAACTCGACGAACTATGACCCTACATTAGTTTCTAGACATTCCTGTATTTAGATCATGATGATATTCGTATCGGAGTGCAACTCTGAACTGCAGTTTGGGGAAACGTTCGTTCGAATACCTGGTCTTGTGAACACCTGTACACCCCTTCTTTAAACTGAAAATGCGCGGAACCACATATGGTCGCGTAGATAATTTAGTTAGATAACCCCTGAAGTTGGTCCCGTGTCGTTTCACCGTCATTTGATATTTAATTTGTATTTGAGACTACCGTGGAAATCTGCAGTTTCTGCAGTGATCCCTTTTACACCAACACCTTGTACATAACATAACTTTTAATACAGAACTGATATCGATAATCCGTTTGATGCATTGGAAAGATAACAGTAAAATCTACAATTAGTTTAACTGTAGTGTCGCCTAATTATGCTCCCAACTGGGAGGAAAATGTGTTACGAAACGGACATCCAGTTCAGAAATTGGATTTCCAGCAGTGAACATTTAAAATGAAATAGTTATAACTAATGATCCTGGAACCCGATTGACTTGAAACAAAATCCTATGGATAGCTAACAGAACATATTAATTACCACCTGTTTATCGTTTCGCTAAATTATATACATATGTTTCATGATAAATCGTGCAAGTGATAGAATACTATTTTATGACACCTTAATCATGTTTCATATGCTGTTTATGCATCATATCATACCTATATCATTATAGTGATAACCTAGTGACATCGTGCATTTACCCAGTGTTAGATTTTAGTGGTGATTGTGGCAAGAACGTCAGTGTTCGTGTATCCGTGATTAAGTGAAAGTGAATAAGTGAAAGTGAATGAATAAGTGAAAGTGAATGAATAAGTGAAAGTGATACGTACTTGTACACAATCAGTGACCCTATTATTTTATTGCATTGTCGACGTCTGTGGGACGCGTGTACGTGTGACTATAAGTGGTATGTGACACTTATGGAAGCGCTTGCACGGGTGTCACAGATAAGGCATCCGACACTGCCATTTATCTTGAATATTAGTCGGGACGTGCTTGATGGAGGTCCTGCCTCCAGTTCTCGCGCAGACTTGTCACGGATCGATTAGTATTTAGGGTTATGGTTAGCGTTTGATGTAGACCACGGGGTGTGGGGTAGTTTGAGTGTGAGTTCAACAGAATCTCGGGAGTCCCATGCCGGCTTATATATTTAAGGAGATATATGGAGATTTACAGGGTACGTGATTATTACCGTGATATACATGTTACATGTTGGGCCCGTGGTCCCTTGCCCTTGGGTTCTACCCTTGGGTGGAGGACACTCGCGAGTGGTTGACTCTCACACTTGGACTGACGATAGACTTAGTGACCTGTACAGTGAGACTTAGAGACTGATAGGGATACTGGCATTTATATACCTCATATACTGTGTTGACATACGTGACATATCGTTCTACTACCTTTACTGTTCCGCTGCATTGATTACTGCATGTTCATACCCATACTGCCATTGATCTACTGTTATATACGTCTATTATCACCGTTAGAATTGTCACATGATTTTATATATATTATCGCTATTGTGTCGCTCTGACGACCTGAGTATGCATGCTCAGTGTGAGGAGAAGATTTAGGCTGGACCAGTGCATCACAGACTTCTTGTCTTGCCATTCCGAGTTACATTCATTTGTTCCACTTCAGGTCAGTCTTTACATTGTTCCTTTCAGTTACTGCATTTCTCATTACCTGCGCATCTTTACTGTTCACCATGATAAACTAGAAGCCGAAGTGTGACTACGGCAGGACATTTCCTTGACCGTAGGAGCATGGCTGGCCTTGTCTACCCCTCGTATTCCGTATTTTGGGAAGCGGGGCGTGACATCACGACTCCTTCTGGAAGGTATATCCAAGTACAATGCCTCGGCATGCGCATCGCATCTCTGATGTCGGCGGAGGGGAACGTCATCATATCCAGGTATGTACGAACCTCTTACTCCACTTTTTCTCTAATGTCGACTGCTTCAGACTCGTCCCGTCGTAGCTGCATGGACTGAGCTCCAACGGTTATCCTCGTATCTGGAATCTCCCAAGAAATGCATCTCACCATCTAGCATCTGAATTAAGTCGAGCCATCCAATCGATTCGTCAAAACCTCATAATCCCCCAAGAGCTCAACATCTTGGGTACAGTTTAATAGTATCGAGTACATACCACAGCATCGGTGGTCCAGCCGTAGAAGGGCAAACCCAAGCCTCACTAATGGCGCCGCAGAACTGCCACAAACCCTAAGGTTCAAAGGCTTTCACACGGTCATTAAGTCGAGTTAGGGTTTCATTCTTCTAGAGGGACCATAGAATTGCCTGCATGTCTTTCCGACTACCTTAAACTTGGAATAATAGGTTTCTGACATTCGATCGTCTCTGTCGACTCCCAACGTCTTCGCGTGAAGTCGTCTCTAGCTGGAATCAATCTATCTGATGACCTCGCATCAGGGTAGGCGAACGATCCACATGTCCTAGTCATTCATCCTCGATGACTAGCGACCTTCTATCATCTCTTAGTACAACTTATACTGCAATAGCTCCAACATCTGGGGCGATATCTCGTCGTTCGCAGCAATAACTGGCTCGCTCGTCTGCACGCTGAACAGTGCCTCAACCATCAAGAATAAGCAACACACCAACGGTCATCAAAATCTGGCTGGCCTCTGCCAGTGGCCCAATCCTCTGATACTGATCGGCACGTCCGAGAAATCTCATAAAGGCGATCCGCCAAACGCTCGTGGCGCGGAAACACGGTAAAAAGACACATCTCCGCAATTGAGTGTCACCACAATTTCGCCCTGGTCAGTCCTCGTTCGTGACGAGCTCGTGCTGACCGCAACTCTAGCTGTAGCTCTTCCTGCCCGTAATTGTGGCAGCAAAACCAAACTGGTACCGATGAGGCTAGATCAGGAAGGAATATAATACTGAACAAGGAAATGTACATCCTAAGGCTTCATAAGTGGAGTGGCGTGTCGTAAATATGCCGCGGAACATACCAACGGTACGTCAATCTACTTTAGTCACCTATTCCATCAACCAAGGGTCATCCTACGCTCCGAAGGTTAAAACCTAACGCTCTGATACCAACTTTGTCACGACCCGAAAGTACGGAACATGACCGGCACTTAAACTTCGAACGTCTCGAGGCGTACGTAATTTAAGTAAACCGAAAACCCAGAAATCCAAACCAAGAAAAGTAGTAGAGTGCAGGAAAAACCAACTTAAAGCAAGTAATTTCAATAGCATAAGCCGAATTATGCGGTTTTTTAAAACATCAAAAATTTACTGAAAATTTCGGCAGAGTCTCCTTTGTAAATACTGGCACCCAAACGGGATACAACATGAATAGTATACGAAAACAAGAAAAGGGCATCCCTAAGCGGGAGCTAGCTCTTCGTCAATCGACGGTCACAACCACACAAACAATAGAATATACAACGCCAACGGCGAGGATCAAAACTCAAAAGGAAACTCAAAACCACCAGAAATATAACGAGCGACTCTAAGGTCGAAAGAATAAACAACACTGGTCTCTATCTCAAAAAAAAACATGTTTGGTTGATGGAATTTACTAGATACAACGGAATAATATTATACAAGTAATATGATGGGTACGATACAAGAAAAACCCACCTACTAGCAAGTCACCCGAATGAAACTGAGCCCGCAAAGCCGTAATGAAACCTGTACGGCAAACCTGCAAGAAACTGGGGCACATCGGGGGTGAGTTGCCAACTCGTGAATAGAAAAACATCTACGCACAGAAATCGCATAAATAACGCAATCATAGGTCAATGATCATAATATATCCTCAAATATATAACCAGCAGCCTATAACAAGGCTAGGGTAAATATCTAACCCGAGTGTAATCTCA
Source organism: Agapanthus africanus (assembly GCA_030015575.1). NCBI lineage: Eukaryota > Viridiplantae > Streptophyta > Magnoliopsida > Asparagales > Amaryllidaceae > Agapanthus > Agapanthus africanus. Next base: position 4,387,744 of record JASDDO010000018.1, read on the forward strand.
TATGCCCGTGTCAGTGCCTCAGGTAGCAATATATCATATGAATGAGGTATGCATGCATGAAACAGAATACATGTAAATGAAGAAACTGTTTTCATAAATTAGTGAGATTTCCTTCGTATTTTTAAACTGAGGTATCATAAATGAAATCAGTATCAACAGTGTCTAGCATCGACACAAAACATAAATCTCACTGTCTCGAAATATCAATGTCTCAATCTCAATATCTAGGACGCCGTCAGTCCAGACCGGCCCCTACCATCCATCTCAAGACCACGACGGTATCCTCCGGATATCCGACGCGTCGGGTAATATCACCGGTCGGTAGTGCTCCCCTGCCGGGCTCAACGTCAACACCACATTCCTCTTGCCCCGGGGTACCGCACCGGGCCCACCATGTACCCGTGACGGTTCCTCCACTCCTCGACACGGATCTCGAAAACCACAGCAAACTCATGGTGGATGACACTTTACATCACTAGAAAACCGCAACATTTTATATTTTAAAAGATCATAAGTTGTAAATTTTGCGGCTTTCCCCGAAATCCAGAAATATCATAAATCTCAAGAAATCATCACAAGTGCATATGTCAATGATAATGAATGCATATGGTATCAATAACCAAGTTGCAATGTATGATTAATAAACTAGGCATGTAAGGCAGGTACACTAATATCATATCAAACTACTAACTAACAAGCTAAGTCAAGCAAATATATTCTCTAAAGTGTACGTGACATGGCAATTACCGATGAAGATGTGTGTGAGCCGGCAAGTAGGTGTACGTGGTACATACGCATCATCGGTAATGGTGCTGGTGTCCTAACAGCATGATATCAATAATGGAATATGCAGCAAAATAAGTATGTGAGGCAGAGCGAACAGCAATAATATGCGGGAGCTGAATACTAGACACAACAATAACTAATCTGTAATAATCTAATATAAGTCCTACAAATGGTGCCTTTTGAAATAACACGAATCATGGGGTTTTGAAAATAGGGGCTACGGTGTTTTTATGAAAAGATACGTCTTTTGAAATATCCGTAGGATCCCTTGGGCTGTCTTTTAAAATACCCACGATTCGTTAGTTTTTGAAATAAGTAAAAATCGAATCTAATCTAACAACTAAACTAAACTAAAGGGCTAAGCTAACAAGCTGAACTACAGGTAAGGAAACCGCCTAACATCTGAGTCGATACATATATATACCTGTATATATATTAGTCGGTGATCCCGCCTCAATAATATCATATCCGATACCATATCTAAAATCAGACATCCTAAGTCAAGAGTGCGGATCAATCATCAAGATATAGCTCGTACGTAAATCCGTCGTACGGCATCCCAAATCTGGGTACGGGTCAAAGTCACATCAATCACACTATTCATTTGGTATCTTCTTTATCAAATATCATGATCCGGAATAATGTCCTACGTCTAGTACAATATTGATGCCATCTATGTATGCATGCGGGTGTAAGAATTACTACGTCAGAAGACCCGCTAAAACATCATGTCGTATCTCAATACGAACCAAATCACGTCACCGATCTCCTGGCCTCAAGCCCAATCTCATCGACTCATCTCAAATTCCAAATACTATCCTCAAATCCAGTATATGAACACATAGTCCCATACCCATGTGAACACATAATATATATATTCCCATACACGCACCTATGAAATAAGGAATGTATGCAAGTATGTATATGTGTGTATGTGCAAGTGTATTGCACCCACTACCTAAGGTTTCGTAACCATGCACCAATCCAACACCAATATCCATCTAAAATCATCAATAATAAATCCTAACAACATATCATAAATTGTTGGTGTGTATACGCATCCGTATACATCACCACGGACTGCGGGGGTGCTATACGCCATCCACCCGACTTCTCCCCGTAGATATAAATCTACTCACCTGGTCCTCGCTAGCCGGTGCCGACGTCGCCACGCGCTTGCTTGTCGTCTCGAAGTCCACATGGGGTACCTACATATCATAACGCACCGTATCGCATTAAAACTAAATTCGAAATCGAAACGGCATACGAAAATCAAATCGGCACGCGTATCACGTGTAGGTCCAAACCTATCGCCTACGCATGCAAGAATAGTCAAACCAACTCTCGACGTCGATGTACAAACGTCAACCATCGAGAAAAATCCAATCATACTCATTTGCACAATTACAAGCACTAATTATAATATAAAATAGCTTACAATTCCCAAAAACCCCAATTTCACTTAAAAAGTCGTTTTTCCGAAAATCTAGCGAGCACAATTCGCCGTTTTTGTACAAAACATGATGTTTAAATGAATGTAGCAGCCAATATACTTATTAAATATCTTAAATAAGTCATAGAAACAATTTCCGGAATTTAATCTCATTAAATTCCAAAAATCCTAATATTCTAGTTTACAAAATACCCTTTTTAACAATTTCATAGCAAAATGCACAAACTACAATTTAGGTTGGATTTCCATGATCTAAATCATTAAACCACACTTAATAAAGTTAATGAAGTCATGAAAAACCAAAACACATTTTTAATCCCAAGTATTTAACCAATTTCAAAAACCTAGTAAGCAAATTAGCAAATTAACACAATTTTTAAACTAACCATTAGCACAAGCTACTAATCTTGTATCAACATGACAAAAAAGCCTAAATATAACACACAACCATACACCAATTTTATAAAACCCTAACTTGCATTCAAATTCATAACTTGAATTCCAAAACTTGCAACTTAAGCCTAATTAACACTTAAGTAGTTTAGCTTTAAGAAATTAGTAACAAATTAAGCAAAAATGTTTTAGAATTATACCCAAAAACATTTGAAGATCCACAAGCATCCATGGCCCTCCAAAATGCTCTCTTTTCACAAGGATCCATACTATACGGGCTAAGCTAAAATGGGTAGGAGTCGGATTTGGGTTTTGGGATTTTTTTTGATGGATTTGAGGCAATTTTTGATGAAGTTTGAAGAGAAAAGAGAAGGGAAATGGGGGGGGGCTGTTGCTGCTGTAGGAGGGAGGGGGGCTGCTGGAATGGGAGGGGGAGAGGAGAGAGAGGGAGGTAGAGAAAGTGGGGGAGAAAGTCAAGGTCAAACCAAAGTCAAAAGTCCACCTCATTTATCCATTTTCTTTTCTTTTCTTTCATTTCTTTTCCTTTGAAATTCAAGTGGGGAAAAAGATGGGGGCTGCTGAATTCAGCCAAGGGGAGAAGTGAATGGGGGTGTGTGGGTGTGGGTACGGGTGTGGGGTGATGAAAAATGATAAATACAATACCCCAAACATCCATTTACGCTAAAAAAAAGCCTTTTTTCTTCAATAATTTCTAAACCGTTTTGGCAGATGATTTCGTTCCAAAAACCACATGATAAAATTTTATTTAATGTTTTATGATGCACAAAATTTGTTTCAACTCATTCCAATTTGTAATTTTCCCTAATTAAATGTATTAGTGACGGCTTAAAATAATAATAAAATAATATTTTTTTCAGAAAATTTGAAATTTCACCAGCGGCTCAATAAACACCAAATAATAGCAATTACATAGCTAGAATATGTATATTTAATTTTTATAATAAGATATTTACATTTTGACTTTTTACAGAAAACCCCTTTATTTTACCAATTTTCCGAAATTTCACCGAAACGATTTTCAAAGCGTTACAGTTATAATATTATATCAAATATATAATTATACATTAAACTATCGAATCAACACTTGATCCGATAATCCGGCTATTTCATAAATAACCGACTAATATTATCTGTATCAGTTCATCGAATCAACACTTGATCCGATGACCCGGCTATAACGTTTTAGAAATCGTTTTGCGAATATTCCCGTTTTAGGGCAAAATTGTCGGTTTTTCCCGTTTTAACCCGATTTCGATCAAACGACCGTATAAACTTACCGACACCTAATTTGGCCAAAATAAAGCTTGTGCGCGAACTTTGGGAGTATTTGGGAGGTTTTGGTTCAGATAGATTTTTTCCCGAATAAAATATTATTTTAAGCGGTATTTTATGCACGTAAATCGGGAAAAATTTTCTTTTGTGAATAAATTAATTTTGTTACTAGAATTATTTTAGAAGGTTCTTTTTAAATATCTAGATTTTTTTGGTGACTAATGGTTTGTTTTTAAAAATAAAAGAAAAGGGTGAAAAGGTGGCATGTTTGCTTTAATTAGCATTTATTACTCTTTTTCCTTACTTTTTCTTCACAAAATATTCACAAAACCCCCTCTCACCCCTTGGCCGAGCTCATCCCCCCCATTTCTGTCCTCAACAATTCCAAACTCATTTCTCACTCATTTTCAATCAAAAACACAAAAAGAATTCCAAAAATAAATCCAAAAATTCCTATATAAAAATTAAACCATTTTTCCTTCACTAATCATTCATGGATCTTCTTCAAAACTTGATTTTTGGAGGCTAAAATGATGGATCTATTTTCATTTTGGTGTTCTTGAGGAGGTATAATTTCTTACCTTAATCCATAATTAATTGCTTTAATTTTAAACTACCTAATTTAGTTAACTATTTAAGTGCTTAGTTTAGCTTTTAATTCATGATTAATTCATTATATTTGGTTTAAGAAATTCATGTGTGATTAGTGTTTAATTGAAGTGTTAAATTGTATTTTGGAAAAGATTAATCTAGTAGAAACTGTTAAAATTTGCTAATAAGCATTTTGTTTAATTAAGCAAAGTTGCTTACTAGATTTTTGCTAAACATAATTAGCGAGTGTTAAAAATATAGGATTGGTTTAGATAGCTTAGTTAAGCTATTTTAAGGTATTTGTAATTGTTAGATTTGCGTTATCTTGAATCTAGTACGATATATTGCGATAGGTTGCTTACTAGATTTCGGGGTTTTTCCGACGTAGGGTTCGTTTGGTAGTTGCGAGGTTATATCCAGTGTATTCCTCGTAATTTGTGTGTTGTGTTGCGCGATCGGGACGATCGGGGTCCAGACTTGGTGTTTTGTAGTTTAGCGACCCCAATTAGGGTGTTGGCCGGTATCGTGCGCGATAGATGCGCTAAGCGCGCAGTGTAATTTTCCGGGCGTTTTCGTCGCGTTTCGTTGTCTTTTCGTCATTATAGGATTTTTAGCTTATGTGTGGTATTTATGAAATTTTAGGTTCGCAAGCAGGGATTTCAGGTGCTGCGGACAAGGGGAAGCAGGTGGTCGGATTTTCATAGCTCGAGACCATCGGTGAGTAGATTTAACATCTACGGGGAAATCGCCAGTATGGCGTTATGCGTCGGGGCGAATATGATATGATAGCGGCATGTATTTGCATATTAGTTACTTTCATATGAATGTCATTGCATAGCATTATCTGTTATACTTGACTCGTACCTTTAGATATAACACATTACTGACGGTTCATGTTGCACGAGCACTAAATTGTATGCTACACCCACACCGTCTGTAATTGCCATGACACGCACAAACATCTACCTATATGATATGATAGTGCATAGAAATGATTGAAGTAGTAACTCTTATTCTATTGTGCATATGAAATACTGTGGGCACATACATACGTGATATTGCATTGGGCAGGAATAGTTAAGGTAGTGAACCTTATTTCACTTCACTTATATCTTGCTATAATTACTTATACATCATGCATACATATTGACATGTACACCCTCGTACTTGATTACATGTAGATACTTAAACCTTACTACACTTACATGTACACTTCATATGATACTGCATTTATTTTCGAAGGAATTGGGAATCGCATGATGTGTTTTAAAGCTAGATTCAATTTAAACAGCGGTTTTCCCTTTATATGCTCATATTGATTTTTTATGTTGCATATATCAGTTTTATATGGATTTTACGCATTGAGATATGGATTTCATATGATTTATGGATTTGAGAACCGTGGGGGATATTTTCAAGAAAACTATGTATTGTTTGAAAACCCGGTTTCTCTTGATATGATATTTGATGCGTCCACCATGTGATTTCTCGGTTCTGAGATTTGGTTTGTGATACCCGATTCGAGGAGCGGGACGCACCGTCTGCGGGTACATGGTGGACCCGGTATGGTACCCCCGGGTGAGTGGTGATTTCGTGGTGTAGACGATAAGCCTGACGGTGGGACCGCTATCTACCGGTGATTGTATTTGGACTCGGCGGTTATCATGGGGATACCGACCGGAGTGAGGTATGACATATCGTCAGGGCTAGTCATGGTGACAGCGCCTGAGTTATGAGGATTTACGTGTCGATGCTAGACACGGATTTCATGATGTTTCGAGTGTCGGTGTTTGACACTCAGGTTTTCGTGAGACATACAGGATGTGAGGGCCGATCTGAGGATGCGGTGCCTGAGGATTTGGGATTTGATGTGTCAGTGAGCGACACTGGTGTTTTTCCATGCTGATGATTTTGCATGAGATTTTATATTATATCATCCCACACTCAGGATTATGTTGATATGCATTGTTTCATGTAGTTGTAGTACCCTGATGATGTACCTTTACATGATTGTTGCATATTCACCTATCATACTTATGCTATCGGATTACTTGTGATAGATAGATCGCTGTTCGTGCATACTTGCGATTACTGTATGATGTTATTTACTATTCACGAGTTGGCAATTCACCCCCGTTGTGCCACAGTGTTGTGCGGGACTTACCCTCTGAGTAGTCGCGGCAGGGCATCTTTTCATCTCTACTTTTGCGGATACCGCTACGGTTGACTGTGAAGCCTTGCTTTTAGGTGGGTTGCGGTTATCTGTTTGTACTTTGTATATTTTTTGTTGGATCTACTATTCTCCATCTACCACTATGTTGTATATGACTTAGAGACGACTTGTGAGGATTCAGTGTTATTATTTTGTGGTGACTTTGGGTGCCGTGCTCGTGGGAGCCGGTTTTGTTGAAAAGTTTTACTTCTTTATGCAGTTTTCTTTTATATTTCTTCGCTTCGGCGTCGTATATATGTTGTGGTGGTTGTCTCTGCCGTTGGGCGTGATTTGCTCCCGTTTGGGATGCTTTTATTATTATCTATGTTGTACCCGTTTTCGGGGTTATTTTTTACAAAGGAGGTGCCGCCGAAATTTTTAAGAACGAAAACTAAACTTAAAGATTTTTACTTGAAAAATTCTGAATGTTTAAAACTATGTTTTCTCCGTTGATCCAGTTTTGGGTGGTTTAGATTTCTGGGTTTCGGCTTACTTAAGTTGCGTACGTCTTTAGACGTTACGTAGTTTAAGTGCCGGTTACGGGCCAAATTTGGGTCATGACAAAGTTGATATCAGAGCGCTAGGTTTTTACCTTTCGGAATGTAGGATGACCTTGGTATGATGGAGTAGGTAGCTTAAGCAGAGTGACGTAGCGTGTGTATGTTCCGCGGCATACTTACGACACAGTACTCCGCCTAAGTGACCTTAGGACTTATTGATTGAAATTCCTTCCATGATTGATATACATCTTTGTGATTCGATTTCCGTTTCCTTATCGAATCTTGTTTCAATTTCCAGCCTATATGTCGCCGAAGACTACGAGGGCACAGAGAGCGGCCACGAGGGCCGAGGCCAGAGTCGACTCGTCTGAGGCGAGGGTTGACCAGGGCGATACGCCTGTGGTACCGGAGCACATTGCTATGATTGGGGCTGGTATGCAGGATCTGCGCCAGATTGTGGGGACTTTAGTAGAAGCCATTCGAGCACAGGGGCAGGCTGTTGTTCCACCCGTTGCAGGGACCACGATGGTACCTACTGATCCGGCAGTCGTAGTTGCAGCTCCAGAGGTTATTACCGTGTCACTGACGGAGTTCATGAGGCTGAGGCCTCCGGTGTTTACTGGCACAGATGTTACTGAGGATCCGCAGTCGTTCATCGACCGGATGGCCAGGATTTGTCGCTCACTCCGATGCTCCGACGAGAGATGGGTAGAGTTTGCGAGTTTCCGGCTTGAGGGTATGGTCCAGAAGTGGTGTGAGTCGTTGGAGAGGGGCAGAGCCGCTGGTCTTGCTCCTATGACCTGGGCTGAGTTTGTGACGTCGTTTCTTGCCCGTTTTCTTCCACCGAGCGTCAGGGATGCGCGAGCGCGCAGATTTGAGTCGTTACGTCAGACGCCGGGGATGACGGTATCGGAGTTTGATGTTTTGTTTACTGAGCTGTCGGTGTATGCTCCGTACCTGGTGGCGACTGAGGAGATAAGGGTGAAGAGGTTTGTTTGAGGCCTGCTTACCCAGTTGTTCTTAGCCATCAGCATTCAGCATTGCGACACGTATGCGGCAGCTGTCGACGCAGCCCTATTGGTGGAGGAGCGTCTAGCTGAGTCATCGGTTGTTCCAGAACCGAAGAGGACTCGTACGAATGAGCCAGCACGGGGACCGAGGTTTGTCCGCAGAGGCAGAGTTCCTTCAGACTCGGGGAGTAGCAGAGACGTGGGACGTGGCCAGTTATTCAGTTCTTATTCCCAGGAGGGCCAGCGACTGTCTTATGGATACTTCGGTTGTGGCAGTTTGCATCATCTTGTTCGGAATTGTACTGTGGTGCGTCAGAGAGGGCCAGCAGTACCGCTTGTTACCTTACCACCTTCTCCGCCTCAGAGAGCGTTGCCTCTTATTCCTGTTGTTGCGCCGCATCAGACTCCTACTCAGAGAGGTCGTGGTCGCGGTGGTTTTGTGCCGAGAGGACGAGGTGGCAGAGGCAGAGGACAGCCAGTAGCCGGTAGAGGGCAGGCACGGGTTTTTTCCTTGACTCACCAGGACGCTCAGGCGTCCAACGCTGTGGTTTCAGGTACCCTTTCCTTATGTTCTTTTGATGCACATGTTCTTTTCGATCCGGGATCTACGCATTCGTATGTTTCTACGCACTTCGCGCCGAGGTTAGGCCGAGAGTCGTGTTTGCTGGATCAGCCGCTAGTAGTGACTACTCCTGTGGGAGAGTCGTTTGTTGCGCGGCACGTGTTTTGATCATGTGCTGTCCATTTAGGAGACAGAGATCTGTCCGTCGACTTGATCCTTCTTGAGATGTTGGACTTCGACGTTCTACTGGGCATGGATTGGTTAGCTACTTGCTATGCGTCCGTGGACTGCCGCGAGAAGACAGTTAGATTTTCTTTTCCCGGCGAGTCAGTGTTTGTTATGCAGGGGGGCCGTGGTGCCGCCCCTCACAGTTTGGTTTCTGTTCTGTACTCTAGTCGGCTTTTGAGGAGGGGATGTCGGGGATTCTTGGCTTTCATTCATGATACTGGAGTTACGGTGGAGTCGTTGGACCAGTTTTCTACCGTGCGAGAGTTTCCCGATGTCTTTCCCGATGAGTTACCTGGGTTGCCGCCAGAGCGCGATATTGAGTTTTGCATTGATCTGATTCCTGGCACGGAGCCTATTTCTATACCGCCTTATCGGATGGCTCCGGCAGAGCTTAGAGAGCTTAAAGATCAATTGCAAGAGTTGCTTGTTTTGGGACTTGTGCGTCCGAGTGTTTCGCCGTGGGGAGCTCCTGTTCCATTCGTCAAGAAGAAGGACGGCAGTTTGAGGCTATGTGTGGATTATCGTCAGTTGAACCGAGTTACGGTGCGGAACAGGTATCCTTTACCCTGCATTGACGATTTATTTGATCAGCTCCAGGGTGCGAAACATTTTTCGAAGATTGATTTGCGTTCGGGTTATCATCAGTTGCGGGTTCGGAATGATGACATTCCGAAGACTGCTTTTCGTACGCGCTATGGGCATTATGAGTTTTTGGTGATGTCGTTCGGACTCACCAATGCGCCAGCAGCGTTCATGGATCTGATGAACCGGATTTTTAGGCCATTCCTCGACCAGTTCATTATAGTGTTTATTGATGACATACTGGTCTAGGAGTCATGAGGAGTATGAGCAGCACTCTAGGATTACTTTGCAGATATTGAGAGTGCACCGGCTGTATGCTAAATTCTCAAAGTGCGCATTTTGGCTTGATAGAGTTGACTTCCTGGGTCATGTGGTGACTGGTGATGGTATTCTTGTGGACCCGAGGAAGATCGAGGCTGTACAGCTTTGGCCCAGACCTGTATCGGTGACGGAGGTCCGCAGCTTTTTGGGCTTAGCTGGTTATTATCACCGTTTTGTGCAGGATTTCTCGAGTATCGCTGCACCGCTGACTGGACTGACCCGGAAGGGAATTCCTTTTCTCTGGACTGATGCGTGCGAGCAGAGTTTTCAGCAGTTGAAGACTCGGTTGACGACAGCACCAGTTCTTTCTTTACCTTTTGGATCAGGCGGCTATGTTGTTTATTGTGATGCTTCTCGAGTGGGGCTCGGCTGTATTTTGATGCAGCATGATAGGGTGATTGCATATGCTTCTAGGCAGCTGAAGAAGCACGAGCAGAATTACCCCACTCACGATCTTGAGATGGCAGCGGTAATCTTTGCGTTGAAGATTTGGAGACGCTACTTGTACGGAGAGTCGTGTCAGATCTTCACGGATCACAAGAGTTTGAAGTATATCTTCCAACAGCGAGATCTGAACCTGAGACAACGCCGATGGATGGAGCTAGTGAAGGATTATGATTGTGAGATCCTTTATCACCCGGGCAAGACGAATGTGGTAGCTGATGCTTTGAGTCGTAGGCCCGTGGGAAGCTTGTCCCAGTTGAGCGCAGTTCAGTGTCAGTCTTCTGCAGATTGGCAGCTCTTGTGTGATAGTAGAGTGCAGTTCGAGTTCACTTCCGCTGGGGGACAGCTTGCTCATGTCCGCGTCCGTCCACTTCTATTTGATCGTATCCGTGAGGCGCAGCCCAGTGATGCCCGTTTGATTGAGATTCTTGAGCTTGTTCGGTAGGGAAGAGTTTCGGAGTTCACGATTGATGACCAGGGTGTGCTACGATGCGGGACTCGCTTGTGTGTACCTGATGTTGATGGGTTGAGACGCGAGATCCTAGAGCAGGCACATCAGTCGGCCTTTAGCGTTCATCCAGGTTCCACCAAGATGTACCGTGACTTGAGGGACTTCTACTGGTGGGAAGGGATGAAGCGTGATATATCGGACTTCGTTTCAAGGTGCCTGACTTGTCAGCAAGTCAAGGTTGAGCATCAGAGACCGGCTGGAGAGTTGCAGCCTTTACCCGTTCCGGAGTGGAAATGGGAGCAGATTTCCATGGACTTCATTGTGGGTCTACCCAGGACCAGTCGAGGGTATGACTCCATTTGGGTTATTGTAGACCGGTTGACGAAAGCGGCTCACTTTCTTCCAGTGAAGACCACTTTCGGTTATGCTCAGTATGCTCAGTTATACATAGATGAGATTGTGCGTTTGCACGGTGTTCCCACATGCATAGTATCCGACAGAGGCACCCAGTTTACTAGCCGTCTTTGGCGGAAGCTTCAGGAAGCCTTGGGTACCCGGCTGAGTTTTAGTACCGCTTTTCATCCACAGACCGATGGCCAGTCGGAGCGGACTATACAGACTCTAGAGGATATGCTCCGTGCATGCGTGCTTGATTTTGGTGGCAGTTGGGATCGTCGCTTGCCGTTGATTGAGTCTCCTACAACAACATCTTTCAGGAGACTATTCAGATGGCACCTTTTGAGGCTTTATATGGTAGGAAGTGTCGATCGCCAGTCTGTTGGACCGAGCTTAGTGAGAGTCTGGTTTTGGGACCCCAGCTAGTTCAGGAGACCACAGAGAAGATCCAGCTGATTCAGGATAGGATGAGAGCAGCCCAGTGCAGGCAGAAGTCTTATGCCGACCGTCGTCGTCGCAGACTTGAGTTCGTAGTGGGGGATCATGTATTCCTGAGGATTTCTCCGATGAAGGGCGTTATGCGATTTGGGAAGAGAGGGAAGCTCAGTCCCAGATTTATAGGTCCTTTCGAGATCCTTGAGCGAGTGGGTTCTGTTGCTTATCGTTTGGCACTCCCGCCCAGTTTTCCGGATGTTCACCCTGTTTTTCATGTGTCGATACTTCGTAGATACCTTCATGATCCTTCTCACACGATTCAGTACGAGACCGTTCAGTTTGAGCGCGATCTTTCGTTCACCGAGCAGCCGGTAGCTATTTTGGATCGGCAGGTGAAGAAACTTCGGTCAAAGGTCTTGCCATCTGTGAAGGTTCTTTAGCGTAGCCCGACTAGTGAGGAGATCATTTGGGAGGCCGAGAGCGAGATGCGGAAGAAATTCCCTCATCTTTTTGAAGGTACGCTTAGTATGAAATTTTAATTCGGGGACCGAATTTCTATAAGGAGAGGAGATTGTAACGTTTTAGAAATCGTTTTGCGATTTTTCCCGTTTTAAGGCAAAATTGTCGGTTTTTCCCATTTTAACCCGATTTCGATCAAACGACCGTATAAGCTTACCGACACCTAATTTGGCCAAAATAAAGCTTGTGCGCGAACTTTGGGAGGTTTTGGTTAAGATAGATTTTTTCCCGAATAAAATATTATTTTAAGCGGTATTTTGTGCATGTAAATCGGGAAAAATTTTCTTTTGTAAATAAATTAATTTTGTCACTAGAATTATTTTAGAACGTTTTTTTTAAATATCTAGATTTTTTTTGGTGACTAATGGTTTGTTTTTAAAAATAAAAGAAAAGGGTGAAAAGGTGGCATGTTTGCTTTAATTAGCATTTATAACTCTTTTTCCTTGCTTTTTCTTCACAAAATATTCACAAAACCCCCCTCTCACCCTCTTGGCCGAGCTCATCCCCCCCATTTCTGTCCTCAACAATTCCAAACTCATTTCTCACTCATTTTCAATCAAAAACACAAAAAGAATTCCAAAAATAAATCCAAAAATTCCTATATAAAAATTAAACCATTTTTCCTTCACTAATCCTTCATGAATCTTCTTCAAAGCTTGATTTTTGGGGGCTAAAATGATGGATCTATTTTCATTTTGGTGTTCTTGAGGAGGTATAATTTCTTACCTTAATCCATAATTAATTGCTTTAATCTTAAACTAGCTAATTTAGTTAACTATTTAAGTGCTTAGTTTAGCTTTTAATTCATGATTAATTCATTATATTTGGTTTAAGAAATTCATGTTAGGGTTAAATTTTGATTAAGTGATTAGTGTTTGATTGAAGTGTTAAATTGTGTTTTGGAAAAGATTAATCAAGTAGAAAGTGTTAAAATTTGCTAATAAGCATTTTGTTTAATTAAGCAAAGTTGCTTACTAGATTTTTGCTAAAACATAATTAGCGGGTGTTAAAAATATAGGATTGGTTTAGATAGCTTAGTTAAGCTATTTTAAGGTATTTGTAATTGTTAGATTTGCGTTATCTTGAATCTAGTGCGATATATTGCGATAGATTGCTTACTAGATTTCGGGGTTTTTCCGACGTAGGGTTCGTTTGGTAGTTGCGAGATTATATCCAGTGTATTCCTCGTAATTTGTGTGTTGTGTTGCGCGATCGGGACGATCGGGGTCCAGACTTGGTGTTTTGTAGTTTAGCGACACCAATTAGGGTGTTGGCCGGTATCGTGCGCGATAGATGCGCTAAGCGCGCAGTGTAATTTTCCGGGCGTTTTCATCGCGTTTCGTTGTCTTTTCGTCATTATAGGATTTTTAGCTTATGTGTGGTATTTATGAAATTTTAGGTTCGCAAGCAGGGATTTCAGGTGCTGCGGACAAGGGGAAGCAGGTGGTCGGATTTTCATAGCTCGAGACCATCGGTGAGTAGATTTAACATCTACGGGGAAATCGCCAGTATGGCGTTATGCGTCGGGGCGAATATGATATGATAGCGGCATGTATTTGCATATTAGTTACTTTCATATGAATGTCATTGCATAGCATTATCTGTTGTACTTGACTCGTACCTTTAGATATAACACATTACTGACGGTTCATGTTGCACGAGCACTAAATTGTATGCTACACCCACACCGTCTGTAATTGCCATGACACGCACAAACATCTACCTATATGATATGATGGTGAATAGAAATGATCGGAGTAGTAACTCTTATTCTATTGTGCATATGAAATACTGTGGGTACATACATACGTGATATTGCATTGGGCAGGAATAGTTAAGGTAGTGAACCTTATTCCACTTCACTTATATCTTGCTATAATTACTTATACATCATGCATACATATTGACATGTACACCCTCGTACTTGATTACATGTAGATACTTAAACCTTACTACACTTACATGTACACTTCATATGATACTGCATTTATTTTCGAAGGAATTGGGAACCGCATGATGTGTTTTAAAGCTAGATTCAATTTAAACAGCGGTTTTCCCTTTATATGCTCATATTGATGTTTTATGTTGCATATATCAGTTTTATATGGATTTTACGCATTGAGATATGGATTTCATATGATTTATGGATTTGAGAACCGTGGGGGATATTTTCAAGAAAACTATGTATTGTTTGAAAACCCGGTTTCTCTTGATATGATATTTGATGCGTCCACCATGTGATTTCTCGGTTCTGAGATTTGGTTTGTGATACCCGATTCGAGGAGCGGGACGCACCGTCTGCGGGTACATGGTGGACCCGGTATGGTACCCCGGGGTGAGTGGTGATTTCGTGGTGTAGACGATAAGCCTGACGGTGGGACGGCTACCTACCGGTGATTGTATTTGGACTCGGCGGTTATCATGGGGATACCGACCGGAGTGAGGTATGACATATCGTCAGGGCTAGTCATGGTGACAGCGCCTGAGTTATGAGGATTTACGTGTCGATGCTAGACACGGATTTCATGATGTTTCGAGTGTCGGTGTTTGACACTCAGGTTTTCGTGAGACATACAGGATGTGAGGGCCGATCTGAGGATGCGGTGCCTGAGGATTTGGGATTTGATGTGTCAGTGAGCGACACTGGTGTTTTTCCATGCTGATGATTTTGCATGAGATTTTATATTATATCATCCCACACTCAGGATTATGTTGATATGCATTGTTTCATGTAGTTGTAGTACCCTGATGATGTACCTTTACATGATTGTTGCATATTCACCTATCATACTTATGCTATCGGATTACTTGTGATAGATAGATCGCTGTTCGTGCATACTTGCGATTACTGTATGATGTTATTTACTATTCACGAGTTGGCAATTCACCCCCGTTGTGCCACAGTGTTGTGCGGGACTTACCCTCTGAGTAGTCGCGGCAGGGCATTGTTCCCCTCCGAACGGCGGCCGAGACGTTAGGACGTCCCTGGGCCAGAGGTTCGGGGCAGATGCTATTTGGTTTTATCCGTCTACCTCTCCGTAGATGCCAAGTTGATTTATGGCACCGTGTATCGAAGGTTTAGACGAATGCGGCCGATGTAGCAGACTTTGTCAGATTCCCCCTCGCTTGAGGGGTTTTTTGATTGTGGGGACGCTCTTCCCTGCAGGCGCAAGACCCTGCAGTTAATTACGCTACCGCATCGCGGTAGCCACTTTCTCCTTCTCCAGAATTTCACTTCGTGTCGTATGTGTTTGTTTTGTTTGTGGTTGCCCGTGGATTGTATACGGAGACTGAGTAATGCCGTCACCCGTAGGACGTGTTTTAGTCCAAATCCGTATTTAGTTAGATTTGGGTTTGGTGTTTTTAGTTTAAGGATACATTAGTCGCGTTGCGGCTAAGATCTACTTAAACGTTCGTCAAGGATACGTTAGTCCTGTTTTGGACTAAGATCGACTCGACGTAGTGTTTAATTTAATTATCTGGCCGTCGGGACTCGTCACCTCTCTAACGTCGTTGAGGGATTACAACGACAGGCGTCAGAGGAGTTCAGAGATGTACCCTTGAACCAAAGTTGATTCGGAGTTTTATTGTTTATTTAAAGATCTAAGGACACATTAACCGTATTTGGGGCTAAGATCAACTTAGACGGGACCGTTTAGATCCGGCAAAAGAGCGTTCGGGCTCGATTGCGCTAGTTTAAGGACATGGCGGTCCATCGCCAGTTTTAGGGACGTGGTGGTCCATTATTAGTTTAGGGACGTTTCGGTCCGTCGCCAGTTTAAGGACGTAGTGGTCCGTCGCCAGTTTAAGGACGTTTCGGTCCGATATTAGTTTAGGGACGTTTCGGTCCGATATTAGTTTAGGGACGTTTCGGTCCATCGCCAGTTTAAGGACGTAGTGGTCCTTCGCCAGTTTAAGGACGTAGTGGTCCGTCGCCAGTTTAAGGACGTAGTGGTCCGTTGCCAGTTTAGGGACGTTTCGGTCCGATATTAGTTTAGGGACGTTTCGGTCCAATATTAGTTTAAGGACGTTTCGGTCCATCGCCAGTTTAAGGACGTAGTGGTCCGTTGCCAGTTTAAGGACGTAGTGGTCCGATATTAGTTTAGGGACGTTTCGGTCCGATATTAGTTTAGGGACGTTTCGGTCCGATATTAGTTTAAGGACGTAGTGGTCCATCGCCAGTTTAAGGACGTAGTGGTCCGATATTAGTTTAGGGACGTTTCGGTCCGATATTAGTTTAAGGACGTTTCGGTCCGATATTAGTTTAGGGACGTTTCGGTTCAATATTAGTTTAAGGACGTTTCGGTCCAATATTAGTTTGTGGTTGTTGGGACCCGTCACCTCTTTGACGTCGTTGAGGAATTACAACGATGGATGTCAAAGGAGTTCGGAGATGTACCCTCAAACCGGACGTGAATTGATTTAGGAGAGCCATTTTGCTCAGTCAATTTAATTTAAGGACTTATGGCCACGATTGGGCTAAGTCCATTTCAACATTTTATTTGCATTGCATTTTTTTATTTAGGCTCTACCCACAAAAGATATAGAGTATCAGTTTATTTTGGGCTCTGCCTATTTGCAAAGTATCTATTTTGTTTGGGCTTTGCCCCTTTTAAAATGCATAGCATTCTGAATATTTTGTTTGGGCTCTGCCCATTTATAAATGATGCAAAGCATCTGTTCTTGTTTGGGCTCTGCCCCTTAAAATAATGCATTTGCGCTTTATTGAGCCTGTTAGGCCTTCTCTTAATTGGGCTTGGCCCTTTTTAATGCATCTGCGCTTTGCGCTAAGTAATGAGCGCAAGTCCATATGGTGATGACACGTGTCGTGCTCTGATGAGCGCAAGCGTACTAGCGCAGTGCAATGCGCTGTTGCGCTGCGCTATTGCGCTGCTGACACGTGGCGCGCTCTCAGCGAGTTGCGCCAATTCCAGAGAGCAAAGCTCTATCTTAAGGGCGCTTAGCGCAAGTGGTTTTATGGCCGACACGTGGCGCTCTCTTAAGAGCGCAACGACGCAACTTGGAAGTGCAAAGCACTAAGAATCTTTTAGATTCAAGAAGGGAAGTGCAAAGCACTGTTTAAGTTCTTGATCTAAATTAGATCAAAGAAAAATAAATTTCTTCTTTATTCGAAGAACCAGAGGTTCATAAAAGTGCAAAGCACTATTCTTTTATTTTTTTATTTTTTTATTATTATTTTTTTTTGTGTTTGTTTTTAAAGAACCGAAGGTTCACAAGAAGTGCAAAGCACTGTTTTCTTTTATATAAAGATCATTGATCTTGTTTTCAGATCGATGATCTATTAGAAGAATTTCTTCTACTTCTTGAGGGTTCTTTACCTTTTTCTTGAAATCTTCAGGGCTCTCTCTGTTTAAAGTTCTTGAGTTCTCAAGAAAAAAAAATGCTGATGCCATTGAATTGAGGCTTAGGGTCCTTTTTATAGTGCCCACAAATTTGTTGAATTTGTTAACAGGATCTTTTCTGAATGATTTTGGGAATTCTCCCACCGCTGGATCTTTGATCCAAAGGCAGAAGAAAATCTTCTAGTTCTGGAAAGAACAGAAAAGATTTTATAAAAATCTTAATTTAGTTTGGCGCAAATGCCCCAGCGCATGCGCGCAGCGCAGAGCGCAGCGCAACTGCGCTAGCGCATCTGCGCCGACACGCGTCGCGCAGCGCAGAGCGCAGCGCAACTGCGCTAGCGCATCTGGGCCGACACGCGTCGCGCAGCGCAGAGCGCTGAGCAGCTGAAGCGTTGCTTCCTTCATTCAGAGCTTTGCTCTGATTGGGTGCGCTTTCTTGGGCGCTGCGCTCGGCGCGTTGCGCCTGACACGTGGCGCGTTGCGCCCAGCACAAAGAATCTGAAGCGTTGCTTCAGTTATTAAAGCTTAAATTTCCAAAGCAGAGCTTTGCTCTGATTGGGGGAAGATGAAGCGTTGCTTCATCTCCCGCCTCGGAATTTGAACAGAGCTTTGCTCTGATTGGGGTAAACAAAATGCCCCCCGCACCGTTGTGTTTACGTGGCCCCAAACGTGAGCGCAACGGTGGCGAAATTCCAACCGCCGTGACGACTTTTGGAAGTCGAAGAGGCACTTGGTGCCTATAAATAGGACCTCTGGTCCCCCACAGATGCTTATCATCTTTCCGGTTTTTATTTTCAAAAGCTTCAGAGCTTTGCTCTTGCCTTCAAGAACTCTAGAGCTTTGCTCTTCTTTCCAAAGTTTTTTAGAGAAAACTTTAGGTAAAATTGAATCTTAGATTAAATTAACTTTAATTAATCTTAAACAGCAGAGCTTTGCTCAATTTCAAAGTTAGAAACTTTAGGTAAAATTAATATAAATCAAATTAACTTAAATTAATCTTAATCAAAGAGCCCTGCTCTTACAGATCTTTTGATCTAAAGAGATCCCCATTGATGTTTCATTAAGCTTTTGTTCGTGGGTTTTAATCCTTGAATAGAGCTTTGCCCTCCAAAAGATTTGTAATTTCTTGATTCATTAATGGAGTTTTGCTCCTTTTAAATTATATAACCTAGCTTTTAAGGGTTACTGATTGTTGTCGATCTTCTTCTACAGGACAATGGACGCCCATATGTATGCTCTTAACGAGATCATCTCTTACGGGGACATCCGCCGACTTGGCCGCTCTCAAAATCGAGAGTTCACAAACGCGGAGTGTGCTGAAATCATGAGCCGCTTCGACGCATACAATGGTCCACTGCTTCCCCGGCGTTCCTCTCTCCTCAAGCTTATAGTGGGAGCCATTTGGGAGGCGCTTCCCCTCTTCTGTTCCGGCGTACCGCTTAGGGCGTTGGATGCTGCCGAGGATAAGGTGCACTCGGTGTACCTGTTGAATTTTATCTCAAAGAGGCGACGAGACAGCCTTATCGATCTCCTGCATGAGGTCTTTCAACAGTCCGCCATACTCGCCGCTTATCGAAGGGTGGAAGACATCATGGGGGACCCTGACGCTTGTGCTCGTGAAAGGAAGCATACCAGGATGGTCCGCGAGGCCTGGAAAGTCATAGATAGGGTGGCTTTCGAGTTCCTCAATCCATGCCCTGGGTTCGAGGTTATTCCGTTGTAATAACATTTTTAATTTATCGCTTTTATGATTGTAAGAACTTTGGGCGATATTAATGAAAATTTTGTCTTTCTTATCCTGTCTTATCTTTTGCTCTGGATCTTTCACCTGACTGAATGTGTCTCGTATGCTCGATCAAGTGTAAATCATATGCTTTTTTTTTGTTGCTTTTCCTCTTTTTCAGCATGTCGTCACAATTAGCAGGTAGTAAAGTAAGCTTCTTGATTTCTTCCAGATATAGCGATGGTTTAGGCCGCAGGTTCAGATCTGCCGCCTAGGACTTTTCAACTCCATGAGCCGTGAGGGTCTTATGGAGACTTTTCTCCCTACGGATCGAGAGGATCTCGTAGGTGGGTTTTCTCCTTAGGAATCGTGAGGATTTCTAAGTGTGGTTTTCTCTTATAAGTCGTAAGGATCCTATAAGAGAATTTTCCCTCTTACGAGTCGAGAGGATTCGTAAGTGGTTGTTTCCCTCTTCGTCGAGAATCGAGTTCGGAGAGTGAGACCCGTGAATAGTATGCAAGAGACCATTTAGGATTGACTTGCAGGGTCCCATTGTTCAGGAAGCAAGTTTTTGAATCCTTACTGCCCGAGATGTGAGTCAAAGAAGCTCTCGTCACGGAGTGTTTGTATCCGTGAGTTGAGAAGTTTTGCGAGGGATTATTTGTTTCCCAAGCGCCAAGGATTATTTGTGTCCTTGGGGTTTAAAACGAGTCGATGGTTCCCACGGAGGCGTTGGTGGCTCTGCAAGTCGACGCGGATCAGAAGGCTCTCGTCAAGGAGTGTTTGTATCCGTGAGTTGAGAAGTTTTGCGAGGGATTATTTGTTTCCCAAGCGCCAAGGATTATTTGTGTCCTTGGGGTTTGAAACGAGTCGATGGTTCCCACGGAGACGCTGGTGGCTCTGCGAGTCGACGCGGATCAGAAGGCTCTCGTCAAGGAGTGTTTGTATCCGTGAGTTGAGAAGTTTTGCGAGGGATTATTTGTTTCCCAAGCGCCAAGGATTATTTGTGTCCTTGGGGTTTGAAACGAGTCGATGGTTCCCACGGAGGCGCTGGTGGCTCTGCGAGTCGACGCGGATCAGGAGGCTCTCGTCAAGGAGTGTTTGTATCCGTGAGTTGAGAAGTTTTGCGAGGGATTATTTGTTTCCCAAGCGCCAAGGATTATTTGTGTCCTTGGGGTTTGAAACGAGTCGATGGTTCCCACGGAGACGCTGGTGGCTCTGCGAGTCGACGCGGATCAGAAGGCTCTCGTCAAGGAGTGTTTGTATCCGTGAGTTGAGAAGTTTTGCGAGGGATTATTTGTTTCCCAAGCGCCAAGGATTATTTGTTTCCTTGGGGTTTGAAACGAGTCGATGGTTCCCACGGAGGCGCTGGTGGCTCTGCGAGTCGACGCGGATCAGGAGGCTCTCGTCAAGGAGTGTTTGTATCCGTGAGTTGAGAAGTTTTGCTGAAGTCACTGGCTTCTTCGGTTGAAATGAACCGTTGAGGTTTGGCTTCGTCGTTTGACGGAATCCGCTGGGGAAGTATGGTCCCTTCTTTGTTTACGCCCTTGGATTGTATACAAGGATCGATGTGATCTTAACTGTAGGGCCGAAGTTTTATCATTTCTTCTTTTTATTTTATTTTATTTCCGCGATGCTCTATCATTTCAGCTTTTATATCGCGAAGGTCGCGATTGCCCAATCATTTCGGCTATTTTTCGCGGTGCCAAATCATTTCGGCTATTTATTTTATTTTTACTCGTTGCTTTTTATTACGAGTTGCCCAATCATTTCGGCTATTTCGTATGCATGTGCGGCCTACTGGCTTTTCGCCGTAAACCGATTTCGGCATTAGCACCGCTACAACTGGGATATTACCAGGAGCGAATCATCATCTGCCTCTGTCAATGTCAAACAAAGGTGGCTTAGCGACCAGGGTTAGGGTCCTGTCGACTAAGGCTTTTGACTTCATGAGCCGTAAGGGTCTCACGAAGTTATTTCTCCCTACAAGTCGTGAGGATCTTGTAGGTGTATTTTCTCCTTAAGAATCGTGAAGATTCCTAAGTGTATGTTCCTCTGTAAGTCGTAAGGATCCTACAGTAGGGTTTTCTCCTTGTAAGTCGAGAGGACCTACAAGGGTCATACGAACACATCCCCAGTCACGGATGAGACTTGGTTAGGGAAATGTTTATTCGCGCCCGTGGATTGTATCCAAGGGTCAGTATTGAGCCACTTGTAGGGCAATATTGGAAGTTTGTGGGGGTTTGCTTAAGCACAGGTTTAGGTCTCTGTGACTTAAGACTTTCAAATCCTATGAGCCGTGAGGGTCCCATAAGAGAGTTCTCCTTACGAGTCGTGAGGATCTCGCAAGCGTATTTTCTCCTTAGGAATCGTGGGGATTCCTAAGTGTGTTGTTCCCTTGTAAGTCGTAAGGATCTCACGCGGGTGGTTTCTCCTTACAGGGTCGAGAGGACTCCATAAGGGTTCTTTAACGAAGTTGCGCCCTTTCGGGTTTTCACAAACATTCGCCGGTAGTCCTGCTGTCTTTACTCACGGAGCCCTTTCGGGTTTTCATCCGTGCCCATTTTGCTTATGGACTTACCGTTTTTTATATATATATATTTTTTTATATTTATTTTTTTTTTATTTTTACTCATCTCGTCAGCCTAAGGATGCTGTGGTAGTAGTTTAAAGACGTTTCGGTCTGCTATTAGTTTAAGGACATTTCGGTCCAGCATTGAGAGGGCTGGCTACTGCTTATAAAGCTTGAGCTTAGGAAGATAGCGAGCGGACATAGTCGTCGTCATCTACCATTGACCTAGGCTGTGGCTCATTAAGCGTAGTATTTCTTTAGGAAGCGACCGTTTATTGGCCTGAAAGGCCTTTCACCGTGCATGTCCATGAGTAGATAGGCTCCACCTTGGTAGACCTTATCTATGATGTACGGGCCTTCATAGTTTGGCTCGAATTTTCCTTGCTTGGCGCGATTGGGGATCATAGGCCTTTTGACCACTAGTACGAGCTCGCCTTGGCGAAATGTCCTCGGTCGGGTCAGTCTTTCATATGAGCGCGTCATCTTTGCTTTATAGGCCTCCAGATTTTGTTGCGCTATGAGTCGGGTTTCATCAAGGGCGTCAAGCTCCTCAAGCCGAAGGTGAGCATTTTCTTCGTCCGTCAGCCCGTAGTGGACTGCCACTCGTAGAGAGGGTAACTCTATCTCGAGGGGGAGTACTACTTCCGTCCCAAATACCAACGCGTACGGCGTTGTGCTTGTGGCCATCTTGAACGTAGTTCGATATGCCCAGAGAGCTTCTTGCAGCCTTTCGTGCCAGTCTCTCTTATTTCGGGACACCGTCTTTTCACGATTTTCGTCAAGGTCTTGTTGAAGGCCTCAGCTAGACCGTTAGCTCGCGGATTATAAACTGAGGAATATCTCCAGTCTATATTGTGCTGCTGTGCGAAGCGGCTAATTTTATGACTTCGGTAGGCTGGCCCATTATCAGAGATGATCCTTCTCGGGGTTCCAAACCGGTATATGACATGCGTTTTGAAGAAATGGAGGATGTTCTCCGTCTTTACTTCCCTCAACGGCACCGCCTCTGCCCATTTGGAGAAGTAATCAGTCGTCGCCAAGATGAAACGATGTCCCTTTGACGATGCTGGTTCGACGGGGCCGACTATGTCAGTTCCCCACATTTCGAACGGCTAACTAGCCACTGTTGGATGCAGTGGATTGGGATGCTGATGGATGAAGTCCCCATGAATTTGACATGAATGACATCGCCTCGCGTATTCCAGGCAATCCTGCATCATCGTGGGCCAGTAGTAGCCCATCCGTTTTATCTTCAACTTCATCTTAGGGCCTGCTTGGTGAGAACCGCAAAGTCCGTCATGAACTTCCTGAACGACTCTTTTTGCTTCGTCAGGTCCTAGGCATCTCAGCCACAGAGAATCGAATGACCTCTTGTATAGGGTATCATTGACGAAGGTGAAAGACAGAGCTCGTTTCACGAGCTGATGTCTTATGGACGCTTCGTCAGGCATCCGGTGGAACCTGAAGTAATCTATGAAGACTTCTCTCCAGTCTTCGGTCTTCTCATGGTCTGTTATTTGCAGGGTCGCCTCCTCGTTCGCTCCTTTTTCTTCGGATGATTTGGGATGTATTTCTGCTGGGGCGAGCACTCGACGGCTTTGTATCACGATTCTAACGTCATCGAGGTTCTCGTCAGCCAATTCTTTAGCAAGTTTGGCCAGTGCGTCCGCTTTGCTGTTTTCCGCGCGCGGTATACTTTCCAACGTGTAGGAGGGAATTTGGGTTAGCAGTTGCTGCACTTTTTCACCGTATTTTACCAATTCCGGTTTGCATGTTTGGTAATCGCCGTTCACTTGGCTAACGACCAGTTGGGAGTCCCCATATATGAGGAGGCTTTCAATTCCCATATCAATGGCGATCTCGAGACCTGCTATCAAAGCTTCATATTCAGCTTCATTATTCGTTCTCGGCTCTGTCAAGGAGAAGGCGAAGCGCATTATTCCTCCTTGTGGAGTCATAAAGATGAGTCCTACCCCCGATTTGATCATTGGCGTACTTTGTTTGTGCTTTTTCATGGAAGATGCTCCATCGAAATAAAGCTCCCAACGGGTATCACCACTGTCGATTGCGTCAAACGCATGTCTGTCTGGCAAATCGCAATTTAAAGGAGAATCGGCAGGTATGGGATGCTCAGCAAGGAAGTCGGCGATGGCCTGGCCTTTTACTGCCCTGAGAGGTTGATATGTTATCGAAAATTCCATCAATAGCAGAGCCCATTTAGCGAGTCGCCCTGTCAATATGGCTTTTGACATTAGATATTTGAGAGGGTCCACTTTTGAAATAAGACGGACCTCGTGCGCCAACGCATAGTGCCTAAGCTTTGTTATTGCGAAGATCAACGCCAGGCAGTGTTTTTCAATGGGAGAGTAATTGCTTTCTGCCCCCAGCAGAACTCGACTTAAGTAGTAGAGTGCTCTTTCTTTCCCTTGATCGTTCTCTTGTGCCCATAATGCGCCTAAGGAACCTTCGAGGGCGGTTGTATAAAGAATAAGAGGTTTCCCCTTAACCGGAGCAGCCAACACCGGCGGGTTCTGTAGGTATTGTTTGATCTCATCCAGTGCGCCTTGGCATTTTTGATCCCAAACGAATGAGGTTCCCTTCTTCATCAGGTGACTATAAGGACGGCACTTTCCTGAAAGGTTGGCTATAAATCGCCGTATGTATGCGAGTTTCCCCTGGAGAGACCGCAGCTGTTTGAGAGTCCTCGGCGGAGGCATTTCCATGATCGCTTTAATCTTTGACGGATCTATTTCAATACCTCGGTGTCGGACAACGAATCCCAGGAATTTGCCCGAGGAAACCCCGAACGCACATTTAAGAGGATTCATCTTCAAGTTGTATTGCCGAAGGCGTTGAAATACAGTTTTCAGATGCTCGAGATGTTCCTCGTATGATTTGCTTTTAACCACGAGATCGTCGATATAGCATTCAATGATTTCGTGTATAAGGTCGTCGAAGATCTTTGTCATGGCCCTCTGATAAGTAGCACCGGCGTTCTTCAGACCGAAGGACATCACTTTATAACAAAATATACCAAGAGGAGTCATGAAGGCTGTGTGCTTCTGGTCTTCTGGATGCATTTTTACTTGATTATACCCTGACGAGCCGTCCATGAAGGAGAAAACCTCATGAGTGGATGTATTGTCTATCATCAGTTCAGTGACTGGCACTGGGAAATCATCCTTCGGGCAAGCTTTATTAAGATCCCGGAAGTCTACGCATATGCGCACTGTCCTATTTTTCTTCATCACTGGGACGATGTTGGCGATCCATTCAGGGTATTGAACCTTCTGGATGAAGCCAGAGTCTATCAGCTTTTTGACTTCGGCGTTGATGCTCATCTCAAGCTCGAGTCGCATTCTTCTCGGCGCCTGTTTGATCGGCTTGACGTCTGGGGATATTGCTAGTCTATGTACAGCAACTTCTGGATCTAGTCCCGGCATCTCGGAATAGTTCCATGCGAAGCAATCTTTATGCTGTACAAGGACGTCTTTTAACGCAGCCACCCTCTCTTCAGACAGCAGCTCGCTGACGAACGTCGGTCGCGGATCATTTACCGTCCCCAACTGGATTTTCTTGAGGTTATCTGCGGTGGTATGTATTCCATCTTCCAGCTCTTCCGGTGCTGGGGGGAAATTCTGAGATTACTTCATCACTGCTGTTTTCGAGGCACCAAGGGAGGCTGTCCAGGTTCTCGGACTCTTCTTTCAATGTCGTTATCATACGACAGGTGTGAATTTTCTGCCAATCCCAATGTGGAACTGGTTTTTCTTTCGCGGCTTCGGGCTCGTGCTTCTGTGGTGGCGCTACCCTCCAGTTATCAGACAACGCGAATTTGCCAAGCTGATATTGATCTTCAACCCAATTCTTGAAGGTGAAGCAATCTTCAAGTGGGTGTCCCATTGCTCGATGGTAAAAGTAATAATTTGAGTTGATCACCTCGCCTGCGTGCTCGGGGCGCTTGGGCTCTGGCAACGTAAGCATTTGATGTTTTAGAGCGAGATCGAATATCTTCCTTGTTTTGTTCTGAGGAAATGAGTATGCTCGAACCATTTTCTTCCTGAGGGCTAAGTCAATAACGCTCGACTCTCGGATGCGTGGCTTCTTGGCTCTGCTTTGTGGTTGTCGAGCACCTTTTCGGCCCTTCGACTTGTTTTCGCTTTCGCGTCGAACCTTCTTTGTAGCGGGTTGACAAGGAGCGGCATTTTCATCCTTCATTGCCTGTTGAAGGAGGCGCTGTGTCTTGGCTTTCTCATAGATCGCCATTTCACGATCGTGATCATCCCGGGCTTTTTGACTGGCATCCCTTGTAAGTTTGCTCATTTGGTCTTCAGACGATGGGTTGGGAGGTCTTGCATCAGGAACTTTTGCTGATTCAGGATTAGCGTCTTCCCATTGAGCGTCCGCCTCTTCATCGAAGTCATACATGGCATAACAGCTGTTTATTAGCTCCCGTTTCCTTGAGCGAACATACCCGAGCCCTTTTGTTTCCGTTCTCCCGTTAGGCAGTTTGCATTGAGTCCCGGGAACGTTCCAGACCTTGTCATAGAATTTGGATTTTCTAGCGGTCTGTGTGAAGGACATCTCCTGGCGTTTCAGCAGTTTTTTCAAACCTTCGGTATAATATCTGGGAAGACGGATAGGCTGAAGCCTGTCGAGCGTGGGATCCGCGCCATGCCAAATTTCTTTTTTCACCTTGTTTTCTTCAGAACGGTAGAATAGGATTGCCTTCTCGCCTTTTCGTCCGGGAGGGATATAGAATGTCTGTAATTCTTCTATGCTGTTGGTGTCGAGTGCATCCAGTTCTTTGTAATGTTTAAGCGGCACCATGATTATCTGCAGACTCCGATTTTCATCAGCGGGAACCCGTATTGAAGGCCGAGCGGGGAATACAGCGTGAACTTCATCCTCTGAATCACTGCCGAAGATCAATGAAGGAACGGATGGTCCTGGCCTGGTGGATTGGGATGAACCTGAATAAATTATACCCTCCTCCTCCTCAGTGTCACTGCCGAAGACAGGGATGGTTGCGTTGGTTTTGTTCTCCGGTTTGTGGCACCTTTCCGTGTCTTCGAAACTCGATAAGAAGTATTTGGCATCTTCATACTTGCGAACTTCATTCACGGAAAACGGATTCAACTCTCCCGCCACAGTGTACTCGAGGCCATCCCTAGAATACTTCATGCACTGATGCTGCGTAGAAGGGATGATATTGTACTCGTGTAGCCATGGTCGTCCGAGCAGAGCATTGTAGCACGTCTTGGCGTCTATAACATGGAATTTGATGTCTGTGACGAGCAACCCGAAGCGTAGCGTCAATATCACAGATCCAAGAGTCTTTGAGGATTGGGAGTCGAAACCGGAGATAGTGATTTTGTCTCGGGCGAGGTGTTGGACACTCATGCAAATCTCCTTTAATACTCGCACATTGAGTAAATTGACAGACGATCCGTTATCGACCAAGATTTTACCTATCTTTATGTCATGGCAATATCCTGAGACATAAAGGGGGCGATTGTGTTCACACGTCCCGAGGAGAAGGTCTTCATCACCAAAAGCAACGTCGGCTGTGTGCACTTCTTCTAATTCGTCTTTCATCTTTTCTTCGGCTAAGAAGGCTTGGAACTAGTCCGGATCTTGTAGCGCCTTAATCAAAGAGTCTCTGGCCTCCTTTGATAGTAACAAGGCATCAAGGACGCTGAGCTGAGAGGGCAGTTTCCTCAGATGTGCCAGAACGTAGTAATCCACCTTACTTCTCTTCGGCGGGTTTTTGGCGTTTAGCTCTTCCAGAACTTGGTCATCTAAAACGATGTCTTCAGAGACCTTTTCTTTCCCTTTATCTTTTCTATTCGAGGGTCCGAGGTTCTTTTCAGGCAGTGTCCGATTCCGCAGCCGGATATTTTCGCAAACCACTGGCTCCTCTTCTTTTCCCGAAGTTGACTCTTTAAAGAGAGGGGCTAGTTCTAGTTCCTCATCAGAGTCGCTCCCAAATGTAGGCACTTGTGACCCGGTAATGTTAACCATGTGACAATTGCCGGCAGTTCTCTCAAGCTCTTTGGTCGTGTTTCTTTGCTCCCGACGAATTTTACGCTTTTCCCGTTTAAAGCGTTGTTGATTAGCGACGTATCCTTGCCACCATCCATTGAAAGCTTTGCAATCTTGGGTGGAGTGCGAGACCTTCTGATGATATAAGCAATAAGAGGGGTGTATTTCTACCGCGCCAGTAACTTTTTCTTCAGAGGGTGGTAGCTTCATGCCCATCGATATGGCCTTAGCAAACTTCTTTTTTATCTTGGATTGGCTTTTGTCAGCGGTGGAGGCATTTTGCTCCAGCGGGATCATCTCAGCTTTTTCCTCAAGTCGCTGGCGCTTGGCCCTTTCGAATATAGCTGTCTCGCGTTCTCGATCAGCTTTGCTTTTCAATCGAGCTTCATTAAGAAACGCGCCAATCATTTCAACTGATAACCCTGAGGCTCTTGATTCGGCATTTGCCCCCAGCGTTTCAGTGCCAGAAGTCCCTTCATCGTCCGTGATCGAATGGGAGATCATATGACAGCTCGCCACATATTCCTCGGATTCATCCGATGAGCTTTCTCCCTCATCTTCTTTTTGGAAGACGTGATCAAGGAAATCTTGGAGCGTAACGGGAGTCCGCGCCTTCTGGTTATATTCATCCAGCGCGTCGATTTGCTTTTGTAAGTCCATGCGCTTGTCGCCAGGCTTCACGGGCTTCTTAGATTTCTTCTTCTTCTTTTTCGAAGATTTTGACGGCTGGTTATGAACGCTTGAACTACCACCATCGGTCTTCGGAGTCGGACGTGGCTTCAACATCCCCTCTATAACCTGCGGTTCCAAGGGGTTCTTCCACTTGACCGCTGGACAGGTCTGAAGATCATTTAGCATTCTCCTCGTTTTGGCCGATAATACGACTTTCCAGGGAGTTTCTTCAACGACGGAGCATGTTGCCCCCGGCATATTCGTCCCCTTAGAGGTGTGGGGCTGCGGGGTATTTACCTTCCATTTGTCGGATAGCGCAAATTTGCCCTGGCGGTACTGGTTTTCAAGCTAATTTTTGAAAACGTAACAGTCTTCGATCGGATGTCCTAGCACTCGATGATAAGGGCAGTAATTAGGCTCGTTGACGTCACTTGGTTGCGACGGACGTTTTGGATCTGGCAGATTTATGAGCCTATTGCGCAATGCCAGCTCAAATAACCTCCTCGTTTTATCACGGGGGAAGGAGTAAGCACGTCCCATCCTGTCCTCAAGGGGTACGTATGGGCGCGTATTACTTGGACGAGCAACCGGCTTCGAGTCGCTCGGTTGTTGTTGGGCATTAGCGACAATGATCGCTTTTCCCTTTCCTTTATCGTTTCGGGAGTCCGGCTTCGGGAGAGGGGGTTTATGGCCCATCTGGTCCATCTGCGCTAGTTTGTCGATCAAAGCCTGGAAGCTAGTCGGCTTGAAGAACATCATGAACTGCGAGATGGTTGCTTGTGGATCAAGGGTTCCAACAAACATTCCCACCGCAGGGGCTTCTTCTATGCGCTGTTCACACTTAGACCATAGATTACGCCATCGTATAGCGTACTGAACCCACGTCTCACCGGGTTTTACCCTGGCGTTAATCAACGCCGTCATCGGAGTACGCTCGCTGGCACTTGCAAAACGTTAGGTGAATAGCAGCTCCATCTCCGCAAAAGTCTTAATAGAGTCGTTGGGGAGCTCAGAATACCGTTCGAATGCCGTATCTGACAGGCTTCCAACAAACTGGCGCAGCAAGAGCTTGTCATCGCCGCCGGTGTTACCACAAAGCGCCCTGAACTGGGCAACATGTTGATGGGGATTGCCGGTCCCTTTGTAGACATGAAACTTGGGAATTGTGTAACCCGGCGGGTATTTGATTTGGTCATACCAACCCGGATACGGCCGCCCCGTCTTAACGACGTAGCCGGCTGCTTCGGCTGCGTGATGAACCTTTATTTGCTGGGCTATATATTCGTCCAGATCAGTTTTAGAGATTGTGTCCTCTTTAGCTGTTGATAGAATGGGCTGAGGGTTTGATGTTTCTCCCCTATCATCCCCAAGGACGATCGGGGGTTCTTCAGTCGGGGGCTCTGGTTGTATCATCATTCCTATCATGTCCTGGAAGAGGAGGCCTATACGCTGTATATTGGCTGCTTGTTCAGCAGCCTCTTTGTCTCTCTTTTCCAGTACTCGGCGGAGGAACTCGGCGTCGGTCTCTTCTTCTTGGCGTTCATCTAAGGACGTCTCAGGATTCTCTTTTGGCCCCGTGAGTGCAGCCATCGTAGTCATTATCTCCTGGAGCTTTTGTTGCTGCTCCTGAGCCTTGGTCACTGATCGGGTAAGCGGTCGGTGACCCGTAGAAGTACGACTTTCTTCCTTTCCAGAAGCCATATAGACCGTATGAACCGTTATGCCCCCTGACTTGGGGCGTTTAGGTTCACCGCTTTTAAACTTTGCCAGCGTCACGGGAGCTTTCTCTGGCCTTTTCTTTTTGTGGACCATTGAGGTTGAAGGAGCCGTTGAAGTGGGCATCCTAGCATTTGTTGCCCCCTGCTGCTTAATGGGGCGGTTTTTGCCCTTTTCCACCTTTGCCCTTTTCTGGCGACGAAAGTGGTCTGGGTCGATCACGGAGTCTTGAACCCTTCGCCAAACTTTGTAAATTTTTGACGACAGCCGTTGAGGGGGCTGTTCCTGTTTCGTCTCCGGAGCTTTTTCCATGGGTGGAGGAGACCTTTTCAATGTAGCAACCGGGGAGTTCTTTCTCACCTTCCTCAGCAATTCAAAGCTGTTCCCAGTTGGAACAGCAGCATTGACCTCCACCACTGGAGCCGGTGGGGTTAGCCCTGAGGGGGAGTTGCCCCCTGCTTTCCTTACTCGTTGCCAATGGCGACGTCGCGCACGACGAGCCGTTGGGACTGGCTCGGAAATCGAGATGGTTTCTTGTTGCCCCCTGTTTGAGTGTGGGGTAACTGCCGATGTCAGCCTATCGAAGACTGATGCCTTTTGACCAGCTGGGGGAGGAGTGGGAACCGTCAATCTTGTGAAGACCGACTCTCTGATAGGAGAAGCCGCTTCAATGACTTCCGAGGCAGCGGCCGTTGCCCTCTTTGGGACAACCACTTTATAGTTCTGACCTAGCCTGGTGAAAACGGAGGCTGTCGGCTTAGTAGCGGGCGATCCGTTGACAGGGGTCGTGAAAGCAGTGAGCCGGTCGAACACCGACTTCTTGTTCACTTCCGGTGCAGGCGTCGGCATAGAGAAGCTTGTAGGTGGGACCATGGTCCCGAAAAATAGGCCGGTGGTGGCCTGGGTCACCTGTTCAACCGGCAGAGTCAGGAAGGAAGCCGCTTGGGGCCCATATGCTACACCTCTCGGTGAGGTGGAACGTCCGTTGTTGTGGCATTTCGAGCAGTTGGTGCAGTTGGTGGCCATTGAATCTTGAATTCTGCGCCTGGTAAAAGACCAAATCTTAGCAACCTGAAATCCGAAGACAACCATTTAACAAACCGCGATTGGTTCGCGAAGACGACACACGAAGTGTGGAGTGGAAAGAGGAAAAGGTCCCACCGGGCGTGCCAGAATCTGTTCCCCTCCGAACGGCGGCCGAGACGTTAGGACGTCCCTGGGCCAGAGGTTCGGGGCAGATGCTATTTGGTTTTATCCGTCTACCTCTCCGAAGATGCCAAGTTGATTTATGGCACCGTGTATCGAAGGTTTAGACGAATGCGGCCGATGTAGCAGACTTTGTCAGATTCCCCCTCGCTTGAGGGGTTTTTTTTATTGTGGGGACGCTCTTCCCTGCAGGCGCAAGCCCCTGCAGTTAATTACGCTACCGCATCACGGTAGCCACTTTCTCCTTCTCCAGAATTTCACTTCGTGTCGTATGTGTTTGTTTTGTTTGTGGTTGCCCGTGGATTGTATACGGAGACTGAGTAATGCCGTCACCCGTAGGACGTGTTTTAGTCCAAATCCGTATTTAGTTAGATTTGGGTTTGGTGTTTTTAGTTTAAGGATACATTAGTCGCGTTGCGGCTAAGATCTACTTAAACGTTCGTCAAGGATACGTTAGTCCTGTTTTGGACTAAGATCGACTCGACGTAGTGTTTAATTTAATTATCTGGCCGTCAGGACTCGTCACCTCTCTAACGTCGTTGAGGGATTACAACGACAGGCGTCAGAGGAGTTCAGAGATGTACCCTTGAACCAAAGTTGATTCGGAGTTTTATTGTTTATTTAAAGATCTAAGGACACATTAACCGTATTTGGGGCTAAGATCAACTTAGACGGGACCGTTTAGATCCGGCAAAAGAGCGTTTGGGCTCGATTGCGCTAGTTTAAGGACATGGCGGTCCATCGCTAGTTTTAGGGACGTGGTGGTCCATTATTAGTTTAGGGACGTTTCGGTCCGTCGCCAGTTTAAGGACATAGTGGTCCGTCGCCAGTTTAAGGACGTAGTGGTCCGATATTAGTTTAGGGACGTTTCGGTCCGATATTAGTTTTAAGGACGTCTCGGTCCGATATTAGTTTTAAGGACGTCTCGGTCCGATATTAGTTTAGGGACGTTTCGGTCCGATATTAGTTTAAGGACGTTTCGGTCCATCGCCAGTTTAAGGACGTAGTGGTCCATTGCCAGTTTAAGGACGTAGTGGTCCGATATTAGTTTAGGGACGTTTCGGTCCGATATTAGTTTAGGGACGTTTCGGTCCGATATTAGTTTAAGGACGTTTCGGTCCATCGCCAGTTTAAGGACGTAGTGGTCCATCGCCAGTTTAAGGACGTTTCGGTCCGATATTAATTTAAGGACGTTTCGGTCCGATATTAGTTTAAGGACGTTTCGGTCCGTCGCCAGTTTAAGGACGTTTCGGTCCGTCGCCAGTTTAAGGACGTAGTGGTCCGATATTAGTTTAGGGACGTTTCGGTCCGATATTAGTTTAGGGACGTTTCGGTCCGATATTAGTTTAAGGACGTTTCGGTCCAATATTAGTTTGTGGTTGTTGGGACC
This sequence comes from Agapanthus africanus, assembly GCA_030015575.1. Lineage (NCBI taxonomy): Eukaryota > Viridiplantae > Streptophyta > Magnoliopsida > Asparagales > Amaryllidaceae > Agapanthus > Agapanthus africanus. Next base: position 4,420,607 of record JASDDO010000018.1, read on the forward strand.
CGTCACCTCTTTGACGTCGTTGAGGAATTACAACGATGGATGTCAAAGGAGTTCGGAGATGTACCCTCAAACCGGACGTGAATTGATTTAGGAGAGCCATTTTGCTCAGTCAATTTAATTTAAGGACTTATGGCCACGATTGGGCTAAGTCCATTTCAACATTTTATTTGCATTGCATTTTTTTATTTAGGCTCTACCCACAAAAGATATAGAGTGTCAGTTTATTTTGGGCTCTGCCTATTTGCAAAGTATCTACTTTGTTTGGGCTTTGCCCCTTTTAAAATGCATAGCATTCTGAATATTTTGTTTGGGCTCTGCCCATTTATAAATGATGCAAAGCATCTGTTCTTGTTTGGGCTCTGCCCCTTAAAATAATGCATTTGCGCTTTATTGAGCCTGTTAGGCCTTCTCTTAATTGGGCTTGGCCCTTTTTAATGCATCTGCGCTTTGCGCTAAGTAATGAGCGCAAGTCCATATGGTGATGACACGTGTCGTGCTCTGATGAGCGCAAGCGCACTAGCGCAGTGCAATGCGCTATTGCGCTGCTGACACGTAGCGCGCTCTCAGCGAGTTGCGCCAATTCCAGAGAGCAAAGCTCTATCTTAAGGGCGCTTAGCGCAAGTGGTTTTATGGCCGACACGTGGCGCTCTCTTAAAAGCGCAACGGCGCAACTTGGAAGTGCAAAGCACTAAGAATCTTTTAGATTCAAGAAGGGAAGTGCAAAGCACTGTTTAAGTTCTTGATCTAAATTAGATCAAAGAAAAATAAATTTCTTCTTTATTCGAAGAACCAGAGGTTCATAAAAGTGCAAAGCACTATTCTTTTATTTTTTTATTTTATTATTATTATTTTTTTTTTGTGTTTGTTCTTAAAGAACCGAAGGTTCACAAGAAGTGCAAAGCACTGTTTTCTTTTATATAAAGATCATTGATCTTGTTTTCAGATCGATGATCTATTAGAAGAATTTCTTCTACTTCTTGAGGGTTCTTTACCTTTTTCTTGAAATCTTCAGAGGTCTCTCTGTTTAAAGTTCTTGAGTTCTCAAGAAAAAAAAAATGTTGATGCCATTGAATTGAGGCCTAGGGTCCTTTTTATAGTGCCCACAAATTTGTTGAATTTGTTAACAGGATCTTTTCTGAATGATTTTGGGAATTCTCCCACCGCTGGATCTTTGATCCAAAGGCAGAAGAAAATCTTCTAGTTCTGGAAAGAACAGAAAAGATTTCATAAAAATCTTAATTTAGTTTGGCGCAGATGCCCCAGCGCATGACACGTGTCGCGCAGCGCAGAGCGCAGCGCAACTGCACCGACACGTGTCGCGCAGCGCAGAGCGCAGCGCAACTGCGCTAGCGCATATGCGTTGACACGCGTCGCGCAGCGCAGAGCGCTGAGCAGCTGAAGCGTTGCTTCCTTCAATCAGAGCTTTGCTCTGATTGGGTGCGCTTTCTTGGGCGCTGCGCTCGGCGCGTTGCGTCTGACACGTGGCGCGTTGCGCCCAACACAAAGAATCTGAAGCGTTGCTTCAGTTATTAAAACTTAAATTTCCAAAGCAGAGCTTTGCTCTGATTGGGGGAGATGAAGCGTTGCTTCATCTCCCGCCTCGGAATTTGAACAGAGCTTTGCTCTGATTGGGGTAAACAGGCATCTTTTCATCTCTACTTTTGCGGATACCGCTACGGTTGGCTGTGAAGCCTTGCTTTTAGGTGGGTTGCGGTTATCTGTTTGTACTTTGTATATTTTTTGTTGGATCTAGTATTCTCCATCTACCACTATGTTGTATATGACTTAGAGACGACTTGTGAGGATTCAGTGTTATTATTTTGTGGTGACTTTGGGTGCCGTGCTCGTGGGAGCCGGTTTTGTTGAAAAGTTTTACTTCTTTATGCAGTTTTCTTTTATATTTCTTCGCTTCGGCGTCGTATATATGTTGTGGTGGTTGTCTCCGCCGTTGGGCGTGATTTGCTCCCGTTTGGGATGCTTTTATTATTATCTATGTTGTACTCGTTTTCGGGGTTAGTTTTTACAAAGGAGGTGCTGCCGAAATTTTTAAGAAAGAAAACTAAACTTAAAGATTTTTACTTGAAAAATTCCGAATGTTTAAAACTATGTTTTCTCCGTTGATCCAGTTTTGGGTGGTTTAGATTTCTGGGTTTCGGCTTACTTAAGTTGCAAACGCCTTTAGACGTTACGTAGTTTAAGTGCCGGTTACGAGCCAAATTTGGGTCATGACACCGGCTATATCACATATACCCGGCCGATATCTCATATCGTGAGAATCTAATACGGTATCACATACACGTATTGTTCTCGGTCCCGCACATATCATATATGTGCTCCTACTCCGTTTTGCCCGAGCCAAGAAACCTCTGTGTAGGACTCTAAAGAATCGTCAATACGCCGGCAGTAGGTGATGATCATATCTAACACCCACAAGCTGCAAGTGGTCAGCTTAACGTAACAGCCACCCAGGTCTTGAGCGATCAGAAGATCAACAAGCAAGCCTATATATTCTCCTGCGAATCCAATCAGTAGCACTCCCTTACAGTCCGGTCTCTTCGTCTGATATGTCGCATATCTCGTCTAGGGGTGGTAAACGTCAGACCCCAGTAGCTTGATAAGTCGTGTCGATATGAGGTCTATAATAGTTCGAGAAACTACTGATAACACTTACCAGTAAATCTCAGCAACCCTGACCAGGGATTTCCAGTTATAACCAATCGAACACAGCACAACATCAACTTCCTATACCGGGAGAGACAAATCCCTTCCTATCGCTCATTGCCTCCATGTGATTCGGGACTGTACCCAAAAGCCACCCTTTTGCACGCCCTCTTGGACGTGGTATGATGGAAATCAAAGCACAGTGGGAATCACACAAGACTCTATGACGATCTCGGGTCTACAGACTAACCTGTACCAGTGTCACCAGAGAACTGCCATCTGACGTGATGTATAATACCATCTGGGAGTTCTCGGCGAGTCCGTCCAGTATACCCAGTCTCCACTGAGCACCCGTACACCATCCTTGATGTCAAACACCGATGGATATGGGATCATCCATCGCCCATCATATGGGTCAAGATGCGTATACGCTAGTCTACTCTGGTGTATCGATGCCCTGTCTCGATACACCCTCGACTAGGAACAGTTATAGGATGTACTCGTCGACTACCGTGGCCCCACTAGTATGATCTCATCATAGTCTCAGTAGTCGAGTACATATCCTAAGGGCTTTATCAACATGTAACATAGAGACAATCAGAGTACATGTTAAGATAAAGTACAACCAGAGAGCATATTATCATGTCGAGCAAGAAAGTCCTCCCTATATATGTCCAAGCATCCATTACAATATACATCATATTTACAGTAATGACCTCCAGGGCATACATATAACTAACAGTAATCAATGCACAGGTAATGAGAAATGCAGTCACTGAATCAAAACAAATACAAGAACTAACCAGATAGGGACCAAGGAAGTATAGCTCTGAGTCACTGATCTAGATATCCGCAATGTCCTCAGGGTACGTCAGGTCCTGGTCCGAGCTAAATCCACTTCTCACTCTGAGCATGCATACTTAGGTCGTGAGAGCGACACAATAGCAATATATATAAATACAAATATAAACACGTGCAATGATGATGAACATGAAACAGTAAATATATAATGATGACGCCCACGGAATAATCGGTACAGGTAAACAGTAAAGTAGGTGTATCAAATCAGTAAGCAATGCATGTCAATGTCACTAACCCTATCAGTCTCTAAGTCTTACTGTCCAGGTCGCTAAACCTATCGTCAGTCCAAGTGTGAGAGTCAACCATGCAGGAGTATCTCCCACCTAAGGGTAAGGCCCCAGGGACAAGGAAACACGGGCTCGAAACATGCACGATAATAATCAGTAACTCCATCCATACAACTCCCAAAATCACGATATAAGCTGGCAATAGGACTTCCGAGATTCTGTTGAACTCACACTCAAACTACCCCACACCCCATGGTCTACATCAAACACCAACCATAAACTCAAATATTAGTCGATCATGACAAGTCTACGCGAGAACTGGAGACAGGATCTCCATCAAGCATGTCTCAAATAATACCCAAGACAAATGGACAGTGTTTGGTGCCTTACCTATGACACTAATATAAGTGCTCCATAACCGTCCCATTCCAGTTATAGTTACACTTATATATGTCCCATAGACGTCGACAATGCAATAAATCAACCGGGTCCGCTGATTGTGTACAAGTACGTGCCGCTTTCACTTATTCATTCACACTTTATCACTACGTACTTGCCACAATCAAAACACTAATATCTAACACTGGGTAATGCACACGATCACTAGGTTACCAATATATATGACCTCCACATGATATGATAAGAATGCAATACTTAAGACATGAAATAAAATATCAGCAGGTAGTGTTCTACCACCTGCATAATTTACCATAAATCATACATGCAGAATTGAGCAAAACAATGTAAAATGGGTAAGCAGTATGTTTAATTATCTATCCGTAAAAATTAGTTTCGCGCCAATCGGGTTTCAGGTTTGCTAGATACGACCATTTCAATTTAAGTGTTCACTGCTGGGAATCCGATTTCAGAATTGGAAGTCCGCTTCGTAACACATTTTAATCCCAGTTGGGATCGTAATTACGTGACACTTTAGTTCAACAATAATTAGGGTTATCAGTTAGGTTTCCAACGCAATTGGCGGATAGGTAATATCCTATATCCACAGGGAATTATGGCCAGGTTTATGTTGATGTGTAAAATCTGTCACTGCAGAATTCAGCTGGACATGTCGACATTATAAAAGGTGTTAAAAATATCATACAGAACAGAAATACAGTAAAACCAGTGGAGTAAGAAATCTAACTCAATTTTATACGTAAAGATATAGGGTTCTACACATTTTCGCATTTGAACAAGGATATACAGTGATTTAAAAACAAGGGTTAACTGGGATTACTGCTCTGGACTGCAGTCCAGAATCGTAATTCTCCTCAGCTATCTCTATCATAATTTATTAAAATTCAGTGATCAAATATAGATCACTGTAGGTTAATCAGTTAGATTCGATACAAGCCATGGAACAATAAAATCAGATTTGTAAAAGATTTAATATGAATTTAACGATCTAGCGTGTTCAGGAAAATTCTGATTTCACAATGATTATCGGGGGTAACATTTTATAGGTGAAACGATATTTATTTTCAACCAAATGTCTACAGTACCTCTGTAAATAGTAATCAGGTTTAATGATCACAAGTTCCGCCATTTAAAGATAGGTTCTCACATAAAGTTTAGTATCAAATACTTATAATAATATTGAATCGTAATTGAAATGATTATATGTAGCATGAAGCAAGTATGTAATACTTGCCTGACGACGACGATCGGTGATATGACAGCAGCGGATGACACAGTGGTGAACCACGACTATGGTAGCGGCAACGGTATGTTTACGACGCGAGCGCGGCATGGCAAACTCAACTTTGGCTCGAGTTCGATGGCTCGGCAGTGACGGTTTGGGTTGATGGGGCGAGGCGGCTGCGGTCGGCGGTGAGGGGGTGTCGGAGGTGTTCGGGCACTGGAGGGAGGTAGCTGGGGTGGCTGAGGTGGTTGTCGGCGATGGAACAGAAGCTCGGAGAGGGTTGCAGTGGGTTTGAGGCTCGGGGGTATGATGGAGCTTGGAGTTGGCCGATGAGGGAAGGAGGAGGTTATGGCGACGGGGTCGGGGGTCGGCGACGTAGGGCGACGGCGAGGCGAGTTGTGGTGGTTGCAGTGGGTTGGTTGGGGAAAGAAGGTGACGGCGAGGTGGGTTTGCAGTGGGGTAGCTTGGTGGTGTGAGGAGTGGCGATGGGAGGAGGAGGAGGAGGAGAAGTCGAGAGGAGAGAGAGAGAGAGAGAAAGCGAGGGTGAAGTAGGGGGAGTCATGGACGTTGGAGTTAGGGACGTGGGGGGGAGTGGGTGCGGCCGTCGAGGAGCGCGAGGGGGAGGGGACGTTGTGAGGAGGGAGCGAGTCGTGCGGGAATACGTTGGGGGGAAGATGAGGTTGCGAGGCGCGGGTCGTGGGTGCGAGGGAGGCGGGGCGTGGGAGCAAGCGCGACGTGGGAGGAAGAAGGGAGCGGGGAAAATATAAGGTGTAAGGGAGAAGAAGCGGGTCGGGTCGGGTCGGTAGGGCCCGGGCTTGGGCTCGGGATAGGATAGGAATTAAAAGGGAGGGGGAGGGATAACGGGCAGGGCCGGGAAAATAAAAAGGAAATGGAAAATAGGGTTAGGGTTTATAAATGAAATATAGGAATATTTAAATTTAGAAAATTTAGGAAAAAATAATTTACAATTTCAGAAAATATTCACAATGGACCTGGGTATTACAAAAACTCTCTAAAAAGTTTCTAGTGCAAAGTGAAGTAAAGTGGAGTTAGCAAGCAAGTTGGTTCTGGCAAAAATCGAAACCAATTTCAGAGCTCCCACGACGCCACGAAGATCATATTCTATTCTTTAATCTTTCTTTGAAGTTTCTAAACCGTAAGTCCCTTCCAAACTCTCTTCCTCTTCATTAAAATTCAAGCTTAAAACTTATATCGGTAAGTGAAGTTATTACCGATATTCTTTTTCTAAACCCTAGAAACTCTTTCTCCTTTATACTTTGCTCAACCTAATTTTTACACAATACTTGTAACCCTAAATACTGATGTTTAGAATCAAATTTAATCAAAATTCTCATGTGAAACAACCATAGGTTTCTCTAACTATGTTTAAAATCAAATCTAATCAAAGTTCGTTGCATAGGTTTCTCTAACTATATTCTATATATATCGGTTTCCATTGTATGATTGTGGGGGTGCTATACGCCATCCACTGCAACCCGAGTTCCCCTTACTGCCGGCCACCACACCTCCTCACTGCATAACCCCCGTCCACGGCCACCTCACCGGAGTTCCCTAGCGCTATCATCGACTTGAGCTCCCCACTACCGAGCCATCGCTGAACTCCTAGCCGTCACCTAAACCGTCGCTGCCTCTGCCAAGCCATCTCGTTGCGGACCCACTCCCGCGTCGCGCCGTGCCCACCTGTGTGCCATAATAGCACCCACTCCGTATCCGGCACCGTGCCCACTACTGTGCCCGCCTCCGTGTCACCGCGTACCCAGACGTGTCGTGTCCACTCCCCGTGCCTTGTCGTGCCCGCCCCCGTGCCACATCGTGCTCGAACTAGTGCATGCGCCGTGCCACTCCCGCACCATGCACCGAGTCAGGACCGTGTCCAGTGCCGTGTCGCGCCGTGCCACGCAGCGAGCCAGGACCACGCCCACTACCGTATCACGCCGGCGTCGCCACCGCGTCCAGTACCAGATCACCGTGCATCGCGCTCACGCCACGCGCCCGTGTCCAGCATCGCGCCGTCTCGTGTATCAAGAAAAACTCTGCAGCGACGTCGCTTCTATATCAAGCAACCGAAGGCAAGTGAATTCCTCACTTGCTTACATGCTACTATTTTTATAAACCAAAATAAATGTTTAATTAGACTATATGCACCAATAGACACTATCGAGGTCGATCATCGTGAAGCCCTATATCAAAACCTATTTTAATGTGGCGGAACTCATAATCAATGGAACCCTGCGTTGTTAATGAACACCGTACATAACTCTGACTGTAAGATAAAGTCGGTTACCTCCCCTAAAACGACAACCCAATAACCCTTGTGAAAGCTGATTTTCTCGGACAAGCTGAACGGTTAAAATCATAATAAATTATCTATGTATCGGATATCAGAGTGCTAGGGCTCGTATCGAAGCCAACAGATAAACCTACAGCACCACATAGTTTATCTTTTCATTTTGATAAGTTATCATAATGAATACTGAAGCGATTCGCGTCCCTGAACTGTAGTCCGGGGCAGCGTTTCGTTTTGGATACCTGGCTTTGGAATACAGGTATACCCATTATTTAAACTGAAAATACGCGAGCCTCATATGGTCGCGTATATAATTTAGTTATCTAACACCTGAATTTAATCCCGTGCAGTTTTACCGTCGTTTGATATTTAATTTGCATTTTAACGTACCTAGATATCCTGCAGTTTTCTGCAGTGACAGTTTGTACACTTTGATATTGAACTGAACATATATCCCAACACACAGCGGATGTTATTGATCCGTCTAATGCTTTGGAAACCTAACTGTTAAACCTAAATATTATCCAACTGTAGTATCACCTAATTATGATCCCAACTGGGATTAAAACGTGTTACGAAACGGACTTTCAGTTCAAAAATTGGATTTCCAGCAGTGAACACTTAAAATCAAATGACCATAACTAGCAAATATGAAACCCGATTGACACGAAACCATTTTTTATGGATAGATAATTAAACATACTGCTTGCCCCTTTTATATTGTTTTGCTTAATTCTTCACATATGGGTTATAGTAAATTTCTCAAGTTGTACGACACTGGCTGCTATATTTTATTTGTATCATGAATAATTGCATTCTCATCATATCATGTAGCAATATACCCTCATTGAATAGTGATCACATACATTGATAACCTAGTGATTGTGTTACATTACCCAGTGATAGATATTAGTGATTAGATTGTGGCAAGTACGTTAGTGTTAAAGCGTGAATGAATAAGTGAAGTGACACGTACTTATACACAATCAGCGGACCCAGTTAATTTATTGCATTGTCGACGTCTATGGGACATATATAAGTGTAACTATAACTGGAATGTGACGGTTATGGAGCACTTATATTAGTGTCACAGGTAAGGCGTCAAACATTGCTCATTTATCTTGGGTACCAGTCGAGACATGCTTGATGGAGATCCTGTCTCCAGTTCTCGCGTAGACTTGTCATGGACCGACTAGTATTTGGGTTTATGGTTGGGGTTTGATGTAGACCACGGGGTGTGGGGTAGTTTGAGTGTGAGTTCAACGGAATCTCGGGAGTCCCATTGCCGGCATATACCGTGATTTTGGGAGTTGTATGGATGGCGTTACTGATTATTATCGTGCGTGATTCGGACCCGTGTTCCCTTGCCCCTGGGGCCCTACCCTTGGGTTAGGGAGACTCCTGCGTGGTTGACGTTCACACTTGGACTGACGATAGGTTTAGCGGCCTGGACAGTGAGACTTAGAGACTGATAGGGTTAGTGACATTGACATGTATTGCTTACTGATCTGATATACCTACTTTACTGTTTACATGTACCGATTATTTCATGTGCGTCATCATTCTATATTTACTGCTTCATGTTCATCATCATTGCATGTGTTTACTTTGCATTTATATATATTGCTATTGTGTCGCTCTGACGACCTGAGTATGCATGCTTAGAGTGAGAAGCGGACTTAGCTCGAATCAGCACCTGTCGTACCTTAATGATATTGCGGACATCTAGATCAGCGACGTCAAATCTTTCTTTCCTTTGACTCCATATGGTTAGTTTATATCTGTTTTGATTTAGTGACTGCATTTCTCATTACATGTGCATTGATTACTGATTACCACGTAAAGCTAGAAGTCGAAGTGTGACTACGGCAGGATGTTTCCTCGACCGTAGGAGCATGGCTGGCCTTGTCAACCCCTCGTATTCCGTATTTTGGGAAGCGGGGCGTGACAGGGTATTTGTAAAAAAATTTGTACATGGTAAATGTAGACTTGTCATGTTTATATATATATATATTTTATTTTATTGTCACCGAATGCAAAACCGACCCTGAGGGGGTCGAACCCATCGAGCCGGCCCCCTACGGGGGACAGACCATCGAATCGGACCCATGGGAAGGCCGGTTCACCAAGCCGGCCCCTATGGAGGGCCGGTTCACCATCGTGGCTATACCCTGCAAGGGTCCGGGCTTCACTTGATCGGATTTTAAGGGGTCCGGGATTCTAGGTTGGACTTTAAAGGGTTCGAGTTTCGCTTAATCGGAATTTAAGGGGTCCGGGCTTTTCGGTTGACCGGACTTTAAGGGGTCCGGGTTTTGGTTTACCGACCGTTGAAGAGGCCAGTTCTTGGTTGACCGGACCTTAAAGGGTCCGGGTCTTGGTTGACCGGATTTTAAGGGATCCAGAGCTTGGTTGACCGACTGTTGAAAGAGCCGGGTTTAAGTTGACTGACCATTGAGCAGGCCGGAGATAAGTTGACCGACCCTTTTAAGGGGTCAGAATGAGTTTTGAGCCAGTCCTAAGGGAGACCGGCTTGAAGGATGATACTGAAACAATGGTCGATGACTTCGACCTCAAGCATCTTCTAAAACCCGAATGTTTGATACTCGAGTGTAAATTGTACTTGTTGAGAGGAATTCAGCGGTGCAAAAGTAGTATTTAGTGATTTCGACTCCAATCCTTTTCTGATGTCCATAGTGAGTGACGTTGACATATGTCCGAATGGTGGATGCATCTCCATGCTTTCTTCTTCGGAAAACCAAATTTAAATCTTTAATTATAGCTATTATCAGTTCTTTAAACTGAAAATTACAGGTAAGTACTTACAGGTTACAAACAACTGCTTACAAGTTACAGGCAATTGTTTACAAGTTATATACAACTGCTTACAAATTACATGCAACTTTTATAGAGATTATAGGCAACTGTATAGATGTTACATGCAATTCATGTATCATCCATCATCCAATCACTTGACTATAATATCAAATAATTCGCCTGTATTATTTTGCCTCCAACAAATGAAAATAAGTATTTGACTATAGCCATCAGTTCTTTAAGCAATTTACTTATAATATAGGCAAGTTCTCATTTTCATGCATCATCTAAGCAATATACTGCATCATCCAATGTTACAAACCCAAAAATCAAGTATCGACAAGACATTCACAATCTTTTAGAAAAGAACCAATTTCGAATTGAAATACAAAGGATATCAATTTTACCTATTTCCTTCCTCGGCCCCTGTCGATTTAGTCAACGCCGCCTTTTCTAATTCTGGAACCACTGTCGATTTTTCCAATTCTGGAGCCGCCATCGATTTCGCCGCATACGGGATGACATCCTTCCTTCGATTTAGGAGCCATTGATTGGAATGAAGTGTTTTTCGTGACGAAGGACGATAGGGGGCTTTATGTGGCAGAGGAGAAGACGCTGAAGGTTCGATGAAGAGGATAATCGATGACGAACTCAGGGTTAGGGTTTTCGATGGGCTCTAGGGTTAGAGTTTTCAACGAGGAGAGGCGATTTAGGACGGGGAGTTTTGGTGTCGACTTGGGAAGACGAGGTTGCGAGGACGATGACAGCGAAGGCGGTGAAGATGATGGCGAAGCCCGTGACGACGACAACGAGAGGCATATTGGGTTCTCTGAAATCGAACGAGAGAGAGAAAGAGAGAAATTTTGAACAGTTGTGAATGAATGAAGGGTATTTTCGTCCATCCACAAAATTATAATACCCATGCCTTACTCGGTATTGGACTAAGTGGTGTTTAGACAAAGATTTTTAAAAGCAGGCCCCTTCTTACTCATTAGAAAATATAAGTGAGTGTTTTCCATATTTTACTTGGGCCGGGTTTTTTTCAACAATTCACCCTTTCTTTTATTTAAAAAAATAAGTATCCATTAAGCAAACTATAATACAAAAGTAGGGAAAAAGAGCAGCTGCTACGTGAATTATAGTAGTATAGATGCACTTAGGGGATCTTAGCCACACATCCTACGTGCAAAGTATGTAGGATACACCAACACTAAAGGCCTCCTGTTTCACACAAATCTCGACCATCCATTACTATTTTGGATAGATCTGGACCCTTAGATGTAATAACATGGATGCTATTATACCCGTAATAGTAGCCACCCTGAATCCCAAAAGTACGATTCGGAGTGGCTGCTATTATGAGGTTAATAGCACCCTATAATATTCAACGGTTCAGATCCATCAAAAGTTGAGATGAACGGCCCTGTATGAAACAGAGAATCTTTGGTACTAGCATATTATACATGCTTTGATGTGCGGCCAAGACGAGGAAGAACACCCATGTCCCACTGCAGAATTTTTCTCCAGCAATCCCATCGGCGGCGACTGTTGCAACTACCAGGGAAAACCTAAATTTCTCAGATTCCGAAAAAAAGCGAAACTCTAATTTCCCGAAACCCTAGCAATGCCAGATCTAACAGCACGCTTACTTTGATTTCCCCCATCGTCCATCGCGATGGCGAAGCCGAAGAATCGCCTGCTCCTGATACTGCTCATCGTCTTCTCCATCTCAACGGCGGCGGTGTTCTTCATCAGAAGCGCTCTCGATTCGTGCGATTCGCATCGCGATGGAGTAGTGGCTCCGGTGCGGGATCGAGACCAGTTGAAGCCGCAGAAGAATCCGCTTGATTTCATGAGATCGAACCGAGTTCTTCTTGTCTCGCATGAGCTATCTCTTTCAGGTACGAGCTTTGATCGTTTTGATGTCATGTTGCCTCCTTGAACTGGATTGAAGCTGATTCTTTTTAGTAAAGCTCTGATTTTTTTATGGGCATTTTCTTATAATATCAGTGTGTTGGCAGTACGAAGCATATAGTATCATCAAATGTCCATTCAATTGATTTTTTTAAATCTTTCTGTCCCTGCTGTTCTCCACATTAGTTTGATAGTTTGTTAACAATCACAATGTCATAGGAAAGGAGGATTTAAGGTAGAAACAAAATGATTCAATCAATGGCCGGAACCATTGGTATTGTCAGAAATTTAAAATCAGTGAAGCCAAGGATGCTTCAAAGAGAACAAAATTTGGGAGAGCGGGTGTTTCGTTTTATGTAACTTTGGTGTCAACTCTTTTGGTATGTCAGGAGCTCTAGTTTCAGTTCTTGTTGCAGGTCAATCAAAACTTTGGATGTCATGATTTATGTCATTGATAATATTGTGGTTTCAAAATCCGAGAAGCGGTCTACTTTAGTAGTAAAGATATCTTTTAACTATTATGTTCTTGTAGTTTTGATTGAAGCATAATGTGTTGTTCGTATCTTATTAATTTCTTGTATGTTTAGCTATTTCTTGCGACATCGATTCACACTAGGAACTCTCTCCCCCTCCCCACCCCCACGCCCCACCCCACAAAAAATAAAAAGTTTTTTTTACTTGTATCCCTTCTAAAACATAGCAAATTCATTTCTAACCCAAAAACTGGGTATTTATTTTTTACCCTCAAAACTAATAAGATGCATTATTTTACCCCTTTACGATTTTCATCAACTTTTAACGGCATAACATCATGTTTTTGTTTCCCAACCTCTGTTCTTATTTGGAAATACACAATTTCTTTCCCAAATTGAAATTAAGGTTTATGCTTCTGTTGCACCTTTCTCAAAATCGACCATGAAATCAGGAGCATCTTCAACACCATTCTCTAATTATGAAGAAGTTGAATGTTTCTGCGGTCTTGTTGATTTCGGATAAATGGTAAACCTAAAATCTATGGAGAAAAATTAAAGTTAAAGTTAGCGGGTTTTTTCTTGATGGAAATCGTAAAGGGAAGGTAAAATAATGTATCTTATTAGTTTTGGGGAGAGTAAAAAGTAAATACCAAGTTTTTGGAGGGTTGGAAAGGAATTTGCTATATTTTGGGGGCCTACAAGTAAAAACCCCAAATAAAAAATAAAAATACACAAATATTTATATATTCGGCTTATGCCATTTGGATTATATGTTTGTTTAAATGATCTAAATATATGCATTAGTTCGTCATTCATAAATGAAAATATTTACAATACAAAAACGATTTTTATTTTATTTTTCCAAAAGGGGGCATACAAAACTTTATGATGTAGTTATTCTTAAGGCGAATAAAGATTTACACATTTGTCAGACATGGATGGCGTCGATGGACACATGTCACAAATGGACATACGTGTTTCAATTGGATTGGAGGGAAAAAAAACTCAACCCCACTTGTATGTATTAGCAACTAGCAAGCACTATGTTAATTCTTGAAAATCATAACTTGAAGGTGAGAATGTTTTAAGTTTTTGAAGGAATAAGCAATTGTCACACCACTGCATAGAGTTTTTTCACAGAAAAAAATCAGTTCAATTATTCTTCTTCACTTGTTAGCCAATATTGAAAATTTTCGATATTGACATATACATGTAGGTGGACCCTTACTTTTGATGGAGTTAGCATTTCTTTTAAGAGGCATTGGTGCACAAGTGGTGTGGATAACTAATCAAAAATCAGCTGAAACGGATGAAGCTAGTTACAGTTTGGAACACAAGATGTTGGACCGAGGAGTGCAGGTAAATTTTTTGATGTTGACAGTAATCTACATTCTTTCTTATCTTTACCCATGAGCACATATGTTACATGATTGTTAGACTTTACTATGCCGCCTTGTTCCTAAATCTTTGAAGAATTTTCAGTGAGAATTTTTGTTGATAGATTATGTAGCATTGACGTTTAATGGATAAACTATTAAGTTCTCTGATTTATCTTTTTTATATTTAGCATCTTACTTTGCATATGAGAAAAATGAAATTAGATTGCCCTTCTTTCTCCTACTGAATTTCTATACATGACTGTATAAAAAATTGCATATTTGAAGAATTTTAGGGCATTAAAAGGAAACTTCACAGAGCGATGGTCTTAAACCAAGAAATACGATCACAAATGAAATGTATACCTATGATTATACACCGGTATTTATTGGAGGTTTACGTGGGAATTACCCATTGGAATCTCTCTCTCTCTCTCTCTCTCTCTCTCTCTCACTCACACACACACACACACGCAGCACACGTGTGTGCGCACGCAATGATGGTTGCATACTATCTACTGCCATTGGACTCCCCCCCCCCCCGCGCATGCGCTGGTAGTTGTTAATGTTCATTGATATCCATTATCTATTGATATCTATTTTCCTTTTTGCAGATAACCGAGCCTTTATTTATTGATATACATTTGTTGATGATAGTTGAACCACATGTCATTGACATATTTTGACACCTGAGCTTGTGTTTGGATGATAGTCCATGTTTAGTTATAGTTGTTAAGCCATTGTCCAGTTTCTGTCTTGATATGGGCTTGTTAGTCAAAAATTTACTGGAACATTTTGGGACTTTGTTGTGTTGGCAACCCTTCTTGATCTTCATGATATATTCTTCTTGTGCTGCAGGTCCTTTCTGCAGAGGGCCAAGAAGCAATCGATGCTACTCTTAAAGCGGATCTAGTTGTTTTAAACACTGCAGTTGCTGGAAAGTGGCTTGATGCTGTTCTTAAGAAACATGTACTGGAAGTTCTTCCAAAGATTTTGTGGTGGATCCATGAAATGAGAGGCCATTACTTCAAATTGGAATATGTCAAGCATCTTCCTTTAGTTGCTGGTGCCATGATCGATTCCCATACAACAGCTGAATACTGGAAGAATAGAACACGTGAGCGTTTACGGTACGTCATATTTGCAACATTTCTCTTTTAGGAATTTCTTGCGTGATATCACTTATGCCTCTTATGAGTATCAGAAACTTTATAGGTGTTAGCTACTGTATATGTTGTGCTTGAACACCAGGTTCAGATGCATAATATTCTAATATATACTATGCTGCACAATCCATGACTTGTTTTGTACAATTCCTGTTCTAACTATGACCCATATTCATTGTTTTCTGTTAATAAGAAAGGGAACCTGCAGATAATCGACATGTAGCCAGCTGCTGCTGCTTTTCCTTCCTCATTTGTCATCTTCTGTGTTTATCTTCCCTTCCACTTGAATCAATCAAGTGCTCTACACATATAGATGTATATAAGCACATACATGGGTAGTGGAACATAGTTGACATTGTTTATGTGCTCGCTAAAAGATAAAATTTGTTTCTTGCGCCCCATCTGCAATTATCTTTTAGTCAAAAAAATGGTATCCTATTAATATTTTTAATACTCAATTCAGCATGCCACTGATCTCCCCTATTTTCTGTATTTTTCTACTCATTTCTATTTTCATCCTTAAAATATGTTTGCTGTGAAGGATCCAAATGCCACAAACATATGTTGTTCACCTTGGGAACAGTAAAGAACTGATGGAAGTTGCTGAAGACAGTATAGCCAGAAGGGTTCTTAGGGAGCATATACGTGAGACCCTTGGAGTGCGAAATGATGACCTCCTCTTTGCCATCATAAATAGTAAGCTCCTACTTATGAGATCAATGCCATTCCATACACATTGGTCCCTACAGCTGTTGTGATTTTTTTAACCATTCCATTGGATTTAATTTACTTTGATGAACTATACAACAACAACTGAGCCTTTTATCCCAAGCATAAGGGGTAGGCTACATGAACCAACATGAGAATCACGCCGGGTCCAACACATGAATCCTCTGTCTCCACTCACTTCTATCGAACAATATACTTCCATTGAGTCCTTTGGCAACCATATCATTTCGTATCACCTCCATCCATGTTTTCTTCGGTCTCCCTTTTGCCCTTTTGCCATTACCCATATCGAGAGTATCTATTCGTCGAACCGGTGCTTCCATAGGTCTGCGTCGCACATGACCAAACCATCTAAGCCGGTTTTCCCGCATCTTCTCCTCCACGGGTGCTACACCAACTTTTGCACGGATATCCTCATTTCGTACCTTGTCTTTTCTAGTGTTACCGCACATCCAACGAAGCATGCGCATCTCCGCTACGTGCATCTTCTGTGTATGATGCTTTTTAGGAGCCCAGCATTCTGTACCATATAATAAGGCAGGCCGAATAGCGCTCCGATAAAACTTCCCTTTCAATTTTAACGGAAAGTTACGATCACACAAAATCCCTGTTGCACTCCTCCATTTCAACCAACCAGCTTGGATCCTTTGATTAACATCACTATCGATCTCCCCATTCCTTTGGATGATGGAACCTAGATATCTAAACTGGTCGCTCGGTGATATCTCTTGCCCTTCCAATGTTATACCAATATGGTTTTGATTTCTCTGGCTACTAAATTTGCAGTGCATATATGCTGTCTTGGACCTGCTCAATCTGAATCCCCGAGATTCCAATGTTTGTCTCCATAATTCCAATTTGGCATTAACCCCTGCTTTCGTCTCATTTACTAGAACAATATCATCAGCGAATAGCATGCACCAAGGGACTTCATCTTGGATAGTTCTAGTAAGCTCATCCATCACGATGGTAAACAGGAAAGGACTTAATGCAGATCCTTGATGTAAACCAATAGTAATCGGAAAATCACTTGTTAAGCCACCGTAAGTTCTGACATTTGCCACTACTCCGTCGTACATATCCTTGATTATGTCAATATACTTGACGGGGACCCCCTTTTTCATCATTGTCCCCCATAATACCTCTCTAGGTACCTTGTCGTACGCTTTTTCTAAATCAATAAATATCATATGCAAATCTCTTCTCCTCTCACGAAAGCGCTCGACAAGTTGACGAAGCAAATGAATCGCCTCCGTCGTCGATCGTCCAGGCATGAACCCAAATTGGTTCTCTGTTATCTTAATATCCTTCCTTAGCCTGTGTTCAATCACCCTCTCCCAAAGTTTCATGGTGTGACACATTAGTTTTATTCCACGGTAGTTTGAGCAACTTTGAATGTCACCCTTATTCTTGTAGATAGGTACAAGGATACTTTTCCTCCATTCATTTGGCATCTTTTTTGTCTGCCAAATCTTATTAAACAGATCTGTCAGCCATTTAACGCCTATTTCGCCTAAGCATCTCCAAATCTCGATAGGAATCCCGTCAGGACCAACCGCTTTTCTTAAACCCATTCTGTTCAAAGCTTCTTTAACCTCAGTAAGTCTTATTTTACGCATGAAATAACGATTTATATCTTGAGATTGAATGACAAGTCCATCCAAATTCTTAGTAAAGCTCTCATTGAACAATTTGTCAAAATAATCTCTCCATCTTTCCTTGATATCCTCATCTCGAACTAAAACCTTCTGATTTTCATTTTTGACACACTTCACCGCACATAAGTCTCTGGTCTTCCTTTCCCGCATTCGAGCAATCCGGTATATATCATTTGCAGCCTCTTTAGTGTCTAATTTCTCGTACACCTCCTTGTAGACCTTAGATTTAGCTTCCCGAACAGCTTTCTTAACTTCCTTTTTAGCCATTTTGTACTTCTCAAATCTCTCCACATCTCTACTTTTCTTCAAATCTTTATAAGAATCCCTTTTAATTTTAATAGCAGCCTTTACATCTTCATTCCACCATGATATGTCCTTAGATGGTGGAGCACCACCTCTCGACTCACCAAGTAGATCTCTAGCTACTTTCTTGATATAACTAGCCATTTTGTTCCATGTTTTGTCCGGATCATCTTCCGACTGCCAATCCGCTTCTTGTACTACACGATCCATAAAAGCCTTTTGATTACCTTCTTTCAATCGCCTTTTGATTACCTTCTTTGATGAACTATATGCATCATAAATTTAAATGACTATACATTGGAAATGGATCTGCCCTCTTTATTATCCTAATCTTCCGAAACAAGCAATCATGTTTCATATTAACTCGTGACCTGAGCTTATTGTATTTTACCATGATTTTTTAATCAGTCTATACTGAGTTCTCTTTAATTATTTGGGAGATAAATGTCTGCTCTCATTTTCTCCATTGATTTCAATTATTGGAAGTGTTAACGGAAGAAGATATTGATTGTTAACTTAGAACCCTATTGAATTTAAAAAATAAAAATGGACAATCGATATCTACAAAGTACGTTGATTGATCCGCCCTGGAAGGTCTAAGTTGACATGATGATTCTCTCAAGTTCATTTCCCCATTTTCCTGTACGGGTATTCATTTGTCATTGTAAACATTGCAGGTGTGTCACGTGGGAAAGGACAAGATCTGTTTCTTCGTTCATTTTATGAAAGTCTTCAGCTAGTAAAAGAGCAAAAGCTTCAAGTTCCAACAATGCATGCGATGGTAGTTGGAAGCGATCTGAATGCTCATTCTAAACTAGAGATTGAGCTCCGTGATTTCGTGTCAAAGCAAGGAATTCAAGGCCATGTTCACTTTGTTAATAAAACTCTTGCAGTTGCTCCATACCTAGCCGCGATTGATGTGCTTGTACAGAACTCTCAGGTATATATTATGGAATTGTAATTTCAGACAACTTCTTCATCATTTTTCGTTACTCAGAAGCACGATTAATAAACACCAGACTAGGGCAACAAAAAAGGTTTCATAGCATCAATACTAGCAATCGTTAATTAAATGAAAAGAAAGATAGAAGTTGAAGTATAAGCCTGAACCCTTTATTTCTGTGAAATGTACCTATTGATGGCATGCACCAGGTAGAGATATTGTTTTACTCAAATCAATAAACTCATCAAAGAGGGTGTCTTTGTAATGAATAAACTAGGGTGACACCCAAGTTCGCAAAGTCAAGTAACAAACACCTTGCTCTAAGATACGGGAAAAGAAAAACACAATATTCTTCATGCTGAGCTCATAGACAAAAAGGTAGGCACAAACAAACATAAAGAATGTTCAATTGTGCAGGACACTAAAACCTACATTATAGGTTAGAATGAAGGAACATTACTAACTTAAAGGGAAGCAAGAACGGAAGAGTGGGGAAAACACAACTGAAGTATAGGCCTGAACCCTTTATTTCTGGACCTATTGATGCCATACACCAGGTTGACATATTGTTATACTCAAATAAATAAACTCATTAAAGAGGGTGCCTTTGTAATGAATGACGTAAGGACACCCAAGTTCGCAAGGCCAAGTAACAAACACCTTGTTCTAAGATATGGAAAATAAAAAACATGATATTCTTGAAGCCGTACTCATAAGGAAAAAAGTTGGCGAAAAAACATGTTCAATTGTGTGAGACACTAAAACTTGCATGATAGGCTAGAATGAAGGAACATTACTAACTAAATGGAAAGCAAGAATGGAAGAGGAAAAAAACACAACTGATGAATCAAAATTATATTCTGTTGGTTTTTTCTTAGCCTTATCAATGGGCAATTTTAAATTCAGAATCAGGGCAACATCCTCATCTTTGTTTAACCTCGTCAGGTGTTTATTACTCATGCATCTCCAGATGGGTAAATTGCAAAAATGTACCCATGAACTTTCACGTTTTTTGCGATTGATACCATGAACTTTCATAATTAGCGATTGATACCATAAACTTTTTTTTGCAGTTCATTTTTTTTTTTGTGATTGATAACATGAAATCGCATAAAATGGTAGTAATTTGCAACCCGAGGTGGTGGTTCATGGTATCAATATGCTAGTTCTTGGTATCAATCGCAAAAAACGTGAAAGTTCATCGGTATATTTTTGCAGTTTGCCCTTTCCAGATAATTTTTTCTTTCCCTGATCAATATTGCTATGCCATAATTCAGGCTCAGGTGTTTTACTGGTAAAAAAGCTAAGTATCAATGTATGAAAACTGAGTTTGTAGTCTATAGACAATGATAGATCCTCTCTAGGTTGATGCTATGTACAACCACAGTTTCTATGCATGTTACTTTTGACAGCATACCCAGGACAATAATTTTGATATCAAGCTTCAATATATAATTTTTGTCACGTCTCTTGAAAAAAAACTACAGCAGTTGCTTCATTCAAACGCATTTGATTATTCCTTTACTATTATGGTATTATGGCGAAATAAGCTGTCCAAATTCATTAAAAAGGTTCCAGAATTTGCTTCTCTTCGAATCATTCATATGTTTCTTCAATCACACTGTCTTTTATATAAAGGAAAACATACATGCACGGGCGCTCGCGCGCATAATAATTAAATAAAATCACACCGTATTTTTGGTTACCTTCTAATATCTATAAAGTAGTAGTAATTTCTCCTTCTGTACGTTTACAAACTTAAAAGGAGCACTATTTTCTTCATTTTTCTTGTTTACTTCTGAAGATTCTTGATTCCACCTTATTGAATACGGACATAATTTCATTTAATTCTAAGGTTGATCTTCCTTCTCGTGTAGGCCCGTGGAGAGTGCTTTGGAAGGATAACAATTGAAGCAATGGCATTTCAGTTACCAGTATTGGTTAGTCTCTAGATTAATGTATTTTATCAAATATATCTACAGTAATAAAACTGGCATACTTATCGAACCTTTATCTCGCTTGGGCAAATCTGGATATGATCGTGCATGGTCAATATCATACAATTGATAATGCAGTTAGTGCTTACATTTCACACGTGCACAAGAGTATGGATATATCAGTTTTTTAAAGCTGATTAGATGTAGCAACGCCAACATCTGCATGACCAAAATATTCTATACTCTTTACTTCTTTTACTTGGAAAAATGTTGCCATTCTTTCAGAAGTGGAACTTTTTGTGCCATGAGAGCCATTTGTTTGTGAGCTTGAAAACTTCTCCGTACCCTTCACAGGCACAACTACAAAGTGCTTATAGCCATTGACTATTTTTTTTCCCTTTGTACATTGTTTAGTTGGTCCATTTTACTGGGAATTTAACTATTCTCATTTCTTATAATCTAGGGCACAGCTGCTGGTGGCACCACAGAAATTGTTGTGGATGGATCAACAGGTCTCTTGCATCCTGTGGGCAAGGAGGGCATAGCCCCACTTGCAAAGAACATAGTAAAACTTGCCACTCGTGTGGAGAGAAGGCTGACTATGGGAAGAAAAGGTTACGAGAGAGTTAAGGAGAGGTTCATGGAACACCATATGGTTGAAAGAATAGCCGTGGTTCTTAAAGAAGTTGTTCAGAAATCGAAATCCCGCTTGCATTCTTAAGATGATTTTGATGCTCATCACTTTCACAAATTTTTGTTTATGAATATGTATGTTCCTGGCAATTTGACTCAGGTCTGTGAATTAAAAGAAAATAGAGATTTGGGGCCTGTAAAATGACATGCTGGTCTGCCAAAGTGGTGTTGTAAACATCAGTTTTTGTGTTCATTCAGTTAAGGTTGATAAGCATGTTTCTGTACATAGAGATGTTGCTTTCCAGTCAAAGGTGAAAATTTATATAGTAGAAATCTTGCCAGCTTATATACTTTTTCATTCACAAAGCTGTCATGCTCCCCTATTTATCTTTCTACTTACAGATGTGTAATCATTCTTTAATTTGAACATGAGTTGAAATTAGTTGAATGAATCAGATTAGTATTTTTCCTTTTGGCCACTATCTAATTAATGTTTTTTACATTTTTGGCTAATGAATGATAGTTATCCTTACATTTTAACTTTAGGTGAAAAAGCAATGTCTTGTATGCAGAGTCAGAGTAATCAGTAGCATTTTTAGTTGCTGCCAATTGATGAATCAGCAAGACAAGTCAGGAACTGAACATCCTGCGAAAATTCATGCTCCACCCTCTTCTTTCACTAAACATATCTTTTATTTTTGTCCACGATTTGCCTGTCAATGTGCTTCTCAACATCTCTCTTATGTAGGCAATGAAAGAAGCATATTGAGAGTGGCGGGTTTGCTTGTGTCTGCCTATTTTGAAGGTGATGTCTATGCCAAATAGCTGCAAGCTCTCAAATTTTTTTTGTTCTTCTCAAAATTCAGAGTACAATGAACTGAAAACTGCTGTCTTCTACAAGGCATAAGATGTGCAAGATCTGTGTAAATACATCCACTTCAAACCAGGCCTGTGGCCTTTCCCTATGTCCAATTTCTGAACTCCTACACCAATTTGGAATGGCATGGCACCTATTACATGCAACACTAAGCAAAGGAAGGGTCTGAATTGCTTTTGCTATGGTTGCATACTGACTTTGGGGCG
Source organism: Agapanthus africanus (assembly GCA_030015575.1). Classification (NCBI taxonomy): domain Eukaryota; kingdom Viridiplantae; phylum Streptophyta; class Magnoliopsida; order Asparagales; family Amaryllidaceae; genus Agapanthus; species Agapanthus africanus. Next base: position 4,443,335 of record JASDDO010000018.1, read on the forward strand.
GGGGCAGGGGATACGACCATTTGTGATTATAATAGATATGCCCTCAGCAAATATTGTGAGAATTCAGTGAGGGATGAAGCTCGGCGTGAATGCATGGAGAATGTTTATGGTAGGTACAGTGGTTATCCGGTTGATTTGCCCATCTTCATTATCGTTACTTGTGTCAAGGAAGATTATTAATAATGATGTGATCAGATGTTCGAGTTGACAGTTACGGGCATTTTGTCTAGAATCTTGTCACTGATATAGTTTCTCAACTGTGTACGTTATCTAAAATATTCTGGCATTTACAGCTATCCGAAGTTTGAAGAAATTAGGAGTTACTCTAACCAATGTGTATGCTGTACAATCTATAATTCTAGGGATCTATTTTAGTATAAGATTATTATGTAATTGAAAGTCTTTACAAACTTGACCTGAATACAATTTCGTTTATCCTGGATTTTGGAAAGTTAAAAGAACCTGAGTCAGTTTCTCTAGACTGTGGACCTTGAGAAAGTTGAAGATTAGACAGGGCGTATGTGCGCACGTGAGAATTGCAGCATATGTGCCGTGGTCCAGGGTTGCTGATGGCATACAGAAGGAGAGGTACTTTACACAAACAATATTTTGGAAGGAGAGGTACTCTTACACACAAAATCGATCACATCCTTGAACTTAACATTTAATAACTGCTGTGGATTTGATCCCAATAGAGAAAAGCTTCTCATAATGCTTACTCAAATTTTCGATGAGCATCACACCTATTTTCATATCTCCCTGTGTGTGGGTGAGAGAAAGAGCTCGCTCGGAGATTTCCTAGGATAGTTTTGGTTGATAAACTAATGTAGTTATGAACTGTGATATTTGCGCAAGATCCTTTAAAAAAAAATAGTTTCGACGCTGCAGGCTAATATTATACTGAGCCGCTGCTAAGATGGAACTGATGGACCCATGGCTGAAATTTAGTTATCTCATTAACTGTAATTGATTTATGAACGGCAATTTAAAATTTGTGAAATTAAACCAAGAATGGTAATCCAAGCAACAAGGCGTCAAGGAGCAAAGAATAGTCGTATACATTCTCATGTAGCATTTATTGGTTACAACTATTAACAATATTTCTGTAAATCTTCGATGTAGGTTGAGCTACTAAATCACTGGTATTTTGATGTCGTCCTTTTTACCAGTTTGTACCTTACCATTTTGACTATCTTGTAGAACCAAAATATGCTCACTAGTTGTAGTCCCATTGCCATCATCTGATAATCCAAGGACAGGTTCATTCAGAAACCAACTTAAGAGAATGTGTGACATTTCATTTGACAGACCAAGTGTAAGGAAATGAAAAGAAAAATGTTATACCTTTATAAGCAAAGGATTATCTGCCATCAATGTGACATATGTGAGGTATGGACCACCGATCATCCTTGCGAATGAGAAGATGAAGGCAAATAAAATCTGCATCATTTAGTGCAATGAGCGATCAAGATTTTCCTTCTTCGATCTATTTGTTTCAATTGATTCTTCGAGTTACTGACAAAAGCTATAGGCATCTTCTGATGTTCTGGGTTGCATATAATTACTGAATGAAACTAAAAGCATGCATTTGTAATTTCTGTTATTCTTAGAAAACCTGAGATTTTAAAATGTGAACGTGATATTAATAAATTTATCGAAACAGAAGGGGGGAAACTCATAAAATGCTGACCACCCTAAGTTACTTCAGCGTTTTACCCAAAAAATATTTTCAATCCTCGTAGAATTGAGAGCATGGATAATACCTTTAAATCTGCATAATATCATAAATATCGTATATCAATAATTTATTTGTAAGACTAAAATTATAAAAATATTTTGTAATAACTTTATGCATCACAGTTTAGGGGGTATTATTGGTTTGGGATTTTTGGGTAGAACTAGGTTTATTGTCGAATTAGGACAATTTATTTAGACTTGAACAAAGTGTTTGCATACATTACGGTTCTGGAATTATTTGGACAAGGACTTGGATGAGAGTTGGACAATCTAATAGGATTTTTGATGAGATGGCATTTTACTTGTTTAATCTTTATAAATATGTAAAGTTTAGGTCTCAATTTATTACTGTAAAATGAGAATCAATTAATTAGTTTTAATAAGTGTTTAAGGGGAAGCTTGACCAAAAGGAGACACCAAGGCTCGAATTTGCTTGCGGTATATATGAATGTATGGTTAATATTTGCCACTTGCTACTTTGCTAAATTATTATGGAATTTTCCCGTTCTTTTTGAATGTAAATGGTCAGCTCTGTTCAAGTTACATTGCAAAATTGAAGCCTGTGATTTTTCAGTATCAAATCATGGTTGGTACAAAATTATAAAAGTCGTATTTCTGGTAACTTACATCGACGGCCAAATTAAGGTCGGTATCTCGATAACCAAGCTCTTTTAGAAGCTCCCTCGTATGTAGTAAAGGGCTAGATATCTCTGTTATCCACAATGCGGCAACCATTTCAGATCCACACTGCAAATAGAAATTAGTCAATGAAAATCACAATAACCCTGGATGTAAATTAGTAAGAAGGCTTCAGATTACGCAACCACTGTGAACTTTTTATGTTTTCTCAACTAGCTGCCAGGAAATTTCTAAATTATGATAAACTACCGCAATCCATTCGTTTCTCCCCAGAAAACCGTCCTCCAGTCTTGTTGTTTGTGAGCATTGTGGCATGCATCTTAGCAAGCAATGACTAAAATTCTTGCATTCTTCCAAATAATCATCCACCTATTTCTTGAAACCTGTGCTTTGTCGAATCATTCTTCTAGCACAGTTATCTAAGCTGATGCTGTTTTGGAGAGTACAGGTAATGGTAAAATTTGTGGGAGTTTATCACTGTTTTGGAAGTTCATAATAGTTGGAAAAACATCGGAAGTCCATTATTTTATTTTTTTTAAAAAAAAGAATAAATCAAACTTTATCATTCTTTACCTTTTGATAGGCAAGACCTGCTCCAATTCCAAGTATGCTAACCATGTGATGAACTAAATTATCCAGATTGACTCGCTTGTCAAATTGGCAGCATATCAGATCATATATCAGGTACGAAAGCGACACGGCCAACGTTTTCATCTACAGGTCTTGTGCAAAACTGTTAGTATAAAGAATTTATGACGCTAATAGCTTTCTCACGAGACAGAGATGCTCAAAATACCTGCCATGGCGAAGACTGTGATGCTAAAGGGCAAACTGGGCATTTCCAATCCTGTACAGAAAGAGAAGCTAAGCATACAGCCAACGATGCGTGAATTGTGGATACGATACGATTGCAGAACTCAAACGAGCGATCTTGAAATATTTTTCTGATCAATATGAAGGTGGCTGCCCAGCAAAGTGTTCCGGATATAATCCAATTCACTATATAGTCTTCCATCGGTTGCTGGTGAGTTCTGATACCTCTCCACTTTAAATTTGTTTTCTCTCAGAGGGCATTATGATTGGATTTATATGAATGGAGCCTGGATTTTAATGTTTGCTTCATAAATTCATGCAGGTGGAATGGTGGTGAAGTTGGTCAAGGAGGCTAAAGGTACAGGCAAGAAACCCCTTTCCAGAATAATTTTTTCTTTCTAATTGATTATTCTACTTATTAAGTTTATATGGAATAGTTTTCCACCCCTAATGTTAATTTGATTGCTATTGTATTTATTTGATTTAGCTGAACTGCATCTTTCTTCTATAGTTTTCAATCTCCATTCTTGTTCTACCATTTGACAGTTGTCTTGTATTCAATTCTATATGGATTGAGTACTATATTTACTTTTGGACCCATAAGACCGATTCTTGAAAGAAACGGTTCACCTGTAACTTGCTTAATATTTAGTCGGGGACAGTTGAGAAAAGGACAAGAGGAGCAACAAGGGTTGCTGAAATATTTATTTATTTTTACGAGGAATGCATTGTGGGGTAAGCTAACGTAGGATAGAAGACGTTCCTAGATCGGTCAAAATCCAAAGAGCTATCGATTTTTACGAGGAATGTACCGTGGTCAAAGTTTTAACGGTTTGCCGATAATAGAACACTTCCCACAACCAAATCAATGGTCAAAGGGCAAAATCGCATGAAAATCGATGTTCACTCACTTTCCTCTATTATCATACATCAATAGTTACTGCATAAATCATTTTTCTTCCTTCTAGCTGTGTTAAGATCGTCTATTTGTTATGACTATCTAAATATTTTCTTTTCCATCAAGATAGGACCCATTATGATTTATGAAGCAAAGATAAAACCATGGACTAGAGATGAGCATCATCTGGTCTGAAATTGAAAGCCTGTGCCATAAAGTGGCAAAAAAGAAGAGAAAAGAAAATACGGCGTTTGCATTTATGCACCTTTAGGTACGATGCTGAAGTTGGTGAAGGAGGCTGCAAAGTAATTACAAGAAACCCTTTTTACAGAAGCATTTCCATTTATTGATATTCAACCCATTTTTGGAAATTTTCAGTTTCTCAATTTTTTGTTGTTGTTGCTATGTTATTTATGTATGTAGGTGGATTTTTAGCTCAAATGCAACTTTCATCAACTACTTTTTGTCTCCTGCTAGCTTTAACAGATGCAGCTTATATCCTATATACAGGGGTACAATATTTATTTCTTTCCCAAATGTGCAAAATCAACTTCAAATGAATAGGCAACTTTTCATGAAAGAAACAGCTCAACTGTGGCTCTTTAATAAATGAATATGTGATGCTCGTGTTTTGGCGTAGTTGCTGTTTGGTTTAGTTAGGTGAAGAGGTAGAGGAGGTACAAAGTTGCTGAGAATTTATATTTCGGCAACAATAGCCAAGTTTTTATTCCATAATTTTTGTGTCGTCTACATGATTTATATTTTCTCCATTCCGCTTTACAACCGACTGTCAATATGATGTTAACTGCTTTTTATTTACTGCAGAACTTCATATTGAGAATACAATTAAAAAATATGGAGTTTGCCCCGGCGATAAAGCCAAAAGTTTTATTAAAAAAAACAACCACAAATTCCCATTCTATGGCGCATCGTCTTCTTCTTGATTATAATGACAATTTTCTTATCTACTTTCGTAGTTAACTCTTTTGGGTCCAAATTGATTGGTTTTATTTTTTCCTTCTTTTGCTTTTAAAAGATGTAGATGGGATTTACGTTTTATTAGATTTTTATATATAACTGTCAGAACCCTCAAATCAGATAGAAAATTATGCCAAACTGTTTCAGTAGCAGTAGTACACTCTTGATTCTTTGCTGAACATCTTTGTTTCCAAATATTCCAAAGCTGTAAATGTGGAATCCATTTTGATATGCTGCTTAGGGTATTGCTGTACCCTGATTAGAAAATCAGGAAAAAGGTTTAGAGGAAGCATCACGTGCTCGCACGTGACCAGCGGTCACGAGTTGGCACGTGACGTTTAAAGCAGCGGCAAAGAGCAAGCGCAGAAAAGAAGCCCATTCAAGGGGTCACGTGCTCACACGTAACCTGACTGGCTTTAAAAGTCCTGCTGTTCAACAGAATTAAATTCTGAATAAGATCATTTAAATCTTTCTAAAATAGAGAAGGATTATATAAAACCGTTGGATCAAGAATCTGAAGGTGATTAAATATTACCAATTTATGGAAAAATCTTGAACATAGAAAGATTTTCCCTAAATCTCACCGAAATAACAAAAAGAATATCTTTGGATTTAAAATCCAACGGTGAATAAAATTCACCTAATAATTTAAAGGCCCGGATCAATGATGAAAATAAATCAAATCCCTCAATAAACAAATCAAATCTTTCAATGAAAGATTTACTAAACAGATTGATTCTTTTCCTTCTCCTATAAATAGGTGCCAAGGGAGAGAGTTAAAAAAAAGATAGAGAGAGATAGAGCCTTAGAATCTTGAAAATTCAGAAGGAAGAATTTGATTCTCTGCAAAGAAAAACCCTAGGTAAGATAAGAGAGGCTTCAAAAAGAGAATTTAATTCTCAAAAGAGTTTAACTCTTTTATAAAGAAAAGAATTTAGTTCTTTCTCTGGTGAAGATCTGCAAAGTGCACATCTTCCCATAGAGTGAGAATTTAATTCTCATTGGGTCGAGATCCTGCCATGCAGATCTAAAACATAGAGGATGAATTGAGTTCTGAGAATTTAATTCTCACAAAGTTATAGGAATTTAATTCCTCCAAGATAAAATTAGGGTTTAACCCTATGTGAGAATTCAATTCTCCAAAATTATAGAAATTTAATTCCTTCAAAATGGACAGAACTAGGGTTTTACCCCAATTGAGAATTTAATTCTCTCAAACTCACAGGAATTTAATTCCCTTAAAAAAGAAATTAGGATTTCACCCTATGCCAGAATTTAATTCTTTACATATATGGGGAATTTAATTCCTACAGAAAAGAAATTAAGGTTTAACCCTATCTAAGAATATAATTCTTCAAAAGAAAGTAGGAATTTAATTCCTCTAAAGTTATTACTAGGGTTTAATCCTATGAAGAATTTAATTCTTAAAAGATGAACAAATCTTTAAAACATGCAAAGAACCAGAGTCATGTGCTACCACGTGACCCATGTAAAGATCCACAGAAAAGAACTTTGAGGCAACGCCCCACGTGCCCCACGTGTCCCATAATGAGCATTCTAATAGACCAGAGCATGAGCCCCCATCACGTGCCCACACGTGATGGCTGTCAGAATTAAAAGTGTCAAACACTTATCTGCAGAACAAAATGAAGAGGATCTGGCCCCACCTTTTGGATGCCATCATGTGCTCCCACGTGATCTCCTCTCTGTTAATGTTTAACACCAAACTGATAATTTGGTTGCCAGTGTTTAACACTGTTACTTATTAGTGTTTAACACTAATTTGAGAATCACAATTTCTAGTGTTTAACACTAATCTGATAATCTTATCTCTAGTGTTCAACACTGTTGGTCTTTAGTGTTTAACACTAACTTTAGCCCAATTGGCTAATTTTCTAGAGGCAAAACCTCTCCTTCAATTGAATCTCAAAATTGAGGAATTCAAAGATGAAAACAATGTGGACTAAAACCAGACAAATGTCAGATAGTCCAATGAAGGATCAAACTTAGTTGGACTTAGCCTAAGTTGACCATAAGTACTCAATTCAGACTTAACTGAGTTAATGGGCTCATAATATAATTAATTGGTCTTGGTTCCAAATTGGACTACAGATCACTTAATCTACTTTGGTTCAAGGGTACATCTCTTCACTCCTTTGATACTTGTCGTTGTAATTCCTCAACGTCTTCAAAGAGGTGACGGGTCCCGACAACCACACATTGATACGGACTGTGGGGTCCTTAAACTCATGGACTACGACGTCCTTAACCTTGACCGGGATGTCTTAAAACTAACAATGGACTGTGGGGTCCTTAAACCCATGGACTACGACGTCCTTAACCTTGACCGGGATGTCTTAAAACTAACAATGAACTGTGGGGTCCTTAAACCCATGGACTATGATGTCCTTAACCTTGACCGGAATGTCTTAAAACTAACAACGGACTACGACGTCCTTAACCTTGACCGGGATGTCTTAAAACTAACAATGGACTGTGGGGTCCTTAAACCTATGGACGATGACGTCCTTAACCTTGACCGGAATGTCTTAAAACTAACAACGGACTATGACGTCCTTAACCTTGACCGTGATGTCTTAAAACTAACGCCAGACTGTGGAGTCCTTAAATCCTCGGACTATGATGTCCTTAACCTTGACCGCAACGTCTTAAAACTAACATTGGACCGCAATGTCCTTAAACTACCTATTGACCGCAATGTCACTAAACTAAACAATAGAGCTCCCTTAATTGCTCTCTTGTCGGATCTAAACGATCCCGTTAAGTCGATCTTAGTCTAAAACTAGACTAACGTATCCTTAACAAACGTTTAAGTTGATCTTAGTCTCAAATGAGGCTAACGTATCCTTAAACCCAAACCCCCAAACCCAAATTTAAGATAATACGGATTTGGACTAGTCCACGCCCTACGGGCGACGACATAACTCAGTCTCCGTATACAATCCACGGGCAACCAAACACAAAAAAAACACCCACGACACGAAGTGATCATCTGGAGAAGGAGAAAGTTGTTACCGCAATGCGGTAGCGTAATTAACTGCAGGGGCTTGCGCCTGCAGGGAAGAGCGTCCCCACAATCAAAAAACCCCTCAAGCGAGGGGGAATCTGACGAAGTCTGCTACATCGAACGCATCCGTCTAAACCTCCGATATACGGTGCCATAAATCAACTTGGCATCTTCGGAGAGGTGGACGGATATCACCAATTAGCATCTGCCCCGAATTTCAGGCAAGACGTCCCTGTGTCGCGCCGTCTTTCGGAGGGGAACAAATTCTGGCACGCCCGGTGGGACCTTTTCCTTTTTCCACTCCACACTTCGTGTGTCGTCTTCGCGAATGAATCGCGGTTTGCTAATGGTTGCTGTTCCCCTCCGAATGGCGGCCGGGACATGGACTGTCTCGCCTGAGATTCGGGGCAGATGCTAATTGGTGCTATCCGTCTACCTCTCCGAAGATGCCAAGTTGATTTATGGCACCATGTATCGAAGGTTTAAACGCATGCATCCGATGTAGCAGACTTCATCAGATTCCCCCTCACTTGAGGGGTTTTTTGATTGTGGGGACGCTCTTCCCTGCAGGCGCAAGCCCCTGCAGTTAATTACGCTACCGCATTGCGATAGCAACTTTCTCCTTCTCCAGATGATCACTTCGTGTCGTGTGTGTTTATTTTATGTTTGGTTGCCCGTGGATTGTATACGGAGATTGAGTTATGTCGTCGTCCGTAGGGCGTGGACTAGTCCAAATCCGTATTATTTTAGATTTGGGTTTGGGGGTTCGTGTTTAAGGATACGTTAGCCTCATTTGAGACTAAGATCGACTTAAACGTTTGTTAAGGATACGTTAGTCTAGTTTTTAGACTAAGATCAACTTAACGGGATCGTTTAGATCCAACAAGAGAGCAATAAAGGGGGGGCTCTGTTGTTTAGTTTAATGACATTGCGGTCAATAGGTAGTTTAATGACATTGCAGTCCATGGGTAGTTTAAGGACATTGCGGTCCGTGGGTAGTTTAAGGACATTGCGGTCCAATGTTAGTTTTAAGACGTTGCGGTCAAGGTTAAGGACCTCATAGTCCGTGGATTTAAGGACTCCACAGTCCGTAGTTAGTTTTAAGACATCCCGGTCAAGGTTAAGGACCTCATAGTCCATGGGTTTAAGGACCCCACAGTCCAAAGTTAGTTTTAAGACATCTCGGTCAAGGTTAAGGACGTCATAGTCCATGGGTTTAAGGACCCCACAGTCCGATGTTAGTTTTAAGACATCCCGGTCAAGGTTAAGGACCTCATAGTCCATGAGTTTAAGGACCCCACAGTCCGTATCAATATGTGGTCATCGGGACCCGTCACCTCTTTGAAGACGTTGAGGAATTACAACGCCACGTATCAAAGGAGTGAAGAGATGTACCCTTAAACCGAGGTAGATTAAATAATCTTTGGCCCAATTTGGAACCAAGACCAATTAATTATATTATGAGCCCATTGGCTCAGTTGAATTTGAATTGAGGACTTATGGCCAGCTTGGGCTAAGTCCAATCATGTTTAGGATATTGGCCCTCTGTTGGTCCATTAGAGGAGAGGCTTTGCCTCTGGACACTTAGCCAATTGGGCTAAAGTTAGTGTTAAACACTAGCAACAAGGGGTCCAAATTAGTGTTAAACACTAAAACAAATCGGTGTTAAACACTAACAACAGAGATCTCAAATTAGTGTCAAACACTAAGATAATCAGTGTTAAACATTGACGGCAGAGATTTTAATTTAGTGTCGAACACTAAGAAAATTAATGTTAAACTCTGTCAACAGAGATTTAATTTAGTGTTAAACACTAAGAAATTCAGTGTTAAACACTGCAAGAAAGCTCTTTAATTAGTGTTGAACACTAAGGCAAAACAGTGTTTAACACAGGATTCAGGGGCCCCAATTTAGTGTTAAACACTAAGGCAAGAGGGGTCACGTGGTATCACGTGAGGGCACCCTCCCTTTATTTTATTCTGTCAAAAGCATTGAATACTTTGGAGCATCACGTGCTGTCACGTGATGGGCATCTTAGTGCTTGTCCGTTAAAGCTTCAGCCAAGGGGGTCACGTGGTAGCACGTGATAGCGCCTTGTTTCCCTTTATTTTGTTCTACAGATAAGTGTTTAACACTTTTAATTCTAAAAGCCATCACGTGCGGGCACGTGATGAGGGCTTGCGCTTCGATCTGTTAGAATATTCATTAGGGGTCACGTGGTGACACGTGAGGGCGCCCCAGAGCTTCTTTTCCTTTGCTTTTTCTTTGCACGCTTTGGGGGTCACGTGAAGCACGTGAGGCGTTGCCTCAAAGTTTTAGCGGTGGCTCTTTACAGGGGTCACGTGGTAGCACGTGACCCTGCTTGTTTGAAGATGTGTTTATCTTTTTAAGGATCAAATTCTTCATAGGGTTACACCCTAGCAATAAGTTTAGAGGAATTAAATTCCCGCTTTTCTTTTGAAGGATTCTATTCTTAGATAGAGTTGAACTCTAACTTGTCTTCTGTGAAAATTGAATTCCCATTCATGTGAGGAACTAAATTCCTGTCATTTTAACGGATTTAATTTCTTAACTAGGGTTAAACCCTGGTTCTGTTCATTTCGAAGGAATTAAATTCCTATAATATAGGGTTAAACCCTAATTTTATTTTAAAGGAATTAAATTCCTATAGTTATATGAGAATTAAATTCTCAAACTTCCATTCCCTCCCTATGTTTTGGATCTGCATGGCAGGATCTCAACCCAATGAGAATTAAATTCTCAATTCATGTGGAGATGTGAACTTTGCAGATCCTCCACTAAAGAGAGAACTAAGTTCTTCTTTTTAATATAAGAGTTAAACTCTTTTTGAGAATTAAATTCCCTTTTTCTTTCAAAAGCCTTCCCTTTCTTACCTAGGGTTTTCTTTTTGCAGAAGATCAAGTTCTCCCAAAGTCTCAAGGCTCTCTCTATCTTTTCTTTATCTCTCTGTATATCGATCTCTCCCTCTCTGTTTCCCTTGGCTCCTATTTATAGGAGAAGGAGCAGAATCAATTAGTTTCGATGAATCATTCATTGAGGGATCTGATTTGTATTCATTAGAGATTTGATTTGCATTCATCATTCATTTGGACCTTTGGATTATTAGGTGGATTTTATTCACCACTGGATTTTAAATCCAGAGATTTTCCTTTGTTATTTCGGTTAGATTTTAAGGGGAAATCTTTCCAAGTTCAAGATTTTTCCATAGATAGGTGATATTTAATCACCTTTGGATTTTTAATCCAACGGTTCCAGATAATTCTTTTCCTCTTTGGAAAGACTTGAGAGATCTTTTCTCAGAATTTAATTCTGTTAACAGATAGGCTTTGAAAGCCGGTCACGTGTGGCCACGTGACCCTTGGTTACGTGTAGGCACGTGACCCCCTGAAACAAGCCTCCCTCTCATTTCTGCGCTCTGTCTTCTAGCAGCTATTCAACCGTCACGTGCCAACACGTGACCCTGGTCACGTGGGAGCACATGACCCTTTCTGAAGCCCTTTTCTTTGATGTACTTAGGAAACTGAATCTGCCTTTGCCGCTTCTTTTAAATGTCACGTGCCAACACGTGACTGCTGGTCACGTGTGAGCATGTGACCCTTTTCTGAAGGCTCTTCCGTAGGCTTTCCTGATTTTAAATTAGGAAACAGTTGCCTTTGGGTTTCAAGTTATTAAGATTTGGTCTTTTGCCTAGCGCAGAAATCAAGCATCAATGGCTTTCAAATGCTCGACTTGCTCCAAATGCAAATGCAGCCGACGCTCCACCTCACCTGGAGGTGTAGCCTATGGGCCTCAAGCGGCCTCCATCCTTGCCATGCCGGTGGAACAAGTAACTCAGGCCACCACCGGTTTGTTTTTCGGGACCATGCTCCCGCCAGCAAGCTTCACCATTCCAGTGCCCGCACCGGAAGCGCAAAAGAAGTCGGTCTTCGATCGACTCACTACTACCACAGCCCCTCTCAACGGGTCGTCCAATGCCAAGCCGGCAGCCTCGGTCTTTACCAGGCTGAACCTGAACTCTGATGGGCCTGCCAAGAAACCCATGACCCCTGACGTGGCCATCGCGAAGAAGACAGCCATCTCCATTCCTGAAGTCGTCAAGACGGCTTCTCCTGCTAAAGAGTCGGTCTTTTCAAGGCTGACTATTCCGGCTCCCGTTCCTGCTCGAGGGTCTGTCTTTGACAGATTGGACACCGCCACTCAAAAAACATCAGTCTTCAAGAGGCTGGCACCAGCGGCGTCTCATCCAGACAGGGGGCAAGACAAAACCATCCCTATCACCGAACCAGCCCCAACAGCTCGACACGCTCGACGTCGCCACTGGCGCTGAGTAAGGAAGGCCGGGGGCAACTCCCCCTCAAGGCTAACTCCACCGGCTCCAATGGTGGAAGTTAGTGCTGCTGTTCCATCTAGGAACAGCTTTGAACCGCTAAGGAGGGTACGCAAGAACTCTTCGACTGCCACGTTGAAAAGATCTCCTCCATTTGCGGAGAGTGTTACAGAAGCAAAGCCGGAGCAGCCTCTTTAACGGTTGTCCTCCAAAATTTACAAGGTCTGGCGACGGGTTCAGGACTCAATAATCATTCGAGATCACTCTCACCGGCAGAAGAGGGTGAAAGTTCAGGAAGAAAAGAACCGTCCTGTCAAACCGCAAAGGACGACAACTACCTGGGCGCCCGCAGCAATGGCCCCCTCCACGTCGACTACTCAAAAGAGAAGAAGGCCGGAGAAAGTCCCCACACCTGCAGAAATGTCAAAGACAGTAAGCCTAAACGCCCTATGTCTGGGGGCATGGTGGTGCATACCGTTTACATGGCGTCCGGGAAGGAAGACAGCCGTACATCTACAGGTCATCGACCGCTCACGCGATCGGTGACTAAAGCTCAGGAGCAGCAGCAGAAGCTCCAAGAAATGATGAATGCGATGGCCGCACTCACTGGGCCAAAAGAAAGCGCCGAAGCATCCTCGGATCAACGCCAGGAGCAGGAAACTGACGCTGAATTCCTTCGTAGGATACTGGAAAAGAAGGATGAAGAGGCCGCGGAACAAGCAGCCAATATAAAGAGAATGGCCCTTCTGTTCCAGGACATGGTGGGTATGATGATCCAACAAGATCCTCCTGCTGAAGATCCTCCGATCGTCCTTGAAGATGACAGAGGAGAAACGTCAAATCCTCCACCGGCTCTGTCAACAGCCAAGGAGGAGACAATCTCCAAAGCTGACTTGGATGAATATATAGCTCAGCAGATACGGGTTCACCAGGCGACTGAGGCAGCCGGTCAAGTTGTTAGAACAGGGCGACCATATCCGAGCTGGTATGATCAGATCAAGTACCCGCCGGGCTATACAATACCGAAATTCTATGTCTATAAGGGGACGGGCAATCCCCACCAGCATGTTGCCCAGTTCAGGGCGCTTTGTGGCAACACTGGCGGCGACGATAAGCTCTTGCTTCGTCAATTCGTCGGCAGCTTGTCAGAAACAGCGTTCGAATGGTATTCTGAACTCCCGAACGATTCCGTCAAGACGTTCGCTGAAATGGAGTTGCTATTCACTCAGCGATTCGCGAGCGCCAACGAACGCACCCCGATAACGGCGTTGATTAATACCAGGATGAAACCAGGCGAGACATGGGTCCAGTACGCTATACGCTGGCGAAACTTGTGGTCGAAATGCGAACAACGCATTGAGGAAGCGCCCGCGGTGGGCATGTTCGTGGGTACCCTAGATCCTCATGCAACTATCTCACAGTTCATGATGTTCTTTAAGCTAACCACGTTCCAGACTTTGATCGACAAGCTGGCCCAGATGGACCAGATGGGTCACAGACTGTCTCCCCCGAAGCCGGAACCTTGGAATGACAAGGGTAAAGGGAAGGCAACCTTCGTTGCGAACGCTCAGCAGCAACCCAGTGCCCCAAAGCTAGCGAATCAACTGGAAGAAAGACGGCGGTATTATAATGAGAAAATGAAGCGCCCCTACTCATTACCGCGGGATAAGACGAAAAGGCTATTCGAGCTGGCGGTACGCAACAGGCTTATCAACTTGCCAAATCCAAGGCGACCGCCGCAACCCAGTGAGGTGAATAACCCCAATTATTGCCCTTACCATCAAACGGTAAGCCATCCGATTGAGGATTTCTTCGTCTTCAAAGGATGGATTGAAGATCAATACCTACAGGGCAAGTTTGCGCTGTCCGAGAAGTGGAAGGTGAACACGCCACAACCGCACACTCCTAAGAAGACGGACACACCGGGGGCAACTTGTTCTTTTATTGAAGAAGCTCCATGGGAAATCGAGCTTTCGGCAAAAACCAAAAGAATGCTGAATGAGCTCCAGACATGCCCGGCGATCAGGTGGAAGAACCCGCTGGAACCCCAGATCATTGAAGGGATGCTGAAGCCACGCCCAACTTCAAAGATCAATGGTGATGGCCCAAGTACCCACACCCAGCCGTCGAAATCTTCAAAGAAGAGGAAGAGATCAAAAAAGCCCGGGAAGCTTGGCGACAAGCGCACGGACTTGCAGAAACAGATTGACGCGCTGGAGGAGTACAATCAAAAGGCGCGGACTCCCATCACACTCCAAGAGTTCCTCAACCACGTATTTCAGGAAGAAGATAATGGAGAAAGTTCGTCGGATGAATCCGAGGGATACGTGGCGAGTTGTTATGTGATCTCCCACTCGTTTACGGACGATGAAAAAACTCCTGGCACTGAGAAACTGGGGGCAGAGCCTGAACCGGAGCTTGTGTGGCCGTCAGACGAAATGATCGACGCCTTTTTGGATGAGATTCGTCTGAAAAGTAAAGCCGATCGGGAGCGTGAGATGGCCGCATCAGAAGGAGCCAAACACAGACGACTAGACGAAAGAGTCGAAGCACTCCCGCCAAATCAAAAGACATCCGATGCGGATAAAAACAGATTCAAAACGAGGAAAAGGTTTGCTAAAGCCATATCAATGGGAATGAAGCTACCGCCCTCGGAAGAGAACACTCGCAATGGAACGGAGATGTATCCTAATTACTACTCATATCATCAGAAGATTTCACACCCCACTGAGGAGTGCGACGCTTTTAAGATATGGTGGCAGGGATATGTTGCTCATCGGCAACATTTTAAGCGGATGAGACGCAGAACTCGTCGGGTGCAGAGAAGTACGACCGAAGGGCACAAAAGAACTACCGGTAACTGTTGCACGGTCAACGCCGGAGGATCACAAGTTCTCACCTTTGGGAGCGACTCTGACGAGGAAATGGCTCTCAGCCCTTTCTTTAAAGAGTCCACCTTGGGGAAAGAGGAAGAACCAAAGGCCTGCGAAAACATTCAGTTGCGCAATCGCACGCTTCCAGAAAAGAATCTCGGACCCGCAACTAGAAAAGATAAGGGAAAGAAAAAGGTCACTGAGGATATCGCTTTAGATGACCAAGTCATGAAAGAACTGACTGCCAAGGACGCTCCCAGGAAGGGTAAGGTGGACTACAACATCCTAGCGCACCTGAGGAAGCTACCCTCTCAGCTCAGCATTCTCGACGCCCTCTTATTATCAAAAGAAGCGAGAGATTCATTAATCAAGGCGCTGCAAGAGCCCGAGCAATTCCAAGCCTTCCTTGCCGAAGAAAGGATGAAGGATGAACTGGAAGAAGTACACATAACCGATGTCATGTTCGGTGATGAAGACCTTCTCCTTGGGACGTGTGACCACAACCGTCTCCTATATGTCTCCGGATACTGCCATGATATCAAGATAAGCAAAATCCTGGTTGATAATAGATCCTCAGTCAATCTCCTTAATGTACGTGTGTTGAAGGAAATTTGCATGAGCGTTCAACATCTCGCTCGTGATAAAATTACCATCTTCGGTTTTGACTCCCAGTCGTCACGAACTCTCGGATCCGTAATACTAACATTACGCTTCGGACTACTCGTCACGGATATTAAGTTTCACGTCATTGACGCTAAGACCTGCTACAATGCTTTGCTCGGTCGTCCATGGTTACACGAATACAACATCATCCCTTCTACGCAACATCAATGTATGAAGTATTTCAAAGATGGTCTCGAGTATACCGTAACAGGTGAGCTGAACCCATTCTCCGTGAACGAAGTCCGCAAGTACGAAGATGCAAAGTACTTTTTGCCAGATTTCGAGGACACAGAGAGGTGTCGCAAACCGGAGAACAAAGCCGCCGCCACCATTCCTATTTTCGGGAGTGATACCGAAGAAGAAGAAGAGATAGTTTACGCTGGGCCGTCTCGACGCAACAACCAGGGACCGTCCGCCCCCATATTGATCTTCGGAAGTGACTCGGAAAATGAGGTTAATGCTGTGTTCTCCAGTCGGCCGTCAATACGAGAATTCCCTGGTGGTGATCAGAGTTTGCAAATTACCATGATTCCGCGGGAGAACTACAAAGACCTTGACGCACTTGAAGCTTACAATGTGCAAGACCTGCAGACGTTTTACGTCCCTCCCAGGCGAAAAGGTGAAAAGGCGATCCTGTTCTACCGATCCACGGAAACAAGAGTGGAGAAAGAAATCTGACACGGTGCGAATTCTACACTTGACAGGCTCCAACCCATCCGTTTGCCCAGATATTACACGAACGGACTAAAAAGGCTATTGAAGCGCCAAGGGTGTTTCCCCCAATCAGAGCAAAGCTCTGTTGGAAATTCAAAATTCAAAATTTTGAAGCAACGCTTCAAATCTTGGGCGCAACGCGCCACGTGTCTGGCGCAGACGCATCAGCGCAGTGCCCAAGGCAACGCACCCAATCAGAGCAAAGCTCTGTTTTAAACAAAATTACATGAAGCAACGCTTCAGTTGCGCTGCGCTGTGTGCTGCGCGACACGTGTCAGCGCAGATGCGCTGCGCTGTGCGCTGCGCGACACGTGTCACGCGCTGGGGCATTTGCGCCAAACAGAATTAAAATTCTAAAGAAATCTTTTCTGTTCTTGTTAAAACAAGAAGATTTTCTTCTGTAAAACAGAATCCCTTGGATCAAAGATCCAATGGTGGGGAAAATTCCCCAAATCACTCAGAGAAAGATCTCTTTAACAAATTTAACTAATTTATGGGCACTATAAAAAAGACCCTAGACCTCAATTCAAATCATCAACATTTTTTGAGAGAAAAAAAAGAGAACTCTGAAGAACTCCTCAAGAACAAAAAAGGTAAAAACCTTCAGAAAAAGAGAAAATTCTCTTAAAAACAGATCATTGATCTAAGAACAAGATCAATGATCTTCAATAAGAAAGAAAACTAACTAATAGTAGTGCTTTGCACTTGCTTATGAACCATTAGTTCCTTGAAAACAAGAAAAATTTGTTTTCTTTGATTTAAAATCGATCAAAAGATAAAACAGTGCTCTGCACTTGCAAGAACTGTGCTGTTGTGCTTGCGCTCACCAGAGCGTGACACGTGTCACCACCATATGAGTTTGCGCTCATTACTTGGCGCAAAGCGCCTGACAAGCCACGTGGGGCACTGTCAGAGTATTTAATGCTCTGCATTATTAAAGAAAAGGGACAGAGCCCAATTAAAAGGCCTAACAGGCCTAATAAATAAAATGCTATGCATTTTTAAAAAAGGGAGCAAAGCCCAAACAAAAAAATAGATGCTCTGCATCATTTATAAAAGGGCAGAGCCCAACCAAAACAAGAATAATGCAGTGCATTACTAAAAAGGGGTAAAGCCCTAACACAGGCCAAAAACAAAAAATGTTGAAACTAGACTTAGCCCAATCATGGCCTTAAGTCCTCAAACTAAATTGACTGAGCACAGCTGCTCTCTTAAATCAATTTACATCCGGTTCGAGGGTACATCTGCGAACTCCTCTGACACCTATCGTTGTGATTCTTCAATGACGTCAAAGAGGTGACGGGTCCCAACGACCACACATGAATATGGACTGCGGGGTCTTTAAACTCGTAGACCGAAACGTCCTTAAACTAATATTGGACCGAAACGTCCTTAAACTAATATTGGACCGAAACGTCCTTAAACTAATGTCGGACCACGACGTCCTTAAACTGGAACATAGACCACCACGTCCCTAAACTGGAATACGGACCACCATGTCCCTAAACTGGAACATGGACCACCACGTCCCTAAACTGGAATACGGATCACCACGTCCCCAAACTGGAACACGGACCACTACGTCCCTAAACTGGAACAATAGAGCCTCCAAACGCTCTTTTGCCGGATCTAAACGGTCCCGTTTAAGTTGATCTTAGTCTCAATACGACTAACGTATCCTTAAACTAAAAACACCAAACCCAAATCTAAGTAAATATGGATTTGGACTAATCCATGTCCTACGGGCGACGACATTACTCAGTCTCCGTATACAATCCACGGGCAACCACAGACAAAACAAACACACACGACATGAAGTGAAATTCTGGAGAAGGAGAAAGTTGTTACCGCGATGCGGTAGCGTAATTAACTGCAGGGGCTTGCGCCTGCAGGGAAGAGTGTCCCCACAATCAAAAACCCCTCAAGCGAGAGGGAATCTGACGAAGTCTGCTACATCGGCCGCATCCGTCTAAACCTCCGATAGACGGTGCCATAAATCAACTTGGCATCTTCGGAGAGGTAGACGGATAAAACCATATAGTATCTGCCCCGAATCTCAGGCAAGACGTCCTCGCGTCGTCGGCCGCCGCCATTCGGAGGGGAACAGATTCTGGCACGCCCGGTGGAAATTTTTCCTCTTTCCACTCCACACTTCGTGTGTCGTCCTCGCGAAACAATCACGGTTTGTTAAATGGTTGCCTTCGGATTTCAAGTTACTAAGATTTGGTCTTTTGCCTGGCGCAGAACTCAAGATTCAATGGCCTTTAACTGCACCAACTGCTCGAAATGCCACTGCAATGGGCGCTCCACCTCACCGGGAGGTATAGCATATGGGCCCCAAGCGGCTTCCTTCCTCGCTCTGCCGGTAGACCAGGTGACCCAGGCCACCACTGGCCTGTTTTTCGGGACCATGATCCCGCCTACAAGCTTCTCTATGCCAATACCTGCACCGGAGGTGAACAAGAGATCGGTCTTCGACCGGCTCACTGCTACGACAACCCCTGTCAACGGGTCGCCAACTACCAAACCAACGGCCTCTGTTTTCGCCAGGCTGGATCAGAACTCTAAATTGGCTGTCCCAAGGAAGGCAATAACTGCTGCTCCAGAAGCCGTCAAGATGGCTTCCCCTGTCAAAGAGTCAGTCTTTTCAAGGCTGACGATTCCTGCTCCTGCCCCTGCTCGAGGATCTGTCTTCGACAGGTTGAATATCACCCCTCAAAAGACAACCTCAGTCTTTAAGAGGTTAACACTGGCGGCGCCTCATTTAGACAGGGGGCAAAAAGAATCTGTCTCAATCTCCGAGCCAGTCCCAACGGCTCGTCATGCTCGACGTCGCCATTGGCAACGAGTGAGGAAGGCAGGGGGCAACTCCCCTTCAGGGCTAACTCCACCGGCTCCAGTGGTGGAAGTCAACGCTGCTGTTCTAACTGGGAACAGCTTTGAACTGCTGAGGAGGGTACGTAAGAATTCTCCAACCGCTACATTGAAAAGATCTCCTCCGCCCGCGGAGAGAGTTCCGGAAACAAAGCAAGAACAGCCCCCTCAACAGCTGTCCTAAAAAATATACAAGGTTTGGCGAAGGGTTCAAGACTTCGTGATCGACCCGGATCATTCTCGTCAACGAAAGAAGACGAAGGTGCAAAAAGAAAAATACTGTCCCGTTAAACAGCAGGGGACAAAGATCGCTAGGGTGCCCACTGCAACGGCCCCTTCAACTTCAACGGCCCACAAAAGAAGGAGGCCGGAGAAAACCCCCGCGCCGGCAACAAATATCAGAGGTGGCAAACCCAAACGCCCTAAGTCAGGGGGAATTGTAGTTCATACCGTCTATGTGGCGTCTGGAAAGGAGGACAGTCGCATGTCTACGGGTCATAGACCGCACACGCGGTCAGCGACCAAGGCGCAGGAGCAGCAACAGAAGCTCCAAGAGATGATGAACGCTATGGCCGCACTTACTGGGCCAAAAGAAAACCCCGAAACGTCCTCGGATGAACGCCAGGAGGAAGAAACCGACGCCGAATTCCTTCGTCGAATATTGGAGAAGAAGGACAAAGAGGCTGCTGAACAAGCAGCCAACATACAGCGTATGGGCCTCCTCTTCCAAGACATGATAGGGATGATGATACAACAAGATCCTCCGGCTGAAGAGCCCCCGATCGTCCTTGGAGACGATAGGGGAGAGGCATCAAATCCTCCACTAGCTCTGTCAACGGCTAAAGAGGATACAATCTCTAAAGCTGATTTGGACGAGTATATAGCCCAGCAAATATGGGTTCATCATGCGACCGAAGCAGCCGGCCAGGTCACAAAAACGGGGCGGCCATATCCAAGTTGGTACGACCAAATCAAGTACCCGCCCGGTTACACAATTCCCAAGTTTCATGTCTACAAGGGGACGGGCAATCCTCACCAGCATGTTGCCCAGTTCAGAGCACTCTGCGGCAACATCGGTGGTGACGACAAGCTGTTGCTTCGCCAGTTTGTTAGAAGCTTATCAGATACAGCGTTCGAGTGGTACTCTGAGCTCCTAAACGACTCTATCAAGACTTTTGTAGAGATGGAGCTGCCGTTTACTCAGCGTTTTGCAAGCGCTAGTGAACGCACCCCGATGACGGCACTAATTAACGCTAGGGTAAAACCAGGTGAGACATGGGTTCAATACGCTATACGGTGGCGGAACTTATGGTCGAAGTGCGAACAGCGCATTGAAGAAGCTCCCGCGGTGGGTATGTTTGTGGGAACCCTTGATCTGCAAGCAACCATCTCGCAATTTATGATGTTTTTCATGCCGACTACCTTCCAGGCCTTGATTGACAAGCTAGCGCAGATGGATCAGATGGGCCATAAACCCCCTCTTCCAAAGTCGGACTCCCGAAATGACAAAGGGAAAGGAAAGGCAATCATTGTCGCTAATGCTCAACAACAACCGAGCGACTCGAACCCGGTTGCTCGTCAAAATAATATGCGTCCGTATGTAGCCCTTGAGGAGAGGCTAGGACGTTCTTACTCTTTTCCCCACGATAAAACGAGAAGGTTATTCGAGCTGGCGTTGCGCAACCGACTCATAAATCTGCCAGACCCAAAACGTCCGTTGCAACCAAGTGATGTCAATGAGCCCAACTACTGTCCTTATCATCGAGTACTGGGTCATCCGATCGAGGATTGCTACGTTTTCAAAAAATGGCTTGAAAACCAGTACCGACAGGGCAACTTCGCGTTATCTGACAAATGGAAAGTGAATCCCCCGCAGCCCCATACCTCTAAGGGGACGAATACGCCGGGGGCAACATGCTCCGTCGTTGAAGAAGCTCCCTGGGAGGTTGTATTATCAGCCAAGACAAAGAGGATGCTAAACGACCTTCAGACATGTCCAACGATCAAGTGGAAGAACCCGTTGGAGCCGCAGGTCATTGAAGGGATGTTGAAACCACGTACAACTCCAAAGACCGATGGTGGTGGCTCAAACACTCGCAACCAGCCGTCAAAATCTTCGAAGAAGAAGAAAAAGAAGTCAAAGAAGCCCGTGAAGCCTGGCGACAAGCGCACAGACTTGCAAAAACAAATTGATGCGCTGAAGGAATACAACCAGAAGGCACGGACTCCCATTACACTCCAAGAGTTCCTCAATCACGTCTTCCAAAAGAAAGATGAGGGGGATAGTTCATCAGATGAATCTGAAGAATACGTGGCGAGCTGTCATGTGATTTCCCATTCATTCATGGGCGATGAGGAGACTCCTTGTACTGAAACGCTGGGGGAAGATACCGAATCAAGAATCCTGGGGCCGTCAGATGAAGTAATTGACGTGCTCCTTAACGAAGCTCGATTGAAAAGTAAAGCTGATCGAGAATGCGAGGCGGCTATATTTGAAAGGGCCAAGCGCCGGCGACTTGATGAAAGAGCTAAGACGATCCCGCTGGAGCAAAATACCTCCACTATCAACAAAAGCCAATTCAAGATGAGGAAAATGTTTGCTAAGGCCATATCAATGGGCATGAAGCTATCATCCTCTGAAGGAAGCATCACCGGTGAAATAGAAATGCACCCGTCCTATTGCTTATATCATCAGAAAGTTTCGCACCCCACTCAAGAGTGTAAAACTTTCGATAGATGGTGGCAAGGATACGTTGCTCATCGACAACACTTTAAACGGGAAAAGCGCAAGACTCGTCGGGAGCGAAGAAATACGACTGAAGGGCTTAAAAGAACTACTGGCGATTGTTGCATGGTTAACACCGGCGGGTCACAAGTGCCTACATTCGGGAGCGATTCTGATGAGGAGTTGGAGCTTAGCCCCCTCTTTAAAGAGTCCAATTCGGGAGAAGAAGAAGAGCCGAAGGTTTGCGGAAATATTCGGCTTCGGAATCGGACGCTGCCTGAAAAGAACCTCAGACCCTCAAACAGAAAAGATAAAGGAAAAGAAAAGGTCTCTGAAGATATCGTCTTAGATGACCAAGTTCTGGAAGAGTTAGCTGCCAAAGACCCACCAAAGAAAAATAAGGTGGATTACAACGTCTTAGCGCATCTGAGGAAACTACCATCGCAGCTCAGCATTCTTGACGCCCTTTTACTATCAAAGGAGGCGAGAGATTCGTTAATTAAGACACTACAGGACCCGGAGCAGTTCCAAGCTTTCCAGGCCGAAGAAAAAATGAAGGATGAATTGGAGGACGTGCACACGGCAGATGTTACTTTTGGCGATGAAGACCTTCTACTTGGAACGTGCGAACACAATCGCCCTCTCTACGTCTCGGGATACTGCCATGATATAAAGATAGGCAAAATCCTGATCGATAACGGGTCGTCTGTTAACCTACTCAATGTGCGGGTGTTAAAGGAAATCTGCATGAGCATTCAACACCTTGCTCGGGACAAGATCACCATCTCCGGGTTCGACTCCCAATCATCAAAGACTCTTGGATCTGTGATACTAACGCTACGCTTCGGGCTGCTCGTCACGGACATTAAATTCCACGTCATAGACGCCAAGACGTGCTACAACGCTCTGCTCGGCCGACCATGGTTACACGAGTATAACATCATCCCTTCTACACAGCATCAGTGTATGAAATATTTTAGGGATGGTATCGAGTATACCATGACGGGGGAATTGAATCCGTTTTCCGTAAACGAAGTTCGCAAATATAAAGATGCCAAATACTTCTTACCAAGTTTCGAAGACACGGAAATGTGTCACAAGCCGGAGAATAAAACTAACGCTACCATCCCTGTCTTCGGCAGTGATACCGAGGAAGAAGGGGAGATAGTTTATTCGGGTCCGCCCCAATACACCAAGCCGGGACCATCGGCTCCTACATTGATCTTTGGTAGCGACTCGGAAGATGAAATCCATGCTGTATTCTCTACTCGACCTTCAATACAAACGTCCGCTAACGAAGAGCAAAGTCTACAAGTCGCCATGGTGCCGCCTAAACATCATAAAGAACTGGATGCACTTAATATCTACAGTGTAGAAGAGCTGCGGACATTCTATATCCCTCCTAGGCGAGAAGGCGAAAAAGCAATTCTATTCTACCGCTCTAAAGAAAACAAGGTGGAAAAAGAAATCTGGCATGGCGCGGATCCTACGCTCGACAGGCTTCAGCCTATCCGTCTTCCCAGATATTATACAGAGGGTTTGAAAAAGCTGCTGAAACGCCAGGGGATATCCTTCAAGCAGACCGTTCGAAAAGCCAAGTTCTATGACAAAATCTGGAACGTTCCCGGGACTCAACGCAAGCTGACTAATGGGAAAATGGAAACAATTGGGCTTGGATACGTCCGGTCAAAGAAACGAGAGCTACTACATGGCTGCTACGTCGTGTATGACTTCGATGAAGAGGCGGATGCTCAATGGGAGGACGCTAATCCTGAGCCAATAAAAGTTCTAGATGCAAAAGTGCCCAGTCCATCGTTCGAAGAGCAAATAGACAAGCTTATAAGGGAAGCAGGTCAAAAAGTCCGGGATGATCATAACCGCGAAATGGTCATCTACGAGAAAGCCAAGACGCAACGCCTTCTCCAACAGGCCGTGAAGGATGAAAATGCCGCTCCTTGTCAGCCTGTTATAAAGAAGGCTCGGCGCAAAAGCAGAAATAAGTCGAAAGGCCGAAAAGGCGCTCAACAACAACAAAGCAGGGCTAAGAAGCCACGCAAACGGGAGTCGAGCGTTAATGATCTCTCCTCTATGAAGAAAATGGGTCGAGCATACTCATTTCCTCGGGACAATACGAAGAAGATACTTGACATCGCTCTAAAACATCAAATGCTTACACTGCCAAAGTCCAAAAACCCCGAACAAGCAGGCGAAGTCTTTGACCCAAATTATTGCTCTTATCACCGAATGGTAGGGCACCCTCTCGAGGACTGCTTCACCTTCAAGAATTGGGTCGAAGATCAGTATCAGCTTGGCAAGTTCGCTCTGTCTGACAACTGGAGGGTAGCACCACCACAAAAGCACGAGCCCAAGGCCACGAAAGAAGAACCAGTTCCGCATTGGGATTGGAAGCGAATTCGTACTTGTCACGTGATAATGATATCAAGGGAAGAGCCCGAGAACATGGATGACCTTCCCTGGTGCTTCGAAAACGGCAACGACGAGATAATCTCAGAATTTCCACCAGCGCCAAAAGAGCTGGAAGATGGAATCCATACCACTGCAGATAACCTCAAGAAAATTGAGTTGGGGACGGCAAACGATCCATGACCGACATTCATCAGCGAGCTACTATCTGAAGAAAGGGTATCTGCGTTAAAGGACGTGCTCCTACAGCATAAAGATTGTTTCGCATGGAACTACTCCGAAATGCCGGGATTAGATCCAGAAATTGCTGTGCACAGATTGGCGATATCTCCGGACGTCAAACAAGCGCCGAGAAGAATGCGGCTTGAGCTTGAGATGAGCATCAACGCCGAAGTCAAGAAGTTAATCGACTCTGGCTTCATCCAGGAAGTTCAATACCCTGAATGGATCGCCAACATCGTCCCGGTGATGAAGAAAAATGGGACGGTGCGCATATGCGTGGACTTCCGGGACCTCAATAAAGCCTGCCCGAAGGACGATTTCCCAGTGCCAGTCACCGAACTGATGATAGACAACACGTCCACTCATGAGGTTTTCTCCTTTATGGACGGCTCGTCAGGGTATAATCAGATAAAGATGCATCCTGAAGACCAGAAGCACACCGCCTTCAGGACTCCTCTGGGTATATTCTGCTACAAGGTGATGCCCTTCGGTTTAAAGAACGCCGGTGCCACCTACCAGAGGGCCATGACGAAGATCTTTGATGACCTCATACACGAAATCGTCGAATGCTATATCGACGATCTCGTGGTTAAAAGAAAATCATACGAAGAACATCTCGAGCATCTGAAGACCGTATTTCAACGCCTTCGACAATACAACTTGAAGATGAACCCTCTCAAGTGTGCATTCGGAGTTTCCTCAGGCAAATTCCTGGGATTCATCGTCCGACACCGGGGTATCGAGATAGATCCGTCAAAGATCAAGGCGATCATGGAAATGCCTTCGCCAAGGACTCTCAAACAGCTGCAGTCTCTCCAAGGGAAGCTCGCGTATATACGGCGAATTATAGCCAACCTTTCAGGAAAGTGCCGTCCTTACAGTCACCTGATGAAGAAGGGAACCCCGTTCGTCTGGGATAAAAAATGTCAAAGCGCACTAGACGAGATCAAACAATACCTGCAGAACCCGCCGGTGTTGGCTGCTCCGGTCAAGGGAAAATCCCTCATTCTTTGTACAACCGCCCTCGAAGGTTCCTTAGGCGCATTATGGGCACAAGAGAATGATCAAGGGAAAGAAAGAGCACTCTAAGTCGAGTTCTGCTGGGGGCAGAAAGCAACTACTCTCCCATTGAAAAACACTGCCTGGCGTTGATCTTCGCGATAACAAAGATCAGGCACTATGCGTTGGCGCATGAGGTCCGTCTCATTTCGAAGGTGGACCCTCTTAAGTATTTAATGTCAAAGGCCATATTGACGGGACGACTCGCTAAATGGGCCCTGCTCTTGATGGAGTTCTCGATAACATATCAACCTCTCAAGGCAGTGAAAGGCCAGGCCATCGCCGACTTCCTCGCTGAGCATCCGATACCGGCCGACTCTCCTTTAAACTGCGATCTTCCAGACCAACATGCGTTTGATGCGATCGACGGTGATAATACCCGATGGGAGCTTTATTTCGACGGAGCATCTTCCGTGAAGAAGCGCAAACAAAGTACCCCTATAATCAAATCGGGGGTAGGCCTCATCTTCGTGACTCCACAAAGAGGGATAATGCGCTTCGCTTTCTCCTTAACGGAGCCGAGGACAAACAATGAAGCCGAATACGAAGCTTTGATAGCAGGCCTCGAGATCGCCATCGACATGGGAATTGAAGACCTCCTCATATACGGGGATTCTCAACTGGTCGTTAGTCAAGTAAACGGCGACTACCAAACGTGCAAGCCAGAGCTGGTGAAGTACGGCGAAAAGGTGCAACAACTGTTGACCCAAATTCCTTCCTACACTTTGGAAAACATACCGCGCGCGGAAAACAGCGAAGCAGACGCATTAGCCAAACTTGCTAAAGAACTGGCTGACGAGAATCTCGATGACATTAGAATCGTGGTACAAAGCCGTCGGGTGCTTGCCCCAGCAAAAATATCTCCGGAATCATCCGAAGAAAAACGAGCGAGCGAGCAGACGACCCTGCAGGTAAAAGATTGGGAAAATACTGAGGACTGGAGGGAAGTCTTCATAGATTACTTTAAGTCCCACCGAATGCCTGAAGAAGCATCCACAAGGCATCAGCTCATGAAACGAGCTCTGTCTTTCGCCTTCGTCAATGATACTCTGTACAAGAGGTCATTTGATTCCCTGTGGTTAAGATGTCTGGGACCTGACGAAGCGAAAAGAGTCATTCAGGAAGTTCACGACGGACTCTGCGGTTCTCACCAAGCGGGCCCAAAGATGAAGTTGAAGATCAAGCGGATGGGCTACTACTGGCCCACGATGATCCAAGACTGCCTCGAATATGCGAAGCAATGCCACTCATGCCAAATCCATGGGAACTTCATCCACCAACATCCAAATCCATTACATCCAATGGTGGCTAGCTGGCCGTTCGAGATGTGGGGAACTGACATAGTCAGCCCCATCGAACCAGCATCGTCTAGGGGACATCGTTTCATCCTGGCGACAACTGACTACTTCTCCAAGTGGGTAGAAGCAGTATCACTGAGGGAAGTGAAGACGGAGAATATCCTCCATTTCTTCAAGACGCATGTCATATATCGATTTGGAACTCCACGACGGATCATCTCCGATAACGGGCCAGCCTACAGAAGCCACAAGATCAGTCGCTTCGCGCAACAGCACAATATAGACTGGAGATATTCCTCGGTTTATAATCCGCGAGCTAATGGTCTAGCCGAGGCCTTCAACAAGACCTTGACAAAGATCATAAAGAAAACGGTGTCCCGAAATAAGAAGGACTGGCACGAAAGACTGCACGAAGCTCTTTGGGCGTATCGAACTACATTTAAGACGGCCACAAACACAACGCCGTACGCGTTGGTATTTGGGACGGAAGCAGTACTCCCCCTCGAGATAGAGTTACCCTCTCTACGAGTGGCAGTCCACTATGAGCTAACGGACGAAGAAAATGCTCTCCTTCGGCTTGAGGAGCTTGACGCCCTTGATGAAACCCGGCTCATAGCACAGCAAAATCTGAAAGCTTATAAAGCAAAGATGACGCGCTCATATGAAAGATTGACCCGACCGAGGACATTCCGCCAAGGCGAACTTGTACTAGTGGTCAAAAGGCCTATGATTCCCAATCGCGCCAAGCGAGGAAAATTCGAGCCAAACTATGAAGGCCCATACATCATAGATAAGGTCTACCAGGGTGGGGCCTATCTACTCATGGACATGCACGGTGAAAGGCCTTTCAGGCCAATAAACGGTCGCTTCCTAAAGAAATACTATGCTTAATGAGCCACAGCCTAGGTCAATGGTAGATGACGACGACTATGTCCGCTCGCTATCTTCCTAAGCTCAAACTCTATCAGCAGTAGCCAGCCTTCTCAAAACCGGACCGAAATGTCCTTAAACTAATAGCGGACCGAAACATCCTTAAAACTACTACCGCAGCATCTTTTAGGCTGATGAGATAAAAAAAAACAAATATAAAAAAAAGGTATGTCCATAAGCAAAAAGGGCACGGATGAAAACCCGAAAGGGCTCCGTGAGTAAAAACAGCAGGGCTACCGGCGAGTGTTCGTGAAAACCCGAAAGGGCACGACCTCGTAAAAAAAAGGAAAATAAAATATATAAAAATAAAAAGAATAACAAAAAACGGTATGTCCATAAGCAAAATGGGCATGGATGAAAACCCGAAAGGGCTCCGTGAGTAAAAACAGCAGGGCTACCGGCGAGTGTTTGTGAAAACCTGAAAGGGCGCAACCTCGTTAAAGGACACTTATAGGGTCCTCTCGACCTTGTAAGAAGAAACCACCCGCGTGAGATCCTTACGACTCACAAGGGAGTAACACACTTAGGGATCCCCACGATTCCTAAGGAGAAAATACACTTGCGAGATCCTCACGACTCGTAAGGAGAACTCTCTTATGGGACCCTCACGGCTCATAAGAGTTGAAAGTCTTAAGTTACAGAGACCTAAACCTGTGCTTAAGCAACCCCCACAACTTTCGATATTGCCCTACAAGTGGCTCAATACTGACCCTTGTATACAATCCACGGGCGCGAATAAACATTTCCCTAACCAAGTCTCATCCGTGACTGGGGATATGTTCGCATGGTAAACAACCCTTGTAAATCCTCTCGATTTATGAGACGAAAACCCTCCTGTAGGATCCTTACGACTTACAGAGGAAACAAACACTTAGGAATCCTCACGAGTCCTAAGGAGAAAATACACCTACAAGATCCTCACGACTTGTAGGGAGAAATAACTTCGTGAAACCCTTACGGCTCATGAAGTCAAAAGCCTTAGCCGACAGGACCTTAACCCTGGTCGCTAAGCCACCTTTGTTCGACATCGACAGAGGCAGATGATGATTCGCTCCTGGTAATATCCTAATTGTAGCGGTGCTGATGCCGAAATCGGTTTACAGCGAAAAGCCAATAGGCCGCAGATGCATACGAAATAGCCGAAATGATAGGGCAACTTGCAATAAAAAGCAGCAAGTAAAAATGTATGCATGAAAAATAGCCGAAATGATTGGGCAACTAGCAATAAAAAGCAGCGAGTAAAAATAAAATAAATAGCCGAAATGATTGGGCACCGCGAAAAATAGCCGAAATGATTGGGCAATCACGACCTTCGCGATATAAAAGCTGAAATGATAGAGCATTGCGGAGATAAAACAAAAAAAAATGATGATAAAACTTTGGCCCTACAGTTAAGATCACATCGATCCCTGTATACAATCCAAGGGCGTAAACAAAGAGGGAACCATACTTTCCCAACAGGCTCCGCCAGAAGACGAAGCCAAATCTCGACGGTTCAGTCCAACTCCGAAGAAACCAGTGTCTTCAGCAGATACCTCGACTCACGGGTACAAACACTCCTTGACGAGAGCCTCCTGATCCGCGTCGACTCGCAGAGCCACCAGTGCCTCCGTGGGAAATTCTCGACTCGTTTCAAACCCCAAGGAAACAAATAATCCTTGGCGCTAGGGAAACAAATAATCCCTAGTAAACACCTCGACTCACGGATACAAACACTCCTTGACGAGAGCCTCCTGATCCTCGTCGACTCGCAGAGCAACTAGTGCCTCCGTGGGAAATTCTCGACTCGTTTCAACCCCAAGGAAACAAATAATCCTTGGCGCTAGGGAAACAAATAATCCCTAGCAAACACCTCAACTCACGGATACAAACACTCCTTGACGAGAGCCTCCTGATCCGCGTCGACTCGCAGAGCAACCAGTGCCTCCGTGGGAAATTCTCGACTCGTTTCAACCCCAAGGAAACAAATAATCCTTGGCGCTAGGGAAACAAATAATCCCTAGCAAACACCTCAACTCACGGATACAAACACTCCTTGACGAGAGCCTCCTGATCCGCGTCGATTCGCAGAGCAACCAGTGCCTCCGTGGGAAATTCTCGACTCGTTTCAACCCCAAGGAAACAAATAATCCTTGGCGCTAGGGAAACAAATAATCCCTAGCAAACACCTCGACTCACGGATACAAACACTCCTTGACGAAAGCCTTCTGATCCGCGTCGACTCGCAGAGCAACCAGTGCCTCCGTGGGAAATTCTCGACTCGTTTCAACCCCAAGGAAACAAATAATCCTTGGCGCTAGGGAAACAAATAATCCCTAGCAAAAACCTCAACTCACGGATACAAACACTCCTTGACGAGAGCCTCCTGATCCGCGTCGATTCGCAGAGCAACCAGTGCCTCCGTGAGAAATTCTCGACTCGTTTCAACCCCAAGGAAACAAATAATCCTTGGCGCTAGGGAAATAAATAATCCCTAGCAAACACCTCGACTCACGGATACAAACACTCCTTGACGAGAGCCTCCTGATCCGCGTCGACTCGCAGAGCAACCAGTGCCTCCGTGGGAAATTCTCGACTCGTTTCAACCCCAAGGAAACAAATAATCCTTGGCGCTAGGGAAACAAATAATCCCTAGCAAACACCTCAACTCACGGATACAAACACTCATTGACGAGATCCTCCTGATCCGCGTCGACTCGCAGAGCAACCAGTGCCTCCGTGGGAAATTCTCGACTCGTTTCAACCCCAAGGAAACAAACAATCCTTGGCGCTAGGGAAACAAATAATCCCTAGCAAACACCTCAACTCACGGAAACAAACAATCCTTGACGAGAGCCTCCTGATTCGCGTCGGCTCGCAGAGAAACCAGTGTCTCCGCTGGAAATTCCCGATTCGTCTCAACTTGCAAGATGAAGCCTCAGGCAGCAGAGACTAAAAAACTTGCTTCCTGAACAATGGGACCCTGCAAGTCGATCTAAACGGTCTCTTGCATACTATTCATGGGTCTCACTCTCCGAAGTCGAGTTTCGACAAGGAGGGAAACAACCGCTTACGAGTCCTCTCGACTCATAAGAAGGAAAAATTCTCTTATAGGATCCTTACGACTTATAAGAGAAAACCACACTTAGGAATCCTCACGACTCCTAAGGAGAAAAACCCACCTACGAGATCCTCTCGATCCATAGGGAGAAAAATCTCTACGAGACCCTCACGGCTCATAGAGTTGAAAAGTCTTAGGCAGCAGATCTGAACCTGCGGCCTAAGCCATCGCTATTTCTTAAGAAAGTCAAGATGCGCGCTCTATTATCTGTTGACCATGTTTTACTAAGGTAGCATGCTGATAATAAAAGGAAAGAAAAGGCGGAGGAATGACACAAGACGTTACAGAAAATATGTATCTTTTATTCATAAACTCGATTGAGTACAGGATACATTGTGCTAAAGAATAAAAATATATATATACATTTTTTTTATTTACAAGTACAAATGATATAAAGAGAGTTACTGAGGAGGAAGCGTCCTGCATAGCTCTAGCAATTGTTCGCGCACTTCCTTCCCCGCTTTCTCCTGATCGGCCACCACCGCCAACTCCGCCTCCACTTGGGCCCGTTGCTGCGAGACAGATGCAAGCTGATCCCTGACGGCCTGATGAGCAGCTTCACGGCCTGGAATGTCATGCTCGGTGACATCAAGTGCCCGCTTCAGTTTTAGCCCACTTGAGATGCGCTCCAGAAGGCCCTCGAAGACGGCCTTTACCTCAGCGGCGTTCGCCTCAACTTCAGCGCACAGGCGAGCAGTTTCGCTTGAAGACTCCTGACACTCCTTCAGCCTCAAAGCTGCTTCTTGTTCCAAATAACGGAAATGAGAAGTGCTTTGCTCGAGCCATGGTCCCCGTTGAGTGCTCACAGCCAAAGTCTCAGGGGATAAACGCATCGACTCCAGCTGATGAAGGCAAGCCTCAATCTCCCGACAGTGGTTAACCCAAGAAGCGACGATGCCCTCGTCATGGAAGGTGGCAAATATCACCAACATCGGGTTAACCGTCGTAGCAAAGTCCTCAGCAGATGTAGGAGTCTCGACGTCGAGTTCCTCGATGTAGTCGCTCAACATGCGCAGACTATTCGCCGCACTTTTTGAGGACGGACGTCTCTGGGAAGGGCCGCCCGGCATTGTAATGCGAGACTCGAAGGGCGCCGATACCGGAATGACCGCTGAAAAGAAACAAGACGTGATCAGATAACAGTTCAAGAAACCAAAAAAGGGGGAGTTATCAATGTGATAGTCGCTGTACCAGCTGAGGCAGGTGGCAAGGCCGGAAGGGTCGGCGGCGCAGTCGATCTTTCATCCCCTCCTTCGATTTGTAGCACTTGTTGGAGATAGTGCCCTCATAGTCAATTATTGGATCGCAGGTACGTGATTGCAATGATTGCGGAGGACCTATACCAGTAGGACAGTCTTACTCGAAATGATAGTATGCTATCTGGTTTGCCTTTATCAGTCGTGTACATGATCAGGTGACTGATTACATGTTACACTTTGATAGAGCCCTTAGGATCTTGCTTTACTACCAACAGTATGATGGCGATCATATATGTGAGAGTTGGGTAGTTTATACGCATATCCTTAATTGTGGTCCCTAGTCGTGGGAGTTTCGAGACAGGGTATCGATACTCCGGAGTAGACTAGTGTGTACAGTCGAGACCCCGACGAGGGGCGGTGACCGGTCTCACAAGCCACTGGTGTCAGTTGGATCACCTAAGATGTATACATGTGCTCATTGGGTTATGAGTACACCGGACAGGACTCGCCGGGAACCTGCTAGTTGGTATTATACATATCGTCAGATAGCAGTTCCCTGGTGACATGTGTACAGGTTAGTTCATCGACCTGAGGTCGTCATTTGTCTCGTATGAGTTCCCACTGTGCTTTGATTTCTACCCTACCACGGCTCAAAGGAGTCGTGCAAACAGGTAGTTTTTGGGTACAGTCCCGAGCCATATGGAGGCACGTGAGCGGATCGGTAGGGGATTCGTCTCTCCCGGTATTGGGGGCGAGATCGTGCTGTGTCTAGGAGAGCCATTACACAAAGTCCATGGCCATGGCAGGAGATTTACTGGTAGGTACTCCAGTAGTATCTCAGGGTGTTATTGGGCTTCACTCCGACACGACTTATACTGCTATTGGGGGTCTGACGTTACTAGCCCCCTAGGCAGATATGCGATACTCATAGACGAACGGACCGGACTGTATATACATTGTCACTGTTAGGCTCAGTAGGGTTTTCTGGATGAGTTCGCTCATCAGCATCCCTTGAGGTCAGTCCATGGGCAGCCGTTACGCATTGCTAGTGCCGCTGACGGTTTGTGGTTAAACCCACTGCCAGGGTACTGACGAGTCATTAAAGTCCCCCACAGACAGTTTCCTAAGTTCGGGCGAAACGTTGTAGAGGCCGTATGGTTTTATGGCAGGGTTCGGAAAATGCACGTGCGTTTACGCACGTGTTATTTTTCGGGCAGATAATACTGGTCGGCTTTGGTTTAAGCCGGATCCGAGTATTATATTGAGTAGGTATAATATCTTTGTCTCAGTTGCATTTGTATTCGGTCGTAATACAAATGCGGGTATATTTATACAGTTTCGGGGTTATCCTGAAAGTTGTTTCAGGATCACTTTTGGAAGTTGCCAGTTTCCAGTTTTCTATCAGCCGTCTTTTAACATTCGGTTAAAGACGGATTTATCTTTTCTTCAGATAAGAGTGAGTCATCATTCTAGAAGGTTCTAGAAGTGATGAAGTGGCTAATGAGTCATCTTAACTTTAATGGTTGCATTAATGACTTGATGAGGTGTTTATGTGAGTCATGCTTTGTTTTAATGATTCTTGTTTTGGTTAAGATATTTTGAGTGAGAAGCTTTCTCTTGTGGTCACCCCCCTCTCCTACGGTCACCTCCCTCTTGCTATATATGGCCGGCCCTCTCTCTCCTCTCTCACTCTCTCACTTGTTGATTTCATTTTAGAAAGAAAAGATTATGATAGTATTTGGGGTGCATGGAATTTTACAGTTCATTTCATTCCATCACCCAATTCCCTCGGCAACTTCATTTACCGATCGTCCACGGACTTGGACGATGTGAGACAAAGTCATCTACTCATTCTCTACATCATTCTTGGTCGTCTCTTTTAGCAAACTTGACGATCGAGTTGCCTCAAGTCAGAGGCGGGAGCCCGTTTAAAGAATCGATCATGTGGTGCCACCTCGACGAGGATATCGGAGATCGACGAGATCGGAGCAGCCGCAACGGAGCGTGGGATGATGGTTAAAGAACGAAGGACTCGGATCGTTCGGTATAACCTTTCTACACTCTTTACAGTTTGTTAGTTTAGCAATAATGGAAGATCCGGGTTAAAGTATACGATAGCGCCAGATAAAAAGTTTTTGTTCCGCATTTGGCGTCTGTAGACGGCCGGGGCGCTAGCGTAGACTTACAGCACTGCAGTCGAAAAAAAGGGGGTTTAGAAGTAATCCCATCAATAAAGAAAGAAGGATATCAATGGAAATCATACTCACCAACGCCACCAGAGGAAAAGGCAAGTTCGGATGAGAAGGAGAAGTGTGGGAGTAACACCTGATAAATATGGTCAAAAAGCACTCCTGAAAGACACAACAGTATGACTTTAGTATACAAATTATACGTCTGAAAAATGAGATTAATAAGTTGCAAACTCAATCCTTCCAACATCTTTGACGGTATGAGAGAGGGCTGAGAGGTGACCACCGCCAAGGCAGTAGTTGAAGGTGCTCCCTCGAGCAATGGGGCATCAGCGCTGGCTGCACCTGCGTTACGAAAAAGGGTGAACTTGTCAGAAAGGATTGTAAGGTAAAGAAAGACAGCAACTTGGGATTTACCTGATGAGCTGCCGGCTGAAACGGAGGCGACTCCTTCCTCCATCGACATGAGGCCGCCGCCCGCCGCCTCATCACCCGACTCGATAGGGGCCGTTGTCGTGCTCGCAAGACCTGGATACGGCGGAAGATCATACACAGGGAGGGCAATGATCGGAGCATTGCCGGACTCTTGAGAAAGAGCGGCTGGCTCTTCCCCAAAAGTCGTGCCTATTTCACCCGCTACTTCTTCAGGCTCAGCTGTCCCCATTGTCTCATTCGCCACCACCGTGGGGTCGCCAATCTCAAGCGCCTCGTCCGCCGCTGCCCCGGGCTCAGTTGTAGTGGTCGTCTCATTTGCCGCCACCTCATGCTCAGCATCAACGACCTTCTCAGGTTCAGCTCCTTCATTCCCCAGCTCAGGCTCAGCAACCCTAGCAACGTTGCCCACCGTCGGCTCGAGTTTGGCCGGTGCCACCTCCCCTGTTTCCTTAGGTTCGACAGTCTCTACCTCCCCCTAGGTCAGACTTGGCCCTGCAAGATAAGATACATAAGAATCGGCGAGTTTACATTTTTTACAAACAAATCTCGAAAGATTCATTACCTGAAGTGGATTTGTCGTTAGCACTCCGAACTGCACGTGCCACCTGTCTGCGAGCAGTAGATAGGGCGACGGGTGCCTCTTCTGAGGGAGTATCAGCACAAGGGACGTTGCTTGGGCCCGCTCCAATGGCCAAGGCAGCCCTGCGTGCCTTCGCTTCGCGCCTTGACCGCTTCCTCTCCTCCCAGGCCGTCGCAATAGACCTCTTCGACGCTTCCTTAATCAAGGTATCGTCGTCCTCATTTAGAGTCGCCTCCAGAGCCTTTAAGGCATCTCTAATCGGCTCTTCAAGGCGGACCTCCCGCGGCAGCCCCGAGGAAGCTGGGACTTCAGTAGAGGATCCGGGGAGAGTCCCCACATCGGCGGGCGCAACCTCTGCAAGGAAACAAAGAGAGAAGGTTAGATTGGCCATCAGAAAAGAAGACGAAAATTTCTGATAAGGCGATACGTACCAACGCCCATTAAAGCGCGCTTCTCCTCCTCCTCCTGGAAGGTCTTTAAAGAGGCAGCAATGGCTTCTTCGGTAGTGACACCTGTTGAAAAATGGGGGAAAGTATTAGTCAAGAATAATGATAAAAGAAAAATGCAATAAAATGATGAAGAAAGCAACTAATGGTTACCTGACTCAGCGAGTTTACTCAACATCGCTTCGAGCCTCGCTGATCGCTCAGAAGCTGTAATAGCGGCCGCCAAATCGGTGTCTGCGGGGTCTACCGAGAAGCCCTTATTGCTGCCATATTCGCTTATTCCTTCGGTAAGAGGGACCTCAAACTCTAAACTGAGGATCGCGTCGAGGGAGAGAAGTGACTTCTTCTTCTTTTGCCCGCCAACTCTGGATGCACCCGAGGTTGATTTGCGCTTAGCAGGCATCTTGGGACGGCGGGTCCCGATATCCGCGCCTGCGCCGGACTCTGGAGATACCACATTTACCGCCTCCACTGGAGCACGGGAGGTTGGTGGCGCATCCACAATATCGCGAAGCGGCAATCCGCGCGGAGGGCTCAACACGCGCGGAGGTCCGACTCCAGCACCTTTCAATAGAGAAATGACCATGGTCCTCGGCTTCACGGGAGCCTTGCGATCGCCGCCGGGAGGCGCACCCTTGCGGTCAACCAGCATGC
This sequence comes from Agapanthus africanus, assembly GCA_030015575.1. Taxonomy (NCBI): domain Eukaryota; kingdom Viridiplantae; phylum Streptophyta; class Magnoliopsida; order Asparagales; family Amaryllidaceae; genus Agapanthus; species Agapanthus africanus. Next base: position 4,480,162 of record JASDDO010000018.1, read on the forward strand.
GTTTTTCCATTTGGATAACTGGACCCATAGCATGCGCATACCAGGCCACGTACGCGTTGAGGACTTTGGGGACGCAGCTTGGCTCGCTGATGAAGAAATAAGAACCCGTGTTAAGCCGCATAAAGTGGTGCATTGCATCCTTTATCCCCTCTCGGCTAACCACGGGCTTTTCCAAGAAAGCTTCCATCGGGATCCCTTGGTTGTAGCTCGATTACTAAGCAAACCGGTGAGGGTTATACCTCATGAAGAATGCTGTCTCATTCTGCCTGAACACCAGGTAGCCCGGCCGAATGGAGTAGAGATGGAGGATTTCCCGAGCCTTCAGTATGGAAGCCCCGTCTTTAAAATCATCGCGTAGCGACACTACCGACTTAGTGGTCTCTGAGCCTATTGTTATGACCTTATCCAAGAAGGAAACCTTCGCCCCGACCAGGTGTGGTCGAAGGAGCAGCCCCCTAGCCTCCCGTGGAGATGCAACTACGATCGAAGCCCCGACCAACCGTATGACCCTTGGGAGCCTGCATTTCTCAAAAAAGGGAGGAATCCTATGGGCGCCGAACACCCCGTGCACGTGCATTTCCATCCAAGAGGTAAAGTAGTGCATCGGGAAATTGGCGGGTTGCACCCCAGGCTCACTAGCGTCCGCCGCTACGCTAAGTCCATTATAAAGGTAAGCCAGCCCGGCGATTCCTACTGACAACTGCAAACCAACCACCATCCGATGCGCTGGGTAGAAAACAGATGGCCGCATGTGGCGCGGGTGCATAGGGAGCGCAAAGCTGCACAGCCACAAGCCCAGGAACCCTACAAAAAAAGTCTCCTCATCCATGCCCGGGACGACAATTTCTGAAAAAGAGACGACGGCAGCACCGGGGAGGTAAAAGTCTTTGTGGTCATCCTCCGATGTGGGTCGGCGATCCAAACCGAATCCAAAAGGGTCGTCGAGCTGGGCGAACTTCTCGCTCCGCTCCGATAAGAACTCCGGTCGAATGAAGCGGGCAATAAAATCTGCGAAACTGACACCCCGGATGCCCGATTCCAGATAGAGTCCTTCATAGATCTCCAGCACCTTAACCAAGCCCGGGTACTGGTGCTGAATAGCGTTCTCCGGCGTCAGATCAAACACCAGTGGCTTGGTGGCAAAGACGTATTCATCGGGAGGAAGCAGCTCCTCGTAAGGCTCTCCCCTCATCGGCAGACCCGAGATTTCAGCAAACTCATCCAAGAAGATAGAAACTTCCCGGTCCGTCATCAGGAAGGTGTGGGTGGGGATATTCCATTGTTCGATAAAAGCCTTAACCCAACACGTTGGAGGAGAAGGATACTCAAAGAGCGAGACGTAAATGGCCGAGTACAAACCAATCCTCATCAGATGAGTCCTCTTCGCTGATAGGATGTACCGGGCCCATTGCAAATATCCGGCAGGCGGTCGTGGGATCAATCCAATGTTATAAGCCTGTCCCCAAAGACGCGCTTCACCCTGACAAATTCGCCTCCCTAAAATATCTATTGCTGGCGGCGGCTGCACGGGGATAGCACCAATCGCAGGCTGGAGGAGGTCATCCGAATTCCAATTTTTGACCTCCACGGCATACTTCACCGGGGGTTCATCTGCGTAGGGGAGTGAAGATGTTGGATCAGACGGCGTGGCGAATCCGAAACTTCGGCGACCCTGGATGATCTCATTGTACCACCTATCCCACAAGTGAAGATTCTTGTGCTCGGGGTCATGATCCTTGATGAGAGCGAGCACCACGCGGTCCACCGGTGCCTGGGGAAACCCTTCCTCCGAGCGAACAAACGGAAAAGACAAATTGGCAGACATGTTTCCTGCAAAGAGACAAAAATTAGCCGTCAGTGTTATAATTCCAACGCTCAACATTTTAAAATTTTTACACCACACCGCAATGCAATGGGTAGGGAGACCAAATGGGGACCCACAAAATCTGGATGATAGTGCATCATTTAACAAGACAGCCCCATCATTGGGTGAAACTGTCAGTTAATGAACAGATCCCCAAGAGAATATTCTCATTGATGGGAAATCCTTAGAGACGAGGAGAAAATCTCCTCTTTTAGAGCAAAGCTCTGTCACAGAGTGACATTTGTCAAACTCTGGTCTTAAGGGAGTAAAATTTCCTTAAAAAGAGCCTAGCTCTATAATAATGATGGAAAAATCCATCAAAGAGAAATTTTAACTCCTGAGGATAAAAAAAATTAGGATCTTAAAGATCCATGAAAACTTTTAGGAGTTCTTCATTTTCAGATAAAAAAAAAGATCTACATTTGATCTATGAGCATAGCTCTGTTCATGGGTTAAAACCCATGAACGAGATCTCTATAGATCTATAAACTTTTGAGAGCAAGGCTCTGTTGATGAAACCCCAAAAGGGTTTTCTTTAGATCAAAGATCTATGAGAGCAAGGCTCTGTTAATTAAATTTAAATTTTTTACCTAAGATGGTTCTAGGTTCTGAACTTTGAAAGTTCTTAGAAAGAAACAAGAGCAAGGCTCTAAAAGATCTTAAGCAAGAGCAAGGCTCTGAAATTCAAGATTCAAGAAAATGGTAAAAAATTATCAAGGACCAAGGGTCCTATTTATAGGCGCCTGCGCCCTTTCACCCGACCCCTTGAATCCAACGGTCAAGATTTTGCCACCGCTGCACTCACGTGTGCGCCACGTGAGCGCAACGGTGGGGGGCATTTGTTTCCCCCAATCAGAGCAAAGCTCTGTTGGAAATTCAAAATTCAAAATTTTGAAGCAACGCTTCAAATCTTGGGCGCAACGCGCCACGTGTCTGGCGCAGACGCATCAGCGCAGCGCCCAAGGCAACGCACCCAATCAGAGCAAAGCTCTGTTTTAAACAAAATTAAATCAAGCAACGCTTCAGTTGCGCTGCGCTGTGCGCTGCGCGACACGTGTCAGCGCAGACGCGATAACGCAGATGCGCTGGGCTGTGCGCTGCGCGACACGTGTCAGCGCAGACGCGCTAGCGCAGTTGCGCTGCGCTGTGCGTTGTGCGACACGTGTCACGCGCTGGGGCATTTGCGCCAAACAGAATTAAAATTCTAAAGAAATCTTTTCTGTTCTTGTTAAAACAAGAAGATTTTCTTCTGTAAAACAGAAGTCCTTGGATCAAAAATCCAACGGTGGGGAAAATTCCCCAAATCACTCAGAAAAAGATCTCTTTAACAAATTTAACTAATTTATGGGCACTATAAAAAGGACCCTAGACCTCAATTCAAATCTTCAACATTTTCTGAGAGAAAAAAAGAGAACTCTGAAGAACTCCTCAAGAACAAAAAAGGTAAAAACCTTCAGAAAAAGAGAAAATTCTCTTAAAAACTGATCATTGATCTAAGAACAAGATCAATGATCTTCAATAAGAAAGAAAACTAACTAATAATAGTGCTTTGCACTTGCTTATGAACCATTGGTTCCTTGAAAACAAGAAAAATTTGTTTTCTTTGATTTAAAATCGATCAAAAGATAAAACAGTGCTCTGCACTTGCAAGAACTGTGCTGTTGCGCCAGAGCGTGACACGTGTCACCACCATATGAGTTTGCGCTCATTACTTGGCGCAAAGCGCCTGACAAGCCACGCGGGGTACTGTCAGAGTATTTAATACTCTGCATTATTAAAGAAAAGGGACAGAGCCCAATTAAAAGGCCTAACAGGCCCAATAAATAAAATGCTATGCATTTTTAAAAAAGGGAGCAAAGCCCAAACAAAAAAATAGATGCTCTGCATCATTTATAAAAGGGCAGAGCCCAACCGAAACAAGAATAATGCAGTGCATTACTAAAAAGGGGTAAAGCCCTAGCACAGGCCAAAGACAAAAAATGTTGAAACTGGACTTAGCCCAATCATGGTCGTAAGTCCTCAAACTAAATTGACTGAGCACAGCTGCTCTCTTAAATCAATTTACATCCGGTTCAAGGGTATATCTCCGAACTCCTCTGACACCTATCGTTGTGATTCCTCAACGACGTCAGAGAGGTGACGGGTCCCAACGACCACACATGAATATGGACTGCAGGGTCTTTAAACTCGTGGACCGAAATGTCCTTAAACTAATATTGGACCGAAACGTCCTTAAACTAATATTGGACCGAAACATCCTTAAACTAATGTCGGACCACTACGTCCCTAAACTGGAACATAGACCATCACGTCCCTAAACTGGAATACGGACCACCATGTCCCTAAACTGGAACACGGACCACCACGTCCCTAAACTGGAATACGGACCACCGCGTCCCCAAACTGGAACACGGACCACTACGTCCCTAAACTGGAACAATAAAGCCTCCAAACGCTCTTTTGCCGGATCTAAACGGTCCCGTTTAAGTTGATCTTAGTCTCAATACGACTAACGTATCCTTAAACTAAAAACACCAAACCCAAATCTAAGTAAATACGGATTTGGACTAATCCACGTCCTACGGGCGACGGCATTACTCAGTCTCCGTATACAATCCACGGGCAACCACAGACAAAACAAACACACACGACACGAAGTGAAATTCTGGAGAAGGAGAAAGTTGTTACCGCGATGCGGTAGCGTAATTAACTGCAGGGGCTTGCGCCTGCAGGGAAGAGCGTCCCCACAATCAAAAACCCCTCAAGCGAGGGGGAATCTGACGAAGTCTGCTACATCGGCCGCATCCGTCTAAACTTCCGATACACGGTGCCATAAATCAACTTGGCATCTTCGGAGAGGTAGACGGATAAAACCATATAGCATCTGCCCCGAATCTCAGGCAAGACGTCCTCGCGTTGTCGGCCGCCGCCATTCAGAGGGGAACAAAGGGGTACCCTTAAAACAGACTATTCGACAAGCTCGGTTCTACAACAGGATTTGGGATGTCCCTGGGACTCAGCGCAAATTGCCCAACGGGAGAATGGAAATGCTTGGGCTTGGATATGTGAGATCCGGAAAACGGGAACGAGTCCACGGTTGCTACGCCATATATAACTTCGATGATGAAAAGGATGCCCTGTCAGAAAACGCCGACCCCTTATCAAAACTAGATCCCGCAATCAAAGTGCCGAGTCCGTCATTTGAAGAGCGAATGGACAAGCTTATCAGGAAAGCGGGTCAAAAAGCTCGGGACGACCATAATCGCGAAATGGCCATCTACGAGAAAGCCAGGATGCAACGTCTTCTTCAACAGGCTGCAAAAGACGAAGATGCTCCTCCCTGTCAACCTGCTGTGCAAAAGGCCCGACGCAGAGGCAGAAGTAAGTCAAAAAGCGGAAAAGGGATTCGACAACGACAACGCAGGATCAAAGAGTCATGTGATCGGGAATTGCGCGGGCCGGATTTGTCCCTCATGAAGAAGATGAGTCGAGCGTATTCTTTCCCTCAAGACAAGACGCAGAAGATACTTGATCTCGCTTTAAAACATCAAATGATTACACCCCCGAAGTCTAAGCACCCTGAGCAAGCTAACGAGGTCTCTCATCCGGGTTATTGCTCTTATCACCGAGCCATAGGACACCCTATCGAAGACTGCTTCACCTTCAAAAACTGGGTCAAAGACCAGTACCAGCAAGGCAGGTTTGCTCTATCCAGCAGCTGGAGGGTAACGCCGCCACAAAAGCACGAACCCAAAGCCACAAAAGCAGAACCAGATCCACATCGGTCTTGGAAGCGAGCTCGTACTTATTGTATGATAACAATATCAAAAGGAGAGCCCGAGAATACGGATGACCTTCCTTGGTGCTTCGAAAACAATGACGAAGAGGTAATCTCAGAATTTCCACTAGCGCCGAAAGAGCTGGAAGATGGCATACATACTACTGCAGATAACCTCAAGAAGATTGAGTTGGGGATGGCAAACGACCCGCGACCGACATTTGTCAGCGAATTGCTATCTGAAGAAAGGGTGGATGCGTTAAAAGACGTGCTTATGCAGCATAGAGATTGCTTCGCATGGAACTATTCCGAAATGCCAGGACTTGATCCAGAAATAGCTGTCCATAAATTGGCAATATCCCCAGATATCAAGCCAGTCAAACAAGCGCCGAGAAGAATGCGGCTCGAGCTTGAGATGAGCATCAACGCCGAAGTCAAGAAGCTGTTCGACTCTGGGTTTATCCAGGAGGTTCAGTACCCTGATTGGATCGCCAACATCATTCCGGTAATGAAGAAAAATGGGACAGTGCGCATATGCGTGGACTTCCGGGATCTTAATAAAGCTTGCCCGAAGGACGATTTTCCAGTACCGGTCACCGAGCTGATGATAGATAACACGTCCACTCACGAGGTTTTCTCCTTCATGGACGGCTCATCAGGATACAATCAGATAAAGATGCATCCCGAAGACCAAAAGTACACCGCTTTCCGGACTCCTCTGGGTATATTCTGCTACAAAGTTATGCCCTTCGGTTTAAAGAACGCCGGTGCCACCTATCAGAGGGCCATGACGAAGATCTTCGATGACCTCATACATGAAATCGTCGAATGCTATATCGACAACCTCGTGGTGAAAAGCAAATCGTACGAGGAGCATTTAGAGCATCTGAAGACCGTATTTCAACGCCTTCGGCAATACAACTTGAAGATAAACCCTCTCAAATGCGCGTTCGGGGTGTCCTCAGGTAAATTCCTAGGATTCATCGTCCGGCACCGAGGCATTGAGATAGATCCGTCAAAGATCAAGGCGATCATGGAAATGCCACCGCCAAAGACTCTCAAACAATTGCGGTCTCTCCAAGGGAAGCTCGCGTACATCCGGCGATTTATAGCCAACTTTTCAGGCAAGTGCCGCCCTTACAGCCACCTGATGAAGAAGGGAACCCCGTTCGTCTGGGATTATAAATGCCAAAGTGCATTGGAAGAAATCAAGCAATACCTGCAGAATCCGCCGGTGCTAGCAGCTCCGGTCAAGGGAAAACCTCTCATTCTGTATACAACCGCCCTTGAAGGTTCCTTAGGCGCATTATGGGCACAGGAGAACGACTAAAGGAAGGAGAGAGCGCTCTACTATCTAAGTCGAGTTCTCCTGGGGGCAGAAAGCAATTATTCTCCCATCGAAAAGCACTGCCTGGCGTTGATCTTCGCGTTAACGAAACTCCGGCACTATGCGTTGGCGCATGAAGTCCGTCTTATATCGAAGGTGGACCCTCTTAAATATTTGATGTCAAAGGCCATATTGACAGGGAGACTCGCTAAATGGGCCTTGCTCCTGATGGAGTTTTCAATAACCTATCAGCCTCTTAAGGCAGTGAAAGGCCAAGCCATCGCCGACTTTCTCGCTGAGCATCCAATACCTGCCGACTCTCTTTTGAATTGCGAGCTGCCAGACGAACATGCGTTTGACACGATCAACGGAAGTGATACCCGGTGGGAAATCTATTTTAACGGAGCGTCTTCCATGAAGAAGCGCAAACAAAACACGCCTATAATCAAATCGGGGGTAGGCCTCATCTTCGTAACTCCACAAGGAGGGATAATGCGCTTTGCTTTCTCCTTAACAGAGCCGGGGACGAACAATGAAGCCGAATACGAAGCTTTGATAGCAGGCCTTGAGATCGCCATCGACATGGGAATTGAAAACCTCCTCATATATGGAGACTCTCAACTGGTCGTTAGCCAAGTGAACGGCGACTACCAGACATGCAAGCCAGAGCTGGTGAAGTATGGCGACAGAGTACAGCGATTGCTGACTCAAATTCCCTACTACATGCTGGAAAGCATACCGCGTGCGGAAAATAGCATGGCGGACACGTTAGCCAAGCTCGCTAAAGAACTGGCTGATGAAAACCTCGATGACGTCAGAATGTACAAAGACGTCGGGTCCTCACACCGGCAGAAATATCTCCTGGATCATCTGAGAAAAAGGAAGCAACCGAGCAAATGGCTATGCAAATAAAGGACCAAGAAAAGGTTGAAGATTGGAGAGAAGTCTTTATAGACTACTTCAAATCCCGTCGAACACCCGAAGACGCGTCCTCAAGACATCAGCTTATGAAACGAGCTCTGTCTTTTGCCTTCGTCAATGATACTCTGTACAAGAGGTCGTTTGATTCTCTGTGGTTGAGATGTCTGGGACCTAACGAAGCGAAAAGAGTCGTTCAGGAAGTTCGCAACAGACTCTGCGGTTCTCACCAAGCAGGCCCAAAGATGAAGTTGAAAGTTAAACGAATGGGCTACTATTGGCCTACGATGATTCAGGGCTGCCTCGAATATGCGAAGCAATGCCACTCATGCCAGATTCATGGGGACTTTATCCATCAGCACCCAAATCCTCTACACCCAACAGTGGCTAGCTGGCAGTTTGAAATGTGGGGAACTGACATAGTCGGCCCTATCGAACCAGCATCGTCCAGGGGACATCGTTTCATCCTAGCGACCACTGACTACTTCTCTAAATGGGCAGAAGCGGTACCACTGAGGGAAGTGAAAACGGAGAATATCCTCCATTTCTTCAAGACGCACGTTATTTATCGGTTTACAACGCCGAGATGGATCATCTCCGATAACGGGCCAGCCTACAGAAGCCACAAGATCAGCCGCTTCGCGCAACAACACAACATAGACTGGAGATATTCCTCAGTGTATAATCCCCTGTTTACCCCAATCAGAGCAAAGCTCTGTTCAAATTCCAAGGCAAGGAACGAAGCAACGCTTCTGTTTCCCCCAATCAGAGCAAAGCTCTGCTTTGAAAATTAAAGTAAAAATTAAAAGTTAAAATAAATGAAGCAACGCTTCAGATTCATTGCGCTGCGCACAACGCGCCACGTGTCAAAATCAGACACGCCAGCGCAAGGAGCGCAGCGCCCAAGGCAGCGCACTCAATCAGAGCAAGGCTCTATAAAAGAAGCAACGCTTTAGCTGACTTGCCCTCTGCGCTGCGCGACACGTATCAGCGCAGATGCGCTAGCGCAGTCGCGCTGCGCTGCGCGACACGTGTCACGCGCTGGGGCATTTGCGCCAAACAGAATTAAAATTTTAATAAGATCTTTCTGTTCTTGTTAAAACAAGAAGATTGTCTTCTGTAAAACAGGAGCCCTTGGATCAAAGATCCAACGGTGGGGAAAATTCCCCAAATCACTCAGAGAATGATCTCTTTAGCAAACTTACCAAATCTATGGGCACAATATAAAGACCCCCAGACCCCAATTCAAGGGGATCAATATTTGTGAGAAATCAAGAACTTCAAACAGAGAGAACTCTGAAGAAATTTCAAAAGAAGAAAAGGTAAAAACCTTTAGAAAAAAGAGAAAATTCTCTTATGAACAGATCATTGATCTGAGAACAAGATCAATGATCTTCAATAAAAAAGAAAAGTAAATAATAATAGTGCTTTGCACTTTTTTATGAACCATTGGTTCTTTGAAAACAAGAAAAAACTTGTTTTCTTTGATTTAAAATCAATCAAAACATAAGACCGTGCTCTGCACTTGTAAAAATTACACTGTTGCGCTTCTGTGTTGGCGCAAGCCATCAGGGAGCGCCACGTGTCAGCAGCGCAACAGCGCAGCGCACTGCGCTGTTGCGCTTGCGCTCACCAGAGTGCGACACGTGTAGCTTCCACGAGCGCTTGCGCTCATTATTTGGCGCAAAGCGCCTGGCAAGCCACTGTCAAATAATTAATGCATTGCAGAAAGGCCAGCCCCAATTTAAAAAGGCCTAATAGGCCAAATTAAATGCTGTGCATTGTAAAAACAGCAGGACTACCGGCGAGTGTTTGTGAAAACCCGAAAGGGCGCAACCTCGTTAAAAGACACTTATAGGGTCCTCTCGACCTTGTAAGGAGAAACCACCTGCGTGAGATCCTTACGACTCACAAAGGAGCAACACACTTAGGGATCCTCACGATTCCTAAGGAGAAAACGCACTTGCGAGATCCTTACGACTCGTAAGGAGAATTCTCTTATGGGACCCTCACGGCTCATGAGATTTGAAAGTCTTAAGTTACAGAAACCTAAACCTGTTCTTAAGCAAATCCTCCACAACCTTCGATATTGCCTTACAACGGGCTCAATACTGACCCTTGTATACAATCCACGGGCGCGAATAAACATTTCCCCAGCAAAGTCCCACCCGTGACTAGGGATATGTCCATATGATGAGCAACCCTTGTAGGTCCTCTCGACCCATAAGGAGAAAGCCCTCTTGTAGGATCCTTACGACTTGCAGGGGAACATACACTTAGGAATACTCACGATTCTTAAGGAGAAAAGACACCTACAAGATCCTCACGACTTGTGGGGAGAAATACTTTTGTGAGACCTTTACGGCTCGTGAAGTCAAAAGCCTTGGTCGACAGGACCCTTAACCCTGTTTGCCAAGCCACCTTTGTTCAACATCGACAGAGGCAAATGATGATTCGCTCCTGGCAATATTCCAGTTATAGCGGTGCTGATGCCGAAATCGGTGCCTAAAATCCAAGCTTGCGGCGAAAAAGCTAGTAAGCCACACATGCCTACGAAATAGCCGAAATGATGGGGCAACTTGCAATAAAAAGCGGCAAGTAAAAATGAAGGCGTGAAAAATAACCGAAATGATGGGGCAACTCGCAATAAAAAGCAGCGAGTAGAGAATAAATAAATAGCCGAAATGATTGGGCACCGCGAAAAATAGCCGAAATGATGGGGCAATCGCGACCTTCGCGATATAAAAGCTGAAACGATAGAGCATCGCGGAAAAAGAAATAAAATAAAAATAAAATTTATGCCTTACAGGTGATGTTCCATCACACCCTGTCCACAATCCAAGGGCGCAAACAAGAAGGGAACATACTTCCCCCCCCAGGTTTCACCCAAGAAAGAAGCTAAGTCTCGACGGGCCACAAGCGACCTAGAGATCATCCCAACATTCGTCCCGTAACGACGGACATAACTTCAAGCTAAGCGGAACAGCGGCAACTCCCAGTTCCATGGCTCGGTGGTATACATATCGCCAACAGTCAAACCTCCATCCCGTGAAATGCGGATACAATCAGCAAAATTCCTGGTTACGTGGAACGCGGATAACGTCACTCTTTGACCCCGTGGAAAACGTCCAGAGCGGATCCTGGTCCTCGCAGAGCACGGCAGTGAACCCGTGTGAAGCATTCAGAGCGGAGCCTAGTCCTCGCCGAGCACGGCAGTGAACCCATGTGAAGCATCTAGTGCAAAATTCCTGGTTACGTGGAACGCGGATAACGTCACTCTTTGACCCTGTGGAAAACGTCCAGAGCGGATCCTGGTCCTCGCAGAGCACGGCAGTGAACCCGTGTGAAGCATCCAGAGCGGAGCCTAGTCCTCTCCGAGCACGGCAGTGAACCCGTGTGAAGCATCTAGTGCAAAATTCCTGGTTACGTGGAACGCGGATAACGTCACTCTTTGACCCCGTGGAAAACGTCCCGAGCGGATCCTGGTCCTCGCAGAGTACGGCAGTGAACCCGTGTGAAGCATCCAGAGCGGAGCCTAGTCCTCGCCGAGCACGGCAGTGAACCTGTGTGAAGCATCTAGTGCAAAATTCCTGGTTACGTGGAACGCGGATAACGTCACCCTTTGACCCCGTGGAAAATGTCCAGAGCGGAGCCTAGTCCTCGCCGAGCACGGCAGTGAACCCGTGTGAAGCATCTAGTGCAAAATTCCTGGTTACGTGGAACGCGGATAACGTCACTCTTTGACCCCGTGGAAAACGTCCAGAGCGGATCCTGGTCCTCGCAGAGCACGGCAGTGAACCCGTATGAAGCATCCAGAGCGGAGCCTAGTCCTCGCCGAGCACGGCAGTGAACCCGTGTGAAGCATCTAGTGCAAAATTCCTGGTTATGTGGAACGCGGATAACATCACTCTTTGACCCGCGGAAAACGCCCAGAGCGGAGCCTGGTCCTCGCCAAGCACGGCAGTGAACCCGTGTGAAGCATCCAGAGCAAATATCGGACTGTGGAGTCCTTAAAATCCACGGACTATGATGTCCTTAACCTCGACCGTGATGTCTTAAAACTAACGATCAACCACCCCGATTCCCTACAGATTCTGCCTTGGTTTAAGGGTACATCTCTTCATTCCTTTGATACCTGGCGTTGTAATTCCTCAACGTCTTCAAAGAGGTGACCGGTCCCTGCAACCAAACATCGGACTATGGAGTCCCTAAATCCACGGACTATGAGGTCCTTAACCTTGACCGTGATGTCTTAAAACTAACATCGGACTGTGGAGTCCCTAAATCCACGGACTATGAGGTCCTTAACCTTGACCGTGATGTCTTAAAACTAACATCGGACTGTGGAGTCCTTAAATCCACGGACTATGAGGTCCTTAACCTTGACCGTGATGTCTTAAAAATAACATCGGACTGTGGAGTCCTTAAATCCACGGACTATGAGGTCCTTAACCTTGACCGCGACGTCTTTAAACTACAATACCTGGAGAAACCCCTGACTCCGTAAAACACGGACAAGGGTGACCACATCCAGCACTTACAAGTCCTTACGACCTGTAAGGAAGAAAAACTCTCTTGTGGGATCCTTACGACTCTCAAGAGAAAACCCTCTTAAGAATCCTCACGATTTTTAAGAAGAACTTACACCTATGGGATCCTCTCGACCTGTAGGGAGAAAAACTCTTTATGAGACCCTCGTGGCTCATAAAATGCAAAAGCCTTAGGAAGCAGATCCTAACCCCGAATCCTAAGCCATCGCTGTCCTGCAAGGAGATCAAGATAGAATATGCGCAGAATACATTCAATAAAAAGGGGATACACCATTGAGAGGAAAAATGCATCTTTTATTCATAAACCAAAATAGATACAAAGTACAATTTATGAAAGAAACAAAAAAAGAGAGATACTCTCATTCATGAGTATGTACAAAAAAGGGAGAAAAGATACAAGTCCTCAAGCCGGCGGGCGGTGCAATAATTTTACCAGCTCATCGTTCTGTTGCTGAGCCACGGCTTCATGACGCAAGATCTCCATAAGACGAACCTCCGCCTGAGCTTGCTGAGCCTGATACGAAGTAAGCCGAGCTTCGAGCTCTTTCTCGGTGGCTTTATGAGCCTCGACCCTCTCGCGAGTGAACGTGGCAGCTTTATCGAGAGCCACCACCTCTTTTATGGACTCCTGGAGCACTCGCCAGAGTTCGTACGCTTTGTTGGCCTTGGCTGTGAGGCTGGCCTGAAGCTCGCTCAGCGCCTTAGAAGCCAATTCCCTCTCCGAGAACTTGCGGCCAAGCCTCTTCTCGCACGACGTCATGTTGGCCGCACATCGTGCTATCAGACCTCGCAACTCCGCTTTTGCAGCCACGGCTTCCGAGAAAAGGCGAGAACATTCGAGAGCGTACAAACAAGCCTCCACCTTCCTACAGAACTCCACCCAGACCCGCACCACCTCCTCGCTATGATAGGTGGCGAGAAAAGGAAGGGAGCCGTTAGCTTCAGCGGCAAACGCTTCGGCTGTGGTCGCGCTACCAGCACGGAGCTCCTCGACGAAAGAAGATAGGAAGATAAGGCTCAATTGGGCCAAGCGTTCTGAAGCCCGCAAAGCGTAGGGGCCGGGCGGCATCACAATGCGGGTTTCCAAAGCCATGGAGACTGGCAGGGCTGTTCAAATTTGGCAAATGTTAGTAAAACTCTTAAACGCAGAACGGACGGGACTATAATAAAATGTCACTCACCGACAGTCATGCAAGTAGGAGCTGAAGGTTCCCCTGGCCCTTCAACGATCTCGACCTCATCGTCAGCTTCCAAAACTATAAGAGACATCAACGTCATTTCGCGAAATAGTAACAATGCTATGGTAAAAAAAAAATGGCGAATGACACTAACCTTGCCCAGAGGAAAGGACAATACGCTGAGGGGAGATCGCCTGCGGAGCCGCCATCTCCAATAAACGCTGAAATGACTGTCGAGGCGACAGATCCGCGATAGTGGCCGCCAAACCGCGCAATTCTGGGAAAGATAAAAGAGTTCAGACTATGAAAGGGTTGCTAAATTAAAACGCAGAGGGATACCTTCAACACTCCTCCCATTCTGAGCCGGGGGGATAGCAGCTTCAACGGTCTCCGCCGTGACCTCAGGCTCCAACAAAGGAAGAGTAGTCCCGACTACCTCTCTTCCAGCCTCTGGGCCGCCCTCAGTAAGAGTCATTGGGGCGGCGACCTCCAAAGGAGCCTCCCCCAAAGGGGCAAGCGCTCTCTGATCAAGAACCGCCGCTGGAGGTTCTACCATGAGAGGAGCAGCCTCATCAGCCCCCTCCACATCAAGCAAGGCTTCATTGAGAATTTCGGCGGGCTTTAGCTTTAATGGGCCAGTAGGGAGCTCCCCCAGCGTCGAAGATTCTGCACGATTCGAATAAGAATAATGATACATATGCACGGGCATAAATAATCGGAAAGACTACAAAAGAAGCACAACGTACCTATACGCAAAGAAGCCCTCAATATGGCTTCTTCAAGCCGCTGCTCCTTCTCAAGGAGGTAGGCTCGCCGGGGTTCAAGGGTAGACTCATGACCGCCGGTCCATAAAGAAAGTGCATCAGTTGCGTCTTCTGAAGCGGTCTGCTTCAAAGCCCTTTCCCCCCATTCCTCCAAAGGGCCGATAAATCGCCGCCGAATCCACGTAGGGTCTTCGTAAAAAAATACAGCGGGATAAGACTTCTTCGGAACCTTGGCGTTATGAGACGCGTCTTTTGAACGCCGTATGGCCTTAGCCAACTGTGCGGCCTCCTCATCAGCCGAACTCGGGAAGAGAATTCCAGCGTCTGACTCTTGCAGGGCCAATGGTTCGTCTTCAAGGATAGGCTCAGACTCCGCCACAGAATCAAGCGGGGTGGTGGCCGCTTTCCTCCGTCATTTAAACCCAGAGCCGGTCGCTGAGGATGACCGCTTCCTCCCTCGCGAAGCCTTAGGACGGCGCTGGCCCACATCGCCCTCAGCGCCCTCATCCCTGTTACTCTCGCTCGGTGCCACAGCCGAGGATGACATCACCATTGTCGACGCCACAGGGGGCGGTGCCGCCACCGGCAGGGGTGCTACTATTGGGGCCCATTTACCCCGCGATCGGGAACCCAAGGGCATACCAGCTGTTGGAGTAAGGTCTACCCCTGACTCCCCGGGAATGAGCGCGGTGCCAATCTCCCTCAAAGGGAAGCGGACCGGAACCCTCGGTCGTAGCTTAGCCCCCGAAACCTGAGGAGGGGCGTCGTGACCAAGAAGCACCATTCTTTCTTCAAGAATAATTGGGCTGATCCGATGAAGATACCAGCCCGTAAATGCACCCACACACCGGGGCATGTACTCAGCTTCAGGGACCATGAAACGGGAGCCGGTGTTCAGCCTCATGAAATGATGAGCGGCATCGCGAACAGCATCGAGCGAAGGGATCGGGGCGACTATAAAAGTCTCGAAAGGAACACCCTGGTCGTATCCAAGCTGCCGGGCGAATCGATGCGGGTTGTACCGCATAAAAAGAGCTGCACTGTCCTGGCGAAACACCAAGTAGCCCGGTCTAATTGTATACAAATGCGCGGCCTCCCGGGGCTTCAAAGAAGGTGCGTTGTCTTTCGACTGGTCCCAGAGTTGTTGAACGGGACCCGAAGGAGTAGACAAGACCCGATCATTAAAAACCAACCCGCCAGCGGTGGCATGAGGAGAAATCAGCACCCGAATAGCCCCGAATTGAGTCGGGTCAGCAGCAGAAGCACCCACCAGTCGCATAAGTCGCGGGAAGGGATAGGCGTCGTAAAAGGTGGGCCTCTGATGCATAGCGAAAGCCCCCAGCACATGCATTTCGACCCAGGACGTGAAATAATGAAGTGAAAAGTTCACTACATCCACGCCGGGTGTAGAGATATTAGCTGCGGTGCCCAATCCATGATAGAGGTGCGCCAAGGCCGGGATGCCGATGGCCAACCGCGTCCCCTCAGCAATACGATGAGCCGGGTAGATGACCGAGGCTCTCATGAAGCGGCGATGCATGGGGATAACGAACCAACTGAGCCAAACACTAACAAACCCCACAAAGAACGTCTCCTCATCCATGCTTGGGATAGCAATGGATTCAAAAAATATCGGCGACATAATAGGGATGTAGTACTGAGGTAAATCTGATTCAGTGGTCGGCAGCTTCTTCGGACCGAACCCAAAGGGGTCTCCAATGTTGGCAAACTTCGGGGCTGTCTTCGATAAGGCGTCCTCACGAAGGAAACGAGCAATGAAGCTCTTGAAAGTAACACCCTGCTCTTCGGATTCGGTGAATAATCGGTCGAAGATACCTAGCGCCTTGATTAAACTGGGGCGCTTGTGGCGAACGGCATTCTCAGCAGACAGGCCGTCAACCGGGGCGGGCTCGGGTTCAAAAATGTACTCGTCAGAAGGCAGCAACTCCTCATACAAACTACCCCTGATTGGCAACCCCGAAATGTCATAGAATTCTGCTAGAGAGATCGAGACCTCGCGATCTCCTAGAATGAAAGTGTTGGTGGGAAGATTCCATTGGTTCAAAAACGCCTTAACCCACCAGACATGCGGGGACTTATAATGGAATAGTGACGCGTATATGGCCTGATAAAGCCCGACTTTCTGCAACCGCGCACGATGGGCAGAAAGGATGTAGCGAGCCCAGAGAAGGTAGCCCGTAGGATGCCGAGGAGTAAGCCCTATCTTATAAATTTGCCCCCACGGGTGGGCCTCACCCTGGCAGATACGCCGCCCCAAGATGTCTATGGCCGGGATCGGATGGTTCGGAATACCGGTCGTC
Organism: Agapanthus africanus; assembly: GCA_030015575.1. Taxonomy (NCBI): domain Eukaryota; kingdom Viridiplantae; phylum Streptophyta; class Magnoliopsida; order Asparagales; family Amaryllidaceae; genus Agapanthus; species Agapanthus africanus. The sequence continues at coordinate 4,496,862 of JASDDO010000018.1, forward strand.
GAAGGCTCGAGCCTCCCCGTTGGAGTCCAGTTGGGCATTTCCACAGCAAAAACCGTCCTCGGAGGGTCCATCGGTAAGAATGGGAAAGTGGGCTCCGTCGGTACCGCGCAAAGAAAACTCCGGCGACACTGAATAATCTGACTATACCAAGATCCCCATTGAAGAAGGTTGGTGCAGTTCGGGTCATGGGCCCGAATCATTGCCATCGCTTCCTCATCAGATGGTGACTGAGGAAAAGCAGCCTCCGAGCGAGAAAAGGGAAAGCGCGGAACAGAAGCCATCGCACCTGAAACCCAATAAAAGAAAACCGTTAAAAGAAAAGTCAGCAATATATATTCATACATGAACATGAAGACTAGTTAAAGAAAGCAACAGCAGAGTTTTCTGGGACCATTGGCTATAAAACACATGGGCCCCACAGAATCCGGATGACGGCTCATTAATAATGAGACCAAATAATTACAATAAAACAAATGGAATACCCACGTTAAATAAAGAATGATGACCATGCACATTCCCCCCAACAGGATCTATCTCGGGCTCTACAATGGATCCAGCAAGATCAAAGGAATTAAATTCCCACAGAAGACATCATTACAAAGCTCCTATTTCATTAATTGCAGAAGGATAACCTCGGGTCAAGAGACCCCAAGAAGCCTCCGTGTGAAGAAACTGAGTTCTTCATTGGAATTAAATTCCTTATTAAGAAAAGGGAATTAAATTCCCAGAAAGCATTTTTGGGATGGAATTAAATTCCATGGAGTTGAACCGCCATCATCATCTCCCCAAGGATCATCCGACCCTAAGAGATCTACTGTTGGAGGTTAAGTGGTCTCATATTTGGTTAAAGAAATTGAAGAAAAATGGGTTCTTTGTGAAATCCTTAATGTGGATTTAAAATCCAGAGAGTTCTATTAAAACAAAGGTGTTTCAGCCGTTCAACATTATTACCTGAGGAAAAGGGATCCTTCAACAGAGTTAAACTCTGGAAAATGTCTGAGACAGAGAACTAAGCTCTGGAAACGAGAATTAAATTCTCAAAGGAAAAAGCTCTCAAAGGAAGAAAATGAGCAAAGTGAAGGCTCTTCTGAAGAGACATGGGTATTTATTGGAGGTGATGGAGACGTTTCATCTCCCCAAATCCCTAGAGGAATCCAACGGTCACAAAAGGTGACAGCGTTGCACTCACGTGCGAACACGTGACAACAACGCTGTGGGGGCATTTGTTTCCTGATTTAGAATCAGAAAAGCTTATGGAAAAAGCTTCAGAAAAGGGTCACGTGCTAACACGTGACCAGCAGTCACGTGTTGGCACGTGACACCTAAAAGCATCAGCAAGGCAAATTCAGCTTCCCGATTACATCAAAGAAAAGGGCTTCAGAAAGGGTCGCATGCTCCCACGTGACCTGGGTCACGTGTTGGCACGTGACAATCAAAAGCGGCTTCAAAGGCAAACCGGTTCCCTGATCAAATCAAGAAAAAGGCTTCAAAAGAGGTCACGTGCTCCCACGTGACCAGGGTCACGTGTTGGCACGTGATAATCAAAAGCAGCAGATTTGTTCTCCGGCTAAATCAAGAAAAAGAGTCCAGAAAAGGGTCACGTGCTCACACGTGACCAGGGGTCACGTGATGGCACGTGACGGTTAAGCAACAACCAGAAAACAGAGCGCAAAAAGAAAGAGGAAGGCTCGTTCCAAGGGGGTCACGTGCCCACACGTGACCAATGGTCACGTGGCCACACGTGACCGACTTCAGAACGAAGAAAACAGAAAGCAGAGCGCAGAAAGAAAGAAGAAAGCTCGTTCCAAGGGGGTCATGTGCCCACACGTGACCGGTTTTCAAAGCCTATCTTTTAACAGAATCAAATTCTGAGGAGAGATCACTTAAATCTTTCCAAAGGAAAAAGATTATAAGCAACCGATTAAATTAAAGATTTAGAGGTGATTAAATATCATCTATCTATGGGAAAATCTCGAATTTGGAAAGATTTCCCCTCTAAATCTAACTGAAATAACAAAGGAGAATCTCTGGATTTAAAATCCAATGGTGAATAAAATTCACCTAATAATCCAAAGGTCCAAAACGAATGATGGATGCAAATCAAATCTCTCAATGAAAGATTCACCAAAACTAATTGATTCTGCTGCTTCTCCTATAAATAGGAGCCAAGCGACACACAGAGAGAAAAGAGAATTTAATTCTCAACAGAGTTTATGTAAGTGCACGGCGGCGCCCCGGCCGTCGACCCGACGGCCAAACGCGGAAACGGTGGTAAACTTAAAATTTTGCGGACTTTGCAAACCGGCACCACCGCGCACTAAACCCCGGATCGTTACCATTAAACTAGTCTAGCTAACTAACAAGATAGTGAGTTAGAGATATACCGACGATCCAAGTCCTCCGGTCTTCATCTCCACTCCGATCTCCTCGCGGGATCTCCGTCCGTCTCCTCCTCGTCGGAAAGGGCACCACGAAGCCGGGTACTTTTACGGGCTCCCACCTCAATACCGAGGCAACTCGCGCATGAAGCCGGCTACTCGACATGCTCAAGATATGCTGTAGGGAGGGAATGTAGAATGTATGTCTCACTTTGGGGTTGGTTGCCATTTGTGGATGATGGAGGAATGGTGTATAGAAAATTGGTGCTTTCAATTTTCTAGCAATGGAATGAGATGAAGAATGATATGCACAAAAATGAATCACTCTCATTTTCTTTCTCTCTTTTCTTTTTCTTCTTCTCTCTTTTCTTTTTCTCATCTCTTTTCTTTTTCTTCAACCATTTCATCAAGTAAGAGCAAGAGGGTGGAGGAATGAATATGATGCATAAACATGAAGGGAGGTGAGTGTAGGAAAAGTAGAAAGGTGACCACATCCAAGAACATAATCATCACTAAACTCTCCATCAACCTCAAATCCATTTCAAATCCTTTCTCTTCACAATAAATGCAAGAAAAGGTGCAAAAGAAAAGATGCTCTCATAATAAAACCTTTTTCAAGAAAACCCCTCCACAAATGTTATTTGCACAAATGCAAATAACCCCCTCCATCGGAAAAGTCCGGCCGGGAAAGAACAAAGGAAAACCGGCCGGAACGGAAAGCAAAATGGCAACCCTAGAAAACTGGTCCCGTAATAAATTACAGGAAAACCCCATACTGTGCATACACACCCGCATTTGTATTCCGTCCGGATACAAATGCAATGAGACAGAATCTACACTGTACTATACTAGGATCCGGCTTAAACCAAAGCCGGCTAGTAAAATCCGTTCGATCCTGATCCGTGCAATACCGCACGTATCTGATCGAACCCTGCCATATAACCATACGGCCACTAGTACAAACTGTCCGATCCTGATCCGTGCAATACCGCACGTATCTGATCGGACCCTGCCATATCTCCATACGGCCTCTACAGCGTTTCGCCCGAAAGCTTGAGTAACTGAAAGTGTGGTGGACTCTAAAGACTCGTCAATACTATGGCTGTGGATTTAACCACTAGCACGTCAGAGGTATAAGCCAATACGTGACGGGCCACCAGCTATTGACCAAAAGGGACGTCGATGAGGAAGCTCACCCCGACACCCAACTGAGCCTGTCAGTGACAATATCCGTGCAGTCCGGTCCGTTCGTCTATGAGTATCGCATGGCGGGCCTAGGGGGTTGGTAAAAGTCAGACCCCCAAAAGCGGTACAAGTCGTGTCGGAGTGTAGCCCAGAACACCCTGAGATACTACTGGAATACCTACCAGTAAATCTCCTGCCTTGGCCAAGGTCTTTGTGTAATGGCTCTCCTAGACACAGCGCGACCTCACCCCCAATACCGGGAGAGACGAACCCCCGAAGATCCGCTCACTGCCTCCATGTGGCTCGGGACTGTACCCAACTAAAACCTGTTTGCACGACTCCTTTGAGCCGTGGTAGGGTAGTAATCAAAGTACAGTGGGAACTCACACGAGACAAATGACGATCCCCAGGTCGATGAACTAACCTGTACACATGTCACCTGGGAACTGCTATCTGACGTCAGGTATAAGACCAACTAGCATGTTCCCGGCGAGTCCTGTCCGGTGTACTCATAACCCAATGAGCACCTGTATACATCTTAGGTGAACCAACTGACACCAGTGGCTTGTGAGACCGGCCACCGCCCCTCGTCGGGGTCTCGACTGTATACACTAGTCTACTCTGGAGTATCGATGCCCTGTCTCGAAACTCCCACGACTAGGGACCTTTTAAGGATGTGCTTATAGACTACCAGCTCCCACGTATATGATCGCCCTCATACTGCCGGTAGTCAAGCAAGAATCCTAGGGGCTCTATCAACGTGCAATAGCGACATGTCGGGTCACCTAAAGCAGTGCACGATGATAAAGGTAAACCAGATAGCATACTATCATCTCGAGTAAGACTGTCCTACCGGGATAGGTCCTCCCTCAATCATTGCAATCACGTGCCTGTGATCCAATAATTGACTCTGAGGGCACTATCTCCAACAATCTCCCACTTGCACTCGAGGCTAATTATTGCGATGTCGCATACTCACAGCCCGTGTGATACCGAACACCCAACTCCCCTACTAGTCAGTTTCACAAAATCCGTTTGCGAAACTATTGCGTTCGAGGAATAGCCTCAGTGAGTGGATCCGCCTAGATGTTCCTTTCTATGTCTCTCTATATCTCAAGTTCGCGGAGAAACCCATCTCCCGAAAAGAGCAATACCTGTCTTAGAATGTGTCTGGATGTCTGATGGGACATAGCTCATAAATGAACTTCATATCCAAACTTCTTAGACTGTATCGTCAACTGAACTTAATCAGTATCCTGCGCCATGCCACCCTCAGTATTGCCTTGGACCACCCGTCCAAAATATTGCCCCTCGTCAGAGGGAAAAACTATAACTCTGACAACCTCCTTGTCGTCCAGGTCACCTTGGAAGCCTGGAATGATAACCGTCTCCTAAAAGAGGCAGCCGTTATCATATCCCTAGAACAGCCACTTATGTTCTAAAACTGCTTCCGACTGTTTCTCCAGGATTGGATCAATATCAACTTATTGCATGTAATGCAAGAACAACATCTGGTGTGGTACTTGACATCTCATGATTGACTCAATTGCCTAAGCAAGTGATCTGCCAATCATGAGTATCCCTCTCCCCTTTAGTCTATAAGACACCTTTAGAGAGGGTGACTCCATCACCTGCAGGTACACTACCGTGCCAGGAGTCGTCCATTCTAAATACTCTTAGAATGTTGTCTAAGTACCCTGATTGGGAAACCACCCAAATCTAGATCAAAAACCATAGATCTAGTAACCAGAATGTCTGATATAATGTCCAAGTCCTTTGTGGAGAAACCACTGTGTGATGACCAAAGTATAACCGATCGTAGTAAAGGAATATCACTTCCTACTACCTTCTCAACAGATCCATCCCCTATTCTGATGACGTCAAACCTATGACTGTCACATCAGAAACAGATGATCTATCTCCGCTATATCTGCTTTAGTCTATAAATAGACATAAGCCTGATGTCCACCAATGCTTCCGCTGCTCCCACTGACTACGACAACCCTCTGGCAGAGTCATATACACGTACACTTCTGAAGCTAGTTCAGAACGACGCTATACTCATCCTCCTGCCGGGTCTCGCAGCCTGGAACAACAACAATGGCAAGTGTGGGTAAACAAGAACTTCCCTGTCACCGTCCTTGAGGCTACCGAAGTACCTCTCGGGTGCCTGAAGTTACCCACCTTATCTGCGGAGTGGCCAATGGAATGTCAAATCAGATTGAATCTTCAGGTTCCTTATCAAATCATCAGTAATCGTTTGCGGTTCTGGAATCACTTCCAGTTCTACCATACTCCCACTGCTGTTTTTGAAAAAATCCATTTTTAATAAAACTGTGGCGAGTCTAGAACAATATTGCTATTGTTCATCCAGATGGTAGAAAGTCAACCCGCGTCATAGCCTGGGTCAACCCACAAACAACCATTACAGAAACGTGCCTTGAGTTGTCCAGTGTCTGGTTTTAAGCATAAGCCGGACAACTCCCCGTACCGTAACAACGTTAAGATATGAACTGTTCTACATCCAATATAGAACCAGAGGCACTGATTTAATTGAACCAGATTCAAATCATGCAGCTTTCTCCAGTGCATGTCAACTAAATGGAAGGAGGTCGATCAGCGTTACTCAACTTAGGAATACTTCCAATTATGAGTAACCTGAAAGAGAAGTAATTTCTCTTTATCATTACTATTAACTGAATACCATACACAAGTATCTACATCTTCGATCACTTTGAAGAATCCCGATACTTGCTATACCTGGTTCTCTACTCTATTCAAATACCTATAACTCCTCAAAACTTAGACCATGTGTTTCTACGAAACACATGTCTAAGAACTAGAGAAGTCAAAAGTAAACAGAATATAGTATGAGGACCAACCCCTCTGTCCTGACGGACTCTGGACAACATACAATACTCTGTATAAGTCCCTTGAGTCTAGTGACTCATTTACTGTGTGTCGTAGGTTGAAAACTGTACTTATGGTTAAGAAGAATTACACCGCTGTTCAATGCTCCTTACCTAACCATCCACTGATATAGGTAAATGTCATCGACATAATATCAAAAAGGTATATCTCACTCTATGAAAATAGACGTACAGATATATCAATTTGAAATTGGTGCACAACAGCGGATATTCAAAACCAAATATTTTGCCGACCGGCAAACAACCCAGATGATCTCCTCAAACATCACCGATTACAACGAATCCCGATATAATGAGGATGATCACCCAATTCCCAATAACTCACTCCCACTCATCATCTGTAAAACCATACAGATGTGAGAATCAAACCTGGTAAATACATACCCTGGAGTAAGTGTCTAATCGGAAAATCAGTTTTCTTTTAACAGTACACAGTGAACCTGAAACATTGAAATGTTTCGTTGGGGTTTCCTGGTATTCCTAGTAATGCCACATCCATTATCCAGATTCACAACTATAACCGTATAATTCTTTGCCACCTCTCCAAATCCCTTTATATGTCTTTAGTCTTTACCTTCTGTACACCCCTTTAGGCCAAATGGTTTTCTTCCTTCCCTACCGTTCGGCACCAGCCTATGGTTTGGAAGAAGACTATCCAAAAAGCATAAAGGGTGTACTGTCCTAATCCTAGGAGCACTCGCATCGCGAGAGAAGGTGAAGATAAAAGACACCTGAATGTACTTTATTCCTATTTCTCCTGAACCAGGATCCATCCCCGAACTGGAACGAGTTCCTTTCGAGTTCGTATATAACCATACGATGGATTATCCAATAAAATGGGATCTTCGTAATGATACGGAGTGTCCTGGAGAAATACAAAGGTGATTTAGGATTGGCGAAGGAATACATGGTTTGGTCGTGAATATCTGTTGCAATTTACTTTGCCCTCTTACTAATCCCTTGCTTTGTCTTAACTTAATACCTTCTGTACACCGTTTAGGCTAACTGGTTTTCTTCATTCCCTACCGGTCGGCACCAGCCTATGGTTTGGAAGAAGACTATCCAATTTGCGTAATAGGTGTACTACTCCTAGACCAAGGAGTACTCGCAACCTGAGAGAGGGTGAAAAGAAAAGACAACTGAATAGTCCTATCCGTTTTCTCCAGAACCGGAAACCATCCTCGAATAAATTCCTTCGAGTTCGTATCTAACCATACGATGGTTTTGTCCAATGGAAGTGGACGTTCGTAGTAATACGGGGTGTCCCGGAGAAAAGGGTAAAAGTAGGAGTGGCAATGAGGTCTGCAACTCTGACAATCCAAAAGCCAGTGTTAAGTAGGTTCGGTCAACTTGGTCACTGAGTCATAGTCTAGGGTCGGGTCAAAGGTCGCTGCCAAAGAGAGAGAGAAAAGAAACACTCAGCGTGCACTCTAACCTAGATCAGAATGGTTACCAATTTATCTAATCTGGAAACCTCCCACTGTACCTCAAATTCTCCTCCAAACCTGAAAGAAGAATTAGTCGGGGTCACCCGAGGAGTAAACCAACTCATCAGTGGGAATCGGGATCCAACTCTCATCGCATGACAACGTGACGGAATCCGCTCACGGTATCACACTCCAGAAGGTATGCGCATATCTGGCAAGTTTCATTTCTTTTGAAACTCCCGATGTGATTTCTGCCCCATGCTCTTATGACCTTGACTTTGGCCAACAAATCATAAGTCACATGTCAAGTTCTACCCGTCATTCTCCAGGTTGATTCGAATCCACCCGCACAAGCCCTTGACTTTGGCCAACAAGGCTATACGACTGTTCCAAACCAACGCATCTATCTATGCTGCATATGAATAACCAACAGCTACCAAACACTGTGCCTTGACTTTGGCCAACAAACACAGCTTGAATACTATTGACTACCCATATGAAACGACGGAGGGCTACGAATGGTTTCTGGCGAAAACCTTTAACGTAGTGAACTTGATATCGTTGAAGGAACGGATAGCTTTTAGAAAATATAGTGACGAAAACCTTTACTAAAGAGGTCACTCCCGGTGAAGGGATCTCGGCTCTTTCCCCGTAGAATGGGGTGCAGGATATTCCAACTGAATACCACGATGCAAAGCAAAAGTAATCGGCTATAGTGAAGTTAATGCCCTGACGCAAACTTCTGTCCAAGGGGTCACTCCCGGTGAAGGGATCTCGGCCCTTGCCTCATCGACTGAGGAGCAGGATATTCCAAATGAATACCACGATGCAAAACAAAAGTGAACGTCCTTGCAATAACAGCTTTTTGAAAAGTGTTCCAACAACATCAGATTAGGTTTGTTTTTAACTTGCATTGATCCGAATCAATGCAGTCCCATCAATTGATCACACCACAAAGAACGAAAATATACTGATGTACGTATATGCCATCCGCATTCGCCACTGGGTCCCGTCATTACCCGTTAGGTTAGCTTACTAACGACAGAGCGGGGACTGGACTAGCGCGGATGAAAAACATATACAACATCTACTAATATATATACCAATATATTATATTTCGCTCAAGGCGTGAAAAGAAATGCAACATCACAGAAATGTACAACATCACAGAACAATACAGATATCTGGGATCCCCGGGTTTCACAGAGCCACTACTGAAACCCGACGTTCCCCTGGTCGTGTGGATAGCCTGTGCAATGAAATCCTAGACCCCTACGGGCGCGGCAAGTCACCCGCCAAAACCTGAAGTGAGGCAGCCCCCTTCAGCACCGTGAATGGACCACCCAGCACTTCACGGAATCCGGCAACTTGGGCACCCCTCCTGGGTCAACCTGTACCCCCTACGAGTGCGGCGAATAGCCCGCCAATCCTAGAGTGAAGCCCCCTCCGTCTCAATGCCATGAGATGCGGGCTTGTTGCCCTCTAGAACCCGGCTATCCGTGCACCCCACCGCGGGGTAATCCTAGTACAGAAAGTAAAATATACATACAACGGGTACATCGACCGCAACCAGGTCGTGCCCCAAAAGAATAATACAAACAGGCAGTGACGGCAGTCCACATGTCGGACGCTCGTCCCGCAATATCAAATGTACATAATACCACCACAACTGTACTAGCATTGCATCCAGGCTATCCCCACGACCGATCCGCAACATCACAGCATAAACATAGAACATCAACGTGAAAATCACGTTCGCAAATCCGTCTAACCGGGCTATAGCAGTTAGACCGGATTTACCGATCGAGTGACATTCACGGTCGCAGATATAATGTAAATACTGTGAAATAATGTGTTTGAAATATCCGATCGATCAAAAATTAACAAGTGGGCCCTCAATCAAAACTGTAGCACTCACAGAAAACCTGGGCCCAATTTTAATATTCCAAAACCCATATTTTCAACTCAGAGACACACTGGAAAAATTTGGGGGGGTGAACAGTAAATTCCGCGGCGGAAGCGCCGCACGAGGTGGGGTTTCGCGGCGCTTCCGCGGCGGAATAGTGAGATCATGGCACCAATTTTTTTCAGCATGATTAAAATTCCCTGCACATCACTCTGAGACAACCAGAAAAATTTTTGGACTCAAAAAAAATTCGACAGAAACTGATGTGCATGAAATACGTGTTTTCGGGATTTTGTTCGATTGGAAACGTAAAACACATTACACAAAAGCTAGACGAAGTTAATGGCGAGGCTCTGATACCACTGTAAGTGCACGGCGGCGCCCCGGCCGTCGACCCGACGGTCAAACGCGGAAACGGTGGTAAACTTAAAATTTTGCGGACTTTGCAAACCGGCACCACCGCGCACTAAACCCCGGATCGTTACCATTAAACTAGTCTAGCTAACTAACAAGATAGTGAGTTAGAGATATACCGACGATCCAAGTCCTCCGGTCTTCATCTCCACTCCGATCTCCTCGCGGGATCTCCGTCCGTCTCCTCCTCGTCGGAAAGGGCACCACGAAGCCGGGTACTTTTACGGGCTCCCACCTCAATACCGAGGCAACTCGCGCATGAAGCCGGCTACTCGACATGCTCAAGATATGCTGTAGGGAGGGAATGTAGAATGTATGTCTCACTTTGGGGTTGGTTGCCATTTGTGGATGATGGAGGAATGGTGTATAGAAAATTGGTGCTTTCAATTTTCTAGCAATGGAATGAGATGAAGAATGATATGCACAAAAATGAATCACTCTCATTTTCTTTCTCTCTTTTCTTTTTCTTCTTCTCTCTTTTCTTTTTCTCATCTCTTTTCTTTTTCTTCAACCATTTCATCAAGTAAGAGCAAGAGGGTGGAGGAATGAATATGATGCATAAACATGAAGGGAGGTGAGTGTAGGAAAAGTAGAAAGGTGACCACATCCAAGAACATAATCATCACTAAACTCTCCATCAACCTCAAATCCATTTCAAATCCTTTCTCTTCACAATAAATGCAAGAAAAGGTGCAAAAGAAAAGATGCTCTCATAATAAAACCTTTTTCAAGAAAACCCCTCCACAAATGTTATTTGCACAAATGCAAATAACCCCCTCCATCGGAAAAGTCCGGCCGGGAAAGAACAAAGGAAAACCGGCCGGAACGGAAAGCAAAATGGCAACCCTAGAAAACTGGTCCCGTAATAAATTACAGGAAAACCCCATACTGTGCATACACACCCGCATTTGTATTCCGTCCGGATACAAATGCAATGAGACAGAATCTACACTGTACTATACTAGGATCCGGCTTAAACCAAAGCCGGCTAGTAAAATCCGTTCGATCCTGATCCGTGCAATACCGCACGTATCTGATCGAACCCTGCCATATAACCATACGGCCACTAGTACAAACTGTCCGATCCTGATCCGTGCAATACCGCACGTATCTGATCGGACCCTGCCATATCTCCATACGGCCTCTACAGCGTTTCGCCCGAAAGCTTGAGTAACTGAAAGTGTGGTGGACTCTAAAGACTCGTCAATACTATGGCTGTGGATTTAACCACTAGCACGTCAGAGGTATAAGCCAATACGTGACGGGCCACCAGCTATTGACCAAAAGGGACGTCGATGAGGAAGCTCACCCCGACACCCAACTGAGCCTGTCAGTGACAATATCCGTGCAGTCCGGTCCGTTCGTCTATGAGTATCGCATGGCGGGCCTAGGGGGTTGGTAAAAGTCAGACCCCCAAAAGCGGTACAAGTCGTGTCGGAGTGTAGCCCAGAACACCCTGAGATACTACTGGAATACCTACCAGTAAATCTCCTGCCTTGGCCAAGGTCTTTGTGTAATGGCTCTCCTAGACACAGCGCGACCTCACCCCCAATACCGGGAGAGACGAACCCCCGAAGATCCGCTCACTGCCTCCATGTGGCTCGGGACTGTACCCAACTAAAACCTGTTCGCACGACTCCTTTGAGCCGTGGTAGGGTAGTAATCAAAGTACAGTGGGAACTCACACGAGACAAATGACGATCCCCAGGTCGATGAACTAACCTGTACACATGTCACCTGGGAACTGCTATCTGACGTCAGGTATAAGACCAACTAGCATGTTCCCGGCGAGTCCTGTCCGGTGTACTCATAACCCAATGAGCACCTGTATACATCTTAGGTGAACCAACTGACACCAGTGGCTTGTGAGACCGGCCACCGCCCCTCGTCGGGGTCTCGACTGTATACACTAGTCTACTCTGGAGTATCGATGCCCTGTCTCGAAACTCCCACGACTAGGGACCTTTTAAGGATGTGCTTATAGACTACCAGCTCCCACGTATATGATCGCCCTCATACTGCCGGTAGTCAAGCAAGAATCCTAGGGGCTCTATCAACGTGCAATAGCGACATGTCGGGTCACCTAAAGCAGTGCACGATGATAAAGGTAAACCAGATAGCATACTATCATCTCGAGTAAGACTGTCCTACCGGGATAGGTCCTCCCTCAATCATTGCAATCACGTGCCTGTGATCCAATAATTGACTCTGAGGGCACTATCTCCAACAGTTTAACTCTGATATAAAACAGAAGGACATATTTCTTTTCTCTTTGATAGAGGATCTGTAAAGTGCACATCTCCCCATGAAGTTGAGAATTTAATTCTCAATGGGTTGAGATCCTGCCATGCAGATCCAAAGCATAGAGAGGGAATGGAAGCACGAGAATTTAATTCTCACAGAACTATAGGAATTTAATTCCTTTAAAATAAAATTAGGGCTTGACCCTGTGTTATGGGAATTTAATTCCTTCAGAACAAAAAGAAACAGGGTTTAACCCTAATTAAGAACTTAGTTCTGTTGAAACAACGGGAATTTAATTCCCTTAATCATAATTCTTTAACAGAGAGTGGGAGTTTAATTCCTTAAAGCTTTTATTAGGGTTTAACCCTATTCAGTTCTTCACATATATGAGGAATTTAATTCCTACAGAAAATTCAGAGTCCAACTCTATTCCAGAATATAAATCTTCAAAAGGAAGTAGGAATTTAATTCCTCTGAAATTATTGTCAGGGTTCAACCCTACGAGGAATTTAATTCCTGAAAAAGATTAACAGATCTTCTAAACAATATACATAGAGGCAGGGTCACGTGTCACCACGTGACCTCCCCAAAAGATCTACAGAAAGCCCCTTTGAGGCAGTGCCTTACGTGACCCACGTGACCCTTGACAGAAGCTTTAACACACAAGCGTTTGAATGCCCGTCACGTGATGGCACGTGATGCTCTAAAAGATGCAATAGTCTCAGAAGAACAAATGAAGGGAGGGCGCTCTCACGTGTTTCCACGTGACCCCTCTTGCCTTAGTGTTTAACACTAAATTGGAACCCCTGAATTCAGTGTTAAAACATTGTTTGGCCTTAGTGTTCAACACTAAGCAAAGAACTTTATTTGAAGTGTTCAACACTGATTACCTTAGTGTTCAATACTAGTTTGGGATTTCTGTTGCCAGTGTTTAACACTGGTTTGTTTTAGTGTTCAACACTAATCTGAAAGCCTTGTTGCTGATGTTTAACACCAACTATCTTTTAGTGTTAAAACACTAACTTATCAATCTCATTCCCAGTGTTCAACACTGATTGGTCTTTAGTGTTTAACACCAGGCATTGGTCCAATTGGCTAAATGGATAGAGGCAAAGCCTCTCCTTCAATGGACCAACAAGAAGCCAATATCCCAGACCTGATTGGACTTAGCCCAAGATGGCCATAAGTCCTCAATTCGTAATTAACTGGGCTAATGGGCTCATAACATAATTAATTGGTCTTGATCCCAAATTGGGCCAAAGACTATTTAATCCACTCCAGTTCCAGGGTACATCTCTTCACTCCTTTGATACTTGGCGTTGTAATCCCTCAACGTCTTCAAAGAGGTGACGGGTCCCGATGACCACGCATTGATACGGACTATGGGGTCCTTAAACCCATGGACTACGATGTCCTTAACCTTGACCGAGATGTCTTAAAACTAACAACGGACTGTGGGGTCCTTAAACCCATGGACTACGACGTCCTTAACCTTGACCGAGATGTCTTAAAACTAACAACGGACTGTGGGGTCCTTAAACCCATGGACTACGAAGTCCTTAACCTTGACCGAGATGTCTTAAAACTAACAATGGACCGCAATGTCCTTAAACTACCCATGGACCGCAATGTCCTTAAACTAGCAATGGACCACCATGTCCCTAAACTGGAACCATAGAGCCACGCATGCTCTTTTGCCGGATCTAAACGATCCCGTTTAAGTTGATCTTAGCCTCAAAGATGGCTAACGTATCCTTAAACCTTCAAACAGACTGGACTATGAATCTCCCCCAATTAACTCTGGTTCGAGGGTACATCTCTGAACTCCTCTGACATCTGTCGTTGTAATCCTTCAACGTCGTCAGAGAGGTGACGGGTCCCGACGACCATACATACGATGGACCACTATGTCCCTAAACTGGAACAATGGAGCCCAAATGCTCTTTTGTCGGATCTAAACGATCCTGTTAAGCTGATCTTAGTCTCAAGTTAGACTAACGTATCCTTAACAAACGTTTGAGTTGATCTTAGCCTCAAGTATGGCTAACGTATCCTCAAACCAAACCCTCAAACCCAAATCTAAGATAACACGGATTTGGACTAGTCCACGCCCTACGGGCGACGACATAACTCGGTCTCCGTAAACAATCCACGGGCAACAAAACATAAAATAAATACACACGACACGAAGTGACCATCTGGAGAAGGAGAAAGTTGTTACCGCAATGCGGTAGCGTAATTAACTGCAGGGGCTTGCGCCTGCAGGGAAGAGCGTCCCCACAATAAAAAAACCCCCTCAAACGAGGGGGAATCTGACGAAGTCTGCTACATCGGCCGCATCCGTTTAAACCTTCGATACATGGTGCCATAAATCAACTTGGCATCTTCGGAGAGGTGGACGGATAGCACCAATTAGCATCTGCCCCGAATTTCAGGCAAGACGTCATGTCGCGCCGTCTTTCGGAGGGGAACAGATTCTGGCACGCCCGGTGGGACCTTTTCCTCTTTCCACTCCACACTTCGTGTGTCGTGATTCGCGAACCAATCGCGGTTCGCTAATGGCTGCCCTTGGGTTTCAAGATACTAAGAACTGGCGTCTTGCTTATTGCAGAAAGCAAAGGATCGATGGCTTCTACTTCTGTGAAATTCTCCAACTGCTCAGACTGCAATTGCGACCAACGCTTTGCCTCGCCAGGAGGTATAGCCTACGGACCCCAAGCTGCTTCGTTATTCACAATGCCGGTGGACCAGGTGACTCAGGCCACTACCGGATTGTTCTTTGGGACTATGCTCCCACCAACAAGCTTCGCGGCGCCGGTGCTGACAAAGGAAGCTCCCAAGAAGTCGGTCTTTGATCGTCTTATCCCTGCCGCGGCTCCTCTCAACGGGTCGCCCAACATCAGCGCCTCGGTCTTCTCTAGATTGGGCCAGAAATCCTGTGGACCCATCATGGGGCCTACAATCCTAGAGAAGGCTGCTTCTAAGAAAGTGGCCGCTCCTGCTCCCGAAATCGCCAAGGCGGCTTCTCCGGCCAAAAAGTCGATCTTTACAAGATTGACGGCTTCAGCTCCCGCTCCTGCTACCCAAAGGACATCGATCTTTGACAGGCTAACACCAACAACGACCCCCCACCTACACAGGGGGCAAGACGAAGCCATTCTCACCGCTGAACCAACGCCGTCCGCTCGACACGCTCGACGTCGCCATTGGCGCCAAGTAAGGAAGGCTGGGGGCAACTCCCCCTCCGGGCTAACTCCATCAGCCCCGATGGCAGAAGTTAATGCTGCTGTTCCAACTGGGAACAGCTTCGAGATGCTAAATAAGGTGCGAAGGAATTCTCCTACTGCAGTGCTAAAGAGGTCTCCTCCCCCACTAAAAAAGGTTGTGGAAATAAAATCAGAACAGCCCCGATCCCCTCAACGGCTGTCTTCCAAAATCTATAAGGTTTGGCGGCAGGCCCGAGACTCGATGATCGATCCAAACTTCTCCCGCCAGCACAAGAAGCTGAAAATCCAACCGAAAGCCGGTCACCAGGCTAAACCACGAAAGGCTGTCGGGACGCCCACCTCAACGGCCCATTCCACCTCCACTGCTCATAAAAGGAGGAAGCCAGAGAAGATCCCCCAGCCTGCAACGACAGCTAAAAGCACTGAGCCCAGACGTCCTAAGTCTGGGGGCATGGTGGTGCACACTGTTTATATGGCTTCTGGAAAGGAGGAAAGCCGCACTTCTAGGGCCACCGACCGCTAACCCGATCCGTGACGAAAGCCCAGGAGCAACAACAAAAGCTTCAGGAAATGATGAATGCCATGGCCGCACTTACCGGGCCAAAAGAAAACCCAGAAACGTCCTCAGACGCATGCCAGGAGGAAGAAACCGACGCGGAATTCCTTCGCCGGATATTGGAGAAGAAGGACAAAGAGACTGCTGAACAAGCAGCCAACATACAGCGTATGGGCCTTCTCTTCCAAGATATGATAGGAATGATGATCCAGCAGGACCTACCCGCTGAGGATCCCCCAATCGTTCTTGAAGACGACCGAGGAGAAACGTCAAATCCACCACCGGCCCTCTCAACGGCCAAAGAGGAGACAATCTCTAGAGCTGATTTGGTCGACTATATAGCCCAGCAAATCCGGGTTCATTATGCGACTGAGGCAGCTGGTCAAGTCGTAAAGACGGGCCGGCCGTATCCAAGCTGGTATGACCAAATCAAATACCCGCCGGGCTATACAATACCAAAATTCCACGTGTATAAGGGGACCGGCAATCCCCATCAACATGTTGCCCAGTTCCGGGCCCTTTGCGGTAACACCGGCGGTGATGATAAACTGTTGCTTCGCCAGTTCATGGGCAGCTTATCAGAAACAGCGTTCGAATGGTATTCGGAACTCCCGAACGATTCTATCAAGACGTTTGCTGAAATGGAGCTGCTATTCACTCAGCGATTCGCAAGCGCCAGCGAACGCACTCCAATAACAGCACTGATTAACGCCAGGGTAAAACCAGGCGAAACCTGGGACCAGTATGCTATACGCTGGCGGAATTTGTGGTCGAGATGCGAACAACGCATTGAGGAAGCACCCGCAGTGGGCATGTTCGTGGGAACCCTAGACCCTCACGCAACTATCTCCCAGTTTATGATGTTCTTTAAGCCAACCACATTCCAGGCTTTAATCAACAAGTTGGCTCAGATGGACCAGATGGGTCATAGACCACCTCCCCCGAAGTCGGAACCTCGGAATGACAAGGGTAAAGGAAGGGCAGCCTTCGTCGTGAATGCCCAGCAGCAACCTAATGCCCCGAAGCCGGCAGATCAATTGGAAGAGAGATGCCGGTATTATAATGAGAAGATGAAGCGTCCCTACTCGTTCCCACGAGACAAGACGAAACGGTTATTCGAGCTGGCAGTACGCAACAGACTTATAAATCTACCAAATCCAAGGCGACCGCCGCAACCCACTGAGGTGAATAACCCTAACTATTGCCATTACCATCAAACGGTAAGTCATCCGATTGAAGATTGCTTCGTCTTCAAAGGATGGATTGAAGATCAATACCTCCAGGGGAAGTTTGTACTGTCCGAAAAGTGGAAGGTGAACCCACCACAACCGCATACTCCTAAGAAAGCAGATACACCGGGGGAAACTTGCTCCTTTATTGAAGAAGCTCCATGGGAGGTCGTGCTATCAACTAAAACCAAAAGAATGCTGAGAGACCTTCATGCGTGCCCTGCGATCGAATGGAAGGACCCTCTTGAACCTCAAATTATCGAAGGGATGTTGAAGCCCCGCCCAACTACGAAGACTCGCGATAAGGGCCCAAATACTCACGCCCAACCGTCAGAATCTTCGAAGAAAAAGAAGAAGAAATCCAAGAAGCCCGTGAAGCTTGGAGACGAGCACACGAACTTGCAGAAGCAAATCGACGCGCTGGAAGAGTACAATCAAAAGGCGCGAACTCATGTCACACTGCAAGAGTTCTTCAACCACATCTTTCAAGAGGGAGATGATGGAGAGAGCTCGTCGGATGAATCCGAAGGATATGTGGCGAGTTGTAACGTAATCTCCCACTCGTTTACCGATGATGAAAAAACTCCTGGCGCTAAGAAGCTGGAGATAGAGCCTGAACCAGAGCGTGCGTGGCCAACAGATGAAATGATCAATGCCTTTCTAGACGAGATTCGTCTAAAGAGTAAAGCGGATCAGGAGCGTGAGATGGCCGCATCGGAAAGAGCCAAATGCAGGCGACTGAACGAAAGAGTTGAACTACCCCCGCCAGATCGAAAGGCATCCGAAGTAGACAAGAAGATATTCAAGACGAGGAAAAGGTTTGCCAAAGCCATGTCAATGGGAATGAAGCTACCACCCTCGGAAGGAAACACGCTCGATGGGGTGGAGAGGCACCCTGATTATTGCGCATATCATCAGAAAATTTCACACCCCATGGAGGAGTGCGACGCCTTTAAGATATGGTGGCAAGGATATGTTGCTCATCGGCAACATTTTAAGCGCATGAAACGCAAGATCCGTCTGGAACGAAGAAGTACTGTCGATGGGCACAACAGAACTACTGGCAACTGTTACATGGTTAACGCCGGAGGGTTACAAATTCTCACCTTTGGGAGCGACTCTGATGAAGAAATGGCTCTGGGCCCTCTCTTTAAAGAATCCGTTTTAGGGAAAGAGGAGAGATCGGAGGCCTGCGAGAACATTCAGCTGCGCAATCGCACACTCCCAGAAAAGAATCTCGGGCCCGCGAGTAGAAAAGATCAGGGAAAGAAAAAGGTCACTGAGGATATCACTTTAGATGACCAGGTCATGAAAGAACTGACTACCAAAGACCCTCCCAGGAAGGGTAAGGTGGACTACAATATCCTAGTGCACCTAAGGAAGCTACCTTCTCAGCTTAGCATTCTTGATGCCCTCCTATTATCAAAAGAAGCGCGAGACTCACTAATTAAGGCGTTACAAGAACCTGAGCAGTTCCAAGCCTTCCTCGCCACTGAAAGGATGAAGGATGAACTGGAGGAAGTGCATACGGCCGACATCACTTTTGGTGACGAAGACCTCCTTCTCGGGACGTGCGACCACAACCGTCCCCTATATGTCTCTGGATACTGCCATGATATCAAGATAGGCAAGATCCTGGTGGATAATGGATCCTCCGTCAATCTCCTTAATGTTCGAGTGTTGAAGGAAATCTGCATGAGTGTGCAACACCTCGCTCGTGACAAAATTACTATCTCCGGTTTCGATTCACAATCGTCACGGACTCTCGGATCCGTGATACTAACATTACGCTTTGGACTTCTCGTCACAGACATCAAATTCCATGTCATTGACGCCAAGACCTGCTACAACGCCTTGCTCGGTCGTCCTTGGCTACACGAGTACAACATCATCCCTTCTACACAACATCAGTGTATGAAGTACTTTAAGGATGGTTTCGAGTATACCGTAACAGGTGAGTTGAACCCATTTTCCGTGAACGAAGTCCGTAAATACGAAGATGCGAAGTACTTTTTGCCAGATTTCGAGGATACAGAAAGGTGTCGCAACCCGGAGAACAAAGCCGCCGCCGCCATCCCTGTTTTGGGGAGCGATACCGAAGAAGAGGAAGAGATAGTTTATGCAGGGCCATCTCAACGCAACAACCTGGGGACGTCCGCCCCCATGTTGGTCTTCGGAAGTGATTCAGAAGATGAGGTTAATGCCGTGTTCTCCAATCGGCTGTCAATACAAGCACCCCCTAGCGATGACCATAGTTTGCAAATCACCATGGTACCGCGAGAACACTACAAGGATCTCGACACACTTCAAGCGCACAATGTGCAGGACCTGTAAACATTTTACGTCCCTCCCAGGCAAAGGGGTGAGAAGGTGATCCTATTCTACCGATCCTCAGAGTCGAAAGTAGAGAAAGAGATCTGGCATGGCGCGGATGCTACACTCGACAAGCTCCAACCCATCTGTTTGCCCAGATACTATACAAATGGATTAAAGAGGCTATTGAAGCGCCAAGGAGTACCCTTAAAATAGACTGTTCGGCAGGCTCGGTTCTACAACAGGATTTGGGATGTCCCTGGGACTCAACACAAATTGCCCAACAGGAAAATGGAAACACTTGGGCTTGGATACGCGAGAACCGGAAAACGGGAACGGGCCCACAGTAGCTACGCTATATATACCTTTGATGAAGAAGAGGACCCCTGTCAGGAGATGCCAACCCCTCATCAAAACTAGACCCCGCGATTGAAGTGCCGAGTCCGTCGTTTGAAGAACGAATGGACAAGCCTATCAGGAAACTGGGTCAGAAAGCTAGGGAAGACCACAACCGCGAGATGGCCATCTACGAGAAGGCCAGGACGCAACGTCTATTTCAACAGGCTGCAAAAGACAAAGATGCTCATCCTTGTCAACCCGTTGTACGAAAGGCCCGACGCAGAGACGGAAATAAATCAAGAAGCGGAAAGAGGAGCCGACAACAACGATGCAGGATTAGAGGGTTACGTGATCGGGTATTGCGCGGCTCGGATTTGTCCCTCATGAAGAAGATGAGTCGAGCGTACTCCTTCCCCCGAGACAAGACGGAGAGGTTACTCAAGCTCGCTTTAAAACATCAAATGATCGCGCTTCCAGGGTCTAGACACCCTGAGCAAGCTAACAAGGCTTCTCATCTGAGCTATTGCTCTTATCATCGAGCCATAGGACATCCTACCGAAAACTGCTTCACCTTCAAGAATTGGGTCGTGGACCAGTACCAACAGGGCAGATTCGCTTTATCCAACGGATGGAGGGTAATGCCGCCACAAAAGCACGAACCCAAGGCCGCAAGAGCAGAACCGGATCCACCTCAGTCCTGGGAGCGGATTCGCAACTGTTATATGATTATGTTATTAAAAGAAGAGCTTGAGAACATGGATGACCTTCCCTGGTGCTTTGAGAACAGCAATGATGAGGTGATCTCAGAATTTCCGCCAGCTCCGAAAGAACTGGAATATGGTATACATACTACTGCAGATAACCTCAAGAAGATTGAGTTGGGATCGGCAGATGACCCGCGACCGACATTTGTCAGCGAGCTGCTATCTGAAGAAAGGGTGGCTGCGTTAAAGAACGTGCTTCTACGGCATAAAGAATGCTTCGCGTGGAACTACTCCGAGATGCCAGGATTAGATCCGGAGATTGCTGTGCATAAATTAGCAATATCCCCAGATATCAAGCCAGTCAAGCAGGCGCCAAGAAGGATGCAACTCGAGCTTGAGATGAGCATCAACGCCGAAGTCAAGAAGCTGATCGATTCTGGATTTATCCAAGAAGTCCAATATCCCGATTGGATCGCCAATATCGTCCCGGTAATGAAGAAGAATGGGACGGTACGCATATGCGTGGATTTCAGGGATCTCAATAAAGCCTGTCCAAAGGACGATTTCCCGGTGCCGGTAACCGAGCTAATGATAGATAACACGTCCACTCACGAGGTTTTCTCCTTTATGGACGGTTCATCAGGGTACAATCAGATAAAGATGCATCCCGAAGACCAGAAGCACACCGCTTTCCGGACCCCTTTGGGTATATTCTACTACAGGGTTATGCCCTTTGGTCTAAAGAACGCCGGCGCTACCTATCAAAGGGCCATGACAAAGATCTTCGACGATCTCATACATGACATCGTCGAGTGCTATATCGATGACCTTGTAGTGAAGAGCATGTCATACGAAGAGCATTTAAAGCATCTGGAGACTGTATTTCAACGCCTTCGGCAATATAATTTGAAGATGAATCCCCTCAAATGCGCGTTTGGAGTCTCCTCGGGTAAATTCCTGGGATTCATCATCCGACATCGAGGTATCGAAATAGATCCATCTAAGATCAAGGCGATCATGGAAATGCCTCCGCCAAGAACCCTCAAACAGTTGCGGTCTCTCCAAGGGAAGCTCGCATACATCCGGCGGTTTATCGCTAATCTTTCAGGCAAATGCCGTCCTTACAGCCACCTGATGAAAAAGGGAACTCCATTCGTTTGGGATCACAAATGCCAAGGTGCACTAGACGAGATCAAGCAGTACCTGCAGAGCCCTCCGGTGTTGGCTGCGCCGGTCAAGGGAAAACCCCTCATTCTTTATACAACCGCCCTCGAAGGTTCCTTAGGCGCATTATGGGCACAAGAGAACGATCAGGGGAAAGAGAGAGCACTCTACTACTTAAGTCGAGTTCTACTGGGGGAAGAAAGCAACTACTCTCCCATTGAAAAACATTGCTTGGCGTTAATCTTCGCGATAACAAAGCTCAGGCACTATGCGTTGGCACATGAAGTCCGTCTCATCTCGAAGGTGGACCCTTTTAAATATCTGATGTCAAAGGCTATATTGACGGGTCGACTCGCTAAATGGGCTCTACTCCTGATGGAGTTCTCAATAACGTATCGACCTCTTAAGGCAGTGAAAGGCTAGGCCATCGCCGACTTCCTCGCTGAGCATCCAGTACCTGCCGGTTCTCCTCTGAACTGCGATTTGCCGGACGAGCATGCATTTGATGCGATTGGCGGCGGTAGTACCCGATGGGAACTCTATTTCGATGGAGCGTCCTCCGTAAAGAAACGGAAACAAGGTATCCCAATGATCAAATCGGGGGTAGGCCTCATCTTCGTAACTCCACAAGGAGGGATAATGCGCTTCGCCTTCTCCTTAACAGAGCCGAGGACAAACAATGAAGCTGAATACGAAGCTCTGATAGCAGGCCTCGAGATCGCCATCGACATGGGAATTGAAGACCTCCTTATATACGGGGATTCTCAATTGGTCGTTAGTCAAGTAAATGGTGACTACCAAACGTGCAAACCGGAGTTAGTGAAGTACGGCGAAAAGGTGCAACAACTATTGACCCAAATTCCCTCCTATACTTTGGAGAACATACCGCGCGCGGAAAACAGCAAAGCAGACGCGTTGGCCAAACTTGCTAAAAAGCTGGCTGACGAAAACCTCGATGATGTAAGAATCGTGGTACAAAGCCGTCGGGTGCTCGTCCCAACGGAAATATCTCCGGAATCATCCGAAGAAAAGGAAATGACTGAGCGAACGGCTCTGCAAATAAAAGAGCCGGAAAAGGCCGAGGATTGGAGGGAAGTCTTCATAGACTACTTTAAGTCCCACCGAATGCCCGAAGAAGCGTCCTCAAGACATCAGCTCATGAAACGAGCTCTATCTTTCGCTTTCGTCAACGATACTCTATACAAGAGATCGTTTGATTCTCTATGGCTGAGATGCTTAGGACCTGACGAAGCAGAAAGAGTCGTTCAAGAAGTTCACGACGGACTTTGCGGTTCTCACCAAGCAGGCCCAAAGATGAAGTTAAAAATTAAACGGATGGGTTACTACTGGCCCACGATGATCCAGGACTGCCTCGAGTATGCGAAGCAATGCCACTCATGCCAGATTCATGGAGACTTTATCCACCAACATCCGAATCCACTACACCCAACGGTGGCTAGCTGGCTATTCGAAATGTGGGGGACTGACATAGTCGGCCCCATCGAGCCAGCATCGTCCCGGGGACATCGTTTTATCCTGGCGACAACTGACTACTTCTCCAAATGGGCAGAAGCAGTACCACTGAGGGAAGTGAAAACGGAGAATATCCTCCACTTCTTCAAGACGCACGTCATCTATCGGTTTGGAACCCCACGGCGGATTATCTCCGATAATGGGCCAGCCTACAGAAGCCATAAGATTAGCCGCTTCGCGCAGCAGCACAATATAGACTGGAGATATTCTTCAGTTTACAACCCACGAGCTAACGGTCTGGCCGAGGCCTTCAATAAGACCTTGACGAAGATCATAAAAAAGACCGTTTCCCGGAATAAGAGAGACTGGCACGAGAGGCTGCAAGAGGCCCTTTGGGCCTATCGAACTACATTCAAGACGGCCACGAACACAACGCCGTACACGTTGGTATTTGGGACGGAAGCAGTGCTCCCCCTCGAGATAGAGTTACCCTCTCTACGAGTGGCAGTCCACTACGAGCGGACGGACGAAGAAAATGCTCACCTTCGGCTTGAGGAACTTGATGCCCTCGATGAAACCCGGCTCATAGCGCAACAAAATCTAGAGGCCTACAAAGCAAAGATGACGCGCTCGTATGAAAGATTGACCAGGATGAGGACATTCCGCCAAGGCGAACTCGTACTAGTGGTCAAAAGACCTATGATCCCCAATCGTGCCAAGCGGGAATATTTGAGCAAACTATGAAGGCCCGTACATCATAGACAAGGTCTACCAGGGTGGAGCCTATCTACTCATGGACATGCACGGTGAAAGGCCTTTCAGGCCAATAAACGGCCGCTTCTTAAAGAAATACTATGCTTAATGAGCCACAGCCTGGATCAATGATAGATGACGACGACTATGTCCGCTCGCTATCTTCCTAAGCTCAAACCTTATAAGCAGCAGCCGGCCTTCCCCTAATAACTGACTGAAATGTCCTTAAACTAACGACGGACCGAAACGTCCTTAAACTAACGACGGACCGAAATGTCCTTAAACTAACGACGGACCGAAACGTCCTTAAACTAACGACGGACCGAAATGTCCTTAAACTATCGATGGACCGAAATGTCCTTAAACTGTCGACGGACCGAAACGTCCTTAAACTAACGACGGACCGAAACGTCCTTAAACAATCGATGGACCGAAACGTCCTTAAACTAACGATGGACCGAAACGTCTCTAAAACTACTACCGCAGCATCTTTAGGCCGACGAGATAAAAAAAAAGAAAAAAATATATTAAAAAAATATATAAAATAAAAAAAACGGTATGTCCATAAGCAAAATAGGCACGGATGAAAACCCGAAAGGGCTCCGTGAGTAAAAACAGCAGGCCGGCCGGCAAGTGTTCGTGAAAACCCGAAAGGGCGCGACCTTGTAAAAAAAAAGAATAATAAAAAAAAAACGGTATGTCCACAAGCAAAATGGGCACGGATGAAAACCCGACAGGGCTCCGTGAGTAAAAATAGCAGGACTACCGGCAAGTGTTTGTGAAAACCAGAAAGGGCGCAACCTCGTTAAAAGACACTTATAGGGTCCTCTCGACCTTGTAAGGAGAAACCACCTGCGTGAGATCCTTACGACTCACAAAGGAGCAACACACTTAGGGATCCTCACGATTCCTAAGGAGAAAACGCACTTGCGAGATCCTTAGGACTCGTAAGGAGAATTCTCTTATGGGACCCTCACGGCTCATGAGATTTGAAAGTCTTAAGTTACAGAAACCTAAACCTGTTCTTAAGCAAATCCTCCACAACCTTCGATATTGCCCTACAACGGGCTCAATACTGACCCTTGTATACAACCCACGGGCGCGAATAAACATTTCCCCAGCAAAGTCCCACCCGTGACTAGGGATATGTCCATATGATGAGCAACCCTTGTAGGTCCTCTCGACCCATAAGGAGAAAGCCCTCTTGTAGGATCCTTACGACTTGCAGGGGAACATACACTTAGGAATACTCACGATTCTTAAGGAGAAAAGACACCTACAAGATCCTCACGACTTGTGGGGAGAAATACTTTTGTGAGACCCTTACGGCTCATGAAGTCAAAAGCCTTGGTCGACAGGACCCTTAACCCTGTTTGCCAAGCCACCTTTGTTCAACATCGACAGAGGCAAATGATGATTCGCTCCTGGCAATATTCCAGTTGTAGCAGTGCTGATGCCGAAATCGGTGCCTAAAATCCAAGCTTGCGGCGAAAAAGCTAGTAAGCCACACATGCCTACGAAATAGCCGAAATGATGGGGCAACTTGCAATAAAAAGCGGCAAGTAAAAATGAAGGCGTGAAAAATAGTCGAAATGATGGGGAAACTCGCAATAAAAAGCAGCGAGTAGAGAATAAATAAATAGCCGAAATGATTGGGCACCGCGAAAAATAGCCGAAATGATGGGGCAATCGCGACCTTCGCGATATAAAAGCTGAAACGATAGAGCATCGCGGAAAAAGAAATAAAATAAAAATAAAATTTATGCCCTACAGGTGATGTTCCATCACACCCTGTCCACAATCCAAGGGCGCAAACAAGAAGGGAACATACTTCCCCCCCCAGGTTTCACCCAAGAAAGAAGCTAAGTCTCGACGGGCCACAAGCGACCTAGAGACCATCCCAACATTCGTCCCGTAACGACGGACACAACTTCAAGCTAAGCGGAACAGCGGCAACTCCCAGTTCCATGGCTCGGTGGTATACATATCGCCAACAGCCAAACCTCCATCCCGTGAAATGCGGATACAATCAGCAAAATTCCTGGTTACGTTGAACGCGAATAACGTCACTGTTTGACCCCGTGGAAAACGTCCAGAGCGGATCCTGGTCCTTGCAGAGCACGGCAGTGAACCCGTGTGAAGCATCCAGAGCGGAGCCTAGTCCTCGCCGAGCACGGCAGTGAACCCATGTGAAGCATCTAGTGCAAAATTCCTGGTTACGTGGAACGCGGATAACGTCACTCTTTGACCCCGTGGAAAACGTCCAGAGCGGATCCTGGTCCTCACAGAGCACGGCAGTGAACCCGTGTGAAGCATCCAGAGCGGAGCCTAGTCCCCGCCGAGCACGGCAGTGAACCCGTGTGAAGCATCTAGTGCAAAATTGCTGGTTACGTAGAACGCGGATAACGTCACTCTTTGACCCCGTGGAAAACGTCCAGAGCGGATCCTGGTCCTCGCAGAGCACGGCAGTGAACCCGTGTGAAGCATCTAGAGTGGAGCCTAGTCCTCGCCGAGCACGGCAGTGAACCCGTGTGAAGCATCTAGTGCAAAATTCCTGGTTACGTGGAACGCGGATAACGTCACTCTTTGACCCCGTGGAAAACGTCCAGAGCGGAGCCTAGTCCTCGCCGAGCACAGCAGTGAACCCGTATGAAGCATCTAGTGCAAAATTCCTGGTTACGTGGAACACGGATAACGTCACTCTTTGACCCCGTGGAAAACGTCCAGAGCGGATCCTGGTCCTCGCAGAGCACGGCAGTGAACCCGTGTGAAGCATCCAGAGCGGAGCCTAGTCCTCGCCGAGCACGGCAGTGAACCCGGGTGAAGCATCTAGTGCAAAATTCCTGGTTACGTGGAACGCGGATAACGTCACTCTTTGACCCCGCGGAAAACGCCCAGAGCGGAGCCTGGTCCTCGCCAAGCACGGCAGTGAACCCGTGTGAAGCATCCAGAGCAAATATCGGACTGTTGAGTCCTTAAAATCCACGGACTATGATGTCCTTAACCTCGACCGTGATGTCTTAAAACTAACGATCAACCACCCCGATTCCCTACAGATTCTGCCTTGGTTTAAGGGTACATCTCTTCATTCCTTTGATACCTGGCGTTGTAATTCCTCAACGTCTTCAAAGAGGTGACGGGTCCCTGCAACCAAACATCGGACTGTGGAGTCCCTAAATCCACGGACTATGAGGTCCTTAACCTTGATCGTGATGTCTTAAAACTAACATCGGACTGTGGAGTCCCTAAATCCACGGACTATGAGGTCCTTAACCTTGACCGTGATGTCTTAAAACTAACATCGGACTGTGGAGTCCTTAAATCCACGGACTATGAGGTCCTTAACCTTGACCGTGATGTCTTAAAGCTAACATCAGACTATGGAGTCCTTAAATCCACGGACTATGAGGTCCTTAACCTTGACCGCGAAGTCTTTAAACTACAATACCTGGAGAAACCCCTGACTCCGTAAAACACGGACAAGGGTGACCACATCCAGCACTTACAAGTCCTCACGACCTGTAAGGAAGAAAAACTCTCTTGTGGGATCCTTACGACTCTCAAGAGAAAACCCTCTTAAGAATCCTCACGATTCTTAAGAAGAACTTACACCTATGGGATCCTCTCGACCTGTAGGGAGAAAAACTCTTTATGAGACCCTCGTGGCTCATAAAATGCAAAAACCTTAGGAAGCAGATCCTAACCCCGAATCCTAAGCCATCGCTGTCCTGCAAGGAGATCAAGATAGAATATCCGCAGAATACATTCAATAAAAAGGGGATACACCATTGAGAGGAAAAATGTATCTTTTATTCATAAACCAAAATAGATACAAAGTACAATTTATGAAAGAAACAAAAAAGAGAGAGATACTCTCATTCATGAGTATGTACAAAAAAGGGAGAAAAGATACAAGTCCTCAAGCCGGCGGGCGGTGCAATAATTTTACCAGCTCATCGTTCTGTTGCTGAGCCACGGCTTCATGACGCAAGATCTCCAGAAGACGAGCCTCCGCCTGAGCTTGCTGAGCCTGATACGAAGCAAGCCGAGCTTCGAGCTCTTTCTCGGTGGCTTTATGAGCCTCGACCCTCTCGCGAGTGAACGTGGCAGCTTTATCGAGAGCCACCACCTCTTTTATGGACTCCTGGAGCACTCGCCAGAGTTCGTACGCTTTGTTGGCCTTGGCTGTGAGGCTGGCCTGAAGCTCGCTCAGCGCCTTAGAAGCCAATTCCCTCTCCGAGAACTTGCGGCCAAGCCTCTTCTCGCACGACGTCATGTTGGCCGTACATCGTGCTATCAGACCCCGCAACTCCGCTTTTGCAGCCACGGCTTCCGAGGAAAGTCGAGAACATTCAAGAGCGTACAAACAAGCCTCCACCTTCCTACAGAACTCCACCCAGACCCGCACCACCTCCTCGCTATGATAGGTGGCGAGAAAAGGAAGGGAGACGTTAGCTTCAGCGGCAAACGCTTCGGCTGTGGTCGCGCTACCAGCACGGAGCTCCTCGACGAAAGAAGATAGGGAGACAAGGCTCAATTGGGCCAAGCGTTCTGAAGCCCGCAAAGCGTAGGGGCCGGGCGGCATCACAATGCGCGATTCCAAAGCCATGGAGACTGGCAGGGCTGTTCAAATTTGGCAAATGTTAGTAAAACTCTTAAACGCAGAACGAACGGGAGTATAATAAAATGTCACTCACCGACAGTCATGCAAGTAGGAGCTGAAGGTTCCCCTGGCCCTTCAACGATCTCGACCTCATCGTCAGCTTCCAAAACTATAAGAGACATCAACGTCATTTCGCGAAATAGTAACAATGCTATGGTAAAAAAAAAATGGCGAATGACACTAACCTTGCCCAGAAGAAAGGACAATACGCTGAGGGAAGATCGCCTGCGGAGCCGCCATCTCCAATAAACGCTGAAATGACTGTCGAGGCGACAGATCCGCGATAGTGGCCGCCAAACCGCGCAATTCTGGGAAAGATAAAAGAGTTTAGACTATGAAAGGGTTGCTAAATTAAAACGCAGAGGGATACCTTCAACACTCCTCCCATTCTGAGCCGGGGGGATAGCAGCTTCAACGGTCTCCGCCGTGACCTCAGGCTCCAACAAAGGAAGAGTAGTCCCGACTACCTCTCTTCCAGCCTCTGGGCCGCCCTCAGTAAGAGTCATTGGGGCGGCGACCTCCAAAGGAGCCTCCCCCAAAGGGGCAAGCGCTCCCTGATCAAGAACCGCCGCTGGAGGTTCTACCATGAGAGGAGCAGCCTCATCAGCCCCCTCCACATCAAGCAAGGCTTCATTGAGAATTTCGGCGGGCTTTAGCTTTAATGGGCCAGTAGGGAGCTCCCCCAGCGTCGAAGATTCTGCACGATTCGGATAAGAATAATGATACATATGCACGGGCATAAATAATCGGAAAGACTACAAAAGAAGCACAACGTACCTATACGCAAAGAAGCCCTCAATATGGCTTCTTCAAGCCGCTGCTCCTTCTCAAGTAGGTAGGCTCGCCGGGGTTCAAGGGTAGACTCATGACCGCCGGTCCATAAAGAAAGTGCATCAGCTGCGTCTTCTGAAGCGGCCTGCTTCAAAGCCCTTTCCCCCCATTCCTCCAAAGGGCCGATAAATCGCCGCCGAATCCACGAAGGGTCTTCGTAAAAAATTACAGCGGGATAAGACTTCTTCGGAACCTTGGCGTTATGAGACGCGTCTTTTGAACGCCGTATGGCCTCAGCCAACTGTGCGGCCTCCTCATCAGCCGAACTCGGGAAAAGAAGTCCAGCGTCTGACTCTTGCAGGGCCAATGGTTCGTCTTCAAGGATAGGCTCAGACTCCGCCACAGAATCAAGCGGGGTGGTGGCCACTTTCTGTAGGGTTCCTAGGTACTCTTGTGAAGGTTCTTAAGGCATCAAACATGCCCGGATTAAATTTTAGACGTGCCGAACAACCCAAAGCCGGGATCTTTGCTAGATTATTAGGGTTTAATATGCAATAAGATAACTTTTATCTAAGTGTGGGGGATTACAACCTTTGTAGTCCGCTCCTTCACTTCACAAGCTCCGAGTAGAAGTCCCTTTGCCGCGATCCACGATCTCCCGGACTCATGAGAGGCTCCACGACTCGAACGATCCATTCTAGCTCGTCGTATTCCAAATCTCAGATGATCTACCTCGAGGTTGCTTCGACTCAAGCTTTCTCACTCTTAAAGAAGAGAACACACTAATCTCAAGGGCTAGATGAGATGAGGATGAGAGAGTAGTGATTTAGCTTTCTTTTTATATCATTTTCTCATAATCTTTCATCACATAAGAATTTTCAAGAGAGCTTCTTCTTTCAAGAGAGAAGAAGAAGATGATAATGGAAAAAGAATAATGATAATTCATTTTCTTTTGTGATGAATAGAAATATAAATATATGATTGAATTATTAACCATGGTCAAGGATGAATGGATGAGAATGTGTAGAGAAACAACTAGGGTTAGGGTTTGGTTAAGTTAAAAATGTGTCATCCAAAATATCTTTACAAATGACAAAAGAAAATTGCTTCTAGAAAGAACTTGAAGCAACTAAACCCAATCAAACCCTAACCTCAATTAATCATCTTTAAACATGTTTAACAATTAATCATATCATGTCACAATAATATATATCACATATATATTATATATTTGCAACAAAAGAAAATAATACAATTAACATATATCGCATATATATCAATGTATCATCCACTGAGAAAATGAAATAATAAAGTAAGCCTATATTAGTTAATATAATAATATATCATATATATTATTATATATTAAATCATCGAATCAACACTTGATCCGACGATCCGGCTATATCGAATATAACCGACTAATATATCATGTACCGATTCATCGAATCAACACTTGATCCGATGACCCGGTTCATATCCATATATCGCGAGAATCTAATACGGTATCCCATATCGCATTATTCTCGCTCCTGCGCATATCACATATGTGCCACTACTCTGTTTCGCCTGAGCCAAGAAACCTCTGTGTAGGACTCTAAAGAATCGTCAATACGCCGGTAGCAGGTGATGATCATATCAAACACCCACAAGCTGCAAGCGGTCAGCTAAACGTAACAGCCACCCAGGTATTGAGAGATCAGAAGATCAACAAGCTAGCCTGTGCGTTCTCCTGTGAATCCGATCAGTAACACTCCCGTACAGTCCGGTCTGTTCGTCTGATATGTCGCATATCAAGTCTAGGGGTGGTATACGTCAGACCCCAGTAACCGATAAGTCGTGTCGATGTATGGCTCATAACGGGTCGAGAAACTACTAATAACACTTACCAGTAAATCTCTATATCAGCCCTGGCCAGGGACTTCCAGTTATAGCCAATCGAACACAGCACAACATCAACTCCCTATACCGGGAGAGACGAATCCCCTCCTATCGCTCATTGCCTCCATGTGATTCGGGACTGTACCCAAAAGCCACCGTTTTGCACGCCCTCTTGGACGTGGTAAGGTGGAAATCAAAGCACAGTGGGAATCACACAAGACTCTATGACGATCTCGGGTCTTTAGACTACCCTGTACCTGTGTCACCGGAGAACTGCCATCTGACGTGTGGTATATCACCATCTGGGAGTTCTCGGCGAGTCCGTCCAGTGTACCCAGTCTCCACTGAGCACCCGTACACCATCTATGATGTCTAACACCGATGGATATGGGATCATCCATCGCCCATCATATGGGTCAAGATGCGTATACGCTAGTCTACTCTGGTGTATCGATGCCCTGTCTCGATATACCCTCGACTAGGAACAGTTATAGGATGTACTCATCGACTACCGCGGCCCTACTAGTATGATCTCATCATAGTCCCAGTAGTCGAGTACAGATCCTAAGGGCTTTATCAACATGTGAGAGTAAAACAGTAAACCAATACAAGTCAACATGTTAAGATAAAGTGAAACCAAATAGCATACTATCATGAAGAGCAAGAAAGTCTTCTCTATATATAACCAAGCATCCATTATAATATACATCATATGTACAACAATAGCCTCTAGGGCATATACATAACTAACAATCTCCCACTTGCACTAAGGCCAGCTGCTGTAGTATCTCATACCTAGCATCCCGAATAATCTCTCAAACTGTATCTGGGGAATAACCTTCGTGAATGGATCCGCAGTATTGTCCTTCGTATCTACTCTCCTGACCTCGATCTCCCGGCGATCAACTATCTCCCTGATCAGGTGATACCGCCTCAGAATATGTCTGGACTTCTGATGGGACCTGGGTTCCTTGGCCAAAGCCACAGCTCCATTGTTATCGCAATACAGAGGTATTGGATGCTCAATGGATGGAACCACACCAAGTTCACTAATGAACTTCTTGATCCAGACAGCCTCTTTGGCAGCATCGTTGGCAGCGATGTATTCAGCCTCCATCGTTGAGTCTGCAACGGTATCCTGTTTGGAACTCTTCCAACATACCGCCCCTCCATTGAGGGTAAAGACAAAACCCGAATGCGACTTAGAGTCGTCCTTATCACTTTGGAAGCTGGAATCGGTAAAGGACTCCACCTGGAGTTCTCCATTACCATACACCAAGAACATCTCTTTAGTCCTTCGCAAGTACTTGAGAATGTTCTTCACTGCTGTCCAATGACTCTCTCCTGGATCTGCTTGATACCGACTCACTACACTTAGTGAGTATGCTACATCGGGTCTGGTACATAGCATCGCATACATGATAGAGCCTACTGCCGAAGCATAGGGTATCCCTTATATGCGAGCTCTCTCCAAATCAGTCTTGGGAGACATCTCTTTGGAGAGAGTGAGTCCAGAGATCGTGGGTTGGTTCCCACGCTTGGATTCTTCCATACTAAACCTCTTTAGTATGGTGTCAATGTACCTGGATTGGGACAATCCCAGTATCCTTTTAGATCTATCTCTATAGATCATAATTCCCAATATGCAGGAGGCATCACCTAGATCTTTCATTGAGAATCTCTGTGATAAGAAGAGCTTGACTGATTGCAGCATAGGAATATCATTTCCTATCAAGAGTATGTCATCCACGTACAATACGAGGAAGACTACCTTACCCTCTGCTACCTTCTTATAGATACAAGGTTCATCTATATTTTTGATGAAGTCAAACTCTTTGACTACAACATCAAAACAGATGTTCCAACTCCGCGATGCTTGCTTTAACCCATAAATGGATTTAAGCAGCTTGCACACCTTTCCGCTGCTCCCACTATCTACGAAGCCCTCTGGCTGAGTCATGTACACGCACTCTTCTAAATCACCGTTTAGAAAGGCGGTCTTAACATCCATTTGCCAGATTTCGTAGTCATGGTATGCAGCAATGGCAAGTAAGATCCGGATGGACTTAAGCATAGCCACTGGAGAAAAGGTTTCGTCATAATCCACACCTGGTCGTTGACGAAAACCCTTTGCTACAAGTCTAGCTTTGAAAGTCTCAACTTTTCCATCTACACCAAATTTTTTTTTAAAAATCCACTTGCTCCCAATGGGTTTTACCCCTTCAGGAGCATTTTCCAAAATCCATACTTTATTGGTGTACATGGATTCCATCTCAGATCGCATTGCATCCAGCCATTTCACAGAGTCACTACTCGTGATGGCCTGCTCGAAACTAGTCGGTTCATTATCATCCATGATGCAGTCCTCGCTTCCACCATCAATGAGAAAACCGTAGTATCTCTCAGGTGGATGAGAAACCCTACTAGATCGGCGGAGAGGCTGGGGTTCGTCGGGTACTACTGAATCCTCTGGTTCCTCTAAATCATCTGTTGTAGTTTGTTCTGCTGGAACCTCTTCCAGTTCTACCTCAATGCTACTAATTTCTTTTTCAAGAAATTCCTTTTCTAAAAAGGTGGCGTGCCGAGAAACAAACACCTTTTGTTCTTCGGTGTGGTAGAAGATATACCCTCGCGAATGTTTGGGATATCCAATAAACTTGCACAGAATAGACCTTGCGCCGAGTTTGTCCGGATTTTGTGTTTTCACATATGCCGGACAACCCCATATCCTAACATAATTAAGATATGGTCTCTTTCCTTTCCATATCTCATATGGAGTGGTTGGCACAGATTTGGTGGGAACCATATTCAATAGGTCTGCAGCTGTCTCCAGTGCATACCCCCAGAAGGAAATAGGTAACTCAGCTGTACTCATCATAGAGCGCACCATATCTAATAGGGTGCGATTCCTCCGCTCAGATACACCGTTGTGCTGTGGTGTATAAGGAGGAGTACGCTGAGAGAGAATCCCATTCTCTTTTAGATAATCTAGGAACTCACCGCTTAAGTATTCACCTCCTCGATCAGATCGAAGAATCTTAATACTTTTGCCCGTTTGATTCTCTACTTCATGCTTATATTCTCTGAATTTCTCAAAAGCTTCAGACTTGTGTTTCATCAGGAACACATATCCGAATCTTGAGAGATCGTCAGTGAATGTAATGAAGTAGGAAGAACCGTTCCTGGCATGCGTAGACATGGGACCGCATACATCACTATGTACTAGTCCTAAGAGTTCAGCAACTCTTTCTCCGTGTCCACTAAACGGAGCTTTGGTCATTTTTCCTTTGAGACATGAATGGCAAGTATCATAAGATGATAATTCGAACGGATTCAAATAACCATCCTTATGTAACTTAGCCAGTCGTGTCGCATTGATATGACCAAGTCTACAATGCCACAAGTAGGATTCGTTCATATCTGAACTTTTCCTCTTGTGTGTGTTTTGTATATTCAGGACTGTATTCTGATTTAGAATGAATATGCCATTATGTAACGAGCCTGATGCAATCAACTTTTGATCTAGGAATATGTTCATAACATTATCCTGTACTACAAAATTATATCCTTCTTTACTCAATAAAGAAACTGATATAATGTTGCACATCATGTTCGGTATATAATAGCACTCATTTAGAATCAGTGTATTACGACTTGGCAATACAAGGTGATATTCGCCAACTGCTTTGGCTACAATACTTGCACCGTTCCCTACTTGAACGGAATGATCACCTGTTCCCAGTTCTCTACCTTTACGTAGCCCATGTAACTGTTTACATATGTGGGATCCTGATCCGGTATCTAATACCCAGGACGTAGGGTGAACTGAGAAACAGTTCTCAATAACTAACACACCTGAAGAAGATGCATCAACATGCATGTTCTTTTGGGTGGCGTGAGAATCCAGATATTCTCTTGTTTCTTGTTCAGTCTTATAACTCTTATAAGAAAGAACGGGTCCAACGTTCCCTTGCTCAGTACAATAATCAGGTTCAGTCAATACATCCATATTATTATCTTGATTATGGCCTGAAATGGTCGCTACCTGGAGAGAGAGAGAAGAAAACACTTTAGCGTATGCTCTTGCAAGATTAGATTGGTTATTATCTTATCTAATCAGGATGTCTCCCACTGTTTTTATCAAATCTACCTTCAAACCATAAAAGGTAAGATTAGCCGGGATTAATTACACTTTACAACTTCGTCAATCTTTCAGCCAGATCAGTGTCGGTACTTTGAGAGAGGTTCCCCGTGCTTTCGCACGGACCTAATTAAAGTAAACCTCGTTTTCCCAGAGGCGTAACCTCGTTAACACTTTTCTAGACACCTACTTGAATGACTAATTGTCCTGTGTAAAACTCTCCCAGGAGTAACTCTTACTCGCAGTGGGTATCGGGATCCAACTATCTCATAGGAGGTATGCAATCTCATTGCAAATTTCAACACTTGAAATTCCCGATAATGCTTTTACCCCTAGCATCCTATGACCTTGACGCAGGCCAACAAACCATAGTGCGCTAGTCAAGTTCAACCCGTCATTTCTTGATTCAATTAAACCCACCCGCACGACCCTTGACGCAGGCCAACAAAGTCGCACGACTACCCTAATCGAATCTGCATCATATGCATAAACAGATATATATTAGTTAGCTACCGCACACTACGCCTTGACGCAGGCCAACAAGCGTAGCACGAATACTAAATAATATCTATCTGAAATGACGGAGGGCTACGCAGGTTTTTCAGAAAAACCCTGAGCGTAATGAACATGATATCGTCGTAGAATCGAGTAGTTTTTGAAAAGGAGTGTTCTGAGGCTTTACTTAATTTCGCTAAAGGGGTCACTCCCGGTGAAGGGATCGTCGGCCCTTTCCTCATCGAATAAGGTGCAGGATATATCATATATACCGCTGTGCAAAGCAAAACACTAAAAGCAATCAAAAGACAAACCGCGTTTTGTAGCATCTGCCAGTTTCGCTAAAGGAGTCACTCCCGGTGAAGGGATCTCGGTCCTTTCCTCATCGAATAAGGTGCAGGATATATCGTATATATCACTGTGCAAAGCAAAACTGTAGCTACCCTTTTTATAAAGTTTTTGATTCTACAACATCTTTAGGTTTCTTTTCTTTTATTAATCTCATTAATAAAAATCCCATCAGCTTATGCTTCCTAAGCATCACAGAAGAAACGAAAGCAGTAATATTTATATATCAGCATATATATATAGTATAAGCATTCGTCTCAGGCAGTAATATGATCTCATCATAGAACATTGCAGCAGAAGAACATATATGAAATATTGGATATACTAGGACGTCCGTGTTTTCAATACGAGCCTGTATAAAACACGGATTCCACGGTCGCGACGAATAGCCAAACCCACATCCCAAGACCCCTACGAGAGCGGCAAGTAACACTGCCAATTCTAGGGTTAGGAGACCCGGTCTCGACTCCTCGAGATGGCCTCCCACTGGACCCTAGAACCCGGTTACTTGTGCTCCCCTCCTTGGGTCTACCTAATGCGGAAAAGTAAATAATATACACTGGTGACAGCAACCGCATCCTGGAAGTGCCCCAAATAAAAGAATATTACATTACAAATGAATTTTACATGAATGAAAATAAGAACCCTCATCTCACATAAAACCCCCGGCTATTCTGATCGCGACGATCCAATATAACATATCACAGCAACACATAATATCTCATATCATCAACGTAAGTAAATATGCGCATCCCAATTGTCGTTGACATATAGCAACGAAACCGGCGATATCACATATTACACTTACGGTCACAGAAAAGAAAGTGTAAAACTACAATATTTGGAATCCACAATCAATTTAGACATCGTAAATCTGAAATATCACATATTCCGCATTTCATGCCTAACTCTATGAATTCCACATATTGTATCACATTCCAGATAAATATACAGTATTAAACTTTCCGAACAGATAATCAAACACCCAAAATTTCCCAAAGTGCTCAACTCTTGAGCGGTGTTCAAATAATCCCAGAATATGTCACAGTACCGGTGATCCAGCCGTAGAAGGGTCAAGCCAACGCCTCACATGTGGCACGCCGTACTGCCCCAAACCCGAAGGTTCAAAAGGCAGTTCAAGACGGTCACATAATCGAGTTAAGCTTTGTTGTCTTCTAGAGGGTCCACCGCTTAACTTGTACAATTTTCCGAAAGATTTAAACCCAATAAAAATTCAACGCTTGAAAGTTTGCCGTGCCGGGAAAAAGTCGGTTAATGATATCCGTTCAAATAATTTAACAGTTTCTAAATATCCGGAAAGAAAATACGAACTAAAAAATTCCGATCGAATCTACTATTACCAAATAAACCCCAGATTTAAATAATACTGGAATGACTGTTAAAAATATCCAGAAGCCTCAGCAAGTACCTACGGACATTACCATGAAGCCACGTGTCCTGATGTTACTGTTCCGCCGCGGAAGCGCCGCGCAAGCCATGCTTGTGCCGCGCTTCCGCCGCCGTTTGGTAGAATTAGGCGCTCGGGTTTTATGGTAATTCTTACAATTCCCTGCTGATTTTTTTACATATTTTTAATTCAGAAAAATCCCAAAATTTAAAAAATTTCCAGAGAGGGGTCATTTTGCGTCGTTTCGGGTTCGATCGGAGTTTTAACTTCGTAAACACATCGCCTAATGCTCTAGCTAGGCTCTGATACCACTGTAGGGTTCCTAGGCACTCTTGTGAAGGTTCTTAAGGCATCAAACATGCCCGGATTAAATTTTAGACGTGCCGAACAACCCAAAGCCGGGATATTTGCTAGATTATTAGGGTTTAATATGCAATAAGATAACTTTTATCTAAGTGTGAGGGATTACAACCTTTGTAGTCCGCTCCTTCACTTCACAAGCTCCGAGTAGAAGTCCCTTTGCCGCGATCCACGATCTCCCGGACTCATGAGAGGCTCCACGACTCGAACGATCCATTCTAGCTCGTCGTATTCCAAATCTCCGATGATCTACCTCGAGGTTGCTTCGACTCAAGCTTTCTCACTCTTAAAGAAGAGAACACACTAATCTCAAGGGCTAGATGAGATGAGGATGAGAGAGTAGTGATTTAGCTTTCTTTTTATATCATTTTCTCATAATCTTTCATCACATAAGAATTTTCAAGAGAGCTTCTTCTTTCAAGAGAGAAGAAGAAGATGATAATGGAAAAAGAATAATGATAATTCATTTTCTTTTGTGATGAATAGAAATATAAACATATGATTGAATTATTAACCATGGTCAAGGATGAATGGATGAGAATGTGTAGAGAAACAACTAGGGTTAGGGTTTGGTTAAGTTAAAAATGTGTCATCCAAAATATCTTTACAAATGACAAAAGAAAATTGCTTCTAGAAAGAACTTGAAGCAACTAAACCCAATCAAACCCTAACCTCAATTAATCATCTTTAAACATGTTTAACAATTAATCATATCATGTCACAATAATATATATTATATATTTTCAACAAAAGAAAATAATACAATTAACATATATCGCATATATATCAATGTATCATCCACTGAGAAAATGAAATAATAAAGTAAGCCTATATTAGTTAATATAATAATATATCATATATATTATTATATATTAAATCATCGAATCAACACTTGATCCGACGATCCGGCTATATCGAATATAACCGACTAATATATCATGTACCGATTCATCGAATCAACACTTGATCCGATGACCCGGTTCATATCCATATATCGCGAGAATCTAATACGGTATCCCATATCGCATTATTCTCGCTCCTGCGCATATCACATATGTGCCACTACTCTGTTTCGCCTGAGCCAAGAAACCTCTGTGTAGGACTCTAAAGAATCGTCAATACGCCGGTAGCAGGTGATGATCATATCAAACACCCACAAGCTGCAAGCGGTCAGCTAAACGTAACAGCCACCCAGGTATTGAGCGATCAGAAGATCAACAAGCTAGCCTGTGCGTTCTCCTGTGAATCCGATCAGTAACACTCCCGTACAGTCCGGTCTGTTCGTCTGATATGTCGCATATCAAGTCTAGGGGTGGTATACGTCAGACCCCAGTAACCGATAAGTCGTGTCGATGTATGGCTCATAACGGGTCGAGAAACTACTAGTAACACTTACCAGTAAATCTCTATATCAGCCCTGGCCAGGGACTTCCAGTTATAGCCAATCGAACACAGCACAACATCAACTCCCTATACCGGGAGAGACGAATCCCCTCCTATCGCTCATTGCCTCCATGTGATTCGGGACTGTACCCAAAAGCCACCGTTTTGCACGCCCTCTTGGACGTGGTAAGGTGGAAATCAAAGCACAGTGGGAATCACACAAGACTCTATGACGATCTCGGGTCTTCAGACTACCCTGTACCTGTGTCACCGAAGAACTGCCATCTGACGTGTGGTATATCACCATCTGGGAGTTCTCGGCGAGTCCGTCCAGTGTACCCAGTCTCCACTGAGCACCCGTACACCATCTATGATGTCTAACACCGATGGATATGGGATCATCCATCGCCCATCATATGGGTCAAGATGCGTATACGCTAGTCTACTCTGGTGTATCGATGCCCTGTCTCGATATACCCTCGACTAGGAACAGTTATAGGATGTACTCATCGACTACCGCGGCCCCACTAGTATGATCTCATCATAGTCCCAGTAGTCGAGTACAGATCCTAAGGGCTTTATCAACATGTGAGAGTAAAACAGTAAACCAATACAAGTCAACATGTTAAGATAAAGTGAAACCAAATAGCATACTATCATGACGAGCAAGAAAGTCTTCTCTATATATAACCAAGCATCCATTATAATATACATCATATGTACAACAATGGCCTCTAGGGCATATATATAACTAACACTTTCCTCCGTCGTTTAGACCCAGAGCCGGTCGCTAAGGATGACCGCTTCCTCCCTCGCGAAGCCTTAGGGCGGCGCTGGCCCACATCGCCCTCATCCCTGTTACTCTCGCTCGGTGCCACAGCCGAGGATGACATCGCCATTGTCGACGCCACAGGAGGCGGTGCCGCCACCGGCAGGGGTGCTACTACTGGGGCCCGTTTACCCCGCGATCGGGAACCCAAGGGCATACCAGCTGTTGGAGTAAGGTCTACCCCTGACTCCTCCGGAATGAGCACGGTGCCAATCTCCCTCAAAGGGAAGCGGACCGGAACCCTCGGTCGTAGCTTAGCCCCCGAAACCTGAGGAGGGGCGTCGTGACCAAGAAGCACCCTTCTTTCTTCAAGAATAATTGGGCTGATCCGATGAAGATACCAGCCCGTAAATGCACCCACACACCGGGGCATGTACTCAGCTTCAGGGACCATGAAACGGGAGCCGGTGTTCAGCCTCATGAAATGATGAGCGGCATCGCGAACAACATCGAACGAAGGGATCGGGGCGACTATAAAAGCCTCGAAAGGAACACCCTGGTCGTATCCAAGCTGCCGGGCGAATCGATGCGGGTTGTACCGCATAAAAAGAGCTGCACTGTCCTGGCGAAACACCAAGTAGCCCGGTCTAATTGTATACAAATGCGCGGCCTCCCGGGGCTTCAAAGAAGGTGCGTTGTCTTTCGACTGGTCCCAGAGTTGTTGAACGGGATCCGAAGGAGTAGACAAGACCCGATCATTAAAAACCAACCCGCCAGCGGTGGCATGAGGAGAAATCAGCACCCGAATAGCCCCGAATTGAGTCGGGTCAGCAGCAGAAGCACCCACCAGTCGCATAAGTCGCGGGAAGGGATAGGCGTCGTAAAAGGCGGGCCTCTGATGCATAGCGAAAGCCCCCAGCACATGCATTTCGACCCAGGACGTGAAATAATGAAGCGAAAAGTTCACTACATCCACGCCGGGTGTAGAGGTATTAGCTGCGGTGCCCAATCCATGATAGAGGTGCGCCAAGGCCGGGATGCCAATGGCCAACCGCGTCCCCTCAGCAATACGATGAGCCGGGTAGATGACCGAGGCTCTCATGAAGCGGCGATGCATGGGGATAACGAACCAACTGAGCCAAACACTAACAAAGCCCACAAAGAACGTCTCCTCGTCCATGCATGGGACAGCA
This sequence comes from Agapanthus africanus, assembly GCA_030015575.1. NCBI lineage: Eukaryota > Viridiplantae > Streptophyta > Magnoliopsida > Asparagales > Amaryllidaceae > Agapanthus > Agapanthus africanus. The sequence goes on from JASDDO010000018.1 coordinate 4,538,513, forward strand.
ATGGATTCAAAAGATATCGGCGACATAATAGGGATGTAGTACTGAGGTAAATCTGATTCAGTGGTCGGCAGCTTCTTCGGACCGAACCCAAAGGGGTCTCCAATGTTGGCAAACTTCGGGGCTGTCTTCGATAAGGCGTCCTCGCGAAGGAAACGAGCAATGAAGCTCTTGAAAGTAACACCCTGCTCTTCGGATTCGGTGAATAATCGGTCGAAGATACCTAGCGCCTTGATTAAACTGGAGCGCTTGTGGCGAACGGCATTCTCAGCAGACAGGCCGTCAACCGGGGCGGGCTCGGGTTCAAAAATGTACTCGTCAGAAGGCAGCAACTCCTCATACAAACTACCCATGATTGGCAACCCCGAAATATCATAGAATTCTGCTAGAGAGATCGAGACCTCGCGATCTCCTAGAATGAAAGTGTTGGTGGGAAGATTCCATTGGTTCAAAAACGCCTTAACCCACCAGACATGCGGGGACTTATAATGGAATAGTGACGCGTATATGGCCTGATAAAGCCCGACTTTCTGCAACCGCGCACGATGGGCAGAAAGGATGTAGCGAGCCCAGAGAAGGTAGCCCGTAGGATGTCGAGGAGTAAGCCCTATCTTATAAATTTGCCCCCACGGGTGGGCCTCACCCTAGCAGATACGCCGCCCCAAGATGTCTATGGCCGGGATCGGATGGTTCGGAATACCGGTCGTCGAAGGCTCGAGCCTCCCCGTTGGAGTCCAGTTGGGCATTTCCACAGCAAAAACCGTCCTCGGAGGGTCCATCGGTAAGAATGGGAAAGTGGGCTCCGTCGGTACCGCGCAAAGAAAACTCCGGCGACACTGAATAATCTGACTATACCAAGATCCCCATTGAAGAAGGTTGGTGCAGTTCGGGTCATGGGCCCGAATCATCGCCATCGCTTCCTCATCAGATGGTGACTGAGGAAAAGCAGCCTCCGAGAGAGAAAAGGGAAAGCGCGGAACAGAAGCCATCGCACCTGAAACCCAATAAAAGAAGACCGTTAAAAGAAAACTCAGCAATATATATTCATACATGAACATGAAGACTAGTTAAAGAAAGCAACAGCAGAGTTTTCTGGGACCATTGGCTACAAAACACATGGGCCCCACAGAATCCGGATGACGGCTCATTAATAATGAGACCAAATAATTACAATAAAACAAAGGGAATACCCTCGTTAAATAAAGAATGATGACCATGCACATTCCCCCCAACAGGATCTATCTCGGGCTCTACAATGGATCCAGCAAGATCAAAGGAATTAAATTCCCACAGAAGACATCATTACAAAGCTCCTATTTCATTAATTGCAGAAGGATAACCTCGGATCAAGAGACCCCAAGAAGCCTCCGTGTGAAGAAACTGAGTTCTTCATTGGAATTAAATTCCTTATTAAGAAAAGGGAATTAAATTCCCAGAATGCATTTTTGGGATGGAATTAAATTCCATGGAGTTGAACCGCCATCATCATCTCCCCAAGGATCATCCGACCCTAAGAGATCTACTGTAGGAGGTTAAGTGGTCTCATATTTGGTTAAAGAAATTGAAGAAAAATGGGTTCTTTGTGAAATCCTTAATGTGGATTTAAAATTCAGAGAGTTCTTTTAAAACAAAGGTGCTTCAGCCGTTCAACATTATTACCTGGGGAAAAGGGATCCTTCAACAGAGTTAAACTCTGGAAAATGTCTGAGACAGAGAACTAAGCTCTGGAAACGAGAATTAAATTCTCAAAGGAAAAAGCTCTCAAAGGAAGAAAATGAGCAAAGTGAAGGCTCTTCTGAAGAGACATGGGTATTTATAGGAGGTGATGGAGACGTTTCATCTCCCCAAATCCCTAGAGGAATCCAACGGTCACAAAAGGTGACAGCGTTGCACTCACGTGCGGACACGTGAGAACAACGCTGTGGGGGCATTTGTTTCCTGATTTAGAATCAGAAAAGCTTATGGAAAAAGCTTCAGAAAAGGGTCACGTGCTTACACGTGACCAGCAGTCACGTGTTGGCACGTGACACCTAAAAGCATCAGCAAGGCAAATTCAGCTTCCCGATTACATCAAAGAAAAGGGCTTCAGAAAGGGTCGCGTGCTCCCACGTGACCTGGGTCACGTGTTGGCACATGACAATCAAAAGCGGCTTCAAAGGCAAACCGGTTCCCTGATCAAATCAAGAAAAAGGCTTCAAAAGAGGTCACGTGCTCCCATGTGACCAGGGTTACGTGTTGGCACGTGATAATCAAAAGCAGCAGATTTGTTCTCCGGCTAAATCAAGAAAAAGAGTCCAGACAAGGGTCACGTGCTCATACGTGACCAGGGGTCACGTGATGGCACGTGACGGTTAAGCAACAACCAGAAGACAGAGCGCAAAAAGAGAGAGGAAGGCTCGTTCCAAGGGGGTCACGTGCCCACACGTGACCAAGGGTCACGTGGCCACACGTGACCGACTTCAGAATGAAGAAAACAGAAAGCAGAGCGCAGAAAGAAAGAAGAAAGCTCGTTCCAAGGGGGTCACGTGCCCACACGTGACCAAGGGTCACGTGGCCACACGTGACCGGTTTTCAAAGCCTATCTTTTAACAGAATCAAATTCTGAGGAGAGATCACTTAAATCTTTCCAAAGGAAAAAGATTATAAGCAACCGATTAAATTAAAGATTTAGAGGTGATTAAATATCATCTATCTATGGGAAAATCTCGAATTTGGAAAGATTTCCCCTCTAAATCTAACTGAAATAACAAAGGAGAATCTCTGGATTTAAAATCCAATGGTGAATAAAATTCACCTAATAATCCAAAGGTCCAAAACGAATGATGGATGCAAATCAAATCTCTCAATGAAAGATTCACCAAAACTAATTGATTTTGCTGCTTCTCCTATAAATAGGAGCCAAGCGACACACAGAGAGATATATACGCAGAGGGAAGAAAAGGGAGAGAGCCTTGATACTTTGAGGAATTTGGATCTTCTGCAAAAGAAAACCCTAGGTAAGAAAGGGAAGGCTTTTTGAAAGAAAAGAGAATTTAATTCTCAACAGAGTTTAACTCTGATATAAAACAGAAGGACATATTTCTTCTCTCTTTGATAGAGGATCTGTAAAGTGCACATCTCCCCTTGAAGTTGAGAATTTAATTCTCAATGGGTTGAGATCCTGCCATGCAGATCCAAAGCATAGAGAGGGAATGGAAGCACGAGAATTTAATTCTCACAGAACTATAGGAATTTAATTCCTTTAAAATAAAATTAGGGCTTGACCCTGTGTTATGGGAATTTGATTCCTTCAGAACAAAAAGAAACAGGGTTTAACCCTAATTAAGAATTTAGTTCTGTTGAAACAACGGGAATTTAATTCCCTTAATCATAATTCTTTAACAGAGAGTGGGAGTTTAATTCCTTAAAGCTTTTATTAGGGTTTAACCCTATTCAGTTCTTCACATATATGAGGAATTTAATTCCTACAGAAAATTCAGAGTCCAACTCTATTCCAGAATATAAATCTTGAAAAGGAAGTAGGAATTTAATTCCTCTGAAATTATTGTCAGGGTTCAACCCTACGAGGAATTTAATTCCTGAAAAAGATTAACAGATCTTCTAAACAATATACATAGAGGCAGGGTCACGTGTCACCACGTGACCTCCCCAAAAGATCTACAGAAATCCCCTTTGAGGCAGTGCCTCACGTGACCCACGTGACCCTTGACAGAAGCTATAACACACAAGCGTTTGAATGCCCGTCACGTGATGGCACGTGATGCTCTAAAAGATGCAATAGTCACAGAAGAACAAATGAAGGGAGGGCGCTCTCACGTGTTGCCACGTGACCCCTCTTGCCTTAGTGTTTAACACTAAATTGGAACCCCTGAATTCAGTGTTAAAACATTGTTTGGCCTTAGTGTTCAACACTAAGCAAAGAACTTTATTTGCAGTGTTCAACACTGATTACCTTAGTGTTCAATACTAGTTTGGGATTTCTGTTGCCAGTGTTTAACACTGGTTTGTTTTAGTGTTCAACACTAATCTGAAAGCCTTGTTGCTGGTGTTTAACACCAACTATCTTTTAGTGTTAAAACACTAACTTATCAATCTCATTCCCAGTGTTCAACACTGATTGGTCTTTAGTGTTTAACACTAGGCATTGGTCCAATTGGCTAAATGGATAGAGGCAAAGCCTCTCCTTCAATGGACCAACAGGAAGCCAATATCCCAGACCTGATTGGACTTAGCCCAAGATGGCCATAAGTCCTCAATTCGTAATTAACTGGGCTAATGGGCTCATAACATAATTAATTGGTCTTGATCCCAAATTGGGCCAAAGACTATTTAATCCACTCCGGTTCCAGGGTACATCTCTTCACTCCTTTGATACTTGGCGTTGTAATCCCTCAACGTCTTCAAAGAGGTGACGAGTCCCGATGACCACGCATTGATACGGACTATGGGGTCCTTAAACCCATGGACTACGACGTCCTTAACCTTGACCGAGATGTCTTAAAACTAACAACGAACTGTGGGGTCCTTAAACCCATGGACTACGATGTCCTTAACCTTGACCGAGATGTCTTAAAACTAACAACGGACTGTGGGGTCCTTAAACCCATGGACTACGACGTCCTTAACCTTGACCGAGATGTCTTAAAACTAACAATGGACCGCAATGTCCTTAAACTACCCATGGACCGCAATGTCCTTAAACTACCCATGGACCGCAATGTCCTTAAACTAGCAATGGACCACCATGTCCCTAAACTGGAACCATAGAGCCACGCATGCTCTTTTGCCGGATCTAAACGATCCCGTTTAAGTTGATCTTAGCCTCAAAGATGGCTAACGTATCCTTAAACCTTCAAACAGACTGGACTATGAATCTCCCCCAATTAACTCTGGTTCGAGGGTACATCTCTGAACTCCTCTGACATCTGTCGTTGTAATCCTTCAACGTCGTCAGAGAGGTGACGGGTCCCGACGGCCATACATACGATGGACCACTATGTCCCTAAACTGGAACAATGGAGCCCAAATGCTCTTTTGTTGGATCTAAACGATCCTGTTAAGCTGATCTTAGTCTCAAGTTAGACTAACGTATCCTTAACAAACGTTTGAGTTGATCTTAGCCTCAAGTATGGCTAACGTATCCTCAAACCAAACCCCCAAACCCAAATCTAAGATAACACGGATTTGGACTAGTCTACGCCCTACGGGCGACGACATAACTCGGTCTCCGTAAACAATCCACGGGCAACAAAACATAAAATAAACACACACGACACGAAGTGACCATCTGGAGAAGGAGAAAGTTGTTACCGCAATGCGGTAGCGTAATTAACTGCAGGGGCTTGCGCCTGCAGGGAAGAGCGTCCCCACAATCAAAACCCCCTCAAACGAGGGGGAATCTGACGAAATCTGCTACATCGGCCGCATCCGTTTAAACCTTCGATACATGGTGCCATAAATCAACTTGGCATCTTCGGAGAGGTGGACGGATAGCACCAATTAGCATCTGCCCCGAATTTCAGGCAAGACGTCATGTCGCGCCGTCTTTCGGAGGGGAACAGAATCCATTTCAAAAATGAAAGAATTGAGGAGTTGCGAGAACATTCAGCCGTGCAATCGCCCGCTACTCGAAAGGAATCTCGTCCCCGCGGACAAAGGATCGAGCAAAAAGGATAAAGGAAAGGGGAAAATGACCTTCGTAGTCAATACTCAACAGCAATCGAGTGGCCCTAGACCGGTCGTTTGCCGAAACAACAAGCGGCAACCCCTCCAGGAAAAGTTGAAACGTCCTTACTCGTTTCCGCAAGATAAAACAAGGGGACTGTTCGAGCTGGCAGTACGTGACAAACTCATCAATCTGCCGAGGCCAAAACGTCCATTACGGCCAGGAGATGTTAACGCTCTCAATTGTTGCCCTTACCACCAAACGGTAGGTCACTTGATCGAGGATTGCTACGTCTTCAAGAACTGGGTTGAAGACCAATACCAACAGGGCAAGTTCATCATCTCCGAAAACTGGAGGGTGAACCCGCCACAACCGCACGCTCCGAGAAAGATGGATACGTCGGGGGCATCATGCTCATTCATAGGGAAAGCCCCATAGACCGAAAAGTCAGTAAACTAAAGATCCGCCTTAAATACGGCGACGATGGACCGAAATGTCCTTAAACTAATGATGGACTGCAATGTCCTGAAACTTGCAAACGACCGAAACGTCTTTAAACTACAACCGCAGCATCCTCAGGCTGACGAGATAAAAAAAAGAAGAAGAAGAAAAAATGGTATGTCCTTAAGCAAAATGGGCACAGATGAAAACCCGAAAGGGCTCCGTGAGTAAAAACAGCAGGGCTACCGGCGAGTGTTCGTGAAAACCCGAAAGGGCGCGACCTCGTAAATATATATATATATATATATATATATATATATATAATAAAAAGAATAAAAAAAGGTATGTCCATAAGCAAAAGGGGCACGGATGAAAAACCCGAAAGGGCTCCGTGAGTAAAAACAGCAGGGCTACCGGCGAGTGTTCGCGAAAACCCGAAAGGGCGCGACCTCGTAAAAAAATATATATATAAAGATAAAAAGAATAAAAAAAAGGTATGTCCATAAGCAAAAGGGGCACGGATGAAAACCCGAAAGGGCTCCGTGAGTAAAAACAGCAGGACTACCGGCGAGTGTTTGTGAAAACCTGAAAGGGCACAACCTCGTTAAAAGACACTTACAGGATCCTCTCGACCTTGTAAGGAGAAACCACCCGCATGAGATCCTTACGACTCACAGGGAAGCAACACACTTAGGAATCCTCACGACTCCTGAGGAGAAATTACACTTGCGAGATCCTCACGACTCGTAAGGAGAACTTTCTTATGGGACCCTCACGGCTCATAAGATTTGAAAGTCTTAAGTTACAGAGACCTAAACCTGTGCTTAAGCAAACCCCCCACAACCTTCGATATTGCCCTACAAGCGGCTCATACTGGCCCTTGTATACAATCCACGGGCGCGAATAAACATTTCCCGAATAAAGTTCCATCCGTGACTAGGGATATGTTTGCATGATGAACGGCCCTTGTAAGTCCTCTCGACTCATAAGGAGAAAACCCTTTAGTAAAATCCTTACAACTTACAGGGGAACATGCACTTAGGAATCCTCACGATTCCTAAGGAGAAAACACACCTACAAGATTCTCATGACTTGTAGGGAGAAATACCTTTGTGAGACCCTTACGGCTCATAAAGTCAAAAACCTTAGTCAACAGAATCCTAACCCTGTTTGCTAAGCCACCTTTGTTTGACATCGACAGAGGCAAATGATGATTCGCTCCTGGCAATATCCCAGTGGTAGCGATGCTGATGCCTAAAACGGTATCAAATTCCAAGTCCTTTCATGGCAAATGATGATTCGCTCCTGGCAATATTCCAGCTGCAGCAATGCTGATGCTGAGATTGGCATCAGATTCCAAGTTCCACACTCGCGATAAAAAAATCAGCAAGCCAAAGATGCATATGAAATAGCCTAAATGATATGGCAACTTGCAATAAAAAGCAGCAAGTAAAAACGTATACACACAAAATAGCTGAAATGATTGGGCAACTCGCAATAAAAAAAACAGCGAGTAAAAAAAATAGCCGAAATGATTGGGGCACCGCGAAAAATAGCCGAAATGATGGGGCAATCGCGACCTTCGCGATATAAAGCTGAAATGATAGAGCATCGCGGAAATAAAATAATAATACAAAAGAAAAATGAATGAAACTTTTGCCCTACAGGTGAGATCACATCGATCCCTGTATACAATCCAGGGGCACAAACAAAGAGAGAACCATACCTTCCCAACAGGCTTCATCAGAAAGCGAAGCCAAATCTTGACGGTTCTTAGACAACCTAGAGACAATCTCGATATTTGTCGCAATATTGCAGACACAATGTCAACAAACGGAGCAAAAAGAAGATCCCTAGCTTCAGGGTCTCGACGTCGATATCGACAACTTAGAGATCACCAACGGCGTTTCTCCTCATTCCAACCAGATGCAGATACAACGCCAACAAAAGACCTCGTGGTCGAAACAAAGCGGAGTGATGGCAAAATCCCAACTCCACCTCAGCATTCGTCTCGTTACAGCAGACGCGATGTTAACAAAGGCGTTCCTTCGCAGTCCATCAAGATATAGATACAACGCCAACGAAAGACCCCATGGTCGAAACAAAGCGGAGTGACGGCAAAATCCCAACTCCACCTCAGCATTCGTCTCGTTACAGCAGACGCAATGTCAACAACGGCGTTCTTTCGCAGCCCAGCAGGATGTAGATGCAACGTCAACAAAGACCTCATGGTCAGTAAAGCGGAGTGACAGCAAAATCCCAGCCCCACCTCAGCATTCGTCTCGTTACAGCAGACGCAATGTCAACAACAGTGTCCTTCCTCCAACAAGATTCGGACATGATAGAACAAACGAAGCGAAGGCTAAATTCCTGGCTTCAAGGTCTTAACGGCGAGTCATATAAAGCCTGAAAGACAACTGGAGATCATCCCTACACCAGTTCGAAATGGTCACCACTTCGACGTTCGTCTCGACACAGCAGACGCAACATCATCAAACAAATGGAGCAACGGCAAAATCCCAGCTCCACCTCGACATTCGTCTCGATACAGCAGACGAGATGTCACGACAGCGTTCTTCCTCCAACAGGGTTCAGACACGACAATCAAACAAACGGAGCCACGGCAAAATCCCAGCTCCACCTCGACATTCGTCTCGATACAGCAGACGAGATGTCACGACAGCGGATCAGACGCGACAATCAAACAAACGGAGCCACGGCAAAATCCCAGCTCCACCTCGACATTCGTCTCGATACAGCAGATGAGATGTCACGACAGCGTTCTTCCTCCAGCAGGGTTCAGACGCGACAATCAAACAAACGGAGCCACGGCAAAATCCCAGCTTCACCTCGACATTCGTCTCCATACAGCAGACGAGATGTCACGACAGCGTTCTTCCTCCAGCAAGGATCAGACGCGACAATCAAACAAATGGAGCCACGGCAAAATCCCAGCTCCACCTCGACATTCGTCTCGATACAGCAAACGAGATTTCACGACAGCGTTCTTCCTCCAACAGCGTTCAGATGCGACAATCAAACAAACGGAGCCACGGCAAAATCCCAGCTCCATCTCAACATTCGTCTCGATACAGCAGACGAGATGTCACGACAGCGTTCTTCCTCCAGCAAGGATCAGACGCGACAATCAAACAAATGGAGCCACGGCAAAATCCCAGCTCCACCTCGACATTCGTCTCGATACAGCAGACGAGATGTCACGACAGCGTTCTTCCTCCAGCAAGGATCAGACGTGACAATCAAACAAATGGAGCCACGGCAAAATCCCAGCTCCACCTCGACATTCGCCTCGATACAGAAGATGAGATGCCACGGCAGCGTTCTTCCTCCAGCAAGGATCAAACACGACAATCAAACAAACGGAGCCATGGCAAAATCCCAGCTCCACCTTAGCATTCGTCTCGATATAGCAGATGAGATGTCAACCCAGCGTTCTTCCTCCAACCGGATTCAGACGCGACAATCAAACAAACGGAGCCACGGCAAAATCCCTAGTTCCAAATAGACAACCGCGACATTCGTCTCGAAACAGCAGACGCGATGCCAGAAAACGAAGCAAAGGCCAAATTCCTAGCTTCAGGGTCTTGACGGCAACTCACATAAAACCTGAAAGATTATCGGAGATCATCCCACACCAGCGCGGAGTGGTTATGACTCATCGGGGCTCTCCAAAATGAGTCTAACCTCAAGTAAAAAGCGGCATGGCAAATTCCTAACGCTTGCTCTTCCGACGGTCAAACTACCAAGGAGGATTGCTTGAAGACGTCTTGTCCAGCCCCCGAAGGGATCGGAGACACGGCAGTCGCAGGGCTACTAGAACAGCACGATTGCATATCGAGAAATATATCAGCTTATGCGACGGTACGACGGCTAAAACCCTAAGTACCACAGACCCTAACGGACTTCTGTCGTAAAGAGCAGAGGTTAACTGCGACGTTAGGATGTTCTTGTGAGAAACGCTCGATTCGTCTCGACTTGTGAAGAAATTGATGTCTTTGCGAGAAATTCTCGAGGCGGCTCGACTTGTGAGATAAAGCCTTAGGCAGTGGGCATAAAAGAAGCCTGTTTCCTAAGCACTGAGACCCTGCAAGTTGGCCCAAAACGGTCTCTTGTATACTATCCATGGGTCTCACTCTCTAACGTCGAATCTCGACAAGGAGGGAAACAACCGCTTACGGGTCCTCTCAACTCGTAAGAGCAAAAATTTCTCTTATAAGATCCTTACGACTTATAAGAGAAAATGCACTTAGGAATCCTAACGATTCCTAAGGAGAAAATCCACCTACGAGATCCTCTCGATCCGTAGGAAGAAAAGTCTCTATGAGACCCTCATGGCTCATAGAGTTGAAAAGTCTTAGGCAGCAGATTTGAACCTGCGGCCTAAGCCATCGCTGCCCTTTGAAGAAGCCAATACAGGATGCTCGCCCCATCACCTATCAACCATGTTTACTAAAGCAGTATACTGATAATAAAAGAAAGGGGGAAGCGACAGAAAGGACATTCGATTTGCATTTGATCAAACGTTCGAGACACATCCATTCATGTGTGTGCAGAAGACTCAGGACGAGAAATAAGACAAGCTGAAATAAAACGTTTCCATTCATATTGAAAAGGGTCCTTACAATATAAAGAAATGAAATAAAAACATTCTTCAAATTATTACATTGGTATAACCTCAGATCCGGGGCATGGATTGAGGAATTCAAAAGTAAGGCCATCTAGAGTTCTTCTGGCCTTTCTGATTATTCTCGTGCGCAGCCTCTCGCGCTCCTGTGTGTCAAGGTCTTCGGCGAGGCCCCCCAGTCTTCGATAAGCAACGATTATCGTCGTCTGCTGGAAAATTTGATGCAGGATGTCGATAAGGCTATCACGTCGCGTCTTCGAGATTAACCCCGACAGGTACACTGAATGAACCTTGTCTTCGGTATCATCCAGCGCATTGAGCGGTAAGGCCTTGTGGAACCCCGGGAGTGCTCTCCAGATTGCTCCCAGCACGACTTTCAAAAGAGCAGAACGGCGAGGGAGCGGCCAACCGGCGCGTGCGTTCAGACGACCCATAACCTCTGCACATTGGGCGTCCGTAAACTCTTGGTTTTGTTGACGGCCCTGTGCACGGATATCCTCGTAAGTAATGAATTCGTGCAGACTGTAGAGACGCACCGCCATAATGCCTGAAGGAAACATCATTGGAAGATTAGCAATGAGGAAAAAGTATAGGGAGTTAAAACTCCTCAAGAGCAATGCTCTATAGACAGGAGTGACACCTGTCAAAATCAGTTATGAGGAGAATTTGAAGAAAATCCCTTAAGAACATTGAGAGCTTTGCTCTGGGAAAAAATGATATAATAATAATAGTACCAAATTCCATATTTAACTTCCAAGATACATGAAGAATTTTTAAGAGTTCTTCTATATGATTTGGAAGGAGCAAAGCTCCACTAATGAATTAAGAACATCCAAGGAAAATCTTTTAGAGAGCAGAGCTCTATTAATGGAACCCTAATAGGGTTCTCCTTAGTCTTCTTTAGACCCCTTTAGAGCAAAGCTCTACTAAGTGAAACCCTAAATGGGTCTTCTTTAGATCAGGGATCTATTGAGAACAAGGCTCTTAAAATTGATTTAATTTAATCGAAATTAATATTTCTACCTAAAATTCTCTAAAGTTTGAACTTTTAAAAGTGTCTAAACAAAAGAGCAGGACTCTGAGATTCTGAAAATAAAATTTTTGGAGATGATGATCATCTGTTGAGGACCAAATGTCCTATTTATAGGCATCAAATGCCCTTTCAACTTCCAAGAGTTGCCGCGATGGTTGGAATTCTGCCACCGCTGCGCTGACGTTGGGAGGGCCATGTAAGCGCAACGGTGGGGGGGCATTTGTTTACCCCAATCAGAGCAAAGCTCTGTTCAAATTCTAAGGCAAGAAACGAAGCAACGCTTCTGTTTCCCCCAATCAGAGTAAAGCTCTACTTTGAAAATTAAAGTAAAAATTAAAAGTTAAAATAAATGAAGCAACGGTTCAGATTCATTGCGCTGCGCGCAACGCGCCACGTGTCACAATCAGACACGCCAGCGCAAGGAGCGCAGCGCCCAAGGCAGCGCACTCAATCAGAACAAGGCTCTATAAAAGAAGCAACCCTTCAGCTGACTTGCGCTCTACGCTGCGCGACACGTGTCAGCGCAGCTGCGCTGCGCTCTGCGCTGCGCGACACGTGTCAGCGCAGCTGCGCTAGCGCAGTCGCGCTGCGCAGCGCGACACGTGTCAGCGCAGTCGCGCTGCGCTCTGCGTTGCGCGACACGTGTCAGCGCAGATGCGCTAGCGCAGTCGCGCTGCGCTATGCGCTGCGTGACACATGTCACGCGCTGGGGCATTTGCGCCAAACAGAATTAAAATTTTAATAAGATCTTTCTGTTCTTGTTAAAACAAGAAAATTGTCTTCTGTAAAACAGGAGCCCTTGGATCAAAGATCCAACGGTGGGGAAAATTTCCTAAATCACTCAGAGAATGATCTCTTTAGCAAACTTACCAAATCTATGGGCACAATATAAAGACCCCCAGACCCCAATTCAAGGGGATCAACATTTGTGAGAAATCAAGAACTTCAAACAGAGAGAACTCTGAAGAAATTTCAAAAGAAGAAAAGGTAAAAACCTTTAGAAAAAAGAGAAAATTCTCTTATGAACAGATCATTGATCTGAGAACAAGATCAATGATCTTCAATAAAAAAGAAAAGTAAATAATAATAGTGCTTTGCACTTTTTTATGAACCATTGGTTCTTTGAAAACAAGAAAAAACTTGTTTTCTTTGATTTAAAATCAATCAAAACATAAGACAGTGTTCTGCACTTGTAAAAATTGCACTGTTGCGCTTCTGTGTTGGCGCAAGCCATCAGGGAGCGCCACGTGTCAGCAGCGCAACAGCGCAGCGCACTGCGCTGTTGCGCTTGCGCTCACTAGAGTGCGACACGTGTAGCTTCCACGAGCGCTTGCGCTCATTATTTGGCGCAAAGCGCCTGGCAAGCCACTGTCAAATAATTAATGCATTGCAGAAGGGCCAGCCCCAATTTAAAAAGGCCTAATAAGCCAAATTAAATGCTGTGCATTATTTTAAAAAAAAGGCAGAGCCCAAGCAGATGCCATGCATCATTTATAAAGGGACAGAGCCCAAATCAGAAAGGCCTAGCAGGCCAGAATAAAATGCTGTGCATTATTAAACATGGGCAAAGCCCTAGCACCGGTCTAACAGGCCAAATGCAAACAAAACGTTGGACATTTCTCAGTTGGACTTAACCCAATCATGGCCATAAGTCCTCAAATTAAATTGACTGAGGACGTCGGCTTTTTTAAATCAATCTCCATCCGGTTCAAGGGTACATCTCTGAACTCCTCTGACATCTATCGTTGTAATCCCTCAACGACGTCAGAGAGGTGACGAGTCCCGACGGCCATATATGGACCACCACGTCCATAAACTGGAGATGGACCACCACGTCCATAAACTGGCGATGGACCACCACGTCCCTAAACTGGCGATGGACCCCCATGTCCCTAAACTGGAACCCGGACCACTATGTCCCTAAACTGGAACAATAGAGCCCCCCAAACGCTCTTTTGTCGGATCTAAACGATCCCGTTTAAGTCGATCTTAGCCTCAAATACGGCTAACGTATCCTTAAACCTTTAAGCAGACTTTAGTCCCAAATTGGACTATAAACCCCCTAACCAACCTTGGTTCAAGGGTACATCTCTGAACTCCTCTGACACCTATCGTTGTAATCCTTCAACGACGTCAGAGAGGTGACGGGTCCCGACGGCCATATATTAAAAATGGACCACTATGTCCTTAAACTGGAACAATAGAGCCCCAAAATGCTCTTCTGTTAAGTTGATCTTAGTCTCAAATCAGACTAACGTATCCTTAACAAACGTTTAAGTTGATCTTAGCCTCAAAAATGGCTAACGTATCCTTAAACCAAAACCCAAAACCCAAAACTAAGAAAATACGGATTTGGACTAATCCACGTCCTACGGGCGACGAAATAAATAGTCTCCATATACAATCCACGGGCAACCACAAACAAAACAAACACGCACGACACGAAGTGAAATTCTGGAGAAGGAGAAAGTGGCTACCGCGATACGGTAGAGTAATTAACTGCAGGGGCTTGCGCCTGTAGGGAAGAGCGTCCCCACAATCAAAAAAACCCCTCTAGCGAGGGGGAATCTGACGAAGTCTGCTACATCGGCCGCATCCGTCTAAACCTCCGATACACGGTGCCATAAATCAACTTGGCATCTTCGGAGAGCTAGACGGATAAAACCATATAGCATCTGCCATGAATCTCAGGCAAGACGTCCTCACGTCGTCACCTTCTTTCGGAGGGGAACATCCCAGAGCTAACGGTCTAGCCGAGGCGTTCAACAAAACCTTGACGAAGATTGTGAAGAAGACGGTGTCCCGAAATAAGAAGGACTGGCACGAGAGACTACAAGAAGCTCTCTGGGCATATCGAACTACATTCAAAACGGCCACAAACACGACGCCGTATGCATTGGTATTCGGTATAGAAGCAGTACTCCCCCTCGAGATAGAGTTACCCTCTCTACGAGTGGCAGTCCACTACGAGCTGACGGACGAAGAAAATGCTCACCTTCGGCTTGAGGAGCTTGATGCCCTTGATGAAACCCGGCTCATAGCGCAACAAAATCTAGAGGCTTACAAAGCAAAGATGACGCGCTCATATGAAAGATTGACCAGGCCGAGGACATTCCGCCAAGGCGAACTCGTGCTAGTGGTCAAAAGACCTATGATCCCCAATAGGGCCAAGCGGGGAAAATTCGAGCCGAACTATGAAGGCCCGTACATCATAGACAAGGTCTACCAGGATGGAGCATATCTACTCATGGATATGCACGGTGAAAGACCTTTCAGGCCAATAAACGGTCGCTTCCTGAAGAAATACTACGCTTAACGGGTCAAGGCCTAGATCAACGATAGATGATGACGACCATGTCCGCTCGCTATCTTCCTAAGCCCGAACTCTATAAGTAGTAACCGATCTTCTTCAACAACGGACCGAAACGTCCTTAAACTAACAACGGACCGAAATGTCTTTAAACTAACAATGGACCGAAACGTCCTTAAACTAACAACGGACCGAAAATGTCCTTAAACTAACAACGGACCGAAACGTCCTTAAACTAGCAACGGACCACTATGTCCTAAAACTAGCTGTTAGCCGAGATGTCAAGAAGCTACGGCGGATCGCAGCATCCCGAAGCTGATATAAAGAAATAATAAATAACAATAAAAAAAAACGGTATGTCCATAAGCAAAAAGGGGCACGGATGAAAATCCGAAAGGGCTCCGTGAGTAAAAACAGCAGGGCTACCAACGAGTCTTGTGAAAACCCGAAAGGGCGCAACCTCGTTAGAAAAAGAAAAGAATAAAAAAAAAGAAAAAGAAAAAGAAAACGGTATGTCCATAAGCAAAATGGGCACGGATGAAAACCCGAAAGGGCTCCGTGAGTAAAAACAGCAGGGCTACCGGCGAGTGTTTGTGAAAACCCGAAAGGGCGCAACCTCGTTAAAGGACACTTGCAGAGTCCTCACGACCATGTAAGGAGAAACCACCCGTGTGAGATCCTTACGACCCACAAGGGAGCAACACACTTAGGAGTCCTCACGATTCCTAAGGAGAAATTACACTTGCGAGATCCTCACGACTCGTAAGGAGAACTCTCTTATGGGACCCTCACGGCTCATAAGATTTGAAAGTCTTAAGTTACAGAAACCTGAACCTGTTCTTAAGCAACCCCCCCACAACCTTCGATATTGCCCTACAAGCGGCTCATACTGACCCTTGTATACAATCCACGGGCGCGAGTAAACATTTCCCTAACCGAGTCCCATCCGTGACTAGGGATATGTTCATATGGTGAACAACCCTTATAAGTCCTCTCGACTTATAAGGAGAAAACCCTTTTGTAAGATCCTTACGACTTACAAGAGAACATGCACTTAGGAATCCTCACGATTCCCAAGGAGAAAACACACCTACAAGATCCTCACGACTTGTAGGGAGAAATACTTTTGTGAGACCCTTACGGCTCATGAAGTCAAAAGCCTTAGTCGACGGGACCCTTAACCCTGTTTACTAAGCTACCTTTGTTCAACATCGATAGAGGCAAATGATGATTCGCTCCTGGCAATATCCCAGTTGTAGCGGTGCTGATGCCGAAATCGGTGTCTAAATCCAAGCTTGCAGCGAAAATCCAGCAAGCCACACATGCATACGAAATAGCCGAAATGATGGGGCAACTTGCGACAAAATCAGCAAGTAAAAATGTATGCATGAAAAATAGACGAAATGATGGGGCAACTCGTAATAAAAAAAACAGCGAGTAAAAAATAAAATAAATAGCCGTAATGATTGAGCACCGCGAAAAATAGCCAAAATGATGGGGCAATCGCGACCTTCGCGATATAAAAGCTGAAATGATAGAGCATCGCGGAAAAAGAAATAAAATTAAAATGAAATCCTACCCTACAGGAGATGATACATCAATCCCTGTATACAATCCAGGGACACAAACGAAGAAGGAATCACACTCCTCCTCCCCGGGTTTCATCAAAAGAAGAAGCCAAGTCTCGAAGGGCCACAAATAACCTAGAGATCACCTCAACACTCGTCTCGTCACAACGGACACAACATCAAGCAAAGCGGAATAGCGGCAACTTCCAGTTCCATGGCTCGGCGATATACAGATCACCAAGAGTCAAATCCTAACCCCGTGAAATATGGATATAATCAACAAAATTCATGGTCACGTGGAACGCGGATAACGTCACTCTTTGACCCCGTGGAAAAAGTCAAGAGCAGAGCTTGGTCCTCGCCGAACACGGCAGTGAACTCGTGGGAAGCATCCAGAGGAAAATTCCTGGTCACGTGGAACGCGGATAACATCACTCTTTGACCCCATGGAAAACGTCCAGAGCGGATCCTGGTCCTCGCAGAGCACGGCAGTGAACCCGTGTGAAGCATCCAGAGCGGAGCCTAGTCCTCGCCGAACACGGCAGTGAACCCGTGTGAAGCATCTAGAGCAAAATTCCTGATCACGTGGAACGCGGATAACGTCACTCTTTGATCCCATGGAAAACGTCCAGAGCGGAGCCTAGTCCTCGCTAAGCACGACAGTGAACCCGTGTGAAGCATCTAGTGCAAAATTCCTGGTCACATGGAACGCGGATAACGTCACTCTTTGACCCCGTGGAAAACGTCCAGAGCGGAGACTGGTCCTCCCCGAACACGGCAGTGAACCCATGGGAAGCATCCAGAGCAAAATTCCTGGTCACGTGGAACGCGGATAACGTCACTCTTTGACCCCGTGGAAAACGTCCAGAGCGGATCCTAATCCTCGCAGAGCACGGCAGTGAACCCGTGTGAAGCATCCAGAGTGGAGCCTAGTCCTCGCCGAATGTCACGACCCGAAATTACGGAACATGACCGGCGCTTAAGTTACGAAACGTCTCAAAGCGTCCGTAAAATAAGTAAGCCGAAGCCCAGAAATCCAAACCAAGAGAAGTAGTAGAGAATAGGAAGAACCATATCAAATCAACCTGTATGCACATAATATACAATGCCTAAAGGCGAGGATCTCAACAGAAAAGGGAACTCCAACCAGCATGAAATCCATAGAAATATAACGCACGACTCTACGGTCGAATGAATAAACATCCCTGGTCTCTATCTCAAATAAATACATGTTTGGTTGATGGAAATTCTAGATACAACTGAAATATAATATACAATGTATAATGATGGGTAAGATACAATAACCCACCTACTAGCAAGTCACCTGAAGAAGATGTGCCCACAAAGCCGTAATGAAATCCGTACGGCAACACCTGCAAGAAACTGGGGCACAACGGGGGTGAGTTGCCAACTCGTGAGTAGAAAAAGATCTACGAACAGAAAATCGCATGTATGACGCAACCTAGGTCATACGATCATAATATAAATAATCCTCAAATATATAATTAGTAATCTCTAACCATGGCTAGTGTAAATATCTAACCCAAATGTAATCTCATATGTCCATGTCAGTGCATCAGGTAACAATGTATCATATAGATGATGTATGAATGCATGTAACAGAATGCATGTACTGAAGAAAACTGTTTTCATAATTTGTGAGATTTTTGTATTTTTAAAATGAGGTATCATAAATGAAATCAGCATAAACAGTGCCTAGCATCGGCACAAAACATAAGTCTCAGTATCTCGATACCTCTGTATCACAATCTCTGTACCTCAATATCTCGAAATCTCATTGTCTCAATCATAAAATCTAGGGCGCCGTCAGTCCAGATCGGCCCCTACCATCCATCTCATGACTACGACGGTATCCTCCGGATATCCGACGTGTCGGGTAATATCACCGGTAGGTAGTGCTCCCCTGCACAGGCTCAACGCCATCATCTGCGATCTTCTTGCCCCGGGGTACCGCACCGGGTCCACCATGTACCCGCAATCGGTCCCATCCGTCTCCTCGATTCGGGTTTCACATGTCACTCTCAGCACCGAGAAAACACATAGTGAACGCACTGAAATATCATATCAAGGGTAACCGGGTTATTAAAACATTTACATAATCTCTTTGAAATACCCACGGTTCCCAAATCCAGAATAACATAGAAACAACATATCTCAATGCATATAATCAGGAAGCATGATGTATGTGACATATAAATGGAATGCAAGTGTAACTGTATGTCCTGCAACATGGAATAATAGTATGCACATACAAAGGTCATATCCTGATGCAATAATACTACTGTGTAGTGACATGGCAATTACCGATGAAGAAGTGTGTGAGCTGGCAAGTAAGTGTATGTGGATCATACGCATCATCGGTAATGGTGCTGGTGTCCTAACAGCATGATATCAATAATAGAATATGAATCATAACAGTATGCGATGCAGAGCAACAATAATAATATGCAGGAGTTGAAATACTGAACACCATGATCACTAAACTGCATCTAATGTCATAAAGGTCATATAGCTACATTACTACAAGGCTGAGCTAAAGCTAGTAGTAGGTAAGGGAAACCGCCTAACCTCTGAGTCGATACATATGTATATATATACACATATATAGTCGGTGATCCCGCCTCGATCATATCACATCCGATACCGTATCCTTATAATCGGTTATTCCCAAGTCAAATAGGCGGATCAAGCATCAAAATATAGCTCGTACGTAAATCCGTCGTACGGCCTCCCCAATCTGGGTACGGGTCAATATCACATTTGTCATATCATTCATCTGGTATTCTCTTTATCAATATCGTATCTGGGTACTGACCTATGTCTAGTACAATACTAACATCATTACTACAATCAAGATCTAACTACTGGTCGACAATCCCGTATAAATCGATATCATCAGCACATATCATCTCAAGGAGTATACCCCGCCCAAGGCGGCCTATTAAAAATATTATGTCATATCATAACATATCATATCTCGTATCATAATCACATGTCGATCATTTACATATTTATATCACTATTCCTATGGCATCATTATCCCAAAATCCGCTAAGGCATCAAGACTTATCTCGAATATGAATTTTACCATATCACCGATATCATAAACTCGGATCAATCTCATCGACTCATCTCAATCCCATGTATCATCCTCAAATCCTTAATAAACACATAGCCTCATACCCAAGTGAACACATGTCCATAACAAATCCCATAAGCATATATGAAGTGAGGATGTACGCAAATATGTATATGTGTGCATGAATGTGTAGTGCACCCACTACCCTATGGTTTCGCAACTTTTCACCAATCCAATATACCAATATCCATCTTAAATCATCAATAATTAATCCCAACAACAATAATATTTATAGGTGTGTATACGCATCCGTATACATCACCACGGACTGCGGGGGTGCTATACGCCATCCACCCGACTTCTCCCCGTAGATATAAATCTACTCACCTAGTTATGTGTTTCGGTGCCGATGTCGCCATTTGCATCTCCAACGCTTCGACGTCACGTGAGTACCTCCGGGGTCTTAGAATGAAGGTGAAGGAGGAGGGGGTGGGTTGGTGCTGTTGGAATGCCCTGGTTGAAGTTGTTGTTGCAACAGATGCTGTTGCTGCTTCCGTGGCTGCTGCTGCTTGTAAATCCTTTCTTCCTTTTTAATGAGCAGCAGCAACTGCTGTTGTTGTTTTTGTGTTGTTGGGGTTGTGGTGTTGAGGCTGAAGTATGATGATGGTGTTGTGGGGTGTTGATTTGTGGTGTGGTATGGTTTGAATGGGGTTGTTGTTGCTGTGGCTGTTTTCACAGACATGCTGAAGCTGATGTTGTTTCAGCAGCTGCTGCTGCTTACAACTCTCTCTCTCTTTTGCTCTTCTTTCTCTCTTTTTTTTCCTCATGTGTTGCAGGAGAAGTGTTGGGCTGTTGCTTATGATATTGTGGCTGTTGTTGTAGGAGTGTTATGGCTGATATGGGGTGGTGTATTGTAGCAACTATTGCTGACCTTGTGGCTGAAGTTGGGCAGGAATTAGGTGATGCAATGATGGTGCTGCTGCTTTGTCGATACCATGGGCTGAAGTGCATGGTTTCAGCTGCTGGTGTGAGGGGTTTGGGGTGTAGGTGTAGGGGGCTGTTCTGGTGGATGAAGTTAGGCAGAATTTGGGCTGATTGGTAGCAAAAGTCAGCCATTGGGGGCTGAAAAATGATGATGGGAGATTGTAGATCAGCTAGAAGGGGCTGAAACATCATGATGGGTAGGCTGATTTTTTTTTTTGAAATGTTACACCGAACACGGCAATGAACCCGTGTGAAGCATCTAGAGCAAAATTCCTGGACATGTGGAACGCGGATAACGTCACTCTTTGACCCCGTGGAAAACGTCCAGAGCGGAGCCTAGTCCTCGCCAAGCACGGTAGTAAACCCGTGTGAAGCATCTAGTGCAAAATTCCTGGTCACGTAGAACGCGGATAACATCACTCTTTGACCCCGTGGAAAACATCCAGAGCGGAGCCTGGTCCTCACCGAACACGGCAGTGAACCCGTGGGAAGCATCCAGAGCAAAATTCCTGGTCACGTGGAACGCGGATAACGTCACTCTTTGACCCCGTGGAAAACGTCCAGAGCGGATCCTGGTCCTCGCAGAGCACGACAGTGAACCTGTGTGAAACATCCAGAGCGGAGCCTAGTCCTCGCCGAACACGGCAGTGAACCCGTGTGAAGCATCTAGTGCAAAATTCCTGGTTACGTGGAACGCGGATAATGTCACTCTTTGACCCCGTGGAAAACGCCCAGAGCGGAGCCTGGTCCTCGCCGAACACGGCAGTGAACCCGTGTGAAGCATCCAGAGCAAACATCGGACTGTGGAGTCCTTAAAATCCATGGACTATGATGTCCTTAACCTCGACCGTAATGTCTTAAAACTAACGATCAACCACCATGATTCTATACTGATTTTACCTTGGTTCAAGGGTACATCTCTTCACTCCTTTGATATTTGTCGTTGTAATTCCTCAACGTCTTCAAAGAGGTGACGGGTCCCGGTAACCACACATCGGACTGTGGAGTCCTTAAATCTACGGACTATGATGTCCTTAACCTTGACCGTGATGTCTTAAAACTAACATTGGACTGTGGAGTCCTTAAATCCACGGACTATGATGTCCTTAACCTTGACCGTGATATCTTAAAACTAACATTGGACTGTGGAGTCCTTAAATCCACGGACTATGATGTCCTTAACCTTGGCCGTGATGTCTTAAAACTAACATTGGACTGTGGAGTCCTTAAACCCACGGACTATGATGTCCTTAACCTTGACCGTGAGGTCTTAAAACTAACCTTGGACTGTGGAGTCCTTAAACCCACGGACTATGAGGTCCTTAACCTTGAACGCGATGTCTTTAAACTAAGGTACCCTGGAAAACATCCCAAAGCAACCCTTGACCCCGTGAGATACGGATAAGGAAGACCGCACCCAGCACTTGCGGGTCCTCACGACCTGTAGGGAAGAAAACTCTCTTGTGAGATCCTTACGACTCCCAAGGGAAAACCCGCTTAAGAATCATCACGATTCTTAAGGAGAACTTACACCTACATGATCCTCTCGACCTGTAGGGAGAAACACTCTTTATGAGACCTTCACGGCTCATAAAGCTCAAAAGTCTTAGGAGGCAGATCTTAACCCTGAATCCTAAGCCATCGCTACCCTGCAAGGAGAAAGATAAATTGTCCGCAGAACACATTCAATAAAAAGAGACACATCATTGAGAAGAAAAATATGTCTTTTATTCATAAACCAAAATGGATACAAAGTACAATTCATAAAAAGGCAAAAAGAATATACTCTCATCCAGGAGTATGTACAAAAAAGAAAGGAAAAGAGACAAGTCTTCAAGTCGGCGGGCGATTTAGCAATTTTACTAGCTCATCCTTCTTTTGCTGAGTCACGGCTTCATGATTCAGGATCGCCAGAAGACGAGCCTCCGCCTGAGCCTGCTGGGCCTGATACGAGGCAAGCCGGCCTTCGAGCTCTTTCTCGGTAGCCTTGTGAGCCCCAACCCTTTCGCGAGTGAACACGGCAGCTTTATCAAGAGCCACCACCTCTTTGATAGACTCTTGAAGTACCCACCAGAGTTCATACGCTTTATTGGCTTTGGCTGTAAGGCTAGTTTGAAGCTCGCTCAATGCCTTAGAGGCCAGCTCCCTTTCCGAGAATTTGCGGCCGGGCCTCTTCTCGCATGATACCATGTTTGCCGCGCACCGCGCTATCAGCCCCCGCAAGTCCGCCTTTGCAGCCACGGCCTCCGAGGAAAGGCGGGGAACACTCAAGTGCGTGCAATCAAGCCTCCACCTGCCGACAGAACTCCACCCAGACTCGCACCACCTCTCCGCTATGGTAGGTGGCAAGAAAAGGAAGAGAACTGTTAGCCTCGGCAGCAAATGCCTCAGCTGTGGTTGCGCTGCCAGCATGAAGCTCCTCGATCAAAGACGACAGGGAGACAAGGCTTAACTGGGCCAGGCGCTCTGAGGCTCGTAAAGCATAGGGGTCGGGCGGCATGGCGATACGCGATTCCAGCGCTATGGGGGCTGGCAAGGCTGTTTAGATTTGAAAAATGTCAGTAAAACTCTTAAGCAAAGGAACAAGTGGGAATATATTGAAATGTCATTTACCTACGGTCATGCAAGTAGGAGCTGAAGGTTCCCCTGGCCCTTCAAGGACCTCAACCTCGTCATCGGCCTCCAAAACTGTAGAGAACATCAATGTCAATACGCAAAATAACAACGATGCTATAAGAAATGGTGAACGACACTAACCTTGTCCAGATGAGAGGACGATGCGTTGAGGGGATATCGCCTGCGGAGTTGCCATCTCCAGCAGACGCTGAAACGATTGCCAGGGAGACAGATCAGCAATAGAGGCCGCCAGCCCGCGCAATTCTGAGAAAACAAAAGAGTTCAGATAACGGAAAGATTGCTAATTTAAAATGCAGAAGGTTACCTTCAACACTCCTCCCATTCTGAGCCGGGGGAATGGCAGCTTCAACGGCCTCCACCGTGATCTCCGGCTCCAACAAAGGGAGGGTAGTCTCGACTACCTCCCTCCCGGCCTCTGGGTCGCCCTCAGGAAGAGTCGTTGGAGTGGCAACCCCCAAAGGAGCCTCTACCAAAGGAGCAAGTGCTCCGTGATCAAGAACCGCCACTGGAGGCTCTATGGCAAGAGGAACAGCCTCGTCAGCCCCCTCCACATCGAGCAAGGCTTCATCGGGAATGTCAACAAGCTTTAGCTTCAACAAACCCGTAGGGACCTCCCCCATCGCCGAAGACTCTGCACAATTCATGCAAGAATAAGAATACATATATACAGGCGTAAACAATCCGAAAAACTACAAATAAGTATAAAAAACATACCAATACGCAGGGAAGCCTTCAATATGGTTTCTTCAAGCCTATGCTCCTTCTCAAGGAGGCGTGCTCGCCGGGGTTCGAGGGTGGACTCGTGGCCGCCGGTCCACAAGGAAAGCGCGTCCGCCGCATCCTCCAAAGCAGCCTGCTTCAGGCCCCTCTCTCCCCATTCCTCCAAAGGGCCGATAAACCGCCGCCGGATCCACGAGGGGTCTTCGTAAAAGATTACAGCAGGATAGGGCTTCTTCGGAACCCTGACGTTCTGAGACGCGTCTTTGGAACGTCTTATAGCCTCAGCCAACTGTGCGGCTTCCTCGGCGGCCGAACCCGGGAAAAGTAGTCCAGCATCTGATTCCTGCAGGGCCAACGGTTCATCCTCAAGAATGGGCTCGGACTCTATTAAAGAGTCGAGCAAGTTAGTAGCCAACTTCTTTCGATGCATGGACCCAGAGCCGGTCGCCGAGGACGACCGCTTCCTTCCCCGCGGAGCCTTAGTGCGGCGCCGGCCCACGTCACCCTTAACACCCTCATCCCTATCACCCTCACCCGGTGCCACAACCGAGGATGACACCGCCATTGTCGATGCCACGAAGGGCGGTGGTGCTGCTACCGGAGCCCGTTTACCCCGCGACCGAGTACCCAGGGGCATACCAGCTGTTGGGGTAAGATCCACCCCCGACTCTCCCGGAACAAGCGCGATGCCGGTATCCCTCAGAGGAAAGCGGACCAGGGCGCGCTGTCGCAGCGTAGCTCCTATGACCGGAACCTGAGTAGGGGCACCGTGGCCAAGAAGTACCCTTCTTTCCTCAATAATAATCGGGTTGACCCGATAGAGATACCAGCCCGTGAATGACCCCACGCATCGGGGCATGTAATCAGCATCGGGGATCATGAACTAGGAACCGGTGTTCAGCCTCACAAAATGATGGGCGGCATCTCGAACGGCCTCGAGCGAAGGAACCAGCACGACTACGAAAGCCTCAAACGGGACGCCCTGATCATTGCCAAGCTGCCGGGCAAAGCGATGCGGATTGTACCGCATGAAAAGGGCCGCGCTATCCTGACGGAATACCAGGTAGCCCGGTCTGATTGCGTATAAGTGCGCGGCCTCCCGGGGCTTCAGAGAGGGCACGTTATCTTTTGACCGGTCCCAAAGCGGCTGGGCTGAACCCGAGGGAGAAGATAACACCCGATCAGTGAATACCAACCCGCCAGCAGTAGTGTAAGGAGAAATCAACGCCCGAATAGCCCCGAATTGAGTCGGGTCAGCAGCAGAAACATCCACCAATCGCATAAGTCGCGGGAAGGTGTAAGCATCATAAAATGCAGGACTCTGATGTATAGCAAAAGCCCCCAACACATGCATCTCGATCCAAGACGTGAAATAATGGAGAGAAAATTTTACTACATTCACGCCAGGAGTCGAGGTATTAGCTGCAGCGCCCAACCCGTGATAAAGATGCGCCAATGCCGGGATGCCAATGGCCAGCCGCGTCCCCTCGGCTATACGATGAGCCGGATAAATAACGGAGGCTCTCATGAAGCGGCGATGCATGAGGATGACAAACCAGCTGAGCCAGACATTGATAAACCCCATGAAGAACGTCTCCTCATCCATGCCGGGAGCTGCAATGGATTCGAAAGAAATCGGCGACATTATGGGGATGTAGTACTGCGGTAGATCCGATTCATTGGTCGACAGCTTCTTCGAACCAAACCCAAAGGGGTCTTTGATATTTGCGAACTTCGGAGCTGTCTTCGACAGGACGCCCTCGCGAAGGAAGCAGGCAATGAAGCTCTTAAAAGTAACGCCCTGCTCCTCAGATTCGGTGAACAACCGGTCAAAGATACCTAGCGCCTTGATCAAGTTGGGACGCTTGTAGCGGACGGCGTTCTCAGCAGACAAGCCGTCAAGCGGTGCGGGCTCGGGTTCAAAGACGTATTCATCAGAAGGCAGCAACTCCTCATAAAGTGTCCCTCGAATTGGCAGCCCCAAGATCTCATAAAATTCCCCCAAAGAGATCGAAACCTCTCGGTCCCCCAGAAGAAAAGTGTTGGTGGGGAGGTTCCATTGGTTCAAAAATGCTTTAACCCACCAGACATGCGGAGATTGGTAGTGGAAGAGCGACGCATATATCGCCTGGTAAAGTCCGACCTTTTGCAGCCACGCGCGATGGGGAGAAAGGATATAGCGAGCCCAAAGGAGGTAGCCCGTGGGGTGTCGAGGAGTGAGCCCTATCTTATAAATCTGTCCCCATGGGTGGGCCTCACCCTGGCAAATACATCGTCCCAGGATATCTATAGCTGGGATCGGATGGTTCGGGATACCGGTTGTCGAAGGCTCGAGCCGCCCCGTTGGAGTCCAATTTGGCATCTCCACAGCGAAAACCATCTTCGGAGGGTCCATCGGCAAGAATGGGGAAGTGGGCTCTGTCGGAACTTTGCAGAGGAAACTCCAGCGACCCCGGATGATATGGCTGTACCAAGTTCCCCATAGAAGTAAGTTGGTGCAGTTCGGGTCATGAGCCCTGATCATCGCCATCGCTTCCTCATCAGATGGTGACAAGGAAAAGCGGCCTCCGAGCTAGTGAAAGGAAAGTACGGAACAGAAGCCATCGCACCTGAAACAAAGTAAAGGAAAACTGTCAAAAGTGAAGCCAGCAATATATATATATATATGAGCATAAATATATGAAGACAATTGAAGAAAGCGACGGAGGACTTGTTTGGTAGGACCATTAGTTACAAAACATGTGGGTCCCACGAAATCAAGATGGCGGCTGGCTAATGATGAGGCAAAGCGATTACAATGAGACAAAAGAAAGATTCGCATTAAATAAACAGTGGACTTCAAAAGACCCTACACATTCCCCTAAGAGAAATCCACCTTAGACTCTGTAACAAATCAAACAGAATCAAGGGAATTAAATTCCCAGAAAAACACCATTGCAAGCTTCTTCTTCATTGGTTACAGAAGGACAACCCAGGGCAAGAAAACCCTAAGAAGCTCCCATGGGAAGAACTCAGTTCTTCGTAGGAATTAAAATTCCTTTTGAAAAGGGGAATTAAATTCCCAGAAACATTTTTTTTAAGATGGAATTAAATTCCATGGAAAAGACAAACACCATCAGTCCATGAAGATCAGAGAAACCCTAAAGGGCCTGTTGATTAAAGAATGAGTAGTTTTCTTTTAAAGAACTTAAAAATGGGTTCTTGATTAAAGGGGAAAACCCTTGGTGTGGATTTAAAATCCAGAGAGTTTTATATATGAAAGTTCTTCGATCATCCGGAGACATTACCTGAAGAGATGGGTCTTACTTAAACAGAGTTAAACTCTGGGAATTTTTGAGGCAAAGAACTACGCTCTAGAAACGAGAATTAAATTCTCAAGAAGAAAAGTTGCAAGGAAGAAGATAAGCAAGAGTGGAGGCGCTTCTGAAGAGGCGCCTATATTTATAGGATGTGATGGAAACGCTTCATCTCCCCTACTCCCAAGCCAGATCCAACGGTCACAAAAGTGACAGCGTTGCACTCATGTGCAGACACGTGAGATCAACGCTGTGGGGACATTTGTTCCCTGATTAAAAAATCAGGAAAAAGCTTCAGAGGAAGCATCACGTGCTCGCACGTGACCAGCGGTCACGAGTTGGCACGTGACGTTTAAAGCAGTGGCAAAGAGCAAGCGCAGAAAAGAAGCCCATTCAAGGGGTCACGTGCCTACACGTGACCGAGGGTCACGTGCTCACACGTGACCAAAGGTCACGTGGCCGCACGTGACTGGCTTTAAAAGCCCTGTTGTTCAACAGAATTAAATTCTGAATAAGATCATTTAAATCTTTCTAAAATAGAGAAGAATTATATAAAACCGTTGGATCAAGAATCTGAAGGTGATTAAATATCACCAATTTATGGAAAAATCTTGAACATGGAAAGATTTCCCCTAAATCTCACCGAAATAACAAAAAGAATATCTTTGGATTTAAAATCCAACGGTGAATAAAATTCACCTAATAATTTAAAGGCCCGGATCAATGATGAAAATAAATCAAATCTCTCAATAAACAAATCAAATCTTTCAATGAAAGATTTACTAAACAGATTGATTCTTTTCCTTCTCCTATAAATAGGTGCCAAGGGAGAGAGTTAAAAAAAAGATAGAGAGAAAGAGAGATAGAGCCTTGGAATCTTGAAAATTCAGAAGGAAGAATTTGATTCTCTGCAAAGAAAAACCCTAGGTAAGAAAAGAGAGGCTTCAAAAAGAGAATTTAATTCTCAAAAGAGTTTAACTCTTTTATAAAGAAAAGAATTTAGTTCTTTCTCTGGTGAAGATCTGCAAAGTGCACATCTCCCCATAGAGTGAGAATTTAATTCTCATTGGGTCAAGATCCTGCCATGCAGATCTAAAACATAGAGGAGGAATTGAGTTCTGAGAATTTAATTCTCACAAAGTTATAGGAATTTAATTCCTCCAAGATAAAATTAGGGTTTAACCCTATGTGAGAATTCAATTCTCCAAAATTATAGGAATTTAATTCCTTCAAAATGGACAGAACTAGGGTTTTACCCTAATTGAGAATTTAATTCTCTCAAACTCACAGGAATTTAATTCCCTTAAAAAAGAAATTAGGGTTTCACCCTATGCCAAAATTTAATTCTTTACATATATGGGGAATTTAATTCCTACAGAAAATAAATTAGGGTTTAACCCTATCTAAGAATATAATTCTTCAAAAGAAAGTAGGAATTTAATTTCTCTAAAGTTATTGCTAGGGTTTAACCCTATGAAGAATTTAATTCTTAAAAGATGAACAGATCTTTAAAACATGCAAAGAACCAGAGTCACGTGCTACCACGTGACCCCTGTAAAGATCCACAGAAAAGAACTTTGAGGCAACGCTCACGTGCCCCATGTGACTCCTAATGAGCATTCTAATAGACCAGAGCATGAGCCCCCATCACGTGCCCACACGTGATGGCTGTCAGATTTAAAAGTGTTAAACACTCATCTGCAGAACAAAATGAAAGGGATCTGGCCCCACCTTTTGGATGCCATCACGTGCTCCCACGTGATCTCCTCTCTGTTAATGTTTAACACCAAACTGATAATTTGGTTGCCAGTGTTTAACACTGTTACTTATTAGTGTTTAACACTAATTTGAGAATCACAATTTCTAGTGTTTAACACTAATCTGATAATCTTATCTCCAGTGTTCAACACTGTTGGTCTTTAGTGTTTAACACTAACTTTAGCCCAATTGGCTAATTTTCTAGAGGCAAAACCTCTCCTTTAATTGAATCTCAAAATTGAGGAAATCAAAGATGAAAACAATGTGGACTAAAACCAGAAAAATGTCAGATAGTCCAATGAAGGGTCAAACTTAGTAGGACTTAGCCCAAGTTGTCCATAAGTCCTCAATTCAGACTTAACTGAGTTAATGGGCTCATAATATAATTTATTGGTCTTGGTTCCAAATTGGACTACAGATCACTTAATCTACTTTAGTTCAAGGGTACATCTCTTCACTCCTTTGATACTTGTCGTTGTAATTCATCAACGTCTTCAAAGAGGTGACGGGTCCCGACAACCACACATTGATACGGACTGTGGGGTCCTTAAACTCATGGACCACGACGTCCTTAACCTTGACCGGGATGTCTTAAAACTAACAATGGACTGTGGGGTCCTTAAACCCATGGGCTACGACGTCCTTAACCTTGACCGGGATGTCTTAAAACTAACAATGGACTGTGGGGTCCTTAAACCCATAGACTATGATGTCCTTAACCTTGACCGGAATGTCTTAAAACTAACAACGGACTACGACGTCCTTAACCTTGACCGGGATGTCTTAAAACTAACAATGGACTGTGGGGTCCTTAAACCCATGGACTATGATGTCTTTAACCTTGACCGGAATGTCTTAAAACTAACAACGAACTATAACGTCCTTAACCTTGACCGTGATGTCTTAAAACTAACGCCGGACTGTGGAGTCCTTAAATCCTCGGACTATGATGTCCTTAATCTTGACCGCAACGTCTTAAAACTAACATTGGACCGCAATGTCCTTAAACTACCTATTGACCGCAATGTCACTAAACTAAACAATAGAGCTCCCTTAATTGCTCTCTTGTCGGATCTAAACGATCCCGTTAAGTCGATCTTAATCTAAAACTAGACTAACGTATCCTTAACAAACGTTTAAGTTGATCTTAGTCTCAAATGAGGCTAACGTATCCTTAAACCCAAACCCCCAAACCCAAATCTAAGATAATACGGATTTGGACTAGTCCACGCCCTACGGGCGACGACATAACTCAGTCTCCGTATATAATCCACAGGCAACCAAACACAAAACAAACACCCACGACACGAAGTGATCATCTGGAGAAGGAGAAAGTTGTTACCGCAATGCGGTAGCGTAATTAACTGCAGGGGCTTGCACCTGCAGGGAAGAGCGTCCCCATAATCAAAAAACCTCTCAAGCGAGGGGGAATCTGACGAAGTCTGCTACATCGGACACATCCATCTAAACCTCCGATATACGGTGACATAAATCAACTTGGCATCTTAGGAGAGGTGGACGGATAGCACCAATTAGCATCTGCCCCGAATTTCAGGCAAGACGTCCCTGCGTCGCGCCGTCTTTCGAAGGGGAACAATTGCTATCACACCAGAAATTTTGAAAAGTTCCATTCACCATTTATAAGAATCTCCGTTTGACGGATGTCGAATCACGTCAAGATGTTACCTTTCGTAGATCTGCTGTTGGCGACGATGGACGGCTGAGATTAGGTTGGAGGTTGACTCCTGAAGCGTGTGGATCTCAATGGGTTTGAGGTGGTTGAGGCCGAGCTACCTGCAAGGAAGCCCCGGGGTGGTTGTATCACCGAGGACCCTCCGACGATCAAGTTAGACCGGATATTTGAGCAAGGTAACGGCCTAGTGAGGGGAAAATGACTTACTTGAACCATCTGAGAGAAGGGTTTATATAGTGGTGGCAACAGGGGAGAAGCAGCCAAGTGCGCCAACCAACGCCCTGGGCCATATCAGGTTCTAATCTACTTTATCTCCCGTACTGACCTTCCTTGCCTTTCCTTCCTTGTCCAGTAAGGTATGAAGCGCTAGCTCAACCACAACTACAGCTTCGTCTCGAGCAGTTCTTATTCCACCTGTAGCACAGCTTACGAGAGCAAGCGAGTGACGATTGGCCGAGGGGAGTTCCATCATGTAGCTGGGTATAAATAAACCAGTGCTTTCACTGGCCCGCTACAATCTATCCCCTTTTTTTTATTGGAAACCTCATTTTTGTCTTGCTCCTACGAAATTCTCCCCAATTCCAATTCAATGGGAAAGAGAGAGAGTCTTGCCTATTATTTGACTTTCACCATACCTAGCCAGGGAAGGGGACCTACATGGGCGCCGACCGTTACGATCCCGGCGTCACGCCCGCGTGATGGGCGGGATCTCCCATTAATGACGAGACAGGCTCGTTAATGGGGGATCATGATGGCGTGGAACGCGGGATGTGGCCAGTGGATATCTCGCGCATGGCGAGATTCGCGGAGGTGAGGCGGTTGCGCCTGTGGTAGGTGTCTTCGGTCGATCGATGAGACCGAGGAAGGTGAGCTCAGCGGGAGGCTCGGGGACAAGCGGGAGGCCGAGGTATCTTGGTTCTGCGGTAGCCCAGAGACGAGCTAAGAGGGCCGAGGAGGCCGATTGTGTAGGGGGATCGGAGGTGAGCCAACGGTTTTTTATAGGACGGATATAGGAGTGGTCTGGTCAGCCACTGTAGGTCCTTTCTTGTAAGCTTCAGGACACGTCATCTGCCACGTGTCACGATCTGAGAGATCATCGATATTGAGCCTCATCATTTGCCCCCCACTCTCGTCCTGACCCGCTCACGGGTTGAGTCGAGAGTGGTCTGCCGGGTCATCCGAGGTAAGCTCATTTTCGAAGATATCGACGGGGCGTGTTCTCCCGGGCAATAGGTTGTATTTTCTTGATGAAGTCAGCTGATCAGGGGCCAGATTTTGCATTAAAGAGGAAGCGCCGGATTGTGCGTACGTTCACCGAAGCGACAGCCCACGTGTCTGGCGCTGGTTGGATGACGGGACGGGTCGCAGATTTTCGGCGTCCGTTAGGGTACGACCAATGCCCGTGCGACAGGTGGAGCGATGGTGGCCGTTGAATGCTATGAGTTATTTTGGCGGGAGATGACTGTCGCCGTTGGATGCGTACTCCAGCAGCTATAAATAGGGGTGGGGTCCACATTAGGGCCTATACCTTTTCATAATTTACTCGTCCAGAGTCTTGTTAGCTCGGCGCTATCCCTTTTAGGTCGGATCTCTGCGTTTTCTCGTCTGAGAACTCCTCTCCATCAGGTTAGATGTATTCTTCTGAGGAGTCTGTAGATGTCGTTCGGGTAGATTCTAGGGAGTCTTCTGGAGCTTCCTCTTCTGAGTTGGAGTCCTCCCGGGAAGCTAGGGTTGGTAATGCTTTCCGGGGTCGTGCGACGGGGGCGGTCCCCAGAGCGCAGTTCTCAGGTGTTCTTAGCGTACGGTCCTCGCTGAGACGTGCGGAGGAGCTTGTCAACATCAAGACTCATTTCCTTATTTCTCCCGGCTATTCGCTTCGGCTGGCCGAGGAGGGGGAGAGGGCAAACCAGGTATGAGGCAATGAGATTGCCCTGTACCTGGAGGCCTTTTGGGCCGGGTTGCGTCTGCCCTTCGCCCCCGAGGTGATTGCAGCGTTGAACTGTTTTGGGTTAGCCCTGGGCCAGCTGGTACCGAACTCCTGGGGGATCCTCCTCGGGTTTCTGATTCGGTTGAGATTGAGCCAGATCCCTTTCGGCCTGAGCCTCCTTGTTTCCTTCCTTTGCTACAAAAACCACCCCGGCGCTCGCAAGGGCGAGCCGAGCTGGGTATATATTTCCTTTAGAAAACAACGGGGGGATGCTGTCGGGTTGGGGATTGTCGTAGTACCTTCTTCCATTCATGAATGGATGAGGAATTTTTTCTTTATCGCGCCGTCTGAAGGTGAGGATTGGCCCGTGTCCATCCTGTGGCAAAGGGCCAGCTGTCCGCAGGTGGGGCGGTCGAATGATCCCGACGCGGTGGCGGTGTCAAAGTGGGATCCCCTCCCTCGGGTTGACGTGCTGCTGTCTGAGCGGGCCCTCAGTTGGGCCGGGCTCAGCCCCGCCGAGTACACGAGTAAGTTGGGAGCTCTCAGGCGACCTGTTTAGACTTGTGCATTTTTTCTATTTTTCCTGGCATCGCTGACTCCTCGTATTTTTGTCTTATGTAGGACCAATGGATATGAGCAAGTTCCGCGCGGCAGTGACCGACGTAAAGTGGGGGAAGAAGTCTAAAGGCGCTGGCCCTTCTCGCCCGCCGTCCGTTCCGGCCCCGCCGGTGGCCCTTTCACCCAGGTGCCCAAATGAGCCCCGGGCCCCCGAGTCTAGTCGTGCGCCGGTTCGAAAGCGTGCTCGGGCGCAAGAGCCTCAGGACCCCGAGGTGGGAGACGAGGAGGGTTCTCCCGCGCCGTCCCTCAAGAGGTCTCATAGGAGGGCGCCCCGCTCCCCGGCTTCTCCGATCCTAGTGGATGATGGGGAACTTCGCTTCGAGGTGGCTTCGGGGCTTTCCATCGCCGACAGCCTGCTCTTGGATATGGAGAGGTTGGCCGGAGGCAGGGTCCCTCGAGGAACTCTCCGAGCCCAAATGGCGGCGATAGCTCAAGAGGCCGTGCAGGTTAGTGTTCGCACTTCACTTGGTTCTTCATCCAACATTTTGTCTGCGTGGTCGGGTGCTTCCCTCCCCTTTTTGACCTTGTTTCTTTCTTCAGGTCCTCCAGCACGTCGCCCTCGTCGTCCACATGGAGGACGAGGAGATTGTTCCGGTGATGCGGGCTGCAGGCGAGTCCTCCTTGCGGAAGGAGAACTTAAGGCAGGAGCTGGGGGCAGCGACGGAGAGGGCTGCCACCCTTGAGGACCGGGTGGAGGCCGGGAACAGGGAGGTCGCTCGGTACCGAGAGGCCGTCCGAGCTGCCGAGTCCCAGTTGGAGGACTCCCGGGTGCTCGTTGCTACCATGAAGAAGACGGTGAGCGCTCTCCGGAAGGAGAACGAGGCGGCAAAGGACCGGGCGCGGAAGGCGGTGGAGAACTACAAAAATTCAGATCAATTCTACGCCAACCTTGCCAGTGCCGGGGGCGTCATTTGGCACGACGCCCTCGACTCTGTCAAGGCTCAGATGCCGGAGTTTCCTGACGCCGAGCTCCGGGCCTTGTACCCTCTTGACGACGACGCGGGGAAAGTGGCCCCCGGTGGGAGTGCAAGGGGTGAGTCGGTCACCCCGGCTGCCGGTGCCGAAGTTCCCGCCGCTGGTGCCGACCCTGAAGATGTCGCCCCGGTGGTCATTGGGGAGGCGCCGCACATCGAGGTCGTCCTCTCCCCTGAGGCTTGAAGCCCCACGTCTTCTTATTTCTATCCTTTGCTCTGAAATTTTGTAAACCTCCAGGCACTTTTGTTAGGCTGGGGAGCCCATAATACCTTTGTAGAGACTTTTGTGATATGTGAATAAAAAATCTTTTTGCAGTTTCTTTGCGTGCACATTATCCTTTTGTTTGCGGAGAACATTCGTTATTTGCACGGTTCAGCTTTCATGTCAGGTCGGTTCTTCGTCTGGCGATCACACGTCGAGTTGAATCCGACCATTTGCCAAGTGTGCAAAGACCGGTGAAGGGTTGGTATCTCCATGGCCCCGAAGTCGAGGCGGGGATCGCTTAGATGTGGATGGCCTCTTAGCGAGGGCTTAGACCGTGGTGTCGGTGGGTAGTAACACCAGCCATGGATGGAGGAGCAGGGTAGCTTCTCAATTGCCTCTTGGCGATGGCCTTGATCCC
The DNA here is from genome assembly GCA_030015575.1 of Agapanthus africanus. NCBI lineage: Eukaryota > Viridiplantae > Streptophyta > Magnoliopsida > Asparagales > Amaryllidaceae > Agapanthus > Agapanthus africanus. The sequence goes on from JASDDO010000018.1 coordinate 4,573,502, forward strand.
TGGCGTCGTGGGATAGGGAGCTACCAGCCAGGGATAACCGAGCAGGGTTGCTGCCCGATTGCCTCTTGATGAGGGCTTTGATCCCTGGCATCGTAGGGTAGGGAACTACCAGCCAGGGATAACCGAGCAGGGTTGCTTCCCGATTGCCTCTTGATGAGGGCTTTGATCCTTAGCATGGGAGGGGCTGTAGGGGGCCTGCTAAGTACGGGCCGAGCAGTGTTGCTGCCCAGTGCTTCTTGGCGAGGGCTTTGATCCTTGGCGTCGCGGGTAGGGAGCTACCAGTCAGGGATAACCGAGCAGGGTTGCTGCCCGATTGCCTCTTGATGAGGGCTTTGATCCTTAGCGCGGGAGGGGCCGTAGGAGGCCTGCTAAGGACGGGCCGAGCAGCGTTGCTGCCCAGTGCCTCTTGGCGAGAACTTTGATCCTTGGCGTCGCGGGTAGGGAGCTACCAGCCAGGGATAACCGAGCAGGGTTGCTGCCCGATTGCTTCTTGATGAGGGCTTTGATCCTTAGCACGGGATAGCACGGGAGGGGCCGTAAGGGGCCTGCTAAGGACGGGCCGAGCAGCGTTGCTGCCCGGTGCCTCTTGGCGAGGGCTATGATCCTTAAGGACGGGCCGAGCAGGGTTATTGCCCGGTGCCTCTTGGCGAGGGCTTTGATCCTTGGCGTCGTGAGCAGGGAGCTACCAGCCAGGGATAACCGAGCAGGGTTGCTGCCCGATTGCCTCTTGATGAGGGCTTTGATACTTAGTGTGGGAGAGGCCATAGAGGGCCTGCTAAGGACGGTCCGAGCAGGGTTGCTGTCCGGTGCCTCTTGGCGAGGGCTTTGATCCTTAAGGATGGGCCGATCAGAGTTACTGCCCGGTGCCTCTTGGCAAGAGCTTTGATCCCTGGCGTCGTGGGGTAAGGAACTACCAGCCAGGGATAACCGAGTAAGGGCGGGCCCGGTTGCCTCTTGGTGAGGGCTTCGATCTTTAACGCGGGAGGGGCCGTAAGAGGCCTGCTAAGGATTGACCGAGCAGTGAAGTTGCTCAGTTGCCTCTTGGCGAGGGCTTTGATCCCTGGAGTCGCAGGGTAGGGAACTACCAGCCAGGGATAATCGAGCAAGGGTGAGCCCGGTTTCCACTTGGTGAGGGCTTCGATCCTTAGCGCGGGAGAGGCCGTAAGATGCCTGCTAAGGATTGACCGAGCAGTGAAGCTGCCCAGTTGCTTTTTGGCGAGGGCTTTGATCCCTGGCGTCGCGGGTAGGGAGCTACCAGCCAGGGATAACCGAGCAAGGGCGAGCTCGGTTGCCTCTTACTGAGGGCTTCGATCATTAGCGCGGGAGGGGCCGTAAGAGGCCTGCTAAGGATTGATCGAGCAGTGAAGCTGCTCAGTTGCCTCTTGGCAAGGGCTTTGATGCTTAAGGATGGGCCGAGCAGGGTTACTGCCCGGTGCCTCTTGGCGAGGGCTTTGATCCCTGGCGTCCTAGGATAGGGAACTACCAGCCAGGGATAACCGAGCAAGGGCGAGCCCGGTAGCTTCTTGGTGAGGGCTTTGATCCTTAGCGCGGGAGGGGTCGTAAGAGGCCTGCTAAGGATTGACCGAGTAGTGAAGCTGCTCAGTTGCCTCTTGGCGAGGGCTTTGATCCTTAAGGATGGGCCGAGCAGGGTTATTGCCCGGTGCCTCTTGGCGAGGGCTTTTATCCCTGGCGCCGTGGGGTAGGGAACTACCGGCCAGGGATAGCCGAGCAAGGACGATCCCGGTTGCCTCTTGGTAAGGGCTTCGATCCTTAACGCGGGAAGGGCCGTAAGAAGCCTGCTAAAGATTGACCGAGCAGTGAAGCTGCTCAGTTGCCTCTTGGCGAGAGCTTTGATCCCTGGCATCGCGGGTAGGGAGCTACTAGCCAGGGATAACCGAGCAAGGGCGAGCCCGGTTGATTCGTGAGGTTCTGTCTGACTTTACCGGTGTGAGTATCGGGAAGAGGGACAGTCGCGAGTGACACGCGTCACGAACGCGTGGGGGGGCGAAGTGCCGGAGCCGTGTCGTTTCGATTTCGCCGAGAAAGGCTCGGTGTCTACCGCGTGGCGGTACAGTTATGGGTGGAACGAGCGACTGTTGGACTCCTGGACGTTGTGGGCTAAAAAACGGAGGGAGCGTTGATCACCCCTTCTTTCGCATCCAAAATGCAAGAATGGAGGACTTCCCTTTTACCATCTCTGACATCGTAAACTTCGAGGACGTGTACCTCTACGATCAGCACTGCACCGAGGACACGGTGCAGTTAGTGATAGGCCGCATTGAGGATCATTTTGGCCGACTGCTTCCCCGGCGCTCCCCCCTGCTCCAGCTATTGATGTACTCCATTTGGAGGGTATCGCCGGGGCTCTACAACCCCTTGTCCGAACAGCTGAAGGACGAGGCGGTTGGTAAGCTAAAGTCTTTGCGGCGCTCGGCCTGATCTCCATGGGTCGGCGAGATCTCTCGGTGGCACTCATCCTTGAGTGCTGTCAATTGAGGTGTGAGGCCGACGTTCGCGGGCGGCATCAGAGGCAGAGGTCTGAGGCCGCGAGGGCTCGGCTGGCGGAAATATCCTCGGAGTATCACGAGCAATGTTCTCTGCACCCCTTCCCCCGCTACTGTAATTTTTCTTTTTCGGTGTACGGCTGAGGAGCCTATAGTACCATTTTGAATAAACATAACTCTTCTTTTTGCAATGTTTTATTGATCCCTTCTTATTATTATATAAACATAAAGATCTTGAGAAAAGTTTACATTGCCTTAGTAAAAGAAGTACATGCTAGTATATGTTCTTTTTGAGCTTCTTGGCGGTGTAAGGCCGTCAAAAACGATCGGCTTGGTCTCCCTGGCCTTCATTTTCGGATAGCTGTTGGCCTCCACGATCGGCGTGGGGTGCCGAGTCTCGTAGGTGCTCGACGTACCCCCCGCCGACATGAACATAATTTGGCCGATTGTCAACTCGCCGGGAGGGGGACGCTGCTCCTGCTCGCGGTCAGCTTGCTGCTTGTCCCACAAGTATGCTGCCAGGTGTCCCGAACGGATGAGCTCCTCGATATAGTCTCGGAGCTGCTTACAACTCTCTGTGGAGTGGCCTTGAGACCTGTGGAAACCGCAGTAGAGGCCCCGGGTGCGCTTTGCCGCCATGCGTGAGATCGGGGGCAGCTTGAAGAACCCCTCGTCCTTAGCTTCTTCTAGCGGTACCGTCTGGGAGACGTTGAGCGGGGTGTGCTCCTGAAACTTCGGGGAGTAGGGCTTTGGCCGCTCAAGTCTCTTTCTCTCTTTCCTCGCCCTTTTCTTTTGGTCAGTTAGCTCTGCCTCGGGGAGATTTTCGTTCACCTCGGATTCGAGCTGGATCTCATGCGCGGTCCAAGCCTTTACCTCGTCCATGGTCTTAGGTTGCGCTAATGCAAAAGAGCTTAACCACTCCTTGTGCCTAAGACCAGACCTAAGTGCTGTAATGACCATCTCGTCCCAGTGTTCTGGGACCTCGAGAAGGACGTTGTAGAAGCGGGTGACGTACTTTTTGAACGTTTCTTTGTCCCCGCTCTTGATTGTGAAGAGATGGTCGACGGTCCGTTTCTGCCGTCTGTTCCCGACGAAGTGGCCGAGGAATTGGGTGGCCAGCTCGTCGAAGGTTGAGATCGAGCGTGGCGCGAGTCCTCGAAACCAGTCTCGTCCGGAGCGGATGAGCATGGCCAGGAAAGCTCGGCATTGGGCGGCGTCGGAGTTGTCTTGGAAGCTCATCCCTGCGGTGAATGCGTCCAAATGGTCCTTCGGGTCAGACTTACCGTCGAAGAGAAAGACCTTTGTGGGCTTGTTTCAAGAGGAGACATGGACGACGAGAAGCTCCTCGGTGAAGGGCTTGGTGAGCGAGTCGGCGGCGTACTTAGCCCCATTGCTCGAGTGATGACCATCCCGATGCATACCCTCGATCTTCTTTTTGAGGGCGTCGAGTCGGCCGTGGTATCCCGACGATTCGGCACATTCTGATCTTTGGCCTCTGCTGTTGGAGACCTGTGTCTGGCCGCGGCCCCGGTTCCTCTTGATGAGGTTCCTTAGGTCCCCTAGCGAGGCAGTCTTCGAGCTGCCGTGACAAGTCTCGTCCGCGCGACCCCATTGAGGGAGGGGGTGTCGGTCATGCCTGGGAGCAGGCGAGCTGACCGACATCTCCTCGGGATGGACAGGGACGCGAAGGGGCTCGGGGCGAGGCGCTCTGACGACGGACCTCGGTGTTGAACTATGGGGCGCCCGGCGGGTCATAGAATGTGTTGGCCCGGGAGATCTGCGGCCGTGGGAGGCAGCGAGCCGGTGGTCGGCCATGCCGACGCGAGCAGAGTCTTCTCTCACTGCAGGGGTCCCGGTCCTGAAGTGGGGGAGCGGTGACCTGGGGAGCTTGCCCTGTCGTTTGGACACGGACGAGCGCATCTACGACGGATGCGAGTCGATCTATCCGGACGGCTAGGGCGTTGATGGAGTTCGGGGAAGGAGATTCGTTCGCCCCTCCGTTGTGAGGGAGGTGGCGGCTAGTGCTTGGATCGTCGCGGTGATCGCTCGCCATTGAATAGAAATCGGAAGATGAACTTTGTTCAGTGAAGTCAAGATTTTTCCCACAGACGGCGCCAGCTGACGAATGTCGAATCACGTCAAGATGTTACCTTCCGTAGATCTGCTGTTGGCGATGATGGACGGCTGAGATTAGGTTGGAGGTTGACTCTTGAAGCGTGTGGATCTCAATGGGTTTGAGTTGGTTGAGGTCGAGAAGTCCCGGGGTGGTTGTACCACCGAGGACCCTCCGACGATCAAGTTAGGCCGGATATTTGAGCAGAGTAACGGCCTAGTGAGGGGAAAATGACTTACTTGAACCATCTGAGAGAGGGGTTTATATAGTGGTGGCAACAGGCAGGCAGGCGCGAGAATCACGCCGGCCGTTACGATCCTGGTGTCACGCCCACATGATGGACGGGATCTCCCATTAATGACGAGACATGCTCGTTAATGGGGGATCGTGATGGTGTGGAACGCGGGACGCGGCCGGCGGATATCTCGCGCATGACGAGATTCGCGTAGGTGAGGCGGTTGCGCCTGTGGTAGGTGCCGTTGGTCGGTCGATGAGACCGAGGAAGGTGAGCTCGGCAGGAGGCTCAGGGATGAGCGGGAGGCCGAGGCATCTTGGTTCTGCGGTAGCCCGGAGACGAGCTGAGAAGGCCGAGAAGGCCGATTGTGCAGGGGTCTCGGAGGTGAGCCAACGGTTGTTTGTAGGACGGGTATAGGAGTGGTCTGATCGGCCACTGTAGATCCTTTCTTGTAAGCTTCGGGACACGTCATCTGCCATGTGTCATGATCTGCGAGATCACAGATATTGAGCCTCATCACCGTTATTTATAAAGGCTGAACTAGACCTGATGCATAAATTTTTAGAGGAATATCATCATGCCATATGCTAGTCCAAAAATCAATCTCCCCACAACCTATTTGCCATTTTGAATTTCTTTGAATGATTAGTAAGACTTTGTAAATTTTCCTCCAAATAGTAGATGAAGCTTGTGGAGCAAAAAGAGAGTTATTCTTTGTATATTTTTTCCTCATAAAATCTGCCCATAAGGAATTTCTTTTTTCAAATTTCCATGCTTTTTTCAATGTATATGCCAAAGATACTTCCTCCAGGCTTGCAGGGTATTAATTTTATTAAGCACAACGTTGGGAGGGTTGAATCAAAATTTATCATTCTTTACCTTCTGATAGACAAGACCTGCTCCGATACCAAGTATGCTAACAATGTGATGAACTGAATTATCCAGATCGGCTTGCTTGTCAAATTGGCAGCATATCAGATCACTGATCATGCACGACAGAGCGAGACAGCCAATGTTCTCAGCTACAAGTCTTGTGCAAAACTGTTAGTATAAAAATTTTATAATGCTTATAGCTTTCTCAAAAGACAGAGATCCTCAAAATACCTGCCATGGCCAAGACTCTGATGCTAGAGGGCAAACTGGGCATTTCCAATCTTGTACAGAAAGTGCAGCTAAGCAGACAGCCAACAATGCGTGAATTGTTGATACGATACGATTGCAGAAATCAAATGAGCGATCTTGAAACATTTTTCTGATCAATACGAAGGTGACTGCCCAGCAAAGTGGTCCAGATATAATCCAATTCACCATATAATCTTTCATCGGTGGCTGGTTAGTTCTGATACCTCTTCCACTTTATTTTTATTTTATTTTTTCTCTCAGACTATGAATAAATTTTTGATGAATTATCAAGGTGGAGAAAATAGGATATATCTGGAAAAAATCATTTACGTAATGCCACAAATGTCAAAACAATGTTCGGTTTTTTTTTTGTACTGAATGTCTGATAAAATTTATCGCTCTTGACAATTGAGTTTCGGACTAAATCAATGGAAAGAATTTTAAAGATATCACTCTATTCTATTTTTTTTTTCCCTTTCTAATTGATTATCCTACTAATGATGTTTTATATGGTATAATTTCCCACCCCTAATGTTAATTGGCTTGCTATTATATTTATTTGGGTCGGTAGATTTAGCTGAACTGCATCTTTCATCTGTTGTTTTCAATCTCCATTCTTGCTCTACCGTTGTCTTGTATTCAATTCTGTATGGATTGAGTACAATATTTACTAGAGACATTTAATTCAAATGAAATTGAGACAACACAGTCCATCTTGACCAGGATAAAACCATGGACAAGAGATGAGCTTGCTGCAATCCTTAAATAGTGCACATACTCCAATATCATCTAGTCTGGAAATTGAATGTCGATAAGGTGAAAGATACTACAGCAACAACAAGAAGCCTTCATTCCAAAATTCTGGGGTCGGCTATACGAATCCTTCTTTTACATTCTGCTCTAGGTGGTGAAATATGATACTCCACAAAATTATGTAAAATTACTATCGTAATGCATCTATTTACTCCATGGAATTTTTATGATTCGCATAATGCTTTGTGTTTAACCTGCCAGTTAAGATGGTCCTTGTATTCCCAACAATGTAAAGCCAATGTCATAAAGTGGCATTTGCATTTATGCACCTCTATATTCTTTAATAAGTTAAGATGGTCCTCTAATGTGAATCATAAAGACGATGCTGAAGTTGGTTATGGAGGCTGGAAGGTAATTACAAGAAATCCTTTTCACAGCATCATTTCCTTTTATTAATATTCAGCTTATTTTTGGAAAATTTTCAGTTCCTCATTTTTTTTATTTTCAGTTCCAAAATAGGTTGCATCACGGCTATATTATTTATGCATGTAAATGGAATTTTAGCTCAACGGCAACTTTCATCAACCACTTGTTGTCTCCTGATAGCTTTAACAGATGCATCTTATATCCTATATAGGGGTACATTTATTTATTTATTTATTTATTTCCCATCTGTGCAAAATCAACTTCATATGAACAGGCAACTTTTCATGATAGAAGCAGCCCGACTGGCAACTGTGGCTCTTTTGGCATAGTTTGCTGTTTGGTTTATTTTTGTATGGTTGCGTTGAGAGAAGAGGTAGAGGAGCTTCAAAGTTTGCTGGAAATTTGTATTTCGGTATCGCTGGCAAAGTTTTTATTCCACAATTTTTTTGTTTCATGTGCATAATACTTTTTATTTTTTCTATTCTGTTTTACGATCGACTGTCAATCTGATGTGTACTCTTTAATTAGCGCAGAACTTTAAGATTGAAAATACAAGATAGGCAAGGGTGGAGTTTGCCATGGCTTGCTGTTTGAGGTACAAATAAAGCGAAAGGCATAAGAATACGCATTCCCATTTTAGGGCATGTCATTTTCTTCTTGATTATATTGAGAATTAGCTTATCTACTTTTGTAGCAAACTCTTTTGGGGTCCAAAATTTTATTTTTTTCCCCCTCCTTTTTTTGGTTAGTAGACAAGCTTTACTTCTGTGAGAAAATTTTATTTTAGAAATCTTCTCTAAAGTGTCCCAATCATGGGGTACCCATGTTCTCAATTCTCATTTAGATTTCCAAATAGTCATCACTCCTGCAACCCAAAATAAGCTCTCTATGCATACAAATTTTTATAAATAAGTATATCTACTACTATATTATAGCTAGCTCAATAGAGTGAGTTTTATTATACCGAATTAAAAATTAAAATCTCACGTTACACCCAAAATTTTATTTTTTTAAAAATTATTGTATCTTTATTACAACGGATGACATCAATGTATGACTTTTGCGTACAAGCTCCATAAAATAAAGTTAATTTTTTTGTTTATATATAAGCGGTGCAAACTTTGATCAACGTACATCGCATGAACAAAAAACTAGTATTATATAATGCGGCTGTTGTAAAATGGCCAGCCTCTTTCAATATTATCTTAAACCTAACCATAGCTGCCAAAAGAAATATCTTTAACCTAACCATAGCTGCCAAAAAAAATAAATAATAATAATAATTGTGGGATTCTTTTGAAGACTAGTAGTTAAGTTTGATGTAGATCTGTTAGCTGTTTCTGCTGCTCAAAGGCTTATAGACCAATCATAATAGAGAATTCTAAGGTTTGAGTAATGTTTCAATTAATGAGCCTCTTAACCCCCACTGATCCTTACAATTATTGATAACTACTTAATTTGCACATTCGATGATGCAAGTGGATACATATTTAATAATCAATGATGAATGTTTTACTAGTTAAAATATTCTGAAAACAAAAATAGAAAGAAGGATGTCGAGAGACCTAGCATATCTAAAAACCAAGCAGAATGAAATATGTTGCAGAGAGATCTAAAATACCGTCAATTTTCCTTTTCTTTTCCTTTTCCTTTTTAGAGGATTTGAAATTTGAATCAAAGATGGCTTTTATTTAACTCCAACTAATTTTGAATTTGAATTTAAGCTACTTCTCTCTTCTTCTTTTTTTCTAACACTTAATGAAGTCACATGTTAAAGATGAAGAAAAGGAAATTAAAAAACAATTCCTAGCAGTCCACATGACTTCATTTCCCAAAAACATTCCACATGTCTTGTCTTAATTTAAATTCCTATCTTATGTGGTATAACCAATTAAACTGAAGAGGTACCACAGTTCAAAAGGTAGTTTGCATCATAAGAGTAGAGATTACATAAAATGTCTATCAATTTTTGAACTTGCATCATAAAATTATGGAAATACACATGGATTCTTATGTATAACCCACTACTAAAACCAACCAATGATGCTCACCTTGCAAATTTATTCTTCATAGCTTCTACAATATTATGACTAATATTACATGAACATCTCTTCACAAATGCTGCTTGCAACAATTATTTACCTTTAAATGGAGATTACATTAGCCCAGAATTCTTAGTTTAAATATTAATTAGCTTGAGCTTACTTCCACTGTAGTACTTCCAACACTTGCTTGTGGAGCTGAGGATCACCTGCTGCCGCCACATTAAAACCTATAAAAGATACGAAAAAAGAAAAAAAATTGAAAAAATGAAATATAACCGATTGCAAAGAAAGAGTGAAATTTCGAAAGTAAAAAATAAACAAATTTACTCGAAATCGGCCTTACTTGTGGCAATTGAATTGGAGGATGCCTCCCAGTTAAGTTTATTTCCTTTCCAATCTGTAATCGAACCCCCGGCACCTTCTATCACCGGAACCAATGAAAGAAAATCGTAGGGCTGTTGATAGAGAGAGCTTTTGTAAGTAAACTCTTAGGCAGATTTTTCAATAAATCGACATGTTATAGATGTAATATGTGAGAGGTGCTACTAGTTGATGCATTCTCTATTATTTGCTCTATGAGCTTCGAAATTTATATGATTCCATTAAAAAAACGTCATAGTACGCCTCAAAGAGTTGGGGTGGTTATTAATGGTGGTGTTTTTATTTTTTTATTTTGGGGGGTGGGGGTGGGGGGGGATTGTAGTTGTCATTAATCCCCAAAAAAAATAATAAAGCATGTGGATTTCGGGGGGGGGGGGGGGGGGGGGGGGGGATTGTAGTTGCCATTAATCCCCAAAAAAAATAATAAAGCATGTGGATTTCAATATGATACCAAGGCAAGGTACAGTCTAAAATAAAAATATGAAGTGAGCAAGAAATTTAGGCAATCTAAAGCTGCATCCGTATATTGAGAGAGCGGCTGAGATTTTGGGCTAAACTTCCACAGAGGCACATTTGCAACAAACCCACTTTATTTGAAAGTTATGCGCAAAAAGATGCATATTTTCATGATATCCGAGCTATTGTCTCCAAATGAACAATAACCTGCTTAATTGAGGACAAAGAATTACCTTAAGCCCAGATTCAATAACAAGATCCACGAAACCAGACGCCAATAGAGCATAAGCGTAACAATCACAGCCATATAGAGGTACTTTCACCTTCAACCATCAAAAGGAATAAAGAGATTTGTCAAATGATAACAAGGTTTGTACCAAAAAGATTATAGTTTTATATAGTTAAGAAAATTGATGCATGTCTAACTCCTGCCTGAAGTATGATTTTTTCAGTCTTATTCATTAGTCTTGTAATTTCACTCGAAAGCACCAACCTCATTCCGTACACGAATAAAAGCCTCTTCAGCCTCCCCATTGAAGAGATGTGGACTTGTAGTGTACCTGCGAAGAAAATACTACTCCATTATTCCAATATAAATAGACATCATAAGAAGCTTGCAGCGAGACTGGCCACATAGCTGAGGGTTGGACATAAATATAAAATTAAGAGAAAGATATTTGATTTGATCTAAGCAGTATTAAGTCCGTTAAAGAGAAAGAAGAATATAAGTGATGGGAGTTTTACAAGAAGAGGTACGATGCTTAATTTTTGGAAGGCTGGTGGCGGCAGCAAGCCTGTATCAGAAACTTTTTGGAGGGAATGAATTCGGAACTTTTCTAAACGTCTTCATCCATCATCGTTTAGACCTATCTCAAGACGAGCAACTCTAACCTCGTTACTCCACGGAGTACAATTTAGTTGCTGGTCAGAACCGGTACAGTATCAGCCATTAGGACCTTCGGCAAACAAAAAGTTGAAAGAAAATGGAGAAAGTAAAAGGAAAGTGATTGATTTCTCCTATGGTTTTTGGATTGCGAGAAGAAAGTCACAAAATGGAAAGTGGGTTCATTTACTTGACACGGAGAATTCGGCAAGCGACGAACTAATTTTTTCCCCTTACCATCTATACAGAAGGAAAGTGCATAGTAAACGATTTTTTTATTAAAACTATCTATCTCTCCCTCCTCCACTTTATCATCAAAATCAACTTTCCTTCTCTTTTTTTTTCTTTTATCACAAACCAAGCATCTTTTCATTATATGGAAAGTCAATAGAGTACTTTCTAGAACCAGAAGTACTTCCACTTCACTTTCTCAAGCCTGGCTTTCTAGAATTTTTTCCTGAATTAACCATAATTAATTAATTAAATCCCAAAATGACCCCAGGCTCAAATTATTTCCCAAAATGATTCTGGGGTTGCTAACGTGGAGTTTAGGTTGCAAAAAGACGCTATTTGTGTTAGCGTTTTTGGCCAAGAACCTAGAGTGGTCTAGGGTCGCTCAAAGGAAAACAATATTTGAGATGGCGTTTTCTCTCAAAGGAAAACGCTAACTCAAGTAGCGTTTTCTCTCGACAGAAAACGCTACTTTAGGTAGCGTTTTCCATTGGGCCCACTAATTCTATAATCTCGTGACGCTATAACTTACCACTTCCATTCTCTCTCACTTTCCACTCTATCCTTTTCTCGGTAAAAAAAAAAACTCCCCGCTCCCCGCCGCCGTAAAGAAATCCCCTAACTCCCGTCCCCTGGCTGCTCATAAAGAAATCTCTGGAATTTAATTCCAAAGAAGATATATCTCAACTCGTTTGTAGGATGATCATTCATTTTGCATGTAGATTACTTGAATTTTTATGGGTTTTTGGTTTGATTTCTGACAATGTCAGCATGAGCTTCGTATTGTCAGCATGAGCTTTGTGGGGGGTTTTGTTCACAAATTTGATGTTTGTTTGATTAAAAAATAATTTGAAAATCACTAGATCAAAAATAGATCTGAAATTGAGTTTGAAAATTTAGGGAAATAATAGTCTAGGGAATTTATGTGAAATTTTAGGAATTTGCTTTAATAGAAAACAAAGATAATTAAGTGGAGTGCAGTATAATTTAAAGTTTTTCTTAGCAAAACTATTTACATGAATTGTATTGAAAAAAGTCATTTACTTGATGTCTAGGGTATACGATGGGCTCGTGTGTTCTATATTGGCTGTATTTTGGTGGATGGATTGTGAACACTGATTCTCATGGGGTTGAGTATGAGGGTCATACCATATACGAACAAATTTGGATCCGTTGTCGGATATCGATGGATGACTTTTTAGGGGTAGTTTATGAGAAACTAGGAGGGGACAAAACAGGATATCATGTGACAATCCAAGCACGATATGATGTTGATAGGGGAAGAAGATCACACTTTATGCTTGTGGGCATTGCAGATGATAATTCACTGCAATCGATGATCGAGTATGCATCATACTCGAATACATCTTGGGGTGCTTTGGAATTCTATATTGAACAACACCAACTTCATAACGACCAGCCATCGTCGTCGTTTGTCTTCTCTTCGCATAATAAGTCCTACTGACAAGTGGAATGCCGATAACTGAGCCCGATTTCGCGTCACAGAGTGAAGTCCCGCTAACAGTTGACGCTTCGCAACGTGAGCCTTATTTCATGTCACAGTATGAAGCACTTCCACCTACTGAAGTTTCGCTTTGTGAGCATGCTACTTCTGACGTGTTTCCAAATTTTCTCTTGAATGAAGATCCTACTCAATTATTTGCATATACTCGGATGAACAACGAATTGATATTGAAGAATGAGGATGAGGATGTGGGCAATATAGAAGAGAATAGTGATGAAAATGATCTAGCTGGACAGAATATAGGTCAATTGACATATCAAAATGCAGCGGCCCCTGAGTTTATCTTTACATATTGAATTGGAAATGCGATAGTCAATAATTTTGACGAGCCGATTGTTGCTGGAGAAAGCGGTTCAGAGTTGTACAAAGGACAACAGTTTCAAAGTAAGGAGGATCTTAAACATGTAGTTGCGATGTATTCCATTAAAAATCGTTGGCAATACTCAGTTGCAAAGTCAAGCACATTGACATGACGGGTCGTGTGCAAGATTAGTGAAGGTTGTCCATGGGCTCTCCACGCGTCTAGACCAATACTGACGAGCCATTCACGACGCCTCACACTTATATCAATCCAATTGTAAACCGGGATCACTTTCAGATTGACTCACGTTTTGTGGCAAAAATAATCGTCGATATTGTAAAAGTGAATTTGAATACCACGTCTCAAGCCATTGCTCAGACCATAAAAGTTATGTTTGGTTATGTTATAAGCTATAAGAAGGCTTGGTGGGCAAAATGTAGAGCATTGGAAATATTATTCGGGAACTTCACAACGTCATATGCTGAGCTGCCTGAGTTCATGATGGCATTGCAGGCTGCTAACCTGCAAATTGTTGTTCAGTTTCAAACTACGACTATTGAACTGGGAAAGGAATTGTTTCAAAGGGTGTTCTGGGTTCAGTCCGTCAATCGAGGGTTTCAAATACTGTCGGCCAGTTATCAGTATTGATGGGACTTTTCTGTATGGAAAATACAAAGGCACACTTTTAATAACAGTTGCTCCATATGGTAATGATCAGTTATTTCCCCTTGCATTTGCTATAATCGAATCGGAAAACACAGATAGCTGGGGTTGGTTTATGTACAACATACGAGTGTATGTAACTCAGAGACATCCGCTATGTGTTATATCAGATCGTCATGCCGGTATTCTTAATACTATGAGGGAACCGATGTATGGTTGGAACAAATCATTTGCTTATCACCGTTATTGTATGCGACACTTTGCTTCAAACTTTCAAAAAAAATTGTGAACATGCTGAAGAAAGCCACCACCCAATATCAAAGAAGAAAATATTTTAGAGCGATCGCAAGGATTAAGAATGTGAATGTTGAAATGATTGCTTGGATAGAAAAAGAACCTCATGAAAAATGGGCTATTGCATTCGATGATGGTCGTAGGTATGGCATGATGACTACGAATTTGTCAGAGATATTCAACTATGTTTTGAAAGGAGTTCATAATTTGCCAATCACGGTGATTGTCCAGTTTACATTCCATCGGTTGAATATCTATTTTATCGAGCGACGTCGTGTGGTGCAAGAACTTATTGCCGAAGGTCAAATGTTCGCTCCGAGGGTTCAAGCACCGTTAGACATTAGGCATGAAAAGGCTAATTGTCATGAGGTGGCGATGTACGATCAAAACACTGGACTATTTTCGATTAAGACCGGTACGCGTCTTGTAGGCGGTCGGCTTAGAGATGGCAGGACACGGATATTTAACCTTCAGGAGTCCCCAGGATGTTCTAGTGAGAAAATGCAAGCTTATCACCTTCCTTGCTCGCAAGTTATGGCAGCTTGCACGTCTCAAGCGGCTGACTACCGTACATTCATCGACCGACACTATTCCGTAGATCAGTTGGCCTCCACTTGGGCACTTAATTTTTTTCGATCCCTGATAAGGAGTACTGGTGCACCTATATAGGTACACATGTTGTTCCTGACGAGTCTTTGCGAAGATACAAGAAAAGACGACCTCCGTCGACACGTATTCGAAATGACATGGATGCGAGGCAAGATAGAACATTAAGTCAATACCGGTGTAAGAAATGTAATTAGGAGAGACACAACAGTCGTAGGTGTCCACTACGTGATGAAGCAGGTTCGTCGCGTCAATGAATGGTCGTGGGGCAATGTAATAGGGATGTTTGTGTTAATATTAATTATTATAAGTATTGAGCTAGAATGAATATTTCTATGAAACTTTTAGTAATTAGGATGACTTTAGAGATTGTATTGTTATCTTGGATATTGTAGCATTACTTTACTTTTCTGTTATGATGGATTTTGTAACATTGCTTTTCTTTTTTTGTTATCATGGATATTGTCATGTATATTGTCGCGATTCTTGACCTTTTGTTTTATTGGATACTGTAGCATTGCGTTTTGTTACATTTTTCCGATAATTCTCTTATCGCTTGTCATATTCTAATATCTTATTGTGTTTTACTTTACAGGTTTGTACGATGGTACGAGCACGTGGTGGAGGATTCATGGTGGCCGATCTCCCGGTTGCTGAGGTCGTCGTGATGATCAGGATGAACCACGAGATTATGAAATTACACATCCGGGCTCTCAGATACCGACACTCTTGATATTATAGACAGAACATAGATCAGATGCCGTGTGGAACGGTGAGGCGGTATCCGACATAGAGTTTTGCGGCCACGATTACTTGTTGATGATACCACAGATAGACGATAGACTTATTGAGTGTGGATTGTATGGAGTCGAACTCATCGGCAGTATGCAATTGGATTACGCTCTACTCACAGCATTGATAAAGCGATGGAGGCCCGAGACACACATTTCATTTTTTTGGTTGGTGAGATGACCCCAACATTACATGATGTCAGTGTATTATTGGGAGTTCCAGTGGACGGTATGGACGTGACCGATACGTCGGTGTATGATTGGCCGACATTATGCGATCAGCTGTTGAGAGTTAGTGCCACCAACGGGTCAGCTTTGAGCTTCACGCCTACGGCTTTCATGGTTACATGATTAGTTTCATGATACCATCACCGACGACTCCGATCCGTATCAGATAGAGTGTTACGCTCGTGCGTACATTTTGACTTTGTTCGGAGGTGTCATATTCCCGAATTCATCCGGAGATATGGTGTCGTTGATGTATCTACCATTGATTGCCGGTCTAACCAGAGATGCAGCGGGATCATTTAGCTGGGGCGGCGCCATCTTGGCATGTCTATATCGTGGTTTATGTCGTGCATCGCATGGCACGACACAAATGACCGGATGTTCCGTGTTCCTACAGATATGGACGTGGAAGAGATTACACGTTGGACGCCCTGAGATCGCACATCTCTCGAATGGGTGGATCATTCGATGGTCCTAAGGATCGAGGTCTTCTCTAGGTGTTTGGTGGGCAGGTCGGTTTACATGGAGGAGGAACCCTCATGAGTGACTTGACTTATACAAGGATGAGCTGAACACGCTACGGGACGAGTTTGTGACATGACAGCCTTACACAGATGAGCGTGTCGCTCTTCTACCACCTCTGTGCACGTCTCATCCCCACCACTTGTTATAGTTGACCATGGCGCCACTCATACACTTCATGTTTGTCGAGTACTACTATCCGGATAGAGTACTTCGCCAGTTCGGTTTGCACCAAGGGATCCCACCAGATCGAGTTTTTGACGCAGCGTTGCACAAAATAGATGCGTGAAGCAAGGCCAGGGAGGACTGGAGACACAAGCATATGCCACACGTGCACATATGGGACTTCGACAGATTTGCACTCGTCGTTGAAGGAGACATCCCGGTGTATGATCCTACATGTCGTATCGAATACATGAGTTGGTATATCCCGATAACTCGATTGTACGTTGTCACGCCATGTCAGCGATATGTCATTAATAGAGATTTCCTTATGTTTCAGCCCGCAGCTCTCTCGAAAGTTGAGATGGTATATTAATTTAGTTGTTTTGTAATATTGGATTGTCATCCTATACGTTTAATAAAATGTTTATACTAAAATGTACATTGTTTTTTCAGGTCGGACACATATGGAGGCTTGTACTTATAGCATTGAGGACTATACGGAGTGATGTGGCGGATGTGTTGAAACAATTCGCGCATGCTACGATTGGACATTGCCGAGACATGATGCATGAGGCGGGTGATGGTCCCAGATTTGAGGCAATGGTAGGTCTCATTCGTGACCAGCGGAGTCGCACATATCGATCCGATGATCAGGCAGGGCCCAGTGTTGCCCACCGAAAACGTGAGTATGAGACGGATGAAGAAGATGAGGCGGTAGCGGATGAGCACGGACTTGATATCATCCCTGCATCACAGTTGGCTCAGATGACTCAGGATAGTGAAACAGGACCATCGCAGTAAACCCCAGATAACGTAGCAGGACCATCACACCAAGCTCCACAAAAGAAGAAGAGGCGATACTATAGTTTTATTTGGCGAATGATATATTATTTATGAACTTTATAGGATCCAGAATATATTTTGTTGCTTTCTAGTTTGTGTGGTTGTGTTTATACTTTATGTGATATATTTTCTAATGTGTAGTTCCACCCATCGAGGTGAGGATTTTTTTTAGCCGAGTAGCTTGTATTACTCCGGAGTGGAGATAATTATGTATTTAAGGAAATATATTAATATTTATAAAGGAAACGCTGTCCATTTTATTTCAGAATTTATCCGTTACTAAAATTCATCATAAACCATGAAAATAAAAAAATTTGAATCTAATTTCTATTCCATTCGTCGAAAACCAAAAAAATTTGCTTCATGTTCAGGTTGACTGATAAAGCGCGGACATAAAATGGAGTTCAGGTTTCAGACACTGAGAAGGAAAGGAATGAGGGAAAACGCTACTTGTGATAGCATTTTC
Organism: Agapanthus africanus; assembly: GCA_030015575.1. Taxonomy (NCBI): domain Eukaryota; kingdom Viridiplantae; phylum Streptophyta; class Magnoliopsida; order Asparagales; family Amaryllidaceae; genus Agapanthus; species Agapanthus africanus. The sequence continues at coordinate 4,591,055 of JASDDO010000018.1, forward strand.
TCTCAAGGGATAACGCTACCTGCAATAAAACACTATCGCGGGTAGCGTTTTCCCTTGAAAGAAAAAGCTATCACAAGTAGCGTTTTTCTTCAAACCCCGCGCAAATTTATTGATCTTCTGTGCAGGGGCCTTATCTGTGGTTTTAAAACGCTATCAGAAGTAACGTTTGCGATAGAAAGAAAACGCTATCTCAACTGGCGTTTTCTTTCTGACATGGCGTCCCAGGGCTACTCTTTTCTTCTGACGTGGACTCCTAGAGTCATTCTAAGAATTATTTTTGCTCTGGGGTCATCTAAGGATTTAATTTATTTAATAGGGTTAATTAAGGAAAAACTCGGCTTTCTACTACTTTCTTTTTACCAACAAGCCCCTTAACGAAAAGACAAAACCAACCCAAAATATTTGGGATAGATTCTTTGTGCCAGTTGTACTCAACTATTCTAGATGTTCTCTCATCGGCAACTTTGACATACAACCACTTGAACTTAACAATTAGGGTGTTCAACGTAATCAATTTAAAGGTCTGATTAATAGGAATCAAGCCATTTTCTAGGGAATTAAATAATTGATATAGGAATATTTATTTATTTGGAGTTTCTCACAAGCAAGAAAAAGAAAAAGCAAATTATAAAAGCAAACCTCTTGCACAACCACAGGAAGCATTCGGCTGGGGTGTGATTACCCATTAGTCAATTGAAGATACGACATTATGTATTGTTGGGTTGCTGGCTTTGTAGCACGAGAACGAGTTCAATACGATATTATGTATTGTTGGGTTGCTGGCTATGTAGAACGGAAACGAGGATGGGATACAGTATATGATAGCTACGGATACGTTGTTCACGATTTTCAAAAAAACCTAGGATACAGGAAACGTTTGTTCGAAATTTTAATTATTTAAATATAAATACCAATTAATATATACATATGTGTAACAATTAACAAATAATAAAAAAAGGCATTTGGTCTAAATGGTATGATTCTCGCTTTAAGTGTGAGAGATCCGAGTTCAATTCTCAGAGTGCCCAATCTACACATAACAAAAAAATACCATTGAACTATAAAAAATAGAACTCTAAAATATAGACATGAACTATATAAAAATAAAACCCTCAAATATAGATAACATTCATATATCATATACCATAAGAACTTAAAAAACAAGTCATTAAACACCATACTTCAATAGTTTAACTTCATCGCATATTTACATAGAGAAATCTAAAACCACAAAAAAAAGACCCAAAATGGATACACTCCGAACATTTTGTTCATCAACCAATTAAGTTCTAATTTTCCATCGCATCGGTATCAACCCCACCATTCTCTTCCACAGCGGGGACCTCCAACCCCGGCTCATCAAGCGAGAGGTTGGCAATCTCAAGTATACCCGCATCCTCGAATGACTCAAATCCATCGCCCGCAATATCCCATAACTTAGACTCCCTTTTATGGTATTTCTCCTCTCCTAGAAAAAAACCGAAAATTGCTATGGATATTTACCAAGTCTTCGGCACGTTGCGGTGTCATTCGGTTCCTTTTCATTGAATGAATGAAGGAGTAAGTACTCTAATTTCTCTCCGCACATGAAGACAACGAGGGTTGGACTAAAAGCTTTAAGGTTATGGTTTGAAGCAAAGGGGCCGACGGACTATAATTAATCCACCAAGTTTTTGGATCCAAAAGGTAACGATTTTGAATTGAATCATAATCATTAAAATCCCCCGACTTATCAATGAATTCCGCATACTCTTTAGCCACTTTATTACGATCCATCATGGTTGGAAAGTATTTTTTCAAACATTTGGCCCTCTTTGCTAACTTTCGGATCCTTGTGAAGGGCAATTTGATTTGGATACTCGTCGAGCCATTGTTCACTATAGTATCTTGTAGAAAGAATAAAAATAAAGTGATCAAAATTCAATAATACAAGAACATGAAAATTATAAATTTATAACTAATAAAAATATATTATGATATTTACTTTGGATTCAAAAAATGAGCCAAGTAATGAAGGGGGATGTTATTCTTATTCCAACGATCCACAAGAATAGTATACAAAACACTTCAAAAAAGATGGATATCTTCTTCTCTTTTCCGCTCATACGCATAGATAGCCCTTCTTCACTTTTTCAATTATCATATCCCACAAATCATATATTAAGCGAAGATGAGGTTTATCCGTGTCACAAAATCATATCATACATAGATTGGAGTCGTGAATGAAAACATGTAATCAATTGATTCCAACCACTCATAATCCAACACTTTCTCTTTCACATGCCTAATCTTCTCCATATCGTCGTCACGATATACACTCCATTTATCACTAATGACCATTGTTTGAAGACCACCCTTTATAAGTTTTAACCGTTTCAACATTATAATCATCGATGCAAAATAAGTTTCGGCAACCGATGGAAATTTCAAGCTCACAAACTCGTTAAACATCGCCAATCTCATGAAATGATTCATTATATAATTCTTAATGAACATAACATCCCGCCTATATCGGTGATTCATGAGCATTGTTCATATGTGACCATATTGTTTTCCGAATGCTTAGCGGCACATATTTTTCAAAACTAGATTAAGGGTGTGCACCACACAAGGAGTCCAAAAGATTGATGGAAACTCACTTTCAATGAGTTGGTTCGCCCTTTTACAATTTGCAGCATTATCAGTGATGACTTGAACCACCTTTTCATGACCAATTTCATTAATCATCTCTTTGATCAAAGAGGCTATGAAATATTTGTCCTTCGTTTGACCTTCGCAATTAGCCGCCCTAAGAAACATCGCTTTTACATCCGTTATCGCCATGAAGTTGATGAGTGGCCTTCTTTGGGAATCACTACATCCATCGCTCACAATGCTAACACCCATACCAACCAACATAGCTCGGATAGGCTCCAACCTCCTTTCAATATTCATCTTCTTTTTTAGCAAAAGGGTGATTCTCAACGAATTATAGCCCGGGATACATAACCGACAAGATTATGACTAGCGGCGAATGTATAAAATTCTCTCCAATACGGATTTCTTGCTAGGATAAATGGCAATCCGACCGAATAAAATTCCCTAACAATCATCGCATCCAAATGCGTCATCTCCTCGTTGTTAATGGCATTTGAAATAGGATTGTTCCCGCTCCCGCTCCCACCATCATTTCTTCTTCGCTTATCACCAACACTCGCAACGCTTCCTATTCCACTTGAACTGCTAGGAGACACCGGTATAAATTTCGGAATATTTGTTCAATCAACTATTGTGCTTCTCTATCTTGCTTTAGCATATCCTTGTATATGGCCACCGGAACTTTTGTGCATGCTCCAATTCCGTTACTTTTTATCTTCAAGAGATGACCCTTCACATGAGTGTATGAACTTGTGTAAGGCTTACTACAGAAATTGCATTTCCAACTTACACTTCCACCTCCTTCGCCCGCTTTGTTTTCTCTTATCACATATTTCCAAAGAGGCTTATCATTGCTTAGTGCTGCTTAGTGCACTAGTAGCACCGCAACTTGAAGCCATTCTAATACAAAATCAACCTAATTTTAACAACAAAGCAATGTTTATTATTATAAATAATAGGTAACCATTAACGTTAGCTAAAATGCACATTTAGAATAATAGACAAATATAATTGGCATTCAAACAATGTATATTGAATAATTTAAATAAATGAAAATACAATAGTAATTTTCTATTAAGCATTTGGCACAACACAAAACTATGATGCAACAACTAACAATGGATAAATATAATTGGCATTCAAACTATTTGTGATATAAACATATAATTAAACATATATAATATTTGGTAAGAGGTGTTGTATTTGCCTATTTGGATAATTATGTCTAATTGTGTATGTAAACTGTGAATGGGGTTATTTTTTCCCAATTAATTAAATAAAGAGGAAGGTTTTTTATTGTGTTGTGTGTTGTCTAGGAGTGTGAGATGGAGGGAGAGAAAGTCTGAGAGAGAGAACCTAAGAGCTTCGATCTTGGAGGAGTTGAGATCGAGACTAGAATTCGAGTCGAGACGAGGCCAGAGACGTCCACGACGAGGCTAGCTTCGATCTTGGGGGAGGCTTCGACCTTCGACTTCGATCTTGGAGGAGGCGGCTTCAAGAGTTGACTTCAATCTTGGAGGAGACGGCTTCGAGAATCGACTTCGATCTTGGAAGAGGAGCCTACGAGCTTCGACTTCGATCTGGAGGAGGAGACCGTGAGTTGAAGCCTCGTTCGATACCCTAGAAATTGGGGGATTTTTTGTGGTAAGTGAATAACTTATTGGATATTGGGTTTTAACACGACCAGGTTGCAATTGAAACTTCACCCAACCCGAATCGGAGCGTTTCCTGCCGATTTTTCGATTAAAATAATGGGAAATGGCCGAGTCGCGACTCGGGGACGCGTTTCCGACTCCGAAACGCGATTGGGAACGATACGGAAGGCGATTACAAGTATCCGTGCTTCATAGGTTGTTGGCATGGTGAGACCATTGCTGGTAGAGTTATGTGTGTGCTTATATTGAGATTTCCTTGGAAGTTGGATCATAGAGATGGGTATTTTTTTACTGTTTAACATGCATGCAAATAAGTGTAAATTTCACTTAACCTTCGTTAAGTCAGTCACTCCCTAAGTTTGTAAAGTCGTCAATAAAACCCCTATAAGTTTTAATGTTCAAGGAAGGGGGTCTGATTAACGGCGGAAAGGCATGATATTCTAGGAAGAAAAAGGAACTGAACCGTTTGAGCTCAAATTTTGATTCTTTATGTAACTCCTCATCTTTTCTAGTGTTGAGTCTCTGTGATCTTAAATTAGAAGATCGGTTTTATAATTAAATCATAAGCTCAATTCACAGGACTGGATTTTGAACATGGGATTGATTTAAAGGATTTTTGGTGAATGAGTTTTCGTTGATCTGAGTATTAAGTAATGAGTCTTCAATGGACTTGGATAATGAGAAAGGCGACAAAAGATGAGAGGAGAGAAAATGAGAGAAATGATGGGAAGTCCAGGGATGAAGGAGGAAAGGGATTAAAAGATATAAAGTTGAAAATCCTAGCCATAATTTTAAACCAACCTTATCTCCGATGACCTGAGAAAGGAGACTGTATTCTCATAAAATGATTGCATGCTGTGATGTAATGCTATACTCCAAAACTGAAGTATGGGTGGTTGTGAAATAACATATAAAGTGGGCCATCTCCCTAAAATAATTAGGGAAGTCGTGATGTACTAATACAGGCATGGGTATGGAGAAATTTTCCCTATATCATATCAAATATGCCTATACATATTGAATGGTCATAACAGCGAAGAATTTTAATGTCTTCTCCCTTCACTTATTCTCCCTTATTCTTTCTTTGTCTACTCTTAATTCGGCTGTCAATAGCATACTTGGAAATCATAAATAATGCACAAATTCTACAGCAACCTAGACTGTGATGTCATTACTGGTGAAGCCAACAAATGCAGAAGCAGGAGAGAAAAAAAAAGGGTAATCATTTCATAGCTGCACAACCAGTGCACATGTCAAAATAACACATTTTTCAGCTTCGTAACTAGTTATTTGTGGCATATTGATGCATGAAATTAAATTTTAGTGAAGTGCCCAAAAAAGAGATAGAAATGATCTCACCAGCCTTGAAATACTACTTACAAATAAGCTTGCGAAAGTTTGCTACATGTCCGCGTAGTAATTTCTTGGCCATTTAAGGTAGTCTTTCTGCCAATCAACCCAATCCATCTTTCCTTTAGAATAGGTTGGTCAATAACACCAACAATCTGAAGACATTAAGCAAATGTTTATCTTATCAGTATGCAGAGAGAATAGTACCGTGCTAAAAAAAGGTTTGGTGTGTTTTTACACATCTTTGGGCATCTTTACAAATATACCAATGTACTAGAAAGCAAGTTGAAGTCATACCGGTTTTCCTTTGTGTAGAAGAGCAATAAGAGTACCAAACAAGGGCTTTCCTACATTCGAAGAAAAAGAATGCAAGATTCTTTAATGTTTAATTTTGAATTTTCCAGTATCCGCAACATATAAGAATTGACTCCAATAAAGGTTTACCAGTTATGAAGCTCTTAGTCCCGTCAATCGGATCCAATACCCAAACATAATCAGCAGATTCCTTCTTACATTTCCAACCATTCTCCTCCCCAAAACTGTATCAACATCTAGCACACCGAAATTGAGTTTATTCTTTCTCTTTTCATCTCAAAAGTATAATTTAAGGAACTCATCTTACATGGCATGAGAAGGAAAGTTCTCCAATATGATGGACCCCATAGACTCCTCCGCATCCCGGTCAGCAATAGTCACAGGACCTGAAAAATCAGCGATTTACTTCACAAAAAAAGGGGATGCAGTTGAAATTCAAAGACCAAAAATCAATATTTAGGAAAAGGAAGGTATAGTAATAAGTATCAGAAAATTCGAATAGAATATTTAATTCAGTAAAAGTTAGATAAACTCGGAATCAAAATAGAACGGCGCTTATTGTACAAAAATATCCCAACCTTTCGCTGGTGTCCGCATAAATTTCACTTCTTGATCTATTCAACACTTAGGTACAAAAATGTTTATTTCGCAGTTGAGCACCTAAGCTGCTATGCGATGATAAGCAGCTGCTGACAGAATGTCAGAAACAGTTGTCAAAAATACTCTATACCTAATCATCTACATATTTAGAAAGAATACAAACTACTACTTCAAATGAAACCAGCAAGGTTCGTATGCCATGCATATCTAATATGGATACCAGGTTTTCTTCCCAAAAACCATATCTAAAAATCTGGTAAAAGATACAGAATATGAATATGGGGAAACCTAAATCTGATCCCTTTACATGATTACATCTTTAGAGATTATATTCACATGAATTTTTGTGTAATAAAACTGAAAATAGTAAACTAAATGCTTAAGCAGAATCAGGGAGTGCTATTGAATTCAATACAACTTGATTTATTTAGTCGCGTAATCAAACGACAAAATTAAAAGGCTTTATATGGGTTAACAAATCAAGGCAACAATGAAATAAAAACCCTTTTAATAAAAGAATTTGTTTCCGAATTACAAACATTTAACAATATGTTGAGGCCAACATTTTAAAGTTCAACAGAATCATCCAACATTGTGGACCTTGTGGCAAATAAAAGAAATTGGAAAAGAAAACGAAGGATCCAGCAGCATCTTTACATCATAGAATCTCCTCAATGCATTCAGTTCAGCAGTCGGTATGTGAGCTGCTTAACTCTTTAACTCGATTTCAGAATGTAAAGGTAAATTCTAATGATAGTATCTCATTAAATAAAATCGTACTCTCTAAATTTGTAACTTGTGATTTTTATTCTACATAAGGAAAACAGTTGATCATAATTATAAAGAAAAACCCACTAGAAAATGTACAGCTAGAAATCCATTGGAAGAAACAAACTAAATCTGACATATGTAATTCTAAAGTCATCGCACCTTCCATTCATGAGGGAAAAAGGCAAATCTGTAAATATTACAAACTAGAGGAAAGGACTTGCAGGAAGAAGATAAGTTCTCTTCAATATAGCAGCTAATGATTTTTCAATTACACAAGGATAGCATTTGATCATTCACAAAATTGAGTAATTGTAATTATTATGCTTATTCCTATTCAAATTTGTGTTGTGGTTATATATTAGAACAAAGATAGTATTTTGTTATGATTAGCAAAAGTAAATCCCAATTTTAAAAAAAGTGTTTTTTGTATACGCCCAAGGTTTTTTGTATTTATACATACCCCTCTGCGTTCTTTGAACACCTTTCAAAAATTTAACACTGTTTCAATAAACACATTTTATTAATATTTATTTAAAACATGGGTTGAAATAGCAAAGTTTTCTTTCACCTATTTTGTACAAAAAGGAAAGTAAACATTATTTTTTTCCAAATTTTTGCTACTCTTTATAGATTTCTTTATTAATTATTAATCAGGATATGTTTGGAAACTTTAATCAAATTGTCATAGCACATACAACTTATCGTCTTTATCAGTTGTTTCACTATATCGTCTTCGTTTCTCTTAGTTAGGATCCTTGTTGCAAGGATCTGAGTGAAATTTTTGAAAATTTAGGTTACGCATAAACAATGGATTTTAACAAAAAAATAAAAAAAAATGATTAAATTAAAGATTATAAAATAAATATAATAGAATAACCTGATATCATGTATAACAACACCCGCTTTTATGACGAAGGGATTACTTAAACAAGGCTTCCAAATTAAGGAACAAATTTCTAAACATACAAAAATATCAATGGGATATAATTAATATGAAATATTTTAGGGTGGGTATATATACATATAGACTTTTTAAAAATGGAACGCTGCATGAACCATTGAAATAAAAAATACTAAATATGGCATCTTTAGCTTGGTTTCATCATCTGTGCGCTAAAACTTTCTTCTCCAAAATCGGTGCCCCGTGGCTTAATTCATGTGAGGGTCACAACCAAAAACATTGGTTCACAGAAAAAATCAGGAAGACTTGTACCCATAAGCTAAAGTATATTACTCTTCAAATTTGTAACTGCTCACTCTGTTTCACAAAACTAGTCTCTTGCACTAGTTCCACCAAAATTATTTCTTCTTTCAGAATATCAAGAAGCACGTTTTACTCTATCTTCTATTACCAGTGCACTTTAACTATGGGATTCCAAATCTAGCCATTAAAATGCAACTAATGAAGGCTATCATAGTATATATATAAATTTCACATCTATGACATTTTAGAACCATTATTGTGAAACGGATGTGGTAGTAAAAAATTTTGGCACAAAGATAGCATTGAATCATAATCACAAAAATATCCCAACAATCCATTGGGAACAATAAAGGTGTCACCTTTCATCCGTGCTTTATTCACAATCATGTGAGCGAAATATGTATGCAAACAACAAAAAGGAAATGACTTTTTAAGAAAAGATCGCTCACTGAGGTCGGCCTTATCAAGGATATCAAACGACTGCCGGAAATACTTCCGAATGACCTCCCCGGCGGCGTCCGCCACCTTGTTCGCCACCTCGACGAAACCATCCATCGCCTCCCTCTCTCCCACCAATCCCAAATCCGAGGTCGTCATCGCCGATCTAGAGACCCTGACCCTAATCGGATCCCTCGATCTGAACCCTGAAATGCTTCGCCCGTGCCCGATCCGATTAGGGTTGGGAAAGGGAGGGGAGGGGAGGAGAGGATGAGATGCAAGCATTGGGGATTAGGGTTATTGTTAGGGTTTAAATAATGAAGAGAGAGAAAGAAAGGAACAAAAGGGGAGAGAGGAGAGAGAGAGTGGAGGATGGACGTGGAGAGCACCGGCGAGGTGTCCGTGAATTTTAACACTTATGCGTCGTTATGATGACGCCGCGGCCCAAGGTTTTTGGAGGGTTTACCCGCATACATTATTGGCATTTTAATATTCTTATTTTAAAAATATAAAATCTAACATATTAAGATATAGGCTTTTCATGAAAATTGAAAAAAAACACCGTCGTGGTTCTGGAAACGAATAAAACATGTTTAAGACTGTCGGCGATAAATTATCTATTGGTCGGATCTGAGATAAGAGTTATCTTTTTAATCGCGTTTTTCTCTTCAAAGTTCAAACATTCCACGAGCAAGGGATTCTGCAGCAATAAGACTCAGGTTTGAGGTTTGATGTCCAGTATGTGTTATTCACTCTAAAAGTCCAAAACAGCTATAACGAGTAAAATACTAGTAAGATATGTTATAAAAAAATTACTCCGGATAAAGACCACCGTGTGGGGGTCAATGGTATATGAGAAAAAATAACTGTCAACGTTGTTCTTCTTGATCAGTCTATTTCAAGATATCCACAAACAGTGTAATTTAGAAACTTCTTATACCAGCATCGGTCGTAAATGTATTGGTTTACTAATAACAGAACATTTTCCTTCAATAACCAGATAAATAATTAGAAAAGGTATCAAGATAACATGGAAATCGGTGTGCAAACCATGAAAATCAAGACTGGACGATACAGAAAAAAAAGTTGTGAAAAATCGGCTTTTCGATGGACATGGTAGAGAAACTTTCTCCTGTGCATTTGATACCTGCATTTCTCGTTAATAAATTAGAAAATGGGCTTGGATTGGTCATAGAAAATATATGCACGGTAAATTAATTGCTCAACTTGGAATAACTGGATCTGAACCAATTATGAAACCGCATCTAAGTTTTTCCATATGAAGCTTTAAACTTGCGATCTCGTTATCAAAACCGGTTCATCTGAATCAGGTTCAAGTTACTCGTTCATCATGAATTGGATTTGAGCTCTCAAGTGAAATACTATGCATGGAATTAATTGTTTGGGGTCAAATGCGATCGAACACAAGTATGACAAACCATCGATTCAAACCAAATACCATCCCTATTGTCTATTGTGCATTCTTTAACCATCTTCTCTTTTTCTAGATTTTAGCACTGGATAGAAAATTTCTTTGCTTTAGTGGCCGGCGTGCATACCATGAATCAAGACTCTCCTTGATAAAGCATCCACTCAAAACCCTAGCTAAGTATATGATCATTTGCATGCGTGAATTTATCCGATACATGTCATGATGCAAACAAACTGTGTTTAAAAAAATGCTTAGCAACAAGTCACTAACAACGGCACTAAGTGGTGCAAGCTAAGATGCCGCAAATTAAACCATATATTAGGTAATGAGTTATAGAGTTGTGTGGGAATAGGATTCTTTATAAAAACAAAGATGCAAGGGATATTCTCTCCATGGCATGATCTTATAGGAGCTCACTACCCTTCAATTTTCTTTTATAGAGAGAGAGTGTGTGTGTTTTTGTAGCGCATGGTCTCCTTCTTAATATCATGATGGTGGAATCATTTCTGTTAGTTGATGAACATGAAGTTGAATTCTCATGGTTGGTCTCTCCACTCGGATAAGCAAGTTAAGATACCCCACCTGCAGCAAAGTATATAATTAAAAAGACCAAGGAAAAAAATTGAGGGTCCAGCCTATCGGCAAAGAGCAAAAGAAATTAAATAGGAATTAGTCCCCCACATCACAGCATAATCAAGCATCAATGAGTCAACCATATATATTTTCTCTTGTATTTATCAACATTGGCCAACCCATAACAACCCTAAATTTCCGTACAAAATTTTCCTTTTAAAAGGACAGAAAGGACACTACTACAAAGAAGGGTTGCCCCTACGGATTTATCCGTAGGGGCAACCCACTGTCCCTACGGTTATATACGTAGAGGCGAAAAAATACCCCGTAGGTGCAAAGGCCGCAGGTGCAAGTTCAGACCCTGAACTTGCCCCTACGGTTAAATTTTTGCCCCTACGGGTATATATGTAGGTCCAGGTGCCTCTACGGATTAAGCCGTAGGGGATAAGATTTTATATTATTTACGGTTTATTTTAATAAATTACTTAGACCTACGGATATAGCCGTAGGGGCATGTACTACCCCCTACGGATATATTCGTAGGTACTTTTCCGTAGGGACACAAATTCAGGATTCCTGATATTTGCCCCTACGGATAACGCCGTAGGGGAGTGTCAGTGGCCCCTACGGATATATCCGTAGGGGGATTCCCAAACACCTGGCACTGACATCTGGGGGAAATATCAGTTACTGCTGATATTTAGCCCCTACGGATATATCCGTAGGGGTAACATGTCGGCCTACGGATTAATCCGTAGGTACATATTGTCTGTAATTTTTTTTAAAAAATGGGCTGCTTGATTTTTTCCCGCTCTGTGCACAATAATGTATACATCAATCAAATCATATATTGCAGTATTCATAATCACATCTCACGCATATATATAATATACAAAAGAAACACAAAAACTGAATATGATATAAATACAAACCAATATCAATATCGTTTCAAAATGTAGTACAATGTGTATGATATAAATAAATACATGTTTCAAAAAAAAAGAACCAAAAATCTACCCTAGCTCGGTCCAGCTCGGTCCTGCTCCTCGGTCAATAAACTCTGCAATTCGTCGCGAGCGGGAGTCTGAATGGACGGTGGAGCTACAGGAGCTGTCTGCGGAACCGCAGCCGAAGGAGATGCGTGTGGAGGCTCGGCCGATCTACCCTGTCGCGTCTGGATATAACGTGTGTAAGAAGCGTGTAAGAACTGTTTATTATTCGAATTCGTATCATTATTAAGTTATTTCGAAACCCTGTTTGGATATCTAGTTTGGAAAAGCGTTGTTTATTTCAATTACATATGTATGTATGATTAATAAAACATAAGTCTACAACCAAATAAGCTCAGGCTATGTACTGATATTGGATATGTTGATATCTATAATATGACATTATATTTTACTATGAAGTAGTAAACATACCAGCATCTCATTCAACTCCTGAACGGTGGCCTTCAAGCTCTCCTGTTCCTGCTGGATACGTCGCTAACTGGAGACGGAGGAAGTAACCACCGGGGTGGAGTCCAACCTCATATGGGCCCTGCTAGAGCCCAGTCCTCGGCCTCTCTCCAAACCTCCGTGGTGCCGTCCGTGTGCGGCGTCCAGGACTGGGGTCAGCAGCCTCGAATGTTGCCTTCCCCCTAGCAACTGTCAGAACATTATATTTAGCACATACTGGTCTATAAAATTGACAAGAAATACCAAAATCAACAAATTCAAAGCCTTACCTACAGAGATAGAAGATGTGCTCCTCTGGTATCTGCATGTATCAAAATTTGAATAATATTAATTAATTTTAGTACATACATACTAACAAGGTAAACTCGCATATAGCGCTGCTTACACATATGACAGGGAGTGAACAAGCTCTTGTAGATCATCAGGCGCAAATCTAATCTCATCAAGCAGCCCATGATAATGAGTTGGACGACTAAGAGCAAAAGAAATGTGTGTATATTTATGATATAGCATTCTAAATCAATATACATGCCCTATATAATATATAAACATACCTGGAGGAACGGGAGTGGCCTCTGTCCCTGATATGGACGCATCACCAACAACTAGACAATCAAACATTGACAATATAAGTAATTTTGACATAAACAGGCATGGATATCTATAATATTACATTCAAAATGGATATTAGAGAGCGCACCTGCAGTGAGAAGTGGTAAAAGTATCACCCAACTAGGGTGTAATTTACAGAATCAGTTGAGACTCTTAAAAGTCATAGAAGAACCCGACCTGCACAAATCTGATGTATGCTTTCCATTGGACACTAAGAAGTCTCTAAAGGGAAAAGCCTATGTGAAAGCCATCATTAGTTCATATCAGAAGATTGATGCTGAAACAGAGAACGAGAAATGTCATTTTTTTCTTCTTCCGCCACATTACTGTCTTCTCCTTCTGCCACATTACTGTCTTCTCCTTTTTATTATGTGCGCGTGCAAATTCAATGACTATATTGAGAATATGGATTAATAGTGGGTAGGAAAAGTATTTCTCAAATGGCTTTTGCGTCTTAAAACCATAAACTACTAAGTAATGGCATACATAATTTTTTTAGTATAAAGGTTGTTATTTTAAGTGCGCGTGCAAATTCAATGAAAGTTAGATTTGAGGATACCCATGTATGAGTTGTATTCTATATATGTGTGTTTCGATTTATGATTTCGCTTAAGTGTAGGGTTGTTTTTACTTAAAGAAGTATCACCATCTACTATATATAAAAAAATATAGCAAACTAGGATTGGTATTCAAATCCCAGTCCAGATTGGTATTCAAAATTTATTTAATTAGTTTGTGATCCACATCATTTGATTCGTTGCTTGAGGCATCAATGTAGGCACAAATATCGGCGACGAGGAACTCGACGAGGAAGAACGAGGGCGGTGGCGGGCTGAGAACGGAGGGCGCGCGGTGGCGACGAAGAGAAAATTGGAGACGCGGGAACGAGAGAAAATTTTGGGAACGAGAGGGAAAGATATCGAGGCGTAGGGCATTTCTGTGCCTTTTTTAATTAAATTCCCATTTAGGTGCCCGTAGGGCCAAACAACAAATTAAGATATAATATTTTTAAATTAAAATGTCGGGCACCGTAGGGACAAAGTGGCGCTTTTAGTTTCATATATGAGTATCGATGGGAATATGAAGGTTTCATATTATCATCGAGTATCATATATTGGTTTTAACCTGAATATCTTGAGTCGCTCTCTAATTATGCGTTTGTTGTGCATTCGTGTTGTATGTGTAACATGATTTTAAACCATTGAGATCAAGATTGATAGAACTGATCATCCTACATTGCAATAGCATTCATCGACCAAAAACTATTATTGCAATGGTATTCATCTATAACAATCAACAATTAAAACTACAAATGTAGGATACTGATATCATAAAGCGTTATACGCAACATTGATAGAACTGATAAATAAAAAAACGAAACACAAACCGTATTAAGATTTAACAACTTTGATTATGTCATATACGCGGGCCGATATTTTCATATTAGCCAATAGGCAAAAATAGATTGCGGTCTGAATATGGCATATTGGCAGATGTTACCTATATGCATAAATCTTATGTCTAATGACCATAAGATTGTCGGAGACAGTTTTGATGTTTTGTGGGTTTGGTTTTATACTTGGGACAATCCAATGTTGACACACACACATAAATAACAAATTAAAGTAAACTAACTAAGAGGCATGTTTGAGTTTTATACTGGGATCACAAATAGCATGATGGCTGCAAACAGGTTGCTTGAATACTTGCAGACAATCCAATGTTGCCTCGCCATTTCTATAAATTTTAAACTCCCTGGAAAATTATCATCACTCAGGATTACTTTAGGGTCAGTTTGGCTGCTTCTTGCTTGTGATTCAACATTCAGCTTTTTGTTGATTTGGAACTCAGAGAGTGTTGCAAAACAAATCCAAAACTAAATAAACCTCAAACTAGCTACAGAGAAGGCAAACAACAAACCCCATGAAGTTTGGCTTTCAACGGTTTTCCCACTAAAATACACTTAGATGCAGCACTTTAAGGAAGCTTGCAGCAATATAAAAACTTTTAGGTAGTTTAGTGAAAAACTGCAGTGCTTCAAGATTGTTTAAGTTTTATGTGTGCTTAAGCTGTCATACAGAAATTATCGTTGCAAAAATGTTCGCAACCCTAGCTTTTCCAGCAACGATACTGGAATACGAGCCTCAGATATGCCAGCTTAGGAATCAAAATAAGAAAGAGATTTGGGGTTATCCTAAGTCCAAAGTCAAACGGGCTCGAGAAATATATAAACCCAAAAAAATGACTGCATAAAGATCTCATAAAGATGAAAAGGATGTTATGCAAGCTCTGAACAAATCTTGAACGGAACTTTCACAAGAATTTACAATACCCGACCAGAATCCAATCCTGAGTTTGATGAAGCTTCAGGCCTTCAGCTTCCCCACAGAAAATAGTTAGGGCAAACCCTTTGCAAAACCATAGCTTTCATGCAGAGATGACGCTCAGAACATGCCAGCTTCCAAACACATTGAATAATACATAATCTCCCATACTCTCTCTCTCTCAATCAGACAGTTTATATTTGGATTTGAATTTAGGAAAAGAAATAAGATGGCTACAAACCAGCTTGCCTCTCCAATCTCATAACTATAAAGCTCATAAAAGTGGAAGCTTGAGGGCAAGCCATCATCGCCTCCATTCAATTGAAGCCAAATCATCCACAAAAAATAGAAATAAATATAATAATTGATCGATAGGCAAAATTGCAAGAAACCTATTCAGATTTTTGCATGAAAAAATAAGAGATGTAAAATAAGTAAAAGATTACCAAATGAAATTATCCCATCACTTGAACCCCCTCTCAAGACATTTTAGCAAAAATTCCCCCAGTAATTTTCTTCGGTTTAACCGTTTTATATCATAGAAGAAAGATAAATTTCAAATGTATATACATGCATACACACACACACATCATATACACAGTTTTTGAATGTTGCCAGAATTTCAACGGTAATTCTAGATTTTTCCAAACTCTGAAGGCTTCACAAAAATTTTAAATACAGATAATAATATGATTGAAGAGATCAATCACCAATTTTTTAATGAGGATCAACTGAAACCCCAAACAGAGCAAGCAAATTACAAAGATCCCAAAACCCCGCGTGGCCCAGCCCCAGCCCCCAGCCCCAGCCCCCAGCCCCAGCCCAACCCTAACCCCAGCGTGGCCAGCTAAACCCCAACACCAACCCTAAGGCAAACCCTAACCCCAGCCCCACCCCAGCAGCAGCCGAACCCCAACCCTAACCCTACCCTGACACTGACCCCGACCACGACCGCGACCCCTGCCCAACCCCAACTCGCGCGCACAACCCCAGACCCAGCCATGAACCCTAAGCCCAAAATAATCCAAAAATTCTTTAATTTACCTCGAGATTTACTCACCTGAACGGCTGCTGCTGGGGCTGGGGCGACGACCTGAACCGCGGTGGCGACGAGAACTGCGGTGGCGACGAAACCGGCGGTGGCGACGAGGAGAACGACGGTGGCGACGACGGCGTGGCGATTTGGGGATTTTTCTCGCGCCCGATCGAGAGAGAGAGAGAAAGTGAGCGTAGGCGATCGGTCTGGGGTCTTATTAAATCGATATTTACTTGTCCCTACGGATATACCCGTAGGTCCTTTGTTTGCGGCTCCGTAGGGGCAAACACCAAATTAAGAATTAATATTTTAATTCTTGAACGTCTGTGCCCGTAGGGGTAACCCTTTAGCCCTACGGATTAATCCGTAGGGCCAAGTTAAATCTGCCCCTACGGATTCCAATATCCGTAGGGGCAACCCCTTTTTTTACTAGTGGGAGTTTGCAAGTTTGAGCACAATTTATAAATTTAAATTGTTTAAGAACAACAAGAAACAGCTTGTAGTTCATTGGTAAAGCTTTGCATTGCTGTAAACCCTAATTCTATCCTATAAATACCACCCCATATCTAGCCCTCTCTATTCTGAAATCCATTGTCAAAACTCTCAAAAAAATTTCAAGTCAAATAAGTTGTACAAGTGGAGTTAACCAAGGTCAAGTTCCGACAACGATTCGGGAAGATTCCGGCGATCCCATGAAACCACGAAGCTCTCAAAATCTTCCCCCATCTCTTCTCTCTACACTAATCCAGTAAGTCCACTCTCCTATCCTCTCTTCCTATTCTAAAAATGTCTCCTTTCAAATGACGTCGGTTAGTGGAGTTAACCGACTTTTAAATTCTATTCTCTTTAATATAATAATTTTTCTTAGGAAACAATTATCCAAATTGTTATACCTTGCTTATTAAACATTAACTAAAATTTAGAAACCAATTTCACTATAAACTCCATGTAAAACCATATTTATTGCATTTTTACAGTTTAATACCACAACTTTACATTCAACATATTTTATCATGTTTACCTGTATTGCCTTTAGAAAAATCTCACAGGATAATGACCTACCTCATCACAACACACATCCTAATATAGCACAATACCTTGAAAACAATATTTTGTGGGACAAATACAATTTTACATTAAATTACCCTAAACTATTAAAAACCGTATTTCTTTAAATTGTTTAATTAAATTCTTTATGATTATTTCCTTACAACCCGCTCTTAGGGAATCCGATTAGGTGCGGGTTATCGCATATCTATCGGACTAGTAGAATGGTATGCTGTTCTCCTCACGGAGTATACGATTTTTTATACAATTTGTAAGAAAACGTGAATTTCTATATAATAAATAAAAATTTATTTTTAATAATTATATATAATATTATCAAAACATATATTTTAAATATATTTAATAAATTCCATGTTTTCTAAACAAAAGAATCCCAAATTTCATGAATATACCATCACAAATCCATACAATTCCAATTTACACTAAAATACCATATACTATTCAATAAAGATTTATAATTATTAGAATACTTCACTTTTAAAAATTACATCCATAAAAACCCTAAATACGATAAATAAATGCTTGAGGTTTATTTTGAAAGTTTATCAAAACTATATTTCATAAAAACCCTCAAATTTATTAATTTACAATTAGGACCCTGGTAAATATAGGTTTAAGTGGAACCAATTTTCTTGAGTCTCAAGGAGCCGGAGAAAGTGGGTGCTTACCTATTTAAGATAGACAACTAAAACGGGGTTATCAATACGGTAATTATCTAGGAAAAAGACACAAATCTTGTCGTCCATGTGCAGCAGTTACCAATAACACCAAAACTAATTCAGGAATCAAATTCTGTTTAAGAGTCTGACTCAATCTGAGTCTTCGTCAAACCTGAAAACAAACCATACATGAATACAATTCAAATATAACTCCAATACAATATGAATTCATATACTGGAACTTGAAACATGAATACTATAATGTTATACAATATCAACATGGCTTGAACTGACCGGACCATGGATATACGTTGACTTGATCACATGATTATCTGTTTACATTCTTATCCGTTTACATGAACAACTAATATCATGGTTTCGGCAAGTCTTACATCTATAAAACAACACAATATACATTGCGAGGTTAAAGGGGTAGACAGGTACGGAATGTGTTAAAAGTGGCACGAGATGGTCATTAAAAGACGCAACTAAACATCTATTACCTTTGTTTCGTGGGGTTTGATGGAGCCTTGTACTACGGGTTACCTTAGTCCACGGGATAGATGGACTCCTCTCATAAACACTAATATCTTCTGTACCAAGTTACAAACAACTATGTTAGTATAGCGAACATAATCTTTTATATTTTACATGTTCTATTCTCTGTCTATTCTTCTCTGCCTATCGGGACTTACTAAGCAATTGTTCGCTGACAATATTCCTTTTCTATTCTTTGTTTGGAATGTTTTCAGGAGGACGCAACTCTCTGGAGATCGAGCCCATCTCAAAAGGCTTGGAGCAGTTCATCGAGAACCGCGAGCTCTAGTTCACTTGTATATACTTTTACTTTCAGTTCATGCCATTGTTTAGGCATCGATTTCGAGTATTGTATTTACTTTCCAGTTGTATTTGTTGGGTTACGGCAGCACCCCGGCCATCAAACCGTGGCCAAATGCGGAACAAAATTTTTTTAAACTGGCGCTATCATGATCCGATGCCCGGATCTACCCTAAACCATATACTACCAAGCAATATAAAGAAGTTAGAATGGTTATACCGAGTTGATCCGTATCCTTCGGTCTTCAACCATCTTCCCAAGCTCCTAGAGGCTCCTTGATCAAGCTTGGTCACCGGTCTCCCTCCATCGAAGATGATCCACCCGAGAGATGTAGTTATAGCTCTAGCTTCACATAATGGATGCAAGTGAAGCAACTAAGGTTTCTAGGATGCTAATCTAGAAAGCCTAGAATATAGTGTGTGAACTAAGTGTAGGTCTATCTCATATCATCTCCTCTCATGTTTCTCAACTCATGAGAGGGTTGAGAGGAGGTGGAGAATGAAGGTGGAGGCAACCATGGAAAATCAAGAGAGGAGTGAAGCACAAAATGGTGAAGAGACATGCTCAAGAGAAAACCAACCATAAAAAAATAATGAAGTTTTCATGAGAGAGAAAATCAAGCATGCTAGGTTTTGTAAAATAATATCTTTCATTTTAAACAACCACCCATATTTGAATAGTATGCACAAATGAATTAATAATTCATTTGTACATACTATGCAAGCATGGTCATCACTATACTCCCCATTTTCCAATTTCCACTTCATTTACCATTTTCTAAAAAATGGTCAAATCCAAAAATGAGGTGGCCACCTTCTAGAATGTTTTCCGGATAAAATACGGATTATATTCTACTGTATATACATACCTGCATTCGTACCGAAATACAAACACCCTAAGAGATAGTGTCACGCCCCGCTTCCCAGAGTACGCTAAAATGGGCATGTGACATAGCCAACCATGCTACCTGTGGGTAGGAAGTATCCATCCACAGTCACATTACTGCTGTAGAGATATCAAGAACAAAATAAAACTATCTAAACATGTCCATAATCCAAGATAACAGGAGTCAATAATAAATAAATGCGGAAGCAAATGATCCAATACAAATAACTGAAATGTATGTCCCATAATGCGGGCTCACATCAGGAATAAACTGCAGGAAATAAAAACTAACTAATACTGACACCTCACAGCTCAGCCTGCTGGCTGAAGTACTCCTGCTCGGACTGCAACAGCGGTACGGAATCTGGGCCATGCAAAACCCAGACGTCAGCGCGTCATGTCATCAAGTAATATGATATGAACAGTGTAGCAGGCAATGCAATAGAAACATGAATAAAACGAGAGTAACAATAATATGAATCAAAGCAGTGCAGGGTAGTGTGCAGTGGGTAAACTAAGCTGTTCTATCAGGTTTTCTATTCTAAAGTCTTTGAAATCAATTGATGAATCATCGACGTAACTCAATATGATCATTTGCATGCGTGAATTTATCCGATACATGTCATGATGCAAACAAACTGTGTTTAAAAAAATGCTTAGCAACAAGTCACTAACAACGGCACTAAGTGGTGCAAGCTAAGATGCCACAAATTAAACCATATATTAGGTAATGAGTTATAGAGTTGTGTGGGAATAGGATTCTTTATAAAAACAAAGATGCAAGGGATATTCTCTCCATGGCATGATCTTATAGGAGCTCACTACCCTTCAATTTTCTTTTATAGAGAGAGAGTGTGTGTGTTTTTGTAGCGCATGGTCTCCTTCTTAATATCATGATGGTGGAATCATTTCTGTTAGTTGATGAACATGAAGTTGAATTCTCATGGTTGGTCTCTCCACTCGGATAAGCAAGTTAAGATACCCCACCTGCAGCAAAGTATATAATTAAAAAGACCAAGGAAAAAAAATTGAGGGTCCAGCCTATCGGCAAAGAGCTAAAGAAATTAAATAGGAATTAGTCCCCGACATCACAGCATAATCAAGCATCAATGAGTCAACCATATATATTTTCTCTTGTATTTATCAACATTGGCCAACCCATAACAACCCTAAATTTCCGTACAAAATTTTCCTTTTAAAAGGACAGAAAGGAGTTTGCAAGTTTGAGCATAATTTATAAATTTAAATTGTTTAAGAACAACAAGAAACAGCTTGTAGTTCATTGGTAAAGCTTTGCATTGCTGTAAACCTTAATTCTATCCTATAAATACCACCCCATATCTAGCCCTCTCTATTCTGAAATCCATTGTCAAAACTCTCAAAAAAAATTCAAGTCAAATAAGTTGTACAAGTGGAGTTAGTCAAGGTCAAGTTCCGACAACGATTCGGGAAGATTCCGGCGATCCCATGAACCCACGAAGCTCTCAAAATCTTCCCCCATCTCTTCTCTCTACACTAATCCAGTAAGTCCCCTCTCCTATCCTCTCTTCCTATTCTAAAAAGGTTTCCTTTCAAATGACGTCGGTTAGTGGAGTTAACCGACTTTTAAATTCTATTCTCTTTAATATAATAATTTTTCTTAGGAAACAATTATCCAAATTGTTATACCTTGCTTATTAAACATTAACTAAAATTTAGAAACCAATTTCACTATAAAACTCCATGTAAAACCATATTTATTGCACTTTTATAGTTTAATACCACAACTTTACATTCAACATATTTTATCATGTTTACCTGTATTGCCTTTAGAAAAATCTCACAAGATAATGACCTACCTCATCACAACACACATCATGATATAGCACGATACCTTGAAAACAATATTTTGTGGGACAAATACAATTTTACATTAAATTACCCTAAACTATTAAAAACCGTATTTCTTTAAATTGTTTAATTAAATTCTTTATGATTATGTCCTTACAACCCGCTCTTAGGGAATCCGATTAGGTTGGTGCGGGTTATCGCATATCTATCGGACTAGTAGAATGGTATGCTGTTCTCCTCACGGAGTATACGATTTTTTATACAATTTGTAAGAAAACGTGAATTTCTATATAATAAATAAAAATTTATTTTTAATAATTATATATAATATTATCAAAACATATATTTTAAATATATTTAATAAATTCCATGTTTTCTAAACAAAAGAATCCCAAATTTCATGAATATACCATCACAAATCCATACAATTCCAATTTACACTAAAATACCATATACTATTCAATCAAGATTTATAATTATTAGAATACTTCACTTTTAAAAATTACATCCATAAAAACCCTAAATACGATAAATAAATGCTTGAGGTTTATTTTGAAAGTTTATCAAAACTATATTTCATAAAAACCCTCAAATTTATTAATTTACAATTAGGACCCTAGTAAATATAGGTTTAAGTAGAACCAATTTTCTTGAGTCTCAAGGAGCCGGAGAAAGTGGATGCTTACTTATTTAAGATAGACAACTAAAATGGGGTTATCAATACGGTAATTATCTAGGAAAAAGACACAAATCTTGTCGTCCATGTGCAGCAGTTACCAATAACACCAAAACTAATTCAGGAATCAAATTCTGTTTAAGAGTCTGACTCAATCTGAGTCTCCGTCAAACCTGAAAACAAACCATACATGAATACAATTCAAATATAACTCCAATACAATATGAATTCATATACTGGAATTTGAAACATGAATACTATAATGTTATACAATATCAACATGGCTTGAACTGACCGGACCATGGATATACGTTGACTTGATCACATGATTATCTGTTTACATTCTTATCCGTTTACATGAACAACTAATATCATGGTTTCGGCAAGTCTTACATCTATAAAACAACACAATATACATTGCGAGGTTAAAGGGGTAGACAGGTAAGGAATGTGTTAAAAGTGGCACGAGATGGTCATTAAAAGACGCAACTAAACATCTATTGCCTTTGTTTCGTGGGGTTTGATGGAGCCTTATACTACGGGTTACCTTAGTCCACGGGATAGATGGACTCCTCTCATAAACACTAATATCTTCTGTACCAAGTTACAAACAACTATGTTAGTATAGCGAACATAATCTTTTATATTTTACATGTTCTATTCTCTGTCTATTCTTCTCTGCCTATCGGGACTTACCAAGCGATTGTTCGCTGACGATATTCCTTTTCTATTCTTTGTTTGGAATGTTTTCAGGAGGACGCAACTCTCTGGAGATCGAGCCCAGCTCAAAAGACTTGGAGCAGTTCATCGAGAACCGCGAGCTCTAGTTCACTTGTATATACTTTTACTTTCAGTTCATGCCATTGTTTAGGCATCGATTTCGAGTATTGTATTTACTTTCCAGTTGTATTTGTTGGGTTACGGCAGCACCCCGGCCATCAAACCATGGCCAAATGCGGAACAAATTTTTTCTAAACTGGCGCTACCATGACCCGATGCCCGGATCTACCCTAAACCATATACTACCAAGCAATATAAAGAAGTTAGAATGGTTATACCGAGTTGATCCGTATCCTTCGATCTTCAACCATCTTCCCAAGCTCCTAGAGGCTCCTTGATCAAGCTTGGTCACCGGTCTCCCTCCATCGAAGATGATCCACCCGAGAGATGTAGTTATAGCTCTAGCTTCACATAATGGATGCAAGTGAAGCAACTAAGGTTTCTAGGATGCTAATCTAGAAAGCCTAGAATATAGTGTGTGAACTAAGTGTAGGTCTATCTCATATCACCTCCTCTCATGTTTCTCAACTCATGAGAGGGTTGAGAGGAGGTGGAGAATGAAAGTGGAGGCAACCATGGAAAATCAAGAGAGGAGTGAAGCACAAAATGGTGAAGAGACATGCTCAAGAGAAAAGCAACCATAAAAAAATAATGAAGTTTTCATGAGAGAGAAAATCAAGCATGCTAGGTTTTGTAAAATAATATCTTTCATTTTAAACAACCACCCATACTTGAATAGTATGCACAAATGAATTAATAATTCATTTGTACATACTGTGCAAGCATGGTCATCACTATACTCCCCATTTTCCAATTTCCACCTCATTTACCATTTTCTAAAAAATGGTCAAATCCAAAAATGAGGTGGCCACCTTCTAGAATGTTTTCCGGATAAAATACGGATTACATTCTACTGTATATACATACCTGCATTCGTACCGAAATACAAACACCCTAAGAGATAGTGTCACGCCCCGCTTCCCAGAGTACGCTAAAATGGGCACGTGACATAGCCAACCATGCTACCTGTGGGTAGGAAGTATCCATCCACAGTCACATTACTGATGTAGAGATATCAAGAACAAAATAAAACTATCTAAACATGTCCATAATCCAAGATAACATGAGTCAATAATAAATAAATGCGGAAGCAAATGATCCAATACAAATAACTGAAATGTATGTCCCATAATGCGGGCTCACATCAGGAATAAACTGCATGAAATAAAAACTAACTAATACTGACACCTCACAGCTCAGCCTGCTGGCTGAAGTACTCCTGCTCGGACTGCAACAGCGGTACGGAATCTGGGCCATGCAAAACCCAGACGTCAGCGCGTCATGTCATCAAGTAATATAATATGAACAGTGTAGCAGGCAATACAATAGAAACATGAATAAAACGAGAGTAACAATAATATGAATCAAAGCAGTGCAGGGTAGTGTGCAGTGGGTAAACTAAGCTGTTCTATTCTAAAGTCATTGAAATCAATTGATGAATCATCGACGTAACTCAATAGTATCCCGTGCATGCCCGGAACCACGGTCTAAGACTCTCAGGCTGAAACCGAGACGTGCCGCTGGGCAGTAACAGGTAGCAGGTACAGGCGAGTGATGTCAGCATCATCGCTCCGGGGCTGGCCTAGCCCGTAAGACTGATCAGAACAGGTATCGAACTGTTGAGTTACAAGTCAAGTTTCACCTTTGATTTCCCCATACCCCCAAGTTATGTATGTCAAGTCAGGTATTCAGTAATCAAGAACTAATGCCAACACAGGATCAGGTAAAAGCAGGTTTGTCTGGATAGACAACAGGAACGGTCCATGAGAACTACATGTCAGGTCTGTTGGCATTAGACACAAGATCAGGTAACGGGTCAGGTCATGGTACATCAGGTCAAGTCAACAGTGTACGGTACCATGTCAGGTATATCAATATATATATAGCAAGTCGGGTCAAGATGTAAACAATATCGTGGGTGTGCTCACAATCAGTTATATAATCTAGCATGGGTATCAACAACATGAGATAAGCAATGAATTAAGTAATAGGCAGTTTCATTCAATTTGCAATACAGTTATCAAATTTGCCACAGAGATGATTACAAGAGTGCAGTAAGACAAGCATAGCCGTTTAGTCATGTTAACAGGTTTAAGAACCCTTAGAGGTACAATGATTTATGTAACGGTTCAGTACAGCTATTTCAGGTTAAATGCATACGAGTGTCCGAATGGAACAGAACTACAGGGATAAATGCCATAAGCTACGTTAACATTAAAAATGTGATTAAACGGGTAAATATGGTTATTAGGTTCAATTTGTAACTGTAGGTTCCAAGTTTAACGGTAAAATGATATAATGCAATATTGTACCCGAAATTGAGAAATGATCGTACCAAGTTAAATTTACAGGTTTAGGGTGTTATAATATATATGTAAATATTGTATAGCATGTAGCAAGGGGTACTTGCCTCGACGGGTCGCGAACCGGGAAAAACGGAATGATAACGTCGGCGGGGAAACTCGCGATGGGCGCACGGTTCACGGATTGAACCCAAACAACGAACAGTGGAACCACACGGGTCGGGGTACCTCGCTGGAACGTCGGATCACGTCGTCGGCATCGTCGGATTCCCGCGAAAACGTGAACAGTGAATGTCAAGAAGACTATGCAACAAGAAATGAAGGGAAACTAAAGAAGAAGAAGAGGAGGCTTACAAGGTACTGCTCTGTGGTCACAGAAAGGAGACGCGAGAACGACGACGAGGTCGACGGGCTCCGGCGGTGGCCTACAGTGACCACGGGGATATCTGCCGATTCAAGAAATACATTAGCGGAGAAGGAGAGAAGAAAGGGAGAGAGGAGGGAAGTGATCCCACCGAGGGTTGCTTGCGAGGCCGGGGCTACAGAGGCGGGATCGTCGGCGGCAAGAGATCCGGCGGTCGAACACGTGCAGGGAATGTGCAGGTGGCTGTGGCGCTGGTCAGGGTGTGCAAGCACTCGGGAATCGATGAGAGAGAGGGCGAGGATGGTGAGGGAATGACGAGGACGATGGCGGAGGCGACGACGAGGTGATCGTCGGCGGCGAGACACAGGAACGGGTGCAGGGGGGTCGCGGGTCTGGTCGGGGTGCACCGGGAGAAGGGAGGAGGAAGTGGGCCTGTGGATGAGACGAGGAAGAGGAGGCAAGGGTGCTGGTGTTGGTGTCGGCGTTGGGGCTGCGGCGGCGAGGAAGGAGACGGCTAGGGTTTGCGCGAAGGGCTCGCGATGGGTTCGTGAGAAAATATATGGAGGAGGGAAAATAAGTTTAAATATAGGAGAGAGAGAAAGAGATTTGAGGGGGAGAGAGAGAGAAAAGGGGATTGGAGAGAGAGAGATAGAGAAAGAGAGAGAGAGAGAGACGGTGGGAGAGAGAGAATGGGATAGAGAGAAGTGGAGAGAGGAGGTGGGGCCCGCCTCGACCTGTTGGGCCGGTAATCTAGTCCGGAGGTTTAAAAGGAAAGGATTGGTTGAAAGAACTGTAGGAGGTTAGGAAATTTATTTAAAATATTTATAAGATTAGGGGGGAACAGTAATATATATTATAAGTTAAGGAAATATTCGAAAGTTATAAAATATTAAATTTGGGGTTTTTGCGCAAAATAAAATATTTCCAAATCGCGCCCGAATCGGGTCCAAAAATTTGAAATTGAAATAATAGGATTTTAAGCGGGATCCAAATTTTAAAATGAAGTGTTTTATGACCAAAGCGCATACCCCCAAAACGGACACATGTACGCGCGCGTAGCCGTCCAAACTCGCCCGTTTCACTGAATGGGACGAGAATACGACGCACTGACGCTACAACGGGGTTAGGGGGTGTCAAGTAAGCCAAGATGGATATTTTTAATTTTATTTTAGATGCTTTAAAATTTTATATGCAAAATTGAGTTGACGGGGTAAAAAATACAATGAGTAACAAACAAGCACGATAAATGAAATAAGAGTCATACTCCATTCATAAAGTAACAGAATTTAGTAGCATTGGGCTCGGGTGTTACAGATAGAATAACACAAAGAACATAATACTATAATATACGTATCGAAATACATATACGTAAATTATTAAATCAATAACTGATTTAATAATCCGGCTCAAACCCGAGCCGGCTAGTATTATCAACTGTCCGATCGAAAGTCCGGGTACAAAGTACATCAATCGATCGGAACCCTGCACGTATCCAATACGGCTGTAGGGTGTTTTCGTCACCCCATTGAGATGGGAATACGCGCGCGTTGGTCAGACGTACTACAGATTCCTCCTGCTTAGGGTAGGCCGGGGTTTAATGATTGTGGGGATCCGAATCTCCGGCAGCCGCGGACTAAGCTGCCGTTAATTACCCCTCGCCTTTGGGGCAAGGGAACCTCCGATTAACGGGTTAAACTGGTCATGCGAACTCAATGTGCAGTGTGCATGTGTTGTGTTTTGAAAGGGGGGTTTTGGATATATTGGGAGCCACGCAGAGTTTTTACGGGGGTCCCACTACCCGGATAGCGGGTTGGGGGTCAAGGGGGCTAGCAGCCCCCTTGCGGGGTGCGGGGCAGCGCCCCGTTAGAAATTTTTTTCTAACAGGGACAGTGTCGTGGAGTATGTGTGTATGTACATATGTATACATATGTATAGATATACATGTATATATATAAAAAAAAGAGGAAAATACATCCAAAGGATGCGTGGGGCGGCACCTTGGGCGCTGTGCGCTCAGGCACTAGAGTGCCACGTCGGCGCTCTGCGCTTGAGCGCTTGCGCGCCACGTGTCGGCACGGGGCGACTTGCGCTCGAGCGCTTGCGCGCCACGTGTCGGCACCGGGGCGACTTGCGCTCGAGCGCTTGCGCTTGAGCGCAAGCCCGCCACGCGTCGGCACCTGGGCGACTTGCGCTCGAGCGCTTGCGCTTGAGCGCAAGCGCGCCACGTGTCGGCACGTGGGCGCTTTGCGCTCGAGCGCTGGAGCGCAAGCGCGCCACGTGTCGGCACGCGGGCGCTCTGCGCTTGAGCGCCGGCGAGAAAAGGAGGCTTTTAGCCTAAGAAACAGAAGCTATGCTTCAGAAAGGAAATATTTATTATGTATATATGTATGGAGTTAAACTCCTAGGATGTTTTGAAGCTGATGAAGGGGGGGTTCTTCTTCTTCCTCCTGTTGTTTGGCCGGATCTTGAAGATCAAGAGATGTGAGATCTCAAAATCTCTCCTTTTTGAGATCTGATGGGAGATCTGAGTTCCCCTTTGCGGGTTTTGTGGTGGAAAACTACTTAGTTTTGGAAAAGAAAGAGTAAAACTCTTGATTTAATTCAAAAGAAATGAGAAGGTTTAAAACCTTGGAGAAGGAGCAGGAGGCACAAAGAACCCTAGTTTTTGGGAGAATGAAAAGTGTATCTTTTATTCATCATCATGTTGCCTTATATAGGCTTACATATTTACATATAGCCTCTTGGGCTTTACAAAAATGACATTTTAGCCATCCCATGGCTCATGTGCCATTTCATTTTTGCACATAAGCCATGGGCTTACAAAATATTGGCTTTATGCCCATTTTGTTTACATTCATGCATAAACAATTATATAAAAATTATTTATTACATGATTTATTGTTGGCATGGGGAGGTTGGCTGCGGGCTCGACTTGGGCATGGGCCCGCTTGACCTGGGCTTGGGCCCACCTGGCTTGGGGTTGACTTTGATTTTGACTTGGTCAACCGGGGTGTAAATTTTTACCCCAACAAATTGCCCCCCATCAATAAATGCACACAGCATATGTGGGTCGTGTGCATGAAATTGATGGATCTTCTTTTGCGTGGAGGCGACTTGCCTTGGTTCCCACTTTTTGGGATGCACTGCCCCTTTTACAACATGGACGGTCGGCGCTTGACGCGTCTCCGAGATAGAGTGTCCGTGGTAGACGTTTCCCTAGCCCGGAGTGATTTCGTTGACGTGCCCTCTGCACGGAGTGTTGCAGGTCGATGTTTCCCCGAGGCGGAATATCGTCTGGTTGACGTGTCCCCGAGACGGAGTGTCTGCTTGACGTTTCCCCGACACGGAGTGTCACTGATTGACTTTTCCCCGGCGCGGAGTGTCGCTGGTCGACTTTTCCCCGAGACGGAGTGTCTGCTGTTGGACGTTTCCTCGGTACGGAGTGTCTACTGTTGGACGTTTCCCCGATGCGGAGTGTCGCTGGTTGACGTTTCCCCGAGACGGAGTGTTTGCTGTTGGACGTTTCCTCGGTACGGAGTGTCTGCTGTTGGACGTTTCCCCGATGCGGAGTGTCGCTGGTTGACGTTTCCTCGAGATGGAGTGTCTGCTGTTGGACGTTTCCCCGGTACGGAGTGTCTGTGTTGGATGTTTCCCCGATGCGGAGTGTCGCCGGTTGACGTTTCCCTGTCACGGAGTGTCTGCTTGACGTTTCCCCGGCACGGAGTGTCATTATCGGACGTTTCCCTGATGCGGAGTGTCTGTGTTGGACGTTTCCCCGACGCGGAGTGTCGCTAGTTGACGTGTCCCCGCCACGGAGTGTCTGCTTGACGTTTCCCCGGCACGGAGTGTCACTGATTGACTTTTCCCCGGAGCGGAGTGTCGGGTTAACTTTTCCCCGGCATGGAGTGTCGCTGATCGACTTTTCCCCGGCGCGGAGTGTCGTTGGTTGATTTTTCCCCGGCATGGAGTGTCGCTGTTTGACTTTTCCCCGGCATGGAGTGTCGCTGATCAACTTTTCCCCGGCGCGGAGTGTCGCTGGTTGACTTTTCCCCGGCACGGAGTGTCGCTGATCGACTTTTCCCCGGCGTGGAGTATCGGGTTGACTATTCCCCGGCACAGAGTGTCGCTGATCGATTTTTCCCCGGCGCGGAGTGTCGGGTTGACTTTTCCCCGGCACGGAGTGTCGCTGATCGACTTTTCCCCGGCGCGGAGTGTCGGGTTGACTTTTCCCCGGCACGGAGTGTCGCTGATCGACTTTTCCCCGGCACGGAGTGTCGCTGGTTGACTTTTCCCCGGCGCGGAGTATCGGGTTGACTTTTCCCCTGCACGGAGTGTCGGGTTGACTTTTCCCCGGCACAGAGTGTCGCTGTTTGACTTTTCCCCGGCACGGAGTATCGCTGATCGACTTTTCCCCGGCGCGGAGTGTCGCTGGTTGAATTTTTCCCGGCACGGAGTGTCGCTGATCGACTTTTCCCTGGCGCGGAGTGTCGGGTTGACTTTTCCCCTGCACGGAGTGTCGCTGATCGACTTTTCCCCGGTGCGGAGTGTCGGGTTGACTTTTCCCTGGCACGGAGTGTCGCTGATCGACTTTTTCCCGGCACGGAGTGTCGCTGGTTGACTTTTCCCCGGCACGGAGTGTCGCTGATCGACTTTTCCCCGGCGCGGAGTGTCGGGTTGACTTTTCCCCGGTACGGAGTGTCGCTGATCGACTTTTCCCCGGCGTGGATTGTCGCTGGTTGACTTTTCCCCGGCACGGAGTGTCGCTGGTTGACTTTTCCCCGGCGCGGAGTGTCGGGTTGACTTATCCCCGGCTCGGAGTGTCGCTGATCGACTTTTCCCCGGCGCGGAGTGTCGGGTTGACTTATCCCCGGCACGGAGTGTCGCTGATCGACTTTTCCCCGGCGCGGAGTGTCGCTGATTGACTTTTCCCGGCACGGAGTGTTGCTGATCGACTTTTCCCCGGCGCGGAGTGTCGGGTTGACTTTTCCCCGGCACGGAGTGTCTGCTTGACGTTTCCCCGGCGCGGAGTGTCGCTGTTTGACGTGTCCCCGAGACGGAGTGTCGCTGATCGACATTTCCCCGGCGCCGAGTGTCGTTGTTGGACGTTTCCCTGATGTGGAGTGTCTGTGTTAGACGTTTCCCCGATGCAGAGTGTCGCTGGTTGACGTATAGGTCGATGTTGGAATTGGTTGGTTTGATTTGTTTGATTTGAGTTGACATCAGCATCGCTATACTGGAATATGGTACCAGGAGCGAATCATCATCTGTCTTTGAGAGGATTTGGGAATTGGTTTTCTTTTTGTTTGGCATCTGCATTGCTGCACTGGAATAATGCCAGGTGCAACTCATCATTTGCCCCGGGAGGATTTGGGAATTGGTTTGTTTGGCATATGCATTGCTGCACTGGAATAATGCCAGGAGCAACTCATCATATGCCCCGGGAGGATTTGCGAATTGATTTTTTTTTGTTTGGCATCAGTATCGCTACACTGGAATATGGTACCGGGAGCGAATCATCATTTGCATTTGCTTATTAGGGAACGATGGCTTAGGAAACAGGTTTTAGGTCCCTATCACCTAAGACTTTTCAATTTTATGGGCCGTAAGGGTCCCATAAAAGTATTTTCTCCCTACGAGTCGAAAGGATCTCATAGGTGTATTTTCTCCTTAGGAGTCGTGGGGACTCCTAAGGGTGTTGCTCCTTTGTGAGTCGTAAGGATCTCACGCGGGAATTTTCTCCTCACAAAGTCGAGAGGACTTTGCGAGTGCATTTCATCTATTTTTCTTCTTTTGCGAGTTTGCGCCCTTTCGGGTTTTCACAAACTCGCCGGCAGTCGTGCTGTTTTTACTCACAGAGCCCTTTCGGGTTTTCATCCGTGCCCATTTTGCTTGTGGACATACAGTTCTCTTTTCTTTTCTTCTTTTTTTTGGAGAGATCGGGATTGTTTTACGCCCATGGATTGTATACGGTTTTGCAGGATGTATGATCCAGACCGTAGGGCCGGAAAAATTTCAGGACTTTGTTTGGCGTCTGCATCGCTGCACTGGAATGTGGTACCAGGAGCGACTCATCATTCGCCGTTAAGGTATGGGATTTGGAATTTGGTTGGCGTCTGTATCGCTACACTGGAATATGGTACCAGGAGCGACTCATCATTCACCACTTTGGGGTTGGGGAGCGATGGCTTAGGAGACAAGTTTAGATCCCTGTCACCTAAGACTTTTCAATTTTATGGGCCGTGAGGGTCCCATAAAAGCATTTTCTCCCTACGAGTCGAAAGGATCTCATAGGTGTATTTTCTCCTTAGGAGTCGTGGGGACTCCTAAGGGTGTTGCTCCTTTGTGAGTCGTAAGGATCTCACGCGGGAATTTTCTCCTCAAAAAGTCGAGAGGAATTTGCGAGTGCATTTCATCTCTTTTTTTACGAGCGTGCGCCCTTTCGGGTTTTCACAAACTCGCCGGCAGACCTGCTGTTTTTACTCACGGAGCCCTTTCGGGTTTTCATCCGTGCCCATTTTGTTTGTGGACATGCCCTTTTTATTTCTATTCCTTTTTTTTATTTTTGGTGGGACTTTGAATGTGGTCTCACCGGTAGGACTTGGGAGGGACTGGGATTGTTTTACGCCCGTGGATTGTATACGGTTTTGCAGGATGTACGATCCAGACCGTAGGGCCAAAAGCATTTTGGGTCTTTGTTGGCGTCTGTATCGCTGCACTGGAATATGGTACCAGGAGCGATTCATCATTCGCCGTTGGGATTTGGAATTTGGCTGGCGTCTGCATCGCTGCACTGGGATATGGTACCAGGAGCGACTCATCATTCGCCACTTAGGAATTAGGGAGTGATAGCTTAGGAGACAGGTTCAGATCCCTATCGCCTAAGGCTTTTCAATTTTATGGGCCGTGAGGGTCCCATAAAAGCATTTCCTCCCTGCGAGTCGTAAGGATCCCGCAGGTGTATTTTCTCCTTAGGAGTCGTGAGGACTCCTAAGTGTGTTTTTCCTTTGTGAGTCGTAAGGATCCCACAAAGGTTTGTTGTCCTCATGTATCGTGAGGACACATGAGTGGATTTCCCTCGTTCCCAATTTAATGACTTAGAGGTCGATTGTTTCCAGTTTAACGATTTAGCGATCATCTGTTTCCGGTTTAAAGACTTAGGGGTCTGTGGTGCCCAGTTTAACGACTTAGCGGTCATCTGTTTCCAGTTTAACGACTTGGAGGTCATCTGTTTCCAGTTTAACGACTTGGAGGTCATCTGTTTCCCGTTTAACGACGTGGTGGTCATCTGTTTCCAGTTTAACGACTTGGTGGTCATCTGTTTCCAGTTTAACGACATGGAGGTCATCTGTTTCCAGTTTAGAGACTTAGAGGTTTACTGTTTCCAGTTTAACGACTTAGTGGTCATCTGTTTCCAGTTTAAAGACTTAGAGGTCACCTGTTTCCAGTTTAACGGCTTGGTGGTCATCTGTTTCCAGTTTAAAGACTTAGGGGTCTATTGATGGCGAGCTTGGAATTTTGGGGTAGGAGCCGGCATCAGCGTTGCAAACACTGAAGCAGAGGTGCCAGGAGCAATTCAGCATTTGCCTACTCTTGTTGGCGGAGCGATGGCTTAGGAGACGGGTTTAGGTCCTTATATCCTAAGGCTTTTCAATTTTATGGGCCGTGAAGGTCCTATAAAAGCATTTTCTCCCTGCGAGTCGTGAGGATCCCGCAGGTGTATTTTCTCCTTAGGAGTCGTGAGGACTCCTAAGTGTGTTTTTCTTTTGTGAGTCGTAAGGATCCCACAAAGGTTTGTTCTCCTCATGTATCGTGAGGACACATGAATGGGTCTTCTCAATGGAGCATAACTCCAAAGGCGGAGACCAGCCGCGTAATTGGTGATTACGGTGAGGCATGGGTATAATGAGAATTATTTGAGCACGTGGATTGTATACGGCAGTCAATTTGGGGACTGGCCGTAGGGCCAAAAGAATTTTGAAAAATTGGATTTTGGTTGGCTTCTACATCGCTACACTGGAATATGGTACCAGGAGCGACTCATCATTCGCCGTTTTTTTTACCGCGATTGCTCTATCATTTCAGCTTTTCTTATCGCGAAGGTCGCGATTGCCCTATCATTTCGGCTATTTATTCGCGGTTGCCCCATCATTTCGACTTTATTTTCATGTTTATCTTTACTCGCTGATTTTTATTGCGAGTTGCCCCATCATTTCGGCTTTTCCTTATTTTTCTTTTATTTACACATTTTTTTGTTTATTTACATACATATATTTTTTTTTTACATTCCCAGTTTAACGACTTAGAGGTCGACGGTTCCCAGTTTAACGACGTGGTGGTCATCAGGTGTTCCCAGTTTAACGACGTGGTGGTCATCAGGTGTTCCCAGTTTAACGACGTGGTGGTCCTTTTTTCTTATCCCAGCTCCTTGAACTTTGTTCTTGGCGGAGCTGTGTTGATGACCTAGCTCCGTGGCTTGCCGATACATCCGAGGATTGTGAGGTTTTTCCAAGCTTATATTGGTCTTCTGCCCAATCTTTGAAAATATAGCAGTCTTCGATGGTATGACCCACCACTCTATGATATGGGCAGTATACGGGATTGCCGGTCATGTTCATTACCCGTGGCCTCTTTGGAACAGGCAGTTGCAGACCGTTGTTCAAGGCGTCCATGAATATTTTGCGGACTTCATCCCTCCTGAAGGAGTATACCTTCTTCTTTCTCTCCATTGGAGTAGGTGCCTTTACTGATGCTGGTCCTCGAGGCCGATCGGTCTTTGGTTCGCCCTTTACAGATAATGGCACATGTCTGGGAGGATTAGGTTCCCGAAAGGCTTCGGTCTCCATTTGCATGAAATCGGTGGTCGTAGCTTGACTGTTTGCTAACGCCCCTTTAGACAGTTCTATCTCTCCCGCCCTGTATTGCCTTTCGACCCAATCTTTGAAGACGAAGCAGTCCTCAATGGCATGACCTATCACCCTGTGATAGGGGCAATATTTTGGGTCGTCGGTCATATTCTCTTCTTGCGGTCTCTTTGATTCTAGCAGTTGTAGACCGTTTCTTAGGGTGTCCCTGAATATCTTGTGGACCTTTTCCCTCTTGAAGGAATAGACCTTTTCCAGCTTCTCTTTCAGAGGCGATTCCCCCCCCGGCGTATGTATCGGAGGGACTGGAGGCTGATTGCGGCCGTTTTTCGCGAAGGCGCTCCGCTTTTAGGTTGAAAGGGATATCAGTTGGCTGCCCTCGGGTATCAATCCCTGGCTCATGAGCCAAAATTTGATTCTGCTGTAATTGCAATCGGGCGACTTGGGTTGCGAGATCTGCCACGACGTTTGCCAGCTCATCGACTTTGGAATAGACCTCGGCCATCTTCTCATCCCTGTCTTGAAATTGCCTCTGAAGCCATTGGAATAATACTTGTTCTGTAGTTCCGGCTATGACAACCGGGTAATCTTTATTGCCTGAGCTCAATTCCGTAGGAACCACGGGCTCCTCTGGCTTATCGGCCTGAGCGGGCTCTTCATCATTTAGATCGAGCCGATGCTGGGTAGCGTCAACCATATCATCACCATGGCTGTGAAGAAGAGGAGGGTTCGTTTCTTCATGTCCGGCCATGTAGACAGTGTGGATAACACATTCAGCCATTCTTTCATCACTGGCAGCTGGTTTCGCGGAGCGGTCCGGGATTTGGAAATTCATAAATTTTAACACGGCCAGAGCCCTAGCCATTTTGTTGGCTTTGTATCTGAGCCGCTTCTGCCTCAGCTTCTCTGCCTTAAGCGCTTGGCAGGCTTCTGCTCTTCGGGAAGCCGCCATGGGCTGAGTG
Organism: Agapanthus africanus; assembly: GCA_030015575.1. Classification (NCBI taxonomy): domain Eukaryota; kingdom Viridiplantae; phylum Streptophyta; class Magnoliopsida; order Asparagales; family Amaryllidaceae; genus Agapanthus; species Agapanthus africanus. Next base: position 4,626,745 of record JASDDO010000018.1, read on the forward strand.
ATGGGGAGACTTGAGAAGACACCCAATCGAGCAGTTGTCAGAGGCGTCGCCGGAGCTTGCGCGAGACGCCCTGTTGCTTTGTTGGCGCTGATGGCCTTGCCCCCAGCTGGGGCCATGGAGAGTCGTTCAAACACCGACTTGTGTTTGAGTTGGGGCGCCTTCGAGACCACCACATTCGGCCTCTTGCCTTTCGAGACCGGTTTGTCTGTTACCAGAGCTTGAGGAGCTGGGATGGCGCCAACTGGTATGAACATAATAGAGCCGAATGGTAGCAGCGGCTCCTCCCATTGTCGCCCGAGGCTGGCCGGGAGGACCGTCCTAGAATCTATCCTCATCGTGTAGGAGACGGGAGCCGTGCTGAGAGCTGAGTTCATCTTTGGAGACATAGTTGAAAAGTGATTGCTTGAAGACCTGCATGAAAGAGCATTATTTTAGTTTAAATACAGATATGTACATTGATTGAGTTCGCATGAATGCTTAACCCGAAATATAGGAGGAAAGATTGGTCCCACCGGGCGTGCCAGAATATGTAGGGTGTTTTTCGTCATCCCATTGAGATGGGAATACGCGCGCGCTGGTCAGGCGTACTACAGATTCCCCCTGCCTAGGGTAGGCCGGGATTTAATGATTGTGGGGATCCGAATCTCCGGCAGCCGCGGACTTAGCTGCCGTTAATTACCCCTCGCCTTTGGGGCGAAGGAACCTCCAATTAACGGGTTAAACTGGTCATGCGAACTCAATGTGCAGTGTGCGTGTGTTGTGTTTTGAAAGGGGTTTTTTGGATATATTGGGAGCCACGCAGAGTTTTTACGGGGGTCCCGTTACCCGGATAGCGGGCTGGGGGTCAAGGGGGCTAGCAGCCCCCTTGCGGGATGCGGGATAGCGCCCCGTTAGAAATTTTTTTCTAACAGGGACAGTGTCGTGAAGTATGTATGTATGTACATATGTATACATATGTATAGATATACATGTGTATATATATATATATATATATATATATATATATAAAAAGAGGAAAATACATCCAAAGGATGCGTGGGGCAGCACCTTGGACGCTGTGCGCCTAGGTGCTATACGCTCAGGCGCTAGAGTGCCACGAGTCGGTACGCGGGCGCTCTGCGCTTGAGCGCTGGGCGCTTGAGAGCAAGCGCGCCACGTGTCGGCATGGGGTGACTTGTGCTGGAGCGCTTGCGCTGGAGCGCAAGCACGCCACGTGTCGGCACCGGGACGACTTGCGCTCGAGCGCTTGCGCTTGAGCGCAGGCGCACCACGTGTCGGCACGGGGGCGACTTGCGCTCGAGCGCAAGCACGCCACGCGTCGACACCGGGGTGACTTGCGCTTTAGCGCAAGCGTGCCACGTGTCGTCACGCGGGCGCTTTGCGCTCGAGCGCAAGCGCAAGCACGCCACGTGTCGGCACGCGGATGCTCTGCGCTTGAGCACCGGCGAGAAAAGGAGGCTTTTAGCCTAAGAAATAGAAGCTATGCCTCATAAAGGAAATATTTATTATGTATATATGTATGGAGTTAAACTCCTACGATGTTTTGAAGCTGATGAAGGGGAGGTTCTTCTTCTTCCTCCTGTTGTTTGGCCGGAACTTGAAGATTAAGAGATGTGAGATCTCAAAATCTCTCCTTTTTGAGATCTGATGGGAGATCTGAGTTCCCCTTTGCGGGTTTTGTGGTGGAAAACTACTTAGTTTTGGAAAAGAAAGAGTTAAACTCTTGATTTAATTCAAAAGAAATGAGAAGGTTTAGAACCTTGGAGAAGGAGCAGGAGGCACAACGAACCCTAGTTTTTGGGGGAATGAAAAGTGTATCTTTTATTCATTATCATGTTGCCTTATATAGGCTTGCATATTTACATATAGCCCCTTGGGCTTTACAAAAATGGCATTTTAGTCATCCCATGGCTCATGTGCCATTTCATTTTTGCACATAAGCCATGGGCTTACAAAATATTAGCTTTATGCCCATTTTATTTACATTCATGCATAAACAATTACATAAAAATTATTTATTACATGATTTTATTGTTGGCATGGGGAGGCTGGCTGCGGGCTCGACTTGGGCATGGGCCCGCTTGACCTGGGCTTGGGCCCACCTGGCTTGGGGTTGACTTTGATTTTGACTAGGTCAACCGGGGTGTAAATTTTTACCCCAACAACGGCTACTACATCATTTCGCCAGAACCAGGAAAACCCTCTATGTAACACCCGAGCCCAATACTACTATTTTCTGTTACTGTTTAAGCATTAGATAGTACTCATTTCATTTAGCTTGCCTGTTTGTCACTTACTGTAAAATTTTATCTGGCTAAGTCATTTCTGCACATAACAAATTTTAGCATCTAAAATAAAATTAAAAATATCTATCTTGGCCTACTCGACACCCCTAGCCTTGTGGTAGCGTCCGTGCATCGTGTTCTCGTCCCGTTCGGTGAAACGGGCGAGTTTGGACGGCTACGCGCGCGTAGAGGTGTCCGTCTTGGGGGTATGCGTTTTAATCATAAAACACCTCATTTTAAAATTTGGAACCCGCTTAAAATCCTATTATTTAAATTTCGAATTTTTGGACCCAATCCGGACGCGTTTTGGAAATGATTTGTTTAGCGCCAAAATCCCAAATTTAATATAATATTCTAACCATAATATATTTCGTTATATATATATATATATATATATATGGATTTCACTGTTTGTGTAATCTGGAAAATCTTTAATATAAAATCTTTTGAAACCTCTGAATCCCTCCAGCCAATCGCGAGGCGTTTGGGGTTCCCGTGGGCCCCACCTGAGCAACCTCTCTCTACCTCTCACATCTCTAATTCTCTCTCTCTCTCTCTATCTTTCCCTATCTCTCTCTCTCTCTCTAATTCTCTCTCTCTCTTCCCTATATATTTCTCCCTCCCTATTTTTTTTTCCAGAACGCAACCCATCGCGAGAACCCTTGGCTGAACCCTAGCCGCCTTCACCGTCACCGCCGCAGCCCCGACGCCGGCGTCGGCGTCAACGTCACCGTCACCCTCGCCTCCGCCTCCTTCTCTCAACCTCAAACCTTCTTTCTTCTCCCCCGCGCGGCCTGCGCAGCCGCGACCCCTGCAGAATTCGCTGCAGCCGCCTGCTCGCCGGCGGCCCTCGACGTCGCCATCCGCGCCACCACCAGCACCTCCTCACCACCTGCGCACTCCAGCACCCCCGACCACCTCCTCTCCCTCTTCGTTTTCCTTTCCTGCGCCGAAGTCCATATCCGAGCCCAACCCTAACCACTGCAACCTCCTCGCCGGCGCCTCACCGCCGTCGATCTCATCGCCGTCACACCCTCTGCAACACCAGTAAGCCTTCTCTCCTCTTCCTCCTTCCTTTCCCCCTCCGGTTTATCCTTTGGCTGTGCATTAAATTCTGGATTTTTATAGCCGCTGTTCGCCGGAATCCGGCCGTGCCGGTGACGTGTCCCGACGATCCAGCAACGTACCCTGGCCCGTAAGGTCCCTTGGTTAGTTGTTTGGGTTCAATCCGTGAACCGTGCGTTCGTTGCGTGTTTCCCCGCCGACGTTACGTTCCGTTTTTCCCGGTTCGCGACCCGTCGAGGCAAGTATCCCTTGCTACATGCTATACGATATATTTATATATGTTTTGACACATTAAACCTGTAAAAACTTAACTTGGTATAGTCGTTTCTCATTTGGTTGCAATATGGCATTATATCATTTTAAAGTTAACATAAAATTTACCGTTTGCCAATTTAAACCTAATAACCAAGTTTACCTGTTAATCACATTGTACTGTTTAGTAGATGGTAGCACTTACCCATGTAGTTCTATTACATTCGGACATTCGTATTCAAAGGCTTGATATAACTGTATTGCAGCAATATCTAAACTATTGCACCACTAAGGGTGCTCAAACCTGTTAATATAATTAAACGGCTGCATTGTATTACTGCACTCTTGTGATTAAATGAAACATGCTTATTATTTAATCCATTGCTTATTTCATATTGTTAAATACCCTGTTCGATTATATATCTGTTTGTGAGCACACCCACGATATTGTTACATCTTGACTTGACTTTGTTACACATGGTATATATTGATACACCTGACATGGTACCGTTTACTGTTGACTTGACCTGATGTACCATGACCCGACCTGTTACCCGATCTCGTGCCTAATGCCAACAACCTGACATGTAAACCTCATGGACCGTTCCTGTTGTCTATCCAGACAAACATGCTTTTACCTGATCCTGTGTTGGCATTAGTTCTTGATTACTAAATACCTGACTTGACTTGCACACATAACTTGGGGGTATGGGGAAATCAAAGGTGAAACCTGACTTGTAACTCGACAGTTCACTACCTGTCCTGAGTGTACACATTCCTGTTTTGTGCCTAGCGGCATGTCTCGGTTTAAGCCGAGAATATTGTGGCCATGGTCCTGGGTATGTACGGGATACTATCGAGTGTACACATTCCTGTTTTGTGCCTAGCGGCATGTCTCGGCTGCAGCCGAGAATATTGTGGCCGTGGTCCCGGGTATGTACGGGATACTATTGAGTTACATCAACGATTCATCAATTGATTTCAAAGACTTTAGAGTAAAAACCTGATAGAATAGTTTAGTTACCCACTTCACACTACCCTGCACTGCTTGTTTCACATTATTGCTTTATTCATGTTTATTCAGCATTGCCTGTTACATTGTTCATATTATATTACTGGTTGGCATAACGCGCCGACGTCTGGGTTTTGCATGGCCCAGATTCCGTACCACTGTCGCAGTCCGAGCAGGAGTACTTCAGCCAGCAGGCTGAGTTGTGAGTTCAGTAGTGGTTAGTTTTATTTCCTGCATTTATTTCCTGTCGTGAGCCCGCATTATGGGACATACCTTTCAGTTATTGTATTGGATCATTTGCTTCCGCACTTATTTATTATTGACTCTTGTTATTCTGGATTATGGACATGTTTTAGATAGTTTTGTCTTGTTCTTGATATCTCTACAGCCGTAATGTGACTGTGGATGGATACTTCCTACCCACATGTAGCATGGTTGGCTATGTCACGTGCCTAATCTAGCGTACTCTGGGAAGCGGGGCGTGACACTCCGTGTGGGACTCTAAAGACTCGTCAATACGCTGGCAGTGGGTTTAACCACAAGCACGCCAGCGGCTCTAGCTGTACGTAATGGCTATCCCGGTATTGAGCGAAAAGGAGGCTGACGAGCAAACTCTTCCTGAACCCCTACTGAGCCTGACAGTGACAATATCCGTACAGTCCGGTCTGTTCGTCTGAGAGTATCGCATATCTAGTTTAGGCGAGTGGATAAAGTCAGACCCCTAATAACGTGACATTTAGTGTCGGCATGAAACAAATCACCACCTGAGAAAATATCGATCCTGGATCTGTAATTCTCGACTACCCCGGCTGAGCATTTCTGGTGATGGCCACCCATGCACAACGCGACATCAACCCCCAATACCGGGAGAGACGAATCCCTGATGATCCGCTCACTGCCTCCATGTGGCTCGGGACTGTACCCAACTAAAACCTGTTTGCCCGACTCTTTTGAGCCGTGGTAGGGTAGTAATCAAAGCACAGTGGGAACTTACACAAGACAAATGACGATCTCAGGTCGACAGACTAACATGTTCACATGTCACCTGGGAACTGCTATCTGACAATAGGTATAATACTAACCAGCAGGTTCCCGGGGAGTTCATCCAGTGTGCTCATAACCCAATGAGCACCTGTATACTATCTTAGGTGAACAAACTAACACCAGTGGCTTGTGAGACCTAGCCACCGTCCCTCGTCGGGGTCTCGATCAGTATACACTAGTTTACACTGGAGTATCGATGCCCAGTCTCGAAACTCCCACAACTAGGGACATTTAAGGATTTGCTTATAGGCCCCCAGCTCCCACATATATGATCTCCATCATAATACTGGTAGTCAAGCAAGAATCCTATAGGCTCTATCAACATGTAATAGTGATGATAAAGACAAACCAAATAGCATACTATCATATCGAGTAAGACTGTTCTACCGGTATAGGTCCTCTCTCAATCATTATAATCACCTGCCTGCGACTATGATAATTGCCTTGAGGGCACTATAGCCAACAATTTTGTGAAGAATGTTGTTCATCTATATCTCATGTTTTTCTTGTGTACATTTATTATATTGCTTATTTACGCTTAACATGTTTACTTCTGAGTAAATACGTCGCGGGCCTCATCACGTCTCCTTATTCGTACACCGGGAAGCGGGGCATGACAGGTTTTTTTGGCGGCCCATGCAGGTCATTTCTGCATGGAAACCTAAGCAATATATCACAAGAATCAGCTGTTCCCCTCCGAATGGCGGCCAAGACATGGACGTCTTGCCTGAGATTCGGGGCAGATGCTATTTGGTTTTATCCGCCCACCTCTCCGAAGATGCCAAGTTGATTTATGGCACCGTGTATCGGAGGTTTAGACGGATGCGGCCGATGTAGCAGACTTCGTCAGATTCCCCTTCGCTTGAGGGGGTTTTGATTGTGGAGACGCTCTTCCCTGCAGGCGCAAGCCCCTGCAGTTAATTACGCTACCGCATCGCGGTAGCCACTTTCTCCTTCTCCAGATGTTCACTTCGTGTCGTGTGTGTTTGTTTTGTTTGTGGTTGCCCGTGGATTGTATACGGAGACTAAATGATGTCGTCGCCCGTAGGACGTGAATTAGTCCAAATCCGTATTCTCTTAGATTTGGGTTTTGGGTTTTGGTTTAAGGATACTTTAGCCATATTTGAGGCTAAGATCAACTTAAACGTTTGTTAAGGATAAGTTAGTCTAATTTCCAGATTAAGATCTACTTAACGGGATCGTCTAGATCCATTTTCAGTTTAGGGACATGGTGGTCCATTGCATGTATGGTCGTCGGGACCCGTCACCTCTCTGACGACGTTGAAGGATTACAACGACAGATGTCAGAGGAGAACAGAGATGTACCCTTGAACCAGAGTTGATTGGAGGATCTATAGTCCAGTTTGGGACTGAAGTTTATTTGAAGGTTTAAGAATACGTTAGCCATATTTGAGGCTAAGATCAACTTAAACAGGATCGTTTAGATCCGATAAAAGAGCATTTGGGGGTTCTATTATTCCAGTTTAGGGACATAGTAGTCCATAGGTAGTTTAAAGACGTTTCGGTCCATTGGTAGTTTAAGGACATTGCGGTCCATCATTAGTTTAAGGACGTTTCGGTCCGTTAGTTTAAGGACGCATAAGTCCGTATCTTGGTTTAAGGACGCATAAGTCCGTGGGTTTAAGGACCCCACAGTCCGTGTTGATGTGTGGTTGTCGGGACCCGTCACCTCTCTAACGTCGTTGAAGGATTATAACGATAGGAGTCAGAGGAGTTCGGAGATGTACCCTTAAACCGGATGTAAATTGATTTAGGAGAGCAGCCGTGCTCAATCAATTTAATTTGAGGACTTACGGCCATGATTGGGCTAAGTCCAGTTGAAAAAATGTTCAACATTTTTATTTGTCTTTAGCTTAATAAGCCCGTGCTAGGGCTTTGCCCCTTTTTAATAATGCACTGCATTTTTTTGTTTTGTTTGGGCTCTGCCCTTTTATAAATGATGCAGAGCATCTATTTTGTTTGGGCTCTGCCCTTTTTATAAATGATGCAGAGCATCTATCTTTTTTGGGCTCTGCCCTTTTAATGCATTGCATTTTTATTTTGTTTGGGCTCTGCCCTTTTAATGCATTGCATTTTTATTTTGTTTAGGCTCTGCCCTTTTATAAATGATGCAGAGCATCTATTTTGTTTGGGCTCTGCCCTTTTAATGCATTGCATTTTATTTTGGCCTGCTAGGCCTTTTTGATTTGGGCCTGGCCCTTCAGTAAACAATGCAGTGCATTTGTCAGGCGCTTTGCGCCAATCATTGAGCGCAAGCGCTTGTGGTGGTGACACGTGTCACGTAAGCGCAGTGCGCTGCGCCAGTGTGCTGCGCTGTTGCGCTGCTGACACGTGGCGCGCTCTGGTGAGTTGCGCCAATTTCAGAGAGCAATACTCTATCTTAAAAGCGTATAGCGCAAGTGGTTCTGATGCTGACACGCGGCGCTCTCTGGTGGCTTGCGCCAACCCAAGAGCGCAACAGTGCAGTTTTGCAAGTGCAAGGCACAGTTTTAATAACTTGATCCAATTTTGGATTCAAGAAAAGAATCTTTAAGATTCCAGAACCAATGGTTCATAAAAAGTGCAAGGCACTATTATTATTTGTTTTTTTATTGAAGATCATTGATCTTGTTCTTAGATCAATGATCTATTCAGAAGAAATTCTTCTATTTTATAAAGGTTTTTACATTTTTCTTGAATTTTCTTCAGAGTTCTCTCTGTTTTTGAAGTTCTTGATCTCTCACAATGTTGATGTTTTGAGTTGGGGTCTAGGGGTCTTTATATAGTGCCCATAGATTTGTTAAGTTTGTTAAAGAGATCATTCTCTGAGTGATTTGGGGAATTTTCCCCACCGTTGGATCTTTGATCCAATGGCTTCTATTTTACAGAAGACAATCTTCTTGTTTTAACAAGAAAAGAAGGATCTTACTAGAATTTTAATTCTGTTTGGCGCAAACGCCCCAGCGCGTGACACGTGTCACGCAGCGTAGAGCGCAGCGCAGCTGCACTTGCGCAGCTGCGCTGACACGTGTCGCGCAGCGCACAACGCAGCGCAACTGCGTTTGCGCTGACACGTGTCGCGCAGCGCGGCGCTTGCGCAACTGAAGCGTTGCTTCCTTTAATTTTTGTTTTAAATAGAGCCTTGCTCTGATTGGACGCGCGGCCTTAGGCGATGCGCCTGACGTATCAACTTCTGACACGTGGCACGTTGCGCGCAGCTCACGGGATTTGAAGCGTTGCTTCAAATTTTGAATTTTTGAAATTCAAACAGAGTTTTGCTCTGATTGGGGGAAATATCAGCAACTAAAACATTCTTTACATTTCATATTCTTTGAATCTATCCTAACCCTATTTTTCTTTCAAGGTTATGGATTCACTGAACAACACGAGTACGAACGCCAATGGCAACACCACACCACCACCTCTTCCACTTACACCTATCGTAGCAGCTCCTGTTAACGAGCAGACGGTATTGCTCAAGGTGATTAAGAGCCTTTTAGAGGGACAGCAACAGCGGACTGCTATCCTAATAAACCGCCCCGAAACTGAGGCACCCGGAGTGAAGCAATTCCGGGCACTGCATCCTAAACAATTCTCTAGAAAAGAGAGCCTTTTGGAAGCTGAGGAATGGGCTCAATCAATCGAAGATGATCTGGAAGCAGCACAAGTGCCAGACATTACTTGGGTAAGGGTTGCGAAGCTGCAACTTACCGATAACGCCCGAGTATGGTGGAAAAGAAAGCCGTCTTGCCCAGCCGATCAAATTAAGGATTTTTCCCAAGATGTTCGACGCGAAATATTTTCCCGAGACTGCCCGATTCGACATGGAGCAGCAATTCATCCACTTGGAACAAGGTTCGATGTGGACCAAATTTGTGGATGGGTATGACGCTGAATTCACCATGTTGAGCAGGTTTGCGGTACGTCTTATACCGACTGCTGAGATCAGGACCAGACGATTTCAGTAATGGTTGGACCAGGAGATCCAAGCTACTTTAGCTACAGAGGATTTCTCAACCCTTGACCTAGATCTGAAAGCTGCCCATCGATACGAGGCAGTAGTAAAGAAGAAGGGCAGACCTCAATCCGCCGGGGTGAAGCGTCCTGCTACTCAGATAGCAGGAGGAGCCTCTTCAATACCAACTTTTGCACTCAGGAGACCGGAAGTAACATTTAACCGGCCAAGTCCATACTTTTGGTACTACTGCAAGAGGGATGGACACCTGTTGAAGGACTGCAGGCGCGCAAACGGTCTGTGCTTAGTTTGTGGCGCATCCATTCACGATATTAGGACATGTCCTCATAGACGCAGTCCAGTTCCAGCACACATCAACTATCTGCAGCAGTCAACTATTCAGGCACCTGCACCTCGTCTTGCTCTCCCAACTCTACCTCCACGTGAACCTCCTGCACAGCCTACTCGCCAATTCCATCAGGCAGTAAGGAACATACCTCAAGGGCAGAGGAACATGCCCCAAGGACAAAGAAATATGCCTCCAGCTAGGAGGAACGTACCCCGGCGTCATCCTTACTGTCACGGCTCGTAATTTAGCACGCGACCGGCATTTAAATTACGCAACGTCTAAAGGCGTAACGTAAATCAAGTAAGCCGAAACCCAGAAAATCTAAACCTTTTTGCGGAAAATAGTGGGGGTGCGGTTCTGAAATAAAGATATAATGAAATCAAGTTTTTCTTTAAATGCATAGATAATGGAACATGAAAATGCAAGTGGATTATACTAGTTGAAAAATATGTTTCGTCTTTTAAAAATTTGGGCAGCAACTCTCTTGTATATTTTGATCCAAAACCATATACACAACAATATATAGGCATCCCCAAGCGAGAGCTAGCTCTTCGCCAATCGACGGAATCATAACCACGCAGCAACATATATACGACGCCCAATGGCGAAGATCAACCCAGAAAGAACAATAATAAGCAAGACATCAAAACTCAAGAAGCGAACATAACCCATCACTATAAGTCTCGCACAATACCCAAGTCTGACTGGGTCTACCAATATACAATTCTAGTTTTTGATTTGATCTAATGGAGTTAATCTAGATACAACGGAATATAAAAGTACGAGAGTGGGCACGATCCAATGTGTGTTCCATCTACCAAAACAAAGCACCCTAGAAGAAGTTGTGTGCTAGCAATACCGCAAATGATCCCAAGCGGTCAAACCTGTAAGAACTGTGGCACAACGGGGGTGAGTTTCCAACTCGTGAGTAGAAAACATCAGCAAGTAGAAATCGAATAAAACAACGATTTCCTAGGTCACTATATTCTGAAGGTAATACTATGATATTTAGGGTGACCATGTATGCATATATGTCAACAATCGATCAATGCAATGATATATATAAATAAACATCTGACATCATATGCCTGTATGCATGTGGATATCATCCACGCGTCCATCAACGACACAAACAATATCATGGAATCTGAGCGTCCCACACCGACACTCGAAACATCATGAAAACACATGCATGTATGTATGTATGTATGTGTGTGTATATGTATATATATATATATATATATGAGGATATCAACCCACGTACGTCCATCAACGACACATCAAAATATATATATATATATATATATATATATATATATATATATATATATATATATATATATATATATATATATATATGAGGATATCAACCCACGTACGTCCATTAACGACACATCAAAATCATGGAACCTGAGTGTCCAACACCGACACTCAAATCATCATGAAAACCCGTGTCCAGTATCGACACGTAAATCCTCATATCTCGGGCACCGTCAGTCCGGATCAGCCCATATCACGACCACGGTCGGTATCCTCCAGATATCCGCCGCGCCAAACTATCTTGGGCTCCGTTGGTCCGGATCGGCCCATATCATCTCACGACTTCGGTCGGTATCCTCCAGATATCTTCCGAGCCCAAAACTATCACCGGTAGGTAGTAGTCCCTCTGCCAGGCCCATCGTCTACTGCACAACATACCTTTCTTGCCCTAGGGTACCATACCGGGTCCACCATGTACCCACAAACGGCACATCCAGCTCCTCGAATCGGGTATCACATAGCTCAGAACCGAGAAAACTCATAGTGGACGCCTCGAAATATCATATTAAGAGAAACCGCGTTTTTAAAGCAACATATATTTCCTTTGAAATATAACTGCGGTTCTCAAATCCAGACATCTCATGAAAACAATATCTCAAGCATATAACCATAAAGTACGATGTATGCAACATAGAGTAGTAATATAAGCATATCATGTATATCATGCAAGCATGTCAAGTGATAATACTGAACAATGAATGTACTTTTACATTTAACATTTATCTCATGATATGGCAGATCTACAGTGTAAGTGGCATGGCAATTACCAATGATGAATGTGTGTGAGTCGGCAAATCTGTGTAAGTGTAACATGCGCATCAACGGTAATTGTGCAGGTGTACTAGTAAATGATATCATATAGCATTAAATACCGAAACGTGGTATATACATCACGAGGGGTAATATCCTACACAACATGGACAATCAATGGGTATATCTATCTACACATGAACCATACGATCACTTTTAAAAGACACACATCGTCGTTTTGAAATTAGGTATGGTTCAGGTGGCAATCTTTATATCGGCGATCCCGCCTCATGACATCCGGTATGACAATAATTCTCGATCATCATCCTCAAATCACTAGCGCGGATCAATCATCCGGTACATCTCATCGCGTACGGTAATCTATCTTACGGTGACAACAAATAGAATAGGGATTATATCATCCTATTCAACAATAAGGGTACGGATCTAAAATCTCGTACGGCATAACACTCGTTATCCTCATAAATAAATATACACACACATATATCTCAAGTCACATTTGTATCAATTTCATATCATTACATCTTGCATATACGCCATATCTTATAAATCTCAAGTTGTTTCAATCTTGATCTCATATCATACCATTATTAACTCATACTTGTTCTCTTTCAATTCATACTTATCATGATTCACTTTCTCATTTCATATTCTCATAACAATCCGAGTCATCTATATTTATCATCACAATATCCCACGTCAAGTTATCTTATATACATATATCATATTCTCAAGCCAATATATCCATCAGTGTCAACTTTTATCATATCATCTCTTACTAAATCCTATAATCATGTCCGTAAGTTCGTAGCATATCCTTTATCAAAATTATAATTTGAATAACGATCTTTCATATCAATGGTTGCGAGGGTGCTATACGCCATCCACCGACTTCCCCCATAGATATAAATCTACTCAACTGCTAAACTCCTCGCTTAGCTGAAGTCGATGTGCTTCGTCGTCTCGGAAGTCCACGCGAAGGTACCTACAATCAATACACATCGAAATGCAATTAAAACCAAGTTTGGAAAACCGATACCGCACACGAAATGCTTATAGGTTAGAACCTATAACTTACGCATGCAAGATCAACCAAATAACCCTCGTCCGTTGATGTACAAACATCCAACGACGGAATCCAAACTCAAATATAAAAACCAAGTTTCAGAAATCGCAAAACCCGAAATCAGCAACTAAGGAAATCTATCCTAGATTTTACCCCAGGTCAAACCAGAAAATTTTGCATATAGGGTTGGTCTAAACACTGGATAACAAAGCTATACACCAAAAATCACACGATTCCACCACGACGTGGCCGCAATTTGCAGCCACATGGAATAAATCTGCGACCATGTTTAGGGAGTATGGGCTCGAGTTTCAAGGGGTGCTTCTAGGTTTCCTGTTCATCTCTCTGTGTTCGCTTAATATTTTTCAGAGCTTCGGGGTAATAGCATATCTCAGTATCCCATCACAAATTTCATAAAGTACGATATCGGGGAAATTCTAACTTCGTGTTTTGGTTTCTAGTCTCTGTTCTTGGTCCAGAAATCATCTCTAAAGTCCTATAAACACCCACTACTCTCTATTTATCACTTAACATCAACTTGGAAATTCCCAAGATCACATAACCTAACTAATGCGAAATCTAAACTAGTTAAGATATACTAAACACAAATACCTAACTAAAAGTGTAGGGATTACCTTATTTGGTAACTTAGGAAAATTCTTGAGTTGCCCAAAGTCTTCAAAATCCAAACTTGAATGGTTGAAAGGGTTTATGATGAGTTTGTGCATCTTTTTAATGAAGGTGGCATGGGATTTTGGTAATAAATTGGAGATGATACATGAGGGTAGAGGAGGATGAAGGAGATGAAGAAGAGAAGAAATGGAATGAAGAAGAAGAAGATAAAGAAGTCAAAGATATCTCTCTCTCTTAACCTCACTCTCTCTTATGCTCACCCTCTCTCTAAATATTTCATTTTGTTTTATTCCCTCTCACTCATTAACCATGGTATCTCCTTTCTTTTCTTTTCTTTTTTTATAAATAAAACCAAATACAATAAAATAATATGCAACCAAAACGTCACATGACATGGTGCACTAGCCATGGAAAAAAATATAAAAATACGGATTTGGTTTAATCGCGATTAGTAGTGCACTAATCAAGTTAATTTAAACTTGCATATATTTAATTATAAAAATGTCAAAATCCGATAAATATCTTTTTAATGAATAAATCATTTTAATCTCCACTTATATTCCAAATATTGGTATATACTTATACCATTTTACGAAAAACCCTATTCGCAAATCGAATAGTTTTCGTGAAATATATTATTTTAATATTTAATTTCCAAAAATAATATTTTATATTTCTGAAGTGCTACACTTACATATTAGTGGCAGTAGAAGCCGAGGCTATAGACCAAGGTAATACTGGTAATTACTTTCAATCTTTTCAAACCCTTGCATCATCTCGTTGCTTTTCATGCACTACCAGTATTTCTTTCACCACCACTATGACCAAATTTTTCTTAAATCTGTAATAACTTCTTTCTATAAATTTTGAGGACGAAATTTTTATAAGGAGGGTAGAATGTAACAATCCTAATTTTCTGTATAAAAGTTTCATTTTAAAAGTACAAAAAGGAGTTTGTAAGTCTGAACACAGGTTATAAATTTAAATTATTTAAGAACAACAAGAAACAACTTGTAGCTCATTGGTAAAGTCATGCAATGTTGTGACGTAGCCCCTGTGTTCGAATCTCATCAGCCACATATTATTTTTAATGATTTTTCTTTTAAATATTTTGGAAGCCCAAATATTTACACGTGTAATATACGTAAAAATGAAAAGTCAGATTAATCAAACATGTGAAAAATGTTATATGAACAAATAGGGATACGTGGCACCAATCCAAGCCCCAACCCCCTTGAAACGACCGGCGAGATCGGGTGTATGGCCGCCGCCCCTCCCCCGTGGGGAATGCTCCCAAAATTTTCCCCAACACCCTTTGGCCTCCCCCCACTTCTCCTCTTCTGTTTGTTTTTCCCGTAATTAATCGGAGAATTAAAAATCACCATTAAACCAATATTTTAATGCATTTTAATTTTCATTTTTAATTCTCTAAACCCTAATTCTATCATATAAATATCACCCCATACCTAGCCCTCTCTATTCTGAAATCCATTTTCAAAACTCACAAATTTTTCCAAGTCAAATAAGTTGTACAAGTGGAGTTAGCCAAGGTCAATTTCCGGCGACGATTCGGGAAGATTCCGGCGATTCCACGACCCCACGAAGCTCTCAAAACCTTCCTCCATCTCTTCTCTCTACACTAATCCAGTAAGTCCCCTCTCCTATCTTCTCTTCCTATTCTGAAAAGTTCTCATTTCAAATGACGTCGGTTAGTGGAGTTAACCGACTTTTAAATTCTATTCTCTTTAGTATAATAATTTTTCTCAGGAAACAGTTATCTAAATTATTATACCTTGCTTAGAAACCAATTTCACTATAAAACTCCATGTAAAACCATATTTATTGCACTTTTACGGTTTAATGCCACAACTTTACATTCGACATATTTTATCATCTTTACTTGTATTGCTTTTAGAAAAATCTCACGGGGTAATGAATTATCTTATCACAACACACCTTGATATAGCACGATGGCTTGAAAACAATATTTTGTGGGACAAATACAATTTTATAGTAAAATACCCTAAACTATTAAAAACCGTATTTCTTTAAATTGTTTAATTAAATTCCTTACGATTATGTACTTACAACCCACTCTTGGGGAATCCGGTTAGGTTGGTGCAGATTATCGCACATCAATCGGACTAGTAGAACGGGATGCAGTCCTCCTCACGGAGCATACGATTTCGATGGAATTTTTTATACAATTTATAAGAAAACGTGAATTTCTATTTAATAAATAAAAATTTATTTTTACTAATTATATATAATATTATCAAACCATTTATTTTAAATATATTTAATAAATTCCATGTTTTCTAAATAAAGGAACCCCAAATTTCATGAATATACCATCACAAATCCATACAATTCCAATTTACACTAAAATACCATATACTATTCAATCTAGATTTATAATCATTAGAATATTTCACTTTTAAAAACTACATTCATGAAAACCCTAAATACGATAAATAAATGCTTGAGGTTTATTTTGAAAATTTATCAAAACTATTTTACATAAAACCCTCTTAAGTTTATTAATTTACAATAAGGACCCTAGTAAATATAGGTTTAAGTGGGACAATTCTCTTGAGTCTCAGGGAGCCGGAGAAAGTGGATGCTTGCCTATTTAAACTAGATAACTAAAACGGGGTTATCAATACGGTAATTGTCTTAGAAAAAGACACAAATCCTGCCGTTCATGTGCAGCAGTTACCAATAACACCAAAAATAATTCAGGAATCAAATTCTGTTTAAGAGTCTGACTCAATCCGAGTCTCCGTCAAACCTGAAAACAAACCATACATGAATACAATTCAAATATAACTCCAATACAACATGAATTCATATACTGGAACTTGAAACATGAATACCATAATACCATACAATATTAACATGACTTGAACTGACTGAACCATGGATATACGCTGACTTGATCATATGATCATCCGTTTACATTCTTATCCGTTTACATGAATAACCGATATCATGGTTTCGGCAAGTCTTACATTTATAAAACAACACAATATACATTACGGGGTTAAAGGGGTAGACTGGTATGGAATGTGTTAAAAGTGGGATGAAATGGTCATTAAAAGACGTAACTAAACATCCATTGCCGTTGTTCCGTAGGGTTTGACGGAGCCTTGTACTACGGGTTATATTAGTCCACGGGATAGATGGACTCCTCTCGTAAACACTAATATCTTCTGTACCAAGCTACAAACAACTGCGTTAGTATAGCTGCTCATCTCAGAAAACTGCATATTAATATCGCTCATTCTTTATCTGTTTTGTATATATCGGTGCTATTAACCAGTGTCTGCTCAGTAATTACAGTTTACAGGTACCCATGACAAATACTGGAAAACATACTCATAATCATGGATATAACGTCTGGGAGCCGACACTGCAAACAGAACAAAAAACGGATGAACTGTCCCAAGAGCTCTTTTGGAAATAATGCATGTGTACAAACTTTTTGCCAAGAATGGTCCAACACATACAAGTGTGCACATAGCTTGGACTTAGGAGAAGGCTGCCATGAGCAAGTGGGGGACAAGCCATGAGCAAGTGGTGTGATGTGCATTGATTGCATGAAGTTTTGATGTGATACTTTGCATCAAGTTTCCCTCCATTTCTCTGCATACAAACCAGGTTATTTTAGACCAAACAAACAGCACCATTGGACTTGTAGAGATGGCACATGACCACAGCACCAATACGGGCCACTTTGCTCCAACCTGACCCGGCCACACCCCTCTCGAATCCCACGAGCTCGGCCCCCTAGCCCCAAATGTCCCCATAATTTCTCTGGTTGTTTATTAGTGCCACATCATCATTTTTATATTGTTTGTTTATTCTGTTGTGTTGGGTATAAATACCAGAACGGATCTAAAGAGAGGGGGATGCCAATTAGGATGCACATATTCTATCTTTTTGTTTCCATTGTTTTGTGTTTAGCTTGAGAGTGGAGTGGGCTTCAATTGGTTTCTTCTTCTTCCCTCTTGAAGCTCTCTTTGGAGAGCTTCATTAAGAACGTTGAATATGTTACCAAAATCTTGTATCTCTTTCTCAAGTATTGATAATATTTGTTGTTGTTTCTTTACTTGCTCTTTATTCATATTTGTTTTTATTTAATTATCATGCTTAACTAATTCTATTTGGTTGTGGTAATGGTGAGTAAGTGACATGAAAGGCTTTTGCCTCCTCCACCTCCTGTTTATGTTTAATGCGCTTAACTTTATGATTCTAACTTAAAGATTGCTATGTATTAATGTGATATGGTGTTTTGAAACATGGTTACTTTGTAACCTCCTCATACACCATATTCACCCCCTTTCCCCGTTTCAATGTTTAAGCTAAAGTCAATTTAGTGTTGAGTTTGTTAGGTTTAGATATCGTATTTTGTGATCAAGTGCTTGACAATCGCTTAGTTTCATATACGATATACTATTACAAGCACCTAGCAAACTCAACCCTAAAATCATTTGCTCTCACTCACTAACTTGTATTTTTGTAGTTGACGTATGCTTGTTAAAACTTGTACTTAGCGTTGATACCTCAAGTGCGAACATACAAATAGGTAAGTGAACAAACGGACAACTCATGATCAAAGGAGGAGCGAAGGAATCGTCGCGATTCGAGCTTCCGAACCAAAGCCACGACCATTCTTCTTTAACTTCTTTTCTTGCTTTTCTTGTTTTCATTCTTTTATAATCATTTGTGACAAATAACCAATTCGTTAATTTGTTGAACCTTAAATCACGATACCTAATACACAATTCTCTGTGGATCGACACGTACTTGCCGGCTCGCTACAACGCGCCGTGCACTTGCAGTTTATAAATATTTAAAACGAGAACGATCTCGCGTGCGTATTCCGTTTCCTTAAAAACCATACATTTCCATAACATACGCGTTTGCGAGCGCGGCGCCAAAAACTTGTTCGATTCTCACGGTGCCGTGCTTTTGTCTAGTTTTCTTGTTGTTAAGATATGTCGGTTTGTCAGTTGAAAAAGATGCACGATGTGAGTTTCGAGTTTTAAAAATACCGCAAGTGCACGGTGCGTTGAAGCAAGCCGGCAAGCACGGGTCAAACCACAAGGAGTATCAAGACATCAATTTAAATTACAATCAAAAGGTTGGAAGATGAGTTTGTCACGTATTGAAAGAATTAAAAGAAGAAAGGTTTAAAGGAAAAGTTATGCTAAGATTTAGTATGATTGAAATATGACTTTCACCTCCAACTCTTCGTTTTGATTCAAGGCTCATATCTTTTAGTTTCCATTTGAACTGCGAAAGCATGCCGCATCTATCCGAACATGCGTCGGGTTAGAATACGACATCAAGTTAAGTTAAATAGAAACTAAAAAAAATATAGTTTGAGAATGAAATGAATATGGAGTTGGTTAAGTGAAGTCAGTAAGTATAGAATATATGCATGTGTGCTATATATCATATCCAGCTAATTGCGACACTTAACATAATTCCGTATTCATTTCAATTTCAATTCATAATATATCAACAATAAAATGTAAAGAAGAAATATGATATATGTTATAAGTTGATTTGCAACCACTAAAAACAATATATCCTATCAAACAAAACATAATAAAATTGCATAATTAAGAAAAGAAATGTAAAATGCAAGAATCAAAAGGGAGGGATTAGAAGCAAATTCATTCCACAACCTACCTCACCATAGCCCAAGAATAACTACTCACACATCATAAATTGAAAATAACAATAAAAAGAAAAGAGCAAAAAGAGAAGATATACAAGAAACACTTTATATAATTGAAGCCTGATTACAAATGGTTCGAAGTACAAAACAAGTGAATTCAAATACCAAAATCTAATCTTGCAAGCTTAAAAAGAGGTTGTAAGACCAGAGAAAGGTAATGAATTCACACTAAGAGCTACAAGATCACCAGTTACAATCTCACAATCTTTTCTCTCACAAAAGAAGTAATGCTCTCTAACTTGCCCACCGGCCTGGTATTTATAGGCTCAAAAGAAAATTAAACAAATAAAAAAATTAATTGACGTAGCAGCAAGGGGGGACAGACAAAAAATGGGGCCTATTGGACTAAGGGGGGCCAACGAGCTCGGACAAAGAGGGGTTGTGGCCGGTCATAATCCGAGCTAAGGAGCTCGTATTGATGTGGGGTACTTGTGTTCCCTCCACAATCATTCCGGCGCTACTTGTTTTATCTGTTATAACTTGATTTGCCTTCAGAGATTTTGGAGGGAAACTTGGTGCTTCAAATCACATCAAGATCTTTAGCATTCAATGCACATTTAATGCTCATCACACCATACATGCTCCTAGTGCAGCCAAGGCAGCCTCTCATCATGGTCTAGTGTCACACATGTATTGTGTTGGACAAAAAATTGTGTGCACACTAGTTTATTGCAAAAAGAGTCCCATGGATATCGGTCGGTTCTCGGTTCTGATTACAGTGTCGGCTCCAAAACGTTAAATCCGTGATTTTGAATGTATTTCCAGTATTTTATCACGAATATCTGTAAACTGTAATTACTGAGCAGACACTGTTAATAGTACCGATATATATAAAAAAGGGATAATGAATGAGCGGTATTAAAATGCAATTTTCTGAGATGAACAATAGAGAACATAATCTTTTATACTTTACATGTTCTATTCTCTGTCTATTCTTCTCTACCTCTTGGGACTTACCGAGCGATTATTCGCTGACGACATTTCTTTTCTGTTTTTTCTTTGGAATGTTGTCAGGAGGACCCGACTCTCTGGAGATCGAGCCCAGCTCAGAAGACTTGGAGCAGTTCATCGAGGACCCCGAGCTCTAGTTCACTTGTATATACTTTTACTTTCAGTTCATTCTATTGTTTAGACACCGCTTTCCAGTATTGTATTTACTTTCCAGTTGTATTGTAAAGAATGTTTAATAAATAAAAAGTTGATGTTCATTTATATCTCACGTCTTTCTTGTGTACATTTATTATATTGCTTATTTACGCTTATCGTGTTATTTCTGAGTAAATACGTCGTGGGCCTCGTCACGTCTTCTTATCCGTATAGTGGGAAGTGGGGCGTGACACAACCCAAATCCTGAGGCTGAGGATTTGGATAGGAGGAAAAACCGTACGTAGATGGGGCGACTAGTCAGAGCCAAGAGGACATTTATACCGTGGCGGCTTAGTGGATGGCTGGTTATAGGCATGGACATTTGGGTGTGTTTGTTTAGCGTTTCTAGGGGTTGGGCTGGTTCCTCTATGCTTTGTGGAGGTTTGTTTGGTTGTAGTTCTCTTTTCTTTCTTTTTTTCGTCCTTTTTTTCTTTTCTTTTTGCTTTTGGACTTTTTATTTCTTGATGTTGTTTCTTCGCAGAATTATGTTTTAATGAAAAGCTAGGTTTCTTAATAAAAAAAACCCATTAGTTAATATTAAAAATAGCCTCGTCTTAGTGATTACCTTCTCAGGGAAAACTCTCTATACAAGAAACTTGTTTTTTTTTTTAAACTCAAGGTACTACTATCTTATTATTATATCCTATAAAATTCGATTAGGAAACTAGGTGTGAATTTTGCTGGTGTGATTTTGTTAACTTGATGCATGCACGGTTTGAATCCCAGACCTCATGCTTAGCTGCAAGAATGTTTTACCTATGGTGGCATTCAGCCATCTAACCGAAGTTAAACCACTGCTACATGCAACCGTAATAAAAAGAAGGCCAAACCACTTCAAACTCGTTGCTTGGATCCAAATCCAACCTAAAATAGTCTCAAGGGCCCAAGTTTTTATTAACTTAGCCCATGGGCTTCGGATAATAAAACCTCGCTGTCGTCGAAGCTTCGCAGAAAACAGCAGGGTACCCTCACCGGTGAGAGTCACCATATCGCGAGGGACCGCGTCAAAGACGAAGAGTTCACATTTATTTTTAGCAAGACCGGGGTTTCTTTCTCGTCAAGTTCTCTCCTTTCTTCTCTGTTCCTGTCACCGCTCAGCCGCTACCATCGCAGAGGTAAGAGATTTCTCGTCTTTTTGGGTAAAACATGAATTTTTTGGGGTTTATTAGGGTTTTGGCTCGATGGGTTTGATGATTTGGGTATTTGATGGAATGGGTCCTGATGGAATTTCGATAGGAGCAAACCCTTTTGATGAATTAGGTTATTGGGTGACGGTGTGGGTCGAAAGCTCGAGCTTTGATATTGATATGCTTGAGTTTTGATACTTGAATTTTAATTTGGGTATAAATTTTGATAGCTGTTCAAATATGTGAAATGTTATGCAATTACTATATTTTGGATGATAACTAAAGAAATGAAATCAAGATTTCATAAAAGGGGAAATTAATGAAATGAAGATGATACGGGAGTGAAAAATATCAGATGCAAACTGTTGTTGTTGTTTGGGGCGCAGGGGCAATTAAACATATTTTGATGGGTTTTAGATAGTGAGAATATTTTTGTAGAACATCTTGATATAACTAGCGAGAAGATTGAGTTCTTTGAGAAAATGTGAAATCCTATTGTAAAGTATTTAGTTTATTGAAGTAGGAATTTCTTTTTGTTAAAAAAATATAGAAAAAAAAAGAAGGCTTAAAGAGGTAAACTTTGTAAATGCTTTTAGTATTAGTTAATGCCTATATCATTTGCACATTTTCTACTTATAAAGTATGTGACAACAAGTGATGCATTCTAAGTTTGCTTGTTTTATAGTATTTAATATGATGTTTTAGTTGTTAAGTGACTTGCCACTTGGCTACAACTACAAGCTTGAGATTGTAGATTTGAACTTACCTAAGGCGCAAATCATAATTTATAATGCCATCTGAGTTTCCCTTTTGATGTTATGTTCTGTATAGTTATCAATTATTATCACTGATTTGTGTTGTTATTGTTTATCAGGCTGCAATTTTTATTCTCGAAATGGAAGCGTTGAGTGCCTATTCTCTGCTGCCAGGTTTTGGCTTTCATCCTACAGACACTGAACTTATTTCTCATTATCTGAAGAGGAGAATTCTTGGCATGAAGGACGATTTAGAAGTGATACCAGAGGTTGACATCTATAAGCATGAACCTTGGGATTTACCTGGTAGTTATTCTTTTTCATGTTTTTCCATTTCTGTTCTTTCTGTCTATCAAAGCTCGCTTTATAATGATTTTCTTTTTAAATCTACATCCCAAATTCACACGCGTGCGCACCCCTTTGTACCTTTATTTTTCACACCCTGAAATCTTTCAAGTCCAACAATTTTCATGCCATGCAATCAACTTTATCTCATTTATTATTAACTAGCAGAGATATTTTCCATTGTAAATAATGAATTTCTTTTTCTTTTTCCTGTTTTACTTTTGTAGCAAAATGTCAGGTTCCTACTAGTGATAGCAAGTGGCACTTCTTTGCATCGCGTGAAAGAAAGTATCCGAATGGCTCTCGCTCGAATAGAGCTACAGAAGCAGGATATTGGAAATCTACCTGTAAAGATCGGAAGATAAAATATCAAAATCGAGTTATAGGAACCAAAAAAACGCTCGTGTTTCATGAAGGTCGGCCTCCTACTGGGAAGCGAACTTATTGGATCATGCATGAATACAAGATAAATGAGAAAGAGTTTAAAGCTGCCTCAGATATGAAGGTACTTGATCATTCTTCTTCTTTAGACGGGTAGGGTAAGAGCATTTGATCATGTAGATTTGCTGCTTAAAGTTTAGTTATAAAAGTTGAAATCGGAGAACCTAAAACTGTGGCGTGTGTGAACCACTGCACCCAAAAGCTAAAGCTGAAGGCTGGTTGATTAACAACGTATACTGAGCTAATTTAACTCTTAATCCTTCACCTTGCACGGGTTTTGTGCATATAGCCTCTCTAGAAGAAACATAAGGTAGAATTATACATTCATATTTTAAATTGTCAAGATGATGATGTTTGAACCCAGGACCTATCAAAACCTGGTGCTCGGGTACCATGCAAAGAACCCATTTACACAAATGCTTAATATATGGATTGTGGATTAACAATACAAATCAAATTAATCTGACTCTCATCAACATGGATATCATATAAATTTTATTTTCCTTATTTGACGGCCTAAACTTTTTATTAGTCCATACTCCATACAACCACCACTTCTTTAAACTCACCCATTTGCTTTTCCTTTCTTCCTGTTAGAGATAATGTATGACAAAGTAGTTGGGTTTTTGATATTAGAACCAAAGCCGTATCCGTAAACTCTAATATAAATTTATCTGTATTCCTGTATTCCTCCGTGAATTTGCTAATAAAAAGAATTCTATTTTTTCCTCAAATTCCTTATCATGGTATCTGAGCCATGTTTCGCCAAACCAGAGTTGTCATCAACACCAAACCCTAGCCGCCACCAATGTCCACCATCAAACCCTAGCCGCACCATCACACCCGACCTCGCCTCCAGATCCTTATCATCACGCACTACCACACCAGATCACCGCACCATCGCACCAGATCACCGCACCATCGCCGCACCAGATCACTGCACCATCGCCGCACCAGATCGCACCACCGCACCAGATCGTACCACCGCACCAGATCACGCACCACTACACTAGATCACCGCACCAGATTTCGCACCACCGCACCAAATTGCAACAGATCTCGCATCACCGCTGCATCACCATCGCATCACCAGTCACCACTGCATCCTGCATCACCGCATCGTATTTATGATCTAATTCAGATCTGATATGGATTCACACAATATTATCCAGATTTTTTTGTTGGTTGGATGTCGTATGTTGATGCGGATGTTGATTTGATTATCGTTGGTTGTTATACGTTGTTTATTATTGATTGTTGATCGTTGGTCATTGTTGATTGTGGTTGATCCTTATTGCTGGAATCATGTCAATGATATCGGACGATAGAGGAAGTTTATTTATCTCGGTTGATTATATTCCGATGGTATCGACAAAACTTAATGGTGATAATTATGCTCAACGGTTTGTTGCAGTTGAGACCTTCTTGATAGGTAAATGGAAGTTGCATTATTTGCTGGAAAGTTCTTCGGCTAAGGACAAGGATGAGAAGAAATATAATGATTGGCTTGCTAAAGATGTGTAGATTGGAACTTGGTTGTGAAATAGTATGGAACCTAAGATGAACAACGTGCTTTTGCCTACGTCGAAGGAGATATGCGAGTAACTTAAAAATACATACTCAGGTTATAGCAATATTGCATGCATTTAACGGCTGTATCAGGATTATTTCCAGGTGGAGAAAGGAGCGAACTCTCTTGAAGACCATTACTCGCTTTTTAATAGATTATGTCATAAATTTGTTTTGTATCATCATATTTCTTCCAATGTTGCGGAGAAGAAGAAGCAACGTGAGTTGTTGAATAGTATGCGTTTTTTATCGAGTCTTCTCCCGGAATATGAGTCCGTTCAGTCTGTTATTTTAGGGAGTTCAGAGATTTCGATCCTTTATCAAGTATTCTTCAGGTTTCGCCATTCTTCTATGTTAGATCTCTCGTCTAATGTACGTGGTGATAATAGTGTGGATAAGTCTATATCAATGACCACATCTGGCAGTACACGTGGTCGTGGCCGCAACTATTTTCATGGTGGTTGTGGAGGTAGCCGTGATGGAGGACGTGGTCGTGATGGTGGTCGAGGTGGAAAGTTGTGCACACACTGTGGAAAATCAGTCCATTTTGTTGACTTTTGTTGGGAACTGCATGGCAGACCTCTAGTCATACATCCTCTCAGGGTGATATATTGGAGTGCTCGCATCCCATTGCTCCATCTGATGCGGCATTTTCGACCTCAAAGATATCTATTTTTTAGGACGAGTATCACAAGCTCGTCTCTACTTAGCGGTTTGCTTCTGTTGCCACTGTAATCCATGCTTCGAGT
This sequence comes from Agapanthus africanus, assembly GCA_030015575.1. Classification (NCBI taxonomy): domain Eukaryota; kingdom Viridiplantae; phylum Streptophyta; class Magnoliopsida; order Asparagales; family Amaryllidaceae; genus Agapanthus; species Agapanthus africanus. The sequence goes on from JASDDO010000018.1 coordinate 4,652,378, forward strand.
ACTTCTATAGTTTGTAGTGCCATTAGCAAACCTAGGATTATTGATTCAGGTGCTAATGATCATATGACAGGTAATCATGATTCTTTTATTTCCTTCATACCGTCTACACAAAAATCTTATGTTACCTTGGCCGATGGATCTTCTTTCTCTGTCACTGAAGGTGGGTCGGTATATCTATCCAAGGATCTTTCGCGTTCATCGGTTTATCATGTTCCATGATTCCCTATTAGCTTATTGTCCATTACCAAACTTACGAGATCGTTGAATTGTTTTGTGACATTTTATCCTTCACATTTTGTCTTTTAGGATCTACAGACCAAGGAGTTGATTGGTGGTGGGCATGAATCTTAAAGCCTTTATTATTCGAACACGGATGTTTTTTCTTCAAGTTCCGCAGCTTTGTCCTCATCAGTTTCTCTTCTTCAGCTCCATTGTCAGATGGGCCATCCCAATTTGAAGGTTCTTCAGGGTTTATTCCCGCATCTCAGGTTAATAAAATCACTTGATTATGAGTCGTGTCAGTTTGGTAGATATTATCGTGCATCTTTTCCTATTTCTAAGAGTCGTATGCTGAACCCTTTTTATTTAGTTCATGCAGACTTTTAGGGTCCCTTTAATGGGCCATCATATTTAGGTTTTAAATATTTTGTTATATTTGTGGATGATTTTTCTCGTATTATTTATTTGTACTTGATGAAAAATCGCTCTGAATTAGCAATATATTTCATGTCTTTCATCTGGAAATTCAAAACCAATTTGGTATGTCGTTGAAAATCCTACGTACAAATAATGCAAAAGAATATGTTTCTAATTATTTCAATAAATATCTTGCTGATAATGGGATTGTACATCAGACGTCTTACTCATATACCCCTCAACAAAATGGGGTTGCTGAAATGAAAATGTGTCATTTATTGAAAGTTGCTCGTTCTTTGTTGTTTCATATACATGTTCCCAAAAAGTACTGGAGTGATACTGTTTTAACGGCATGTTATCTTATTAATCGTCTACCCACTCTTATTTTGGGAGGAAAGTCTCCTCATCATGTTTTGTTTCTAGGGATTTCATCTTTTCCACCACCTGCTAAAGTGTTCGGCAATGTATGTTTTATTCATAGACTTGCTCCTGGAGGAGATAAATTGGATCCTCATGCCATTAAGTATTCTTTTAGGGTACTCGTCTTTAGAAAGGCTATAAATGTTTTAACCCTATATTGAATAAACATTATGTTTCAGCAGATGTCACTTTTTTGACAATGTACCATACTTTTCTTTCTACTGAACCATCCCTGTCGTCTCTTAATTGTTTAGCTTTTGTGGAGGTTGATTTGAGTCCTAAAGAACTATAGGTTATTTCTACCAAACCACCAGTCCATCGTTTTTATTCACGAAGGTCATGATTACAGCCAACTACTCAATCAGCTCTACAGTCTATAGATTCCACACAAGCTCCACATTCTGACCTCGATCTTCCTATTGCATTACGAAAAGGTACACGCTCTTGTATTCCTCATTCCATATCGAATTTTGTTTGCTACTCACAATTGTCATCCAGGTATGAGTCCTTTGTATCCTCTTTGGCATCCACTTCCTTACCTAGTTCTTTACATGAAGTTTTGGGTCACCCTGGCTGGAAAAAGGCTATGGAGGAATAGATGGATGCTATGTATTAGAATGGTATATGGGATTTGGTTCCTTTACTGTCTAGTAAATTATCAGTTGGATGTCGTTGGGTATACACTATTAAATATCATCCTGACGGGACTATTGAGCGGCTGAAGGCTTGTCTTATTGCTAAAAGCTATACACAGACATATGGAATTGATTATGCGGAGACGTTTTCTCCAGTATCAAATCCTTCGTTTGTGCACATTCTAATTTTTTTAGCAGCAAATTTGAATTGACCTTTATATCAGTTGGATATCAAGAATGTATTTCTCCACGGTGGCCTTGAAGAAGTATATATGGACCGGCAACATGGTTTCGTGGTTGAGGGGGTGACAAGCAAAATATGTAGACCGTGAAAAGCTATATATTGGCTCAAGCAGTCTCCTCGGGCGTGGTTTGGTAGATTCAGTGCCATAATGCAAGAGGTTGGTTTGTGTCAGTGCAAGAGTGATTATACTGTTTTTACACGAGTCCTTAAAGGAAAGAATTATATTAGTGGTGTATGTTGATGATATTGTTAACAGTAGAGATAATACTGACGGGATTGTTCTTAAGAAATTTTTCCAATTTCACTTCCATACAAAGAATTTGGGGTTATTGCGATATTTCTTGGGGATTGAGGTTGCACGCTCCCCAGAAAGTATTTGCTTGTTTTAAAGAAAGTATATCCTAGATATTCTAAATGAGACTGGATTTTTGGGTACCAAGCCTGTAGATATACCAATGGATTCTAATATGAAACTCTATGATGATCGAGGAGAATTATTAGAAGATCCAGAAAGGTACCGTCGATTGGTTGGGAAACTTAATTATTTTACGATAATAAGACCAGACATCTCTTTTGCCGTTAGCGTGGTGAGCTGGTTTATGAATTCTTCAAGGGAGACTCGTTGGAGGGCAATTATTCGTATTGTTCGCTATTTGAAGAATTCGCCTGGTCAAGGGTTAATTTAGCGCAATCATGGAGATGTTCAACAATTGATGGGATTTTATGATGCTGATTGGACGGGGTCTCTTATTGATAGGAGGGCTATTGTACCTTTCTCGGCTGTAATTTTGTATCGTGGAGAAGTAAGAAAGAATCAGTTGTGGTTAGATCAAGTGTGGAGGCTGAATACCGTGCTATGACTCATACTACGTGCGAGTTGATTTGAATAATTAACCTATTAAGTGAGCTTGGATTTCAAATTCATCGTCTTATTCCTCGCTTTTGTAACAATCAAGCAATAATCCATATTTCGTCTAATCCTATTTTCCATGAGAGAACCAAGCACATTGAAGTTGATTGCTATTTTGTTCGGGAGAAAAAGGAGAATGGATTTCTTATCCCTCAATACATTGCAAGTAAGGATCAACCAGCAAATATTTTCCCAAAGACATTAGGAAAAGCAAGAAATGAAAGCTGGGTTTTCATAATATGTATGCACCAGCTTGAGGGAAGTGTTAGAGATAATGTGTGAAAAGTAATTGGGCTTTTGATATTAGATCCAAACCCGTATCCGTAAACTCTTGTATAAATTTATATGTATTCCTCCATGAATTTGCTAGTAATAAGAATTTTATTTTTTTCTCAAATTCCTTGTCATAAAAAATGCTTCAACCAAAAAGATAAATAGATAAATAAACAAATCGCATTAATATGTACCTCTTAGCACCTAGCTAAAAGGGCTCTTCTCAAACCTCGACTCATACATATAACTCCTAGCTCGGGAGCTAATTGAATTGAATCCTTTTATTTTAATGCCACTGGCTGTTCTCCTCGCTCACTGAATTCCCCCAACCTAGTCTCTGGTCACAAGATAAGAGCCATGGCGTACCTTGAGTCACTCGATTCTATTGGGGGTGGTTTCTTTTTGTTAGATGAATCCTTCTTATTGATATATGCTATAAAATAGATACACTGAGTTAGACGTAAAGATCTAAAGGTGTGCGTTGAATCATGTCTTTAACTTATTTAATTGAAATAATTCAAAATTTATTGCAATAGAATATTTCCATACTCATACTTTTAATTATCTTCATATAGGATTCCTATGTTTTATGTCGAGTTACCAAAAGGGACGGTTGGGAAGTGGATGGCGGGAATGTAGGCGAGAACACATCTCTTCCATCTGAGAATGTAGATGAGTGCTCAAAGCCAAAAAATGAACCGGTGACTTCTTCATCGTTAGCACCAGAGAAATCATCAAGCCCATCTGAGAGCGTAAAGGACATTGATGCATGGTTCGAAGAACTCTTTGATCCCAATTTTTCGGGCACCCCTATTCATAGTGAAGTTAATAGTGAACAAACGGTATGTTACAGGCTCTTATTCCTATTATTAAGGTTTAGCTACTCTTTAATGTACTTTTTCTTTTATAATGCATTAGTCCATGTTCTTCCTTCTCTTAGTTCAAAGTAACTTTGTCGAAAGCCAATTCAAGCACACTTCTTGTGGCTAGTTCTACGTTGTGCATTCTAGTTTCCATTCTCAATTTGTTCTACTTCAAACACCTTTTTATTTTACCTGTTTCTTATCGTAGGTTTTCTATATTGTTGCTCATCAATCATCTCAAATTTCTCATGACAACCAAATTCTCCAATTGTATATCCACTTTTTCATAGAATGTAGCGTTGGAAGTGCTCTTCTGTATCGCGTTGCTCCGATTTTATCATCTTTCTCAATTCCACCATATCTTTGAAGTTATTTGATCATGCTATGTACACATTGTGTCAATTCATGTTTTCCTAATGTCTTTACCGTAAACGTCTATTTTATTGGTGTCTTTATTACGAATGCTTCTTTATTATAAATGCTGCATATTATAAACGTCTATTTTATTGTAAGTTATGCTATCTTAACCCTTGCGTCTTTTCCGCTCTGAAACATTCAATCCAAAACGTCGAAATGTGTAGTGTTTCGTTCCAAGACGTCCAAGTTTGACAATCTGAAGAACCATTACAACATGGACATATTTCGGTGCATATTAATTTAGAAGATAGCTCCTTAATTTTTAAAGCTATTTCAGAGACAACATTCAGAAGATAAATTTTGTTTTCAAGCCTTCCCTTTTCATATATAATTATCATTCTTGCAATTTACTATATTCTTAACTCAGAACCCTAGCAAGAAATGCCCTTTTTGGACAAAATTGATTAATGTTTTCCAAGTACAAGTTAGACTTTAGGAGAAAAAACGATGGCATTTTTGTTGTGTATTTTCTCATCTATTGTGCTTTGGGTTTCACAGGAAGGTCTCAGTTCTCTGGCTGTCTATCAAGAACCTATCAATTCACAATACCTCCCTGAAATCTCAGAAGACTCTATCCTTCTCTTCCCAATAGATGAATTCTGTGACATCCTACAATCCGAATCCCAATCCTTGAATCTCTTCGACCAACTGGACTTCCCACAACAAGAAACTTACTTCCCAAGTCCAAACATCGACGAATCCGCAGGAATCATCTGAAGAAGAGAATGAGTGAAACCATCCTCGTCTTCGACTTGCAATCACAAGATGAAACTTTAAGTGAAGAAAATGGAAACCAAGAACAAGGAATCACTTAGCGGGATTTTCTACGACGAGAAACAAAGCGTCGTTGAATCGAGGTCGATATTGAATGCAAGGAGGAGACCCGTCGCCTCACGCTCTCTGTTGAGAACGAATGGCTTCTTTCTGTATGGATGCATGATGGGAATTTTAGCCTTGATGTGTTATTTTCTGAGGCGAGGCGCGAAGAGACACATCGGGAGCTATTCAGAATTGGAGCTGTAGCAGAAGGTTTTGCATTTTGCTTGGAGAAGAGGCCCATATTGATGCAGGATTTATGAAAACTTCATGTGTTTTGTTTTTAGTTGGAGTTATGTACAGTTTAGTTTGGATTGCTGCACTTTGGTTGCCTTACTAGATGCTTGTTGATATGTAAATAATAGTGTTGATATGTAAATAATAGGTAATATCACTTATCTTGATGTATAAAGACCTTTTAAAGCTTTTGTCCCCTTCTGTTTTTTAGCATAACTGGGGTTGTGCTCTTGCTGTGTGCTTGAATGCCAGTAGAATTTGCAAAGCTTTTTTGATGTTATTTTGCGATAGTCTTTAAGTTAATAAGTGGACAGAAAATTGGAACCTCATAAAAAGGTGATGCTGTTCATGTTTTATATGTTTGATTTCAACACTTTATGCTTTTGGTTTTTAACACCTCTCTCTCTCTCTCTCTCTTTTGTGCGTGGGGGGAGGGGTGGGGGGGGGGGGGGTCGCTGAAATAAATTTAGCGGTTTACCGATTAATATAGAACATTTTTGTCCCTTGAACTCACAAGAAAAGTCTGAAAAGTAATGGATGTGTGTAAAACAACTTTAAGGTATCCGGAGAAATAATCCGACTCCAAAGTGACCAAGTGATATAAGGAAAATGATCCATAATATATATCACAACAAAGCCCTCTTTCAGTTGAGCAAGAAGTCTAGGTTCAAAGTAGAGCATTAGGTTCAAACCTACTCGCATTGTACTACAGTTAGGAAAAAAAGAAAAAGAAAAGGCATTACACGCAGCACAAACGCAAAATACACACAGTAACACAAGTTTTGTGTTGTGTAGTTTTATGTTCTTAGAATTTGGTGATTTATATTATGTTTTGTGAGGAGGATGCGGGGTAATGACATGTGTGCGGACATCTGCCCAATAGCCTGATGCCATTTTATTGTAGGATGCATCATGATATGGTTGGCGTTTTCAGTTACGGACGTGCATGATCACCATACCATACTCTCTCTATTCAATCTCTTGAGAAAGCACCGCATTGATACTCAAATTGGCATCAGATATATATGGTTTGCCAAAACACTAGGAAAAATCTTCAGGTTGCAAATTTCTAATTAAATATTTTCATTTGGTCGCCGAACAAAAATAGATACCGTGAACAAAAAGTTCAAAGCTAACCAGATTTGCAATGATCAGGCGAATCCAAGGAAGAGAACAGCTTCCTCTGCACTTTCAAGTGTATATGATATAAACAGGCCATGATACTGTGATATTTGAAATATTGCAATTTGAAATATTGCCGCTATAGACCGATATGTCGACGGTATATGATATAAATAAGCATTTGTCCCATATGATCCAATATCCAATATTTAAATGTAGGATTGTTTTAGATGCAGGGTCATCATGTCCAGATAATTCATTCTAAAGTTTCGAAATGGATATAGGATATATTACAAATAGTCAGCAGCAAGCTACAGATATGATCTGCTTCACCCAAAAATTAAAATAAAAATAATACAACTCAAACATGCAGCCAACAGGCATCAATTTCATCTAATAAAATCGACTTTTAACTTCAATTATGCTTCCTATATCTTACTAGCCACCCAGCTTCTCTCTCTTCCCCTCCAAAATCACTTTCTTGTTTGCTTAACATTCCATTGGCTTGTTATACGATATCACATTAACTAAGAATACTCATATTTATTAGAGGTTCGTGATGCAAATCAAATCTGCGATTCAATCTCTGCCGTACCTCGCCCAAAAGCCTTTCTTCTTCCTCGTTGCCTCGCTCTCCGATACCGAGCGCGACCCGAAAGAGAAATGCCGCTTCAAAAATGGCTTCTTCCCTAAATACCCCTTCGAGCTAGAACTAGCACCGACACTCATACTTTTCTCACAGGACACCGGATCTCCATCAACATTGATATCAGCTACAGCTCTTTTAGAAATCTTGCTCCTTGCCTTCAGCTGCGCTTTTCCCATTAATTTCTGCATCATTTTCTCACCATTGGTGCATAAAGGACAAGGAGGGTCATATCGATCAGGCTCTGACATTACACTTTCCAAGCATTCTGCATGATACACATGGCCACATACAAGGACTGCCGCAACCGAGAGCTCGTTGGTCGAAATTATTTTCTGAGCACTATATGGCGATTTCTCCTTCAAAAGCTTTGAACATAGTTTACAGTTTTGAGGATTCTCGCTGTCTAACGACCATTGTTCTCTTTGAGAAGAGGCTTTGACGAGCTCAGCGAATGCTCGCATCGACCAGCCGTCGCAAGAACTGCGATGAGATTCATGAGCAGAGTCATAGCTATCGGAGGCTTGTCTCGATAATTGATAGCTTGGGGAGCGTCGTGATTTTGGAGATGAAGATGGGGCCCAATGAAGAGAACGACTCTTAGAGGATGAAGGGTCCGATGCTTTGAATGATGAGGGAGATGGAGTTGATGGGATAGAGAGCGAGGGGTTTGTATCAGAAGCACCTGCTTTAGTTGACAATTTGATGGCAGCCTTTTCCTATACAAGTTTTGAAGTCGAAAAAAATTGCAAAATCAACATAAGAGCATGCATCACATGTACAAGTAAAAACGGGGTTACATTGCTTGTAACCTCCGTCATTTTCGCCCATAAAGAACAATTCTCTTTTCAAAAACTGCACTTAACTCTCTATTTTTAACAATTTTTTTCATGTTTTGCAATTTCATTACCTCGAAAGACCCTTCATTGTATGTCGGTTTTCCGCTGATATTGTTTAATCAATACTTTCACCAAGGTCCAAGGGGGTATTTTGGGAATAAATAGTTGCAACAACTGTAAAGCCTAATGCCTATAAAAGTAGAGATGTAAAGATGCAGGTTTTGAATGGTATCACGCTAGGCGGGCAAAGGTGAGGAAACTATCCCGCAAATTAACGCTAAAAGTTCATCTTATTTCAACTCACCTCAGCTGATGAAGTGCTTCTTGAGGTTTGACCTGTAATAGGAGTAACAACATTAAAAAGAAGGACAGCCGAAAAAGTAAAAGCATGAAAGGAAGAAAGCTTCAAACGTCTTAAGCAAGCATGGCACATAAAATATTCTCCAGTGCTGTAAACAATACTGATCAAAAATAGGATGTGAAAAATAAAAACGAGTAGTCATCAGAAATAACTCAGTTAAAGAAGCTGAACTACTCGACCACTTCATGAAGTTTGTTAAACCACAAGGGTTTACTAAAGTCTTGGTTCCCAAAGTGACTCCATTTTGACAAGGAATGGGGTTGGTTGATGAAATTTATACTGCCTTCAGGCAACTCTTTTAATTTAATAGCTCATTTGCCTAATAGATATGTCATACACTCTTCTGTTATGACACACTATTTACAAAAAGGGGGGGATCTTTTAATTTCATGGGCTCGGTTAACGTTACATCTGAAAATCATATAGCACACTGCTCGTCAATTTTGCAGGTTGTGTAGTTGTATGGCTCACAAATGATGCTGATGACGAATTAAAAAGCAAGTTAGGTTTGGTCCCTCAACTTCATACTGTAATCATGTGATGTCCATGAAAGCCAAAACACGAAATGAATTAATTGTCACAAATTTACATTGATAATAGTTGAACTTAATAAATTGTAGTTAACAGTGCTATATTTCTTTAAATTTATTAATAACTTATCATTAAAACACAATGGCACATTCAGAATTTATAAAAGCAGTTGGATAGTGGAGCGCAAAATAAACAAGCCTTTGATCTACATTTCAAGCAGGGTTCCAACTTTATACAAGCAGGCTTGAGTAATGACATTAAGGCTCCAAATCACTAACGGCCTTGCTGCGACACCAGTTCCAAATCACTACCGGCCTTGCTGCGATCATCTTCTCCCATAACGATATCCAAAAGGGAATTACTAAATAACTTAATGGAACTGACCGCTATAGACGCTCCTACGCTGAACAAACGGATATCTCCTCTAGATGGGAGGTCCTCTTTAAAAAGTAATTTGGTCCCATCTGCTAGAGCTTGAAGAATTCCCAACGGGCGGGTATATTCAGGCCCAATACGTTGTTGTATTGCTGTAGATATTTCCCTTTCTAACCACACAATTACTAGCAGACCTATTGTGATTCCCAATATAAGGGTGAAAATAAGAACAAAGATCCATATGAGTCCATAAACTTCTTTTAAGGATTCCGATCTAGAAAAAGAATTGATATCTTGTACTTCTATTTCTGTCGTATCAATTATCAGTTCAACGATCAACTTCTCCCATAATGATATCTATACAAGCCTTTGATCTACATTTCAAGCAGGGTTCCAACTTATACAAGCAGGCTTGAGCATGACATTAAGGCTCGAAATCACTAACGGCCTTGCTGCGATATCAGTTCCAAATTTCAGTCCAATCTTGACTCACACCACATCAAATAGGATTAAAAGGTCAATCAGCCACATAATTAATCCTATGCGAAATATAAAGACGAATGACCATTTAACTAACCATGTAACCTACCTGATATCCTAGATTAATAACCAAATTCAATACCCACTTAACAAAAGCTCCTTTTCTTTTCTCCAATAAACATGTTTTCTAATTTATTTGGGAACCTGTCTATACTGTATTATATTAGAAACCGCTTTCTACGTGATTCTGCATAATCCAATTACACAACGGTAATGCGTTATGCATTCGTCAGCTAAATGAAGAACACACAACATGCAAAAGGTTCCTAATAAAATGTAGAGCTCCATAGCTATCGTGAAGAAAGACATAGTAATTTCAATAAACTGCACAATTTATCATAAGGTTAGATGAAGTACAAGCTACATTGCTTGGATGTACTGTGCCCAGGGATGTTTTATATCAGGTTTGTCGAGCGGAATATTGAAAAAAGACAGACCATCATATTATATTTTAGGTCCATGTAACTATATTGAAACATCAATAATGAGATCTTCAAAAACTATGTTATCAGAAGAAAGGAGAAGAAAAATAATATACCTGTTGCAATAGAGTTAGAACATCCTGCATTTCCTACTTTCTTTCGCCACTGGGGGGTCTGAAGACCATCTGATGGACTCCCTACATCTGAAAGACCTTCAGTTTCTGAATTGGCTGCACTCTTAATTTCAGATCCAATATTCCCACTGTTGTGATGAGAAAACCGAGAAGGATTCTCCATGATATCCTCTATATGAGTTCGGTTGTCCCATCGAAAGCTCCATGACGGCGAATGTCTAGCACTCCTGTAGTTAGCAACCTCACAACTAATTCTGTTTGGCAAGGGTTTGTCCTTTGCAGCCACGCAGCAATTTGCTCCCATAATTTAAAATGAATCCCCACAAAATACAAAGGAGACAAGATCCCAAAGACTAGTAGAATAAGAATTTACAAAACAGAAGTCGTAGACTCTCTAAAGCTGGAACTGAAAGCGCTCTTTCATGCTCTAGCTTATTCCTGTAACAAGCATAAATATGGCATGTCAGTTTGCAGATTTACACTTTTGCAAAGCAAATACTAAGCGAAAGCTTAAGACTACAAAAGCAACGGGTTTTCTCCACTTTTCTTCTCTTTTCTCGGTCTTTCCTATATATTTCTAAGGAAATCAACTATAAAAATAGGTGAGGAGGATTAACCATGGGGGGGGCATCAAGTTAAAATCGCAAAAGGGGAAATTTATTATAGCTTTCTTTGCTACAATCCCTGAGATGCTCTTTTATAATCTCACAAAGACATTAGATGAGATTTGGAAAAGAACAAGAGGACTAAAAGAATTACCATTTTTTAGGTGTCAGATAACATCTGTTATGCTTAAGACTACAACACAACAAAAGAATAAGCAGGAAAGAAGGGAAGTGGTTGTTTTACCTAATATAGAACCACATCACTTCATTAAGAGAGATACTATAATAAATCATAGGTCAAACAAGTAGAAAATACAATCAAATACAAACAGAAAAGTCCATAAAGAAGGCTTTTTTTTCCAAAGAATCAGCTCCATATATCCTTCTACATGCTGTTAATGAAAGGTACTCAAAATTTTGTAAACAAGTCATTCGTCAAAGCAGCACTGATTTCTGCATGAAAGAAAAAAATAACAAATAGGAAATCACATAAAAAAAATTAAGTGAAACCACATTTAGTACATTTCCCCTAACAATAATTAGATTACCGATCTGCCATAGCTAACAGCAGTTAAACAATTATAATAAAATTACCAGTTATCATTTTTAATCAAGAGATCTCATCAAAATTGGATTGAAATTACTTAAATGAAAGAAAAGTAGAATCTTATCAGCTTAAGTTTAATCCAGTCCTAGAAGAAAAGCATAAGATTCATACCCCCAAAGTGAAAAGGAGAGATATGACACTGGAATAACTCACATTTCTTCAGTCACAGTTTTATGCATCTTTATTAAAGGTCTCAAACTCTCGAGCTTATACATAAAGGTTCTCAAAATCAATACCCAAAAATTACACCTTTTGTCTCAGACGAATGCTAAAGACCCATGGAAACATGATTCTAAAGTTTAAGAAGCTAATGTAAAATTTTGGAAACTGCCCAAATTGAATTAATATCGCAGGAACTTAATTCAAGGGAAATAAGTGATAAATCACACACACAAAAAAAAAACGCAGATACCCCATTACAAACCAAGATATTTAACGAAAAGGCTTCATATAAATAGCAATGATCAACAAAATTATGTTAACATATCATTTTAAAACAGAAGTAATGGCAGTTAAATCCACAATAATCTTTCAAAAACAAAAAATTATTTCATCATTACAGACTTAAAATGAGAAATTAAGTATAAATCTAAAAAAAAATCATCGAAACTAACTGAAATTAGCTAATATGATGTCGACACCCTTCGATTCCAACTTGATTACAATAAAATTAAGTCTAAGAGCGATATAACATTAGGAAAATCCACAAATTCCTGAGTTACTCGCATAATATGCACTAAATTAACAAAAAAAAACCTAAGACTGTTGCGATTCAAAAGCAAGGACTGCTTAAAATGCAAATCAACGGCAGATGCCCTAATCATCGAATTAAAAAGTGGTTTTTCTCATCATCGCTAACCTTAAAACGAGCGGCCGATCACTCTATAAACGAAAAATTCGAACAATTTTCTTAGATTTAACAACAACAAAAGTACCTAAAAATCGCCTAAAAGGAATCGAGAAACTCGATTTCAACCGCCGCCGCAAAAATCGCCGACAAGGGGCGAGTGATCCATGGATGTCGAAGCGCGTGAGCTTGGGTTTCGTGTTCAAAAGTCCGCCAAATCCTCCGATTCTAGAGAGAGAGAATGGAGCATTTTATTAGGGTTTCTAGAGAGAGAAAGCGAGGGGGTCAATTTTGTTCTTAAGGTCGTTGGGGTCATTTGCACATCAACCCCTGCAAAATTAGTAACATGGGTTGCTGAAATTGCAAAGGAAATTATTTAATGGGGTTGAAGGGGTTGTGTGGCCCCGGCCTGCAGCGCCCCATTATGAGAGGGGGCACAGCAGGCAAGAGGCTGCAGTGCAGCCCCTTTTGGCCTTATTTTTTAATACGCCACATTTTTCCTCACATAATTTTTATCAAGCATTTTTTCTTCTTAAATTTGGTTGGAAGAGAGGGAAAACGGTAACTATCCCATAGCCGGATAGCAGACTTCTTCAAAAAGGATCGAACGAAGATCGACGTTTTCAAACGTCGTAATGTTTCACTCACGAAAGGGCGAAACTAAGGTTTTGTCTAAACAAAACCGTTGTCAGCGAAGATGGAATAGATGTTGGATGGTTAGAACATCCCGTCTTTAGAGATAAAGAAGGACGCGGGCTTTTTGTACGTCGTATGCCTGCTTTGTTTGAAATATTCTCGGTGGCTTTGGTAGATAGAGACGGAATTGTGAGGGCAGATGTTCTTTTTCGAAGGGCGGAATCAAGGTATAGCATTGAACAAATAGGTGTAACCGTTGAGTTCGCCATTATCGAACTCAACAGAGTCAGTTATAGTGTTCTTGCTACTGTGAAAAAATATGCTAGACCTGCACAATTAAATGAAATTTTTGAATTGGACCGGGCTGCTTTGAAATCCGGTGGTGTTTTTCGTAGTAGTCCAAGAGGTTCGCTTTTGGAAATGCCGCATTTGCTTTGCTCTTCTTTTTTGGACGCATTTGGCGTGGCGCTAAAACCTTGTTCAGAGATATTTTTGCTGGTATCGATCCATATTTGGATTCTCAGGTGGAATTTGGAGCATTCCAAAAACTTGGAGATCCATAGAAAACTGTTTTATACTCGATAATTTTGAGAAATATCAACTCCTATCAAATTCGGTGTGTTGCAATCTTATTGTTTTTTTTGGGTTGAGGGTGTTATAGCTGTGTTTTTCCATATACCAGCATATATGTCTCGTAGGTGTCTATATATATTATTTCCTTTCAATTGCCAAGAAAAATAGGGAAATTGAAACAAATTCTGTTTATGGTGATAACGAAAGATAAAGGGTTTGATTTGCAAAACAAAAGGTTCTACTTTTTGAATCAAGTATATAGGATTTTTATATAGGGCCCTAAAACATTGTTATTTTGAAAAACATCCCTTAGAACATTGTTATTTTGAAAAACGTCCCCTAAAACATCATATTTTTAAACGCATCCCCTGAAACTTTTAATTAAACTAAATTAGCATCTCTGCTTAATTATCATTTATAACTCTATTAGAAACCTTGGTTAAGCTAAAATGACAACTTTATCTATCTGCATTGGAAAAGAGAGAGAGACTATCATGTAATATTTGATTGTATATAAGACCTTTTATCTTCCAATTTATCATATGAACTCTAATCCAGTTATTAATACTAATTAAGTTTAAGGAAAGCAGTGATTTTAGCTAATGGAAAGGCTTGAGGGAGTGAATTTAAAAACATAAAGTTTTAGGAGGTGTTTTTTAAAATACCAATATTTTAGGAAGCCTATATTAAAAAAATCCAAGTATATAAAATGGATATTCGTTGTGGCAGTATGAAAAGATTACCAGAGTCTCCGTTTGTTTTGATGGATTTCAAATGGGCCTAAGTGATTTTGGGCCTTTAGCCCCTATTATAGTCGAATTGATTGAAGCTATAATTATGGAATTTACCCAACAAAACTCGCGCTAATGAACCAAAATACTAACGTTCGTTAATTTTCTTTTGAATCTTTTGATTTTTCTATTGATGTAAACACTTGTTATTAGTATTTTAGACAATTGAAAAGAGATAATTCTAACACATCTGTAGTTGAAATGCTGTTTTGATTCTCAGAGCGATGCGAGGTAAGAAAATTTCCAGTGGCTCTGATAATACGAATCCAAACAAGAGGTCATGTAAGGTTTAGATTAGATAACCGACACGGCCAAAACTTATTGCTTTAAAGTTTAGACACTTGCATGACTGTGAATCACTCCTTGGTCAATTTAATATGAGGTTGACCATGATTAATGCAGAATCTTAGGCAACTGTTTTCGAGAAATCCTTTCACACACATTCACTCTTCGTGCATCCAAAAGATAAATTATTTCAATGTTTAAAGAAAAACATCGTAATAACATATATAAACAAAATACGTATTAAAAGTAGCAAGACGGTGAAGAAAATCAAAACAGCAACAAAACAATAAAAAAAACAACTTCCTTATTGCGATGTTTTTTCCCGACAAACTATATAAGAAGTGCAGCATTATAACTTTCCTCTCAAAAGTGAGAAGCGCTGGTACAATCCTCGAAGGGGCCGTATAAAAAAACTTTATAAGAAGTACAAGAGGGGGGCGGGGGTGCTTTTCAAGCGATTAACATACCCATAAGCATTTCATCTATTATTCATTGTTTCCGCGTCCGAGCAAACTTTTCAACTGATGAACAATGCCAATAGAAATTTTATTTAGGTCTGCTTCTATTCAAGAAAAGGGGTCCTAACGCTGGCTATTGTCGGGGCCTTCCGCTATCAGGAGGGGGCATCCCAACAGGGATGTTGCAAAACAATTCAGTTTGAGTTGTGACAACTCCCGCTATCAGGAGGGGGCATCCCAACAAGGATGCTGCAAAACAATTCAGTTTGAGTTGTGACAACTCGATTTTGAGTTGTGTTAAAGAGGGACTATCCTAAGCAGAGTGTAGGGTCTCACCAGCGGTGAACAAGACTTTTGGCTTGCTCTTGATCTTGATCAAAGATATGATCCATTGGGTTAAAATACTTGTTGACTATTTTAGGCCTCTTTTAGGAGTTTAAAATTTAAACTCCAAACAATGCACAAAAGTATCAAATTTAAGTCTCTGAAAAGTTTGCTATCTAAACTAAATATCTTTAAGATCCTTTCAAATATTTTGTTTCTGGTACCCATATGTATTGCATGTGAAAAAAGAGACCACGCGGATCCTCTTAAGCTTAAGGATTTTTCTCATTTTTTTGAATATTTCATTTCAATTACTTGTGAGAGCGCAACATGTCCTCATTTTCTGGTTATAACCCTAAAGATAGATAAAGATTATTCCAAAAACACCAACCATTCAAAACATTAATTACAAATGTTTTGAAACAACAACAAAGCAATATTTTCGTAATTAAGAACGAAAATAATAAAGTCGCCACGAGCGGAACGGGAAACGAGTGAACGAGAGTGAAATGAGGGGAAGGGGAGCGGCGCTCTCCTGACCGAACTACACGAAGTGATCTTCTCTTCTAGAAAGATCTTTCCTTCTTCTCTTCTAGAAAGATTATGATTCTCGGGTATCCAATCAATTAATCCTCCAAACCAACTAAACCGGAGAAGCTGAAGCGGAAATGAAATTGCAGGATGAGGGAAGCTGAAGGAAGGCTTCGCTCGCTTAATTCGCTCTAACGCTCGTTTAGTAGACAGCGAGTGGAGGGCGTAGCTGTTGGGTTACGGCAGCGCCCCAGCCATCAAACTATGGTCAAATGCGGAACAAAATTTTTCTAAATTGGCGCTACCATGATCCGATACCCGGATCTACCCCAAACTCTATACTAGTAAGCAATATAAAGAGTTAGGAATGGTTATACCGAGTTGATCCGTGTCCTTCGGTCGTCATCCCAAGCTCCTAGTGGTTGTGGATCGAGTTTGGTTGCCGTCTTCCTCCATCTACGATGATCCACCTGAGAGAAACGGCGCAGGCTCCAGCCTCGCCAAGGTTGCTAGCAATGGAGAGTGGAGGTGTAGGAATGTGTCACTATAATTTTTCTCTCATCAAATACCCAAGGATCAACTCAAGAAGATGAAGGAGGTGAGGGAACATGTGGCATGAGCAACTAAAGAAAAATAGCCAAGTCTTTTTCCAAGTGAGAATGAGAGTGAGCCAAGTGAAGAAAAATAAAATGAGCAAGCCTCACCAAGAATGTGGCTGCCCCCCTCCCTTTCTCTCAATCATGCACACACACACACAAAAAAAATATCTTCTACAATTTTTACAATAAACAAAAGAGAGCCATACCTCTCTATATGCCATCACCCATACTTATGCCAACTCACCCTCCACCACATTTCCATAATTGATTTTCTAAAAAGAAAATCAATAATGGGGTGGCCATCTTCTAGAAGATATTCCGTGTAAATACGGAATACTTCCCGATACACGTATCGAAATACATATACGCGTATTCGTACAAAAATACGAATAGCCAAGAGAGAAAATGAATAGTGAACGATAATACTAGAATACATATATATAAATACATATATATAAATTATTAAATCAAAACCTGATTTAATAATCCGGCTTAATCCTAAGCCGCCAGTATTATCAACCGTCTGATTAAAGTCTGTGCAGCATGTGCACATATTTAATCGGACACCTGTATGTACCAACATAAGTCATCTGCACCATATCGCCTGAACCGTGAAAACCCTCTGTGTGGGACTCTAAAGACTCGTCAATACGCTGGCAGTGGGTTTAACCACAAGCACGTCAGCGGTACTAGCTTCGTAACGGCTACCCGGGTATTGAGCGAAAGGGAGGCCGACGAGCAAACTCATCCTGAACCCCTACCGAGTCTGACAGTGACAATATCCGTACAGTCCGGTCTGTTCGTCTAAGAGTATCGCATATCAAGTCTAGGGGGTGGATAAAGTTAGATCCCTACCGACGCGATAATTCATGTCAGCATGAAATCCATCACCACCTAAGAAATTATCGATCCTGGATCGGTAATTCTCGACTACCCCGGCCGAGGATTTCTGGTGATGGCCACTCGTGCACAACGCGACATCAACCCCCAATACCGGGAGAGGCGAATCCCCGACGATCCGCTCAATGTCTCCATGTGGTTCGGGACTGTACCCAACTAAAACCTGTTTGCACGACTCCTTTGGGCCGTGGTAGGGTAGTAATCAAAGCACAGTGGGAACTCACACAAGACAAATGACGATCTCAGGTCGACAGATTAACATGTACACATGTCACCAGGGAACTGTCATCTGATAATAGGTATAATACTAACTAGCATGTTCCCGGCGAGTCCGTCCAGTATACCCATAACCCAACGAGCACCTGTATACTATCTTAGGTGAACAAACTAACACCAATGGCTTGTGAGACCTGGCCATCGCCCCTCGTCGGGGTCTCGATCAGTTTACACTAGTCTACTCTGGAGTATCGATGCCCAATCTCGAAACTCCCACAACTAGGGACTTTAAGGATTTGCTTATAGACCACCGGCTCCCACATACATGATCGTCATCATAATGCTGATGGTCAAGAAAGAATCCTATGGGCTCTATCGACATGTAATAGTGATCTGTAATACCACATGAAGCATGTACATGATGATAAAGACAAACCGGATAGTATACTATCATCTCGAGTAAGACTGTTCTACCGGTATAGGTCCCCCCTCAATCATCGCAATCGCGTGCCTGCAATTCAATAATTGACTTGAAGGCGCTATAGACAACAATCTCCCACTTGCACTTAAGGCTAATTATTGCGATATCACATACTCACAGCCCGTGTGATACCAAACACCCAACTTCTCTACTAATCAGTCTCACAAAGCATGTTTGTGAAACTATTGTGTTCGAGAAATAGTCTCAGTGAGTGGATCCGCTCCAGTGTTTCTTTCTTTATCTCTCTATATCTCAACTCCGCGGAGAATAACCATCTCCCGAAATGAGCAATACCTTGTCTTAGAATTTGTCTGGATATCTGATGTGACCCTAGTTCATAAATGAACTCCAAATCCAGCAAACTTGTTAGTCTGTATCGTCCACTGAACTTAATCAGTATACTGTGCCATGCCTTCCTCGGTATCCGCTTAGACCACCTGTCCAACATACTGTCCCTCAGAATAGGGAAAAACTATAACTCAGACAGCCGCTCTGTCATCCAGGTCACCTTGGAAGTCTGAAATGATAACCGTCTCCTGAAGGAGGCTGTCGTTACCATATCCCTAGAACATTTATTTATGTTCATAAACTGCTTCCCTACATTTCTCCAGTATTAGATTAATATATGTTTATTGCAGCTAGTGCAAAAACATCTGGTGTGGTACTTGACATTTCATGATTAACTAAATTGCCTAAGCACGTGATATGCTAATCATGCAGATCCCTCTCCCCTTTAGTCTGTAAGACACCTTTAGAGAGGGTGACTCCATCACCTGCAGGTACACCACCATGCCAGGAGTCGTTCATTGTAAAACACTTTAGAATAGTGTTAAGTACCCAAATTGGGACACTTCCCAAATCTAGATCTAAAACCATAGATCTAGTAACCAGAAAACCTGATATTATATCCATGTCCTATGTGGAGAAACAACTGTGTGACAACCACAGTATAACCGATCGTAGTATATGAATTTCACTTCCTATAAAGTGCATGTCATCCAAATACCAGGACATCACACCCTACTACCTTCTTACCAGATTCATCTTCTATTCTGATGTAGTCAAATCCTATGACTGTCATATTAAAAATAGATGATTTATTTCCGCTATACCTGCTTATTGGGGTCGAAAATTGCACCCCGGTTGACCAAGTCAAAGTCAAGGTCAACCCTAAGCCAGGTAGGCCCAAGCCCAGATCAAGTGGGCTCATGTCCGAGTCGAGCCCGAAAATGAAGTGGCCGGCCTTCCCCATGTCGAAATAAAAAAATCATGTAATAAATAATTTTGATGTAATTTTTTTATGCATGAATGTAAGAAAATGGGCATAAAGCCAGATTTTTGTAAAGCCCATGGCTTATATGCAAAAAGAAATGGCACATGAGGCATGGGATGGGTAAAATGCCATCTTGTAAAGCCCAATGGGCTATGTGTAAATGTGTAAGCCTATATAAGGCAACATGATGATGAATAAAGCATACACTTTTCATTCTCTAAAACTCTAGGGTTTTTGTGCCTCCTTCTCCTTCCTCAAGGTTCTAAACTTCTTCCCCTTTTCAATTAAATCAAGAATTTTACTCTTCCTTTTCCAAAACTAAATAGTTTTTCACCACAAAACCCACAAAGGAGAGCTCGGATCTTCCATTAGATCTCAAAAAGGGAAGATTTTTAAATCTCACCCCCTTTCTCCAAGATTCGGCCGACCGAGAGGAAGAAGAAGGGGACCCATCTCCAGTAATCCCATCTTGGGAAGACCCAGGGCCAAAAGGGGGAACAAAGCAGCCCCCTTTGATCATTTCTAATTTTTTTAGGAGTTTAACTCCATTTAAGATTTGTTGGAGTTCAACACCATAAATTAATCTCTTTTTAGGAGTTTAATTCCAGAAGTCAAATCGGGAGTACAGCTCCCAGTGCTGGGACAAAGTCCCTTTTTCTGTTGATGTCCAGTGTCCGCGTGCCAAGCATGTGGGGCGTCCAGAGCGCTAGCGCCCAAAGCGCTAGCGCTTGCGTGCCACGCACGTGAGGCGCTGGCCCCCACGCGTCCTTTGGACGCTTTTTCCCCTTTTATATATATGTATATATGTACACACACACACACACACACACACACACACTCCACGACACTATCCCTGTTAGAAAAAAATTTCTAACGGGGCGCTGCCCCACACCCCATAAGGGGGCTGCTAGCCCCCTTGACCCCCAGATCGCTGCCCGGGTAGCAGGACCCCCGTAAAAACTCTGCGAGCCCTCCGATATATCCAAAACCCCTTCAAAACACGCACACTGCATATTGAGTTCGCATGAATAGTTGACCCGTCAATCGGAGGTTCTCTCGCTCCAAAGGCGATGGGTAATTAACGGCAGATTAGTCCGCGGCTACCAGAGATTCGGATCCCCACAATCAATAAACCCCCGCC
Organism: Agapanthus africanus; assembly: GCA_030015575.1. Taxonomy (NCBI): domain Eukaryota; kingdom Viridiplantae; phylum Streptophyta; class Magnoliopsida; order Asparagales; family Amaryllidaceae; genus Agapanthus; species Agapanthus africanus. The sequence continues at coordinate 4,673,066 of JASDDO010000018.1, forward strand.
TATCTTAGGCAGGGGGAATCTGTAATGCGCCTGACAAGCGTGCGTGTATTCCCATCTCAATAGGGTGACAAAAAACACCCTACGCTGCTTTAGTCTATAAATAGACATAATACTTGCCCTCTATGCTTCCGCTGCTCCCACTGACTATAACAACCCTCTGGCAGAGTCGTATACACGTGCACTTCTAAAGCTAGTTTAGAACGATGCTATACTCATCCTTCTGCCGGGTCTTATAGTCTAGAACAACAGCAATGGCAAATCTGGATAAATAAGAACCTCCCTGTTACCGTCTCTGAGAGGACCGAAGTACCTCTCGGGTGCCTGAGATTACCCACCAAATCTACGGAGTGGCTAATGGAATGTCAAACCCGATTGAATTTTTAGGTTTTATTAAATTTTCAGTAATCGTTTGTGGTTCTGGAATCACTTCCAGTTCTACCATACTCCAGCTACTGTTTTCTGAAAAAGTCTATTTTGCTAAAGCTGTGACGAGTCATGAACAATATCACTATTGATCTTCCTAATGGTAGAAAGTTAACCCTCGACATTACCCGGGATAACCCGCAAACAACCATTACCGAAACGTGCATTGAGTTTGTCCAGAGTCTGGTTTTAAGTATAAGCCGGACAACTCCATATACTTTAACATCGTTAAGATATGAACCATTCTATATATAATATAGAAACAAAAGCACTAATTTAATTGGAACCAGATTCAAAATCCAGCTGTCTCCAGTTCATATCAACCAAATGGAAAAAGGCCAATCAACATTACTTATCTAGGAGCGCATTCTTATATGAGTAATCTGAAATAGAAGCAAGTTCTCAAAACCATTACTATCAACGGAATACCTTACACAAGTACTAACATCTTCGACTATCTCGAAGAATCCTGATACTTCCAACAAATGGTTCTCTACTTTATTCTTATACCTATAACTTCTCAATATCTGGACCTTGCATTTCAACGAAATACGTGTCTAGAACTGGAGAAGTCATGAGTAAACAGAATATAGTATGAGTATCAACCCCTTTATCCTAATGGATACCGGAAAACATACAATACTTTGTACAAGTCCCCAGAGTTCATTAACTCAAATCCTGTGCGTCGTAGGTTGAAAACTGTACTATGGTTAAGAAGAATTACACCATTATTTAATGCTCCTTACCTAACCATCAACTGATATAGGTAAATATCATAGACATAATTTCAAAAGGTTATATCTCACTTTATAAAAATAAATGTACAGATATATCAGTTTGAAATTGGTGCATAACAATCGGATATTCAAAACCAAATATTTGCCGTCCGGCAAAAACCCAGGTGATTTCCTCAAATATCACCAATTTCAAAGAATTCCGATATAATCACCAAATTCCCAATATTTTACTCCCACTCGGCATCCGTAACGCCATACAGATGTGAGAAACCGATCTGGTAAATAAATACCCTGGAGTTAGATTCCAATTGGGAAAACTGTTTTCAATTAACATCGTACAGTCGGACTGAAACATGAAAATGTTTCGAAGGGGTTAACCTGGTATTCGTAGTAACGCCTCTTCCACTATCCTGATTCATGACAGTAACCATATACTTACTTGTCCTCACTTCAATGCCTTTATTATGTCCTTACTTATTACCTTCTGTACACCTTTTTTAGGCTAATTGGTTTTCTTCCTTCCCTACCCTTCGATACCAGCCTAAGGTTTGGAAGAAGACTGTCCAATAAGCGTAATAGGTGTACACTCCTTATACCAGGAGCCCTTGCAACCTGAGATAAGGTAATGGGAAAAGACGTCTGAATAATCCTATTCTATTTCTCCTGAACCGGAAACCATCCTCGAATCTGGAACGAATTCCTTTGAGTTCGTATGTAACTATACGATGGCATGTCCAAGAATTATGGACGTTCGTAGTGATACGAAGTGTTGTGGAGAAATCCAAAGTGGACGTGGAAGTGGCAGGGGCATACACGGTTTTGTCATGAATGATAGCAGTTGCAATTTTCTTTGCCGTTATTCTAACCCCTCTATATGTCTTTACTTATTACCTTCTGTACACCACCTTTAAGCTAATTGGTTTTCTTCCTTCCCCACCTTTCGGCACCTGTATATGGTCCGGAGGAGGACTATCCAATAAGTTCAATAGATGTACCCTCTCCTAATCCTAGGAGCCCTCACAACCTGAGAGAAGGTAAAAGGAAAAGACAACCGAATAATCCTATTCAATCTCTCCAGAAACATAATCCATCATCGAATCTGGAATAAGTTTCTTCGAGTTCGTATGTAACTATACGATGGATTATCCAATAAGCGCGGATCTTCGTAGTGATACGGGGTGTTCTGGAGAAACGCAAAGGTGATATAGAGGTGGTAATGATATATGCAACACCGTGACATTCCAAAAGCCAAAGTGTTTTAAGGAGGTTCGGTTAACTCGGTTCATGAGTTTTAGTTTAGGGTCGGGCCATGGCCGCTGCCAAAGAGAGAGAGAGAAAAAAGAAACACTCAGCATGCACTCTAACCTAAATCAGAATGGTTAATCACTTTATCTAATCAGGATGGCTCCCACTGTTTCATCGAATTTTCCTCCAAACCCAAAAGGAGAATTAGTCGGGATCATCTAAAATCACCCGAGGAGTAATCCTACTGATCAGTGGGAATCGGGATCCAACTATCATCGCATGATAACTTGATGGAATCCACCCAAGTCACCACACTCCAGAAGGTACGCACAAGCCTGGCAAGTTTCCTGTATGTTTGAAACTCCCGATGTGATTTTTACCCCTGGGACCTAAGTGACCTTGACTAAAGATCAAAATGTCAAAAGGTCCTAGTCAAGTTCTACCCGTCATTATCTTGATTGCATTAGACTTACCCGTACAAGCTTTGACTAAAGATCAAAATGATCGCACGACTGTCCTAATCAATCATATATCCATGCAACGGAAAAGCATTACATAGCTACCGAACACTACGCCTCGACTAAAGATCGAAATACGTAGCACGAATACTAAGCATTACCAATTCGAAATGACGGTGGGCTATGGCTGGTTTTTGGCGAAAAACCTTTAACGTAATGAACTTGATATCGTTGAAGGAACCGAATTGTTTTACAAATATATAGTGGTTGTTCTCCGACGAAAGACGCGACCGGGACGTTGGAACGTCCGGCCTGAATTTTAGGGGCAGATGCTATTTGGTGCTATCTGTCCACCTCTCCGAAGATACCAAGTTGATTTATGACACCATATATCGAAGGTTTAAATGGATGCGGCCGATATAGCAGACTTCGTCAGATTCCCCCTCGTTGAGGGGTTTTTGATTGTGGGGACGCTCTTCCCAACAGGCGCAAGCCCCTGCAGTTAATTATGCTACCGCATCGCGGTAACCACTTTCTCCTTCTCCAGATGGTCATTTCGTGTCGTGGGTGTTTGTTTTGTTTTTGGTTGCCCGTGGATTGTATACGGAGACTAATTTATGTTGTCGCCCGTAGGGCGTGGATTGGTCCAAATCCGTATTTTCTTAGATTTGGGTTTGGGTTGGATTTAAGGATGCGTTAGTCTCATTTGAGACTAAGATCAACTTAAACGTTTGTTAAGGATACGTTAGTCTAATTTTAGACTAAGATCAACTTAACGGGATCGTTTAGATCCAACAAATGAGCATTTGGGCTCTATTGTTTAGTTTAAGAACATTGCGGTCCAGAAGTATAAAGACATCATAGTTCATGAGTATAAGGACCCCACAGTCCGTAGTTTTAAAGACGTCATAGTCTATAAAGTTTAAGGACATCATAATCCATGAGTTTAAGGACCCCACAGTCCGTAAAGTTTAAAGACATCACAGTCCATGAGTTTAAGGACCCCACAGTCCGTGGAATGTCTGGTTGTCGGGACCCGTCACCTCTCTGAAGATGTTGAAGGATTACAACGACAAATATCAGAGGAATGGAAAGATGTACCCTTGAACCAATATTGGTTGGAGGATCTGTAGTTGGATTGATTTAAGTATCGTTAATCTCGTTTGGGATTAAGATCAACTTAAATATTTGTTAGGGATACGTTAGTCTAATTTTAATCTAAGATCTACTTAACATGATCATTTAGATCCAACAAAAGAGCATTTGAGCTCTATTGTTTAGTTTAGGGATATTGCGGTCCAAGTTCAGATGCAAACATGGGTTTGGAAATGCACCAGATAGTTATTGGTCATTGGGACCCACCACCTCTCTGAAGACATTGAAGAATTACAATGACATGTATCAGAGGTGTGAAGAGATGTCCCCTCGAACCAAAGTTGATTGAAAGACTCTGGGTTTTGCTTTGAATGTCATATGAGATGATCAATTTTGGAAGACAAGAGTGTATTTGGGGTTCAGTCAAAAGGGAGGGTTCTGCCACTAGAAGACTTAGCTAATTTGGGTTAAGATAGGCTCGAATATAGTGTTAAACACTAGAGTACACTCATCTATCACGTACTCCCACGTGATGCGCTTAAAATAGTTTTAAACACCAATGATGAAACACATAAATAGTGTTAAACACTAAAAAAGAAGGGCTCACGTAGGGTCACGTGAGGCGCTTGAGTGTTGGGCCAAACTTTCTTTATTTTATTCTCAGAATATGTAGGTAAGTGTTAAACACTTAATCTTTATGGCCATCACGTATGGGCACGTGATCGGTACCCATGCATTGGATATTAAAAGGATTTGTTAGGGGTCATGTGGGGACATGTGAGGGCGCCCATGTGTTGGATATTAATCCTTCAGTTTTTTCCCATCTTCTCTTTTTTAAAGAGGTGTTTGTCAGGGGTCACGTGAGGACATGAGGCACCCAAGATCAATTCTGCCCTTTTTATTTTGAGAAGTCTGTTCAAGGGTCACGTGGGAGCACGTGACTTAATCTTATTCGTTCTCTTTTGGTCATTGGAGGAGAGGGTCACGTGTTACCACATGATCATGTTGGGTACTTGATCTTTTTAAGTGTATGGAGAGATAAATCCCTTGTATAAGAATTAAATTCTCTTATAGGGTTAAAGCCTAATTTTATTTAGAGGAATTAAATTCCTATGTATTTTAAAAGAATTAAATTCTTTAAACCCAATTCTCCTTCTAAGCTTTAAATCTGCATGGCAGAATCTCCCCGATGAGAATTAAATTCTCAACTTATGGGGAGATCTGCTTCTGCAGATCTATTACCATGAAGAAGAACTAAGTTCTTGTATTAAGAGTTAAACCCTATCTTTGTTGGAGGAATTAAATTCCTATATGCTTTGTGGGGGTATAGAATTCTCTGAACTTTCTCAGGTTTTAGATCTGCATGACAGAATCTCCCCGATGAGAATTAAATTCTCAACTTATGGGGAGATCTGCTTCTGCAGATTTTCAACCAGAGGAAGAACTAAGTTCTTATTTAGAAAAGTTAAACTCTTAATTTGAGAATTAAATTCTCTTTTGTTTTGTGGGAGCTCATAGAATGATCTCTTTCCCTCTCTTACCTAGGGTTTCTTTCTTTTCTGAAGAGATCTTCTTTTCTCTCCGAATAATTAAATTCTTTTTTTTTGTATTCTCTCTCTGTTGTTCTATATCTCTCTTTCTTCCCTTCTTGTCTCCTATTTATAGGAGAAAGAAAAGAATCAGTTTGCTCAGCCAATCTCTCATTGAGAAATTTTGATTGATTTCCTATAACCAATATGATCTTTTTAGATCGCCATTGGATTTTTAATCCAAAGATATTTTATTTGTTGTTCCCGGAAAATTTCAGGAAAATATTTCCTTATGTAGAATCTTTCTATAAACTGGTGATTTTTAATCACCATTGGGTATTTAATCGAACGATGCTCCATTTTACAGAGTGCAATCTTTTTGTTTGGAAAGATCTAGAGAAATATTTTTCCAATTACGGTTTTTGATTCCCTTTTAATTAGAATTTAATTCTATTAGTTCAGATGGTTTAGGAGTTTATTACGTGTTGGCACGTGACCCCACTGATTAAGCAATTAACTAGAATTTAATTCTATTGGTTCAGAAGGCTCAGAGACTCGTCACGTGTTCACACGTGACCCCACTGATACATCATTTCCAATTGTTTATTTCATTCAGCGCATACAGGCTTTGCCTGTAAAAGGTCACGTGTCTGCACGTGAGACTTGGTCACGTATGGGCACGTGATGCCACTGATTAAGCATTTGTTTATTTTATTCAGTGCCTACAGGCTTTGCCTGTAAAAGGTCACGTGTCTACACGTGAGATCGGTCACGTGTGAGCACGTGATGCCCGGTCACGTATGAGCACGTGATGCCCCATTTGGGGGTTTTCCTTGCAGCTGTATCTGTATTTTATTTAAATCACATGAGGGAACAAATGCCCCCACAGCGTTGTTCTCACGCGTTTGCATGTGAGTGCAACGCTGTAACTTTTGTGGCCGTTGGATCTGCCTAGGGAATAGGGAAGATGAACCGTTTCCCATCATGTCCTATAAATGCAGAGGTCTCTTCAACAGCGCCTCCACTCCTTCATCTTCTTCTTTTCTCGTTCTTGCCTTGAAAATTTAATTCTCTTCCTCAGAGCTCAGTTCTCTGTTACAAAATTTTTCAGAGTTTAACTCTGTCCACACAAAAAGAATCCCTTTTCAGGTAGGGGTCTTGAGCGGCCGAGGAACTTTTGCAGAAATTTTCTTTGGATTTTAAATCCACACCAAGGGTTTTTTTCCTTTAAAAAGAACTCATCTTTCTGAACTCCAAGAATGCACGATCTTTAGGCAGTAACCCCCCCATGTTAAGCGTCTTTCTCTGATCTTAGGGGATTGATGATGGTACCCATTTTCTTTTGGAATTTAATTCCATTCCAAAGAGCTTAGCTCTGAAAATTTTCTTGGAATTTAATTTCTCTGTTAAAAAGGAATTTCATTCCTCCAGAGAACTTAGTTCTAACAAAAAGACTTCTTGGGATTTTTCTATCCTCGGCTGTTCTTGACAAACCAAACAAAATTTTTTAGGAAAGATTCTGTTTGATTTACACAGAGGTCATGATGGATTTTGCCTTGGGGGAATGTGCAAAGATGTTTAAACTCCCCTATTCATTTATTGAGAATCTTCCTTTGGTTCTCATAATGATTACCCTGCCCATCATTAGTGAGCCGCCATATTGATTTTGTGGGGCCCATGTGTTTTGCAACCAATGGTCCCATGAAATAAGTGGCTTGTCGTTTTCTTCCACTGTCCTTATATATATATATATATATATATATATATATATACACACACACACACACGTGTGGGTTTCATTAACAGTTTCCCCTTCCTTTATTTCATGAACAATGGCTTCTCTTCCATACTTCCCTTTCACCCGCTCGGAGGATGCCTTTCCTCAGTCACCGTCTGACGAAGAGGTGACGACGATGATTAGAGCTCATGACCCGGACTGCGCCAATCTTCTTTTGTGGGGAACCTAGTACGGTCATATCATCCACGGTCATCGAAGTTTTCTTTGCGAGGCGCCAACAGAACCTCTCCGCCCATTCTTGCCGTTGGATCGTCAGCAGACTGCTTTTGCCGTAGAGGTGGTGGATTGGACTCCTACGGGCTGTCTTGAACCGTTTACAGTTGGGATACCGCACCAGCCTATGCCGGCCATAGATATCTTGGGGCGTCGCATTTACCAAGGTGAAGCCCGGCCGTGGGGATAAGTCTACAAGGTAGGGCTTACCCCTCGCCATCCCACGGGCTATCTTCTCTGGGATCGTTACTGTTCCCCGCCGAAAATCGGAGACGCGATAAACGTCTTGCCTGAATTTCGGGGCAAATGCTAATAGGTGCTATCCGTCCACTTCTCTGAAAATGCCAAGTTGATTTATGGCACCATGTATCGAAGGTTTAAACGGATGCGGCCGATGTAGCAGACTTCGTCAGATTCCCCCTCATTGTGAGGGGTTTTTGATTGTGGGGACGCTCTTCCCTGCAGGCGCAAGCCCCTGCAGTTAATTACGCTACCGCATCGCGGTAACAACTTTCTCCTTCTCCAGATAGTCACTTCATGTCGTGGGTGTTTATTTTGTTTGTGGTTGCCCGTGGATTGTATACGGAGACTAATTTATGTTGTCACCCGTAGGGCGTGGATTAGTCCAAATCCGTATCTTCTTAGATTAGGGTTTTGGTTTGGGTTTAAGGACACGTTAGCCTCATTTGAGACTAAGATCAACTTAAACGTTTGTTAAGGATACGTTAGTCTAATTTTTAGACTAAGATCAACTTAACGGGATCGTTTAGATCCAACAAAAGAGCAATTGGACTCTATTGTTTAGTTTAGGGACATTGCGGTCAGTTGGTTTAAGGACATTACGGTCCAACGTTAGTTTAAGGAAATTACGGTCCAGGTTAAGGACATCGTAGTCCGTGAGTTTAAGGACCCCACAGTCCGTAGTTTAAAGACATCGTAGTCTATGAAGTTTAAGGACATGTAGTCCATGAGTTTAAGGACCCCACAGTCCGTAGTTTAAAGACGTCATAGTCTATGAAATGTGTGGTTGTCGGGACCCGTCACCTCTCTGAAGACGTTGAAGGATTACAACGACAGATATCAGAGGAGTAAAGAGATGTACCCTCGAACCAGTGTGAATCGATTGGAAGATCTGTAGCCCAGTTTGGGACTAAGATCTGTTGAATATTCGTGAGCAGATAGGCTTAGTTCAATATAAGTTGAGGACTTATGGCTAATATTGGGCTAAGTCCAATAAGATTAAAATGTTTAACATTTTCTTGTTCTGGGCTGTTGAGCCTTTACTTGGGCTTGGCCCTTTTAATAATGCTGAGCATTAGGTCCTGACAATTTTTGTCTTGTATTGAATGCATAGCATTCATCAGAACAATGTGTGTTCTGACAGCGCGCCACGTGGCGCGCCAGGTGCTTTGCGCCAATTAAAGAGCGCATTGCGCTTCTGCCAAGTAGCGCACACGAAGAGGACACGTGTCGCGCTTAGCGCTAAGCGCCAGTTTATAAGCGCATTGCGCTTTCAGTTTGTGAGTGCATTGAGCTAGTTCAATGGTGCACCGGTGCATGACACGTGGCGCGCTTGGCGCTGAGCGCCAGCCTATGAGCGCAGTGCGCTTTGAGAAGCGCAAAGTGCAAATTGTGTCTATGGTTGACACGTGGTGCGTTTTGGCGCTGAGCGCCAATCCAAGAAGCGCAAAAGCGCAGTTCATGAGTGCAAGGCACTTTTCAGTAGCGCAAAGCGCAGTTCATCAAATTTATAATCAGAGAACAAGTTTATGTTCTTTTTAAAGGAGGCCTTGCCTCAAGAACAACAGTTCTTCTTTTTGAAAGGGCTTGCCTTTGTAGATCAATGATCTATATGAAGAATATGTTCTTCTTTATTATTTGATGAGATCTATTGATCTCTCTTATGAAAGACCTTGGTCTTTTTTTTGGATCTATGATCTTTTTTAAAAGATAGTTCTTCTTTTCATGAGATGATTTCGTCTCTGTGTTCATTGTTCATGTTCTTTACCTTGAAGAAATGATCTTCTTTTGCTAAAAGCTTACTTTTTCTTTCTTTGAGTTTTCTCAAAATTTGTAGGGGGGTTTCTCTATCTCAGACTTGAAGTCTAGGGGCCTTTATATAGGGAAAATTGATTTGTTAAATCAGTTAAAAAGATCTTTCTCTGATTGATTTGGGGATGTTTCCCCACCGTTGGATCTTTGATCCTAGGGCTCCCGTTTTACAGAAAATAATCTTCTTGTTTTAATAAGATTGAGAAATCTTTCCATGCAGAATTTTAATTCTGATTAATTAATGATATATCATTATTAGATCTTTTGATCTAACGGTGGGGAATTTTTAATTCCAGCGCTAGCGCACCTTGTGTTAGCGCACCTACGTTTGACACGTGGCGTGCAGCGCAGCGCAGCCTGGGCTAGCGCACCTGTGTTTGACACGTGGCGCGCAGCGCAGAGCGCTGGATTTGAAGCGTTGCTTCAATTTTTAAATTTTGAATTTTAAAACAGAGCTTTGCTCTGATTGGGGGAACAGAAGCGTCGCTTCATTTCAAACCTCGGATTTTGAACAGAGCTTTGCTCTGATTGGGGAAACAGTTACATCTTGTCCACTCATCGTGCGCGACTGCAGAGGGTTGGGCTTTACCAGGCGGTGTACGCATCCCTCTTCCATTATCAGTCTCCCCATGTATGGTGGGTTAAAGCTTTCTTAAATCAATGGAATCTTCCCACCAACACTTTCTTATTAGGGGATCGCGAAGTTTCGATTTCTTTGGAAGAGTTTCGCGAAATATCTGGATTGCCAATCAGGGGAGCGCCCTATGAAGAATTGTTGCCTCCTGACGAGTATGTTTTCGCAACTATGCCTGCTACGCTTGATGGCTTGTCAACTGAAAATGCCATCTGTCATAAGTATCCAAGTCTAATCAAGACTCTGGGTATCTTTGAGAAGCTGTTCACCGAATCAAAGGAACATGGCGTCACTTTTAAGAGCTTTATCGCCTGCATCCTTCGTGGAGACGTCCTATTAAAGGAGGCTCCAAAGTTCGCGAATATCAACGACCCCTTTGGGTTTGGGTTAAATAAGCTATCGGCCAGAGAAGAAGATCCGCCGCAGTTTTACATCCCTATCTTGTCGGCTGTACCTTTTAAGTCGATTGCGGCTCCCGGCGTGGATGAAGAAACTTTCTTCGTCGGTTTTATCAGCGTTTGGCTCAGTTGGTTTGTCGTTCTAACGCATCGTCGCTTTATGAGAGCTTCGGTCATTTACCCTGCTCATCACATTGCCAAAGGGACGCGACCAGCCGTGGGCATTGCAGGGTTATCGTATTTGTACCACGGGCTAAGCACTGCAGCCAATATCTCAACCCCAGGTGTGAATGTGGTGAGTTTTTCTCTTCATTATTTTACGTCGTGGATTGAGATGCACATATTAGGGGCGTTCGCTGCGCACCAGAGACTGGGCTTTTATGATGCTTATACCTTCCCACGGCTCATGAGGTTGGTGGACGCTTCTGCTCCTGACCCGACTCAGTTAGGGGCTCTTCGTGTGCTGCTTAATTCTTATGCCAACGAAGGCAGGATGGTATTTAATGACCGAATCCTCTCTGCTCCTTCGGGACCTGTTCAGTAGCCGTTCAATTTATCGAAAGAGGGAGTACCATCATTGAAGCCTAGGGAAGCCATGCACTTGTACTCGATCAGACCGGGTTATTTGGTGTTCCGCCGAAATGATGCGGTTCTTTTTATGCGGTATAATCCACACCGCTTTGCCCGGCAATTGGGTTATGACCAGGGTGTTCCCTTTGAGGCATTCATGGTGGAGCCTAACTCTTCTTTGTAAGCTGTTCGTGACGCCACCCACCATTTCATGTGGCTGAACACCGGTTCTCACTTCATGATCCCCGAGGCCTACTACATTCCAAGGTGTGTGGGGGATTTTACGGGTTGGTACCGCCACCGAGTTAGTCCCATTATTGCCGAGGAGAGGAGGATACTTTTTGGACATAGAGCTCCCGCCCCGTTCCAAGCTATAGGAGTCCCGCGGCGACCGTGGACAACGGTTCACCCTCCCTTGAGGGGTATTGGCGCCTTACTTATTCCTGAGGCGGTGGACGCGGGCCTGACTCCTCCCACAGTTGGCATGCCGATACGCACTAGAGCTCAGGCAAGGACTTCTGATAAGGCGCCAGTAGCAGTTTCATCGCTGCGGCGTCAGCAATGGCAGTGTCATCATCGGTAGCGCCGCCAAGAGAGGATACTGAAGGCGAAGTGGGTCAACGTCGCATCAAAGCACCGAGAGGAAGGAAACGATTCTCTTCCAGTGCCATTTCCAGATCAAAGCGGAAGAAGAAGACAGTCACCAGTCTGCTTGACTTTTTAACGGAATCCGAGCCTATCATTCAAGATGAACCAATATCTATGCAAGAGCCGAATGATGGTCTTCTTTTTCCAGGTTCGTCCGCCGAGGAAGCCGCGCAATTGGCTGAGGCTATAAGGAGTTCTCAGAACGAGACCGAGAACATGCGCGTCCCAAAGAGCCCTTATCCTGCCGTCATATTCTACGAAAATCCGCCATCAATACGGCGAATATTTATAGGTCCTCTGGAAGAGGAAGGCGAGATAGCCCTTAAACAGCCTATCTCAGCCACTTCCGAAGATGAATTATCATTGTGGACCGGTGGCCACGAATACACATTTGAACCCCGGTGAGCATACCTCCTCAAGAAGGAACGCCGGCTTGAAAAAAGCTATATTAGAGGCATCATGGCATATCGGTATGCATGATTTCTGTATTTTTCCTTTGGCAAATAATTTGTTTCGCTTTTTATGCCTTCTTATCTTCGTAAAACTTTTGTAGGGGCTTCGGCTATGGCAGAAAATCTGAACTCGAGTCGTGTCTTGACTGTGGACTCTGTAAATATCCCCGACGAGACTCCAGTAGGTGTGGAGGGGGTTGCTACAATTGTTATTCCTGCCGCGGAGCTTTCGTTGGTGGTTTCTATTCCCCTTGTACCCGTTCACCCTGAAGAGGCGTCCCCTCTGACCGTGGATTTAATGGACTTTTCTGGCGATGGCCTGAAGATGGTGGAACAGGCAGTCGAGGCCGCCGTCCTTTCATTGGAGCCTGAAACGGTAGCTACTGCTCCTCAATTGGATGCTGTTATACCGACCCATGTCCCCGATGATGTATCTAAGGGCATGGAGGAGGCTGCCGAAGCTACTATCCCTCCAGTTCAAAGCGGGAAGAGCATCGAAAGTATTCTTCTATCTTTTGTTTTGATGATCTCTTCATTATCTGAATCCTTCCGTTTTTTCAGAGTTACGCGGATTGGCGACGTCTATCACTGATCTGTCTCCTAGAAGATCTTTCCAGCATTTACTCGAGATGGCCGCTCCGCAGGCAATATCCCCTCAACGCATCGTCCTTTCTTCTGGGCAAGGTTAGTGTTATTTGTCCTCCTGATGGCATCATTATTATTTTGTATAATGATGCCGATGTCTTCTGTAGTTCTGGAAGCTGACGACGAAGTTGAGATCCTTGACGGACCTGGAGATCTTTTAGACCCTTCTCGCATGACTGTGGGTAAGTAAGGTTTCAACGCTGTTCTATCTGCTCTTTGTTTGCAAATCTCGCTGACTTTTTTATGAATCTTAACAAATTTGCATGTTCCTACCCCGCTGGAATCTCGCATTATTATGCCGCCCGGCCCTTATGCTCTACGCGCATTTGAACGAATGGTGGAGCTAAGCCTTCATTCTTTGTCAGCTCTCATCGAAGACCTTCGTGCTGGTAGCTCGCTCACAGCCGAAGAATTTGCTGCCGAAACCAACATTTCTCTCCCCTTTCTTGATGCTTACCATGCCGAAACACTGATTCATGTCTGGGTTGAGTTTTGTCGTAGGGTGGAGGCTTGTTTACATAGTCTTGAGTACATGCGCCTTCTTTCTGAGGTTGTGGCTGCAAAGGCGAGCTTGCGGGGGCTGGTCGAACGGTGCGCCGCAAATCTGCAGTCATGCGAGAAGAGGCTCAACCGAAAGTTTTCGGAGAGGAAGCTGGCTTCCAATGCGCTGGGGGAACTTCAAGCTGAACTCACAGCCAAGACCACTCGTGCATATGAACTTTGGCGAGTGCTTCAAGAAGCTATCAAGGAGATGGTAGCTATTGATAAAGACGTTGTTTTTACTCGCGAGATGGTCGAAGCCCACAAAGTTACCGAAAAGGAGCTTGAAAGTCAGCTTGCCTCATACCAGGCCCAACAGTCTCAAGCGGAGGCCCGTCTCATAGCGATAACAAATTATGAGGCCGAGACCCAGCGGAAGAAGGATGAACTGACGAATCTATTAAATCGTCCGCCGGCTTGAAGACAATGTATATGTTTTTTTATTCTCCTTTTGTACATACTCCTGAATGAGAGTATTTTTTTTATTCTTTTATAGATTATATTTTGTATTCATTTTGATTCATGAATAAAAGACATATTTTGTTTCATGGTGATGTGTCCCTTTTCAGCAGATGCGTTTTGTAGATAATCTACCTTGATCTTTTTGCAGGGCAGCGATGGCTTAGGAGTCGGATTCAGATCTGCCTCCTTAAGCTTTCTAACTTTATGAGCCGCGAGGGTCTCATAAAGATTTTTCTCCCTACGAGTCGAGAGGATCCTGTCGGTGTAATTTTCTCCTTAGGGATCGGGGGGATTCCTGAGTGTGGTTTTCTCTTGAGAGTCGTAAGGATCTCACAAGAGAATTTTCTCCCTTACAAATTGAGAGGACTTGTAAGTGATTGTTTCCTTCCTTGTCGATGTTCGACTTTGAGGAGTGTGGCCCGTGAATAGTATGCAATAGTCCATCTTAGATTGACCTGCAGGGCCCCAATGCTTAGGAAACATGTCCTTATCCCCATTGCCTAAGGATTTTCCCTACAAGTCGAGACGAGTCGAGAAGTTCTCGCAGGAACATTATTTTCCCCACGAGTCGAGACGAATCGAAAAGTTCTCGCAAGGATTTCCTAACGTCACAGTTAACTCCTGCTAATAGAAGTTCGTTAGGGTCTGTGGTACTAGGGTTTTTTACCCGTCGCACCGTCGCTTTGGTTGGTGTATTCCTCGACGCACAATCTTGCTGTTCGAGTAACCCCGCGACTGTCGTGTTTCTGATCCCTTCGGGGGCTGGACAAGACGTCTTCAAGTAATCTTCCAGGTGATATTACTGTCGAAAGAGTAAGCGTTAGGGATATTCCATATCGATTTTTACTTGAGGTTAGGCTCGGTTTGGGAGCCCCGATGAGTCATGACCACTCCGCACTGGTGTGGGATGATCTCCGATAGTCTTTTCAGGTCTCATTCGAGTTGCCGTCAAGACCCTGAAGCGAGAGATTTTCCTTGGCTTCGTTAGCTGACATTGTGTTGAATGTCGAGGTTGTCTCTGGGTTGTCTGTGAACCGTCGAGATTTGGAACTAGGGGACTTTGCCGTGGCTCCGATTGGTAGCGTCGCGTCCGTGTCCTGCTGGAGGGAGGAAGACCGCTGTTGTTGATCTCTAGGCTGTCTGTGAATCGTCGAGATTTGGAACTAGGGGACTTTGCCATGGTTCCGGGGTTTTGACCCTGGTGTCGTTTGTTGACGTCGCATCTGCATCCTGTTGGAATGAGGAGGAACGATGTTGTGGGTCTCTAGGCTGTAGATGTGGCCGTCGAGACTTGGAACTAGGGACTCTGCCATGGCTCCGTTTTGCTGACGTCGTATATTCCTGCAGAGACACTGTTTTCTCTGCGAGTCGACGCGAATCGAGATGCTCTCTGTTCCCCTCCGAAAGACGGCGCGGCGGACGTCTTGCCTGAAATTTGGGCAGATGCTAATAGGTGCTATCCGTCCACCTCTCCGAAGATGCCAAGTTGATTTATGGCACCGTGTATCGGAGGTTTAAACGGATACGGCCGATGTAGCAGACTTCGTCAGATTCCCCCTCGTTTGAGAGGTTTTTGATTGTGGGGACGCTCTTCCCTGCAGGCGCAAGCCCCTGCAGTTAATTACGCTGCCGCGTTACGGTAACAACTTTCTCCTTCTCCAGGTGGTCACTTCGTGTCGTGTGTGTTTAATTTGTGTTTGGTTGCCCGTGGATTGTATACGGAGACTAAGTTATGTTGTCGCCCGTAGGGCGTGGACTAGTCCAAATCCGTATTATCTTAGATTTGGATTTGGGGGTTGTGTTTAAGAATACGTTAGTCTCATTTGAGACTAAGATCAACTTAAACATTTGTTAAGGATATGTTAATCCAGTTTGAGACTAAGATCAACTTAACGGGATCATTTAGATCCAACAAGAGAGCGATTAAGGGGGCCCTGTTGTTTAGTTTAGTGACATTGCGGTCGATAGGTAGTTTAAGGACATTGCGGTCCAGTGTTAGTTTTGAGACATTGCGGTCAAGGTTAAGGACGTCGTAGTCCGTGGATTTAAGGACTCCATAGTCCGATGTTAGTTTTAAGACATCATGGTCAAGGTTAAGAACGTCATAGTCCGAGGGTTTAAGGACCCCACAATCCGATGTTAGTTTTAAGACATCACAGTCAAGGTTAAGGACGTCATAGTCCGAGGGTTTAAGGACCCCCACAGTCCGTATCAAAGTATGGTCGTCGGGACCCGTCACCTCTTTGAAGACGTTGAGGAATTACAACGCCGAGTATCAAAGGAGTGAAGAGATGTACCCTTAAACCGAGGTAGATTAAGTGATCTGCAGTCCAATTTGGAAAATAAGATCAATTATTATATTATGAGCCCATTGGCCCAATTAAGTTTGAATTGAGGACTTACGGCCATCTTGGGCTAAGTCCAATTGCATCTGGGATATTGGCTCTCTGTTGATTCATTGAAGGAGAGGTTTTGCCTCTGGAAACTTTAGCCAATTGGGCTAAAACTAGTGTTGAACACTGGAAAAAGATTGACAAGTTAGTGTCAAACACTAAAAGATAATCAGTGTTGAACACTGGAAAAAGAGCTTTCAAATTAGTGTTAAACACTAAGCAAATCAGTGTTAAACACTGCAAATAGAATTTTCCGAATTAGTGTTAAACACTAAGGAGAATCAGTGTTAAACACTGGATACAGAAATTTCAATTTAGTGTTAAACACTAAGGCAAAAGGGGTCACGTAGTAACACGTGAGAGCGCCCGTCTTCCCTTTATTTTGTTCTACAGATAAGTGTTTAACACTTTTAGTTCTGAAAGCCATCACGTGCAGGCACGTGATGGGGGCTCATGCTCTGGTTTATTAGAATGCTCATTAGGGGTCACGTGGTGACACGTGGGGGCGCCCCAGAGTTCTCTTTTATTTTGTTGTTTCTTTTATATGTCCCGGGGATCACGTGGGGCACGTGAGGCATTGCCTCAAAGTTCTCTTTTATATATCTTCGCAGAAGTCACGTGGCAGCATGTGAGGTGCCTATTCCAGAGTTCTATTCTGTGGGTCTTTGCAGGGGTCACGTGGTAGCACATGACTCTGCATGTTTTAAAGTTCTGTTCATAGGGTTAAACCCTAAACCTCAGAGGAATTAAATTCCTGCTTTCTTCTGAAGAATTATATTCTTAATAGGGTTAAACCCTAGTTTTTTTCCTTAAAGGAATTAAATTCCTGTGAGTTTGAGAGAATTATATTCTCAGTTAGGGTCTGTTCATTTTGAAGGAATTAAATTCCTATAATATAGGGTTAAACCCTAACTTTATCTCAAAGGAATTGAATTCCTATCATTTTGTGAGAATTAAATTCTCTAAACTCAGTCCCTCCTCTGTGTTTTAGATCTGCATGGCAGGATCTCAACCCAACGAGAATTAAATTCTCAATTCATGGGGAGATGTGCACTTTGCAGATCCTCAACCAGAGAAAGAACTAAGTTCTTTTCTTTTTATATAAGAGTTAAACTCTTTTGAGAATTAAATTCTCCTTTGAAGCCTCCCTTTTCCTTTCTTACCTAAGGTTTTCCTTTTTGCAGAGAATCAAAGGCTCTAACTCTCTCTCTCTCTCTATGTATCAAAAGAAAAAGATCCAAAGGTCTCAAGGTTTCAGAAAAAAGTTTTAGAGAAAAGATCTTCGAAAAGGGGCCTCTTCTCTTCTGTTCTTGGCTCCTATTTATAGGAGAAGGAAGAGAATCAATCTGCTTAATAAATCTCTCATTGAGAGATTTTATTTGTATGTTGTGAGATTTGATTTATATTTATCATTAATCTGGGCCTTTAGATTGTTAAGTGAATTTTATTCACCATTGGATTTTAAATCCAAAGATATTTCCTTGTTGTTTCGGTTAGATTTAGGGGAAAATCTTTCCAAGTCCAAGATTTTTCCATGAATAGGCGATATTTAATCACCTTTAGATTTTTAATCCAACGGTTCCAAATAATCATTCTCTATTTGGAAAGATTTGAATGATCTCTTCTCAGGATTTAATCCTGTTAAATAATAAATCTTTTAACGCTGGTCACGTGTGGCCACGTGACCCCTGGTCACGTGTGGCCACGTGACCCCGGGAACGGGCCTTTCTTCTTCTTTTGTGCTCTGGCTTCTGGCCGCTGCTTAGCCGTCACGTGCCAACACGTGACCATTGGTCACGTATGAGCACATGACCTTTTCTGGAATCTTTTCTCGAAAGCTCTTTGTGCCGCTGCTTTGAACGTCATATGCCAACACGTGACCGCTGGTCACGTGTGAGCACGTGATGCCTCTTCTGAGTCCTTTCCTGATTTTTAATCAGGGAACAAATGCCCCCACAGTGTTGTTCTCACGTGTCTGCACGTGAGTGCAACGCTGTCATTTTTGTGACCGTCGGATCTGCTTTGGGAGTAGGGTAGATGAAACGTTTTCCATCCCATCCTATAAATGCCCATGCCTTTTCAGGAGAGCCTCCACTTTGCTCATCTTCCTCCTTGCATACTTTTCTTTCTGAGAATTTAATTCTCCTTTCCAGAGCTTAGTTATCTGCCTTGAACAATTTTTAGAGTTTAACTCTATTCGAAAAGAATTCTTTTCTTCAGGTAATGCTCTCGAACGAACGATGAACTTTCATGTCCTTCTGGATTTTAAATCCACAGCGAGGGTTTCACCCCTTTAAATATGAACCCATTTTTCCTTTAAGTTTTTCCTCAAGAACAGAAAACCACCTAACCTTCAAACTGTAGATCTCTTAGGGTTTCATATGGTCCTTAGGGAAATGATGGTGACAGTTCAAGTCCATGGAGTTTAACTCCGTTCACAGAAAAGATGTTTCTGGGAATTTAATTCCCCCTTTTTAAAAGGAATTTAATTCCTGTGAAGAACCAAGTTTTTTCCATAGAGGCTTTTTAGGGTTTCCTTGCCCTAGGTTGTCTTCCTTCACATCCGAGAGAAAAAAGTTTGTAATGAATTTTTCATGATCGTTATTTCAGGTGTCATGGATGCTCATTTGTATGATCTTAATGAAATCATTTCTTATGGGAATATTCGCGCGCTGGGCCGTAGCTAGAACCAGGAGTTCAGCAACGCTCAATGTGCTGAGATCATGAGCCGCTTCGATGAGTACAACCATCGGCTACTCCCCCGTCGCTCTTCTCTTCTGAAACTCATCGTGTTGGCGATTTGGAAAGCGCTTCCTCTTTTCTGCACTGGTGTACCTCTCAGGGCATTGGACGCTGCTGAGGATAAGATACATTCGATGTATCTGATGAGTCCAATCTCGAAGAGAAGGCGAGACAACCTCATCGATCTCTTGCACCAGGCTTTTCAGCAGTTGGCCATACTTCTGCCTATCGGAGGGTAGAAGACATTCGTGAGGATCCCGACACTTGTGACCGTGAAAGAAAACACACTCGGGCGGTTTGAAATGCTTGGAGGAACTTGGACAAAGTCAATCTTGAGTTTCTCAATCCGTGCCCCGCGTCTGAAGTCTTGCCGTTGTAATCGTTTTCTTTTCATTTTGTATGGACTTCTTAAAACATGAATGATAAGCTTTATCGTGTCTTTCTATGTTTGCATGCCTTTCTATGGGATTTTATCATTCTGCTATTGTTGCTGTTGCTGTTTTTAATGTGCGGGGTGCTATCCCCTTTTTTTTAGTGCACGTCAAGTTTGGGGGTCACGTGCTTCGCATGTGGGGTCCTTTTTACGAGGCTGTTTAATTCCAAAAAAAAAATTATGCCATATTTTTAGTGCACAATATTAGATGCAGAAAAGGAGCCTTGGAAATAGTTCCATCTCCTTGATTTCCAATGCCTTCCCCTTTTTGGGCCTTGGAAATAGCTCCAATCATGCAAGATTTTCCGTGCGCAGCACTTAATGCTCCTCTTTATATCCTGGGGCCATGGCCTTCTTTTTTCTTCACACAGAAATTCATTCTCATTTTGGTGTGATTTGTCTTGAGAGATAACTGAGCGCCATGGCCTGCAATCTCCCTCATGCGCGTCGACAACCATGGGAAGTTCCTATCAAGGAGATGATCCCCCGCTTTGCCGCCCGATTGGTGGATCCCCTCCTTACCGACGACGAATACGACTCAGCGGCGTATGAACTCTCGATCCGCAGGGGGTCTCCCCTCCCAATGGGCTCCCTCTGGCTCCGGATGATTCCTGCTGCCGTGCTTGCCGACGTCCCTCCTCACCCAGCAGAGATGACCCTGGCGATGCTTGACGCGGCCGAAGAAAAGCTCGAGGGCTTTCACGAAGCGTGCCTAATCACTCAAGCTTTGAAAAATCGCTCGGTTCACCTTTTGAGCGAAATAAGAGCCCGTCGGGCTGTTATGTCTGCTTTTGCGGACGAACATGGTGCCAATCGGTGGGGAGCAACTCTTCGCGAGAACCGGCGCTTTGACGTGTTGGAGAGAGCGGAGAGAGAGATGGAGAATTTTGTCTTTTGTTTTGTCAACCCTTGCACTACCGACCCTTTGTTCGGCGACCTTTCCCCGCCAGTATAGTATTTTTAAATTAGTTTTCGCATGCCTTATGTTGAACTTTAATGTGTGTTGGGTATCCGTATGTATGTTTTTGCTTGCATAAATGAACTTTGTGTTCTTCCCATGAGAATTTTCTTTAATTGCGAACACTGTCACTATGTTGCATGCACATCAGAGTTTCGGGTATTATTTCTTTTCGGATATTCATATAGTTGTGAATGAATGCTTGATAGGATGTACACCGAGAACTTTTTGTTGCTTTCCGTACCAGGTGATATGAGCGCGTTTTAGATCGACTGTTGCTGTCGACTAGAGGCTCGTTTATACGGCCTTGAGCGTATATGTCCTTATGTGGTCTAATAGAGCGACGCGTGGCGAACACATTGTTGTGTGAGAAAAGGCTCGGCCGCGAGTTCTCGGAGAGGGAACTGGCTTCTAAGGCGCTGAACGAGCTTCAAGCCAATCTTACCGCCAAGGCCAACAAAGCATATGAACTCTGGCGGGTGCTTCAAGAGTCTATCAAAAAGGTGGTGACTCTTGATAAAGCTTCCACGTTTACTCGTGAGAGGGTCGAGGCTCATAAGGCCACCGAGAAAGAGCTTGAAGGCCGGCTCGCCTCGTATCAGGCCCAGCAGGCTCAGGCGGAGGCCCGTCTTCTGGCGATCCTAAATCATGAAGCCGTGGCCCAGCAAAAGCAGGATGAGCTAACGAAACTGCTAAATCGCCCGCCGGCTTGAAAAACTTGTATCTTCTTTTTCTTTTTTGTACATACTCTTGAGCGAGAGTATTTTCTTTTTGTTCTCTCATGAATTGTACTTTGTACCCATTTTGGTTTATGAATAAAGACATATTTTCTTCTCACTGGTGTGTCCCCTTTTTATTGAATGTGTTCTGCGGATAGTCTATCTTGATCTCTTTGCAGGGCAACGATGGCTTAGGATTCAGGGTTAAAATCTGCCTCCTAAGGCTTTTAAGCTTTATGAGCCGTGGGGGTCTCATAAAGAGTTTTTCTCCCTACAGGTCGAGAGGATCCCGTAGGTGTGAGTTTTTCTTAAGAATCGTGAGGATTCTTAAGCAGGTTTTCCCTTGGGAGTCGTAAGGATCTCGCAAGAGAGTTTTCTTCTTTGCAAGTCGTGAGGACCCGCAAGTGCTGGATGCGGTCGCCCTTATCCGTATCTCACGGGGTTAGGGGTTGCTTTGGGATGTACTCCAGGGTACCGTAGTTTAAAGACATCGCGGTCAAGGTTAAGGACCTCATAGTCCATGGGTTTAAGGACTCCACAGTCCAGCATTAGTTTTAAGACATCACAGTCAAGGTTAAGGACCTCATAGTCCGTGGGTTTAAGGACTCCACAGTCCGCGAAATGCGTGGTTACTGGGACCCATCACCTCTTTGAAGACGTTGAGGAATTACAACACCAAATATCAAAGGAGTGAAGAGATGTACCCTTTAACCAAGGTGAAAATCAGTCTAGAATCATCGTGGTTGGTCGTTAGTTTTAAGACATTACGGTCGAGGTTAAGGACATCATAGTCCGTGGATTTTAAGGACTCCACAGTCCGGTGTTTGCTCTGGATGCTTCACACGGGTTCACGGCCGTGCTTGGCGAGGACTAGGCTCCGCTCTGGGCGTTTTTCGCGGGGTCAAAGAGTGACGTTATCCGCGTTCCACGTAACCAGGAATTTTGCACTAGATGCTTCACACGGGTTCACTGCCGTGCTCGGCGAGGACTAGGCTCCGCTCTGGACGCTTCACACGGGTTCACTGCCGTGTTCAGGGAGGACCAGGATCCGCTCTGGACGTTTTCCACGGGGTCAAAGAGTGACGTTATCCGCGTTCCGAGTGACTAGATGCTTCACACGGGTTCACTGCCATGCTCGGCGAGGACTAGGCTCCGCTCTGGACGTTTTCCACGGGGTCAAAGAGTGACGTTATCCGCGTTCCATGTGACTAGGAATTTTGCACTAGATACTTCACACGGGTTCACTGCCGTGCTGGGCGAGGACTAGGCTCCGCTCTGGATGCTTTACACGGGTTCACTGCCGTGCTCTGCAAGGACAAGGATCCGCTCTGGACGTTTTCCACGGGGTCAAAGAGTGACGTTATCCGCATTCCACGTGACAAGGAATTTTGCACTAGATGCCTTACACGGGTTCACTGCCGTGCTCGGCGAAGACTAGGCTCCGCTCTGGATGCTTCGCATGGGCTCACTGCCGTGCTCTGCAAGGACCAGGATCCGCTCTGGACGTTTTTTACGGGGTCAAAGAGCGTTATCCGCGTTCCACGTGATCAGGAATTTTGCACTAGATGCTTCACACGGGTTCACAGCCGTGCTCGGCGAGGACTAGGCTCCGCTCTGGATACTTCACACGGGTTCACTTCCATGCTCAGCGAGGACCAGGATCCGCTCTGGACGTTTTCCATGGGGTCAAACAGTGACGTTATCCGCGTTCCACGTAACCAGGAATTTTGCACTAGATGCTTCACACGGGTTCACTGCCGTGCTCTGCGAGGACCAGGATCCGCTCTGGACATTTTCCACGGGGTCAAAGAGCGACGTTATCCGCGTTCCACGTGACCAGGAATTTTGCACTAGATACTTCATACGGGTTCACTGCCGTGCTCGGCGAGGACTAGGCTCCGCTCTGGATGCTTCACACGGGTTCATTGCCGTGCTCTGCGAGGACCAGGATCCGCTCTGGACGTTTTCCATGGGGTCAAAGAGTGACGTTATCCGCGTTCCACGTGACCAGGAATTTTGCACTTTGTCTGTATTTCATGAAGTCAGAATTTGACTCTCGGTCAGCTGTATGCCGGCGAGCCATGGAACCGAGAGTTGTCGTTGTTCCGCTTTACTTGATGTTGTATCTGCTGCAATGAGACGAACGTCGAGATAATCTCTAGGCTATCTGTGAACCGTCGAGATTTGGCTTCTTCTTATGATGAAACCTGTGGGAGGAGTATGATCCCTTCTTTGTTTGCGCCCCTGGATTGTATACATGGATTAATGTAATATCACCTATAGGGCATAAATTTCATTTTTATTTTATTTCTTTTTCCCGCGATGCTCTATCATTTCAGCTTTATATCGCGAAGGTCGCGATTGCCCAATCATTTCGGCTATTTTTCGCGGTGCCCAATCATTTCGGCTATTTATTTTATTTTTAATCGCTGCTTTTTTATTGCGAGTTGCCCAATCATTTCGGCTATTTCTCATGCATACATTTTTACTTGCTACTTTTTATTGTAAGTTGCCCCATCATTTCGGCTATTTCGTATGCATGTGTGGCTCGCTAGCCTTTTCGCTGCAAGCTTAGATTTTAGACACCAATTTCGGCATCAACATCGCTGCAACTGGGATGTTGCCTGGAGCGAATCATCATTTGCCTCTGTCGGTGTTGACCAAAGGTGTCTTAGCGAACAGGGTTAAGGGTCCTGTCGACTAAGGCTTTTGACTTCATGAGCCGTAAGGGTCTCATAAAGGTATTTCTCCCTGCGAGTCATGAGGATCTTGCATGTGTGTTTTCTCCTTGGGAATCGTGAGGATTCCTAAGTGCATGTCCTCTTGCAAGTCGTAGGGATCTTACAAAAGGGTTTTCTCCTTATAGGTCGAGAGGACTTGTAGGGGTTGTTTACCATACGAACATATCCCTAGTCACGGACGGGACTTGGTTAGGGAAATATTTATTCGCGCCTGTGGATTGTATACAAGGGTCAGTATTGAGCCACTTGTAGGGCATAAATTGAAGGTTGTGGGGGTTGCTTAAGCACAGGTTTAGGTCTCTGTGACTTAAGACTTTCAAATCTTATGAGCCGTGAGGGTCCCATAAGAGAGTTCTCCTTACGAGTCGTGAGGATCTCGCAAGTGTAATTTCTCCCTAAGAATCGTGAGGACTCCTAAGTGTGTTGCTCCCTTATGAGTCGTAAGGATCTCACGCGGATGATTTCTCCTTACAAGGTCGAGGGGACCCTGTAAGTGCCTTTTAACGAGGTTGCGCCCTTTCGGGTTTTCATAAACACTCGCCGGTGGTCCTGTTGTTTTCACTCACGGAGCCCTTTCGGGTTTTCATCCGTGCCCTTTTTGCTTATGGACATACCTTTTTTTTTATTCTTTTTATATTTTTTTTTACGAGGTCGCGCCCTTTCGGGTTTTCACGAACACTCGCCGGTAGCCCTGCTGTTTTTACTCACGGAGCCCTTTCGGGTTTTCATTCGTGCCCTTTTTTGCTTATGGACATACCGTTTTTATATATATATATTTTACTTTATATTTTTTTCTTTTATTCATCTCGTCAGCCTGAAGATGTTGCGGTAGTAGTTTAAGGACGTTTCGGTCTTTCATTAGTTTAAGGACGTTTCGGTCCGCCATTTGTTTAAGGACGTTTCGGTCCGCCATTAGTTTAAGGACGTTTCGGTCCGTCGGGAGAAGGCTGGCCACTGCTTATAAAGTTTGAGCTTTGGAAGATAGCGAGCGGACATAGTCGTCGTCATTTATCATTGACCTAGGCGATAACTCGCTAAGCGTAGTATTTCTTTAGGAAGCGGCCATTTAGTGGCCTGAAAGGCCTTTCACCGTGCATATCCATGAGTAGATAGGCTCCACCCTGGTAGACCTTGTCTATGATGTACGGGCCTTCATAGTTCGGCTCGAATTTTCCCCGCTTGGCGCGATTGGGGATCATAGGCCTTTTGACTACTAGCACGAGTTCGCCTTGGCGGAATGTCCTCGGCCTGGTCAATCTTTCATATGAGCGCGTCATCTTTGCTTTGTAAGCCTCCAGATTTTGTTGCGCTATGAGCCGGGTTTCATCAAGGGCATCAAGCTCCTCAAGCCGAAGGTGAGCATTTTCTTCGTCCGTCAGCTCATAGTGGACCGCCACTCGTAGAGAGGGTAACTCTATCTCGAGGGGGGTAACTCTATCTCGAGGGGGAGTACCGCTTCTGTACCGAATACCAACGCATATGGCGTTGTGTTTGTGGCTGTCTTGAACGTAGTTCGATACGCCCAGAGAGCTTCTTGCAGCCTCTCATACCAGTCCTTCTTATTTCGGGACACCGTTTTCTTCATGATCTTCGTCAAGGTCTTGTTGAAAGCCTCGGCCAGACCGTTAGCTCACGGATTATAAACCGAGGAATATCTCCAGTCTATATTGTGTTGTTGCGTGAAGCGACTGATTTTATGGCTTCTGTAAGCTGGCCCGTTATCGGAGATGATCCGTCGCGGAGTTCCAAACCGATAAATGATGTGCGTCTTGAAGAAGTGGAGGATATTCTCCATTTTCACTTCCCTCAACGGTACTGCTTCTGCCCATTTGGAGAAGTAGTCAGTGGTCGCTAGGATGAAACGATGTCCTCTGGATAATGCTGGTTCGATGGGGCCGACTATATCAGTCCCCCACATTTCGAATGGCCAGCTAGCCACCGTTGGATGGAGTGGATTTGGATGCTGGTGGATAAAGTCCCCATGAATTTGGCATGAGTGGCATTGCTTCGCATACTCAGTCCTGGATCATCGTGGGCCAATAGTAACCCATCCGTTTGATCTTCAACTTCATGTTCGGGTCCGCTTGGTGAGAACCGCAGAGCCCGTCATGAACTTCCTGAACGACTCTTTTCGCTTCGACAGGTCCCAGGCATCTCATCCACAAAGAATCGAACGACCTCTTGTACAGAGTATCGTTGACGAAGGCGAAAGACGGAGCTCGTTTCATAAGCTGATGTCTTGAGGATGCATCTTCGGGCGTTCGACGGTATTTGAAGTAGTCTATAAAGACTTCCCTCCAATCCTCGGCCTTTTCTTGGTCATTCATTTGCAGGGCCGTGTGCTCATTTGCTCCCCTTCCTTCGGGTGACTCCAGGGATATTCCTGTAGGGGCAAGTACTCGACGGCTTTGTACCACGATCCTAACGTCGTCAAGGTTCTCATCAGCCAGTTCTTTATGGAGCTTAGACAATGCATCCGCTTTGCTATTTTCGGCAAGCGGTATGTTTTCTAAGGTATAGGAAGGGATTTGAGTCAGCAGCTGTCGTACTCTCTCTCCATACTTCACCAGCTCTGGCTTGCATGTTTGGTAGTCGCCGTTTGCTTGACTAACGACCAGTTGGGAGTATCCGTATATGAGAAGGTTTTCAATTCCCATGTCGATGGCGATCTCGAGGCCTGCTATCAAAGCTTCGTACTCGGCTTCATTGTTCGTCCTCGGCTCTGTTAAGGAGAAAGCGAAGCACATTATCCCTCCTTGTGGAGTTACGAAAATAAGACCCACCCCTGATTTGATTATAGGGGTGCTTTGTTTGCGCTTCTTCACGGAAGATGCTCCATCGAAATAAAGCTCCCATCGGATATTACCACCGTCGATCGCATCAAACGCGTGTTCGTCTGGCAGTTCGCAATTCAAAGGAGAGTCGGCCGGTACCGGATGCTCGGTGAGGAAGTCGGCGATGGCCTGGCCTTTCACTGCCTTGAGAGGTTGATAAGTTATCGAGAACTCCATCAAGAGCAGGGCCCATTTAGCGAGTCGCCCCGTCAATATGGCCTTCGACATTTGTCACGACCCGCTTCCCAGAGTACACAAGATTTGGGCACGTGACATAGCCAACCATGCTACCTGTGGGTTGGAAGTATCCACCCACAGTCACATTACGGTTGTAAAGATATCAAGAACAGTAAAATAAACTAAACTAATACATGTCCAAATCCATAATAACAAGAATCAATAAACAATAAGTGCGGAAGCTAACGATCCAATACAATGAATAAACAGTATGTCCCATAATGCGGGCTCACATCTGGAAATGAAATGACGTAAATAAACTAAACTCTAAAGGACTCACAGTTCAGCCGGCTGGCTGAAGTACTCCTGCTCGGTCGGCGGCAAAGGTACGGAATCTGGGCCATGCAAAACCCAGACGTCAGCGCGTCATGATATCAAGTATGTAGCATAAACATGGTAAATAATAGTGCAAGCATGAACATGAATAAGCAGTAATAAGAAGTAATAAACAGGGTAACGTGCAGTAGTGACTAAACTGTCCTATCAGGTTTTATACTCTATAGTCTTTGAAACCAATTGATGAATCGTCGATGTAACTCAAGAGTATCCCGTGCGTGCCCGGGACCACGGTCATGATTCTCGGGGCTGAATCCGAGACGTGCCGCTAAGCAGTAAAAGGTAGTAGGATAGATGAGTGATGTCAGCATCAACACTCCGGAGCTGGCCAAGCCCGTAAGACTGATCAGAACAATGTATCGAACTGTTGAGTTACAAGTCGGTTTCACCTTTGATTTCCCCATACCCCCAAACTATGTATGTCAGTCAGGTATTCAGTAGTCAAGGACTAATGCCAACACAAGTCAAGTAAAGGTAGGTCTGTCTGGATCGACAGCAGGAATGGTTAGGTCTGTCGGCATTAGGCACGAGATCAGGAACAAGTAATGTCATGGTACAACGGGATGAGTCGGTAAGCATGTATATGTCAGGTGTAGCAGGGTCAGGCCAATATGTCGTGCAATCGGTAAGTGCTCACAACAGGTACACAATCAATAATGAACAGTAGCGGGAAACAGTAAATAACAATATAAATCTAGGTAAACACAGTGATGTTTCGTATTCTCTTATTAATCCGGTTCACGCACCTTTGAGGTGCAAAAGCCACAAGACGAACAATATCGATAATATACGTAATGGAGTTACATGAATCTGAACTAAGCACAATAATTGTCTCATGAGTGACTTTAACAAATGAATTGGGGATGATCTACTTGGTTTGATTAGTTAAGTATGACTTAATAGCAGACCGGTTAAAGCGAGCAATGATTTCATTGATTTAAAGTTACGGATAATCGTGGCTAGCAATTCTAAGTTATAAAAGGTATTGATGTTATAATAATAGTGTGGTTATAATACGGTGATTAAGTTGTAGCATGTTAAGCAAGTATTCGGATACTTGCCTCGGCGGTTCCGCAAACCGAAACACGGATGCGATGTCGGCAGAAACTGCGATATGGAAGCACGGGCCACGGATCGGGTCCCAACAGAGATCAACGGGATCACACGGACCAGGGGACTTCGCTGGAGCGTCGGGTTCGTCAGACGGCACGGTCGGGTTCCGGCAAAAAGTCAAAAGTAACGGAGTTAGCGACAAAACTACGCATTCACGATACGGACCAGCGGGGGGTGTTGTACCAAAAATGAAGGAGAAGGAAACTTACAGGGAAGAAACAGGGTGCAAACACGGTGGCTCGACGGCACTGGATCGCCGGCAAAACGACGGCGGCGGCTGCAGCAAGGGGAAAGGCCTCGGGTGTGCAGGGTAGTGTGCTGCGGCGAGTTGGAGAGGAGTGTGGTCGGCTAGGGTGGTCGAGGGGGAAAGGAGGTGGCGCGGGAGACGTCGACGAGGGTCGTCGGCGCGATTTCGGGCGACCTGGAGATGGTGCAGGTGTTGGGCTCGGGTCTGAAGGTGGTCCGGCGAGGAGAGGAGGAGGTGATGTCGAGGTCTCGACGAGGAGGGTGAGAGGGAGTCGTGGGGTCGTCGACGACGATGGGTGGCGTCGACGGCGAGGTTTGCTCGGGTGGAGGCGAGGTCGGGAATGGGTTGCAGGCGGGAAGGAGCGGGAGCACGGGGAAAAGAGGGTAGGTGGGTATGGTGGAGGTCGTAGTGGTGAGGGCGGCGACGGCGAGGTCGCGAGGGAGTCGGCGACGGGATCGCGAGGGCTAGGGTTAGGGTTCGCGTCGAGTTCTCGTGAAGAAAGGGAATGGTGAGGGAGGCGGCTGCATGCGTGGGTTAAGTATGTGGGAAGAGAGAGAGAGAGTTGTTGAGAGAAGGAGAGAGAAATTTGTGAGGAGAGAGATAGAGAGAGAGATTGGAGAGAGAGAGAAACAGCTGAAGGAGGGGGCCCACGAGAGAAAAGATCTGGCTCGTGATTGGCCACGAGAGAGGTGAGGAAAGTATTTGAGTGAGGATTTTAAGGGATACTGTGAAACGAAATATATATTCGTATAATTAGTTTAAATATAATAAATTGAAACGGGCCCCTTTTTGGCGCGAAATGAAACATTTCCAAATCGCGCCCGGGTTGCGCCCAAATGTTCCAAATTCAAATTATATGATTTTAAGCGGGTTCCAAATTTTGGAAAGAGGTGTTTAATGATTAAAATGCATGCCCCCAAGTCGGACACTTGCACGCGCGCGTAGTCGCCCAAACTTGCCTGTTCAGCCAAATGGAACGGAATCTCGACACGCGGACGCTACCACGCGACTAGTGGCGACGAGTAGGCTAACATGGACATCTTAAATTTCAATTTAGGAGTTAAAATTTGTTATGTGCCAAAATGACTTAACCGGGTAAAATTTAGCAATAAACACCAGAAAATCAGGAAAATTGGAAATGAGCAAACCACAACCCTCAACTAGTAATATACCTAGCATTATTGGGCTCGGGTGTTACATCATACCCAACTACAAAAGAATTTCGTCCTCGAAATTCCAAGAATACAAGATAACTAACTACTGGAAAAGACGAGGGAATTTCTGCCGGATCTCGTCTTCTCGCTCCCAAGTAGATTCTCCATGCGATCGGTTACCCCAAGGAACTAGCACAAGAGGGATAACCTTGTTCTTAAGAACCTTTTCTCTTCGATCCTTGATTTCAACTGGTCGCTCCTCAAAAGTCAGGTCCTCCCGAACGGTCAACTCCGAATGATCCAAGACATGAGTCTCATCACGAACATACCTCCGTAGTTGAGACACATGAAACACATCGTGAACTCCTGCTAATGACGATGGTAACGCCAACCGGTACGATACCTCTCCAACACGCTCCAATATCTCGAAGGGTCCAACGAATCGGGGACTAAGCTTTCCCGACTTCCAAAGCGAATCACCCCTCTAGTCGGTGATATCTTCAGGAATACCAAATCGCCCACGGCGAACTCTAGAGGTCTTCTTGACGTGTCGGCCCAACTCTTCTGTCTGTCTTGAGCTGCCTTCATATGCTTCCTGATTGTATTCACCTTCTCGACTGTCTGTACCACCAAATCTGGTCCCAATAACCTTCGTTCACCAACATCATCCCAACAAACAGGTGAACGGCACTTACGACCATACAACGCCTCAAACGGAGCCATCTGAATTGTCGCTTGGAAGCTATTGTTGTACGACAACTCCACCAGGTGTAGATGATCCTCCCAAGAACCTTTGAAGTCTACCATGCAAGCCCTCAACATATCTTCAAGGGTCTGGATCGTTCTCTCTGATTGTCCATCAGTCTGGGGATGATAAGCTGTGCTAAACTTCAATCTAGTCCCCAAACTTTCTTGTAAACTCCTCCAAAAGTGTGACAAGAACCGAGTGTCCTGATCGGACACGATGCTTACCGGTACTCCATGCAATCTGACAATCTCCTGCATGTACCGCTCTGCCAAAGTCTCTGTCGATTGACCAACCCGAAACGGAATAAAGTGAGCTGCCTTGGTCAACCGATCGACAATCACCCATACTGCATTGTTACCCTTTGGACTCCGCGGTAAAGCCGTCACGAAATCCATGGTTATATGTTCCCACTTCCATTGAGGAATCGGAAGTGGCTGCAACAAACCAGCAACCCTTTGATGTTCAGCCTTGACTTGCTGACACACTAAGCACTTAGCCACGAAGCGAGCGATTTCCCGTTTCATACCTTCCCACCAGAAATGCTGTCGAATATCTCGGTACATCTTTGTCCCTCCTGGATGTACAGAGTAAGTTGAACTGTGTGCCTCCTTCATAAGCTCTTCACGCACATCTCCTTTTGGCACACACACACGGCTACCATATCTCAACGAACCATCTTCATGGATCAGTAGATCGGTTCGTAGTCCGGCTCCAACCTGCTCTCGAAACTTTTGCAGTCTAGGATCCTGCGATTGCGCCGCTTTAATCTTCTCAACTAAGGACGATCGTACTTGCAACTGCATCAACTGTCCCGTAGCACGCGGTAGCACAACCTCCAAGTCAAATCTCCGAAAATCCGCAATGATCTCCCTTTGTGCGGTCAAAACCTGAATTGCTGGTAACCGACTCAGTGCATCTGGCACGACATTAACTTTTCCCAGATGATACTTAAGATCAAGGTCGTAGTCGGCCATCAGCTCCAACCATCTGCGTTGCCTCATGTTCAACTCCTTCTGAGTGAACACATATTTCAAACTCTTGCGATCCGTAAAGACTTCAACTCTCTCGCCCAGAAGGTAGTGTCTCCAAATCTTCAGGGCGAAGATCACGGCTGCAAGCTCCAAGTCGTGAGTCGGATAGTTCTGCTCATGTGTCTTCAGCTGTCTCGATGCGTAAGCGACGACTTTCCCATTCTGCATCAAAACACATCCCAATCCTTTTCCAGATGCGTCGCTGTGAATCACCAGTCCTCCTGAATCATCCGGTACGGTTAGGATAGGGGCGGTTATCAACTTCTGCTTCAACGTCTCGAAGGCCAAAGCACATCCATCTGTCCAAACAAACGGTAACTCCTTACGCGTAAGCTTGGTTAACGGCTCAGCTAAACGAGCGAAGTTCTCCACAAATCTTCTGTAGTATCCGGCGAGTCCAAGAAAACTCCTTATCTCTGCAACACTCCTTGGAACCGGCCAATCCCGAACTGCTGCTATCTTCTCGGGATCAACGGCGATTCCATCGCCTGACACAACATGCCCCAGAAACCTCACTTCTTCCAACCAGAATTCGCACTTACTCACTTTCGCAAATAACTTCTCTTGTCTCAGCGTCGGCAGTGCGATCCTTCTTCTTCACTAAGAGAACTGGAGTTCCCCCACGGTGAGTTGCTGCTTCGAATCCATCCCTTCTCGAGTAATTCACTCACTTGTTTCTTAACTCCCTCCAACATTACTGGTGCCATTGGATAGTCAGTTTTTGATACTGGCGTTGCACCAGGAGTAAGGTCAAACGCGAACTCCACATCTCGCTTCGGTGGTAAGCCCGAAATGTCTTCAAACACATCCATAATGTCGCGGACGACTGCCGGCTCTTCATCACTCTCCACTACCATAGCCGCAAGAACACTGTTCGTCGGCCTAGCCCTAAACTCGACTGGCCCGACAGAATCTCTTTCTCCAATGAAAGTAAACTTAGGATGTCCGGGAATCTGGAATTACCTTCCTTGCCCTACAGCCAATGTGGGCGTGGAAAGTGCCAGGAAAATCCATCCCCAAGACAACCTCATAACTGCTCGTATCTATCACCAAGAAGTCTGCAAAAAGCTCCCGTCCGCAAACAACAACTGTACGATCTCTACTATCCTTACTAGCTATAATTTTCCCATTCCCAGTGTGTATGTCCCATAAACTAGACAGGGTCGTGCAGTTGATCGAGTGTGTAGTTATAAAATTTGATGACATAAAACAGTGGGATGCTCCGAAATTAAGTAATGCCAAAGCGGGAAAACCATGAACGAGTAAATTACCTGAAACCACTTCTCCCGATGCCTTAGCTTCTTCAGCTGTCAACGTGAACGCTCGAGCCTGCTGTGGTCCTTGAGCAGGCGGTTCCTGTCCTTGGAAAGGTCCTTGCGGAGGCTTCTGTGTATCATCCTTTGTGCGAGGCTTCGACGGACAAGCATCAACGGTGTGATCTGCCGCTCCACATCTAAAACAGAGTCCCAGTCTCATACGACACTCCCTTCGCACATGTCCGGGTTTATGGCAGTGGCTACAGATCACGCTCCCCCTTCGATCACCCACAATCATTTTCTTCATCGGTGCTACGCTGCGCCTGTTCACTGGAATACTTCTACGTACGGACGTGGGGTCCAGTGCAAATGCTGGTTCCAGCTCGAGTTGTTCCTTCAGTTTCTCCAACAATCCCCTTATTACTCTTTGCCTGGCGGCTAAGACCGCATGCCCTGGGTCCATCTCCAAATTCTGATCGGCCATATCCCTGAAATCAAAGTACCCACATTAGCATGATGATAGTTTTCGAGTATAGATCAAGGCTAGAACTCCAAGATACTTAAATAGAGTGCTGCATTGTAGCTATGCCGCGGTATCATAGCCGCAATTACTTAACTCCACCCAAGTCGCCTAAGTCCTAGAGATAACAAGAAGTTAGGCTTTCAAGTTTGACAATGCAAAGTAAGTTTGCATGTCGACATGATCTGGAAGAATGATTCAAGGACGGTAAAACGGTCAAGGTGGCAGGACATGTTTCCTAATCACGGGTATTCTGATTCGTGTATCGGGTGCGATACCCAACTACAAGAATCAACCCAATTAACCTATGGCTCTGATACCATAAAACCATGTCACGACCCGCTTCCCAGAGTACACAAGATTTGGGCACGTGACATAGCCAACCATGCTACCTGTGGGTAGGAAGTATCCACCCACAGTCACATTACGGTTGTAAAGATATCAAGAACAGTAAAATAAACTAAACTAATACATGTCCAAATCCATAATAACAAGAATCAATAAACAATAAGTGCGGAAGCTAACGATCCAATACAATGAATAAACAGTATGTCCCATAATGCGGGCTCACATCTGGAAATGAAATGACGTAAATAAACTAAACTCTAAAGGACTCACAGTTCAGCCGGCTGGCTGAAGTACTCCTGCTCGGTCGGCGGCAAAGGTACGGAATCTGGGCCATGCAAAACCCAGACGTCATCGCGTCATGATATCAAGTATGTAGCATAAACATGGTAAATAACAGTGCAAGCATGAACATGAATAAGCAGTAATAAGAAGTAATAAACAGGGTAACGTGCAGTAGTGACTAAACTGTCCTATCAGGTTTTCTACTCTATAGTCTTTGAAACCAATTGATGAATCGTCGATGTAACTCAAGAGTATCCCGTGCGTGCCCGGGACCACGGTCATGATTCTCGGGGCTGAATCCGAGACGTGCCGCTAAGCAGTAAAAGGTAGTAGGATAGATGAGTGATGTCAGCATCAACACTCCGGAGCTGGCCAAGCCCGTAAGACTGATCAGAACAATGTATCGAACTGTTGAGTTACAAGTCGGTTTCACCTTTGATTTCCCCATACCCCCAAACTATGTATGTCAGTCAGGTATTCAATAGTCAAGGACTAATGCCAACACAAGTCAAGTAAAGGTAGGTCTGTCTGGATCGACAGCAGGAATGGTTAGGTCTGTCGGCATTAGGCACGAGATCAGGAACAAGTAATGTCATGGTACAACGGGATGAGTCGGTAAGCATGTATATGTCAGGTGTAGCAGGGTCAGGCCAATATGTCGTGCAATCGGTAAGTGCTCACAACAGCTACACAATCAATAATGAACAGTAGCGGGAAACAGTAAATAACAATATAAATCTAGGTAAACACAGTGATGTTTCGTATTCTCTTATTAATCCGGTTCACGCACCTTTGAGGTGCAAAAGCCACAAGACGAACAATATCGATAATATACGTAATGGAGTTACATGAATCTGAACTAAGCACAATAATTGTCTCATGAGTGACTTTAACAAATGAATTGGGGATGATCTACTTGGTTTGATTAGTTAAGTATGACTTAATAGCAGACCGGTTAAAGCGAGCAATGATTTCATTGATTTAAAGTTACGGATAATCGTGGCTAGCAATTCTAAGTTATAAAAGGTATTGATGTTATAATAGTAGTGTGGTTATAATACGGTGATTAAGTTGTAGCATGTTAAGCAAGTATTCGGATACTTGCCTCGGCGGTTCCGCAAACCGAAACACGGATGCGATGTCGGCAGAAACTGCGATATGGAAGCACGGGCCACGGATCGGGTCCCAACAGAGATCAACGGGATCACACGGACCAGGGGACTTCGCTGGAGCGTCGGGTTCGTCAGACGGCACGGTCGGGTTCCGGCAAAAGGTCAAAAGTAACGGAGTTAGCGACAAAACTACGCATTCACGATACGGACCAGCGGGGGGTGTTGTACCAAAAATGAAGGAGAAGGAAACTTACAGGGAAGAAACAGGGTGCAAACACGGTGGCTCGACGGCACTGGATCGCCGGCGAAACGACGGCGGCGGCTGCAGCAAGGGGAAAGGCCTCGGGTGTGCAGGGTAGTGTGCTGCGGCGAGTTGGAGAGGAGTGTGGTCGAGGGGGAAAGGAGGTGGCGCGGGAGACGTCGAAGAGGGTCGTCGGCGCGATTTCCGGCGACCTGGAGATGGTGCAGGTGTTGGGCTCGGGTCTGAAGGTGGTCCGGCGAGGAGAGGAGGGGGTGATGTCGAGGTCTCGACGAGGAGGGTGAGAGGGAGTCGTGGGGTCGTCGACGACGATGGGTGGCGTCGACGGCGAGGTTTGCGCGGGTGGAGGCGAGGTCGGGAATGGGTTGCAGGCGGGAAGGAGCGGGAGCACTGGGAAAAGAGGGTAGGTGGGTATGGTGGAGGTCGTGGTGGTGAGGGCGGCGACGACGAGGTCGCGAGGGAGTCGGCGACGGGATCGCGAGGGCTAGGGTTAGGGTTCGTGTCGAGTTCTCGTGAAGAAAGGGAATGGCGAGGGAGGCGGCTGCATGCGTGGGTTAAGTATGTGGGAAGAGAGAGAGAGAGTTGTTGAGAGAAGGAGAGAGAAATTTGTGAGGAGAGAGATAGAGAGAGAGATTGGAGAGAGAGAGAAACAGCTGAAGGAGGGGGCCCACGAGAGAAAAGATCTGGCTCGTGATTGGCCACGAGAGAGGTGAGGAAAGTATTTGAGTGAGGATTTTAAGGGATACTGTGAAACGAAATATATATTCGTATAATTAGTTTAAATATAATAAATTGAAACGGGCCCCTTTTTGGCGCGAAATGAAACATTTCCAAATCACGCCCGGGTTGCGCCCAAATGTTCCAAATTCAAATTATATGATTTTAAGCGGGTTCCAAATTTTGGAAAGAGGTGTTTAATGATTAAAATGCATGCCCCCAAGTCGGACACTTGCACGCGCGCGTAGTCGCCCAAACTTGCCTGTTCAGCCAAACGGAACGGAATCTCGACACGCGGACGCTACCACGCGACTAGTGGCGACGAGTAGGCTAACATGGACATCTTAAATTTCAATTTAGGAGTTAAAATTTGTTATGTGCCAAAATGACTTAACCGGGTAAAATTTAGCAATAAACACCAGAAAATCAGGAAAATTGGAAATGAGCAAACCACAACCCTCAACTAGTAATATACCTAGCATTATTGGGCTCGGGTGTTACAACATTAAATATTTAAGGGGGTCCAATTTCGAAATGAGACGGACTTCATGCACCAACGCATAGTGCCTGAGCATTGTTATCGCAAAGATTAACGCCAGGCAATGTTTTTCGATAGGGGAGTAGTTGCTTTCTGCCCCCAGTAGGACTCGACTTAAATAGTAGAGCGCTCTCTCCTTCCCTTGGTCGCTCTCTTGTGCCCATAATGCGCCTAAGGAACCTTCGAGGGCTGTTGTATAAAGAATAGGAGGTTTTCCCCCGACTGGGGCAGCTAACACCGGCGGGTTCTGCAGGTACTGCTTGATCTCGTCCAGTGCGCCTTGGCATTTGCGATCCCAGACGAACGGGATTCCCTTCTTCATCAGGTGACTGTAAGGGCGGCATTTGCCTGAAAGGTTGGCTATAAATCGCCGGATGTACGCGAGCTTCCCTTGGAGAGACTGCAATTGTTTGAGAGTCTTTGGCGGTGACATTTCCATGATCTCCTTGATCTTTGACGGATCTATCTCAATGCCCCGGTGCCGGACAATGAACCCTAGGAACTTGCCTGAGGATACCCCGAACGCGCATTTGAGGGGGTTCATCTTCAAGTTGTATTGCCGAAGGCGTTGAAATACGGTCTTCAGATGCTCGAGATGTTCCTTGTATGACTTGCTTTTCACGACGAGGTCGTCGATATAGCATTTGACGATTTCATGTATAAGGTCATCGAAGATCTTCGTCATGGCCCTTTGATAAGTAGAACCGGCATTCTTTAAACCGAAGGGCATCACTTTATAACAGAATATTCCCAGAGGAGTCCGAAAAGCGGTGTGCTTCTGGTCTTCGGGATGCATCTTTATCTGATTATACCCTGACGAGCCGTCCATGAAGGAGAAAACCTCATGAGTGGACGTATTGTCTATCATCAGTTCGGTGACCGGCACTGGGAAATCGTCCTTCGGGCAGGCTTTATTGAGATCCCGGATGTCCACGCATATGCACACTGTCCCATTTTTCTTCATTACCGGGATGATGTTGGCGATCCAGTCAAGATATTGAACTTCTTGGATAAACCCAGAGTCGATCAGCTTCTTGACTTCGGCGTTGATGCTCATCTCAAGCTCGAGCCGCATTCTTCTCGGCGCCTATTTGACTGGCTTGACGTCCGGGGATATTGCCAGTTTATGCACAGCAATTTCTGGATCTAGTCCTGGCATTTCAGAATAGTTCCATGCGAAACAATCTCTATGCTGCATAAGCACGTCTTTTAACGCAGCCACCCTTTCTTCGGATAGCAGCTCGCTGACGAATGTCGGTCATGGGTCGTTCGCCATCCCCAACTCAATCTTCTTGAGGTTATCTGCAGTAGTATGTATGCCATCTTCCAGCTCTCTCGGCGCTGGTGGAAATTCTGAGATTACCTCGTCATCCCAGTTTTCGAAGCACCAGGGAAAGTCATCCTTATTCTCGGGCTCTTCTTTTGATATCGTTATCATACGACAGGTACGAGCTCGTTTCCAAGACCGATGTGGATCTGGTTGTGCTCTTGTGGCTTTGGGTTCATGCTTCTGTGGCGGGGTTACCCTCCAGCTGTCAGATAGAGCGAACTTGCCTTGCCGGTACTGGTCTTCGACCCAGTTCTTGAAGCTGAAGCAGTCTTCGATAGGGTGTCCTATGGCTCGGTGATAAGAGCAATAGCCCGGATGAAAGACCTCATTAGCTTGCTCAGGGTGTTTAGACTTCGGAAGTGTAATCATTCGATGTTTTAAAGCGAGGTCAAGTATCTTCCGTGTCTTATCTTGAGGGAAAGAATACGCTCGACTCATCTTCTTCATAAGAGACAAATCCGGACCGCGCAATACTCAATCACATGACTTCTTGGTCCCGCTTTGTCGCTGTTGAACGCCTTTTCTGCTCTTTGACTTGTCTCTACCTTTGCATCGGGCCTCTTGCACAACAGATTGATAGGGAGGAGCGTTTTCATCTTTCGCAGCCTGTTGAAAAAGGCGTTGCGCCCTGGCTTTCTTGTAAATGGCCATTTCGCGATTATGATCGTCCCGAGCTTTTTGACCCGCTTTCCTGATAAGCTTGTCTATTCGTTCTTCAAATGATGGACTCGAGACTTCAATCGCGGGATCCAGTTTCGATGAGGGGTTGACATTTTCTGACAAGGCGTCCTCCTCTTCATCAAAGGTATATATGGCGTAGCTACAGTAGACCCGTTCCCGTTTTCCGGCTCTTACGTATCCAAGCCCCAGCGTCTCCATTCTCCCGTTGGGCAACTTGTGCTGAGTCCCAGGGACATCCCAAATCCTGTTATAGAATCGAGCTTGTCGGGTAGTCTGTTTTAAGGGTATCCCTTGGCGCTTCAATAGCCTTTTCAGTCCGTTCGTGTAATATCTGGGCAAACGAATGGGCTGAAACTTGTCAAGTGTAGAATCCACGCCGTGCCAGATCTCTTTCTCCACTCTTGTTTCCGAGGATCGATAGAATAGGATCGTCTTTTCGCCTTTGCGCTTGGGAGGGACGTAAAACGTCTGCAGGTCTTGCATGTTGTGAGCTTCAAGCGCGTCAAGATCTTTGTAGTGCTCCCGCAGAATCATGGTGATTTGCAAACTCTGATCATCACCAGAAAATTCTTGTATTGGTGGCCGACTGGAGAACACAACATTAACCTCATCTTCCGAGTCACTTCCGAAGATCAATATGGGGGCGGACGGTCCCGGGTTATTGCGTCGAGACGGCCCAGAGTAGACTATCTCTTCTTCTTCTTCGGCATCACTCCCGAAAACGGGAATGGTGACAGCGGCCTTGTTCTTCGGTTTGCGACACCTCTCTGTATCCTCGAAATCTGGAAAAAAGTACTTTGCATCTTCGTATTTGCGGACTTCGTTCACGGAGAATGGGTTTAGCTCACCTGTTATGGTATACTCGAGACCATCCTTGAAATACTTCATACACTGATGTTGCATAGAAGGGATGATGTTGTACTCGTGTAACCAAGGTCGGCCGAGCAGAGCATTGTAACATGTCTTAGCATCTATGACATGAAACTTAATGTCCGTGACAAGTAGCCCAAAGCGCAGCGTCAATATCACAGACCCAAGAGTTCTCGATGATTGGGAGTCGAACCCGGAGATGGTGATCTTGTCCCGAGAAAGGTTCTGGACGCTCATGCAAATCTCCTTTAACACCCGCACGTTGAGGAGATTAACGGAAGACCCATTGTCAACCAAGATTTTGCCTATCTTTATATCGTGGCAATATCCAGAGACGTATAGGGGACGGTTGTGGTTGCACGTCCCTAGGAGCAGGTCTTCGTCACCGAAAGTGATATGGGCCGCGTGCACTTCTTCCAGTTCGTCCTTCATCCTTTCTTCGGCGAGGAAGGCTTAGAATTGTTCGGGCTCTTGTAGCGCCTTGATTAATGAATCCCTCGCTTTCTTTGATAACAGGAGGGCGTCGAGAATGCTGAGCTGCGAGGGTAGCTTCCTCAGGTGCGCTAGGATGTTGTAGTCCACCCTACTCTTCTTGGGCGGGTTCTTGGTAGTCAGCTCTTTCATAACTTGGTCATCTAAGGTGGTATCCTCAGCGACCTTTTCCTTTCCCTTATCTTTTCTAGTTGCGGGTCCGAGATTCTTTTCCGGAAGCGTGCAACTGTGTAGCCGAATGTTTTCGCAGGCTTCTGGTTCTTCTTCTTTTTCTGAGGTGGACTCTTTAAAGAGGGGGCTAAGAGCCATTTCCTCGTCGGAATCGCTCCCGAATGTGAGCACTTGCGATCCCCCGGCGTTGACCGTGTAACAGTGACTGGTAGTTCTTTTGCATTCTT
Organism: Agapanthus africanus; assembly: GCA_030015575.1. NCBI lineage: Eukaryota > Viridiplantae > Streptophyta > Magnoliopsida > Asparagales > Amaryllidaceae > Agapanthus > Agapanthus africanus. Next base: position 4,713,454 of record JASDDO010000018.1, read on the forward strand.
CGGTCGTACTTCTCTTCTTCCGACGAGTTCTGCGTTTCATTCGCTTAAAATGTTGCCGATGGGCAACATATCCCCGCCACCATATCTTAAAAGTGTCACACTCCTCAGTGGGGTGTGAAATCTTCCGATGATATGAGCAGTAATTAGGGTGCCTCTCCGCCCCATCGAGCGTGTTTCCTTCCGAGGGTGGTAGTTTCATTCCCATTAACATGGCTTTGGCAAACCTTGTTAGTTATATGTATGCCCTAGAGGCCATTACTGTACATACGATGTATATTGTAGTGGATGCTAGGACATATATAGGGAGGACTTTCTTGCTCGACATGATAGTATGCTATCTGGTTGTACTTTATCTTAACATGTACTCTGATTGTCTCTATATTACATGTTGATAAAGCCCTTAGGATATGTACTCGACTACTGGGACTATGATGAGATCATACTAGTGGGGCCACGGTAGTCGACGAGTACATCCTATAACTGTTCCTAGTCGAGGGTGTATCGAGACAGGGCATCGATACACCAGAGTAGACTAGCGTATACGCATCTTGACCCATATGATGGGCGATGGATGATCTCATATCCATCGGTGTTTGACATCAAGGATGGTGTACGGGTGCTCAGTGGAGACTGGGTACACTGGACGGACTCGCCGAGAACTCCCAGATGGTATTATACCATACGTCAGATGGCAGTTCTCCGGTGACACTGGTACAGAGTAGTCTGTTGACCCGAGATCGTCATAGAGCCTTGTGTGATTCCCACTGTGCTTTGATTTCCATCATACCACGTCCAAGAGGGCGTGCAAAAAGGTGGCTTTTGGGTACAGTCCCGAATCACATGGAGGCAATGAGCGATAGGAGGGGATTCGTCTCTCCCGGTATAGGGAGTTGATATTGTGCTATGTTCGATTGGCTATAACCCGAAATCCCTGGCCAGGGTTGCTGAGATTTACTGGTAAGTGTTATCAGTAGTTTCTCGAACTGTTATAGACCTCATATCGACACGACTTATCGAGCTACTGGGGTCTGACGTTTACCACCCCTAGGCGAGATATGCGACATATCAGACGACGAGACCAGACTGTACGGGAGTGTTACTGTTTGGATTCACAGGAGAATGTACAGGCTTGCTTGTTGATCTTCTGAGTGCTCAATACCTGGGTAGCTGTTACGTTTAGCTGACCGCTTGCAGCTTGTGGGTATTTGATATGATCATCACCTACTGCCGGCGTATTGACGATTCTTTAGAGTCCTACACAGAGGTTTCTTGACTCAGGCAAAACGGAGTAGGAGCACATATGTGATATGTGCGGGACCGAGGATAATGCGATATGTGATACCGTATTATGTTCTCGCGATATTTGATATCAGCCGGGTCATCGGATCAAGTGTTGATTCGATGAATCAGTACGGATAAATATTAGTCGGTTATATGCGATATAGCCGGATTGTCGGATCAAGTGTTCATTCGATAATTTAATGTATAATAATATATATGATATATTAAATTACATTAACTAATATTTGCTCACTAAAAGATTCTTTTTCTCGCTCGGATAATACATTGATATATATGCGATATATGTTAATTGTATTATTTTATTTTGTTACGATAAATATTATATATGTGATATATAATATTGTAACATGATATGATAACTAATGCAACTTGTTTAGTGGAGTTTAAACATGATTAGGGTTTGGATTAGGGTTAAACTTTCTAGATGTTTCTAGAAGGTTTTCTTTTTGTTTTGGAAAAGATATTTTCAAGTGACTCATTCTTAACCTAACCCAAACGCTAACCTTGGTTAATTCTCTACAAAGGTTTAGTCAACCATGATTGCATTATTTGTCATATTAATCCTTTCATTATTCATCACAAAAGAAAATGGATCACTATTCTTCTTCTTCCTTCATTCTTTCATGAAAAAGCTTGCTAGATTTTTCAAAAGTGATGAATAAATATGAGAAAAAGATAAATAAAGAGAGCAAAAATCCTACTTCATCATCCTCATCTTCCCTTGCCATTTAGATGAGGGTGTTCACATCATTTCATGAGTGTTAGCTTGTGTTAACGGAACTTCAAGGTAGATCATCTTAGTATCGAAGATCGGAAGCAAAGGTTGCGTCTTTCTCTTCGTGGAACCTCTCGAGAGTCCGGAACCCGATGATCGCAGCGAAGGGACCACAACACGGAGCATATGAAGTGAAGGACCGGATCTACAAAGGTTGTAATCCCTCTCACTTAGTGTTAAAGTGTTTAGCATGCTAGTTTTCGCCTAATCTCTAGTTTAAAGATCCGTATTCGGGTTGTTCGGCACGGCTAAATTTTTAATCGGGCATGGTTGATGCCTCGTAGACCCTTGTGCGCGTGCCTAGCAACCGTACAAACCTTTTCCTCGTCTTGAATACGTTTTTATCCGTGTCGGGTGCCTTTCGATCTGGCGGGAGTACCTCAACTCTTTCGTTTAATCGCCTGTGTTTGTCTCCATCCGATGCGGCCATCCCACGCTCCTGGTCGACTTTACTTTTCAAACGAATCTCGTCTAGAAAGGCGTCGATCATTTTGTCTGTTGGCCACACAAGCTCCGGTTCAGGCTCCGTCCCTAGTTTCTTAGTGCCAGGAGTTTTTTCATCATCGGTAAACGAGTGGGAGATCACATTACAACTTGCCACGTATCCCTCGGATTCATCCGACGAACTCTCCCCCTCATCTTCCTCTTGAAAGATGTGGTTGAGGAACTCTTGGAGTGTGATGGGAGTCCGCGCTTTCTGGTTATATTCCTCCAGCGCGTCAATCTGCTTCTGCAAGTCCGTACCCTTGTCACCAGGCTTCACGGGCTTCTTAGATTTCTTCTTCTTTTTCTTTGAAGATTTCGACGGTTGGTTGCGAGTGCTCGGGTTATCACTACTGATCCTCGGAGTTGGGCGCGGCTTCAGCATCCCTTCAATAACCTGGGGTTCCAGCGGGTTCTTCCACCTGACTGCCGGGCATGTCTGGAGCTCGTTCAGCATTCTTTTAGTTTTTGCTGAAAGCACGATTTCCCATTAGGCTTCTTCAATGAAAGAACAAGTTGCCCCCGGTGTGTCCGTCTTCTTAGCAGTGTGAAATTGTGGCGGGTTCACCTTCCACTTCTCGGACAGCGCAAACTTTCCCAGTAGGTATTGATCTTCAATCCATCCATTGAAGACGATGCAATCCTCAATCGGATGGCTTACCGTTTGATGGTAAGGGCAGTAGTTGGGGTTGTTCACCTCACCGGGTTGCGGCGGTCGCCTTGGGTTTGGCAAGTTGATAAGCCAGTTGCGTATTGCCGGCTCAAATAGCCTCTTCGTCTTGTCCCGTGGGAATGAGTAGGGGCGCTTCATCTTCTCATTGTAATACTGCCGTATTTCTTCCAGTTGATCCACCAGCTTTGGGGTACTGGGTTGCTGCTGAGCGTTCGCAACGAAAGTTGCATTCCCATTACCCTTGTCGTTCCGAGGTTCCGGTTTCGGGGGAGACGGTCTGTGACCCATCTGGTCCATCTGGGCCAGCTTGTCGATCAAAGCTTGGAATGTAGTTGTTTTCTGATTTAAAATCAGGAAAGCCTACGGAAGAGCCTTCAGAAAAGGGTCACGTGCTCACACGTGACCAGCAGTCACGTGTTGAAACGTGACATCTAAATGTATCGGCAAGGCAGATTCAGTTTCCCGACTACATCAAAGAAAAGGGCTTCAGAAAGGGTCACATGCTCCCACGTGACCAGGGTCACGTGTCGGCACGTGACATTTAAAAGCAACGGCAAAGGCACAACAGTTCTCTGATTAAATCAAGAAAAAGGTTCCGGACGAGGGTCACGTGCTCACACGTGACCAGTTGTCACGTGGTGGCACGTGACGGCTAAGCAGCGGCCCGAAGGCAGAGCGCAAAAAGAAGAAGAGGGCTCGTTCCAAGGGGGTCATGTACCCACACGTGACCAAGGGTCACGTGGCCACACGTGACCAGCTTTCAAAGCCTATCAGTTAACAGAATTAAATTATGAGAAAAGACCACTCAAATCTTTCCAAAGCAACCGATTGAATTAAAAATTTAAAGGGTGATTAAATATCATCTATTTGTGGAAAAAGCCTGAACTTGGAAAGATTTCCCCTTAAAATCTAACCGAAATAACAAAGGAGAATCTCTGGATTTAAAATCCAATGGTGAATAAAATTCACCTAATAATCCGAAGGTCCAAAACGAATGGTGAATACAAATCAAATCTCTCAATGAAAGATTCATCAAAAACTAATTGATTCGGCTGCTTCTCCTATAAATAGGAGCTAAGAGACACACAGAGAGAGAGATAGGCAGAAAGGAATCGATACATAAAAAAAGAGGAGAGCCTTGATACTTTGGAGGAATTTGGATCTTCTGCAAAAGAAAACCCAAGGTAAGAAAGGGAAGGCTTTTTGAAAGGAAAAGAGAATTTAATTCTCAACAGAGTTTAACTCTGATATAAAACAGAAGAACATAGTTCTCTCTTGGGTGAAAGATCTGTAAAGTGCACATCTCCCCTTGAATTGAGAATTTAATTCTCATAGGGTTGAGATCCTGCCATGCAGATCCAAAGCACAGAGAGGGAATAGAAACTTGAGAATTTAATTCTCACAGAACTATAGGAACTTGATTCCTTTAAAATAAAATTAGGGTTTAACCCTATGTTATGGGAATTCAATTCCTTCAGAATGAACAGAATCAGGGTTTAACCCTAGTTAAGAACTTAGTTCTTTTAAAATATCAGGAATTTAATTCCCTTAAGAAAGGAGAAATTAGGATTTCACCCTATGACAGAATCTCATTCCTCAGAATAATTCTCTAAAAAGAGAGTGGGAATTTTATTCCTTAAAGCTTTTATTAGGGTTTAACCCTATGATAGAATTTAGTTCTTCACATATATGAGGAATTTAATTCCTACAGAAAATTCAGAGTTCAACTCTATCTCAGAATATAAAAGGAAATAGGAATTTAATTCCTCTAAAATTATTGTCAGGGTTCAACCCTACGAAGAATTTAATTCTTGAAAGGGATTAACAGATCTTCTAAAAAAACATACATAGAGGCAGGGTCACGTGCCACCACGTGACCCCCGAAAAGATCCACAGAAAAGGCCCTTTTGAGGCAGTGCCTCACGTGACCCACGTGACCCTTGGCAGAGGCTTTAACATACAAGTATTTAAATGCTCGTCACGTGATGGCACGTGATACTCCAAAAGATGTGATATTCTCAGCAGAACAAATGAAGGGAGGGCGCCCTCACGTGTTACCACGTGACCCCTCTCGCCTTAGTGTTTAACACTAAATTGGAACCCCTGAATCCAGTGTTAAAACACTATTTGGCCTTTGTGTTCAACACTAATCAAAGAACTTTATTTGCAGTGTTTAACACTGAATTTCTTAGTGTTTAACACTAATTTGAAGCCTCTGCTGCTAGTGTTTGACACCGATTTGCTCTAGTGTTTAACACTAATTTGGACCCCATGTTGCTGGTGTTTAACACCAACTGTCTTTTAGTGTTAAAACAATAACTTGATCCCAGTGTTCAACATTGTTGAATTATCGTTAGCCCAATTGGCTAAATGGCCTGAGGCAAAGTCTCTTCTTCAATGGACCAACAGGAAGCCAATATTCCAAACATGATTGGACTTAGCCCAAGATGGCCATGAGTCCTCAATTCAGACTTAACTGGGCTAATGGGCTCATAACATAATTAATTGGTCTTGACCCCAAATTGGGCCGAAGACTATTTAATCCACCCCGGTTCAAGGGTACATCTCTTCACTCCTTTGATACTTGGCGTTGTAATTCCTCAACGTCTTCAAAGAGGTGACGGATCCCGATGACCACACATTGATACGGACTGTGGGGTCCTTAAACTCGTGGACTATGAGGTCCTTAACCTTGACCGAGATGTCTTAAAACTAACAACGGACTGTGGGGTCCTTAAACTCATGGACTATGAGGTCCTTAACCTTGACCGAGATGTCTTAAAACTAACAACGGACTGTGGGGTCCTTAAACTCATGGACTATAAGGTCCTTAACCTTGACCGAGATGTCTTAAAACTAACAACGGACTGTGGGGTCCTTAAACTCATGGACTATGAGGTCCTTAACCTTGACCGAGATGTCTTAAAACTAACAACGGACTGTGGGATCCTTAAACTCATGGACTATGAGGTCCTTAACCTTGACCGAGATGTCTTAAAACTAACAACGGACTGTGGGGCCCTTAAACCCATGGACTATGGCGTCCTTAACCTTGACCGGGATGCCTTAAAACTAACTACGGACTGTGGAGTCCTCAAACCCACGGACTATGAGGTCCTTAACCTTGACCGCAACGTCTTAAAACTAACATCAGACCGCGATGTCCTTAAACTACCCATGGACCGCAATGTCCTTAAACTACCCATGGACCGCAATGTCCTTAAACTACCTACCGACCGCAACGTCATTAAACTAAGCAACAGAGCCCCCCCTTTATTGCTCTCTTGCTGGATCTAAACGATCCCGTTAAGTTGATCTTAGTCTAAAAACTAGACTAACGTATCCTTAACAAACGTTTAAGTCGATCTTAGGCTCAAATGAGACTAACGTATCCTTAAACCCAAACCCCCAAACCAAATCTAAGATAATAAGGATTTGGACTGGTCCACGCCCTACGGGCGACGACATAACTCAGTCTCCGTATACAATCCACGGGCAACAAAACACAAAACAAACACACACGACACGAAGTGACCATCTGGAGAAGGAGAAAGTTGTTACCGCAATGCGGTAGCGTAATTAACTGCAGGGGCTTGCGCCTGCAGGGAAGAGCGTCCCCACAATCAAAACCCCCTCAAGCGAGGGGGAATCTGACGAAGTTTGCTACATCGGACGCATCCGTTCAAACCTTCGATACATGGTGCCATAAATCAACTTGGCATCTTCGGAGAGGTGGACGGATAGCACCAATTAGCATCTGCCCCGAATTTCAGGCAAGACGCCCAGTCGCGCCGTCCTTCGGAGGGGAACAGATTCTGGCACACCCGGTGGGACCTTTTCCTCTTTCCACTCCACACTTCGTGTGTCGTGATTCGCGAACCAATCGCAGTTCGCTAATGGTTGCCCTTGGGTTTCAAGATACTAAGACTTGGCGTCTTGCTTATTGCAGAAAGCAAAGAATCGATGGCTTCTACTTCTGCGAAATGCTCCAACTGAAAGGTTCCTAGGCACCCTAAGGAGGTCTCACGAGGCATCAACCATGCCAATTTCTAAAAATACGGTGCCGAGAAACCCTAGACTACGGATCGTTGGCTAGAATTCTAGGCGAAAAGGAACTAGTTAACAATTTAACTAAGAGTTAAACGGAAATACAACCTTTGTAGATCCGGTGCTCCACCTCCATAGCTCCGTGATGATGTCTCCTCGCTGTCCAAAATGGATCCCGGGATCTAGCGTCGGCTTCATCGGAGAATGGACGGGCTAGGTCATCGACTACGTGCCGAAGATGATCTACGTCGAAGCATCACTAGATCAAGCTCCCACTTCACCAAGTGATGAAACTTGTGAAGAAAACACACTCTACTACTTGGCAAGAGATAGAGGATGAAGAAATAGGAAGTGGGTAGACTTTAGAATTGGATCCCTCACTCATTTTCATCAATCACCATTGATGAAGAAAGGTTTTCTTCAAGTGAAGAAGAAGAAGATGGAAAAGAATATGATAAGTGTTAATAAAAATAGAAAAGAAAATCAATACTTATCATATTCATACCATGGTTATGTGTAGAGACTAAACTAGGGTTAGTGAGAATGGTTAGGGTTAAGCATGAGACATAATGGTCACAAAGTCAAAGCTTCATGAAGCTTCAATATCAAACAAAGAAAGCCACCATTTCTTTTCTCTTTATGCAAATTTATTTTCCAAAAAGAAATAGATAAATAAATAAGGGAATAAAACAAAACCCTAACCATTATCATGTAACCATGGTTTGATCTTTACACTAAAACCCTAGCATAACATGTATCATCAAACATGATACAATCAAGTGCACAAAAGTATATCACATATACAATGTGCACATCCGAGTGAGAATATCCATTTAAAGTGAACCAATACTAGTTAATATAAATTAATATATCATATATATAATTATACATTAAATCATTAAATCAACACTTGATTTAACGATCCGGTCATGTCGAACATAACCGACTAGTATTCAATGTATCGACTTATCGAATCAACGCTTGAATCGATAACTAGGTTATATAGCATACAACCATTCGATACATTCATCGCGAGAATAGAATATGGTATCACATACACGCATTATTCTCGGTCCCGCACATATCTCATATGCACTCCTATTTCGTTTCGCTTGAGCCAGGAAACCTCTGTGTAGGACTCTAAAGACTCGTTAATACGCCGGCAGCAGATGATGATCATATCAAACACCCACAAGCCGCAAGCGGTCTGCTAAACGTAACGGCCACCCGGGTATTGAGCGATCAGAAGATCGACGAGCAAGCCCGCTCACACTCCAGTGAATCCAACCAGTAACACTACCATACAGTTCGGTCTGATCGTCTGATATGTCGCATATCTTGCCTAGGGGTGGTAAACGTCAGACCCCAATAGCTCGATAAGTCGTGTCGATATGAGGTCTATAACAATTCGAGAAACTACTGGTAATACTTACCAGTAAATCTCAGCAACCCTGGCCAGGGATTTCCTGTTATAGCCAATCGAACACAGCGCAACATCAACCCCCTATACCGGGAGAGACGAATCCCCTCCTATCGCTCATTGCCTCCATGTGACTCGGGAATGTACCCAAAAACCACCGTTTTGCATGCCCTCTTAGACGTGGTAAGGTGGAAATCAAAGCACAGTGGGAACCACACAAGACTCTATGACGATCTCGGGTCAACAGACTACTCTGTACCAGTGTCACCAGAGAACTGCCATCTGACGTAAGGTATAATACCATCTGGGAGTTCTCGGCGAGTCCGTCCAGTGTACCCAGTCTCTACTGATCACCCGTATATCATCTCCGATGTCAAACACCAATGGATATGGGATCATCCATCGCCCATCTGTATGGGTCGAGAAGGTATACGCTAGTCTACTCTGGTGTATCGATGCCCCGTCTCGATACACCCTCGACTAGGGACCTTGAAGGATGTACTTATGGACTACCATGTCCCCACTAGTATGATCCGCATCATAGTCCAGGTAGTCAAGTACACATCCTAAGGGCTTTACCAACATGTAACAAAGAGACAATCAGTATACACGTTAAGGTAAAGATCAACCAGATAGCATACTATCATGTCTAGCAAGAAAGTCCTACCTATATATGTCCAAGCATCCACTACAATATACATCCAATGTACAGTAATGGCCTCTAGGGCATACATATAACTAACAATCTCCCACTTGCACTAGGGCCATCTGATAGCAGTGGTTGTAGTATCTCATACTCAACCATCCCATAAAAATCTCTCTCTGGGAATAGGCCTTCGTGAGTGGATCCCCCGTGTTGTCCTCTTAGTCTACTCTCCTAACCTTGATCCCTTAGAGATCAATCATCTCCATGATCAGGTGATACTGCCTTAGAATATGTCTGGATCACTGATGGGACCTGCGTTCCTTGGCATAAGCCACAACTCCATTGTCACACAATGGGAGGAATATAGTTCATCTCATGAACCAATATACACCCAAACAGTCTCTTTGGTAGCATCTTAAGTAGCGATGTATCCTTCCTTTATCGTCTAGTATGTCACGGTATCTAGCTTGGAACTCTTCCAACATACCGTTCCTCGATTGAGGGTAAAGACAATGCCTGTGACTGACACTCAGTCGTCTTTATCACCCTGGAACCCTTCCAGTGATTCTCCCCAGGATCGATTGATACCATTTCACTACAAGTAGTGAGTATCATAATATCCAATTAGATCTATTTCATAGATCCAAAGCTTAGGATTTAGGAGGTATCACTTTGATCCTATACGGAGAATCTTTGTGATAATCGGAGATTGATCGAGCGTAGCATAGGAAACTCCTTCCCTATCAAGAGTATGTCATCCACGTACTCTACGGGGATCGTCACCATACTCCCTACTACCTTTTTGTTTATACAAGGTTCATCTACCATTTTGATGATGTCAAACTCTTTGACTAACACATTAAAACAGACGTTCCAACTCCGCGATACCTGCTTTATTCTATAAAGCATCTTGCACACGTTTCCACTGCTCCCACTGTCTACGAAGCCCTCTGGCTGTGTACTTATAGACGCACTCTTCTAAAATATCATTTAGAAAAGCAGTCATGACACCCAGCCACCAGATATCGTAGTCATGGTATGTAGCCGTGACAAGTAAGATCTGGATGGACTTAAGCATAGCTACTTGAAAAGGTTTCATCATTATCCACACCTGGTCAATGATGCAAACTTTTAACAAGTCTAGCTCTAAAAGTCTCAACTTTTTCATCTACACCAAGTAATATTCTCAAGATATACTTGCTCCTGATGGGGATTTAACCCTTCAGATATAGCAACTAAAGTCCATACTTTGTTGGTGTATAAGGATTCCATCTTAGATCGATAAGCATCCAGCCATTCTTACAGAGTCACGCTCCTGATGGCCAGCCCGAAACTAGTTGGGTCATCATCTCATGATGCAATCCTCGCTCCCACTGTCATAGAGAAACAGAAGTATCTCTCAGGTGGGTGAGGAACCCTACTAGATCGGCGGAGAGGCTGAGGTTCGTTGGTATCTACTAAATCCTTTGGTTGTACCAAATCATCTGCTGTATATTGTATAGCTGGAACCTTTCCAGTTCTACATAACAGACCCTGCCTCGAGCTTGTCCGGATTTTTCTTTCAGACATAGGCCGGTCAACCCCAAATCTTAACTAGCTTAAGAGATGGGTCTTCCCATTCCATATCACATATGAAGCGGTAGGCAACTGATTTGATTGGAACCCTATTCAATAGGTATGTAACTTCTCAAGTGCATAACCCCCTAAGGAAAAAGGTAACTCAGTAATACTCATCATAGAGCACACCATATCAAATAGGGTGTATCTGCTCCGCCTCGACATACCATCGTGCAATGGTGTATACGGAGGAGTAATGCTGAGAGAGAATCTCATTCTCCTTTAGAATAGTCCAAGAATTCCATGCTCAAGTATTCTCCTCCTTGATCTCATCAAAGGACATAATACTTATACCCGTATTGTGGTTCTCTGCTTCTAACTTATATTCTGTGAATATCTTAAAAGGTTCGGACTTGTGTTTCAACAGGAACATAGGTCTGAATCTCGAAAGATCATCAGAGAATGTAATGAAGTATAAAGAACCGGTCTTGGTATGTGTAGACAGGGGACTTACATACATCAACATGTATCATCCCAAGAGTTTATTAACTCTTTCTCTGTTTCCAGTAAACGGAGCTATGGTCATCTTATCTTTGTGACATGACTGGCGAGTTTCACAAGATGTAAATTCAAACTAATTTAAATATGCATCTTTATGTAACTCTAGCTAGTCGGGTCACATTGATCTGACCTGGTCTACAATACCTCAAGAAGGATTCGTTCATTTTTGAACTCTTCCTCTTGTGTGTGTTCTGTATACTAAGAACTGTAGTTTGATTTAGAACATCAATGCTTTTAGATAACGTGCCTGAACCGATCAACTTTTGATATAGGAAATGTTCAAAACATTATCTAACAATACAAAATTTTATCATTTCTTTACTAATAAAGAGACTGATATGATTTTGTATATCAGGTTCGGTATCTAATAACATTCGTTCAGAATCAATGTATTGGTAATACAGGGTGACAGTGACCGACAGACTTGGCTGCAACACTTGCCCCGTTTTCTGCCTCATGAAACTTATCACCCGTTCTCAGTTTTTCTACCTTTTTGTAGCCCTATGTAACAGATTACATATCTGGGATCCTGATCCGGTATCATATACCTAGGATGCGGAGGATACTGAGAAGCAGTTCTTTGTAATGAACACACCCGAAGATGATGCATCAACACGCACTCTCTTCGTTTGGGCGGCACGGGAATTATGGTAATCCCCAATTTCCTGCTCTGTCTTATAACTATTATAAGTTGGAGCGGGACCAACGTTCCCCAGCTCAGTATAACAAGCGGGTTCGGTCAATAATCCGTATTTTTATCTTGATTAAGGCGTGATATGGGCGCTACCTGGAGAGAGAGAGAAGAAAACACTCAGCGTGCGCTCTTGCAAGAATAGATTGGTTATTATTTTATCTAATCAGGATGGCTCCCACTGCTTTTTATCAAATCTTCCTTCAAACCCTAAAAGGAAAGACTAGCCGGGATTAATTACACACTACAAGTTCGCCAATCTTTCAGCCAGGCCAGTGTCGGTACTTTGAGGGAGGTCCCCCGTGCTTTCACACGAACCTAATTAGTGTAAACCTCGTTTTCCCAGAGGCGTAACCTCGTTAACACCTTTCTAGATACCTGCTTGATCGGCTAATTGTAATGTGTAAAACTCTCCCAGGAGTAACTCTTACTCGCAGCGGGTATCGGGATCCAACTATCTCATAGAAGGTATGCAATCTCATTGCAAATTTCAACACTTGAAATTCCCGATAATATTTTGCCCCTAACCTCCTATGACCTTGACAAAGGCCAACAAACCATAGGATGCTAGTCAAGTTCAACCCGTCATTTCCTGATTGAATTAAACCTACCCGCACGGCCCTTGACAAAGGCCAACAAGGTCGCACGACTACCCTAACCCAATCTGCATCATATGCATAAGCAGATAAGCACCAGTTAGCTACCGCACACTGCGCCTTGACAAAGGCCAACAAACGCAGCACGAATACTAACTATTACTTATCTGAAATGACGGAGGGCTACGACAGGTTTTTCTGAAAACCTATTGCGTAATGAACTTGATATCGTTGTAGGATCGAATGAATTTTGAAATGGAGTGTTTTTTAGGCTTTTCTAGTTTTGCTAAAGGAGTCACTCCCGGTGAAGGGATCGTCGGTCCTTTCCTCGTCGAATGAGGTGCGGGATATATCATATATATCACTGTGCAAAGCAAAAACTCTTAAAAACAATCAAAAGACAAACCGAGGGGTGTAGCATCTGCCAGTTATTGCTAAAGGAGTCACTCCCGGTGAAGGGATCTCGGTCCTTTCCTCATCGAATAAGGTGCAGGATATATCGTATATACCGCTGTGCAAAGCAAGAACTGTAGCTACCTGTTTTATTTTGAAATTCAATTCTACAACATCTTAGGTTTCTTTTATTTCATTAATCACATTAATGAAGTCCCACCATTTATATACCTAAACATCACAGATAAATACGACGTACACTTATGCCATCCGCATTCGCCTCGATGTCCCCTCGTGCACCGTTAGGTTAGGTAACTAACGGCAGAGCGGGGCAGGGCTAGTGCGGGTGTAAAACATAAGTAACGCCTATATAATATATCATATATACTATATACTGTATCTATCACAGAATATCACATGATCACATCACAGATATCGCAGCAGAAGAATCATATGAAATATTGGATATACTAGGACGTCCGTGTTTTCAATACGAGCCAGTATAAAACACGGATTCCACGGTCGCGATGAATAGCTAAACCCACACCCCTAGACCCCTACGAGAGCGGCAAGCAACCCTACCAATTCTAGAGTTAGGAGACCCGGACTCGACTCCTCGAGTTGGTCTCCCACTGGACTCCAGAACCCGGTTACTTGTGCTCTCCTCCTTAGGTCTATCCTAGTGCGGAAAAGTAAATAATATACAAAGGGTGACATCTTCCGCTACCTGGAAGTGCCCCAATAAAAGAATATTACATACAAGTTTTTACATGAATGAAAATGAAAACACTCATCTCACATAAAAAAAACCCAGCTATTCAAACACGACGATCCAATATAACATATCCAGCAACACATAACATCACATGTCATAACGTAAGTAAATATGCGCATCCCAATTGTCGTTGACATATAGCAACGAAACCGGCGATATCACATATTACACTTACGGTCACAGAAAAGAAAGTGTAAAACTACAACAGTTGGAATCCGCAACCACCTCAGACATCGCATGCCCGACCAAATGAATTCCTTAGACATCGCATGCCTAACAATTATAAACCCCGCATTTTAGTCTCTATATCGAAAACTCTTTTCAATATCAAGTCGGGCAATTCAACAAGATTCCCGACATCCTGATCGAATGCTCGTCGCAAACTTCAGTAGACGGTCGCACCCCCGATACCGTCGACGAAGTGCACCAAGGCGGAACACCGCTACCGGGAGCACCCGAACGGATGCTTTCGGCGACGGGGTTCTCCTACAGTCACTTGGTCGGGGCTATGGAGTGAGGCTGTCTATTAAGTTTACCCGGCGAGTATCCGCGTACACTACGTGATTGCGACGGACTTTTGATCACATCAAAATTCCGTGGCAACCGATCAAGTGAGACTAAACTGCTATGTTTATAACATTCATTCAGTTATCTCATAACTTCTGGTGAATTCCAATTATTGTATCCCATTCCAGATAATTAGAAAATGCTAAACTTTCCGATCGAACATTCAAACACCCAAGTTTTCCCGATACAGATCAACACATGAAACAAGTCTAAAAACATTCAGTTCGTGCCTCAGTACCAACGGTCCAGCCGTAGAAGGGTCAAGCCAACGCCTCACATGTGGCACGCCGTACTGCCCCAAACCCGAAGGTTCAAAGGGTAGTTCAAGATGGTCACATAATCGAGTTAAGGTTTGTTGTCTTCTAGAGGGTCCATCGCGTTACTTGCACTACTTAGAACGTCTTTAAACTACGGAAAAATCCAACACTTGGAAATTTCCCGACAGGGGAAAAATTGGGTATTTATATCCGGTCGAACTTTTTAACATATCCAAAAATTATCCGGAAAGCCACACAGACAAAATTTGATAATCCGATCGAACTTCGAATCCCCAAAACAACCCAGAAAATTCAACTCTTGAATAATTATTAAAAATTCCCAGAAAATCCAACACCAGAAAAGAGGAATTACTGTGCAAACACGAATTGATGATGTCACCATATGGCCGCGGAACCGCCGCAGAAGCCAGGCTTCTGCCGCGGTTTCGCCGCACTTTGGTGGATTCATGGGTACGGGCTTCACAGTAATTCTTACAATTCTCTGTTGATTTTTCTGCATATTTTTAATGTGGAAAAAACCCAGATTTTAGAAAAAGTCCAGAGAGCATGTTTGGTTTAGGGTTTCGGGTTCGTTCGGGCTTCAATTTGCGTCTACGCATCGCCTAAGGCTCTAGCTAGGCTCTGATACCAGTGAAAGGTTCCTAGGCACCCTAAGGAGGTCTCACGAGGCATCAACCATGCCAATTTCTAAAAATACGGTGCCGAGAAACCCTAGACTACGGATCGTTGGCTAGAATTCTAGGCGAAAAGGAACTAGTTAACAATTTAACTATGAGTTAAACGGAAATACAACCTTTGTAGATCCGGTGCTCCACCTCCATAGCTCCGTGATGATGTCTCCTCGCTGTCCAAAATGGATCCCGGCTCTAGCGTCGGCTTCATCGGAGAATGGACGGGCTAAGTCATCGACTACGTGCCGAAGATGATCTACGTCGAGGCATCACTAGATCAAGCTCCCACTTCACCAAGTGATGAAACTTGTGAAGAAAACACACTCTACTACTTGGCAAGAGGTAGATGATGAAGAAATAGGAAGTGGGTAGACTTTAGAATTGGATCCCTCACTCATTTTCATCAATCACCATTGATGAAGAAAGGTTTTCTTCAAGTGAAGAAGAAGAAGAAGATGGAAAAGAATATGATAAGTGTTAATAAAAATAGAAAAGAAAATCAATACTTATCATATTCATACCATGGTTATGTGTAGAGAGTAAACTAGGGTTAGTGAGAATGGTTAGGGTTAAGCATGAGACAAAATGGTCACAAAGTCAAAGCTTCATGAAGCTTCAATATCAAACAAAGAAAGCCACCATTTTTTTTCTCTTTATGCAAATTTATTTTCCAAAAAGAAATAGATAAATAAATAAGGGAATAAAACAAAACCCTAACCATTATCATGTAACCATGGTTTGATCTTTACACTAAAACCCTAGCATAACATGTATCATCAAACATGATACAATCAAGTGCACAAAAGTATATCACATATACAATGTGCACATCCGAGTGAGAATATCCATTTAAAGTGAACCAATACTTGTTAATGTAAATTAATATATCATATATATAATTATACATTAAATCATTAAATCAACACTTGATTTAACGATCCGGTCATGTCGAACATAACCGACTAGTATTCAATGTATCGACTTATCGAATCAACGCTTGAATCGATAACTAGGTTATATAGCATACAACCATTCGATACATTCATCGCGAGAATGGAATACGGTATCACATACACGCATTATTCTCGGTCCCGCACATATCTCATATGCACTCCTATTTCGTTTCGCTTGAGCCAGGAAACCTCTGTGTAGGACTCTAAAGACTCGTCAATACGCCGGCAGCAGATGATGATCATATCAAACACCCACAAGCCGCAAGCGGTCTGCTAAACGTAACGGCCACCCGGGTATTGAGCGATCAGAAGATCGACGAGCAAGCCCGCTCACACTCCAGTGAATCCAACCAGTAACACTACCGTACAGTTCGGTCTGATCGTCTGATATGTCGCATATCTTGCCTAGGGGTGGTAAACGTCAGACCCCAATAGCTCGATAAGTCGTGTTGATATGAGGTCTATAACAATTCGAGAAACTACTGGTAACACTTACCAGTAAATCTCAGCAACCCTGGCCAGGGATTTCCTGTTATAGCCAATCGAACACAGCGCAACATCAACCCCCTATACCGGGAGAGACGAATCCCCTCCTATCGCTCATTGCCTCCATGTGACTCGGGACTGTATCCAAAAACCACCGTTTTGCACGCCCTCTTGGACGTGGTAAGGTGGAAATCAATGCACAGTGGGAACCACACAAGACTCTATGACGATCTCGGGTCAACAGACTACTCTGTACCAGTGTCACCAGAGAACTGCCATCTGACGTAAGGTATAATACCATCTGGGAGTTCTCGGCGAGTCCGTCCAGTATACCCAGTCTCTACTGAGCACCCGTATATCATCTCCGATGTCAAACACCAATGGATATGGGATCATCCATCGCCCATCTGTATGGGTCGAGAAGGTATACGCTAGTCTACTCTGGTGTATCGATGCCCCGTCTCGATACACCCTCGACTAGGGATCTTGAAGGATGTACTTATAGACTACCATGTCCCCACTAGTATGATCCGCATCATAGTCCAGGTAGTCAAGTACACATTCTAAGGGCTTTACCAACATGTAACAAAGAGACAATCAGTATACACGTTAAGGTAAAGATCAACCAGATAGCATACTATCATGTCGAGCAAGAAAGTCCTACCTATATATGTCCAAGCATCCACTACAATATACATCCAATGTACAGTAATGGCCTCTAGGGCATACATATAACTAACACCAACTGCTCGGACTGCAATTGCAACCAACGCTCTGCCTCGCCAGGAGGTATAGCCTACGGACCCCAAGCTGCTTCGTTGTTCACAATGCCCGTGGAACAGGTCACTCGAGCCACCACAGGATTGTTTTTTGGGACCATGCTCCCGCCGACAAGCTTCACCGCTCCGGTGCTGACAAAGGAAGCTCCCAAGAAGTCGGTCTTTGATCGTCTTACCCCTGCCGCGGCCCCTCTCAACGGGTCGCCCAACACCAGCGCCTCGGTCTTCTCTAGATTGGGCCAAGACTCCTGTGGACCCACAATGGGGCCTACAATCCCAAAGAAGGCTGCTTCTAAGAAAGTGACCGGTCCTGCTCCTGAAGTCGCCAAGGCGGCTTCCCCGGCCAAAAAGTCGGTCTTTACAAGATTGACGGCTCCAGCTCCCGCTCCTGCTACCCAAAGGACATCGGTCTTTGACAGGCTAACACCAGCAGCGACCCCCCACCTACACAGGGGGCAAGACGAAGCCATCCTCACCGCTGAACCAGCGCCGTCCGCTCGACACGCTCGACGTCGTCACTGGCGCCGAGTAAGGAAGGCTGGGGGCAACTCCCCCTCTGGGCTAACTCCACCAGCCCCAACGGTGGAAGTTAATGCTGTCGTTCCAACTAGGAACAGCTTCGAGATGCTAAATGAGGTGCAAAGGAATTCTCCTACTGCGGTGCTAATGAGGTCTCCTCCTCCACTAAAAAAGGTTGCGGAAATAAAGCCAGAACAGCCCCGATCCCCTCAACGGCTGTCTTCCAAAATCTATAAGGTTTGGCGGCAGGTCCGAGACTCGATGATCGATCCAAACTTCTCCCGCCAGTACAAGAAGCTGAAAGTCCAACAGGAAGCCAGTCACCAGGTTAAACCACGAAAGGCTGTCTGGGTGCCCACCTCAACGGCCCCCTCAACTTCCATTGCTCATAAAAGGAGGAAGCCAGAGAAGATCCCCCAGCCTGCAACGACAGCTAAATGCACTAAGCCCAGACGCCCTATGTCTGGGGGCATGATGGTCCATACCGTATACATGGCGTCAGGAAAGGAAGACAGCCGTGCGTCTACAGGTCATAGACCGCTTACCCGGTCGGTGACCAAAGCTCAGGAGCAACAGCAAAAGCTCCAGGAAATGATGAATGCTATGGCCGCACTTACTGGGCCAAAAGAAAACCCAGAAACGTTCTCGGACGAACGCCAGGAGTAAGAAATCGACGCTGAGTTCCTTCGCCGAATATTGGATAAGAAGGACAAAGAGGCTGCCGAACAAGCAGCCAACATACAGCGTATGGGCCTTCTCTTCCAAGATATGATAGGAATGATGATCCAACAGGACCCACCCGCTGAGGATCCCCCGATCGTCCTTGAAGACGACAGGGGAGAAACGTCAAATCCACCACCGGCCCTCTCAACGGCCAAAGAGGAGACAATCTCTAAGGCTGATTTGGTCGACTATATAGCCCAGCAAATCCGGGTTCATCATGCGACTGAGGCAGCTGGTCAAGCCGTAAAAACGGGGCGGCCATATCCAAGCTGGTACGACCAAATCAAGTACCCGTCGGGTTACACAATTCCCAAGTTCCATGTTTACAAGGGGACCGGCAATCCCCACCAACATGTCGCCCAGTTCAGGGCCCTTTGCGGTAACACCGGCGGTGATGATAAACTGTTGCTTCGCCAGTTCATGGGCAGCTTATCAGAAACAGCGTTCGAATGGTATTCGGAACTCCCGAACGATTCTATCAAGACGTTCGCTGAAATGGAGTTGCTATTTACTCAACGATTCGCAAGCGCCAGCGAACGCACTCCAATAACGGCATTGATTAACGCTAGGGTAAAACCAGGCGAAACTTGGGTCCAGTATGCTATACGCTGGCGGAATTTGTGGTCGAAATACGAGCAACGCATTGAGGAAGCGCCCGCGGTGGGCATGTTCGTGGGAACCCTAGACCCTCACACAACTATCTCCCAGTTTATGATGTTCTTTAAGCCAACCACATTCCAGGTTTTAATCGACAAGTTGGCCCAGATGGACCAGATGGGTCACAGACTGTCTCCCCCGAAGCCAGAACCCCGGAATGACAGGGGTAAAGGGAAGGCAACCTTCGTCGCGAATGCCCAGCAGCAACCCAATGCCCTAAAGCTGGCAGATCAATTGGAAGAAAGACGCCGGTATTATAATGAGAAGATGAAGCGTCCCTACTCGTTCCCACGGGACAAGACGAAACGGTTATTCGAGCTGGCAGTATGCAACAGACTTATAAACCTACCAAATCCAAGGCGGCCGCCACAAACCACTGAGGTGAATAACCCTAACTATTGCCCTTACCATCAAACGGTAAGTCATCCGATTGAGAATTGCTTCGTCTTCAAAGGATGGATTGAAGATCAATACCTCCAGGGGAAGTTTGCGCTGTCCGAAAAGTGGAAGGTGAACCCACCACAGCCGCATGCTCCTAAGAAAGCAGATACACCGGGGGCAACCTGTTCCTTTATTGAGGAAGCTCCATGGGAGGTCGTGCTGTCAACCAAAACCAAAAGAATGATGAAGGACCTTCATGCGTGCCCGGCAGTCGAATGGAAGGACCCGCTGGAACCCCAGATCATTGAAGGAATGCTGAGGCCGCGCCCAACTACAAAAAGCGGTGGTGATGGCCCAAGTACTCACGCCCAACCGTCAAAATCTTTGAAAAAAATGAAGAAGAAATCCAAGAGGCCCGTGAAGCCTGGAGACAAGCACACGAACTTGCAGAAGCAAATCGACGCGATGGAAGAGTACAATCAAAAGGCGCGAACTCCTGTCACGCTGCAAGAGTTCCTCAACCACATCTTTCAAGAGGAAGATGATGGAGAGAGCTCGTCAGATGAATCCGAGGGATATGTGGCGAGTTGTAACGTAATCTCCCACTCGTTTACCAACAATGAAAAGACTCCTGGCACTAAGAAACTGGGGACAGAACCTGAACCAGAGCGTGTGTGGACAACAGATGAAATGATCGACGCCTTTCTAGACGAGATTCGTCTAAAGAGTAAAGCGGATCAGGAGCATGAGATGGCCGCATCGGAAGGAGCCAAATGCAGGCGACTGAACGAAAGAGTTGAAGTACTCCCGCCAGATCGAAAGGTATCCGAGGCAGACAAGAAGATATTCAAGACGAGGAAAAGGTTTGCCAAAGCCATGTCAATGGGAATGAAGCTACCACCCTCGGAAGAAAACACGCTCAATGGGGCGGAGAGGCACCCTGATTATTGCGCATATCATCGGAAAATTTCATACCCCACGGAGGAGTGCGACGCCTTTAGGATATGGTGGCAAGGATATGTTGCTCATCGGCAACATTTTAAGCGCATGAAACGCAAGACTCGTTGGGAACGAAGGAGTACTGCCAATGGGCACAACAGAACCACTGGCAACTGTTACATGGTTAACGCCGGAGGGTCACAAGTTCTCACCTTTGGGAGCGACTCTGATGAAGAAATGGCTCTGGGCCCTCTCTTTAAAGAATCCGTTTTGGGGAAAGAGGAGGAACCGGAGGCCCGCGAAAACATTCAGCTGCGCAATCGCACACTCCTGGAAAAGAATCTCGGGCCCGCAAATAGAAAAGATAAGGGAAAGGAAAAGGTCACTGAGGATATCACTTTAGATGACCAAGTCATGAAAGAGCTGACTACCAAAGACCCTCCCAGGAAGGGTAAGGTGGACTACAATATCCTGGCGCACCTAAGGAAGCTACCTTCTCAACTTAGCATTCTCGATGCCCTCCTATTATCAAAAGAAGCGCGGGATTCACTAATTAAGGCGTTACGAGAACCTGAGCAATTCCAAGCCTTCCTCGCTACTGAAAGGATGAAGGATGAATTGGAAGAAGTGCATACGGCCGACATCACTTTCGGTGACGAAGACCTCTTTCTCGGGACGTGCAACCACAACCGTCCCCTATATGTCTCTGGATACTGCCATGATATCAAGATAGGCAAAATCCTAGTGGATAATGGATCCTCCATCAATCTCCTTAACGTTCGGGTGTTAAAGGAAATCTGCATGAGTGTGCAACACCTCGCTCGTGACAAAATTACCATCTCCGGTTTCGATTCACAATCGTCACGGACTCTCGGATCTGTAATACTAACATTACGCTTCGGACTGCTCATCACGGACATCAAATTCCATGTCATTGATGCCAAGACCTGCTACAACGCCTTTCTTGGTCGCCCTTGGTTACACGAGTACAACATCATCCCTTCTACACAACATCAGTGTATGAAGTACTTTAAGGATGGTTTCGAGTATACCGTAACGGGTGAGCTGAACCCATTTTCCATGAACGAAGTCCGCAAATACGAAGATGCGAAGTACTTTTTACCAGATTTCGAGGATACAGAAAGGTGTCGCAAGCCGGAGAACAAAGCCGCCGCCACCATCCCTGTTTTCGGAAGCGATACCGAAGAAGAAGAAGAAGAGATAGTTTATGCTGGGCCATCTCAACACAACAACCCGGGGACGTCCGCCCCCATGTTGATCTTCGGAAGTGACTCGGAAGATGAGGTTAATGCCGTGTTCTCCAATCGGCCGTCAATATAAGCACCCCCTAGCGATGATCAGAGTTTGCAAATCATCATGGTGCCGTGAGAACACTACAAGGATCTCGACACACTTCAAGCTTACAATGTGCAGGACCTGCAAACATTTTACGTCCCTCCCAGGCAAAGAGGTGAGAAGGTAATCCTATTCTACCGATCCTCAGAGTCGAAAGTAGAGAAAGAGATCTGGCATGGCGCGGATGCTACACTCGACAGGCTCCAACCCATCCGTTTGCCCAGATACTACACAAATGGACTAAAGAGGCTATTGAAGCGCCAAGGAGTACCCTTAAAACAGACTGTTCGACAAGCTCGGTTCTACAACAGGATTTGGGATGTCCCTGGGACTCAACGCAAATTGCCCAACGGGAAAATGGAAACACTTGGGCTTGGATACATGAGAGCCGGAAAACGGGAACGGGCCCACAGTAGCTACGCCATATATACCTTTGATGAAGAAGATGACGCCCTGTCAGGAAATGCCAACCCCTCATCAAAACTAGATCCCGCGATTGAAGGGCCGAGTCCGTCGTTTGAAGAACAAATGGACAAGCTTATTAGGAAAGTGGGTCAAAAAGCTCGGGAAGACCACAACCGCGAGAAGGCCAGGACGCAACGTCTGTTTCAACAGGCTGCAAAAGACAAAGATGCTCATCCCTGTCAACCCGTTGTACGAAAGGCCCGACGCAGAGGCAGAAATAAATCAAGAAGCGGAAAGAGGAGCCGACAACAACGACACAGGATTGGAGAGTCGTGTGATCGGGCGTTGCGTGGTCCGGATTTGTTCCTCATGAAGAAGATGAGTCGAGCGTATTCCTTCCCTCGAGACAAGACGGAGTGGTTACTCGAGCTCGCTATAAAACATCAAATTATCGCGCTTCCAGAGTCTAGACACCCGGAGCAAGCTAACAAGGCTTCTCATCTGAGCTATTGCTCTTATCACCGAGCCATAGGACACCCTATCGAAGACTGTTTCACCTTCAAGAACTGGGTTGAAGACCAGTACCAACAAGGCAGATTTGCTTTATCCAACGGCTGGAGGGTAACGCCGCCACAAAAGCACGAACCCAAAGCCGCGAAAGCAGAATCGGATCCACCTCAGTCCTGGAAGAGGATTCGCACCTGTTACATGATTATGATATTAAAAGAAGAGCCCAAGAACATGGATGACCTTCCCTGGTGCTTTGAGAACAGCAATGATGAGGTGATCTCAGAATTTCCGCCAGCTCCGAAAGAACTGGAAGATGGCATACATACTACTGCAGATAACCTCAAGAAGATTGAGTTGGGATCGGCAGATGACCCGCGACCGACATTCGTCAGTGAGCGGCTATCCGAAGAAAGGGTGGCTGGATTAAAGGACGTGCTTCTACAGCATAAAGATTGCTTCGCGTGGAACTATTCCGAGATGCCGGGATTAGATCCGGAGATTGCTGTGCATAAATTAGCAATATCCCCGGATATCAAGCCAGTCAAGCAGGCGCCGAGAAGGATGCGGCTCGAGCTTGAGATGAGCATCAACGCCGAAGTCAAGAAGCTGATCGATTCTGGGTTTATCCAAGAAGTCTAATATACTGACTGGATTGCCAACATCATTCCTGTAATGAAGAAAAATGGGACGGTGCGCATATGCGTAGACTTCCGGGATCTCAATAAAGCCTGCCCGAAGGATGATTTCCCAGTACCGGTAACCGAGCTAATGATAGATAACACGTCCACTCACGAGGTTTTCTCCTTTATGGACGGTTCATCAGGGTACAATCAGATAAAGATGCATCCCGAAAACCAGAAGCACACCGCTTTCCGGACCCCTTTGGGTATATTCTGCTACAGGGTTATGCCCTTTGGTCTAAAGAACGTCGGCGCTACCTATCAAAGGGCCATGACAAAGATCTTCGACGATCTCATACATGACATCTTCGAGTGCTATATCGATGACCTCGTAGTGAAGAGCATGTCATACGAAGAGCATTTAAAGCATCTGGAGACTGTATTTCAACGCCTTGGGCAATATAATTTGAAGATGAATCCCCTCAAATGCGCGTTTGGAGTCTCCTCGGGTAAATTCCTGGGATTCATCATCCGACACCGAGGTATCGAAGTAGATCCATCTAAGATCAAGGCGATCATGGAAATGCCTCCGCCAAGAACCCTCAAACAGTTGCGGTCTCTCCAAGGGAAGCTCGCATACGTCCGGCGATTTATCGCCAATCTTTCAGGCAAGTGTTGTCCTTACAGCCACCTGATGAAGAAGGGAACTCCATTCGTTTGGGATCACAAATGCCAAGGTGCACTAGACGAGATCAAGAAGTACCTGCAGAACCCTCCGGTGTTGGCTGCGCCGGTCAAGGGAAAACCCCTCATTCTTTATACAACCGCCCTCGAAGGTTCCTTAGGCGCATTATGGGCACAAGAGAACGATCGAGGAAAAGTGAGAGCACTCTACTACTTAAGTCGAGTTCTGCTGGGGGCAGAAAGCAACTACTCTCCCATTGAAAAACACTGCTTGGCATTGATCTTCGCGATAACAAAGCTCAGGCACTATGCGTTGGCACACGAAGTCCGTCTCATCTCGAAGGTGGACCCTCTTAAATATTTGATGTCAAAGGCTATATTGACGGGTCGACTCGCTAAATGGTCTCTACTCCTGATGGAGTTCTCGATAACGTATCGACCTCTCAAGGCAGTGAAAGGCCAGGCAATCGCCGACTTCCTTGCTGAGCATCCAGTACCTGCCGGTTCTCCTCTGAACTGCGATCTGCCAGACGAGCATGCATTTGATGCGATCGACGGCGGTGGTACCCGATAGGAACTCTATTTTGATGGAGCATCTTCCATGAAGAAGCGCAAACAATGTACCCCCATAATCAAATCGGGAGTAGGCCTCATCTTCGTAACTCCACAAGGAGGGATAATGCGCTTCGCCTTCTCCTTAACAGAGCCGAGGACGAATAACGAAGCCAAGTACGAAGTTTTGATAGCGGGCCTCGAGATCGCCATTGACATGGGAATTGAAAACCTCCTTATATACGGGGACTCTCAACTGGTCGTTAGTCAAGTAAATGGTGACTACCAAACGTGCAAACCGGAGTTGGTGAAATACGGCGAAAAGGTGCAACAACTGTTGTCCCAAATTCCCTCCTATACTTTGGAGAACATACCGCGCGCGGAAAATAGCAAAGCAGACGCGTTGGCCAAACTTGCTAAAGAGCTGGCCGACGAAAACCTCGATGATGTAAGAATCGTGGTACAAAGCCGTCGGGTGCTTGCCCCAACGGAGATATCTCTAGAATCACCCGAAGAGAATGGAGCGACTGAGCAGATGACCTTACAAGTAAAAGAACGAGAAAGGGTTGAGGATTGGAGGGTAGTCTTCATAGACTACTTTAAGTCCCGCCGAATGCCCGAAGAAGCGTCCTCAAGACATCAGCTCATGAAACGAGCTCTATCTTTCGCTTTCGTCAATAATACTCTGTATAAGAGGTCGTTTGATTCTCTGTGGCTGAGATGTTTAGGACCTGACGAAGCAGAAAGAGTCGTTCAAGAGTTTCATGACGGAATCTGTGGTTCTCATCAAGCAGGCCCGAAGATGAAGTTAAAAATTAAACGAATGGGTTACTACTGGACGACGATGATCCATGACTGCCTCGAGTATGCGATGCAATGCCACTCGTGCCAAATCCATGGGGATTTCATCCACCAGCATCCGAACCCACTACATCCGACGGTGGCTAGCTGGCCATTCGAAATGTGGGGGACTGACATAGTCGGCCCCATCGAACCAGCATCGTCCCGGGGACATCGTTTCATCCTGGCGACAACTGATTACTTCTCCAAATGGGCAGAAGCAGTACCGCCGAGGGAAGTGAAGACAGAGAATATCCTCCACTTCTTCAAAACGCACGTCATCTATCGGTTTGAAACTCCACGGCGGATTATCTCCGATAACGGGCCAGCCTACAGAAGCCATAAGATTAGCCGCTTCGCGCAGCAGCATAATATAGACTGGAGATATTCTTCAGTTTACAATCCACGAGCTAACGGTCTGGCTGAGGCCTTCAATAAGACCTTGACAAAGATCATAAAAAAGATGGTGTCCCGAAATAAGAAAGATTGGCACGAGAGGCTGCAAGAGGCCCTTTGGGCCTATCGAACTACGTTCAAGACGGCCACGAACACAACGCCGTACGCGTTGGTATTTGGGACGGAAGCAGTGCTCCCCCTCGAGATAGAGTTACCCTCTCTACGAGTGGCAGTCCACTACGAGCTGACGGACGAAGAAAATGCTCATCTTCGGCTTGAGGAGCTTGATGCCCTCGATGAAACCCGGCTCATAGCGCAACAAAATCTAGAGGCCTACAAAGCAAAGATGACGCGCTCGTACGAAAGATTGACTAGTCCGAGGACGTTCCGCCAAGGCGAACTCGTACTAGTGGTCAAAAGACCTATGATCCCCAATCGCGCCAAGCGGGGAAAATTCGAGCCAAACTATGAAGGCCCGTACATCATAGATAAGGTCTACCAGGGTAGGGCCTATCTACTCATGGACATGCACGGTGAAAGGCCTTTCAGGCTGATAAACGGTCGCTTCCTAAAGAAAAATTACGCTTAATGAGCCACAGCCTAGGTCAATGATAGGTGACAACGACCATGCCCGCTCGCTATCTTACTAATCTCAAGTTTTATAAACGGTAGCCATCCTTTCAACGACGGACCGAAACGTCCTTAAACTGACGACGGACCGAAACGTCCTTAAACTAATAGCGCAGCATCCTTAGGCTGACGAGATGAATAAAAAAAAATATATATATATATATAATAAATAAAAACGGTATGTCCATAAGCAAAAAGGGCACGGATGAAAACCCGAAAGGGCTCCGTGAGTAAAAACAGTAGGGCTACCGGCGAGTGTTCGTGAAAACCCGAAAGGGCGCGACCTCGTAAAAAAAAGAGAAAGAAAAAGAAAATGAAAAGAATAAAAAAAAATGGTATGTCCATAAGCAAAATGGGCACGGATGAAAACCCGAAAGGGCTCCGTGAGTAAAAACAGCAGAACTACCGGCGAGTGTTTGTGAAAACCTGAAAGGGCGCAACCTCGTTAAAAGACACTTACAGGGTCCTCTCGACCTTATAAGGAGAAACCGCTCGCGTGAGATCCTTACGACTCACAAAGGAGCAACACACTTAGGGATCCCCACGATCCTAAGGAGAAAATACACTTGCGAGATCCTTACGACTCGTAAGGAGAATTCTCTTATGGGACCCTCACGGCTCATGAGATTTGAAAGTCTTAAGTTACAGAAACCTAAACCTGTTCTTAAGCAAATCCCCCACAACCTTCGATACTGCCCTACAAGCGGCTCATATTGACCCTTGTATACAATCCACGGGCACGAATAAATATTTTCCCAGCAAAGTCCCACCCGTGACTAGGGATATGTCCATACGGTGAGCAACCCTTGTAGGTCCTTTCGACCTATAGGGAGAAAGCCCTCTTGTAGGATCCTTACGACTTACAGAGGAACATACACTTAGGAATCCTCACGATCCCTAAGGAGAAAATACACCTGCAAGATCCTCACGACTTGTTGGGAGAAATACCATTGTGAGACCCTTACGGCTCATGAAGTCAAAAACCTTGGTCGACAGGACCCTTAACCCTGTTTACTAAGCCACCTTTGTTCAACATCGACAGAGGCAAATGATGATTCGCTCCTGGCAACATCCCAGTTGCAGCGGTGCTGATGCCGAAATCGGTGTCTAAAATCCAAGCTTGCGGCGAAAAAGCTAGCAAGCCACACATGCATAAGAAATAGCCGAAATGATGGGGCAACTTGTAATAAAAAGCAGCAAGTAAAAATATATGCATGAAAAACAGCCGAAATGATGGGGAACTTGCAATAAAAAAACAGCGAGTGAAAATGAAATAAATAGCCGAAATGATTGGGCACCGCGAAAAATCGCCGAAATGATAGGGCAATCGCGACCTCCACGATATAAAAGCTGAAATGATAGAGCATCGCGGAAAAAGAAATAAAATATAAAAAAAGGGGGGCTTCAATTTATGCTCTACAGGTGATGTTTCATCACACCCTGTACACAATCCAAGGGCGTAAAGAAAAAGGGATCATACTTCTCCCCCAGGTTTCATCAGAAGAAGAAGCCAAGTCTCGACAGGCCAAAGGAGACCTGGAGATCGTTTCAACACTCGTCTCGTAACAACGGACACAACTCTAAGATAAGCGGAACAGCGGCAACTCCCTGTTCCATAGCTCGGTGGTATGCATATCGCCAACAGTCAAACCTCCATCCCATGAAATGCAGATACAATCAGCAAAATTCCTGGTTACGTTGAACGCGGATAACGTCACTCTTTGACCCCGTGGAAAACGTCCAAAGCGGATCCTGGTCCTCGCAGAGCACGGCAGTGAACCCGTGTGAAGCATCCAGAGCGGAGCCTAGTCCTCGCCGAACACGGCAGTGAACCCGTGTGAAGTATCTAGTGCAAAATTCCTGGTTACGTGGAACGCGGATAACGTCACTCTTTGACCTCGCGGAAAACGCTCAGAGCGGAGCCTAGTCCTCGCCGAACACGGCAGTGAACCCGTGTGAAGCATCTAGTGCAAAATTCCTGGTTACGTGGAACGCGGATAACGTCACTCTTTGACCCCGTGGAAAACGTCCAGAGCGGATCCTGGTCCTCGCAGAACACGGCAGTGAACCCGTGTGAAGCATCCAGAGCGGAGCCTAGTCCTCGCCGAACACAGCAGTGAACCCGTGTGAAGCATCTAGTGCAAAATTCTTGGTTACGTGGAACGCGGATAACGTCACTCTTTGACCCCGCGGAAAACGCCCAGAGCGGAGCCTAGTCCTCGCCGAACACGGCAGTGAACCCGTGTGAAGCATCTAGTGCAAAATTCCTGGTTACGTGGAACGCGGATAACGTCACTCTTTGACCCCGTGGAAAACGTCCAGAGCGGATCCTGGTCCTCGCGAAGCACGGCAGTGAACCCGTGTGAAGCATCCAGAGCGGAGCCTAGTCCTCGCCGAACATGGCAGTGAACCCGTGTGAAGCATCTAGTGCAAAATTCCTGGTTACGTGGAACGCGGATAACGTCACTCTTTGACCCCGCGGAAAACGCCCAGAGCGGAGCCTGGTCCTCGCCAAACACGGCAGTGAACCCGTGTGAAGCATCCAGAGCAAATACCGGACTGTGGAGTCCTTAAAATCCACGGACTATGATGTCCTTAACCTCGACCGCAATGTCTTAAAACTAACAATCAACCACCCTGATTTTGTACTGAGTCTACTTTGGTTTAAGGGTACATCTCTTCACTCCTTTGATGCCTGACGTTGTAATTCCTCAACGTCTTCAAAGAGGTGACGGGTCCCTGTAACCAAACATCGGACTGTAGAGTCCCTAAATCCACGGAATATGAGGTCCTTAACCTTGACCGTGATGTCTTAAAACTAACATCGGACTGTGGAGTCCCTAAATCCACGGACTCTGAGGTCCTTAACCTTGACCATGATGTCTTAAAACTAACATCGGACTGTGGAGTCCCTAAATCCACGGACTATGAGGTCCTTAACCTTGACCGTGATGTCTTAAAACTAGCATCGGACTGTGGAGTCCCTAAATCCACGGACTATGAGGTCCTTAACCTTGACCGTGACGTCTTTAAACTATGATGCCTTGAGAAACCCCTGACTCCGTGAAACACGGACAAGGGCGATCACATCCAGCACTTGCAGGTCCTCACGACCTGTAAGGAAGAAAACTCTCTTGTGAGATCCTTACGACTCTCAAGGGAAAACCCGCTTAAGAATCCTCACGATTCTTAAGAAGAACTTACACCTATGGGATCCTCTCGACCCACGGGGAGAAAAAACTCTTTATGAGACCCTCTGGCTCATAAAGTGCAAAAGTCTTAGGAAGCAGATCTTAACCCTGAATCCTAAGCCATCGTTGCCCTGCAAGGAGATCAAGATAAATTGTCCGCAAGACACATTCAACAAAAAGGAGACGCATCATTGAGAAGAAAAACGTATCTTTTATTCATAAACCAAAATGGATACAAAGTACAATTCATGAGAGAAACAAAAAGAAGATACTCTCATCCATGAGTATGTACAAAAAAAAAGGAAAAGATACAAGTCCTCAAGCCGGCGGGCGGTGTAGTAATTTTACCAGCTCATCGTTTTGTTGCTGAGCCACGGCTTCATGATGCAAGATCTCCAGAACACGAGCCTCCGCCTGAGCTTGCTGAGCCTGATACGAAGCAAGCCGAGCTTCGAGCTCTTTCTCGGTAGCCTTGTGAGCCTCAACCCTTTCGCGAGTGCACGTGGCAGCTTTATCGATGGCCACCACCTCTTTGATGGACTCCTGAAGCATCCGCCAGAGTTCATATGCTTTATTGGCCTTGGCGGTAAGATTAGCTTGAAGCTCGCTCAGCGCCTTAGAAGCCAGCTCCCTCTCCGAAAATTTACGGCCGAGCCCTTTTCTCGCACAACAATGTATTCGCCACGTGTCGCTCTATCAGGCCACGTAAGCTCACTTTCGTGACCGCAGCCTTGGAAACAAGACATTTACAAGACCGTATAAACGGGCTTCCAGTCGACAGGAATAATCGATCTAAAACGCGCTCACATCACCTGATGTGAAAAGCAACAAGAAAGATTTCCGACGTATTTCAAGCATGCATTCGCAATCATATGAGTATTCAAAAAATAATAATAGCATTTGCAATCGTATGAACATTCATAATGCCCCAAAAAGGTCTGATACGCATGGAAGTGATGATAGCATTTGCAATTAAAGAAAGTTCTCATAAGAAGAATACAAAGTTTATTTATGCAAGCGGAAATATACATACTAGTACCAAGCCTACATGGAAGTTCGGCATAAAGCATAAGAAAAAGGAGGGACTAATTTAAAAATGCTACGCTAACGGGAAAAGGTCACCAAATACGGGATCAATGGCACAAGGGTTAACAAAACAAAGAACAAGGTTCTCCATCTCTCTCTCTGCTCTCTCCAACACATCAAAGTGACGGTTCTCGCGAAGAGTCGCTCCCCATCGATTGGCACCATGTTCATCTGCAAAAGCAGACATAACAGCCCGTCGGGCTCTTATTTCGCTCAAAAGATGAACTGAGCGATCTTTCAAAGCCTGAGTAATCATGCAGGCCTCGTGAAAACCTTCGAGCTTCTCTTCAGCCGCATCGAGCATCGCTAGGGGCATCTCCGCCGGGTGAGGAGGGACGTCGGCAAGCACGGCAGCAAGAATCATCCGGAGCCAGAGGGAGCCCATTGGAAAAGGGGACCCCCTACGGATCGAGAGCTCATACGCCGCTGAGTCGCATTCGCCATCGGTAAGGAGAGGGTCCACCAATCGTGCAGCAAAGCGGGGGGTCATCTCCTCGATGGGAACTTCCCATGGCTGTCAACGAGCGTGTGGACGGTTGCAGGCCATGGTACTTAGTTGTTCTCGAATTAAATCGCGTTAAAATGGGAATAAAAGTTCTCTGTGAAGAGAAAGGGAAGGCCATTGTCTCAGATATAAAGGGGTGCATTAAGTAATATGCGCGGAAAATCTTGCATGATGAAGCTATTTCCAAGGCCAAAAAAAAGAGAATGGCATCGAAAATCAGGGAGATGGAACTATTTCCAAGGCCCTTTTTCTGCATCTGATATTGTGCACTGAAAATATGGCATGGGAAAATTTTGTGAACAGCCCCATCAAGGGACCCCACGTGCAGAACACGTGAGGCCCAAACTTGATGTCCACTAAAAAGAATGGATGGAGTAGCACCCTGCATATTAAAAGCATCAACAACAACAGTAGCAAAATGATGAAATCCCAGAGAAAGGCATGCAAACAGGGAAAAACATAATAAAACTTATCATTCATACTTTGAGAAGGTCATACAAAATAAAGAGAACACGTTTACAATGGTAAGACTTCAGACGCGGGGCACGGATTGAGAAACTCAAGCTTAACTTTGTCCAAGATCCTCCAAGCATTTCGAACCTCCCGAGTATGTTTTCTCTCACGATCACAAGCGTCGGGGTCCTCGCGAATGTCCTCCACCCTCCGATAGGCGACAAGTAGGGCTGACTGCTGAAAGGCTTGGTGTAAGAGATCAATGAGGTGATCTCGCCTCCTCTTTGAGATCAAGCTCATCAAGTACACCGAATGTATCTTGTCCTCGGCAGCGTCCAATGCCCTGAGCGGTACACCGGCGCAGAAGAGAGGAAGCGCCTCCCAAATTGCCAGCACGATGAGTCTCAAAAGAGAAGAGCGACGGGGGAGTAGCCGATGGTTGTACTCGTCAAAGCGGCTCATGATCTCGGCACACTGAGCATCGGTGAACTCCTGGTTCTGACTGAGGCCCAGTGCATGAATGTTCCCGTAGGAAATGATTTCGTCAAGGCCATACATATGAGCATCCATAATACCTGAAATAAAGGTCATGAGAATTTACAAGGCTTCTGTTGCATTAATTGCAGAAGGACAACCTCGGGTCAAGAGACCCCAAGAAGCCTCCATGGGAAGAAACCGAGTTCTTCACAGGAATTAAATTCCTTATTAAGAAAAGGGAATTAAATTCCCCAAAAAACCTTTTCTGTGAACGGAGTTAAACTCCATGGATCATCATATGAACCCTAAGAAATCTACTGTTGCAAGTTAAATGGTTTCGTATTTTGGTTAAGAAACTCGAAGAAAAATGGGTTCTTTGTTAAAAAAAGGTAAAAACCCTTGTTTTGGATTTAAAATCCAGAGGAATGTGAGAGTTCATCGTTCATTCGAGAGCATTACCTAAAGAGAAAAGTCTTTTCGAACAGAGTTAAACTCTGAGGGTTGTTTCAAGGCAGAGAACTAAGCTCTGGAAGAAGAGAATTAAATTCTCAGAGAAAGTTTTCAAGGAAGAAGATGAACAAAGTGGAGGCGTCTCTGAAATGACCCCAATATTTATAGGAGGTGATAGAAACGTTTCATCTCCCCAAATCCCTAAAGGAATCCAACGGTCACAAAAGGTGACAGCGTTGCACTCACGTGCAGACACGTGAGAATAACGCTGTGGGGGCATTTATTTCCTGATTTAAAATCAGGAAAGCCTACGGAAGAGGCTTCAGAAAAGGGTCACGTGCTCACACGTGACCAGCAGTCACGTGTTGACACGTGACATCTAAAAGTATCGGCAAGGCAGATTCAGTTTCCCGACTACATCAAAGAAAAGGGCTTCAGAAAGGGTCACGTGCTCCCACGTGACCAGGGTCACGTGTCGGCACGTGACATTTAAAAGAAACGTCAAAGGCACAACAATTCTCTGATTAAATCAAGAAAAAGGCTCCGGACGAGGGTCGCGTGCTCACACGTGACCAGTTGTCACGTGGTGGCACGTGACGGCTAATCAGCGGCCCGAAGGCAGAGCGCAAAAAGAAGAAGAGGGCTCGTTCCAAGAGGGTCACGTGGCCACACGTGACCAGATTTCAAACCCTATCTGTTAACAGAATTAAATTCTGAGAAAAGACCTCTCAAATCTTTCCAAAGCAACCGATTGAATTAAAAATTTAAAGGGTGATTAAATATCATCTATTTGTGGAAAAAGCATGAACTTGGAAAGATTTCCCCTTAAAATCTAACCGAAATAACAAAGGAGAATCTCTGGATTTAAAATCCAATGGTGAATAAAATTCACCTAATAATCCGAAGGTCCAAAACGAATGGTGAATACAAATCAAATCTCTCAATGAAAGATTCATCAAAAACTAATTGATTCGGCTGCTTCTCCTATAAATAGGAGCCAAGAGACACACAGAGAGAGAGACAGGCAGAAAGGAATCGATACATAAAAAAAGAGGAGAGCCTTGATACTTTGGAGGAATTTGGATCTTCTACAAAAGAAAACCCTAGGTAAGAAAGGGAAGGCTTTTTGAAAGGAAAAGAGAATTTAATTCTCAACAGAGATTAACTCTGATATAAAACAGAAGAACATAGTTCTCTCTTGGGTGAAAGATCTGTAAAGTGCACATCTCCCCTTGAATTGAGAATTTAATTCTCATTGGGTTGAGATCCTGCCATGCAGATCCAAAGCACAGAGAGGGAATAGAAACTTGAGAATTTAATTCTCACAGAACTATAGGAACTTGATTCCTTTAAAATAAAATTAGGGTTTAACCCTATGTTATGGGAATTCAATTCTTTCAGAATGAACAGAATCAGGGTTTAACCCTAGTTAAGAACTTAGTTCTGTTAAAATATCAGGAATTTAATTCCCTTAAGAAAGGAGAAATTAAGGTTTCACCCTCTGACAGAATCTCATTCCTCAGAATAATTCTCTAAAAAGAGAGTGGGAATTTTATTCCTTAAAGCTTTTATTAGGGTTTAACCCTATGATAGAATTCAGTTCTTCACATATATGAGGAATTTAATTCCTACAGAAAATTCAGAGTTCAACTCTATCCCAGAATATAAAAGGAAATAGGAATTTAATTCCTCGAAAATTATTGTCAGGGTTCAACCCTATGAAGAATTTAATTCTTGAAAGGGATTAACAGATCTTCTAAAAAAAACATACATAGAGGCAGGGTCACGTGCCACCACGTGACCCCCGAAAAGATCCACAGAAAAGGCCCTTTTGAGGCAGTGACCCACGTGACCCTTGGCAGAGGCTTTAACATACAAGCATTTAAATGCCCGTCACGTGATGGCACGTGATGCTCCAAAAGATGCAATATTCTCAGCAGAACAAATGAAGGGAGGGCGCCCTCACGTGTTACCACGTGACCCCTCTCGCCTTAGTGTTTAACACTAAATTGGAACCCCTGAATCCAGTGTTAAAACACTGTTTGGCCTTAGTGTTCAACACTAATCAAAGAACTTTATTTGCAGTGTTTAACACTGAATTTCTTAGTGTTTAACACTAATTTGAAGCCTCTGCTGCTAGTGTTTGACACTGATTTGCTCTAGTGTTTAACACTAATTTGGACCCCCTGTTGCTGGTGTTTAACACCAACTGTCTTTTAGTGTTAAAACAATAACTTGATCCCCGTGTTCAACATTGTTGAATTAACGTTAGCCCAATTGGCTAAATGGCCAGAGGCAAAGCCTCTTCTTCAATGGACCAACAGAAAGCCAATATTCCAAACATGATTGGACTTAGCCCAAGATGGCCATGAGTCCTCAATTCAGACTTAACTGGGCTAATGGGCTCATAACATAATTAATTGGTCTTGACCCCAAATTGGGCCGAAGACTATTTAATCTACCCCGGTTCAAGGGTACATCTCTTCACTCCTTTGATACTTGGCGTTGTAATTCCTCAACGTCTTCAAAGAGGTGACGGGTCCCGATGACCACACATTGATACGGACTGTGGGGTCCTTAAACTCATGGACTATGAGGTCCTTAACCTTGACCGAGATGTCTTAAAACTAACAACGGACTGTGGGGTCCTTAAACTCATGGACTATGAGGTCCTTAACCTTGACCGAGATGTCTTAAAACTAACAACGGACTGTGGGGTCCTTAAACCCATTGACTATGGCGTCCTTAACCTTGACCGGGATGTCTTAAAACTAACTACGGACTGTGGAGTCCTCAAACCCACGGACTATGAGGTCCTTAACCTTGACCGCAACGTCTTAAAACTAACATCGGACCGCAATGTCCTTAAACTACCCATGGACCGCAATGTCCTTAAACTACCCATGGACCGCAATGTCCTTAAACTACCTACCGACCGCAACGTCGTTAAACTAAGCAACAGAGCCCCCCTTTATTGCTCTCTTGCTGGATCTAAACGATCCCGTTAAGTTGATCTTAGTCTAAAAACTAGACTAACGTATCCGTAACAAACGTTTAAGTCGATCTTAGGCTCAAATGAGGCTAACGTATCCTTAAACCCAAACCCCCAAACCAAATCTAAGATAATATGGATTTGGACTAGTCCACGCCCTACGGGCGACGACATAACTCAGTCTCCGTATACAATCCAAGGGCAACAAAACACAAAACAAACACACACGCCACGAAGTGACCATCTGGAGAAGGAGAAAGTTGTTACCGCAATGCGGTAGCGTAATTAACTGCAGGGGCTTGCGCCTGCAGGGAAGAGCGTCCCCACAATCAAAAACCCCTCAAGCGAGGGGGAATCTGATGAAGTCTGCTACATCGGACGCATCCGTTCAAACCTTCGATACATGGTGCCATAAATCAACTTGGCATCTTCGGAGAGGTGGACGGATAGCACCAATTAGCATCTGCCCCGAATTTCAGGCAAGACGCCCAGTCACGCCGTCTTTCGGAGGGGAACAATGGTTGGCTTAAAAAACATCATGAACTGTGAGATAGTAGCGTGAGGATCTAGGGTACCCACGAACATGCCTACCGCGGGCGCTTCCTCGATGCGTTGTTCGCATTTCGACCATAAGTTTCGCCAGCGTATAGCATACTGGACCCATGTCTCACTTGGTTTCACCCTGGCATTAATCAATGCTGTTATCAGGATACGTTCACTGGCGCTTGCAAATCGCTGAGTGAATAGCAACTCCATTTCAGCGAACGTCTTGATGGAATCGTTTGGGAGCTCAGAATACCACTCGAACGCTGTTTCTGACAAGCTGCCGATGAATTGGCGAAGCAAGAGCTTATCGTCACCACCAATGTTGCCATAAAGCGCCCTGAACTGGGCCACATGCTGATGGGGATTGCCTGTCCCCTTGTAGACATGGAATTTCGGGATTGTGTAGCCCGGCGGGTATTTGATCTGGTCATACCAGCTCGGATATGGTCTTCCCGTCCTGCCAACTTGACCAGCTGCCTCAGTCGCCTGGTGAACGCGTATCTGTTGGGCTATGTATTCGTCCAGGTCAGCCTTGGAGATTGTCTCCTCCTTGGCTGTGGACAGAGCGGGCGGAGGATTTGACGTTTCTCCCTTGTCATCTTCAAGAACGATTGGAGGATCTTCAGCAGGAGGCTCTTGCTGGATTATCATACCCACCATGTCCTGAAACAGAAGGGTCATTCGTTGTATATTGGCTGCTTGTTCGGCAGCCTCTTTATCCTTCTTCTCCAATATCCTACGAAGGAACTCAGCATCAGTTTCCTGTTCCTGGCGTTGATCAGATGAAGCTTCGGGGTTTTCTTTCGGCCCAGTGAGTGCGACCATCGCGTTCATCATTTCTTGGAGCTTCTGTTGTTGCTCCTGAGCTTTGGTCACTGACCGTGTAAGCAGTCTATGACCCGTGGATGCACGGCTGTCTTCTTTTCCAAGCGCCATGTATACTATATGCACCATCATGCCCCCAGACATAGGGTGTTTTATCTTATTGTCCTTGATATTTGCTGCGGGAGCGGGGACTTCCTCCAGTCTTCCTCTCTTGTAGGCCGTTGAAGTTGAGGGGGCCGTTGCTTTGAGCACCCAATTGGTCGTCACCTTTCGTTGCTTGATCAGGGAATTTTCTTCTGGCCGACCTTTCGACTTCTTGTGTTGGCGAGAGTAATTAGGATCAATCACAGATTCTCAAACTTGTCGCCATATTTTGTAGATCCTGGAGGACAGCGATTAAAGAGACTGCTCTGGCTTTTCTGCTTCCACGGCAGTCTCTACCGGTGGAGGAGATCTTTTGAGCACCGCAGTTGGTGAGTTTCTGCTACCCTGTTCAGCAGCTCAAAGCTGTTCCCAGTTGGGATAGCAGCATTAACTTCCACCGTTAGAGCTGGTGGAGTTAGCCTAGTGGGGGAGTTGTCCCTATCCTTTCTTATCCGGCGCCAGTGGCGACGTTGG
Organism: Agapanthus africanus; assembly: GCA_030015575.1. Classification (NCBI taxonomy): domain Eukaryota; kingdom Viridiplantae; phylum Streptophyta; class Magnoliopsida; order Asparagales; family Amaryllidaceae; genus Agapanthus; species Agapanthus africanus. The sequence goes on from JASDDO010000018.1 coordinate 4,751,462, forward strand.
GCGTGACGGGTTGTTGGGACTGGTTCAGCGACGGCTGCGTCTTGCCCCCTGTTCCGGGGAAGGGCTGTTGCCGGTGTCAGCCTCTTGAAGACTGACGTTCGTTGAGAAGCTATAATTTTCTGAGCGGGAGGGGGAACGGAGGTAGTCAGTCTCGCGAAGACCGATCTCTTAGCAGGAGAAGCTGCCTTGGCGACTTTAGGAGCAGGTTCGGCTACTCTTTTTGGAATAACCTTTTCTGGGACTGCAAGCTTCATTGTGGGCCCGCAGGAGTTTTGGCCCAGTCTGGAAAAGACCGAGGAGTTGGACGATCCATTAGGAGAGGCTGTGGGAGTAGCAAGTCGATCGAAGACCGACTTCTTCGAAGCTTCCGGTACGGACATTGGGATATCAATGTTCACCGGCGGGAGCATGGTCCCAAAGAATAGACCGGTAGTAGCTTGGGTCACTTGCTCCACATGCATAGTGAATAGGGAAGCAGCCTGCGGTCCATATGCTACACCTCCAGGTGAGGCGGAGCGTCGGTTGCATTTGCAGTTCGAGCAGTTGAACGCCATTGATCCTTTGTTTTCTGCACCAAGCAAAACGCCAAATCTTAGTACCTCGCAACCCAAGGGAAACCATTAACGAACCGCGATTGGTTCGCGAATCACGACACACGAAATGTGGAGTGGAAAGAGGAAAAGGTCCCACCGGGCATGCCAGAATCTGTTCCCCTCCGAAAGACGGCGCGACGGACGTCTTGCCTGAAATTCGGGGCAGATGTTAATAGGTGCTATCCGTCCACCTCTCCGAAGATGCCAAGTTGATTTATGGCACCGTGTATCGGAGGTTTAAACGGATGCGGCCGATGTAGCAGACTTCGTCAGATTCCCCCTCGTTTAAGGGGTTTTTGATTGTGGGGACGCTCTTCCCTGCAGGCGCAAGCCCCTGCAGTTAATTACGCTGCCGCGTTGCGGTAACAACTTTCTCCTTCTCCAGGTGGTCACTTCGTGTCGTGTGTGTTTAATTTGTGTTTGGTTGCCCGTGGATTGTATACGGAGACTGAGTTATGTTGTCGCCCGTAGGGCATGGACTAGTCCAAATCCGTATTATCTTAGATTTGCTTTTGGGGGTTGTGTTTAAGGATACGTTAGCCTCATTTGAGACTAAGATCAACTTAAACATTTGTTAAGGATACGTTAGTCCATTTTGAGACTAAGATCAACTTAACGGGATCGTTTAGATCCAACAAGAGAGTGATTAAGGGGGCCATGTTGTTTAGTTTGGTGACATTGCGGTCGATAGGTAGTTTAAGGACATTGCGGTCCAGTGTTAGTTTTAAGACGTTGCGGTCAAGGTTAAGAACGTCGTAGTCCGTGGATTTAAGGATTCCACAGTCCGATGTTAGTTTTAAGACATCACGGTCAAGGTTAAGGACGTCATAGTCCGAGGGTTTAAGGACCCCACAGTCCGATATTAGTTTTAAGACATCACGGTCAAGGTTAAGGACGTCATAGTCCGAGAGTTTAAGGACCCCACAGTCCGTATCAATGTATGGTCGTCGGGACCCGTCACCTCTTTGAAGACGTTGAGGAATTACAACGCCGAGTATCAAAGGAGTGAAGAGATGTACCCTTAAACTGAGGTAGATTAAGTGATCTGCAATCCAATTTGGAAACTAAGATCAATTATTATATTATGAGCCCATTAGCCCAATTAAGTTTGAATTGAGGACTTACGACCATCTTGGGCTAAGTCCAATTGCATCTGGGATATTGGCCCTCTGTTGATTCATTGAAGGAGAGGCTTTGCCTTTGGAAACTTTAGCCAATTGGGCTAAAACTAGTGTTGAACACTATAAACCAACAGTGTTGAACACTGGGAAAAGATTGACAAGTTAGTGTCAAACACTAAAAGATAATCAGTGTTGAACACTGGAAAAAGAGCTTTCAAATTAGTGTTAAACACTGAGCAAATCAGTGTTAAACACTGCAAATAGAATTTTCCGAATTAGTGTTAAACACTAAGGAAAATCAGTGTTAAACACTGGATACAGAAATTTCAATTTAGTGTTAAACACTAAGGCAAAAGGGGTCACATGGTAACACGTGAGAGCGCCCTTCTTCCCTTTATTTTGTTCTACAGATAAGTGTTTAACACTTTTAGTTCTGAAAGCCATCACATGCAGGCACGTGATGGGGGCTCATGCTCTGGTTTATTAGAATGCTCATTAGGGGTCACGTGGTGACACGTGGGGGCGCCCCAGAGTTCTCTTTTATTTTGCTGTTTCTTTTATATGTCCCGGGGATCACTAATTATTGTCAAAAATATAAGTTTACCGCAATCAGAAACGGCGTCGCTTCGCAGCTAGCCGGTGAGTACGGGTCGATCCACAGAGACGGGTAAATTTCTTTTATGTGTTTTAACGATTTGATTCAAAATGTCGTTTTGATTGGTTTATAAAAATCTATAAAAACTGGATCTAATTAATCTAATTAAGAGTCTTGCTAGGGTTAGGCTTAGGGGAAGTTTTGGAGATTAACGTTTTTCCTCACGCTTTCAATGCCTTCTTTTTTAGATCTATTAGATGTTAATGTAATTATTAATAAAGTGGATCCAAATCTTTTGGGAAGATGTTTCTTCCTCTAGATTTGTATCCTTCCTTTATTGATAATTACCCTAACCCCCATGGAAAACGCGTGCAACCGGCCCTTTATACTACGGTTCATCGTTACCTCGAAGGGTAGGATGCCGCAGGAGCGGTTGTGCTCGTATGCGTGGAGTTCTAATTCATTAGGTGAAAGTGGCATTGAAAGGGGTGAGAGATCTCATCTCTCAACCCTTTCCCTAAGGCTAACCCTAACAAGTAAGAAGATTACTCGCTCATTAGGGGATGGGAAAACATTTTAATTAAAAGAAGAAAAAACATAATTTACCTTACTAGGTTGACGGCTCCCTCCAAACGATATAGAACAGATCTGAATATAACTCCCAGAAATTCTGAAATTTATTGATTGAAAAAAGCCATAGGGTTTTACAATTTTTTATTACAATTTATAAGCAAACAAGGAAACTAGGGTTACAGGCTCTCGCATATGTGCAATTACAGATTTGCCCACGGAAAATCCAAACCCCTGCACCGACGCACCGACACGAGAATTTTTCACCGACACGCGCACTAGATGGCCGCGGATCCGCGGCAAATGTTGGCTTGGGCCGCGGATCCGCGGCCCTTTGGTGGGCTTGGGTCACCAATTTTCTGCACTTGGGTTGTATTTTCTTGGGCTTCCTATTTTCATATGTATTTTCTCTGTTGGCTTCTTACTCTTCTCCAGATCTTCAGTGAAGACTTGTATTGGTCTTTTAACCATTTCACCTTGACATGCGTTGCCTTGCACCTATGTGAACTGGGCTTGACTAGGATTCGTCTAATTGTTGGTCAAAAGTCCCTTTTTATGTTGTTTTGTGTCTTTTTCACTGTATTTGCTCCAGAAACCTGTATCCTGTAATATGCAACAAATGTGCGTCAAGAGTACCTGTTTATTTATAAAAAGGATAAGAATAGGGGAATGGAAAATGCAATATTATGGTCTGAACAATCACGTGGGGAACGTGAGGCATTGCCTCAAAGTTCTCTTTTATATATCTTTGCAGAAGTCACGTGGCAGCATGTGAGGTGCCTATTCCAGAGTTCTATTCTGTGGGTCTTTCCAGGGGTCACGTGGTAGCACGTGACTCTGCATGTTTTAAAGTTCTGTTCATAGGGTTAAACCCTAAACCTCAGAGGAATTAAATTCCTGCTTTCTTCTGAAGAATTATATTCTTAATAGGGTTAAACCCTAGTTTCTTTCCTTAAAGGAATTAAATTCTTGTGAGTTTGAGAGAATTATATTCTCAGTTAGGGTTAAACCCTAGTTCTGTTCATTTTGAAGGAATTAAATTCCTATAATATAGGGTTAAACCCTAACTTTATCTCAAAGGAATTGAATTCCTATCATTTTGTGAGAATTAAATTCTCTAAACTCAGTCCCTCCTCTGTGTTTTAGATCTGCATGGCAGAATCTCAACCCAACGAGAATTAAATTCTCAATTCATGGGGAGATGTGCACTTTACAGATCTTCAACCAGAGAAAGAACTAAGTTCTTTTCTTTTTATATAAGAGTTAAACTCTTTTGAGAATTAAATTCTCCTTTGAAGCCTCCATTTTCCTTTCTTACCTAAGGTTTTCCTTTTTGCAGAGAATCAAAGGCTCTAACTCTCTCTCTCTCTATGTATCAAAAGAAAAAGATCCTAAGGTCTCAAGGTTTCAGAAAAAAGTTTTAGAGAAAAGATCTTCGAAAAGGGGTCTCTTCTCTTCTTTTCTTGGCTCCTATTTATAGGAGAAGGAAGAGAATCAATCTGCTTAATAAATCTCTCATTGAGAGATTTTATTTGTATGTTGAGAGATTTGATTTATATTTATCATTAATCTGGGCCTTTAGATTGTTAAGTGAATTTTATTTACTATTGGATTTTAAATCCAAAGATATTTCCTTGTTGTTTCGGTTAGATTTAGGGGGAAATCTTTCCAAGTCCAAGATTTTTCCATGAATAGGCGATATTTAATCACTTTTAGATTTTTAATCCAACGGTTCCAAATAATCATTCTCTATTTGGAAAGATTTGAATGATCTCTTCTCAGGATTTAATCCTGTTAAATAATAAATCTTTTAACGTCGGTCACGTGTGGCCACGTGACCCCTGGTCACGTGTAGGCACGTGACCCCTGGTCACGTGTAGGCACGTGACCCCTGGAACGGGCCTTTCTTCTTCTTTTGCGCTCTGTCTTCTGGCCGCTGCTTAGCCGTCACGTGCCAACACGTGACCATTGGTCACGTGTGAGCACGTGATCTTTTATGGAATCTTTTCTTGAAAGCGCTTTGTGCTGCTGCTTTGAACGTCACGTGCCAACACGTGACCGCTGGTCACGTGTGAGCACGTGATGCCTTTTCTGAGTCCTTTCCTGATTTTTAATCAGGGAACACTCTCGTCAAGGACGCTGATTTCCTTGAATCGAGATTTTTGTCAAGGACGCTGATTTCCTCGGAGTTGAGACAAATCGAGGTATTCCTGCAAAGATACTGATTTCCTTGCGGGTCAACATGAATCGAGATGCTTTCGTCAAGGACGCTGATTTCCCTGAATCAAGCTTTTGCTAAGGACGTTGATTTCCTCGGAGTTGAGACAAATCGAGGTATTCCTTCAAAGACACTAATTTCTCTGCGGGTCGACGCGAATCGAGATACTCTTGTCAAGGATGCTGATTTCCCTGAATCGAGGTTTTTGCCAAGGACACTGATTTTCCTGGAGTTGGCTAACTTGTTTCCGAGACGGAGCGTTGATCCGGCGGGGAGGGGAGGTCATTGGTTGACTCTTGGTTGTCTCTGGACCGTAGAGTCCTGGAACTAGGACTTTACTGTGACTCTGCTTTATTGACGTCGCGTCCGAATCCTGCTGGAATGAGAAGGAACGCCGTTGTTGTTCTTCTAGGATGTGGTTGTCGCCGTCAAGATCTGATTCTCCCTTTGACAAGGTCTGGTGGGGAAATGTGGTCCTATTTTTGTTTATGCCCATGGATTGTATACATGGGTCAGTATGGACTTACCTACATGGCAAAAGTTTCATTTTTTTTTATTTCTTTCCGCGATGCTCTATCATTTCAGCTTTTTATATCGCGAAAGTCGCGATTTCCCAATCATTTCGGCTATTTTTCTTTTTACTCGCTGCTTTTTATTGCGAGTTGCCCAATCATTTCGGCTATTTCTGTATGCATATATTTTACTTGCTGATTTTGTTGCAAGTTGCCCTATCATTTCGGCTATTTCATATGCATTTATGGCTCGCTGACTTTTCGCCGCGAGTATAGAACTTAGAATCTAGTGCCAATCGTAGTATCAGTATCGCTGCGACTGGAATATTGCCAGGAGCGAATCATCACTTGCCTCTGCCGATTTAAACAAAGGTGCCTTAGCAAACAGGGTTAGGATCCTGTCGACTAAGGCTTTGGACTTTGTGAGCCGTAAGGGTCTCATAAAGGTGTTTCTTCCTACGAGTCGAGAGGATCTCGTAGGTGTATTTTCTCCTTAGGGATATTATTGACATGAGATTTTGCGTCCGTGCGCTTTTAAAATCAAAGAATAGAATACCGCAATCAATAACGGTGTCGCTTGGTAGCTAGCCGGTTGAGTACGGGTCGGTCCACAGGGAGATGGATTCCTTTTCTTTATGTTCTAACGAGTTAATCCGATCAAGTCGGGTTTTGTTTTACGATCTAAGAATGACATTAAATTGATTAAAAGTCTTGTTAGGGTTAGGATTAGGTTAGTTTGGAAAAGGGATTCTACCCATTGCTTTCAATGCCCTAATGAAGAATATAGGTGTTAGGGTAATAGTCAACAAAGGGGATTAGCACGACTAGGAAGAAACTTAGTTTCTTCCTTTTGATCTTTGTCCGTCCTTTCTTGACTCTTAGCCCTAACCTCTATTTAAATCAACCACAACCGGTCTAACTAGGGAATCACCGCTATCTTGAAAGATAGGGTGCCGTAGTGAGCGGTGTGTGGTTAATTTAAATAGAGTCCTATATAAACATTATATGGGCAAAGAAATGAGAGAGAGCGATTTACTTCTCTCAAACCTTCCCAATCCTAACCCTAACAAATGAGGAATTACTCATTCATTAGGAAAGTTATGATAAGATTCATTTTTATAATTTTAAAAGACTATCTAAGTTGCAGATAATAAAAGACAGATAAAAATTCAGGATTTAAATTCAGATAAAAGAATGCACGATAAAAAAAATACCTTTATTGATGACCTCTTGACGATTACAAGGAAATTAAAATTTAATCTAGAAATTAAAAAGAGGCATCTCAAAAGATGCACCCAAAAGAGACACAATTTATTTGGTTTTGAGCCCTCCTATTTATAGATGGGAAAAACCCTAGGTTTATATTCTGATCCATACATGAAATTACAAAACAACCCCAAAGACCGAGTCAAAGCACCGACACCCCACCGACACGTGCATTGCACGGCCGCGGAACCGCGGCAGAAAGGCCTTTTTGGCCGCGGTTCCGCGGCCATATGGTGGGTTCTTGGGCCCATCTCTTCAGGGTTTCTCTGTGTTGCTTTTATCTTCTGTTTTCTTTACTTGGTTTCTCAGAATCACTTCTATTTCCTTCCAGATTTTCAACAGTGAAGAATGATGTGGACTTTTGCCTTGAGTTTCGCGTTAAAGTCTTGAATCTTGTGCTGCCCTTGTGCTTTGTGCATTGAACTGTCTAATGATTTTCCATTTGTTCCTTGAACTGGTAGGCGGCATCATACGGATTCATCTATTGTTGGTCGTAGTCTCACATTTGTAGCGACTTTTCATGAATTTCACTGTAACGATCTGAGAACCTGTAACATGCAACTATTTAGCAAACATGGATCAAAAGCACCTATTTATATGTAATGTGATTAAGAATGGGTGGTATAAAAATGCAAAAATCTGATATGAACAAATACCCCAAACTTATCTTTTGCTCGTCCCGAGCAAAGCCAATTTTATTCTCGAAAAAACCTAGCCTCACTTTCGCAGGAAATCGCGATTGCACTGAGCTCGTGCAACAAGCAGTTAAACTTCTAGGTGTCCCTAGTAGGAGGAGTGTTGTCTCCTGAGGGTTTTCAGCGAATACTATCCACAAAATCCGATCAATTTGGCCTATTGACTTTCATTCTTCAATTCGGTGTTCTAGCAAGAAATTCTATTATTTTCAACTTAGAAATCATCAACCCGTATTTTTCATACTCACTTATCATTTAACTTAAGATTGTATATGTTCTGTAAATTTATTTAGCTTTTAGTATCTCTTGAATTTTGCTTCTAAGGTTCCATCTCAACTTAGAAATTTTTATCATCTCCACTGAAAATATAAGTCATATTTTTCATTTCTATCTCTCATCCAAACCCCAATCATATACCCCTACGTGTATGTATGTATCATCCCTACACTTGGAAATTCAATTCAAGCTATCATACTTTTGTCCATTGTCCAAAGTACTTTTAGTTGGTGAATTTTAGATGAAATTGCCCACACATCCTTCATGCGACCATTAATACTTCTTGAGGTACTAACGACCGATTACATAATGTGTTTACCCATTAAAGCGTAATTCCTTGTTTTGTAATACCTAAGTCTTCAGCAGTGACTTCCAAACCAGTTGGTCTAAGGCACTATGTGATAAAGCATCATCGCTATATATTTTTATTTTACGCAGCTTTAAGTAATTAGAAAATCAGTGTTCATTTTTTTTTATATCTCTTTATTCACACTTATACTTTTGTTTAATTTTTTCTCATACTAAGGATTTTAGACAAGAGCAATTCAAGGTATTCTCTACTATCCCAAGTTTCAAGGTGCGTGTATGTGCGAGTTGTAGGGTATATATTTTCAGAATTTAGACTAAAGGTTCGGAATTATTTTTCAGACTTACACTTCAATAAAAATTTCAATACTCTTCTCTTATTTTGACTTAGCCCAAGAACTGAACTCAAAATTTGCCTATTTCTAAATAAACTACAAGGACATATATTTTCTACCGTTAAACTTTAAGAAAGGTTATTTTTAGGGTTTTTAATTCACTAAATTTAGGATCTAGTTTTTCCTGGCTAGTTAACCGTCTTGTCAAACTTAAGTCAAATATGGCCAAAGTTGAACTTTTCAATTTTTATAATTTTTTTTAAATTTTTTTATTTTTATGGATTTTAAAATAAGTATGCAAAAATATACACATGAATGCGAAGGAGGAAAGCTTACCGAGCACACCCCCAAACTTAAAGTTGACGGTGTCCTCACTGTCAGGCTACACCAAGAGGGTCAAAATTGTCGGCACTCCCGTGTTTGTTTATTTTTTTATTTTTTTTAAAATTTATTATTAACAGAAAAAGAAAACAAAATATATATATACACAAAAGCCCCCCCCTCCCAAACTTAAGTGAAACAGTGTTTCCACTGTTGAAGCATTAAAATTCAGAGTTAAGGAGGAGAAAAAACACAGTATCAAGCTATACAAAGCCTTACACATGCCAAAGGTTAACACCAACCATTCAAAAATTTTATCGTTATAATGGTGTGGTTGGTGAAAGAATGGAGTGTAGAGAAAAGAAATGAGAAACACACGAAACCATGCGGAGTTAGAAGCAGTATACAGTCTCGGTGAAGGAGAAGAATGGCGGAAGGGAAAAAGAAATGGTGGTGGTTCAACTTCTTCAGGTGGGGGTTGATTAATCACAAAATCCGTGTCGTTTAGGAATGCAAGTTCGTCAGCAAAAAGTTCTTCAAAACTCTCATCGATGTAATTGAATATTTTGCTGTCAGTAAGTTTTGTGCCAGAATTTATCATACTTGATTTGTCAAAAATTATGGAGGAAGGAGACTCGAAAAACTCATCTACCTCATTTTCAAAAGTATCCAAATCAAGTTAGTTTTCTGTAATGATCAAACTTGAATTATCGGACTGTGATTCATCAACACCCACTGAAATTATAGGAAGAATAGAAGAGGAACCTGAGAAAGTGGAAGAAAGAAATTGAATACGAACTTGAGGGTAGAGATGGAGTGTATAAATTAGCACAATTTGTAATGACCGATATGTAAAAAGCGATTGTGCTAATCTATCAACCCACTGAGAAATGAGGTCAAATCCCTCAAGATTCGTGAGAAAACATGGGTACGTCGAACTTGGTAAAGCAGACATTGAAAATGAAAGGGATACGGTTTCTTGCGCGGTCGGAACGACAGAAAGGATGAAGGGGATTGATTTAGGAAGTGTACAGTTAAAGGTTCAGGAGGATGAATTCGAAAATCCGACTCATCAAACAAAACTGGTTCATCCTCAATACTATCCTCGATACTCTCCTCAAAATTTAGCATATCCAAGCAATTCTCATCAAATTCAAGACGCATATGAAGTTCGGGAGAAATATTTAATGTCTCGGGATGATGAATTGGATAAAAAAACTCATCCAAATTTGTGGGTTCATCATCCAAAATATTCCCAGCGTCAATATCCTCGATCAAGTGAAAATTAAATTTCTTAGACACCTCATCAAAGGCATGGATATTAATCAATTCAGGTTCTAGAGTGGAGGTGTAGAGGTCAAAAGGATTGGTGGTGATTTCACTCGAAAGGGACCCTTCACAATCAGGCAAATCAAACACTACAAAGTCGCACAACTCATTAGACGTTTTATCTTCAACTGGTGAATCATTTAGAACACTTGATAGACATTCAAAACCGGAGTTATGGGATTCAATTGGGGATGGGTAGGTTTGATTTGGAAGTGTTTACAGCTCACTATCACCACTCAAATTCTCAATTTGTCCAACCGCCTCATCATACATTGGAAAATTTGGAGCTGGTTGGAAACTGGCTACCGGGTCACTAGGTTGTATAAGGGCGGCCATGGACGCATTCAGATCCATCATATGTTGTCTTGACATTACCATAAAATCTTCTAACGACTGTTCCAGACTAGACATGGGTTGTGAAGGGGTTTCAGTAAAAGATTCAAAGTTGTTTGGATTCTGGAAACTCCCAAATGGCTGTGTAGAAGCAATGTCTATGGAAGGTGCAACAGTTGGGTAAGATGGAAAGGAATTGAATGGTTGGACAGTATTAGGATCAACATTTGGATAAAAAGGTGAATGGAATGGTTGATCCCAAGAACTGGAAGTGTTAAAAGGAGTGAAAGATCGGCTACGAGATTGTTCAATATGTTCAGCAATAGACATAAGTTTCAGAGTTACCACCGGACTCTCAAAAGGGGTATCAACGTAAGAAAGTGGTGAAGGTTGAAACGGTTGATACAAAGTGGATTGCGGAGTCTAACTGTTTCTCCTAGACGCGTCTATTCGATCTTTCAAAGAAATTTTGGGCATGGAGGGGTCGTCCGAAATTCGACCAAAACAATGCGCGTAGGAAGTAATGTCTGGTTGAGGGTACCAAAGTTCGGCAAGAGTTTTGCGAGGTGGGGTACCCATGATGTGAGAAAGGAGAAGAAAAAGAATGTGATGATTTTTTTTTTGATTTTTTTTATTTAAAAAAATTGTTTGTTTTTGGAGTTTTGAAATTTTTGAAAGTGTTTTTTTTAGAAAGAGTTTTGCAAAAATTTGTACGGAACTACGGCACAATTTCAAACAATCACAATTTATACATGCACAATCAAGTCTAGAGTTAGGGTCTCCTAAGTCAACTAGACTGCTCCTAACTGTTCCAAAGGGCAAGTTGTGAGATATCCCTCAAATCGGCTCTTCACCGCCAATTGTGGCCAGGTAAGCACAAGTAAAGAAAGGAGGGATCCGCTCACGAATCATCGTGAGACGGGCCTTTTAAAATTACCTTTCCTACTTGTCTTGCCTAGGCACCACAAAGTCAGGTTTAGATAAACGACTAAATCCTCACAACCTTCATTTGTCCTAATGAGCACGGCAGTCCTTAATTGGCTGAGTCTAGATATTTTTTATTTAGCTCAAGGGTGATGCATATGCTTTTAGTGATTTTTGGAGTCTTAGGAAGGGTAATGAAATCCCCACCCAGTCTGGATTGGTGTTATAGCCCCTTAAAAGTCCGTTTTAAAAATGCAAAGCAGTAAACACACAAAAAACACTTGCAATTTTTTTTTATTTGGCAGCTCAAAGAATCCTGCATAAAAACAATTTATTGGAGAGGGAGAAATATTTTGCGCAAAGAACCCTGCAGGAAAAATTTTCAGTGGAGCTCAGGGTAGGAGAGGAGACAAAAATACTTACAGAAAATTTTGGGGTGCTGACGTCAGCAATTGACCGCGGTTCAGCGGTCAAACGCTTGAATCCGCCGTGGTTCCGCGGTGATTAAGTTGGTTTGGATCTCCAAAATTTTTCTGTTGTCTGATGTGATTCTCCTCTGTCTGTTTAGATCTTCTGTTTGTTGATTTATTTACTGGCTTTTTCCAGATCTGAATCAGTCCATCTTCTTTTCCTGCACAATTCACACAATACCTCTAAAAAAGAACAAGATGAAATTTTTTTATTTTATTTTTTTTTTGTTTTAAAATTTTTCAATTTTTCAATTTTTATTTTTTTAACCCGAAATTACACAAAGAAAGAGACTACCGTCTCCCCGGCAACGGCGTCATTTGATTGGTATGAGATTTTGCGTGCGTGCGCTTTTAAAATCAAAGAATAGAATACCGCAATTAATAACAGTGTCGTTTGGTAGCTAACCGGTTGAGTACGGGTCGGTCCACAGGGAGATGGATTCCTTTTCTTTATGTTCTAACGAGTTAATCCGATCAAGTCAGGTTTTGTTTTACGATCTAAGAATGAGATTAAATTGATTAAAAGTCTTGCTAGGGTTAAGATTATGTTACTTTGGAAAAGAGATTCTACCCACTGCTTTCAATACCCTAATGAAGAATATAGGTGTTAGGGTAATAGTCAACAAAGGGGATTAGCAGCACGACTAGGATGAAACTTAGTTTCTTCTTTTTGGTCTTTGTCCGTCCTTTCTTGACTCTTAGCCCTAACCTCTATTTAAATCAACCACAACCGGTCTAACTAGGGAATCACCGCTATCTTGAAGGATAGGGTGCCGTAGTGAGCGGTGTGTGGTTAATTTAAATTGAGTCCTATTATAAAAATTATATGGGCAAAGAAAGGAGAAAGAGAGAGAGATTTACTTCTCTCAAACCTTTCCAATCCTAGCCCTAACAGGTGAGAAATTACTCACTCATTAGGGAAGTTATGATAAGATTCATTTTTATAATTTTAAAAGACTATCTAAGTTGCAGATAATAAATGACAGATAAAAATTTAGGAATTAAATTCAGATAAAAGAATGCACGATAAAAAAAATACCTTTATTGATGACCTCTTGACGATTACAAGGAAATTAAAATTTAATCTAGAAATTAAAAAGAGGAATCTCAAAAGAGGCACCCAAAAGAGACACACTTTATTTGGCTTTGAGCCCTCCTATTTATATATGGGGAAAACCCTAGGTTTATATTCTGATCTATACATGAAATTACAAAACAACCCCAAAGACCGAGTCAAAGCACCGACACCCCACCGACACGTGCATTGCACGGCCGCGGAACCGCGGCAGAAAGGCCTTTTTGGCCCCGGTTCCGCGGCCATATGGTGGGTTCTTGGGCCCATCTCTTCAGGGTTTCTCTGTGTTGCTTTTATCTTCTGTTTTCTTTACTTGGTTTCTCATAATCACTTCTATTTCCTCCCAAATTTTCAACAGTGAAGAATGATGTGGACTTTTGCCTTGAGTTTCGCGTTAAAATCTTGAATCTTGTGTTGCCCTTGTGCTTTGTGCATTGAACTGTCTAATGATTTTCCATTTGTTCCTTGAACTGGAAAGTGTCATCATACGGATTCATCTATTGTTGGTCGTAGTCTCACATTTGTAGCGACTTTTCATGAACTTCACTGTAACGATCTGAGAACCTGTAACCTGCAACTATTTAGCAGACATGGATCAAAAGCACCTATTTATATGTAATGTGATTAAGAATGGGCGGTATAAAAATGCAAAAATCTGATATGAACAGGATCGCGAGGATTCTTAAGTGTATGTTCTTTTATAAGTCATAAGGATCTTACAAGAGTGTTTTCTCCTTGCAAGTCGAGAGGACCTACAAGTGTTTGTTTACCGTGTGAGCATATCCCTAGTCGCTAGTGGGACTCTGTTAGGGAAATGTTTATTCATGCCCGTAGATTGTATACAAGGGTCAATATTGAACCCCTTGTAGGGCATAATCGGGGTATATGACGGCTTAAGAACAAGTTCAGATCCCTGTAGCTTAAAGCTTTTGAATCCTATGAGCCGTGAGAGTCTCAAATGGGAATTCTCCTTACGAGTCGTGAGGATCTCGTAAGTATAATTTCTCTTCAGGATTCGTAAGGATCCCTAAGTGTGTTACTCCCTTGTGAGTCGTATGGATCTCACGCAGGCATTTTCTCCTTGCAAAGTCGTGAGGACCTTGTAAGTGTCCTTTAACGGGATTGCACCATTTCGGGTTTTCACAAGCTCGCCGGTAGTCCTGCTATTTTTACTCACTGAGTCCTTTCGGGTTTACATCCGTGCCCATCTCGCTTCGGTCAATTGTTCATAGGTCGGACATGTTTGAAGATCTTTCAGCATTCTTTTAGTTTTTGCCGAAAGAACAATTTCTCATGGAGCTTCCCCTATAAAAGAGCATGATGCCCCAGATGTGTCCATCTTTTTCTGAGCATGTGGTTGTGGCGGGTTCACCTTCCAGTTGTCAGACAACGCGAATTTGCCCTGTTGGTATTCATCCTCAATCCAGTCTTTGAAGACGTAGCAATCTTCGAGTGGGTGACCCATTACTCTGTGGTAGGGACAATAGTTAGGCTGGTTAACGTCACCCGGTTGCGACGGATGTTTTGGATCTGGCAGAGTGATGAGCCCGTTGTGCACTGCCAGTTCGAACAGTCTCCTTGTTTTATCCCTGGGAAATAAGTAAGGACATTTCAACTTCTCATTGAGGGATCGCGGCTTGTTGCTTTGACGAACAAACGGCCTCAGGTTACTCGGCTGTTGCTGAGCGTTGGCGACAAAGGTCGCTTTCCCTTTGCCTTTTTCATTCCGAAAATCCACTTTTGAAGGGAAAGGCCTATAGCCCATCTGGTCCATTTGGGCCAGCTTGTCAATCAAGGCCTGGAAGGTGGTCGACTTGAAGAACATCATGAATTGGGAGATAGTCGACTGAGGGTCAAGGGTCCACATGAACATGCCCACAGCAGGAGCTTCTTCTATGCGTTGTTCGCATCTCGACCACAGGTTCTGCCACCGGATTGCATACTGCACCCATGTCTCTCCCGGCTTCACTCTGGCATTGATCAATGTCGTGATCGGGGTGCGTTCGCTAGTGCTTGCGAACCGCTGAGTGAACAGCAACTCCATTTCTGTAAACATTTTGACAGAGTCGTCGGGAAGCTCCGAGTACCATTCAAAAGCTGTCTCCGACAAGCTGCCAACAAACTGGTGAAGTAGCAGTTTGTCGTCACCTCCGGTGTTGCCGCACAGAGCTCTGAACTGAGCGACGTGCTGGTGTGGATTACCCGTCCTCTTATATAAATGGAATTTAGGGATCGTGTATCCCGGTGGGTACATTATTTGATCGTACCAACCCGGATAGGGCCGTCCAGTTCTGACGACTTGGCCAGCCGCTTCATTCGCTTGATGAGCTTGTATTTGTTGAGCTATATAATCATCGAGCGTGGCTTTGGAGATGGTCTCCTCCTTGGCCGCTGACAGAGTCGGCAGAGGATTTGATGTCTCTTCTCTATCATCTTCAATTATTACTAGAGGATCTTCGGCTGGAGGGTCCGGCCGGATCATCAGGCCTACCATATCTTGGAATAAAAAGGCCATTTGTTTTATGTTGGCCGCTTGTCCGCGACCTCTTTGTCCTTCTTCTCAAGCATTCTCCGAAGGAATTCGGCATCCGTTTCCTGCTCATGACGCTGCTCCGAAGATGTCTCCGGGCCTGCTTTTGGTCCAATGAGTGCAGCCATGGCTGTCAGCATTTCTTGGAGCTTTTGTTGTTGTTGCTCCTGAGTCTTAGTCACAGACCGTGTAAGCGGTCGATGACTTGTGGAGATATGGCTATCCTCTTTTCTGGATGCCATATAGACGGTATGCACCACCATGCCCCCAGACTTAGGTCGTTTAGGCTCAGTGCTCTTGACATTTGTCGCAGACACGGGAATTTTCTCCGGCCTTCTTCTCTTGTGGGCGGTCGAAGTTGAGGGAGCCGTTGCAGCGGGCACCCAGGTAGACGACACCCTCTGTGGTACAACAGAGTGGTACTTTTCTTGCCGAACATTTATCTTCTTCGGTCGGCGGGAGTAGTCTTGATCAATCATAGAGTCTCGGACCCGTCGTCAGACCTTATGAATTTTAGAGGACAGCCGCTGAGGGGGCTGCTCCAGTTTTGTCTTGGTAGCATTCTCCATAGGTGGAGGAGATCTTTTCAGCACGGCAGTCAGAGAGTTCTTACGCATCCTCCTGAGTGGTTCAAAGTTGTTCCCAATTGGAACATCAGCATCAACTTCTACCATTGGAGCTGACGGAGTCAGTCCAGAAGGAAAGCTTCCCCCAGCTTTCCTCAATCGGCGCCGGTGGCGACGTTGAGCATATCGTGCGGCCGGGATCACCTCCGCTGTTGGATTAGCTTTTCTATGCCCTATGTTCTGGTGAGAGTCTATTGTTAGCGCCAGCCTGTCAAACACAGACGTTCGCTGAGAGGGAATGGTCAACCTGTCGAAAGCCGACCTTCGAATAAGGAGAGCAACTTGGACGACCTCAACTATAGCAAGAGTTGGAGTGTCCTTCTATGGTATTGCGAGCCTTTTTGCGGGCCCACTAGAGTTTTGGCCCAATCTGTTAAAAACTGAGGCGTTGGATTTGGGCGACCAGTTGAGAGGGGCCGTGGTAGTCGTAAGCCGATCAAAGACCGACTTCTTCGGAGCTTCTTGCAACGGCATTGGGGCATTGAAGATCATGGGTGGGAGCGTGGTCCCAAAGAATAGCCCAGTGGTGGCTTAGGACACTTGTTCCACCGGCATTATGAAAAGGGAGGCCGCTTGGGGCCCGTAGGTTACTCCTCCAAATGAGGCGGTATGGGAGTTGCAGTTGCAGTTGGAGCAGTTAGAGGCCATTGATGCTCTTTTTTCTGCAATGGAGTAAAACCAAATCTTAGTACCTCGAACCCAAGGGCAACCATGTTAAACCACGATTCGTTTGCGAACACGACTGTAACACCCGGGCCCTTTTATAACAACGTCCGTATTTTGTTACTTTAGAATTCCATTTATTTTATTTACCATTTTTATGTGTTTTATTAGAAAATAATTTATTTATTAAAACCACTTCTTTAAACCCTAAACCTTTTTCCCTTAGCCCAAATTAAGTTCAACTAAACAACCTAGCCCATTCCCTACTTACAGAAAATCTATCCCCTTAAATTTTTAACCATCAGCCCAAACTTCTTCTCAAATAAATAAAATATTTCTTTTGCCTCAGCCCAGCCAGTTTCTCATTTCAATTCAAATCCCCACCTCATTTTCTCCCACTTTCATTTTTCCTCTAACCGGCCCCCATATAATAATTAAGTCCTTTTCCCTATATTTTTCGAGCCCAGCTTCTCTTCCCGGCCCGGCTTACCTTTTCCTTCCCATTCTATTTCTTTTAAATTTTCTCAGCCCGTCCCCTCCTTCAGCCGAGCCCACGAGAAATTATTAAACTGAACTATTTTTATTTCTGGCCCACACCCAGCCCAGGCCCACTCTCATCTCCAAACTCCTTCCGCCCACACACCCGCTTCACCCCTCACCCGACCCGACTCCCCACTACTGCTCATCTCCCTTAAATCCCCAACGGCTCTTCTCCCGCTCGTTACTGCGCCACGCTCTCCTCGCCGTAACCGACGCCGCCTCCTCCGCTAACGCCAGCGACCACGTCACCACGCTCGCAGCGCCGTTGCCTTCGACCCCTCCTCGTTAACACGTCTCTTTCTCTCCCCCTCATAATTTTTCTCCCTCCCGACGTCTCCCTCGCTCCGCACCCACACCCGTGACCGCCCCATCGCCGTCGCTGCCATCACCAGCATCACAGTCGCCACCTCACCTCCACCTTCGACCACCATCCATCGAGCTCCTCCTCAAAATTCAACCCATACCCATTAGCCGACCCCTGCACTCCGTTTCCCCTCACTCGTTCCCTCGTCGACGGCAGCCACCACCATCTCCGATCACCCTCACCTGCACCCCTCACCAGAACCCACTGCATCTCGTCGCACCCACCAATCCACCATTACCCGCAACCGACCATCCTCTACAGCTCCGACCTCCGGCCACCTCCTCTCGCCGGCGAGCCTCCCCTACACCCCCTCATCATCGCAGAGTCTCCCCCTCTCTCCCTAAATCTATCTGTCCTTCTCTTCCTTTGCCTCAATCACTCTCAAATCTCTCTCTCTATCTCACACAGTCTTACTCTCTCTCTCTCTCTCCTTACATCTCAAACCCCTATTTCCCTCACTCATTTCTCTCTTTTCCCCCTCTGCTCTCTCTCTCTCTCAATCTATCTCACTCTATTTCTCTTACTCTCGGTTATCTCCCTCTCTCTTCAAAACTAACAAAACCAACGCATACAACCACGGTACCGAGCCGTCAAGCGCATAGCTCAATCCGAGACCGAGGCCAAATTCTTGACGTTGTTGCCGAGTGGTCGTGTCGTGCATACCTTACCATCAATCCATCATCTCCAGGCAAGTCCCCACTTACTACATGCTACTTATTATTAATTACAAATTTAAAATCGTATATATATTCCATGCTTTACTTTCTGCTAATTTATACGACTCAACTGTTCGATGCATGTTCCCTATGGAAATTCTCGTTTAATTTGACGGCACTCACTTGTATAGTTTGGCCCGTGAGCCTATGGTTCTATTGTGTGAATCTCATTAGAAAATATGACCGTTAACGACTAAAATAACTACCCCCAAGCTTAATCGTAAAACTGTAAATTTATTGTACCTGAAAACCGTTAAATTCACCATAAATCATACACATACTAGAATGGTGCGTTCGAGGGCTCAAATCGAAGCTGACTCGACGAACTTTAACCCTATACTGGTTTCCTGGTATTCCTGTACTTAAATTGTGATGATAATTGAATCGGAGTGCGACTCTGGACTGCAGTCCAGAGCGACTCCAGTTGTTGATTGCTGTTTCGTAATGGGTATCACAGGATTTCCTTAACTCGTAGGTTGCGGAACTTCGCTGTTTATTGTAGGTGAACATGTTAGCTAGATAACACGATTGGTTTCATTCTGTTTCGTTACCGTTTGATATTTAGTTTTTAATTTAATAGATCGGGACGCATAACAGTCCCAGCAGAATCAGAACCGACATATTGGTATTGAGTGGTGTATATCTCCTGATGTACAGACGCGATTGAAGATCCGTCTATTGCGTTGAAAACTTTACTAAAAACTCTATAATTCATCCAACTGTAGCGTTGCTAAAATCCGATCCCAACTGGGATTTAAATGCGTTGCGAAACGGACTTCTGATTCTGAAACCGGATTTCCAGCCGCGAGCGTTTAAAATGAAATGGTTATAATTTATGATCCTGGAACCCGATTGGCTTGAAACCATATTTGATGGATAGATAACTGAACATTCTAATTTTTACCTGTTTATCGTTTCACTAAACTATACACGTACATTTCATGATAAATTGTGCAAGTGATAGAATACTACTTTCTGACCCTTAATCATACTTCATATAATTTGTTTACGCATCATATCATACTCATATCATCGCAGTGATTACCTAGTGATATCGTGCATTTACCCAGTGTTAGATTTTAGTGATGATTGTGGCAAGTACGTCAGTGTTCGTGTATCGTGATTAAGTGAAAGTGATACGTACTTATACACAATCAGTGACCCTATTATTCTATTGCATTGTCGACGTTTGTGGGATGCGTGTACGTGTGACTATAAGTGGTATGGGACACTTATGGAAGCGCTTGCACGGGTGTCACAGATAAGGCACCAGACTCTGCCATTTATCTTAGGTATTAGTCGGGACGTGCTTGATGGAGGTCCTGCCTCCAGTTCTCGTGCAGACTTGTCACGGATCGATTAGTATTTAGGGTTATGGCTAGCGTTTGATGTAGACCACGGGGTGTGGGGTAGTTTAAGTGTGAATTCAACAGAATCTCGGGAGTCCCATGCCGGCTTATATATTTAGGGAGTTATATGGAGATTTACAGGGTATGTGATATACACCGTGATATGCATGTTACATGTTGGGCCCGTGGTCCCTTGCCCTTGGGTTCTACCCATGGGTGGAGGACACTCGCGAGTGGTTGACTCTCACACTTGGACTGACGATAGGCTTAGTGACATGTACAGTGAGACTTAGAGACTGATAGGGATACTGGCATTTTTATACCATACATACTGTCTTGATATACGTGACATATCGTTCTACTGTCCTACTGTTCCGCTGCATTGATTACTGTACATTCATATTCATGCTGTCATTTGATTTACTGTTATTCATATCTACTACCACCGTTAGCACTGTTATTTGATTATATATATATTATACTGCTATTGTGTCGCTCTTACGACCTGAGTATGCATGCTCAGTGTGAGGAGAAGATTTAGCCTGGACCAGGACTAGACGCACGTCACGGACATCTTATTTAGCTATCCAGAGTTATATCTTTTGTTTCCCAATCAGGTCAGTTCATTTTACTGTTTTGTTCCGGTTACTGCATTTCTCATTACCTGCGCATCGTTTACTGTTTACCATGAAAAACTAGAAGCCGAAGTGTGACTACGGCAGGACATTTCATTGACCGTAGGAGCATGGCTGGCCTTGTCTACCCCTCGTATTCCGTATTTTGGGAAGCGGAGCGTGACAACGACACACGAAGTGTGGAGTGGAAAGAAGGAAAAGGTCCCACCGGGCGTGCCAAAATCTGTTCTCCGCCGAAAGACGCGACCGAGACGTTGGAACGTCCGGCCTGAATTTTGGGGGTAGATGCTATTTGGTGCTATCCATCCACCTCTCCGAAGATACCAAGTTGATTTATGACACCATATATCGAAGGTTTAAACGGATGCGGCCGATGTAGCAGACTTCGTCAGATTCCCCCTAGTTGAGGGGTTTTGATTCTGGGGACGCTCTTTGTCACGCCCCGCTTCCCAGTGTACGGAGAAGGGGACGCGACGAGGTCCGCTACGTATTTACTCAGAAGCAAATACTCTAAGCATACTAAGCAATATAAAAGAAAATACACAAGAGGCAAGGTATAATAAAAACATCAACTTTTAATTATTAACATTCTTTTGTACAATGCATGAAAAGGAAATACAACTGAAATAAAAATGATGCCTAAACAATGGCATGACAGGAAATGAAAAGTACTGAACGGAAAATGTACAATGAAACTAGAGCTCTGGTTCTTCAGCAAACTGCTCCAAGTCTTCTGCAGATGGCTCGATCTCTGCCGGGTCCAAACCACCTGACGACATTCAAAGAAGAAGGAAATAGAATGTCGTCAGCGAACATGTCGCTTGGTAAGTCCCAAAGATAAGGAAGAAATAGACATAGAGTAAGAGAGGGAGAGAGAGAGAGAGTAGTTTTTAATGTTGTATTATAATATTGTAATGTTGTATTAACGTTATTGTTTGTAGCCTGGTACAGAAGATGCCAGTGTATACGAGGGAAGTCCCACTTACACCGGGGACCTTGGTAACCTGTAGTACAAGGCCCCGTCGATAATACCACGGAACAACGGCATGGATGTAATTACGTCTTAAGTGACCACCTCATGCCACCTTTAACATATTCCGTACCAGTCTACCCCTTAAACCCCGCAGTGTTTTGATTGTATTGTTTGTCTTATAAATTGTATTGATTGTATAATTAATTGACTGACCGAAACTATGATGTCAGTAAACGGATATAACTGTAGAATCATATAAATGGAATAACTGGAGAATCATATAAGCGGAATATATCCATTGTTCGGTTCAGTCAAGTCATATAGATTGATAATTGGATTCATGGATTCATGTGTTTTTATTGAATTGGAATATTGTAGATTGTAGATTTACCTGAATCATATTCAAATTAGATTAATCAGACTCAAACCCGAGTCAGACAA
This sequence comes from Agapanthus africanus, assembly GCA_030015575.1. Lineage (NCBI taxonomy): Eukaryota > Viridiplantae > Streptophyta > Magnoliopsida > Asparagales > Amaryllidaceae > Agapanthus > Agapanthus africanus. Next base: position 4,773,238 of record JASDDO010000018.1, read on the forward strand.
TTAGAAATATAAGTCGAAATCTTGATATTTTTTAAACCTATAATTGCTAGGGTCCTTAGGGTAATTTATAAAACTTGAGGGGATTTTATGTAAAAATACTTTTATATACTTTTCAAAATACACCTCAAATATTCATTATTCGTCTTTAGAGTTGTAATGAAGGTGGATTTTTGTATTGTGATATTTCTAGTGAAAATATCCTAGTTTCAGAATTAAAGGTATTTATTTGTAAAATTGATTTATTTGGAATTCATGGTATTTTAGTGTAAAATTGATTCTTGTGATTTTTAGAAAAAAGTGGAATATTTATATCATAACAAAATAGATATTTTAATGATGAATATACATTTATACAAAAATAATTTTAATAAATATTTTATATTCTAGAAAATCTCATTTTTCTAAGATGTCGTATTTTAAATCTTTCGAGATCGAATGCTCCTTGCGGAGGTCTGAATCTCGCACTACTAAGCCCGAAGATGTGCGATAATCCGCACCATCCCGAACGGGTTCCCCAAGGTGGGTTGTAGCGGCGCTTTGCAAAAATTGTAAAATACTAAATCTTTTAGAAAACGGTTTTATAAAGTAAAATGTATTTATTTGTAAAAATGACAATTTTTCTGTATTTTAGATTCTAGGGTTTCCTAAGTCAACTAGTCTATTTCTAAATAGTCTAAACGACAAGTTGTTAGATGCCTCAAATCGTCTCTTCATCGCCAATTGTGGCGAGGCAAGTACAAGTGAGGAAAGGAGGGATCCGCTCACGAATCACCGCGAGACGGGCCTTTTAAAGTTATCTTTCTCACTTGCCTAGCCTAGACACCACAAAATCAGGTTTAGATAAACGACCGATATCCACAACTTATCGTATTTTCCTAATTAAAGGTATTTATTTAAATGTGTGTCAACTCTAAATCTTTTATGATAGTTTTATTAAGTATATGGTATTTAAATGTAAATTCTTGTTTTCTCGTATTCTAACGTTTCAATGGTATCGTATTAGATTGTATGTAAGTGTGTGAGGAGGTAGGTCGTTACCTCGTGATCTACTATAAATGTATAGCAAGTTTGATGGTGTTAAATGAAAGAGTGAAACATTGTGGTATTTAAGCGAAAAATACGGTAAATTGAGAAAGCTATCATTTCATGTGGTGAAACTTGTTCAAATTCTTTGATTAGTGTTTAGTAGTCAACATAAAGATATTTAATTATGATTGTATTAGTGAGAAGTGAAATTTATAGAAAACCGAATCGGAAATCGGGTTTGTTCCGATTCCGTCGGGTTTGTAATTCCGTATTTTCTAGAATAGGGAAGAGAGAGATAGAAAGGGACTTACGGGTTTTTGATTACACTAGAGTGAGGGGGAACTAAAGAGATTGCCGATGCGTTGCGTCGTCGCCGGTAGTTCCTAAAAACGTCGCCGGAATTTCGTCGGAGCTTCGCCGCGAGCTTGTTTTCAAAGTACACAACTCTTGGAAATTTTGAGAGAGTGAGCTTAGAATTTTGGGATGAGAGGGTAGAGGGGAGGGGGTGTATTTATAGGGTAGGCTAGGGGTAGGGTTTTAAATAAAAAAATTGTAAAAATATAGAAAATTCATTAAAAATTGGAGTAATTAGGTGTTAATGGGCATTCTGGAACCGGTCCAATAAATTAGAGTGTGCGGGGGGTTAGAGAAGGCGAAAAGGCACAAATTTTGTGTTGACGACTCGGCCGTCCGGGCGGCAGCGCCGGCCCGAGTCGGCCGGTCCGCTACGTATTTACTCAAAAGCAAATATGCTAAGCGTAACTAAGCAATATAAAAGAAAATACATAAGAGGTAAGGTATAATAAAAACAACTTTTATTTATTAACATTCTTTTGTACAATGCATGGAAAGGAAATACAGCTGAAATAAAAATGATGCCTAAACAATGGCATGACAGAAAATGAAAAGTACTGAACGGAAAATGTACAATGAAATTAGAGCTCTAGTTTTTCAGTAAACTGCTCCAAGTCTTCTGCAGATGGCTCGATCTCTGCCAGGTCCAAACCACCCGACGACATTCAAAGAAGAAGGAAATAGAATGTCGTCGGCGAACAGGTCGCTCGATAATTCCCAAAGATAAGGGAGAAATAGACAGAGAGTAAGAGAGAGAGTGAGAGAGAGTAGCTTTTAATGTTGTATTATAATATTGTAATATTGTATTAACGCTGTTGTTTGTAGCCTGGTACAGAAGATGCCAGTGTATACGAGGGGAGTCCCACTTACACCGGGGACCTTGGTAACCTGTAGTATAAGGCTCCATTGATAATACCACGGAACAACGGCATGGATGTAATTACGTCATAAGTGACCACCTCGTACCACCCTTAACATATTCTGTACCAGTCTACCTCTTAAATCCCGCAGTGTTTTGATTGTATTGTTTGTCTTGTAAATTGTATTGATTATATAATTGATTGACTGACCGAAATCATGATGTCGGTAAACGGATATAACTGTAGAGTCATGTAAATGGGATAACTAGAGAATCATATAAGTAGAATATATCCATGGTTCGGTTCAGTCAAATCATATAGATTGATAATTGGATTCATGGATTCATGTGTTTCAATTGAATTGGAATATTGTAGATTGTAGATTGACCTGAATCATATTCAAGTTAGATTAATCAGACTCAAGCCCGAGTCAGACAATTAGAAATGTAAGTCGAAATCTTGATTATTTCTTAAACCTATAATTGTTAGGGTCCTTAGGGTAATTTATAAAACTTGAGGGGATTTTATGTAAAGATACTTTTATATACTTTTCAAAATACACCTCAAGTATTCATTATTCGTCTTTAGAGTTGTAATGAAGGTGGATTTTTGTATTGTGATATTTCTAGTGAAAATATCCTAGTTTCAGAATTAAAGGTATTTATTTGTAAAATTGATTTATTTGGAATTCATGGTATTTTAGTGTAAAATTGATTCTTGTGATTTTTAGAAAAAGATGGAATATTTATATCATAACAAAATAGATATTTTAATGATGAATATACATATATTTATACAAAAATAATTTTAATAAATATTTTATATTCTAGAAAATCTCATTTTCCTAAGATATCGTATTTTAAATCTTTCGAGATCGAATGCTCCTTGCGGCGGTCTGAATCTCGCACTACTAAGCCCGAGGATGTGCGATAATCCGCACCATCCCGAACGGGTTCTCCAAGGTGGGTTGTAGCGGCGCTTTGCAAAGATTGTAAAATACTAAATCCTTTAGAAAACGGTTTTATAAAGTAAAAGGTATTTATTTGTAAAAATGTCAATTTTTCCGTATTTTAGATTCTAGGATTTCCTAAGTCAACCAGCCTATTTCTAAATGGTCTAAACGACAAGTTGTTAGATGCCTCAAATCGCCTCTTCACCGCCAATTGTGGCCAGGTAAGTACAAGTGAGGAAAGGAGGGATCTGCTCACGAATCACCGTGAGACGGGCCTTTTAAAGTTACCTTTCTCACTTGTCTAGCCTAGACACCACAAAGTCAGGTTTAGATAAACGACCGATGTCCACAACTTATCGTATTTTCCTAATTAAAGGTATTTATTTAAAAGTGTGTCAACTCTAAATCTTTTATGATAGTTTTATTAAGTATATGGTATTTAAATGTAAATTCTTGTTTTCTCGTATTCTAACGTTTCAATGGTATCGTATTAGATTGTATATTAGTATGTGAGGAGGTAGGTCATTACCTCATGATCTACTATAAATGTATAGCAAGTTTGATGGTGTTAAATGAAAGAGTGAAACATTGTGGTATTTAAGCGAAAAATACGGTAAATTGAGAAAGCTATCATTTCATGTGGTGAAACTTGTTCGAATTCTTTGATTAGTGTTTAGTAGTCAATATAAGGATGTTTAATTATGATTGTATTAGTTAGAAGTGAAATTTATAGAAAACCGAATCGGAAATTGGATTTGTTCCGATTCCGTCGGGTTTGTAATTCCTTATTTTCTTGAATAGGGAAGAGAGAGATAGAAAGGGACTTACGGGTTTTCGATTACACTAGAGTGAGGAGGAACTAAAGGGATTGCCGATGCGTTACGTCGTCGCCGGTAGTTCCTAAAAACGTCGCCGGAATTTCGTTGGAGCTTCGCCGCGAGCTTGTTTTCAAAGTACCCAACTCTTGGAAAATTTTGAGAGAATGAGCTTAGGATTTTGGGATGAGAGGGTAGAGGGGAGGGGGTGTATTTATAGGGTAGGCTAGGGGTAGGGTAGGTGAAGGGTTTTAAATATATAAAAAATTGTAAAAATATAGAAAATTCATTAAAAATTGGAGTAATTAGGTGTTAATAGGCATTCTGGAACCGATCCAATAAATTAGAGTGTGCAGGGGGTTAGAGAAAGCGAAAAGGCACAAATTTTGTGTTGACGACTCGGCCGTCCGGCCGAGTCAGGCCGGCGGCGCCGACCTGAGTCGGCCGGTCAGCCGGCCGACTCGACCGAGTCGGGGTACCAGGGGGTGGGGGTCGTTAGGTGAAGGCTCTGGTATTTTTAGCTTTCTAGGTTTAGTTCAACTTTTGGGAGTTATGGTGTGTGGACTGTTGAGCTTCCAAAGGATTTAAAACAATATAATATTAAAAATAATGTGGGGCAGGAGATTTAAACGCTGGTGACTTGGTTCAGCAGTGCAAGGTATTACCAATGAGCTACAAGCTCTTTCTTGTAATTAAATTGCTAATTAATTATTTAAGTCTTGTGCTCAGGCAATAAATACCCCTTTATGGATTTTGAAAAATTTTAATTTAAAAATTTGTATATGAAAAAGTGTATAAGAAAATTAGGGTTGTTGCACTCTTCCCTACAGGCGCAAGTCCCTGCAGTTAATTATGTTACCGCATCGCGGTAACCACTTTCTCCTTCTCCAGATGGTCATTTCGTGTCGTGGGTGTTTGTTTTGTTTTTGGTTGCCCGTGGATTGTATGCGGAGACTAATTTATGTTATCGCCTGTAGGGCGTGGATTAGTCCAAATCCGTATTTTCTTAGATTTGGGTTTGTGTTGGATTTATGGATGCGTTAGTCTCATTTGAGACTAAGATCAACTTAAACGTTTGTTAATGATACATTGGTCTAATTTTAGACTAAGATCAACTTAACGGGATCGTTTAGATCCAACAAAAGGGCATTTGGGCTCTATTGTTTAGTTTAGGGACATTGCGGTCCAGAAGTTTAAGAACATCATAGTCCACGAGTTTAAGGATCCCACGGTCCGTAGTTTTAAAGACGTCATAGCCTATAAAGTTTAAGGACACCATAGTCCATGAGTTTAAGGACCCCACAGCCCGTAAAGTTTAAGAACATCATAGTCCATGAGTTTAAGGACCCACAGTCCGTGGAATGTCTGGTTGTCGGGACCCGTCACCTCTCTGAAGACGTTGAAGGATTACAACGACAAATATCAGAGGAGTGGAGAGATGTACCCTTGAACCAATATTGTTTGGGGGATCTGTAGTTGGATTGATTATAAAATCGTTAATCTCGTTTGAGATTAAGATCAACTTAAATATTTATTAGGGATACGTTAGTCTAATTTTAGACTAAGATATACTTAACAGGATCATTTAGATCCAACAAAAGAGCATTTTGGCTCTATTGTTTAGTTTAGGGACATTGCGGTCCAAGTTCAGATGCAAACATGGGTTTGAAAATGCACCAGATAGTTATTGGTCATTGGGACCCACCACCTCTCTGAAGACGTTGAAGAATTACAACGACATGTATCAGAGGTGTGAATAGATGTACATGTTTCCCCCAATCAAAGCAAAGCTCCGTTAAAATTTTAAAATTTGAAAGGAAGAAGCGCTTCATAGCAGCGCCAAGTGCGCTGTACTCCAAGCAGCGCACCACGTGCAAGGCACGTGAGCGCTAGCACTAAGAGCGCTGCACTCTAAGCAGCGCACCACGTGCAAAGCACGTATGCACTAGAGCTAAGAGCGTTGCACTCTAAGCAGCGCACCACGTGCAAAGCACGTGAGTGCTAACAATAGAACAAAGTGTTCTCGGCCCTTGGATCAAAGATCCAACGAACATGATTAAAAATCATCAATTGACCAGAATAAAATTCTGTTGAGGAAACATTCCTCAGAATCTTTCCAAACAGGAAAGATTGTGCTCTGAAAATCAGAGCACCGTTGGATCAATGATCTAATGGCGATTAAAAAGCACTAAAATACAGAATAAATTCTGTATGGGAAAAGATTTCCCAATCTTTTTAAAAACAAGAAGATTGCCTTCTGTAAAACAGAAGCCTTTGGATCAAAGATCCAACGGGGGAGACATACCCAAATCAATTAGAGACAAGATCTCTTCAACTGATTGAACAAATCAGCCTTCGCTATAAAAAGGATCTAAGACTTCAAGTCTCATATAGAGAGAGAAATAGAGGAACTCCCCTATAAAATTTGAGAAATCTCAGAAAGAAGAGCAGGCTTTCGGGAGAAGAAGAACTTTTCTTCAAGGTAAAAAAACAGAGATAAGAAAAATCTCATTAAAGAAGAAGAACATAATTCTTATCACAGATCATAGATCTATAAGACTAAGGTCTTTTATAAAAAGAGATCATGAACATCTCATTATAAAAAGGGGGATAATAATTCAATTCTCTTAGGATCACAGATCCATAAAGGCAAAGCTTTTCACCAAAATAAGAGATTGAAATATCCTCTATAAAATAAGAACCTTGTTCTTAGAACCTTGAGACAAAGTCTCTTATAAACGAGAATTTATTTCTCAGATCATAAAACTGATCAGAAGCGCTTATGCGCTCTTGGACTGGCGCACAGCGCCAAGCGCACCACGTGCTCCTCACGTGTGCGCCACTTAACAAATAGCGCTTCTGCGCTCTTGGACTGGCGCTCAGCGCCAAGCGCACCACGTGCTCCTCACGTGTGCGCCATTAAACAAATAGCGTTTTGCGCTCATAGACCGGCGCTTTGCGCTCATAGACTGGTGCTAGCGCCAAGCGCGCCACGTGCTCCTCACATGTGCGCTATATCACAGAAGCGCTTTGCGCTCATTAACTGGCGCTAGCGCCAAGCGCGCCACGTGTTCCTTACGCGTGCGCTGATAGAACATAAACTGTTCTTTAAATAAAGCTCTATAGCTATGATGAATGCTCAGCATTCAATAAAAAACAGAAAGGCTGTCAGAACCTAAATCAATGCTCAGCATTGTCAAATGTTTAACATTTTAACTGAGTGGGCTGAGCCCAAGTTGGCAATAAACCTCTCATTCAGATTAATTGAGCCTATATGCTCATAAATCTCAGATCTTAGTCACAATTGGACTACAGATCTCCCAACCAAAATTGGTTCAAGGGTACATCTCTGCACTCCTCTGATATGTGTCGTTGTAATCTTTCAACGTCTTCAGAGAGGTGACAGGTCCCGACAACCAGACATTTCATGGACTGTTGGGTCCTTAAACCCATGGACTATGATATCCTTAACCTCGGACTGTGGGGTCCTTAAACCCATGGACTATGATGTCCTTAACTTCGGACTGTGGGACTATGATGTCCTTAACCTTGGACTGTGGGGTCCTTAAGCCCATGGGCTATAATGTCCTTAACCTTGGACCGTGATATCTTTAAACTAATGGACCGCAATGTCCCTAAACTAAACAATAGAGCCCAAATGCTCTTTTGTTGGATCTAAATGATCATGTTAAGTTGATCTTAGTCTAAAATTAGACTATCGTATCCTTAACAAACGTTTAAGTTGATCTTAGTCTCAAATAAGACTAACGCATCCTTAAACCCAACCCCAAACCCAAATCTAAGAAGATATGGATTTAGACTAATCCACGCCCTACGGGCGACAACATAAATTAGTCTCCGTATACAATCCACGGGCAACCAAAAACAAAACAAACACCCACGACACGAAGTGACCATCTAGAGAAGGAGAAAGTGGTTACCGCGATGCGGTAGCGTAATTAACTGCAGGGTCTTGCGCATGCAGGGAAGAGCGTCCCCACAATCAAAAAACCCTCAAATAAGGGGGAATCTGACGAAGTCTGCTACATCGGCCGCATTCGTTTAAACTTTCGATACATGGCGCCATAAATCAACTTGGCATCTTCGGAGAGGTGGACGGATAGTACCAAATAGCATCTGCCCTCGAAATTTAGGCCGAACGTCCCAACGTCCCGGTCGCGTCTTTTCGGTGGAGAACAGTACCCTCGAACCAAAGTTGATTGAAAGGCTCTGGGTTTTGTTTTGAATGTCATATGAGGTGATCAATTTTGAAAGACAAGAGTGTATTTGAGGTTCGGTCAAGAGGGAGGGTCATGCCTCTGGAAGACTTAGCTAATTTGGGCTAAGATTGGCTCAAATATAGTGTTAAACACTAGAGTACACTCGTCTATCACGTGCTCCTACGTGATGCGCTTAAAATAGTTTTAAACACCAAGGATGAAACGCACAAAATAGTGTTAAACACTAAAAAAGAAGCGCTCACGTGGGGTCACATGAGGCGCTTGAGTGTTGGGCCAAACTTCTTTTATTTTATTCTCAGAATATGCATGTAAGTGTTAAACACTTAATCTTTATGGCCATCACGTGTGGGCACGTGATGGGTACCCATGTATTAGATATTAAAAGGATTTGTTAGGGGTCACGTGGGGACACGTGAGGGCGCCCATGCGTTGGATATTAATCCTTCAGTTTTTTCCCATCTTCTCTTTTTTAAAAAGGTGTTTGTCAGGAGTCACGTAAGGACACGTGAGGCACCCAAGATCGATTCTACCCTTTTTATTTTGAGAAGTCTGTTCAAGGGTCACGTGGGAGCATGTGACTTAATCTTATTCGTTCTCTTTTGGTCATTAGAGGGGAGGGTCACGTGTTACCACGTGATCATGTTGGCTACTTGATCCTTTTACGTGCATGGAGAGATAAATCCCTTGTATAAGAATTAAATTCTCTTATAGGGTTAAACCCTAATTTTATTTATAGGAATTAAATTCATATGTATTTTAAAAGAATTAAATTCTTTAAACCTAATTCTCCTTCTAAGCTTTAAATCTGCATGGCAGAATCTCCTCGATGAGAATTAAATTCTCAACTTATGGGGAGATCTGCTTCTGCAGATCTATTACCATGAAGAAGAACTAAGTTCTTGTATTAAGAGTTAAACCCTATATTTGTTGGAGAAATTAAATTCCTATATATTCTGTGGGAGAATAGAATTCTCTGAACTCCCTCAGGTTTTAGATCTGCATGACAGGATCTTCCCGATGAGAATTAAATTCTCAATTTATTAGGAGATCTGCTTCTGCAGATCTTCAACCAGAGGAAGAACTAAGTTCTTATTTAGAAAAGTTAAACTCTTAATTTGATAATTAAATTCTATTTTGTTTTGTAGGAGCTTACAGAATGATCTCTTTCCCTCCCTTACCTAGGGTTTCTTTCTTTTCTGAAGAGAACTTCTTTTTTCTCTGGAGAATTAAATTCTCTTTTTTTTGTATTCTCTCTCTGTTGTTCTATCTCTCTCTTTCTTTCCTTCTTGGCTCCTATTTATAGGAGAAATAAAAGCATCAGTTTGTTCAGCCAATCTCTCATTGAGAGATTTTGATTGATTTCCTATAACCAACATGATCTTTTTAGATCGCCATTGGATTTTTAATCCAAAAGATATTTTATTTGTTGTTCTTGGCAGATTTTAGGAAAATATTTCCTTATGTAGAATCTTTCTATAAACTGGTGATTTTTAATCACCATTGGGTTTTTAATCCAACGATGCTCCACTTTACAGAGTGCAATCTTTTTGTTTGGAAATATCTAGAGAAATATTTTTCCAATTAGGGTTTTTTATTCCCTTTTAATTAGAATCTAAATCTATTAGTTCAGATGGTTTAGGAGTTTATCACGTGTTGGCACGTGACCCCACTGATTAAGCAATTAATTAGAATTTAATCCTATTGGTTCAGAAGGCTCAGAAACCCATCACGTATTGACACGTGACCCCACTAATACAGCATTTCCAATTGTTTATTTCATTCAGCGCATACAGGCTTTGCCTGTAAAAGGTCGCGTGTCTGCACGTGAGACATGATCACGTGTGGGCACGTGATGCCACTGATTAAGCATTTGTTTATTTTATTCAGTGCCTACAGGTTTTGCCTGTAAAAGGTCACGTGTCTGGACGTGAGACCTGGTCACGTGTGAGCACGTGATGCCCGGTCACGTGTGAACACGTGATTCCCCATTTGGGGGTTTTCGTTGCTGCTGTATCTGTATTTTATTTAATTCCCATGAGGGACCAGTGGCGAAAACTTTTGCTAAAGAGGTCACTCTCTGTAAATGGATCTCGACTCTTTCCTCATCGAATGAGGTGCAAGATATTCCAAACTGAATATCACGATGCAAAGCAAAAGAATCGACTATAGTAAAGTTATTACGTTGACGCAAACTTCTGCCCAAGGGGTCACTCCCGATGAAGAGATCTCGGCCCTTGCCTCGTCGAATGAGGTGCAGGATATTCATAATCGAATACCTCTGTGCAAAGCAAAAGAGAACGTCTGTAATGTCAGTTTTTTAAAAAACTTGGTTCAACAACATCATATATAGGTTTGTTTTATCCTTGCATTGATCAAAATCAACGCAGTCCCATCAATTAATCACACCAGAAAAGAACAAAAATATGATGTACGTAAGCATTCGCCACTGGGTCCCGTCATCACTCGTTAGGTTACTTAACTATTGACAGAGCGGGGCTTGGACTAGCGCGGGTGCAAAACATATACAACATCTACTGGTATATATATAAATATATATATAACAATCGTCCCGGGCAAGATATAAAGCAACATCACAGAATCTCAGCCAAGCAACATAGAGTGGTGGATAATCCTGGAGCCCCGGGTTTCACTTGAGCCGTAAATGAGATCCGACGTTCTCCTGTCGTATGGATAGCCTGTGCAATGAAAACCTAGACCCCTACAAGTGCGGCAAGTTACCCGCCAATCCCAGAAGAGAGACAACCCCAATCAACAACGTGAATGGGTCACCCAACACTTCATGGAATCCGGTAACTTGGGCACCCCTCCATGGGTCAACCTATACCCCCTACGAGTGCGGCGAACAGCCCGCCAATTCTAGAGTAAGGTATCCTCCGTCTCAACGCCATGAGATGCGGACCTGTTGCCCTCTAGAACCCGGCTATTCATGCACTCTACCGCGGAGTAATACTAGTACAGAAAAGAAAATAATATGTACAAGGGTGACATCGACTTCGACCCGGTCGTGCCCCAAACAATTAATATGTAAACCGACAGTGACGGTAGTCCACATGTCGGACGCTCGTCCCGCAATATCAAATGTACAAATAAGACTAAACTGTACTAATATTGCACCCAAGCTATCCACCACGACGATCCAACCACAACACAGAACATCAACGTGAATGTCATGTTCGCAAACTTGTTTAAAAGTTAGACGAGTTATACCGCTCTAATGACATTCACGGTCACAGATAGCAATGCATGTACTATAAACATTTAAACAGTGTTAAATTATCGACTTCGAAACATCCCAAATTACCCATGAACAAAAGACAACACTATATCCAAACTAGGCAAAACAAGCAATACCACTGAACCAATATTCCAGAGACCAGACCACACCCAAAATACGAAGCCCAAACACAAGTATCTGGCCGGCGAGCTCGGATTTTCTAGCACTGTGACCGGTTGAATACGGGTGAAACTGGCTCGTTTTTGGGGTGTAGTCTAGTTATCATCTAAATAGTCTTCTGCAATTGCTTAAATAATTTTTTGAAGACTTTGAAAAATCGACAGCACCTGGAATACATCGTGTATCGTTTCGGAGTTGTTTCGGTTTCGATACTTTAACATTGTCTAAAACTGCTAGTAAGGGGTTTACGGGTTGGCTCTGATACCATGTTGGGTTATGGCAGCGCCCCGGCCATCAAACCGTGGCCAAATGCGGAACAAAATTTTTCTAAACTGGCGCTACCATGACCCGATGCCCGGATCTACCTTAAACCCTATACTAGCAGGCAATATAAAGAGTTAGGAATGGTTATACTGAGTTAATTCGTGTCCTTCGGTCTTCATCCCAAGCTCCTAGTGGTTGCGGATCGAGTTTGGTTGCCGGTCTTCCTCCATCTACGATGATCCACCTGAGGGAAACGACGCAAGCTCCAACCTCGCCAAGCGAGACAACAGACGCTCCAAGGTTGCTAGCAATGGAGAGTGGAGGTGTAGGAATGTGCCACTATAATTTTTCTCTCATCAAATGCTCAAGGAGCAACTCAAGAAGATGAAGGAGGCGAGGAAACATGTGGCATGAGCAACAAAAGAAAAATAGCTAAGTCTTTTTCCAAGTGAGAATGAGAGTGAGCCAAGTGAAGAAAAAGAAAATGAACAAGCCTCACCAAGAATGTGGCTGCCCCCCTCTCTCAATCATGCACACACACATACACAAAAAAAATCTTCTCCATTTTTTACAATAAACATAAGAGGGCCATACCTCTCTACATGCCATCACCCATGCTCATGCCAACTCACTCTCCATCTCATTTCCATAATTGATTTTCTAAAAAGAAAATCAATAATGAGGTGGCCATCTTCTAGAAGATATTCTGTATAAATACGGAATACTTCCCGGTACACGTATCGAAATATATATAAGCGTATTCGTATAAAAATACGAATAACTAAGAGAGAAAATGAATAGTGAACGATAATACTAGAATACATATATATAAATTATTAAATCAAAACCTGATTTAATAATCCGGCCATATCCTAAGCCGCTAGTATTATCAACCGTCCGAATAAAGTCTGTGCAACCTGTACACATATTTAATCGGACACTTGTATGTACCAACATACGTCATCTACACCATATCGTATGAACCGTGACAACTCTCTGTATGGGACTCTAAAGACTCGTCAATACGTTGGCAATGGGTTTAACCACAAGCAAGTCAGTGGCATTAGCTGTACGTAACGGCTACTCAGGTATTGAGCGAAAGGGGGACCGACGAGCAAACTCATCCTGAACCCCTAGTAAGCCCGACGGTGACAATATCCGTACAGTCCAGTCCAGTCTGTTCGTCTATGTCACGACCCGAAAGAGCACGTGACTGGCCCTTGAATCCTATGAAGTCTATAGGACTCCATCTGATCCAAGTAAGCCAAAAGCCCAGAAATCTAAAACCATTTTAAGGAGTAAACAAAGAAAACTGGTTTTTAATAAATAAAGAAACATGTTTTGAAATCAAGCTTTTAAATAACTAAGCCGAATATGCATTTTTAAAATGTGTAGTCTTTTCTGAAAATTTCGGCAGAGTTTCCTTTGTAAAAACTGGCCCCGAACAGGGTACAACAAGGATAATATATAAGCAATGATAAAAGGCATCCCCAAGCGGGAGCTAGCTCTTCGTCAAACGACGGTCATAACCACGCAAGCAATAATAATAGACAACGCCAAAGGGCGAGAATCAAACCCAAAAAGGAACTCAAAACAGCCAGAAAACCACAATACTACAAGCGCGACTCTAAGGTCGAAATAATACATAACTGATTTTCTAAGTCTGAAACAATATACAAGTTTTGGTTGATGGAATTTCTAGATACAATGAATAATACAGGAACAAAGACGGTTCTGATACAAGAGAACCCACCTACCCAAGCAAGTCACCCATATGGAAGCAGTGTGCCAGAAATGCCGCTATGGAATCTGTACGGCAAAAACCTCCAAGGACTGTGGCACAACGGGGGTGAGCTGCCAACTCGTGAATAGAAAATATCTACAAGCAAAGATCGAATGTATGACCCATCCTAGGTCAATACAATCAGATATAAATAAACCTCAATATGAATAAGTCTGCAGCATGCTAAACTGGCAATATAATCTCTATACATGAGTGTAGTGCTAAGTGCTCGTGCCAGTGCCTCAGGTAATAACATATCATAAATATGAGGTAAAATTAGTGTAATCAAATCTGTATGTACGTGGATCCCGTCCACTCATCACCCAATGACAATGACCATCATGCATGTAAATATCATCAGAATATGCATGGAAACATGATGATATAACCAAAAGCATGGAACCTGAGTGCCTAGCATCGACACTCGAAAACATCATGAAAACCTGTGCCTAGCATCGGCACGTAAACCCTCATATATCGGGCATCCGTCAGTCCGGGTCAGCCCACTCTTCATACATCGGGCATCCGTCAGTCCGGGTCAGCCCACTCTCTCATACATCGGGCATCCGTCAGTCCGGTTCAGCCCACTCTCTCATACATCGTGCCCCACCATGTACCCTCATACGGCGCCACTCCTCGTATGGAGTATAAAATCAGGACCGATAAATCTCATGGTGGCAACGCAAATATCATATCAAGGGAAACCGGGTTTTTCAAATAAGTACATACCTTCCTTTGGAATTATCCACGGTTCCCAAATCCAGAAATATCATGAAAACGAATATCTCGATGCGTATAATCAGAAAGCATGATGTATGTGACATATTAATAAAATGCAAGTACAACAGGATATCATGCAACATGGAATAATAGTATGCACATACAAGGTCCTATCCTGATGCAATAATACTACTGTGTAGTGACATGGCAATTATCGATGATGAAGTGTGTGAGCCGGCAACAAGTGTACGTGGAACATACGCATCATCAATAATGGTGCTGGTGTCCTAGCAGCATGACTGTAATATATCAACAACATAAGCGATGCAATGCAAATAGCATGAGTATGCGGAATCGAATAATCAACGCAACGGTAAAGAATCTACCTCAATAAATATATCATGCAGCCTTGCCTTTTGAAATAAGACAAATCAGGTTTTTAATAAAATAAGGGCTACGGTGTTTTAAGAAAAGATGCTTCGTTTGAAAATACCCGTAGAATCCTTTTTGCCTATCTTTAAAATATCCCCGATTCGTTAGTTTTGCAATAGGTATGACTCGGTCTAGTCCAATATCTACTAAGCCAAGTCCATCAGGAGGGGTATGGAAACCACCTAAATCTGAGTCGATATATATATAAGTATAATAGTCAGTAATCCCGCCTCAATAGTATCACAAACAATATAACATCCTCGAGTCATGAGCGCGGATCTATCATCAATGTAGGCTTGTACGGTAAATCGCCGTACGGCATCCCAATAGCTGGGTACAGGTCAATATCACATTCATCTCATCACATATCAGGTATCACTACCATCATATCACATAATTTAGGGTACAGATCTAAGTCTAGTAAATCGATACCATCTACATAGGTATAAATGCGGGGTAACACACATGCCCAAAAGCCCGCTAAACCATCATGCCGTATCTCAAATACAAACTCTGGCATATCGCCGAATCTCACGGCCTCAATCAAATCACATCGACTCATCTCAATCCCACGTATCATGCTCAAATCCCGTATATGAACACATAGTCCCATACCTATGTGTAGATATACACACCTCCAAATGCGCACAGATAAAAGAAAGAATGTATGCAAGTATATATGTACGTGTATGTGTGGGTGCAACCACTACTCTAGGGTTTCGCACTATACTAAACCAATACATCCTTATCATCAATAATTTCATTATTACCATCAATAATCTTAAACAGCACATAATAAACATACGGGTGTATACGTATTCGTATACATCACCACGGACTGCGGGGGTGCTATACGCCATCCACCCGACTTCTCCCCGTAAATATAAATCTACTCACCTTGCGTCTTTATCTGTCGACGTCACCGCGCTTTTGCTTGTCGTCCCGAAGTCTTCATGGGGTACCTACACATTAACGTATCGCAAATGCGTATCAAAACCAATTCAAGACTAAAACGACATACGAAACCTAAAACGATACGCTAAAATCTATAGGTTAGAACCTATGGACAACGCTTCCAAAACCATCAACAACCCTCGATATCGTCGTATAAACGCCAAGTAGTCGAGTACGCAAACTCAGAATTCACAATACGGAAATACGAATCCAAAACAGCAACATAGGAAAAAGGCTCTAGATTTCACCCTAGGTCAAATTAGACAAATCTATACATGCCAGGGGTCTAGTCTACACATGTAGGAGCTATATAACCAAAACAACCCAATATGGTGCAGGTCTGGCCGCAAATTGCGGCCAAACAGAATAAATCTGCGGCCGGGGAAATGAGTTAGGGGCTGGGGTCTTGTGTGGTGATTCTAGAGTGCCTGCACATCTCACTGTCCAATCAATTTAATTTTCAGAGTCTGGGGGTAAAAGCAGATTCAATGTAACCATCACAGATTCACAGTTTTTCCCCGACATCGTCTCATAAATCCGTATGCTGGTTTCTAGTTCAGGTTTGGGTCCAATTTAACATCACACAAGGGGTTCTAAGGTCACAACAAGCCTCAATTTCACTTTGATTTCAGATCAAACCCTAAACCCTAACTTGATGTTTCGCAATTCCACCAAACGATACCATATCGATATGAAAGTAGAATGGATGCAATAAGAATTGAAGTATTACTCTAAGGGTGCAGAATTTACCTGCTTTGGCAACTCAAGAATTTTCTTGAGTTGCTCAAAGTCCTCAATATCCTCTCTTTCTTGGTCCATAGCATTCTCCATGAGCTTGTGCACACTTTTTGTGAAATGGAATTGGTGTTTTGAGTTTGTTTTGGAGATGAAGTGGGGTGTTTTGTGGAAGGGAGGAAAGAGGGCAAGAGCATCAGTTGAAGAAGAGGGAGGGAAGGGGAAAATATGATGAAGGTTACGAGATTATTGGATGGCTAAGTCAAATGTGACTCTCACCTACCCCTTCTCTCTCTCACCATGCTTAATATTCTAATCCAAACCCTTTTCTTTTCTTTTCCTTTTTCTTTTCTCTCCAAAGCCCCTCTTACTCAAATAGTAACTCCAAACAACAAGGTAGAAAAATGTAGCACAAGTGTAGAAAAAGATATGTGCATGTTTTGCACAAAAATGCCAAAATCCGATTAGCGATTTTTAATCACGATTAGCGCTAAATTAGCATATAACTAATCATAAAAACTTAAAAATGGCATAATTCCAATAAATACCCCTTTTTAGAATTTTCCCTAATTTCCCCCCAATTTATTTGTATTTAATTATACCGGAATATTAAAATATTCATTAAAATAATATTAAATTATAAAAATTCCCCAAAATAATATTTTATTATTTTGAAACGTTACAGTCTAAGACTATCGCATATCGTGTTTAGGGTGTGTATAAAGTCAGACCCCTACTGACGCGATAATTCGTGTTGGCATGAAACCCATCACCACCTGAGAAACTATCGATCCTGAATCGGTAATTCTCGACTACCCGGCCGAGGAATTCTGGTGATGACCACCCGTTCACAACACGACATCAACCCCCAATACCGGGAGAGACGAATCCCCGACGATCCGCTCACTGCCTCCATGTGGCTCGGGACTGTACCCAACTAAAACCTGTTTGCACGACTCCTTTGAGCCGTGGTAGGGTAGTAATCAAAATACAGTGTGAACTCACACGAGACAAATGATGATCTTAGGTCGACAGACTAATCTGTACACATGTCACCAGGGAACTGCCATCTGACAATAGGTATAATACCAACTAGTATGTTCCCGACGAGTCTGTCCAGTGTACCCATAACCCAATGAGCGCCTGTATACTATCTTAGGTGGACAAACTAACACCAATGGCTTGTGAGACCTGGCCACTGCCCCTCGTCGGGGTCTCGATCAGTATGTACTAGTTTACTCTGGAGTATCGATGCCCAGTCTCAAAACTCCCACGACTAGGGACATTTAAGGATTTGATTATAGACCACCAGCTCCCACATACATGATCGTCATCATAATACTGGTAGTCAAGCAAGAATCCTATGGGCTCTATCAACATATAGTAGTGATCTGTAATACCACCTGAAACATGTACATAATGATAAAGACAAACCGGATATCATACTATCATCTCAAGTAAGACTGTTCTACCAGTATAGGTCCTCCCTCAATCATCGTAATCGCATACCTGCGATTCAATAATTGACTTGAGGATACTATAGCCAACAGTAGCAACACAAGCTCGGAACGAAAGCATGCATGTTTTTTGCTTAATTGTGGGAAACCTCTTTTAGTTTTGGCTGAAAAACAAGAAACCCCCTTGAATTAACATGCCCCTTGTCTCATAAGCCCAATGGCAACAGGCTTTCTGCAACTTTCGTTCCGTATTAAATCAATGAAAACCATAATTGCATAACATGTGGTTTTCGAAAGTTTAGTGTCGTTTGGAAAAATAGTATTGAAACCAACGTTTCCTATGCTGCTTGAAACTTTGCAAAACTCCAGTTTTAATTTGATGGTCTAACCTAGACTCAAGTAGCAGTTAGAAAATTAAATGTAAAATTTTCTTTAACAGATATCTAATAAACACAATCAACAACTGAATCAGTTATAACTATACAATCATCTTTACAAATATTAAATAAGTACTGGAATTATTGTGAATCGTTTCGAAAACAAATCAACAACGATAAGTTTTAATCTTCTCTAATTTTTTTGAATTCAAATAAAAAAAATTAAACATAAATTTTATTTAAACACCTACATCACACATACCAGCGAGGTTTAACCTCGAAACGAAACCATAGTTTTGAAAACTGTAATCCTGTTGCCAAATGGCCTAATAAAGCCCTCTTTGGATACAAAGTTAGGATAACCATGGTTTATTTTAAAGTGGAGGTAAAAGGCGTTGCGACTTGCAAGTCCCAAACTTAAAAAATGGAGTTTGGTAAACTTTGATCAGATTGGAGTTGAGATTACTGCATTTTTGGTCTGAAATTTTACGGTTATCTCAACTCCAAAATGGTTGCCAAATAGGCCAAAGCTAGCATTTTGGAGTTAACTTTTGCTTACTTTAAGAAACCACAGTTTATAAAACTCCATTCCCAAACAGGCCCCAAGTGACGCCTGAATTACGGGTCTTGTTCGGGTCGAACATCTAAAATCTATTCACATCTGTCACATTATGAAGCCCAAAACCGACCCATATAATTAATTGGGCTTTACAAGTTGAGCCTGGATTCTTAATGGAACGGGTAAGGTTTTAGATGAGTTCGACCCGAACAAGACCCGTTTAGATTTACGCTACTCGTTTCTTCTCCTTTCTCGCCCTCGTCGCCTCCTCCCCTTAAACCCTAGCTATCTCTTCAATCGATAATTTTTCTCCGCACCTCAAAATCCTATATATCAAGTAAGTTGATCAATTTTTTTCTTAAAAATTTTAGAATCCGTGTCTCATTTTCTTTCTATTGGACTGCATAGATTTCATTTTGCTCTAAAATTCTGTTTTTTTCAATCATCAGCGGATTATTGAGCATGTAGAGTAGGTTTTTGGTTTTCGATGAGTTGAAAAAGAGCTATTTTTGATCGGATTCATTGATACTGATATATGCAAAAATCGGTTTTTGGCATCATTGATTCAGAATTGCATTGATTTCATGCCGCCCTTATGTTCCGAATGAACTTTATAGAGAGGAATCGAATTATAGAGCATGTAGTTTGAATTAGGATTTAAAGCTATGAGTTTTAGGTATGCATCGCAATTTCGGCACCTTTTTTATTTGTGGGTTTCTGATCAATACATTAAAAAGTTCTTATTTGTGTGTGTGTCATCAAATTCAAGAGTCGATGCGAAACCTAGAAAAATGAGATGGAATCATTATTACACAATTAGCTACAGGCATGATCGTTGTTATGTATTAACTATTTTATACAAAATCAGGGAGCACTTGATATTATTGGTGATATGAAATTGTTGGCTCCTTTGTTTCTATCTAGGCTGGACAATAAACATTAAAAGATGATTGCTGCTTTATGTTGGGTCCCCAAAGGGGCAGCAAAGATCGTGCCGGAGGAGGCCACTGAGCCAATTTCTAATGAGATCATGGAGGAAAGAAAGTAAGAGTTGATCAAGTTTCTTGTTAGATGCTAATATGATATAAGATTACGATCGACTTGAACTTGAATTTTAGTGAAGGGAGCGAGGAAGAAAATGATGACGAGGAAATGGACGTTGATGATTCTGAAGAGGTTGATGAAGTGGCCCATGCATTATCTGCTGTCAAGGCCCTCGGAAAAGGAAACAAGAGTTCTACCGACCTCAATGACATTGCAAGCCGCCTAAATGAGCTCATGAGCGGTTATGACAATGAGGATGATGGTATTTTCAACTTGCCCCTTTGGTGTTTTATATTGCTTTGATGCATTTCTCTACTATTTTAATTCAAGAGGGAAGAGGGTCTCAAATTGGTTTAATTCTCAGCATGACTCTTGTCTAGAAATATCCTCACAATTTTAATAAATATAGCATCTAAAATTTCAATTGTACCTATTCAAATCTTCTCAAATCTTCAAAAGCTACTACAAATCTTTAAAAAATATTACTATTTTTGTTTAAATTTCTACCTTGTTAACTATAAATCTTTAAAATCCACTCAAATATATTTTCCATGAGTCTATCATATGCATTAATGTGACTTTATATTCTTTATGCAATATTTCAGTCCCTGACTGCATTGGTGCCGGAGTTGGCAACCTTTTCTATGGGAGCAATGACAAGGACCCTTACTTGCAAGACAATGATGTGAGTAATTAATTCATCATCTTTGCAATTCTAACATCCTATGTGACTTTCTTTTTCTTCTTTTTTTTTTGTGCATTATTGCATCCTTTTGGGTGTGCTGGAAGCAGGATGAGGAGGAAGATGAAATTGATGACATGATTATTAAACCAACAGATGCAGTTGTAGTTTGTGCGTGTACTGACGAGGAGGATGAGTACAGTTATCTCCAGGTATGTAATCGTTTCTTGATGAATCGATTATAGCTTTGTAGCCTTCTATGAGCATATGATATGAATTATTCGTATATCTGTAAGGATAGGTATCAGTTTACGAGGAAACAGATGACGGGGATCCGAATATGTTTGCTCATCAGGAGAAAATTTTGTCTGCTTTTCCACTTTGCACAGCTTGGCTTGATTTTAAACCTGACAGCAGTGATAAAGGTAATTTGCAATTTCACCCACCATTTTCCCTCTCTCTAACACATGCAAGCGTAGACATAAACACAGTAAGGAAAAATGTAATATATAAACTCCGTCTCGGTGTAATTTCCAGTACTTTAATCTATCTAGTTTAAATGTCTTTGTGTGTGCTTTCGTGCTTGACCCGATGAAAGTATATTGTTCGATAGGAGTGAGTGGAGGCGGAGGATTCATGTGCTGGACCCGGCGTGATTCTCATGTTGGTTCATGTAGCCTACCCCATATGCTTGGGATAAAAGGATCAGTAGCTGTTGTTGTGTGTGCTTTCGTGCTTCAATGATACTTTTGGTTCTAGAGGAATTGTAATGATAGTGCAGACACTTTCTGTCAATAATTGATAGCAAGGCATTCTTGCTGTAGTCGATATTTCCTACATATCTCTAGCCAACATTCAACTTTAGGAGATGTCCATTTCAATTTTCCAATTCTCTCATGTTCAATGACTATTTATTCTCCTTGACCTTGGCAGGGAACTTCGTAGCTGTTGGCACAATGGAACCTGCTATTGAAATTTGGGACCTTGACATGGTATGCATTTATGAATTTGAGGCTTGTAGGACTTAGAAGATGTTGTGAGTCACACTATTTCTTTTCTATCAACAGATCAAAGAGGAGAATCCATCAATGACATTGGGCGGAAGGTCAGAGGTAGTCACTTTACTTCGATATGAAATCAGTTGACTACTCGTATTTATATGATTGCTACTCAGCCGTATAATTTTATTGCATAATCATAAGTTTGCTCTTGACAAGCTTATAAAGACCTAGGGACTAGCGCTCTGTAATCTTTCACTCACACTCCTGTATATGTTCATCAATTTCATATTTTAGGATGCATTCTAATCAATGAATTAATGACTTACCCAGACTCAAAAAAAAATGCTGGATCTAAATGTGCTATGCTTCTCTCATTTTTTGCTTTGGGGGCTTTAACTTGGGCTTCAAAACTTATCAAGAGTAGGAAACACTTAAAGCTTAAAACAATCTTTACTTCCCTCTTTCTACTTTTGAATTTTTTAATCCAAGTTATAGTCCTGTTTTGGTAATGTGCCTACAGAAATCTGGGAAGTACAAATCAGGCAGTCACAAGGGATCTGTGCTTGGCCTTGCGTGGAATAAGGAGTTCAGGTAAGCATTGCCTGATAAATTTAACTCTTTCATGTAAACTTCATCATCCTACTAACTGAAATCTACTTATCTTGAACTTCAGGAATGTCCTCGCTAGTGCTAGTGCTGACAAATCTGTCAAGGTTTGGGATATGGAAAAAAGAAAGTGTGTTGCCACAGCCAAGCACCATACAGACAAGGTAACTGTCTTTACCGTTGGTCTGAAGATATTTGTATATATAGTAGTTATGTGCCACACCATGCATGTGGAGAATTGAAAGTTAAATGATAAGGTATTAATTCAAGTTCTTTGTTAATATATAATGACATAAAATTGTATCCTGAATGATGCTATAAACTTGTAAAGAAACGCAATGTTGCCATATAATTTGCTGATATCATAGTGCTTATCCTAATGACGGAAATTTAATTATATATTTATATGAAGAAGAAGCATATAAAAAAAAATAACACGTCAAGTGGTTATAAAATCTTTAAATTAGTAACTAAATCAAAATAATATTTCAAGAAAGAATAAAATCATGAAATCTACATATTCATGTGCATGAAGACTGTCCGTTGGTTAGAGCAGAGAGCTGCATGACTTACATTGAACTCCTGTTGTCGCCGAGCAGATGGAATTCTGATCTCATAGATTAGCTATGCATGTACCGGTTTGTAAACCTTTTGAGTCTTTGATTCTTTATGTTTATATATTTTGTACTCTTGTTTCCATGCGGTTGTATCATGTAGATGTTTTCCCTCGTCCTGTTGCACTCTACCCACGCTTCTATTTTACAAAGTAAACAAAGGGGGGGAAAATTAGTTTCCTTTGACATGCCTCAGATTGACAAAGTAGGATTAGGGTTTATTCAACCCATCACAAAAATGTTAACCAGAGAGGGGGAGGATTTAAGGGATACCTCATGCAACTTTTTTGATGATGCGAGTTTTGATTGATGCTGCAATAGTAGTCATGCAACCTTATATATTTTTTGATATAAATATGTAATGATTGTGAACGAAATCGACTGAGGTATCTTATCTAGTATTTGCGTTTTCTCTAAGTTCTCTCAATGATTTTTCTTGGTTGCTCTTTTTATATATTCTTTAATGACTATTAGCAACCAGATTTGTTCCACAACTGTTAAATATACCCATGCTAAATGAGCTTCCAACCTAAATTCTCTCTGATATACCTTTTCTAATTTTTAATTTTTTTTTACATTCATTACAGGTTCAAGCCATTGCATGGAATCGACATTCCCCAGAATTACTTCTTAGTGGATCTTTTGATCGATCAATTGTGATGGTAAGGATTCTCTTCAGCAAGACAGTGATCGGTAACAAAACTATGATGTAATTTATGTGATCTGTAAATGATATCATGGACTAAGTACCTGCTATTTATATTTCCATGCAGATGGATTGCAGAAACATTGAAACTCCTAGTAGTACGTGGTCTGTAAGTGCTGATGTTGAGAGCTTGGCATGGGATCCACACAATGAGCACTCTTTCGTGGTAAATTTTGAGCGGATAGTACTTTGGCTCTTTATTAACCCTTTGTCATTGAAATGTTCTCCCAGCATGGGGGTTATGAGATGTTACTACACTCATTTTTTATAAATTTGAGCAGCTAGTGTTGCCTTGTCTTCACGAGGACATAAAATCCAAGATGATTCAATGTTTTAAAAGAGGTAGAAAAAGCTGAGCGGCCAGAATGCTTGGCCGCTTGGCCTCTTAAGCGACAACTTAGAAATCAGTAAGCCTTATCTTAATTTAATTTTGTTATTTCTTGTAAGTTGTTTGTTAAACCTTGGTTGGCTCTAATGGGGGTTTTAACTACTTTTAAATACTTGAGCCCTTCGAAAATTAAAATCGATACCATTCGAAGTCAGAATCGAACAATCAAAGCCGAAGCTCAAAACCCTTAGCTTTGAAATCAAATCAAAACTAAAGACCCTAGTTGCTCGATTTCTTGCTTCAAGGCCGAAATCGATTCTCCTCCAAGCTTGAGGTCGAAATTTCAAAGTCAAAAACCCTAGCAGTTCGAAGTCGAAGTCTCGAAACCTTCATATTGAAGTCGAAGTTGAAGCCGTCAGGTTGAAGTCCCCAAAACTGGAGATCAGAACCTTGGCCAGAGAGAGAATGAAAACAACATGAAAATAATTGAGAGTTTGGATTAATTTAGATGTTATTATTGCAGCAACACATAATTACACATTGTAAAGGTTTAAACATCAATACAAACGGCATGATATTTAAAAATACTAAAACCACACCCAAATAACCTTTAAATGCATCAACAAGAAATAGAAAATGGTTATGTGATTAATGGGGTGAGTATATCACCTTGCTTAAGTGGTAAAAGCGGAGCAATGGAGAGCGCTTTGCCGCTTAAGCGGCGGCTTTTTAAAACACAGAGATGATTCCATCATTATTACTTTCACTTTCCTCCTCTAAATGTAGCCCTGTTAAACTCATTAAAGAGATGAACGTTTGAAACCAGCAGACCTGATGGTATTGGACGGTTAATTTCAGTCCCGTCATTAATGAGATGAACCCCCTAAACCAGCAGACCTGCAGAAGTCCAGAGGTGGAAAATTTTATTGGACTGGTTTTTTCATTGCTACCCTGAGAAGCCCTGCTATGAGCTTTGATTGTACCAAGCTATCATAAATGCATGGCTGATATTAGGTTATGAGGGAAGGAAATTATGGTATATTGCATTTACCTCAAAATTCACCTAACCTTGCACTTTAATACCCTATTGTTTATTTCGCTGCTGTTAAATACCCAAAGTTTCTATTGATGACAATTTGATACCTTCTGTTAACTTCCTATTAAAATGGTCAAAATACCCTTGACCATCTGCATCCTAGTTGCCTGCTGCATTATGCCCTTGTTCTATTCTCTCATATTTTTCATTATCTCTCATCATAAATTGATAATATTCAACCCCGTCTTTCAAATTATAGTATTTTGAAGTGTTCTTTGGAATGTGTGACAAAGATCCGGTTGGTTTCAATTAAGTGTGGACATTTCAAATTACAAGTAAAGTTCAAAACCCTGGAAGGCGATTTTGTCCTCGAAATACTTCGTTTATTTATAAAAGCATATGCAATAACAGCTTCCTCTTTTCAATCAGTGGCCATGCAGAGTAACTATTGGCCATGGCTTGTAATTTTAGAAGGGTTGGTGGTTTAAAAACTCCAGCATCCATATCAAACAAACACATGAGCAAATAGAAAGAAACGAGATCTCCTTTTATCATAGGATATAAAGAAATCAATTATCATCAAGTTATAACTCAAGATTTGGTTCGTATATTTAGTCCATCTCAAAAAATTGATGGATTTGATACAATTCAGCATGTTTACGAATGAGCAGGTGTTTCATGGATAATGGGAAAGAAGAAGATGTAAGATTAATTTGACCTTCATTTCTATACAAGGGTATAATTGTCCAAAAATGGGTCCTATATATATTTTTCATGGGAATATTATTGGCACTTTCTAATGAAAGTTCACCAAAATGTAATCTAATGAAAGTTCACCAAAATGTAACAAATCGTTAACGGTGAAACTTTGAGGTATTCATGCGTATCAAATAAACAATAGGGCATAAAAATGCAAATTTGGGTAAAATTTGAGGTACTTCAATGTAATTTATCCAAGAAATTAATATCTAATTACCGTAAGGGTTCATTTGGGTGCTCATGAAGTTATAAGATATTAAAATGGTACTTTGAGAAATACAATGATTTTATTTGGTTTTCATTGACGGTCTGCAGTGCTAATTACAATTTTTCATATTAAAAATTGGAAATCACTCGCGAGACAACTCGTATCTTTAAGGGAGATAACATGACATAATGTTTGATTCGTGGAGTTAGCAGCTGCCTCAATTAAAGTTTTCCTAAAATTTATATGGAACCGGACATAATAATTTAAGCTTGCAATTGTCCATGTTTTACATTGTATGCGGGCGTTAACAATTCCTCTTATTGTTTCCTTTCCGTGTTCCACTTAATAATTTATTATGTTAAATTTGTTTCAGGTCAGTCTCGATAACGGGACAGTTCAAGGTTTTGATGTCAGAACAACTTCATCTAACTCGAGTTCTGGTTCAAAGCCAACTTTTACTTTACACGCGCATGATGCAGCTGTTACCTCTGTCTCTTTCAATGCATCTGCACCTAATGTATGTTTCTAGTCTTCCCACTATGTTCTTATTTAATTGTGAGGCATAACGAAGGAATCAGTTTTGTTTACTGCAATGTTGTGCTTATGTTGCGTTGTTTTCTGCAGCTTCTTGCCACGGGATCAGTTGATAAAATGGTAAAGGATCTCCTTATATTTTTCAAACAACTTAACTACATTAAACTACTTTTAACATCTTTGTTTTTTTCACTAAATTACCCTAAAGTTTGTAGTATTGTATTAGACCCCCAGACCTCGGTTTTACAGAGTGGTTTTACTAAAATACCCTTAATTGTAGCACAATGAATAACTGTAAGGCAGTCTAGTGAAAAACAGCTATTTTTAAAGGCTAATTTAGTGTCATTTAGCCTTTTCAAATGCATGGAGCTAGTTTTGTGATCCTGCGGCTGACTGTGTATTCTTGCATACTTTTCAGGTTAAACTTTGGGATTTATCGAACAACCAACCATCATGTGTTGCATCTAGCAATAGCAAATCGGTGAGTCTAATTTTTTTTATTTGTTCATCAAGGAGAACATGCTTATTGATTGAGGATAGAGACAGTGAACTTGTGCTCTTGCGGCTTTGAGGCTAGGCCATGCATGCACATGAAGCTCATGATGATTTGTCATTTACTTACATGACTGCTATTATGTGTTTTGTGGTTACTTATGCTATAATAAGATTTAATATTATATTTTAAACAAACTCACGTAGTGTTATGAAATACGAAATATTTTAAACAAACTCGCGTAGTGTTATGAAATAAGAAATATTTTAAACAAACACACGTAGCGTTATAAAATACAAAATGTTTAAAATACTAAATATTTTAGACAAACTCACGTATTGTTATGAAATACGAAATGTTTAATAATGGAGGTCCTCATTGGTGGGCTTTTCAGATCGATAATGAACATGATGAATTGGTTCCAACATAATCTACGTTACAAGAAGGTTGAAAAGGCTGTTTCGAAAAATTCTCCTCGTTTCTTTTCCTGTAAGCTTCTTAGAAGCAAAATATATAAATGCTTTTTGTCTCATTTCTCAACCTCCAAATCACTATTCAATTAGTAAACACCTAATTTTGTTGGTTAGCTGCAAATGACATCTCTCTGTGGTCATTTCTTAAATCCAGCTTGTTACCATCCTGTCGTAAACTCTTTCAACCACATAAAACTTTAGAATTTGTACGTTCCTAACTAAAACTGTGCATGAGCACATAGGCACAGCCATAGCAAGAACTTCACCACTTATTGTTAGGAAACAGTAAACGTGTAATAAACTTGTCCTGCGACCCTCTCCAATCTATCGTTGGTTTCCTTTACACGCCAATCTTCATTAATATTTTAAAATTATACCAGTCCATTTCAAATCTTAATTATGTTTTAAAATTATACCATTCTGTGCACCCTCTTTAGGACCTCTAACGATCGAATCGTTAAAATAAATGTAAAGTTTAAACAAAACAAGTTTTAAAGTTTGACCAGAAGATCCCGGGGTTCGAGACTTCCGATAAACGCAAGTACTTACCGTTAATTATACGATGTTGTCTTAGAAAATATCTAGACGAGATATCTTGTTAGGATATTCTAAATTACATCATTTATAGAAAAGATCACATTATAAATGTATATACTTGAAAAGAAAAGACAATATGAAAGAAGTCATCAAGAAGTTTCATTATACAACTTTCATACATGTACATCTCTTTACATTTCAATTTACAAAGATAAAAGAAATGCAAGTATACTTTGAAAAGTAAAAGGTGGTTTAATATCAAAGTTGATATCGTTTTCGAAGTCTAAGTGGGTACTTCCATTTGTGGGATCCAAACTTAGTCAAATAGAGCAAGTGTGGGATCCTTTATGTTGGACCCACAACATACTTTGCTATGTGGGTGGATCCAAATGGGACCCAAACCCTAATTAAAGTGGATGCGGATATCTTTGAAGTAGATATCCAACACACATCACATTCGCAGGTATTTATATTAGAAGATACCCGACGAGTGGATATCTAAATAAAGGATATCCGATGATTGGGTATCAGACACCCGGCGATCTAAATGAATGATATCCGACGATCGGGTATCTATTAAAAGGTACCCAACAAGTTTGTGAGATCGAGTTCCTTATTTTAGGAATTCGATATGCGGGTACCTCATTATAGATATCCGCTTTGGTGAGATTCCCGCTTTAGTGATACATCCGCTTGAGAAGATATCCACTTTATGTTCTTTTGAAAGAAAGTTCTCATTTGACAACTTTTTATAAATTCATGTGGAAATACTACATTATCTTATTTCCAATATTGAGATGAACATAATTGAGTGCTATGTTCAAAGTTCTTTCAAGGACATAGGTTTTATTTTTCACGTCCATGCATGCATGATATTGTTTCGAAACTTAATGAGTTAGCTTTCATATGCTTCAAAGGCTTCACAATTTGGAACTCTCTAGTGAGAGTTATAACCGTTTTTCTCAGATGTGTCTGAGCGGGCAGACTCAATCCGCGAATGCGGATACCCTTATGAGATATCCGAAAATTTATTCTTTCAAGTCATTTATTTTCATGTGTGGTCTTGTTTTGAAACTTAACGAGTTAGCATTCATATGCTTCGAACAGTTCGTGATTTGGTGCTCTTAGTGAGAGTTATAGCCGTTTTGTTCAGATGTGTCCAAGCAGGGAGACTCAAACCGTGAATGCAGATACCTTTTTGAGATATCTGAATACATATTCTTTCAAGACCATTTATTTTCATATATGGTCTCGTTTCGAAGTTTAATGAGTTGGCATTTATATGCTTCGAACGGTTTTTGATTTGATACTCTCGGGCGAGTTATGACCATTTTGCTCAAATGTGACTCAACCCGAAAATCTCTTTTGAAAATTTGGGCCGAGTTTCCCCCTGTATTTTTAAGTTTTATGAAGAACATGAATTTATGGTCAATATTCTTTAAGTATGAAGAACACATGGTTTTCCTATACTCTAAAGAGAACATAAGGTTTTCCCTATATTTTAAAGAGAATGTTTTCATATCCTTTATTTGTTAAGAAACATGGATTTCACCATATTCCAAAGTCTATTGGGGAGTTCTTAATTTTAAAATTTGCTTAGGATTCCTTTAAGCCCTCAACCCTAAATGTCCCTTGTCAAAAGAAAGCAGAGAAGAAGAATAGTTCTAAAGAGAGAAAGCTTTTCATCAAATCTCCACCTTCTCTTTCTCATTTCCGTCGTCTTCTTCTACCGAGAGCATTAATCTTTTAAGTCTTCGAACCTATAAAAATTTGAGAGTTCTTCTTTTGTTGAAAAATGGGGAGCCTTTTCTTTTTCTTTCTTTTTGGGATATAGATACATGAGTGGGAGTTAAACAACCACTCCCTTAATTTGAGGGAAGTTGGGGAAGAGAATAACTCCTCCTTCATTTCATTTATTATTATTTTTTTGTTCCAACACACTCCGGTGCTATGCTTAAATGTTTTATTCTTTTTGCTGCCTGTCTCAAGCTAAAGGGTAAAGGAGGTGGTTTGCATTAGGCAGCCCACACTCAGCTAGTAAAATTTGGTCGGGTCTTCTATAGAATGGTTTCTAAACAAATTTTGGTAAATTGGTTCTTATTCTCATATTCCGCCAATTACCCATTATTTCACAGATTAAATGTTGATTGGAGGTATAGAACGCATTAATCTGATCTATTAACTAATGATTTGTTAAGTTTTGTGCTAAGAGAAGTGTTTAATTCGAGTTCTTATAAAATCTGCATATATACTATCGAGTAAGTGGAAGCTGATAATTACAATGTTATTCCATGTAGTACTAATGTACTATAAACTAAGCAATATGATCATCAACCATTATGTATAGTTATGAACTAATGATACACTCAAGCTACATGTGAGCCATCAACGTGCTGTCGTAATCTATTAGGCCAGTCAAAATTGCATTTACTATTAAGGAAAAAGTTGAGCTACACTGGATCACAGGAACATGCATCATTGGACTATTGACCATTTTGTTTTCTCTTACATGACATATAGAAGTAAAATTCCTCATACGACAGCTGACATTTTGTGCAATCAAACTTTTATCAGGGACGTGTGTATTCAATATCTTTTTCAGAGGATAGCCCTTTCCTGCTAGCAATTGGAGGGGAAAAGGGTGGACTAAAGGTGAGCATATAATTCCCTCACGAT
This sequence comes from Agapanthus africanus, assembly GCA_030015575.1. NCBI lineage: Eukaryota > Viridiplantae > Streptophyta > Magnoliopsida > Asparagales > Amaryllidaceae > Agapanthus > Agapanthus africanus. Next base: position 4,803,879 of record JASDDO010000018.1, read on the forward strand.
TTTTTTTTATTAAACTTTTGAAGTATTCTCATTTATTCCATCTTTGGCTTCATTGCATGAAACTTTTCTCGCTTCCGCTCGTAGAGCATGATACCACACTCTTTTCAGTAGTCACAGTCTTTCCTAATTTGAATTGCTGCTTGTTTTTTCCGTCGATGCAATTTTATCCCCAATTACCCTGTGTGTAAGTATTAACTATGCATTATGAGTGAAAAATGGCAGACAATCAGGATTGTTTTGCGAGCAAAACAATTTCATATATCAAAACTGTGAATAAAAAAATGTCTGTTAAAGTTGGAGGCAAGGCGAAGCGTATAGTTTTAAATAAGAGGATGGTTTCATGCTATGTACGCAAAAGTGTGGGGACGTTTCAGCAATCTAGCATTCCATTTTAAATGAGCTGATCTTCACAAAAAAATTCGGCAGGTATGGGACATATTAACAGAGCCTGTGATTGCTCGTAGTTTTGGGAAGTATAACAATCAAACAAGAGCAGATCCAATGCAAACACGAAACGGTGCAGACTCTATCAAGAAATCCTGAGCTTTAAGCATCTTATTATAGTTTTGTATTTTATTGTTCAATTTTGAGACTGGTTGCCTTGCTAATTGGGCCTTCTGAAATTTCTTTTTTGTGAGTGCTTGAGGAGAATCAAGAGTGGGCTAGGGTTTTGTTATTCGCTTGTTATTTATTTACTCGTTTCAAGCTGAGTGTCAGTGCTACCTTATATATAGAGTGTTGTGAGCACAAGTAGTTTGAAACGTAGAAAAAATCTTGTTGTTGTTTATACTCTTGAGTTGCATGTTCAATAGGTACAAATGCTTAAGCAATGTTCTTATGCTCGTTAAATTATAATCTTATATGTTGTAGCTCATGAAATAGCTATGGACTAGTTTACATTGTTATTGTTTTTACAAATAGAGCACACTGGTATGCTAATGGTTTCTGTAATAAGAATCCAAAATACTTAATTAATCACAAGCATGCCATAATTAGGTCCCTCCCAAGCTATAATTTGCACAAAAATTTATAACTCAGGTACCTGAACTCTACAATGACATCAAAGTTCCACATTCACAAGCCTCATAGCAATATATAACTACCACAATCATTCCACTAAAAAATAAGTTGCCTCTTTGATTTCTTCAATTAGCATGAGCCTTACCAAATGAATGGCTGGGTTGGTCACATGCTTTCATTACTCCCTCTTTTGCTTAAACAATTTGCTTTGCCTCTTAGAGTATCTTTTCTAACATGAATCAAGGTAGCTCTAAAAATGGAAGATAATGACAAGTGATCTCTTCACATTACCACTCTTTCAACAAGGTGGGAATATTATAGATTCACAATCACAAACCTAATCTCAACACAATTTTCTATGGACCTTCTTTACCCCCTCAATTTATCATTTTGACAACCTAAATATAGATAACGTAGTTTGGAAAGTCTTTTGTTAAGGAAAGAAAGATATAAAAAGCGGATTTTGGGAAGTTTATTTTTAAGCTATTGGACGTCTAGTTGATTGGCTATCAACTATATCACTTGACAATTAAAGAATTGCTTTATAGCCAATCCTTTCTGATAGATTGAAAGAATATGATGATATTTACATACGAAAGAAAAATAAATAAGTAACTAAAATTAAGCTATTTATTAAGAAAAATAAATAAGTAACTAAAATTAAGCTATTTATTAAGATTAAGTTTCAATTTTAGTTACGCGGATATTAAAATGCTAGATATGAAGAATAGTTTCAATTTGGAGGAGAAATCTCAGCAGAATTCCACATAAAATGCTTGATTTTGAGGATTAAAATGTATATACTTGACTTGATATAAAGATCTTGCCATGTATCTATATTATACACCAATGATTAATGACCATGTACTTTTAAAGCTTATATACAATCTCCTCTTTGCTCGAACTTAATTCCTTAAATAAATGATTAAAACATTTAATTTAGTGCACTCAAAGCATGTGAGATATTTTATATAATCAAGCAATACAGCCTCTGTCTCCCTTGTATTTTGAGTCTCTCTATCTTTAAAAGATAAACAGAGTAAGTGCATGAATCATGGGATTGACCGACAACAATACCTTCATTAATCTTGAACTCTTTTTATAATTAATGAGTTTATTAATAGAAATGAAGTACAAGATGCATGAAGACTTCAAGAAAGCAAACATATATATTTTCAAAAGTCATTAATATAAAACATTATTGCTTAGTTTTTTTTTATTTTTATATTATTGATTGATTGATGCCCTTATATTATTAACATTGCTATATATAACCATTCTAATTACTTGGCATCTGCTTGAGAAAAAGCCTGCCTACATTATCTTTATATATATATTTATACTTTTTTCGTCAACGTGCAAGAGATAAAAAATAAGACATTTAAATGAAGCAGAGGGAGTTATATTATATACATATGAACGTAATGTGGCCAGCTACAACTCCAGAAGCAAAGCAGACATCAGCAAACAATGATGCAACTAATCATTTAATAACACAAAATAAAATAAGAAATCAAGCATACTCTACCGTTGAATCCAAACCATTTGACTATGTAGCCTCTATTTTCCTATATCAAATTCTTTTTTTTTAAACAACCAATGATGACATTCATCATTTGATTACAACATGTTAACTTCTCTATCAGTTAGTTAAGTCAACAGTCCACATCTTGGCGACTCCTAAAAAATCATAGAAGTTTTTTTATCTTCTCTCAATAATTAACATAATAACCATTATGAAATTAATTTGCATAAATAGATATATTTACTAGTAACTAGGATCCTCTGTCCGTTTTTGAGCGCCGATAAAACTCCACCCCTTATCATCCGAAAAGAACCAACTTCTGTCTATCCGAATCATATTTAAAACGGTTCGATTTCAAGTGCTACCGGTCGAGAAAATCATGTAAAATTGCTAGAATTTAATCCCAAAAATACTAGAAATTATTTTTCTGATATAAACAAAAAGAGCAGTTGCAATTTCAACCCTGATTGCATCAACCCTCATGCAAATTATTACACAAACCAGTACTTTTAACATATCTACTACTAATATTTAGTGACATCTTCCCCCTCTTATCATTTTTCCTTTTTTTTTTAACATGGAGGAAAATTTCCAAAACACAAGATCCAAACAATCTTTTTGTTTTGTTTTGTTTTTATCAAATGACTAACATTGATACATATCAATAGAAGCCAAGATGGGGAAATTACCGGCCCCCATCAAGCTCCAAGGCCTCATCTCCTCAACACAAATTACCTCATTCACCATGAACCTCAGAATCTCATTCAGAGACTCCAGCCTCTTGCTGAGCTCAGCCACCTGTGCCCTCAGCACACAGTTCTCAGCCTCAACACCCAAACAGTGCTGTGTTGTGATGTTGAGTGCATTGACAACCTGCCCATTCTCTCTCCTCAGCTGGCTCACCTGTGCATTCAGCTCGTCAAGGTGCTTCTGCTTCCTCTGCCTTGATCTCCTTTTCGACTCCCTGTTTGCTTGCATCCTCTTCCTCTTCCTCTGATCCATCACTGCCTCAATAATCTTTGAAGCCATATATAGCTCTAGCCAGTAAAATAAATAAAGCTTGGAAATTTTGAAGAGAGCTTTAATTAGCTGAAAAAAACCCAAAAGAAAGATTGGATTTTTTTGAAGGTGAGGAGTTCATGAGAAGACATAGAACCAGTAGAGGAACACAACAGAGAAGGACTGGATCATAGTCATATATAGATCAGGAAGAGCTCACATGAGAGACATGAAAATTTAGCTAATGAGACATCAAGCAAGATTGGGTTTTGGGGGAGCTAGGCGGGATCAACAAAGCATGCATGGATGCATGCATGCATGAGATTCTACAGATGGGTTCTTGATTGATTGATGCAGGCCCAAACAAAGCTTGAAGATTTTGGGAGAGAGCTCCAAGAAAAAGAGTTGAGGGGAGGAGGAAGAGCGAGAAGGGGTTTGGGGAATGCAAAGGAATGGAATTTATAAGGGAAAAATTAAGATGGGAATAATGGAGAAGATCTAGAGAGAGATTTTTGGGGGAGGGAGGTGTTGAAGTGCAAAAACAAAATTAGCCAGGGTGTGTTTGGTTTATTTACTGTGGTGGGGGCCACTACCGAATGCAGATCCAACTAAACGAAACTATCGCTGTTAACACATATATAGCTGTGTTGTGCTGCACACATGATGCATGTTCAAAGATACTTCTATTTCAATATAGCCTTTTTTTATTAGTGTCTTTTTTGGACAAAAATGTGCTTTATTTTTCTCAATCATGACTATCTAGTCTAGGAATTAAAATTTGATACCTCCCTCTGGACTTATAATCAAACATATATTTTCATTTGTTTGCAATGAATTATATATATATATATATATATATATATATATATGAGAATAATGGTATATATATATATATGAGAATAATGGAGAAAAGATGCCATAGGAGGGAATTCCCTCCTATGGCGTCGAAAAAATACCCCCTCCACCAATTTTTCCGACGATCGGCCCCCATCATCTTCATCGTCATCATTTAAGATGTGGGTACACCAAATTTCATGTGATTCTACAACTTTTTCACCGTTGATTTAGCAATGTAAAAAGTTCTATTGTCGGTAAACCGTTAATTTTGAACCCACTAAATCAACGGTAAAAAAGTTGTAGAATCACATGAAATTTGGTGTACCCACATCTTAAATGATGACGATGAAGATGATGGGGGCCGATCGTCGGAAAAATTGGTGGAGAGGGTATTTTTTCGACGCCATAGGAGGGAATTCCCTCCTATGGCCTCTTTCCTCCATTAATCTATATATATATATATATATATATATATATATATATATATATATATATATATTGTGAACCTTGTTCATCAACATGACCTTCAGCACTTGTTATGTGATTGATGAATTGGAAATGATGCTCTTTACATCGAGTAGGATTTTTTGTTTGATCCCTCAAATTTAATTTCTGGCCCCTCCTTCAAATGAAGAATAATGAGGACATTTCAGAGTGAAAGTTGATGTGTTGGAAAATTCCTCACACAACCAATTAACAGATTGAAGCATGGTTTCTACGGTCCACTTGTGTTGTTTATAAAGCATAAAAATAAAGGCAAAAAAATTAAAATCAAAATATAAAAAATATCCAATCACTTCTGAACTTTACTGCACCTATTTATTTAGCATTTATGGGCAGCTATGGATTTTAAAGGCTTTAATTTAAAAACAATAAGAAATGGACCATTTATGACCATTCATAACTGATCAGTTTGAAATAGATCTGCTAACATGTGTTTTTTATTGGGTTTTTTTTAATTCTTTTGGGTTTTAAAATAAAATTTATCATTATCACTCATCAACTAAATATCCTCGATTAAAAATTTTCTCGAAACATGGTAGATTATACTTTGAATTTGTGCAAATATTGCATCACAATTAATCATTATCCCAATACTCTATATTTCTCTCCATAGATCGCTCATGATATAAAGATTCGTGATGAATCAAGTCATGTTTGATTTAGGTCATAATTCCGAATCTATTACTGAATTACATGTTTCTATAAGATAAAGACGTGTTGAAATTACTATGCACACTATAAAGAGGGTGGAAACACAGAAACATGAAATGATTAGAAATGAGCAGGAAATACACTGCAACAAAATTATACACACACACACACACACTCTCCCTCTCTCTAAAACAAATTCTTTTGTTTAATATGCAATGCATCCTTCTTTTGCGCCACACGCATCACATGCAAAACAGCAGTATATGCACAGGGAATAACTAATAGCAATGGTTCTTTCCAGGATGGGAAGAAAATGAACTAAAATAAAACAAAAGTCATCAAGGACTAATAGCAATGGTTCTTTCCAGAATGGGAATAATTCCTATGCTGTGCAGGCACATGCACTTTGGGAAGGTATCACTTCACTTTTCAAATTTTATATGCATTCATCAAGGGATTCCTTTAAATGTGATTGATATCCAATATCTCCCAAACTTGTTTGTCAAAAATTCTATTTGATGAATAAGAAAGAAGAGAATAAGAACCAATGGAAACCAAGCAGGTAAAAGGGATCTCTAGCACAAATCATACAGTGGGAGAAAGAGTTGGAAAACAAAAATCTTTTCTACTCACTGTTCTGCATGTTAAATGCCGTTTTTACGAGCCAAGATCTTAAATCATAACGGACGATCTTTAGAAAATGGTAAAACCTCCTTGCAGTTGAGAAAAGGTCTCGGATACAAACATGTTTGCATCAAGTTTACGACCGTTTATCATGGTTTTATAATTTTATCAATAAATCATATGTCGTCCTGCATGAAAGCTTTAAAGTTGAAATGTAAGTAGAACAAAATTATTTTATATATAACATTCCAAGCACTTGACAACTAGTCCCATCACTTGGAGAATTTGATCAAGCATACTGGTAAAGGAAGCTTTCTCCTAAATACTCCACCAAATAAAGTGAAAGTTTTCATGCATCATCTATATAGTCCATTGAAGCATAGCATATTCTCCTTTAATGTCACATTCTCATCTCACTTAAAGAAATAGGTAACATATATCTCATTTGATTCCACAAGTTCAAATCTTCATTCTTTATAAAGCCAAAGTCATCAAGGACATGCTTTAGCTTCTCTTGGATGCATGCTTTTATATTGTGTAGTTTTTGCTTGTGAATGTACATATATACATGTAAGTATCATTACAACTTTATGCATAATATAATTCAAGGACATACATTTTATATGAATATATAAGGAATTTTGATCAAAGATGTTTATTCTTCTACATGCAATTGGATCTATACTAGTACTAGACATAAAAAGTGAAGTTTCTTGAGTACCAAGTCCAAAGACCATGATATATAAAATAAAATAAAATAGAAAATGTGAAAGGAATAAAGAAAGAAGAGAGGTGCATCTAGATAGGCCAGTTACCTTGAACAAGGGAAACTAAACTCACTTATAACTAAGATAAGACTTTGAATTCAACCAATATTTTCAATTGTGGCCCTGAGCTCACCAAAATAAAGAACATACTCCTCAATCATCAGAAAATTTTGGAGTTTTAATAAAAAGCCAAATCTTTTTCTACATCTGAAGGCCTTGAAGTCCTCTTGTTTAGTACAAAGCTGCCTTTTTAACCTAATTTTGGAGTGGTGAAAGGTATGTCATCATGCATTTATTCCATAGGATAGAAGTTAATTCTTTTTTCTCATGTACAACTAGAATTGTCTTGTGAAACTACACTTTCACATTTGTCCAAAAAGAACAAAAAAATATAGAAATAGGGATAGTCCCTCTCCAAAGTTCACCAAATGTTGATAAATTTTAAGAAACCATAGTTTGTGGCCATTTAAACTTGATGAGGAAATTTATTGGGTGGAGGAGAACATCTTAGAATAAAACCACCCAAGCTCCAATATTCTAGCCCTCTAACAAGGAAAGGTATATTATCTTCTTCACCCAGGGAAGGAAAGCGAAGAAAAGAAAAAGGAGGCAAGCAAATAGACTTATTTGAGAGAGCCTATATATCAACCTGATTCCACTCACAAGGGGCAAGCAAATAGAGATTTCATGTCATAGATATCAGGATAGTGTGGATTAGACGAACTTATTTGAGAGAGCCGATAATTACTAGTGAAAAATAGTGTTAGAATTACTACAAGAACATTATCTACCCTCAAGTATTTCTATACCTTATATTGCATAAATATCAAGATCATACGAGACATGCATGTTTGTGTGTGTGGGGGGATGTGTGCAAGAGAGAGAGAGAGAGAGAGAGAGAGATGAACATATTATAAAAAGTAGCAAAGAAACATATATATTATCAGAAATGCTCATAAGTACATAACCTACAATTAGGGTTTGGCATTCATTGGATCTACCAATCTTCAACAAAACCTTCCCTATCAAACACTAATGACTCTCTTCATGAAACACTTTACTTCCAATGGGCCCTCCACTATTATTATTTGCAGAAAGAAAGGGGGGAAAGCGAAAAATCTCCAAAAACCCAAATCTCCGTCACCCCACAATTAAATTGGTTACAAGTGGACCAAAAAATGCCATAATGCGAATATTCCAAGGTTTCCAAAAGGACATACCCCTCTCAAAAACATAGATGTCACCCAACTGCAATGCCTCTTTAGAGCAAAAACATGAAGATATGCCACTCTTTATCACATGAGCTGGTGTAACCCTAGTATTATACCCTTTAGGTGAATGGGAGCTTAATTGTTGTAAGTAGGTATCTCTGATGCCGCAACCAATTTGTGAAGGTTCCACATCTTGAAGTAACAAAATTACAAGAGAACTGCCTTTTTAGTTCATTTATACGAAAGGAGAATATCTCTTGCGGTAAAACTCTCCTCCCAAAATGAATGAGTGCCAGATCGATTTCCAAAGAATATATCCTTTGTGTTCTCTCCTCTCCAAAATGAATAATCCCCGGTTTGATTCCCGAAGGGGCCAAACACCACCCCCATCCCCACCCTAAACACACACACACCAAACCCTAGCTTTCTTATATAACACCTAGGACTCATCTGCTTCATGCCCTTTTTTTTGGAGTTCTGGATCCCAACCTCCATAATTTGCCTCAATTTATTTTGTAGCTTCATTAAGTACAATTCCGTTGCTACTGTTGCTCCTTTTGACCGGCGCATCACAATTCTATTGCTCTTTTTGACTGGCGCACCTATCACTGTACATTTCAATCCAAACCATCTAAACCGTCTCTTTTATTTTATTCTCTATGGCATGAAGATCTAAATTCCAACTTTGATTTTTTTTCTTTTTTGATTTACCGACTTCGAACTTGTTATGAATGCACTCATTTCTTATTCCATGTAGCTATTCAGCATTTTTCACTCATCCGGTTTTTTCATTTCAGTTACTTTTTTCCTTTCATTTCCCCACTATTTTATCATTCTGGACATGTCTCCTGATTATCCCGTATTCTGATCAACAAAGGATTACTGCACTCGACAATGGTAGAATATATACATCAAATAATTCCTCAAATACTTACAATTAACAGCAAGTCAAATAAGCTTAAGAGTTAACACACCACACTGCAACATCTCTCCCACTATAATCGAGATTTGACTATTGACCAATGTTGATGAGTTACTTGTTTGTTTATCATGTAACCCAACACAAATCTATGGTTGTTATACTAATGACACTTTGTTAAGCCCAAGGAATTGCATAATATCCAACATTACATGAAAAATGCAAGGGATTTTTGGAAAAAGTAAGTTCTGAATGCAAGAAATCAATTATAAAGGATTTTTTAAAAAATAAATAAAAAACTTGCAATCGCAATACTCAAGAGTTGAACCAGCAACCGCTTGATTATACTACTTTATCAATCACCCAACTAACCACTAAGCCAAACCTATTTTTTGTTTTAGAAACCTTTTAGGTTTTATTTATTTGTATTAATAAATTCCCTATAGAGCATACTTATATACATAATTACCGAAATCCAGGTAGGATGGACGCCTCGCCTCGCCTCTACCTGGATCCGCCCCTAGATACAATCATATAAAGGAAGTACATTCAAATCTGTTGGTTAAATTTAGAAAATTATCAACTCTAAGAAATTTCAGGTCTCAGCTATTATTGCCAAGGAGCCGTGTCTTTTCCTTATTTGAGATTAATCACCTCACACAATCAGAAACTACGATCTCCCTCCTCACAAGGAGAATGTAAACTATTTGGTTTAGACACTGCCAAGACAAGCATTAAGTCTATAATTTTCTTCAGATATCTGTAATCATCTTGAATCTGCAAGCAAGCTCCAAATGCTTCATCAAGCACGGTACATTAAAAGACTAGTAACCATGATAAAACTTGTAGCATTGCCTAAATCACCGACGTTACCGGGGAAAATGTATCTGTTCCAGCAAAAGATGTTAACCAGTCAACTGGAAGTAAGCCCTTTCATTTATTTGATACATATATGTATCAAGCTTCAGGTTTTCATCATTATCATCATCATTGACATATGTTGGATATAAAATATATTTCCTCAACTCTCATCATAACTTCAGAATTTTGGTAAAATGGACGAGACATTTCACAGCATTCACATTCATCAAAAGAACAAAGTAAAATTTCATGATGTTCTATCAACTTGACGTCAAAATACCCTGAACTTTCAATTTATTAGTAACGTAATCGTCTGCCAATTTGACGCCAATCTTCTCATTCTTGCCAAGATAACACTATTTTTAAACCAAAGCATACTGTCATTTTCTTAACAATATAATCAGCACATATATTTTTCTCCAAATAATTAAAATCTATTGACCCAAAAATAGAGGGGATAAAAAACTCTTCTCATTATGTGCAAATGCTAGGCTGGGGTTGCTTTGCTTTAAGGGAAAGGCTCACCTAGTCACTTATCAGAAAAGCAGAGCCCTACCATTTCTACCCCGTATCACTGAGAAAAAGGCTACATATCTCATATTTTTCTAATCCTTTATTCTTTTAGTAACACTATTTTCTTCATCTGTTTGGTGAAGGACCATGACAAGTCTGCTTCACATTTAATATCACTTCACTATCTTCCATATCTTAAGGGCCCAATTCAAATAAATGTATTTCCTACAGTCCATATGGTCCTTACGTGAGCCTACAGCCACTCATGTGCTTGAATAGTGAATGAATTTCCAATATTAATATCTTATTCAAAGTTCAAGCTTCAGGCTTCTTGATGTTCATGGTACTTCAAGGATTAATGGCACTTGATGGCATTCCAATTGATATATCCAATTATCAAACCCTGTCAACTTTCTCATTTGTCTGCATAATCTGAGATTATTTACATCTAATGCGCTTTATCGAAATGGAAGCGATCTGCCTAGCTAATAGATTACCAAGATATCAAGCATGTTGATCTCTACATTTAACGCAACAATAACACCTCCTTAATTGTTGGATAAAATATATTAATGTTCAAAAGAATAAGTTCCGTATATTATATTGATGTTCAAAAGTGTGTATGTTACCGTTCATCTATTTCAAGTATCCGTTGAGGTGTAGGGGTGCGCGGTCTATAAATGCTAAAACGTTATATATGTAATCTATAGCATGGTTGAATTGAAGACAGAAATACAGAGACGGACCTCAATCAGACCCTTACCCGAGCTAAATGGAAAATAAAGGTTTATGGAGTCGACCCCAGAAGTATTTGGGAAAAGGTTTTGATGGTGTAGACAAACCTGAGTTAACTTATCAAAATACTCAACACATTCCATAATCCTAAGTAGCATGTGTTATTCACGTAAAGGAAATGTTCCATACAGAACCTTCTCTATAAATTCCACTACGAGATGGCAAAGGTGTATGTCGATGGAAAAATATTTAAATAGGTATCCGACAGATTCTTCATGCATCCAGATACCTCATGTCATGGTTAATACATGCCGCAAATATCACAATTGATAAATCTGGCATGCATATAGACCACTAATTTTGATCAATTAAATGTATCAGTAGGCATATATGTGAAGGCATTAAAGGAGGCTTATTGTACCATGCAACAGAAAATAATGCAACAAGGGTCAACACATGATGCATAATATTCACAAGCAATAAGCATAGCATATTAATAATAAACAACTGAGAAATAAGAAAATATTATCGTTCATGTGTAAAAACCAATACACATGTTGGGTAAAACTTGACAGTGTCCCTGACATGGACCAAAAACTATATAAACCATATCTGCCTTCATGTCATGGTGTCTGATGCTATATTACAACAGATACAGTTCATGGAGGGAGGGAGGGAGGGAGGGAGAGTGGGGGAGAGAGCGGGACTCTAAAAAAAATTCTAGATTAAGAATTCATCTAGACTATTGGTTAATATGTTCATATTGAAATAGGAGATATTATCATCCAAAAAGAAAATTTTCAGAGATTGATCTAGCCTTTTAATCACATAGAACAGAGACAGATCTCTTTCAGACTACTCAGCCGAATGCTAAAGATATGCCTTTTAAAAGTCTACAAGCTACATGAAGAAGAAAGTAAAACTTGTCGTAGAGTTATCTTGATGCCTTTGATCATAACGCGTCTACTTTCTGAATGGGGATGATGCATCAAAACATTTAACTTTAGTCACTAATTTTCACCTATCCATGCAAGTGGTGGATTTATTAGTTTTGGGTTTCCTACAAGGATGAATAATTACAGAAGACGAGATTATTGATCACTTAGAATTCCCTAGCTTCTGAAGGTTCATCCAAGTTCATATTTTATGGTTAGCCAAACTAACCTCTTCAGCAAAAACTCTGCATTAGAAGGAAGGCAGCCTATTTCTTCAATATCATCCCATCATTAACTAAGCACTTCAAAAGAGATTTACAGTCAGTTGCGAAACACAATTTCAAACTGAAGGACATAAGAAAATTTTGTTTCCTTGTATCACCCTTAATACCATCAATTGTCAGTTATGTTTTATAGATTCGTCATCGACAGAGATGCATCCGTATGGGATTCGTATCCATATCGGATTCACTGAGAATACTAATGTAAGTCTTTTAGCACATGTTAAGATTTTTTTTTTGTGTATTCTAGATGCACAGATATTGTGTAAATCGCAATACGCCTACAATCTTTGCATCAATACTAAAAGATTTGTATTCTTCGTTTAGATTTGTTAAAATTTTAATTCTTTGTTATCATGTGTGGCTGTGTATAAGCAACATTAGTTAGTGCATCTAACAAACTGTATCTTATACTTTAGGAAAATTGCCAAACTGAGAATCCGGCTCGCATCATGTCTCATATCCTCATTTGAATTTGTTTGACCATTTGTACCTACCGTAACCGTTAAAAAGATATGTATATGGTTGTATCCTTATCCGAATCTGTTTGACCATCTGGATCTGTTTAACATCATAGATTAACAGCCTATCATAGGAAAATGGTTTAAAAGCTTCTATTTTTATATTTCCAAGCTTATCCATCTTGCCTTTGTTATAAAAAAAAACCTTTCACTTTCAGAAGAAAGGAGTACTATTACAGTGAATAAAGACTGTGCCTCTCCTCTGTGGTTCTTTGCACCTCTTTCATCTCTCGCATATCTTTCAACTTTATTAACCACCATCCTTAAATCCCACTTCTTTTTTCCATTTTTCATTTTCATGAGGTCATTGAATATTTTGGTGCTGTGCATGTGCCTACATAAAGAGATCTGCTCTGGAAAACACTAAACAGTTGAGGTTCATTGAACAGATTGATGGAAAGAGCAGTACAAGGTACTGTGGTTATATATGCAAGACTGTTAGCATATACTTCAAAATTTCCAGGATTTTGAGATGTATGACAACATGAATGGTTGATGACAATTTGTAGCTAACATTGGAAAATCAAATTATAAAACTATGGTGCTTCTGCATTATTATGAAATTTACATTATAAAAGGTATAGCAAATTTGACATTATACAAGTAAACATCATTATAAATATTTAAGCCTTCACCCATCAAAATATGAAGCAAGATCCTAAGAACGGTTGAAAAGGATTTAAGATTGTCTATCTACCTAACATCAACCCTTTCTAGTTTAGTACCATAATTGAGGAAGTCATTTAGAAGAAAGATACTTTCCACAATCCTAAATGATTACTTGCCGTCCTCCAAATTCTCTTGAGAGGGGGGGGGGGGATTCCTAGAAGGGAAAGATGATAAATTCGCTGTTTACAATTTATATTCAAGCAAACATCTATAAAAGTTATCAAACTTATACACGAATCGCCTGGCATTGGCCAAATTTTCTTAGATTGATATATTTAATGTTTCAATTTATACAGCCCGAAGTCACATGTCCAAATCTTTTATCATAAAAAAATGCAATACACTATGGAGAACATCACTAAGCTGCTAGGTCTCCACATAAATTTACATAGCTGAAGTTCTAATCAAGGAAAATAATTTCTTACCAATTACCTAAAGTCCAAAGAAGAAAAGAATTACCATGAGATGTACAATTGGCTGCTAACCATGATGTATTGATATGTGTGCTAAAGGGTAGATACTAGATTAGATCCATGTCAAATAAATCCCTAAAGCTATGCAAAGGCCTCATCATAGACTTAAGACTGCAGGATTCCTAGATTATAAAGTTGTTACCTGCTCACTAGCAAAGCACCATAAGTCAATCAAAATCACCTGCACACCATAAAAGCAATGAGATCAAATGTATCTGAAACATACACTTTTGGAAGGGTAGAGTCACCTTGATTCAAAGATTATGTTTCACCTTAGCATGATTATTATATAAAAGTTAGATTTAATATTGATGATATGTATATGAAAATATACTGCAGACGCTTACTATAACGGTGAAACAACAAAGGACTACCAATTTAGAAGGGTTAATACATGTGATTTTCGTTTTAGAAAGTTAATGGCCAGGACGAAAGCAGTAGTCGTCCCATGTTTGTTGCAATGCATCAAATGATATACGATATGATTCTATGCTATGAGAAAGTATGACTATGACAGATCAGGATAAGATCCTAACTGCAGCACTCATAAAACCCAATTAAGTGTTCTACAAGACAGACTTGTGTTGATTTTGGATTTCATTTCAAATTTTGGGTGCTTAACAATAGTATATTCATTAGCAATGAGAAATTATCAAGTAAACACATGGGTCCCTGGGTGCATGTGTGCTGTGTGCTTGTGTGTTATGTGTACATGGGTGTGTTGTGTGTTGCATGCTTAGGTTAGGGTTTACCGCTCATTGCCAAAAAAATTAATAATAAACCTATTCGGATCATACAAGTATTTGAAAGCTCAAAAGAAGGAAATTTACTCATCTCTGATTGTAATCCATGTTTGCTATTCCCACTCCTTCAAAGTTTTCCTGAAATAGGACAGGGCTTCCAAGAAAACTGAATCTGTTGGATTTTGTTTAATTATAGATAGTGGTAAAGCATGTGATAACGGGGCTGTATAATTAAAAGAAAGGGATCATAGTTGTAGACCGTAACAACAATTTGAACTCCTTGCTGACACAATAGAGAGAAACTCATTTCTATCCTTGGTTAACTTAAATCTTCAAAACTAGCACAATCAAATATAATCATTACACAAAAATTGTACAAATGGACGGTGTCCGCTACCACATACAATATATGCATATTTACAGATGAGAGATTGGGAACCATACCATATACAATAAAGCAGCTGAAAACAAAATAGAGTTTTAGCCGGAATTCATAAACCACAAGCACCATACAACCTGTTCTATAACCAATATAGAGTTTACCCATTTACTGAAGAAGTTTCCGGATGGTAGTAGAGCATCTCTTTCCACATCATCTCCCTAATCATTCCTTCTTCCAATTCTTCGTCAATGTCGAGATCGACCGGGACCTGAGCTGGCGGGTCCAAGTTCGGGTCATAAAGCGGCGACATGTAAGGATGTTGCAATGCCTCTGTGACACTAATTCTTTTTGATGGATCGAAAACAAGCATCTTTTGCAGAAGATCTACAGCGAGAGGATTTGCATGGGGATATAAAGCAGAGAGGGGAATGCCTGGAGTGTACGGAAGAGATTTAATGTACTTGCGAGCCTTGGGGTTATCGATAAAACCAAGATCAGTGTCGCTAATGGTACCTGTTAAGAGAGAAAGGGTATTTTATGTAAAACCCTTGTTAAAATAGACTAAATTCCAGTAAAATACCCTTCATTATACTCGTTTTTTTTTTTTTTTTTTACTAATCTGCCTAGATTTAATTTTTTATTTATTTTTAATACAGCTCCCTCAAGTGCTACATGTGAAGCTATATTGGTTGGAACAAAATTCATAGACAGTGTTTGCTTTAAAAAAAATTAAATTAAGATAGTGAAATACAGCGATAGTGAAGGGTTATTTAGTATAATATGAAGCAGATAGACAGGGATCCTATATCCTCTCATCTCTTGAGTTTGCTTCCAATACTATGTTTACACTCTACAATTTACAGTACCGAGTACGTTTACGATGAGCTTGAGCTGGTTAAGACATTCGGTTCCGGGAAAAATGGGTTTGCGACCAAGAAGCTCTGCAAAGATGCAGCCTACAGACCAAACATCTATCGAAGTGCCATAGTTATCGCAGCAGAGCAGTAGCTCGGGGGCTCGGTACCAGCGAGTGACAACATACTCAGTCATAAATTTGTCTCGGCCGCTTCTTGTGCGTGCAAGGCCGAAATCACAGATTTTGAGGTCACAGTTTGCATTGATCAAGAGGTTCCCGGGCTTTAAATCTCTGTGGAGTATGTTTGCTGAGTGAAGATACTTAAGGCCTCGAAGCAACTAAACATCAAAAAGGAATTGGATATGAGAAAACGTAAAGAAGACAAAGCTACAAAATCGTGTTTGCAAACATATATATTAAACAGACCCAGATTCAAACATTATAAATGGCTTGCAGCGATGGCAATGATACTAGAAAATCTTAAAGAAGGCATTTCTGAATTTCTCGTAAACATTTTGGTGATACTTGATATTTAAAACCAATAAACTGCAATTAGTCATAATGGTGTAATGTTGTAGATTCTAATCTAGATGTGAAATTTGGTGATGCTTGGTATTTAAAAAACTAACAAACTACAATTAGTCATAATGGTGTAATGCTGCAGATTCTAATCTAGATGTGAAACGTAAGCAATCAGTAAAGTCAGTGAATGGTGAAAGAGGAGTTGACTACATTAAAACACTTTCCTGGCTTTGTCTTTCTTTATGATAAAACTTGCAAAAATTATGAAATTTACTGTTCTATTTTATTATAGTGAAACTATCTCCAAACATTCCCTTGGGAAAATATAACATGTATTGGTAGCACAAAGAATGTTGGAATTGGTTCAAGATGGCAAGAAGCTTCATCACTTACAATGTTGGCACTCACATCCTCTTGTTACATGCCCCCCCCCCTCCCCAAACTTTGAACTAGTCCGAAGTCTATTTTACAATTAGTTCATTTTATAAAAAGGATCCAGGTAAAAAAATATACTGTGTATTTCGAAATATATATCCATGCAAGAAACCAGTTGAAAAGGTACTGCTGTGAAAATAAATTACACAACCACAATAAATAAGCACCTGAGAAGATGTGTATACTTATTATAGACGATACCTGGAATAGAAAATATTGGCAATGGTCGTTTGAAAGTGCCTGAGAAGATTTGATAATTTGATGCAAGTCGGTGTCCATGAGTTCATAAACCAAATACACATCCTTGAAACTTCTATTCACTGGCATCATAATATCCTTCAATGTAATCACATTCTCATGGCGTATGTGCCGAAGGAGCTTCAACTCTCTCAGTGTTCGGAGTGCATCGACACGGTTCTCAAATGCATTGTTGATTTTCTTAATCGCGACCTTCTCATTAGTGTCCCTATTAGTTGAAGAGCAGACGATCCCATAAGCTCCTCTGCCTATGGGCTTAATGGGCACATACTTGGTGTCGATTTCAAAAACGGTTTGCCACATCATGTAGTAATGTTTTCCTTGGTGTCCCATGCCATTTGGAGGATCAACCAATCGAGCCATTCCCCCTTAACCACATAAACAAGAAACCACCAATGAAGTCAACCAGTAAAAACATTGCTAACCGCAGTAAAATTCAACTACGGCTAACTTAACTACAATATGAACTCTAAATGTGTAACCCAAACAATACTTTCCCTGGGAAAATGCATCCATTCACACGGTTCGAATATGCCCTCATACAAAAAACACTAAAATACTTTATAATAATATCCAGCCTTAAGAAAAGCCTGTGGGCGTGACTCCAATTTTGAGTAGGTGAGATTTCAGAAACCATGGTAGTCAAAACTAAGAAGGCAATGAACACTCATGCTTCGTTGTTGCTATGCTCCTTAATGAGCAATAGCTGATCATATATGAACACTATTCAATCACAGGTAGGATCTTTCAGGAAAAAGAAAGAAAGTAAAATACTCCTAATGTAATCTTTATTTCTCCAGAAATAGGGTTGCCATCGGGATTCGATGGATACTAGAATAACTTTTGGTGCAAATTTAAAATCCAAGTAATAGCGATATGCAAAGAATTGAGATCAAAATTTGTATAAATTTACATACAGCTTCATTAATCCAAACACTTCATCAAAGATTCCATTTTTATAAAGTGGTGCAGAAATGTTCAATGAAATTGGAGGATATTTTATAGTTTTCTATTCATCTCAGCATAAACTAGTGAAAAATTACAATTGAACTGATCACAGCAAGAAACTAATAGCAAACGAATCAAATTTCGCACCTTCAGACAAGTGTCCGATCGATCGCAGGTCAAATCGCTTCGTCAGTTCGAAACCCCCAAAAAGTATCAAAGAAACCCTAATTCAGCGGAAGCTCCGATCCTAGCTGCTAGCGAAACTCCCAAAGCCTCTATTTTTTGTTTTTTAAGTTGCAACAAGACAAAGCCACAACAAGAGAGCAGTTCATTGAGCAGTGCATTTTTACTGATTAACAAATGCACCGCATTGTGGACAAATTCATCTTGTTGTGTAATGTTTAATTATCCCAAAACCTGTATTAATTAATGGCTAAGTCAGCACTAATTATTAATTAAATGGCAACAAGTTATACCTTGCTTGCATTTCTTTCTTTTTTTCTGTTCTTAATGATGTTAGAATTACTCATTTAGTCTTAAAATAATGATCGGTAAGGCTTTGGATTTGGATGGAATATTGATAAGACTATAAAATGAAAAGTAAACAACCACTAACCTCATAATTAAATGGTTTAAAAGTTCAGATATTAGTCCAGATATTATGGTGTTTTTGGATAATTATAAAGCTCGAAGACATTTTATCTAAATTCAAGGTATTTTAGCGAATTTTGGGCTTACAAATTACTAGCCTAAAACCTTACTGGCCTAATAAATGTATAAAAATTGGCAATACGCAGGCACACTATATATAAATCCAAAAATCAAACTCGAATCCTGCAAATAACAAAGCCCGGCCCACTATTAAATTATGCCCATAGGCTAGATAGATCCATGTACATGGTATATGGTTTCAAACCTTGACCCGATTATCTTCAATTGAGTGGGAATACCAGACGAATATATAAAAAGACATTTATAAAGAATAATACGTCAACAATTGCCTTAAATAAAATGAATAGCAGAAGATCCCGCTTTAAACATTTCCCTTGCTTAATTATTGTCTATTATGTTATTTTTCTAAAATAAAAAGGTCGAGCCCACACACACGCTATGGAAGCGTGATGCTATTAGTATCTATTGGTATCTATTTCACGGCCGGCTTAATAAAATATACTTTATCGCTTTCTATTTTTTTGTCAAAAAATACTATTTCCTCGGAAGACGTCAAAAGCACCGTATGACAACTTGATGTATATTGTGAGCCCACAGCCAAAAAATTTTAATTTTCGATAAAACATTAGTTTAGCAAGACAACCCAAAATAGTTTTCTAGGGCAACCAACAAAGACAAATGTTTTAGAATAAAAGGATCAAAAGGGCTAACTTTTATTTAGGAATCGGTTCTTAACGGTACTGATTTTAAGAAAGAAAACATCTTTGGAATTGGTTCCCTTGGAAGTCAATGCATTGAGAATCGGAACGAGATGTAATAGGCCTATAAGCTTAGGCTTTGGAAAATCTTCCATTCTTCTCAAAATTTTGAAACTCAAAAAAGAGTAAATAGGTTCTTGAACAAAGAGTTCGAGATGCTAAATGGGATTTCTTCTCTTTTCTTGTTCCCGAGATAGATTTCGTCTGTCAATGAAGCTAATGCTCAAGGCTAATATTCAATTATCTCGTTTCTTGTGTGGTGAGTATAAAACCGTATGTAGATGAGTATAAAAACCTACACCTTATTTCTAGATCGGCCCACGATGCTATTATTCATGTCCGAAGAGCTCTGCTGTTAAGCATGCTCGGGCTAAGGAAATTCTAGAATGGGTGAACTTCTGTGAAGTAGTCCCTTCTCGGGTCTGGTTCGTTCCAAATGCCAAAACCGTACGGTTTCGGTCAGAACGAAGAATACTATCCGTATCGAGAAGCGATAGTTTTTTGAAAACAATTTCATTAGCTAATTGTTTTCAAAACACTCCTTTCGGTGACCATTCCTAAATTTACCAAGGGTATTTTTAAGAAAAAAAATAATGAATACTCCAAAAAAAATTCTATGGTTTTTCTGACGGCCAAAGCGTGAGTTCATAAAGCTGAAAAGCCAACAACCCTCTTTTTATCGTTTTTCTGTGGCTTCATTGCAGTGTTTTAATCTTTACTATTATAACTAGAAACCCTTAGATGATGTCATTAATCAACGGAATATAAAATAGAAAAAAATGACAAAATTTTAATAGCCAAGGTAGAACACTGGAGATGTACACCTCATTCACCACAAAAAAAAATTAAGAAAGTGAAAATCCAACAACCCTTTTTTTATCTCCTATTCATTGCATTACAATTTACACATTCTATCTCATGCTCAAAAACCCAAAAAGAGACTTGCCATACAAATCTATACATAAGCTCTTATATATTTGTTATTTTGTATAACTCGTAAATTTCTCAATTCTAACATTGCCACTAACCGCATTCAATTAATTTAAATTTGGAAATACAATAGATATTTTTAGATCATGTAATGTTTCCAATAAAAAAAAATTCCGCCAAATATACACAGGTGTATTGCACGTGCAAAATAATAGCATAAATTAATTTTTAGGTGAAGGTATGAACCGGGAATGTCCCTAAAGGGTAGCTTATTTAATGAATGGAAAGCAAGCTAGGGTAAGACATGCAATTACAAAACTTGCTCATCAACCCATCTAATCACTAGATATTCTTTTCTTCAAAAAAACAAACCACTGGATATATATTCTTTGATATTGAGGTTTCCATTCTCCTGGCATATTTTACACGTCATGTAATTCCGTATAGAGATGCTGACAGGTTTGGATAATCCCGGTTGACTCCGTTTCAGCATCCAATTTCTGTCAATTACGGATATTATCGAATACAGATACGATAACATGTATATCTGCTCTGTATCCTATCCATTTACATCTCTGAACACATGTCACCGTATTAGACTGCTTTTGTGTTTCTTACATGGTTTTATGCTATTTTGCGTTTTGCTGTAATCATAGAATCATAATGGAATATGAGTCATATGGCTCAAAATGCATCAGTACTACTGCACAACAAGAAAATAAATGATATTGTCCTAATAAGCTGCATGATGAGGGCAGAGGCACGTGAAATGTTACAGAGGACAAGACATCCAATGAGAGGTAACAGTTTGTTTCGTATCTGTTATTATTCTTTGTTGAATTGATTACAAGATCTACACAAGTGGAGCAACACAAAAAAAAATTTGTAGAGCTTGAAGTACAAAAAAAAAAAAAGATTTGGAGCTTGTGTTGTAGCGTTAATTAGACGAGTAGTTTCCAATGTCATCAGCTAGACCGAGACGACCGTTTTACTCTGGATAGCCGCCGTACGTATCCTTAATAGTTAAGAAGCGTGCTAGACGGCTCTTAAAAAACATCGAGCATGAGAGTGGTTATATGAGATGATCCTTGATGGGGCTTCGGATCTTCTTCCGATATTGTCCTACGTCGATCCTGTAATGGCAGTCTTTGATGGCTGATATTTGTTTTTGGGAGTTGTTTGAGTGTGGATCTTAATGGGTTGGTGTTGGACGCCGAGCTACCTGCAAAGAAGTCCGGGATGGATGATTACCTTAGGACCTTCCGACGATCAAGTTAGAGCCGAGATATAGGTACAGAACAGCGGCGTATTGAAATAATTCCAGTTACCTGAATTACGTGAGTCGTCTGAGAGAGGGGTTTATATAGGGATCGCGTTGAGAGAGAGGTTTATATAGGATCATCATTGTCAATTACGTCCCAGCGTTATCCTCGTCTTGAATGGCGGGATACGCTAGCGTGGGACGCAGATCATGGGAGGCGGATATCTCGTCCTGGCGATATACGCGGAGCCATTGCGGGACGTATGAGATCCGCGCTCTTGATTGATCGGGGGGATGCCGAGGAAGCTCGGTATGTCGGGAGCTCGGAGACGAGCCGAGACGCCGAGGAAGCTCGGCATGTCAGACGGCTTGGAGACGGGCAAGAAGACTAAGCAAGTTCGGAGACGAGTGTTGGGGTCAAAAATTACACCCCGGTTGACCAAGTTAAAGTCAAACCCAAGCCAAACGGGCCCAGGCCCAGGCCAAGTGGGCCTATGCCTAAGTCAAGCCTGAATATGAAGCGGCTGGCCTCTCCCATGCCAAGAAGAAAATTATGTAATAAATAATTTTGATGTAATGGGCATAAAACCAAATTTTTGTAAAGCCCATGGCTCATGTGCAAAAGAAATGTGCACATAAGCTATGGGATGGGCAAAATGCTATTTTGTAAAGCTGAGGGGGCTATATGTAAATTGGTAAGCCTATATAAGGCAACATGATGATGAAATAAAAAGATATAATTCATTCTCTCAAAAGTTAGGGTTTTTGTGCCTCCTTCTCCTTTCTCAAGATTCAAAACTTTTTCCCTTTTTTGAATCAAATCAAGAGCATCACTCTTCCTTTTCCAAAATTAAATTGTTTTTCACCATAAAACCCGTGAAGAGGAGCTCAGATCTGCTACCAAATCCCTAAAAGGAGTGATTTTTAAGCCTCACCATTTTTTTTCCCAAGATCCAGCCAACAAAGAGAAAGAAGAAGGAGGCCCATCTCCAAAAATTCCATTCCGGGAGGATCCGAGGATCAAAAGAAGATCCAAGACCAAAGGGGAGAAGAAGAGGGTCCCCTTCGATCATCTCCAAAAATTTCTAAGAGTTTAACTCCATTCAAGTCATGTTGGAGTTTAACTCCATAAATCAAACCCCTTTTTTTTACGAGTTTAACGCCATTTAATATTTTTCGGGGTTTAACTCCATAACTAAAAAATCCTCTTTCGGAATTTAACTCCTAATTCCGGGGCTAAAAGCCTTTTCTTTCCGCAGGCGTCCCGCGCCCACGTGTCGGGCGAGTGAGGCGCTGCCGCCCAGCACCAGCGTCCATCGTCCATGTGTCGGGCACGTGAGGCGCCAACATTCACCGCTCAGTACCCGCGTGCCAAGCACGTGAGGCATTGGCGCCCACGCGTCCTTTGGACGCTATTCACCTCTCTTTTTATATGCACTCCACACTAAAAATACCTCCCCCTTTAGATTTTTTTTTCTAACGGGGCGCTGCCCCGCACCTCGCAATGGGACTGCTGGCCCCATTGACCTCCGACCCGCAATCCATATAGCGGGATCCCCGTAAACTCTGCGAGGCCCCCGATATACCTAAGACCCCTCAAAACACAACACGCGTACACTGTATATCGAGATCGCATGACCAGTTTGACCAATCAATCGGAGATTTCTTCGCTCCAAAGACGAGGGGTAATTAACAACAGCTTAGTCCGCGGCTGTCGAATATTCGAATCCCCACAATCAATAAATCCCGGCCTACCCTAGACAGGGGGAATCTGTAATGCGCCTGACAAGCGACGCGTATTCCCATCTCAATGGGGTGACGAAAAACACCCTACAACGAGCTGTTGGTTTTTTTCTAGGTGTAGGTGGAATGTATTCAGGACGATCTCCTGAAAGGTCGGATACGTTCCTCGAGAAGAGGAATCCTCCCTAATGCAACTCATTTATTCCACCTCCGCATCTTTCGGGACACGCCATCCGCCACGTGTCGTAATCTGAGGAGATACCGCCTGTGAGCATCATCAGTCCTCGATACCAGGGAGAGTGAGCGGTGTGTAGGGTAACATCTTTTTCCTTTTCTTCTGTCACGAGAATTTCTGTCATATTTGGATCTATCTTTTCTATCTGTTGCTCCATTAATTTGCCGGGGTGTTCTTGGCACATGTCGCGCAAAGAGAGTCGAAAGTTTTGTGAACTGTGATGTAGGTTTGTTTTCAGAATATGAAATAAAACAATCTCCGGAAGTTTTTTATATATAAAAATATTAGCCTATGGTTTAACAGGAATTTTGTAGAATTTGCCACATGACATCTAAAAGATGGTCACGTGCATGGTCTTTAATTGTATAGAAGTCTTTGTCGAATCCCAAATTGCCTGACCCCTGAAAAAATTCATCTGTCTCCATATAGAGTTATTTATTATTATTTCTAGCATGCGCACTTATTCCTTTATTGTGTATCTCCAAAACCATAGGCTGTATCTTTTGGCTAGAGCTAGTTTTTTATTTACGTTTTACCAATGCACCACCTTTTATGAAGCCCTGTTTTGATTTCAAAAGCATCGTCCATCCATCATCACCATATTCTGGTATCATCTGCAGTTTTCGTCACTTCTTTATATGGATGTATACGAGTACCGCCGGCGGTGTTAATCAAAATTTTAGACTGCAAATCCTTTTCACCCCAAAAAGCACCAATGCGCATCGGATACCGCGTCGAGACTTTGGCGTTGGTTAACGCTGCACGCTATAATGCGGCGTGTTTTCTTGAGCAATCTGATGTCCATTATAGACAGACAGATTAGACTGATTATCAAAGGATTTAGATGTGTTCACATGAAATGCCAAGCATCATTATCACCCAAAATACATAATCACAACAAAAACAAGTCTATTCTATCAAATTAATGTGTTGTCGCTCTATAAATGGGGCCACATTAGTGATGAGACACTTCTCACCCTCACCGTTTTGAGACAATATATGTTGATCCTGACTTACCTTGCACACTGCATTTTATATATCTTCTTAGGATTAATTAATTAGCTCAGTATTCATTAAAAAAGAAAAGTAAAGAAAAAGAAAGGGATAATTATTATTGTTGGGTCGGATTGCTAGTATGACCGAGAAACAAATTAAATTAATATTTTTCAAGGAATAATATTTGAATATGTTTGCTAAGCATGCACCCTATTAAACAAATAAGCAAAAATAAGAAGAACAAGGTTCCGAGTTGTCTGGGACGGAAGCACGCCAAATGATCGCTGTCCTAAGAACAGAATTCGCCGCCTCGAGCACATGACTCGGCGACGATCTATTCCCAAGATACGACCGCCCCACCAACAGAGACTCCACCCGAAGTGCGGTAGGATGAAGTGTTGAACCGGTCGTTGACCCTCGTCGCTCAATAAAAAAATGACCCGAACCCGAACTGGACAGAGGCAGCAGCAGCAGTGAGCTTTGGAATATATAGGAAGGGAAAGGGAGAGGAGAAGGTGCTCGCCGGAGTGGAGGGTTGGGAGCTTGCCGGAGCAGTGGAGAGAAGATGAGCAACTCGGTTGAGAGAGGAGGTGTTTTGTTTTGTTTTTTTTTTTTGTTTTTTTTGTTTTTTTTTGTAAGTTGAATAAAAGAGAAGGGGTGCTCCTTATATAAGCGTCCACATTACTGTCAGCCATTAAGCCCATTACTGCCTATCAATACACAGATTAATGTAGGCCCAACGTCACTGTCCGCCAACGGGCAGAAACGCCTGCATTAAAGTTCATCCAACGGTCCACTCTTAATACGAGCCCATGGCTGCTGCAACAGTCCAGGAATGGGTCCAAACAAAAGCATTTTTTTGTGCAAAAAGATAAGTGCACGTACGAACCGAACCCGGGACGGACGAACGTACGACGCGCGCGCGCACGTGTGTGGAAAAGCCCAAGCCCACTAGCCCTTGAACTACTTCAAGAGGCTAAGACACATCCACATATATAAGGACAACAACACCTTATTGTCTTGACGATGTGGGACAAAAGAAAAAGGAAAAATAGATTTTAAATCTTTAAATAAAGCATAAAATCCATCATCCTCCACATGGTTTAAAAACTCAGTGTAGTTGAAATACAAAAGGACACATTGAGCGACATAATACTTAGCATATCAATGAGGTGGTTTTTTGCCTTGAACCTCACTTAGTATGACACATTTCCATTCGAAAGGGACATGGTGAACTAGGTCTTGAACCAGATCTTGAACCAGACCCTTTGAACCGACCATCCACATGCCACACAGCCAAATATAGGATACGAGACCAGGTTCATAAGTCGGCTAGCGTGTTTCGGCCATGCGCTGATCTTGTCTCATGAGTGCTCTAGCGAATGTCCGCAATTCACATAGTCCCGGCCCCAGGAACACACTCACATAGTAAAGTTCTCCAAGGATGCATTGAACGGACCTACCTGCCATAAAGGCGTTGAACATATTCAGAGCAATAGTTCTTCCTTAACCGTTTCAGTCAGGAGCACTGTCGCCATAGGGAGGGTCTTGGAGATATACTCCTAAAAAGTCAGTGCTCCAAGTAGACATATTAGTAGCTCGTTGTCCCATTGAACCAAACTTCATGGGATCTCCACTTGGAATGGTAGGGTATCCACTACGGTGTCTAAGTGGTGGGCAACAGACCCATCCCCCTCGATGAGAATTGGACTAGCTGTCTTGCTAGCCCCTTAGTCAGAGGATCTGCCAAGTTATTCATTGATTTCACAAAATCAAGTTAGATCACACCGCGTGCGATCCGGTCCTTGATATCCTCTAAACGGATTCTCAAGTGTCGTTTGCCAGTATCACTCTTAGATTGTTTGGCCTTATCAATAGCAGCTTTACAATCATAATGTATAGACAAAGCAGGTAATGGCTTAACAGTTAAAGGAATATCAAGTAAAAACAGTCTAAGCCATTCAGCTTGCAAACTAGCTAAGTCTAAAGCAATTAACTCCGCTTCCATAGTTGATCCAGCTGTGACTGTTTGCTTGGTGGACTTCCAAGAAACAACACCTCCTCCTAGCAAGAACACATAGCCACTAGTTGATTTAGTTTCATCTGAATCAGAGATCCAGTTAGCATCAGTATAACCTTCCATGGTGAAAGGAAAAGAGGTGTGGTGTAGTGCAACATGCAAAGTA
Organism: Agapanthus africanus; assembly: GCA_030015575.1. Lineage (NCBI taxonomy): Eukaryota > Viridiplantae > Streptophyta > Magnoliopsida > Asparagales > Amaryllidaceae > Agapanthus > Agapanthus africanus. Next base: position 4,830,849 of record JASDDO010000018.1, read on the forward strand.
CCCTTTAGGTATCGAAATGCCTTCACTAGAGCTTTCCAGTGATCAGCATTAGGGTTACTTGTGTATCTACTCAATCTACCTACAGCATAAGATAAATCAGGTCTAGAACCATTAGCTAGATACAACAAACTACCAATTATCTGAGCATACAAAGATTGGTTTACAGGTGGACCAGAGTGGGATCTCAAGTGAAACAGAGGATTATATGAAGTAGAAACTGGTGTACAGTCAAAATACCCAAATTTCTTCAATATAGATTCAGCATAATGGGATTGTGAAAAAGTAATTCCATTATTGTTTCTAATGAGTTTAAACCCTAAAATGACATCAGCTACTCCTAAGTCTTTCATATCAAACTGGCTAGTTAAGAACTTCTTGGTGTCTGATATGATATTAGGGTTTGAACCGAATAGCAAAATGTCATCAACATAGAGGCAAAGGATTATACATGCATCTCCTGCAACTTTAGAGTACACACATTTATCAGATTTATTAGAACTAAAGCCATAAGATTTAATTACTCTATCAAACTTCTGGTTCCACTATTTAGGTGCTTGCTTAAGTCCATACCAAACTTCACAAGCCTACAAACCTTATTTTCCTGACCAGGTACCACATACCCTTCAGGTTGAACCATGTAAATCTCCTCATCGAGATCACCGTTCAAGAAAGTTGTCTTAATATCCATTTGATGTATCTCTAGATTGTAAATGGCTGCTAAGGCAACAAGCACTCTAATGGAAACACCTTTAGTAACAGGTGAGAAGGTGTCAAAGTAATCTACATCGTTCATCTGACTAAAACCTTTAGCTGCCAAACGCGCTTTAAACTTATCTATTGTACCGTCCACTTTAAGTTTCTTCTTAAAAATCCACTTACAGCCAATTGGAGTACAGCCAGGAGGTAAGTATGTAAGGATCCAAGCATGGTTTTGCATAATTGATTCAAATTCATTATTGATAGCTTCTTTCCAAAAACTAGCATCTATTGAGATCAGGGCATCCTTATACGTTGCAGGATCTTCCTCAACAAGATAGGAGATAAAGTCACTACCAAAGTTCTTTTCTATTTTAGATCTTTTGCTTCTTCTAGGTTCCACATCTAAGCTGTGTTCTAAGTTGTCATCTAATTTATCATGCATGATTTCATGTGGAATAGGAGGAGAGGCAAAAGGCTCAATAGTCGATGAACTTTCAGCCGTCGTTTTATTTACTTTATCTTTAAAATAAAACACATGTTCAAAATAGACAGCATCTACGGGTCTACCTTCAATTATGGAGTTAACTCTAATATCACTAAAGTCGGACTTAACTACAAGGAACATGTTGGTATTAGATTTTTCTACAGGACCAATAAAGACACAGTCAATGGTTTTAGGTCATAATTTCTTTCTCATGAATTCAGGAACCTTTACTTTGGCAAGTAACCCCCACACTTTTAAGTATTGCAAGTTGGGCTTCTTACTAAACCAAAGTTCAAACGGTGTCTTTGTTTCCCCCAATCAGAGCAAAGCTCTGTTCAAATTTTGAAATTTGAAATGAAACAGCGCTTCATAAAAGCACTCACGCTAAATGCGGCAGCGCTAAGAGTCAAAGAATCTGATGCAGCGCTCACGTGCAAAACACGAGAGCGCCAGCGCTAAGCGCTGTTGAAGTCGAAAATTGCACTCCGGTTGGCCAAGTCAAAGTCAAAGTCAACCCCAAGCCAAGTGGGCCCATGCCCAGATCGAGTCCGAACATGAAGCGGCCGGCCCTCCCCATGCAAAAATGAAATCATGTAATAAATAATTTTTATGTAATTTTTTATGCATGAATGTAAACAAAATGGGCATAAAGCCAAATTTTTGTAAGCCCATGGCTTATGTGCAAAAAGAAATGGTACATGAGCCATGGGATGGGCAAAACGCCATTTTGTAAAGCCCAAGGGGTTATATGTAAATATGCAAGCCTATATAAAAGCAACATGATGATGAATAAATGATACACTTTTCATTCCTCCCAAAAAATTAGGGTTTGTGCCTCCTTCCCCTTTCTTAAGGGTCTAAAACCCTCTTCCTCTTTTTTTGAATAAAATCAAGAGTTTAACTCTTCCTTTCTTAAAAATAAATAGTTTTTCACAATAAAACCCATGAAGGGGGGCTCGAATCTCCAATTAGATCTCGAAAAGGGGAGACTTTTAAGTCTCACCCATTTTTCTCCAAGTTCCTGCCGATCAAGAGCAGGAAGAAGAAGACGCATCTCCAAAAATCTAATTTTGGACAGATTCAAGGCTCAAAAGAAGAGCCAAAAATTCATAGGAGTTTAACTCCTTTCTAGATCTGTTGAAGTTTAACTCCATAAATTAGTTTCTGTTAGGAGTTCAACTCCAAAAAACTTCTTAGGAGTTCAACTCCCCAGCCTAAGGGCTAGGCCCCTTCCCGCGGGTGTTTCCCGTGATCACGTGTGCGCCACGTGACCCCGAGGCTAAGGCGCCCATGGTCACGTGTGCACCACATGACCCCGGGCGCTGAGGCGCCCATCAGTTGCGTGCGCGCCACGTGACCCCGGGCGCTGAGGCGCCCAATGGTCACGTGCCCCCGGGCACCATGCGCCCACATGCTACGCATGCGTCTTTAAGACGCTTTTTTCCCCTTTTTTGTACACTCCACACTAAATATACCTCCCCCGTTAGAAAAAATTTCTAACATGGCGCTGCCCCGCACACCACAAAGGGGCTGCTAGCCCTCTTGACCCCCAGCCCGTTATCCGGATAGCGGGACCCCCGTAAAAACTCTGCGGGGCCCCCGATACATCCAAAACCCTCCTACAAAACACAACACTGCACATTGAGTTCGCATGACCAGTTTAACCCGTTAATCGGAGGTTCCCTCGCTCCAAAGGCGGGGGGTAATTAATGGCAGCTTAGTCCGCGGCTGCCGGAGGTTCGGATCCCCATAATCAATAAACCCCAGCCTACCCTAGGCAGGGGGAATCTGTAATGCGCCTGACAAGCACGCGCGTATTCCTATCTCAATGGGGTGACGAAAAACACCCTACAGATTCTGGCACGCCCGGTGGAACCAATCTCTCCTCCCATATTTCGGGTTAAACGTTCATGCGAACTCAATCGATATACATATCTATATTTATGCTGAAATAATGCTCTTTCATGCAGGTTTTCAAGCAATCACTTTCCAACAATGTCTCCAAAGATGAACTCAGCTCCCATCTCATACACGATGAAGATGGACTCCAGGACGGTCATCCCGGCAAGTCTCGGACGACGGTGGGAAGAACCACTGCTACAATTTGGGTCTATTCTGTTTGTCTCGGCTAATGCCATCCCTGCACCTCAAGGCCCGGTGACAGACAATCCGGTCTCGAAAGGCAAGAGGCCAAATGTGGTGGTCTCGAAGATGCCCCAACTCAAACGCAAGTCGGTGTTTGAACGACTTTCCTTGGCCCCAGCTGGGGGCAAGGCCATCAACACCAACAAAGCAACAAGGCGTCTCGATCAAGCTCCGGCGGTGCCCCTGACAACTGCCCGATCAGGTGTCTTCTCTAAGCTCCCCGCTAATCGACTCATGGTGGCTTCCCAGGAAACAGATACCCACCAAGCCCTCAAAATCAAGAAGCTAAGGCAGAAAAGGCTCAGATACAGAGCCAACAAAAGGGCTAGGGCTCATACTAGGCTGAGCTTTATGAGGCTTCAAGGACGGGGTTACCCTGCCAAAGATAAAAAGACGGCTGGATACGTGGTCCACACTGTCTACACGGTCGGACATGATGAAGCGAGCCCTTCTATGCTTCACAGCCAGGGTGATGATGCGGTGGACGCTACCCAACGTCAACTCGATCTAAATGATGAAGAGCTCGCTTAGGCCGATAAGCCAACAGAGCCCGGGGTTCCTGCGGAATTGAGCTTAGGCAATAAGGATGGCCCGGTTGTCATAACCGGAACTACGGAATAAGCATTATTCCGATGGGTTTAGAGCCAGCTTCAGGACATGGATGAGAAGTTAGCCAAGGTACAATCTAAGGTCGACGAATTGGCAAACGTCGCGGCAGATCTCGCGACCCAAGTCGCCCGATTGCAATTACAGCAGAATCAAATTTTGGTTCATGAGCCATGGATTGATACCCGGAGGCAGCCAACTAATACCCCCTTCAACCTAAGAGCGGAGCGTCTTCGCGAAAAACGGCCGCAATCAGCATCCAGTCCCTCCGTTACATACACCGGAGGAGAATCTCTACTGAAAGAGAAGCTGGATAAGGTCTATTCCTTCAGAAGGGACAAAATCCATAAAATATTCAAAAACGCCCTAAGAAACGGTTTACAACTTCTTGAATCAAAGAGACCGCAAGAAGCGAATATGACCGACGACCCAAAATATTGCCCCTATCACAGAGTGATAGGTCATGCCATTGAGAACTGTGTCGTCTTCAAAGATTGGGTCGAAAGGCAATACAAGACGGGAGAGATAGAACTGTCTAAAGGCGTGTTAGTAAACAGTCAAGCTGCGACCGCCAATTTCATACAAACGGAGACCGAAGTTCTTCATGAAACTAATTATCTCAGACATCTACCTTTCTTTGAAAACAGTTGACCGCCATGTCATTAAACTGGGAATAATCGACCTCTAGGTCGTTAAACTGGGGATGTAAAAATGTGTAAATAAAACAAAAAAAATAAATATATAAAAAAATAAAAGCCGAAATGATGGGGTAACTCGCAATAAAAATCAGCGAGTAAAAATAAAAATGAAAATAAAGCCGAAATGATGGGTCAACCGCAAATAAAAAGCTAAAATGATGGGGCAATAGCGACCTTCGCGATAAGAAAAGTTGAAATGATTGAGCAATCGCGGTAAATAAAAAATAAAAAAAAACGGCGAATGATGAGTCGCTCATGGTACCATATTCCAGTGCAGCGATGCAGGCGCCAACCAAATTCTAAATCCCTAAATTCTCAACGGCGAATGATGAGTCGCTCTTGGTACCATATTCTAGTGTAGGGATGCAGACACCGTCCAAAACTCAAATTCCCAATGGCGAATGATGGTCGCTCCTGGTACCAATTCCAATGCAGCGATGCAGATGCCAACCAAATTCCAAACTCAAATCCCAAACGGCGAATGATGAGTCGCTCCTGGTACCATATTCCAGTGCAGCGATGCAGACGCCAACCAAATTCCAAATCTCATATCCCAAAATGGCGAATGATGAGTCGCTCCTGGTACCATATTCCAGTGCAGTGATGCAGACGCCAACCAAATTCCAAATCCCATACCCTAACGGCGAATGATGAGTCGCTCCTGGTGCCATATTCCAGTGCAGCGATGCAGACGCCAGCAAAGTCCCAAATTTTTTTCCGGCCCTATAGTCTGGATCATACATCCTGCAAAACCGTATACAATCCACAGGCGTAAAACGATCCCAATCTCTCCTAAGTCCTACCGGCGAGACCACATTCAAAGTCCCACCGGCGGGGAAGATTAAAAAAAAACAAAGAAGAAAAAAAGAAGGTATGTCCACAAGCAAAATGGGCACGGATGAAAATCCGAAAGGGCTCCGTGAGTAAAAACAACACGACAGCCGGCGAGTTTGTGAAAACCCGAAAGGGCTCAAACTCATGAAAAAGAGATGAAATGCACTCGCAAAGTCCTCTCAACTCTGTGAGGAGAAAATTCTCGCGTGAGATCCTAACGACTCACAAAAGAGCAATACACTTGGGAGTCCCCACGACTCCTAAGGAGAAAATACACTTACGGGATCCTTACGACCCGTAGGGAGAAAATGCTTTGTGAGACCCTTACGGCTCACAAAATTGAAAAGTCTTAAGTGATAGGGACCTAAAACCTGTCTCCTAAGCCATCGTTTCCTAATAAGCAAACGCAAATGATGATTCGCTCCTGGTGCTATATTCTAGTGTAGCGATGCTGATGCCAAACAAAAAAAACCCAATTCCCAAGTCCTCCCGGGGCAAATGATGAGTTGCTCCTGGCATTATTCCAGTGCAGCAATGCAGATGCCAAACCAAAACCGAAATCCTCAAATCCATTCATGGCAAATGATGATTCGCTCCTGATATCATATTCCAGTATAGCGATGCTGATGTCAACCCAAATCAAATCAAACCAACAACCTCTGCGGCGGAATCATGCTCTGTCCCAGAATTTGCTGCGTGTCGAAATCATGCTTCGCCTTGGGATATTTACCTTCCCTGCCGGAATTATGCTCCGCCTCGGAATCAAATCAACCAACCAGCTCTGCGTCGGAATGATACTTCGCCTCAGAGTGTACCCCACGTCGAAGTCAAGCTTCGTCTCGGTGTATCTGCCTTCCTTGTCGGAATTACGCTTCAGCTCGGAATCAACCAGCAACCTCCTCGTCGGAATTAAGCTCCGCCTCGGAACCAAATCAACCAGCAAGCTCTGCGTCGGAATCATGCTTCGTCTCAGAATGTGCACCCCGTGTCGAAATCATGCTTCGCCTCGGTGTACCTGCCTTCCCTGTCGAAATTATGCTTCGTCTCGGAATCAAATCAACCAGCAAGCTATGCGTCGGAATCATGCTTCGTCTCAGAATGTGCACCCCGTGTCGAAATCATGCTTCGCCTCGGTGTACCTGCCTTCCCTGTCGAAATTATGCTTCGTCTCGGAATCAAGTCGGCCAGCAAGCTCTGCATCGGAATCATGCTTCGTCTCAGAATGTGCACCCCGTGTCGAAATCAAGCTTCGCCTCGGTGTATCTGCCTTCCCTGTCGGAATTATGCTTCAGCTCGGAATCAACCAGCAACCTCCTCGTCGGAATTAAGCTCTGCCTCGGGATCAGAGCATCGACCGTCCATGTCACAAAAAAGGCAGTGCAGGCTTCCCACATATCGGGAACCAAATCGCTCCGGATCAGAGCGTCGACCGTGCATGTCGCAAAAATGGCAGTGCAGGCTTCCCACAACAAATCGCTCCGGATCAGAGCGTCGACCGTCCATGTCGTAAAAAGGGCAGTGCAGGCTTCCCACAAATCGGGAACCAAATCGCTCCGGATCAGAGTGTCGACCATCCATGTCGCAAAAAGGGCGGTGCAGGCTTCCTACAAAGCAGGAACTAGATCACTCCGGGCCAGGGAAAAGTCTATCATGGACACTCCGTCTCGGAGACGCGTCAAGCGTCGACCGTCCATGTCGCAAAAAGGGCAGTGCAGGTGTTCCCCTCCGAACGGCGGCCGAGACGTTGACTGTCTCGCCTGAGGTTCGGGGCAGATGCTATTTGGTTTTATCCGTCTATCTCTCTGAAGATGCCAGGTTGATTTATGGCACCGTGTGTCGGAGGTTTAGACGGATGCGGCCGATGTAGCAGACTTCGTCAGATTCCCCCTCAGGGTGAGGGGTTTTTTGATTGTGGGGACGCTCTTCCCTGCAGGCGCAAGCCCCTACAGTTAATTACGCTACCGCATCGCGGTAACAACTTTCTCCTACTCCAGAATTTCACTTCGTGTCGTGTGTGTTTGTTTTGTTCGTGATTGCCCGTGGATTGTATACGGAGACTGAGTGATGTCGTCACCCGTAGGACGTGGATTGGTCCAAATCCGTATTTACTTAGATTTGGGTTTGGTGTTTTTAGTTTAAGGATACATTAGTCGCGTTGCGACTAAGATCGACTTAAACGTTCGTTAAGGATACGTTAGTCTTGTTTTAGACTAAGATCAACTTAACATCATGATTGATTTAATTACCCGGCCGTCGGGACTCGTCACCTCTCTGACGTCGTTGAGGGATTACAACGACAGGCGTCTGAGGAGTTCAGAGATGTACCCTTGAACCAAAGTTAATTTGGAGTTTTATCGTTTATTTAAATGTCTAAGGACACGTTAACCGTATTTGGGGTTAAGATCAACTTAGGCGGGACCGTTTAGATCCAACAAAGGGGCATTTGGGCCCTATTGTACCAGTTTAGGGACATGGCGGTCCATCACCAGTTTTAGGGACGTGGGGGTCCATTATTAGTTTAGGGACGTTTCGGTCCGTCGCCAGTTTAAAGACGTAGTGGTCCATATTCCAGTTTAGGGACGTGGTGGTCCGTCACCAGTTTAGGGACGTGGTGGTCCATTATTAGTTTAGGGACGTTTCGGTCCGTTATTAGTTTAGGGACGTTTCGGTCCGTCACCAGTTTAGGGACATAGTGGTCCATATTCCAGTTTAGGGACGTGGTGGTCCGTCACCAGTTTAGGGACGTAGTGGTCCATTATTAGTTTAGGGACGTTTCGGTCCGTCACCAGTTTAGGGACGTAGTGGTCCATTATTAGTTTAGGGACGTTTCGGTCCGATATTAGTTTAGGGACGTTTCGGTCCGATGTTAGTTTAGGAACGTTTCGGTCCATTATTAGTTTAGGGACGTTTCGGTCCGTCACCAGTTTAGGGACGTAGTGGTCCATATTCCAGTTTAGGGACGTGGTGGTCCGTCACCAGTTTAGGGACGTAGTGGTCCATTATTAGTTTAGGGATGTTTCGGTCCGTCACCAGTTTAGGGACGTAGTGGTCCATTATTAGTTTAGGGACGTTTCGGTCCGATATTAGTTTAGGGACGTTTCGGTCCGATATTAGTTTGTGTGGTCGTTGGGACTCGTCACCTCTCTGACGTCGTTGAGGGATTACAACGACAGATGTCAAAGGAGTTCGGAGATGTACCCTTGAACCGGATGTAAGTTGATTTAGGAGAGCCATTTTGCTCAGTCAATTTAATTTAAGGACTTATGGCCACGATTGGGCTAAGTCCAGTTCAACATCTTTATTAAGTAATGCATTGCATTTAGGCTCTGCAGAGCATCAATTTATTCTGAGCTCTGCTCATTTATGAATGATGCAACGCATCTGTTTTGATTTGGGCTCTGCCCCTTGTAAAATGCATAGCATTCTGGAGATTCTGTTTGGGCTCTGCCCATTTATAAATGATGCAAAGTATCTGTTTTGATTTGGGCTCTGCCCCTTAAAATAATGCATTTGCGCTTTATTGAGCCTGTTAGGCCTTCTCTTAATTGGGCTTGGCCCTTTTTAATGCATCTGCGCTTTGCGCTAAGTAACGAGCGCAAGTCCATATGGTGATGACACGTGTCGTGCTCTGATGAGTGCAAGCGCACTAGCGCAGCGCGTTGCGCTGTTGCGCTGCGCTATTGCGCTGCTGACACGTGGCGCGCTCTCAGCGAGTTGCGCTAATTCCAGAGAGCAAAGCTCTATCTTAAGGGCGCTTAGCGCAAGTGGTTTTATAGCCGACACGTGGCGCTTTCTTAAGAGCGCAACGGCGCAACTTGGAAGTGCAAAGCACTAAGAATCTTTTAGATTCAAGAAGGGAAGTGCAAAGCACTGTTTAATTTCTTCGTCTAAATTAGATCAAAGAAAAAAATAAATTTTTCTTTATTCGAAGAACCAGAGGTTCTTAAAAGTGCAAAGCACTATTCTTTTATTATTTTATTGTTTTTACAGAACCGAAGGTTCACAAGAAGTGCAAAGCACTGTTTTTTTTTTATAAAGATCATTGATCTTATTTTTAGATCAATGATCTATTAGAAGGCCTTTTTTCTACCTCATGAAGGTTCTTTACCTTTTTTTTTCTTCTCGGAGTTTTCTCTGTTTAGGGTTCTTGATTTTTCGAGAAAATTCTTGATGCCTTTGAATTGAGGCTTAGGGTCCTATTTATAGTGACCACAAATCTGTTGAATTTGTTAACGAGATCTTTCCTGAATGATTTTTGGGAGTTTTCCCACCGTTGGATTTTTGATCCAAAGGCCGAATAAAGTCTTCTAGTTCTGGAAAGAACAGAAAAGATTTCATAAAAATCTTAATTCCGTTTGGCGCAGATGCCCCAGCGCATGACACGTGTCGCGCAGCGCAGCGTGCAGCGCAAGTGCGCTAGCGCATCTGCGCTGACACGTGTCGCGCAGCGCAGAGCTCAGCGCAGCTGCGCTAGCGCATCTGCGCTGACGCGTGTCGCGCAGCGCAGAGCGCAGCGCAGCTGCGCTAGCGCATCTGCGCTGACGCGTGTCGCGCAGCGCAGCGTGCAGTGCAGTTGAAGCGTTGCTTCCTTCAATCAGAGCTTTGCTCTGATTGGGTGCGCTTTCTTGGGCGCTGCGCGCGGGACTTGAAGCTCTGCTTCAAAAATTTGAATTTTGAATTCAAACAGAGCTTTGCTCTGATTGGGCGAAACAAATGCCCCCCACCGTTGCGCTCACGTGGCGCACACGTGAGTGCAACGGTGGCCACCTTCCTGACCGTTGGATCAAGGGGGAATCTCAAGAGGCGCCAGCGCCTTATAAATAGGGCTCTTTTCCCTCAGAAAATTTTTACCATCTTCAAAATTTTAATTTCCAGAGCTTTGCTCTTGCTTGAGAGTTTCAGAGCTTTGCTCATTTCTAAAGTTAGAAACTTTAGGTAAAATTAATTTAAATCAAATTAACTTAAATTAACCTTAACCAAAGAGCTTTGCTCTTACAGATCTTTTTGATCTTAAAGAGATCCCCATTGGGGTTTCATAAACAGAGCTTTGCTCTCAAAAACTTATAGATCTGCAAAGATCTTGTTCATGGGTTTTAATCCATGAACAGAGCTTTGCTCTTTGAATCATCTGTAGATCTTTTAGATCTGAAAAATGAGGAAATTTTTATAAGTTTTTCATGGATTTCTCAGGATTCCAAATTTCTTAATTCTTTTGGGTGTAAACATTTTCTGATGGACTTTTCCATTATTACCATAGAGCTATGCTCTTTTAAGGAAACTTATTTCCCTGAGACCAGAGTTTGACAAGTGTCACTCTGTGACAGGGCTTTGCTCTGAAAGAGGAGATTTTCTCCTTGTCTCTAGGGATTCTTCCCCTTTTTTATTAATGGGAATGTTTCCCTGGGGACCAACTGACAATCTCATCCAATGATGAGGTTGTTTTATTAACTGACGTATTGTCATCCAGATTTTGTGGGTCCCTCTTTGGTCCCCTACTCACTGCACTGTTGTGTGGTGTAATTAATTAATTTTAATTTAATTTAATTAATGCATTTTTTTTAGACGCCAAACGTTGGAATTACAACACTAACGGCTAGATTGTTCTTTTTGCAGCGATCATGTCTGAAGACACTTCATTCCCGTTTGTCCGTTCAGAGGAGGGGTTTCCAGAGGCGCCTTTGGATCGCGAGGTTCTGGCCATGATCAAGGCGTATGACCCGGAGTATAAGAGTCTCCACCTTTGGGGGTCGTGGTACAATCAAATTATTATGGGTCGGCGCAGCTTTACATGTGCGGTGCCGTCAGAGCCCATAACGGCGATTCATTACGCCAGCCCACCCCCGGTGCAGTATGCCGCGGAGATGACAGATTGGACATCGAAGGGTTTTCTTCATCCGGCCATAGATGCCATCCCGGTCCAGCGTCCGATGGTTTTGGACATCCTAGGACGCCGTATCTGTCAGGGCGAGGCGAGACCTTGGGGGCAATCATATAACCTTAGTCTGATCCCCCGCCACCCGGTTGGCTATCTGCCATGGGCCCGGTATATCCTGTCGACGAGGAAGTCGCAGTTGATAAGGCTAGGACTGTACACCGCAGTCTACGTCTCTCTCTTCCAGTATCCTACGCTTCCTACTTGGTGGTTCAAGGCCTTCTTGGAGCAGTGGAACATTCCTACTCATACTTTCCTTGTCATGGATCGGGAAGTGTCCATTTCGCTGGAAGAGTTTACGGAGGTGTCTGGCCTACCGGCTATGGGGGAACATTATGAGGAATTGCTCCCGCCGGATGAGTACATCTATGGGGCTAAGCCGATGGTAAGGGAGCTCACGCCGGAGAACGCTGTTCAACATCAGTTTCCAAGTCTGATTAAGGTGTTGAACATCTATGAGAATCTTTTCGTTGAGCATGGGAGCCGTGGAGTTAATTTTGAGGATTTTATTGCTCGGTTCCTTCATCCAAACGTCCTTTCGGCGAAGACTGCCAAGTTTGCTTACCTTGAGGATCCTTTCGGCTTAGGTTTGGATAACCTGCCAGCGAGAGACATAGATCAGAAGGACTTTTTTCTTCCCAACTCTTCAGCCATGTCTTTTGCGGAAGTTGCAGCCCCCGAGATGGACGAGGAGGCCTTCTTTTTGGGATTTCTTGGGCTTTGGCTGAGTTGGTTTGCACTTCCAATGCATTCTCACCGCATGCGGCCCTCTGTTGTTTACTCGGCCCACCGAATGGTTATCGGGGTAAAGGTGGCCGTCGGGATCGCCGGCTTGGCACATTTATATCATGGCCTTAGCCGAGCGGCAGATGCTAATGAGCCTGGGGCGTTGCATGTGGTTTTCCCAATGCACTACTTCATGTCGTGGCTCGAATTACATACAGCGGGTGTTTTCGGCATGCACAAAAGGCCCTCATTCTACGAAAGGTGCATTTTTCCTCGCCTTTTACAGTTGATTGGCGCATCAATCGTAAATCCATCGCCGCGAGATGCCAGGAGTTTACTCCTTCGTTCCCACACCGTTGGAGCCGGTGTGTCTTTTATTGACAAGGTGCTGACCATTGGAAAAACGTCCGCTACTGCAGTGCGGCCATTGCAAGACACTTTCAAGGACGGCGCTTCGATTTTAACGGCCCGGGAGACCCTTCACTTATACTCTATCAGACCGGGCTTTTTGGTGTTTAGGCAAGACGGGGGAGCGATCTTCATGAGATACAACCCGCATCGTTTCGCTCAACAGCTGAGTTATAACCAAGGGGTACCGCTGGAGGCCTTTTTATCGGAACCTGCCGCGAACGAAGAAGGGATAGAGAGGGCGCTGCATCACTTCATGCGTCTAAACACGGGCTCTTACTTCTTTATCAGTGAGCCGGCTTGTGCTCCCCGTCTCCTTAGGGTATACACCGAATGGTATAGTCATTCGACGGGAGCGGTCATAAAAGAGGAAAGGCGGTTGCTGATCGACCGTAAGGGTGCACCTCCAGGTAGCGATCGCAGCGCTCCTCTGGTGCCAAGGACTCCAATAGTCGCTCCCTTAAAAGATGCTGGGAGTAGACCGTCACGCGCGCAAAGTCCTCCACATGAATTACCGCTCCCCGATATCGCGGATGCATCTCCTGCACCCCGCGTTCAGGTGGAAACAGTGGTTGTATCCTCGCCGGAGTCTGGCGCGGGCGCGGACATCGGGACCCGTCGTCCCAAAGCGGCTGCCAAGCGTAAGTCGCTTCCCCGTGAGCCCAGGGCTGGAGGGAAAAAGAAAAAGAAATCGCTCTTCGCCGCGGACGTTGCGTTCGGCCAGGAACCCCACGCTCCTTATTCCGAGGGTCTGCTCGAATATGGGACTAACGCGGGATTAGTGATGCCGCCGCCGGACGATACAGACTTGGAAGCTGCTCTCAGAGCTTCAGCATGGCTGGTGAAGCGTGATGCGTGGCTGGCCAAGCTTGTGCAATCAGGTAACTACTAGTCACTCTTTCTTTACTGTAACGTATTTTCTTCCTTATTTCATTATTTTTGACTAACGCTTTTCTCTCTTTTCTTCTAACAGGCGTCACTGATGAAGAAGCCATTGCCGCTTCTCTGAAGACCTTTCAGGAGGAGGAACGTGCCAGGGCGTCTGTCGGCCTTAGTAAGTTTCGACTTCATTGAATTTTTCATTTTTCTTGCGTTATGGTCGATCTAACCTTTCCATTTAATTGCAGGGACCTCAATGCCGCTTCCTCCTAGCGACGCAGATGTTCTACCAGCGGCCGTTGTTCCTGTTCCCTCTGGGACACCGCAGGAGGCTCGTCTTGAAAAGCCGATGAGAGATGCCTTAAAGGCTTTGGAGGCTTCCCTGAATGAAGATGATGATGCCTTGAGGGAGGCGTCACAGAGGTCCCTCATAACCGCTCGGGAGGAGAGAAAGCGGTTGAGGCGTGAGGCGAAGGCGCGCAGGGCTGCCTTGGCCATGGGAGCGGGACCCAGCGCCGCCCCTCGCGCTGATACTCCCTCCGAAGAGGCCCCTGTCACCCTATCTACCGCCCGTAGAGAGGTGGCGCGAGCAGTTCGGAGCGCAAACGGCAAATCCGCTTCAGGTAACATTTCTCTCAGAGTTTTTGTTATAAGGATTTTAACGTCATTGGTCCTTATATCTCTTATCTTTACAGGGCCAAGTCTGATCGAGGGAGAGGCGGAAGCCGTTGACCCGAGGGGAACGGAGGAGGCGATGCCTGCCGAACTCGAGCCGACAGTAGGTAATATTGTTGAGGCCATGGAGCCTGGAGTGGAGGTCGAGGGGCCTACCACTGAGAAGGTCATTGATGCCGAACCTGAAGCGGGGGCAGATGATATGATCATTATAGCTGAGTCCAGGGTGGCGGCGAGTGAAGCGCTCGAGGTCGGCGATCCCCTGGCGATGGCGGACGATACGACCGCCATTATTGAACCTGAGAGAGTAGTGGGTGAGGTGGTCATGATTCCCGAGGACGAACCAATCGCTCCTTCTCTGGAATCTGGCAATACTCCAGTCATTGCCCTCCCCATCTATGGTCCTCCACCGTCTCCAGGTCTCGCGAGCACGACAACGGTCCCCATCGAGTCGGGCGATGAGGCTACAGGTGGTGGTCTTATGTCGATAGAGGAGGGAGTCGCCTCCGTTTCAGCCGGGAGCTCCTCAGGTAAACCCTAAGTGGCTGCTTTTCTTTACTTTACAACCATTTCTGACAAGTCCGCCTTTTCGTGATGCAGGTGCAGCTAGTGCCGATGCCCCACTGCTCGAGGGAGCGCCTTCGATGACCGCTTTGGCGGTGGTCACCTCTCAACCTTCTCTCATACCCTCGAAGATGTTGGAAGGTATATGTTTACACTTTATTAATCTTGTTTTCCAGATATTTAATTCGCGTACTAAAGTCACACTGTTGTGTTCTCAGGAGCGCTTTTTGATCATGTACATCAGATGTTGCTCCCATATTTCTCCTTCCCATCTAAGCTTGCTTCTTCCCCTGGTGGCGTCGGTAAGTATAATTTCTGTCAACATTCTTCCTCTCTCTCTTTTCCTTTTTTTTTATTGATGGAATTGTCTCTAAACTCTTTTTCTCATCTCAACTGCAGTGCTACAGATTGAAGAAGGGGATAAAAGCTCAGCTGTACCACCAGCCCTTCCGACCTTGCCACCTGTCTTAACT
The DNA here is from genome assembly GCA_030015575.1 of Agapanthus africanus. NCBI lineage: Eukaryota > Viridiplantae > Streptophyta > Magnoliopsida > Asparagales > Amaryllidaceae > Agapanthus > Agapanthus africanus. Next base: position 4,845,972 of record JASDDO010000018.1, read on the forward strand.
GGTACAAAGACCATCATATTGGTAACTTTCCTCTCTCTATTTTCTGTACTGTTATCTGATCGCATCCCGTCTCTTTCAGCTGTCGCTCTGGCTTCGGCGTCCTTCGAACCTCGCGTCACAATGCCGGCGGGTCCTTACCTGAGGAGTCTGTCTTCAAAGGGCGCTGCAAATAGTCTGCGCATGTTAAGTGATTATGTCGAGGAACTCGATGTTGAAGCTCCTACATCTGCCGCGGACTTCGCTCTGGTGGTTAACCCGATGCTAGCAGTACTCGTGAACTTTCATAATGAGAGCATCATTGCATCCTGGGTTAACCATTGTAAGGAGATCGAGGGTTGCCTATTCCAATTGGAATCGTTGCGTCCCACTCCTGAGACGGTGGCTGCCAATAATCAGAGGACTGCGTGGATCGAGCAGAGCGCTTCTTACTTCCGCCATCTCGAACAAGAGGTTATTTCAAGGCGCAAAGAGCGTGATGATGTTTCGAGCAGGTCTGCTCAACTGCATGCTCGGGTGGAGGCCAACGCTGCACGGCTGAAGGTTATCTTTGAGGGCCTCCTGCAATGTCTCTCCGAAGGATTATCATTGAGGCATAACCTTCACGTTGTCGAGCGAGCTTCAGCCAGCCAGGAAGCAGCCCAGAAGGCGGTAGAGGAGCAACTTTCATCTTCCTTGCAACAACGGGCTCAGGTGGAGGCTGAGGTGGCCGCGGCTGTCACCCGAGAGGAAGTGCTGAAGGGAGTGCGAGAGCAGCTTGTGAACTTACTAAAGACACTTCCTCCTCAGTAGCTATCCATTTTTGTATCAGTCGTACTTATAGATAAAAGAATGTATATGTATATGTTTTTTTTTATCCTTTGACATAATGTATCCTGTATTTGATCAAGTTTATGAATAAGAGATACACCTTTTTGTAATGTCTTGTGTCACTTCTTCGCTTTTTCTTTCTTTTTAGCATGACATCCTTAATGCGCCTTATTGGCGAGTAAATTCATTTCTCCCAGAAATAACGATGGCCTAGGCTGCAGGTTCAGATCTGCCGCCTAGGACTTTTCAACTCCATGAGCCGTGAGGGTCTTATAGAGGCTTTTCTCCCTACGGATCGAGAGGATCTCGCAGGTGGGTTTTCTCCTTAGGAATCGTGAGGATTCCTAAGTGTGGTTTTTTTTCTTATAAGTCGTAAGGATCCTATAAGAGAATTTTCCCTCTTACGAGTCGAGAGGATTCGTAAGTGGTTGTTTCCCTCCTCGTCGAGAATCGAGTTCGGAGAGTGAGACCCGTGAATAGTATGCAAGAGACCATTTAGGATTGACTTGCAGGGTCCCAGTGCCCTATCTTACGAGTCGAAAAGGCTCGTAAGCGGTTGTTTCCCTCTTTGTCGAGAATCGACTTCAGAGAGTGAGGCCCGTGGATAGTATGCAAGAGACCATTTAGGATTGACTTGCAGGGTCCCATTGTTCAGGAAGCAAGTTCTGAATACTTACTGCCCAAGATGTGAGTTAAAGAAGCTCTGGTCACGGAGTGTTTGTATCCGTGAGTTGAGAAGTTTTGCGAGGGATTATTTGTTTCCCAAGCGCCAAGGATTATTTGTGTCCTTGGGGTCTGAAACGAGTCGATAGTTCCTACGGAGGCACTGGTGGCTCTGCGGGTCGACGCGGATCAGGAGGCTCTCGTCAAGGAGTGTTTGTATCCGTGAGTTGAGAAGTTTGCCGGGATTATTTGTTTCCCAAGCGCCAAGGATTATTTGTGTCCTTGGGGTTTGAAACGAGTCGAGGGTTCCCACGGAGGCGCTGGTGGCTCTGCGAGTCGACGCGGATCATAAGGCTCTCGTCAAGGAGTGTTTGTATCCGTGAGTTGAGAAATTTGCCGGGATTATTTGTTTCCCGAACGCCAAGGATTATTTGTGTCCTTGGGGTTTGAAACGAGTCGAGGGTTCCTACGGAGGCACTGGTGGCTCTGCGGGTCGACGCGGATCAGGAGGCTCTCGTCAAGGAGTGTTTGTATCCGTGAGTTGAGAAATTTTCGTTGGAGTCACTGGCTTCTTCGGTTGAAATGAGCCGTTGAGGCTTGGTTTCGTCGTTTGACGGAATCCGCTGGGGAGGCATGGTTCCTTCTTTGTTTACGCCCTTGGATTGTATACAGGGATCGATGTGATCTTAACTGTAGGGCCGAAGTTTTATCATTTCTTATATGTTTTTTTTTTGTTTTATTTTATTTCCGCGATGCTCTATCATTTCAGCTTTTATATCGCGAAGATCGCGATTGCCCAAACATTTCGGCTATTTTTCGCGGTGCCCAATCATTTCGGCTTTTTTTTTATTATTTTATATTTTTTTTTAACTCGTTGATCTTTATTACGAGCTGCCCGATCATTTCGGCTATTTTGCATGCATACATTTTACTTGCTGCTTTTTATTGCAAGCTGCCCTATCATTTCGGCTATTTCGTATGCATGAGCGGCCTACTGGCTTTCGTCGTCGACCTGAAATTGGACACCGATTTCGGCATCAGCACCGCTACAACTGGGATATGACCAGGAGTGAATCATCATTTGCCTCTATCGTTGTTGAACAAAGGAGGCTTAGCGACCGGGGTTAGGATCCCGTCGGCTAAGGCTTTTGACTTCATGAGCCGTAAGGGTCTCGTGAAGGTATTTCTCCCTACAAGTCATGGGGATCTTGTAAGTGTATTTTCTCCTTAGGAACCGTGAGGGTTCCTAAGTGTTTTGTTCTCCTGTAAGTCGTAAGGATCCTACAGGAAGGTTTTCTCCTCATAAATCGAGGGGATTTATAAGGGTTGTTTACCATACGAACGTATTCCCAGTCATGGATGGACCTTGGTTAGGGAAACGTTTATTCGCGCTCGTGGATTGTATACAAGGGTCAGTATTGAGCCACTTGTAGGGCAATATTGGAAGTTTGTGGGGGTTTGCTTAAGCACAGGTTTAGGTCTCTGTGACTTAAGACTTTCAAATCCTACGAGCCGTGAGGGTCCCATAAGAGAGTTCTCCTTACGAGTCGTGAGGATCTCGCAAGCGTATTTTCTCCTTAGGAATCGTGGGGATTCCTAAGTGCGTTGTTCCCTTGTAAGTCGTAAGGATCTCACGCGGGTGGTTTCTCCTTACAGGGTCGAGAGGACTCCATAAGGGCTCTTTAACGAAGTTGCGTCCTTTCGGGTTTTCACAACATCCGCCGGTAGTCCTGCTGTTTTTACTCACGGAGCCCTTTCGGGTTTTCATCCGTGCCCATTTTGCTTATGGACTTACCCTATTTTTTTTATTTTTTTTTAATTTATTTTTTATTATTATTTTCTTTTTATTTATTTTTATTCATCTCGTCATCACAAGGATGCCGCAGTATTAGTTTAAAGACGTTTTCGGTCTGCTATTAGTTTAAGGACATTTCGGTCCAACGTCGAGAGGGTTGGCTACTACTTATAAAGCTTAAGCTTAGGAAGATAGCGAGCGGACATAGTCGTCGTCATCTACCATTGACCTAGGCTGTGGCTCATTAAGCGTAGTGTTTCTTTAGGAAGCGTCCGTTTATTGGTCTGAAAGGCCTTTCACCGTGCATGTCCATGAGCAAATAGGCCCCACCTTGGTAGACCTTATCAATGATATACGGTCCTTCATAGTTTGGCTCAAATTTTCCCCGCTTGGCGCGATTGGGGATCATGGGCCTTTTGACCACTAGCACGAGTTCGCCTTGGTGGAATGTCCTCGGGCGGCTCAATCTTTCATATGAGCGCGTCATCTTTGCTTTATAGGCTTCCAGATTTTGTTGTGCTAGAAGCCGGATTTCATCAAGGGCGTCAAGCTCTTCAAACCGAAGGTGAGCATTTTCTTCGTCTGTCAGCTCGTGGTGGACTGCCACTCGTAGAGAGGGTAATTCTATTTCGAGAGGGAGTACTGCTTCCGTCCCAAATACCAACGCGTATGGCGTTGTGTTTGTGGCTGTTTTAAACATAGTCCGATACGCCCAAAGAGCCTCTTGCAATCTTTCGTGCCAATCTTTCTTATTTCGTGACACTGTTTTCTTTATGATCTTCGTCAAGGTCTTGTTGAAGGCTTCAGCTAGACCGTTAGCTCGCGGGTTATAAACTGAGGAATATCTCCAGTCTATATTGTGCTGCTGTGCGAAACGGCTAATTTTATGACTTCGATAGGCTGGCCCATTATCAGAGATGATTCTTCTCGGGGTTCCAAACCGGTAGATGACATGCGTTTTGAAGAAATGGAGGATGTTCTCCGTCTTCACTTCCCTCAACGGTACTGCCTCGGCCCATTTGGAGAAGTAATCAGTCGTCGCCAAGATGAAACGATGTCCCTTTGACGATGCTGGTTCGATGGGACCGACTATGTCAGTTCCCCACATTTCGAATGGCCAACTAGCCATTGTTGGATGTAGTGGATTGGGATGCTGATGGATGAAGTCCCCATGAATTTGGCATGGATGACATTTCCTCGCGTATTCCAGGCAATCCTGCATCATCGTGGGCCAGTAGTAGCCCATCCGCTTTATCCTCAACTTCATCTTAGGGCCTGCTTGGTGGGAACCGCAGAGTCCGTCGTGAACTTCTTGGACGACCCTTCTCGCTTCGTCAGGTCCTAAGCATCTCAACCACAGAGAGTCGAATGACCTCTTGTATAGAGTATCATTGACGAAGGCGAAAGACAGAGCTCGTTTCGTGAGCTGATGTCTTGTGGACGCCTCTTCAGGTATTCGGTGGAACTTGAAGTAATCTATGAAGACTTCTCTCCAGTCCTCGGTATTTTTCCTGTCTTTTATTTGCAGGGTTGCCTGCTCAGTTGCTCCATTTTCTTTATATGATCCTGGAGATATTTCTGTTGGGGCAAGCACTCGACGGCTTTGTACCACGATTCTGACGTCGTCGAGGTTCTCGTCCGCCAGTTCTTTAGCAAGTTTGGCTAGTGCGTCCGCTTTGCTGTTTTCCGCGCGCGGTACGCTTTCCAAAGTATATGAGGGAATTTGGGTTAGCAGTTGCTGCACTTTTTCACCGTATTTTACCAATTCCGGTTTGCATGTCTGGTAGTCGCCGTTTACTTGACTAACGACCAGTTGGGAATCACCGTATATGAGGAGATCTTCAATTCCCATGTCAATGGCGATCTCGAGGCCTGCTATCAGAGCTTCGTATTCGGCTTCATTGTTTGTTCTCGGCTCCGTTAGGGAGAAGGCGTAGCGCATTATCCCTCCTTGTGGAGTTACAAAGATGAGTCCTACCCCTGATTTAATTATAGGGGTACTTTGTTTACGTTTCTTCATGGAAGATGCTCCATCGAAATAAAGCTCCCATCGGATATTATCACCGTCGATCGCATCGAACGCATGTTCGTCTGGAAGATCGCAATTCAGAGGAGAATCGGCGGGTATCGGATGCTCAGCGAGGAAGTCGGCGATGGCCTGGCCTTTCACTGCCTTGAGAGGTTGATACGTTATCGAGAATTCCATCAAGAGCAGGGCCCATTTAGCGAGTCTTCCCGTCAATATGGCTTTTGACATTAGATATTTAAGAGGGTCCACTTTTGAAATCAGACGGACCTCGTGCGCCAACGCATAGTGCCTAAGCTTTGTTATTGCGAAGATCAACGCCAGGCAGTGTTTTTCAATGGGAGAGTAATTGCTTTCTGCCCCCAGCAGAACTCGACTTAAGTAGTAGAGCGCTCTTTCTTTCCCCTGATCGTTCTCTTGTGCCCATAATGCGCCTAAGGAACCTTCGAGGGCGGTTGTATAAAGAATAAGAGGCTTCCCCTTTACCGGAGCAGCCAACACCGGCGGGTTCTGCAGGTATTGCTTGATCTCATCCAGTGTGCCTTGGCATTTTTGGTCCCAAACGAATGGGGTTCCCTTCTTCATCAGGTGGCTGTAAGGACGGCACTTTCCTGAAAGGTTGGCTATAAATCGCCGTATATACGCGAGTTTCCCTTGGAGAGACCGCAGCTGTTTGAGAGTCCTCGGCGGAGGCATTTCCATGATCGCTTTGATCTTTGACGGATCTATTTCAATACCTCGGTGCCGAACGACGAATCCCAGGAACTTGCCCGAGGAAACCCCGAACGCACATTTAAGAGGATTCATCTTCAAGTTGTATTGCCGAAGGCGTTGAAATACAGTCTTCAAATGCTCGAGATGTTCCTCGTATGATTTGCTCTTGACCACGAGATCGTCGATGTAGCATTCGACGATTTCGTGTATAAGGTCGTCGAAGATCTTCGTCATGGCCCTCTGATAAGTAGCACCAGCGTTCTTCAAACCGAAGGGCATCACTTTATAACAAAATATACCAAGCGGAGTCCTGAAGGCTGTGTGCTTCTGATCTTCGGGGTGCATTTTTATTTGATTATACCCCGATGAGCCGTCCATGAAGGAGAAAACCTCATGAGTGGATGTGTTGTCTATCATCAGTTCGGTGACTGGCACTGGGAAATCATCTTTTGGGCAGGCTTTATTAAGATCCCGAAAGTCTACGCATATGCGCACTGTCCCATTTTTCTTCATCACTGGGACGATGTTGGCGATCCATTCAGGGTATTGGACTTCCTGGATGAAGCCAGAGTCTATCAGCTTTTTGACTTCGGCGTTGATGCTCATCTCAAGCTCGAGCCGCATTCTCCTCGGCGCTTGTTTGACTGGCTTGATATCCGGGGATATCGCCAACTTGTGTACAGCAATTTCTGGATCTAGTCCCGGCATTTCGGAATAGTTCCACGCGAAGCAATCTTTGTGTTGTAGAAGCACATCCTTTAACGCAGCCACCCTTTCTCCAGACAGCAGTTCGCTGATGAATGTCGGTCGCGGGTCATTTTCCGTCCCCAACTCAATTTTCTTGAGATTATCTGCAGTGGTATGGATTCCATCTTCCAGTTCTTTCGGAGCTGGGGGAAATTCTGAGATTACCTCATCACTGCTGTTTTCGAAGCACCCAGGAAGGCTGTCCAGGTTCTCAGACTCTTCTTTCAATGTCGTTATCATACGACAGGTGTAAATTTTCTGCCAATCCCAATGTGGAACTGGTTTTTCTTTTGCGGCTTCGGGCTCGTGCTTCTGTGGCGGCGCTACCCTCCAGTTATCAGACAACGCGAATTTGCCGAGCTGATATTGGTCCTCAACCCAATTCTTGAAGGTGAAGCAATCTTCAAGCGGATGCCCTACTACTCGATGGTAAAAGCAATACTTTGGGTTAGAGACTTCGCCTGCTTGTTCAGGGTGTTTAGACTCCGGCAACGTAAGCATTTGATGTTTTAGAGCGAGATCGAATACTTTCCTTGTTTTGTTCCGAGGAAAAGAGTATGCTCGACCTATTTTCTTCCCTAGGGCTAAGTCAATAACGCTCGATTCTCGGATGCCCGGCTTCTTAGTTCTGCTTTGTAGTTGTCGAGCGCCTCTCTTGCCTTTCGACTTGTTTTTGTTCTCACGTCGCACCTTTTTTGTAGCAGGTTGACAAGGAGCGGCATCTTCGTTCTTTACTGCCTGTTGGAGGAGGCGCTGTGTCTTAGCTTTCTCATAGATTGCCATTTCACGATCGTGATCATCTCGGGCTTTTTGACTCGCATCCCTTATAAGTTTGCTCATCTGGTCTTCGGACGATGGACTGGGCGGTTTTGTATCAGGAATTTTTGCTGGTTCAAGATTAGCGTCCTCCCATTGAGCGTCCGCCTCTTCATCGAAGTCATACATGGCATAACAGCTGTTTGCTAGCTCCCGCTTCTTTGGCCGGATGTACCCAAGCCCTTTGGTTTCTACTTTCCCGTTAGGCAGTTTGCATTGGGTCCCGGGAATGTTCCAGGCCTTGTCATAGAATTTGGCTTTTCTAACGGTCTGTGTGAAGGACATCCCCTGGCGTTTTAGCAGTTTCTTCAAACCTTCGGTATAATACCGGGGAAGACGGATGGGCTGAAGCCTGTCGAGCGTGGGATCCGCGCCATGCCAAACTTCTTTTTCTACTTTGCTCTCTTCAGAACGGTAGAATAAGATCGCCTTCTCGCCCCTTCGTCCGGGAGGGATATAGAATGTCTGCAATTCTTCTACGCTGTTGGTGTTGAGTGCATCCAGTTCTTTGTAATGTTCAAGCGGCACCATGGTTATCTGCAGACTTCGCTCTTCATCAGCGGAAATCCGTATCGAAGGCCGAGCAGGGGATATAGCATGAACTTCATCCTCTGAATCACTACCGAAGATCAACGAAGGAGCGGATGGTCCTGGCCTGGTAGATTGGGATGGACCTGAATAAATTATATCCTCCTTCTCGGTGTCACTGCCGAAGACAGGGATGGTGGCATTAGTTTTGTTCTCCGGTTTGTGACACATTTCCGTGTCTTCGAAGCTCGGCAAGAAGTATTTGGCATCTTCATACTTGCGAACTTCGTTCACGGAAAACGGATTCAACTCTCCGGCCACAGTGTACTCGAGGCCATCCCTGGAATACTTCATGCACTGATGCTGTGTAGAAGGGATGATATTGTACTCGTGTAGCCATGGTCGGCCGAGCAGAGCATTATAGCACGTCTTGGCATCTATAACATGGAATTTGATGTCTGTGACGAGCAACCCGAAGCGTAACGTCAATATCACAGATCCGAGAGTCTTTGAGGATTGAGAGTCGAAACCGGAGATAGTGATCTTGTCTCGGGCGAGGTGTTGGACACTCATGCAAATTTCTTTTAATACCCGTACATTGAGTAAATTGACGGACGATCCGTTATCGACCAAGATTTTACCTATCTTTATGTCATGGCAATATCCTGAGACATAAAGGGGGCGATTGTGTTCACACGTCCCGAGGAGAAGGTCTTCATCACCAAAAGCAACGTCGGCTGTGTGCACTTCTTCCAATTCGTCTTTCATCTTTTCTTCGGCCAAGAAGGCTTGAAACTGGTCCGGATCTTGTAGCGCCTTAATCAACGAGTCTCTCGCCTCCTTTGATAGTAACAAGGCATCGAGGATGCTGAGTTGTGAGGGTAGCTTCCTCAGATGCGCTAAGACATTATAATCCACCTTACTCCTCTTTGGCGGATTTTTGGCGGTTAACTCTTCTGCGACTTGGTCATCTAAAGTGATGTCTTCAGAGACCTTCTCTTTCCCTTTATCTTTTCTATTCGAGGGTCCGAGGTTCTTTTCAGGCATTGTCCGATTCCTCAGCTGTATATTTTCGCAAGACTTCGGTTCTTCTTCTTTTCCCGAAGTTGATTCTTTAAAGAGAGGGGCAATCTCTAGTTCCTCATCAGAGTCGCTCCCAAATGTGGGCACTTGTGACCTGGTAGTGTTAACCATGTGACAGTTGCCGGCAGTTCTGTCAAGCACTTTGGTCGTGTTTCTTTGCTCCCGACGAACCTTGCGCTTTTCCCGTTTAAAGCTTTGTTGATTAGCGACGTATCCTTGCCACCATTTATCGAACGCTTTGCACTCTTGGGTAGAATGTGAGACTTTCTGATGATATAAGCAATAAGAGGGGTGCATTTTTACCACGCTAGTAACTTTTTCTTCTGAGGGTGGTAGCTTTATGCCCATCGATATGGCCTTAGCGAACTTCTTTTTTATCTTAAATTGGCTTTTGTCAGCGGTGGAGGCATTTTGCTCCAGTGGGATCATCTCAGCTCCTCCCTCAAGTCGCTGGCGCTTGGCCGTTTCGAATATCGCCGTCTCGCGTTCTTGATCAGCTTTACTTTTCAATCGAGCTTCACTAAGAAACGCGTCAATCATTTCTATTGATAATTCCGGAACCCTTGACTCAGTATTTGCCCCCGGCGTTTTGGTGCCAGAAGTCCCTTCATCGTTCGAGGTCGAGTGAGAGATCATATGACAGCTTGCCACATCTCCGTCGGATTCATCCGATGAAGCTTCTTCCTCATCTTCTTTTTGAAAGACGTGATCAAGGAAATCTTGGAGCGTAATGGGAGTCCGCGCCTTTTGGTTATACTCGTCCAGTGCGTCGATCTGCTTCTGTACGTCCGTCCGCTTGTCGCTAGGCTTCACGGGCTTCTTAGATCTCTTCTTCTTCTTTTTCGAAGATTTTGACGGCTGGTTATGAACGCTTGAACTACCACCATCGGCCTTCGGAGCCGGACGTGGTTTCAACATCCCCTCAATAACCTGCGGCTCCAAGGGGTTCTTCCATTTGACCGCCGGACAGGTTTGAAGATCATTTAGCATTCTCCTCGTTTTGGCTGATAATACAACCTCCCAGGGAGCTTCTTCAATGACGGAGCATGTTGCCCCCGGCGTATTCGTTCCCTTATAGGTGTGGGGCTGCGGAGGATTCACCTTCCATTTGTCAGATAGCGCAAACTTGCCCTGACGGTACTGGTTTTCGAGCCAATTTTTGAACACGTAACAGTCTTCGATTGGATGTCCTAGCACTCGATGGTAAGGGCAATAATTAGGCTCGTTAACGTCACTTGGTTGTGACGGACGTTTTGGATCTGGCAGATTTATGAGCCTATTGTGCAATGCCAGCTCAAATAACCTCCTTGTTTTATCACGGGGGAAGGAGTAAGCACGTCCCATCCTGTCCTCAAGGGGTATGTATGGGCGCGTGTTATTTGGACGAGCAACCGGCTTCGAGTCGTTCGGTTGTTGTTGGGCATTAGCGACGATGATCGCTTTTCCTTTTCCTTTATCGTTTCGAGAGTCGGTCTTCGGGAGAGGGGGTTTATGGCCCATTTGGTCCATCTGCGCCAATTTGTCGATCAAAGCCTGGAAAGAAGTCGGCTTGAAGAACATCATAAACTGCGAAATGGTTGCTTGTGGATCAAGGGTTCCAACAAACATTCCCACTGCAGGGGCTTCTTCTATACGCTGTTCACATTTAGACCATAAATTACGCCACCGTATAGCGTACTGGACCCATGTCTCGCCGGGCTTTACCCTGGCGTTAATCGGCGCCGTCATCGGAGTACGTTCGCTGGCGCTTGCAAAGCGTTGGGTGAAGAGCAGCTCCATCTCTGCGAAGGTTTTAATGGAGTCGTTGGGGAGCTCGGAATACCACTCGAAAGCCGTATCTGATAAGCTTCCAACAAACTGGCGCAGCAAGAGCTTGTCGTCGCCTCCAGTATTACCACAAAGCGTCCTGAATTGGGCAACATGTTGATGGGGATTGCCGGTCCCCTTGTAGACATGAAACTTTGGAATTGTGTAACCTGGCGGGTACTTGATTTGGTCATACCAGCCCGGATATGGCCGCCCCGTTTTTACAACGTGGCCGGCTGCTTCGGCCGCGTGATGAACTTTTATCTGCTGGGCTATATATTCGTCCAGATTTGTTTTAGAGATTGTGTCTTCTTTAGCCGTCGATAGAACGGGCTGAGGGTTTGATGTTTCTCCCCTATCATCCCCAAGGACGATCGGGGGTTCTTCAGTCGGGGATTCTGGTTGTATCATCATCCCTATCATATCCTGGAAGAGAAGGCCCATGCGCTGTATATTGGCTGCTTGTTCAGCAGCCTCCTGGTCTCTCTTTTCGAGCATTCGGCGAAGGAACTCGGCGTCGGTCTCTTCTTCTTGACGTTCATCTAAGGACGTCTCAGGATTCTCTTTTGGCCCCGTGAGTGCAGCCATTGTAGTCATCATCTCCTGGAGCTTTTGTTGCTGCTCCTGAGACTTGGTCACTGACCGGGTAAGCGGTCGGTGACCCATAGAAATACGACTTTCTTCTTTCCCCGAAGCCATATAGACCGTATGAACCGTGATGCCCCCTGACTTGGGGCGTTTAGGTTCACCGTTCTTAGACTTTGTCAGCATTATGGGAGCTTTTTCTGGCCTCTTCCTTTTATGGGCCTTTGAGGCTGAAGGAGCCGTTGAAGCGGGCATCCTAGCATTCGTTGCCCCCTGTCGTTTAGCGGGGCGATTTTTGTCTTTTTCCACCCTTGCCCTGTTCTGGCGACGGAAGCGGTCTGAGTCAATCACGGAGTCTTGAACCCTCCGCCAAACTTTATAAATTTTCGACGACAGTCGTTGAGTGGGCTGTTCCTGTTTCATCTCCGGAGCTTTTTCCATGGGTGGAGGAGACCTTTTTAACGTAGCCACCGGGGAGTTCTTTCTCACCTTCCTCAGCATTTCAAAGCTGTTCCCAGTTGGAACAGCAGCATCGACTTCCACCGTCGGAGCAGGTGGGGTTAGCCCTGAGGGGGAGTTGCCCCCTGCTCTCCTTACTCGCTGCCAATGGCGACGTCGCGCACGACGAGCCGCCGGGATTGGCTCGGAGATTGAGATGGTTTCTTGTTGCCCCCTGTTTGAGCGTGGGGTAACTGTTGATGTCAGCCTATCGAAGACTGATGCCTTCTGACCAGCTGGGGGAGGAGTAGGAACCGTCAATCTTGTGAAGACTGACTCTCTGATAGGAGAAGCCGCTTTAACGACTTCCAAAGCAGCGGCCGTTGCCCTCTTTGGGACAGCCACCTTATAGTTCTGACCCAGCCTGGTGAAAACGGAGGCTGTTGGTCCAGTAGCGGGCGACCCGCTGACAGGGGTCGCGGTAGCAGTGAGCCGGTCGAACACCGACTTCTTGTTCGCTTCCGGTGTGGGTATCGGCGTCGAGAAGCTTGTAGGTGGGACCATGGTCCCGAAGAACAAGCCGGTGGTGGCCTGAGTCAACTGGCCTACCGGCAGGGTCAGGAAGGAAGCCGCCTGGGGCCCATATGCTATACCTCTAGGTGAGGTGGAGCGTCCGTTGCAGTTGCACTTCGAGCAGTTGGTGCAGTTGGTGGCCATTGAATGCTTGAGTTCTGTACCAAACAAAAGACCAAATCTTAGCAACTTGAAATCCGAAGGCAATCATTTAACAAACCGCGATTGGTTCGCGAAGACGACACACGAAGTGTGGAGTGGAAAGAGGAAGAGGTCCCACCGGGCGTGCCAGAATCTGTTCCCCTCCGAACGGCGGCCGAGACGTTGACTGTCTCGCCTGAGGTTCGGGGCAGATGCTATTTGGTTTTATCCGTCTATCTCTCCGAAGATTCCAGGTTGATTTATGGCACCGTGTGTCGGAGGTTTAGACGGATGCGGCCGATGTAGCAGACTTCGTCAGATTCCCCCTCAGGGTGAGGGGTTTTTTGATTGTGGGGACGCTCTTCCCTGCAGGCGCAAGCCCCTGCAGTTAATTACGCTACCGCATCGCGGTAACAACTTTCTCCTACTCCAGAATTTCACTTCGTGTCGTGTGTGTTTGTTTTGTTCGTGATTGCCCGTGGATTGTATACGGAGACTGAGTGATGTCGTCACCCGTAGGACGTGGATTGGTCCAAATCCGTATTTACTTAGATTTGGGTTTGGTGTTTTTAGTTTAAGGATACATTAGTCGCGTTGCGACTAAGATCGACTTAAACGTTCGTTAAGGATACGTTAGTCTTGTTTTAGACTAAGATCAACTTAACATCATGATTGATTTAATTACCCGGCCGTCGGGACTCGTCACCTCTCTGACGTCGTTGAGGGATTACAACGACAGGCGTCTGAGGAGTTCAGAGATGTACCCTTGAACCAAAGTTAATTTGGAGTTTTATCGTTTATTTAAATGTCTAAGGACACGTTAACCGTATTTGGGGTTAAGATCAACTTAGGCGGGACCGTTTAGATCCAACAAAGGGGCATTTGGGCCCTATTGTACCAGTTTAGGGACATGGCGGTCCATCACCAGTTTTAGGGACGTGGGGTCCATTATTAGTTTAGGGACGTTTCGGTCCGTCGCCAGTTTAAAGACGTAGTGGTCCATATTCCAGTTTAGGGACGTGGTGGTCCGTCACCAGTTTAGGGACGTAGTGGTCCATTATTAGTTTAGGGACGTTTCGGTCCGTCACCAGTTTAGGGACGTAGTGGTCCATTATTAGTTTAGGGACGTTTCGGTCCGATATTAGTTTAGGGACGTTTCGGTCCGTCACCAGTTTAGGGACGTAGTGGTCCATATTCCAGTTTAGGGACGTGGTGGTCCGTCACCAGTTTAGGGACGTAGTGGTCCATTATTAGTTTAGGGACGTTTCGGTCCGTCACCAGTTTAGGGACGTAGTGGTCCATTATTAGTTTAGGGACGTTTCGGTCCGATGTTAGTTTAGGGACGTTTCGGTCCATTATTAGTTTAGGGACGTTTCGGTCCGTCACCAGTTTAGGGACGTAGTGGTCCATATTCCAGTTTAGGGACGTGGTGGTCCGTCACCAGTTTAGGGACGTAGTGGTCCATTATTAGTTTAGGGACGTTTCGGTCCGTCACCAGTTTAGGGACGTAGTGGTCCATTATTAGTTTAGGGACGTTTCGGTCCGATATTAGTTTGTGTGGTCGTTGGGACTCGTCACCTCTCTGACGTCGTTGAGGGATTACAACGACAGATGTCAAAGGAGTTCGGAGATGTACCCTTGAACCGGATGTAAGTTGATTTAGGAGAGCCATTTTGCTCAGTCAATTTAATTTAAGGACTTATGGCCACGATTGGGCTAAGTCCAGTTTAACATCTTTATTAAGTAATGCATTGCATTTAGGCTCTGCAGAGCATCAATTTATTCTGAGCTCTGCTCATTTATGAATGATGCAACGCATCTGTTTTGATTTGGGCTCTGCCCCTTGTAAAATGCATAGCATTCTGGAGATTCTGTTTGGGCTCTGCCCATTTATAAATGATGCAAAGTATCTGTTTTGATTTGGGCTCTGCCCCTTAAAATAATGCATTTGCGCTTTATTGAGCCTGTTAGGCCTTCTCTTAATTGGGCTTGGCCCTTTTTAATGCATCTGCGCTTTGCGCTAAGTAACGAGCGCAAGTCCATATGGTGATGACACGTGTCGTGCTCTGATGAGTGCAAGCGCACTAGCGCAGCGCGTTGCGCTGTTGCGCTGCGCTATTGCGCTGCTGACACGTGGCGCGCTCTCAGCGAGTTGCGCTAATTCCAGAGAGCAAAGCTCTATCTTAAGGGCGCTTAGCGCAAGTGGTTTTATAGCCGACACGTGGCGCTTTCTTAAGAGCGCAACGGCGCAACTTGGAAGTGCAAAGCACTAAGAATCTTTTAGATTCAAGAAGGGAAGTGCAAAGCACTGTTTAATTTCTTCGTCTAAATTAGATCAAAGAAAAAAATAAATTTTTCTTTATTCGAAGAACCAGAGGTTCTTAAAAGTGCAAAGCACTATTCTTTTATTATTTTATTATTTTTATTGTTTTTACAGAACCGAAGGTTCACAAGAAGTGCAAAGCACTGTTTTTTTTTTATAAAGATCATTGATCTTATTTTTAGATCAATGATCTATTAGAAGGCCTTTTTTCTACCTCATGAAGGTTCTTTACCTTTTTTTTTCTTCTCGGAGTTTTCTCTGTTTAGGGTTCTTGATTTTTCGAGAAAATTCTTGATGCCTTTGAATTGAGGCTTAGGGTCCTATTTATAGTGACCACAAATCTGTTGAATTTGTTAACGGGATCTTTCCTGAATGATTTTTGGGAGTTTTCCCACCGTTGGATCTTTGATCCAAAGGCCGAAGAAAGTCTTCTAGTTCTGGAAAGAACAGAAAAGATTTCATAAAAATCTTAATTCCGTTTGGCGCAGATGCCCCAGCGCATGACACGTGTCGCGCAGCGCAGAGCGCAGCGCAACTGCGCTAGCGCATCTGCGCTGACGCGTGTCGCGCAGCGCAGAGCGCAGCGCAACTGCGCTAGCGCATCTGCGCTGACGCGTGTCGCGCAGCGCAGCGTGCAGTGCAGTTGAAGCGTTGCTTCCTTCAATCAGAGCTTTGCTCTGATTGGGTGCGCTTTCTTGGGCGCTGCGCGCGGGACTTGAAGCTCTGCTTCAAAAATTTGAATTTTGAATTCAAACAGAGCTTTGCTCTGATTGGGCGAAACAGCAGGCTTCCTACAAATCGGGAACCAAATCGCTCCGGGTCAGAGCGTCGACCGTCCATGTCGCAAAAAGGACAGTGCAGGCTTCCTACAAAGCAGGAACCAGATCACTCCGGGCCAGGGAAAAGTCTACCACGGACACTCCGTCTCGGAGACACATCAAGCGTCGACCGTCCATATCACAAAAAGGGCAGTGCAGACTTCCCACAAATCGGGAACCAAATCGCTCTAGATCAGAGCGTCGACCGTCCATGTCGCAAAAAGGGTGGTGCAGGCTTCCCACAAATCGGGAACCAAATCGTTCCGGATCAGAGCGTCGACCGTCCATGTCGCAAAAAGGGCAGTGCGGGCTTCCTACAAGGCAGGAACCAGATCACTCCGGGCCAGGAAAAAGTCTACCACGGACACCCCGCCTCGGAGACGCGTCAAGCGTCGACCGTCCATGTCGTAAAAAGAGCAGTGCGTCCCAAAAAGTGGGAACCAAAGTATGTCGCCTCCACGTGAAAGAAGATCCATCAATTTCATGCACACGACTCACATATGTAGTGTGTATTTATTGATGGGGGGCACTTTGTTGAAGTCGAAAATTGCATCCCGGTTGACCAAGTCAAAGTCAAAGTCAACCCCAAGCCAAGTGGGCCCATGCCCAGATTGAGTCTGAACATGAAGCGGCCGGCCCTCCCCATGCCAAAATGAAATCATGTAATAAATAATTTTTATGTAATTTTTTATGCATGAATGTAAACAAAATGGGCATAAAGCCAAATTTTTGTAAGCCCGTGGCTTATGTGCAAAAAGAAATGGCACATGAGCCATGGGATGGGCAAAACGCCATTTTATAAAGCCCAAGGGGATATATGTAAATATGTAAGTGTCTATAAGGCAACATGATGATGAATAAAGGATACACTTTTCATTTCTCCCAAAAAATTAGGGTTTGTGCCTCCTTCCCCTTTCTCAAGGGTCTAAAACCCTCTTCCTCTTTCTTTGAATAAAATCAAGAGTTTAACTCTTCCTTTCTAAAAAATAAATAGTTTTTCACCACAAAACCCATGAAGGGGAGCTAGAATCTCCAATCAGATCTCGAAAAGGGGAGACTTTTAAGTCTCACCCCTTTTTCTCCAAGATCCCGCCGATCAAGAGCAGGAAGAAGAAGACCCATCTCCAAAAATCTAATTTTGGACAGATCCAAGGCTTAAAAGAAGAGCCAAAAATTCCTAGGAGTTTAACTCCTTTTAACTCCATAAATTAGTTTATGTTAGGAGTTCAACTCCAAAAAACTTCTTGGGAGTTCAACTCCCCAGCCTAAGGGCTAGGCCCCTTCCCGCGGGTGTTTCCCGTGATCACGTGTGCGCCACGTGACCCCGGGGCGTTAAGGCGCCCAATGGTCACGTGTGCGCCATGTGACCCTGGGGCTAAGGCGCCCATGGTCACGTGCGCACCACGTGACCCCGGGCGCTGAGGCGCCCATCGGTCACGCGCGCGCAATGTGACCCCGGGCGCTGAGGCGCCCATCTGTCGCGTGCGCGCCACGTTACCCCGGGCACCATGCGCCCACATGCTACGCACGCGTCTTTAAGACGCTTTTCCCCTTTTTTGTGCACTCCACACTAAATATACCTCCCCCGTTAGAAAAAATTTCTAACGGGGCGCTGCCCCGCACCCTGCAAGGGGCTGCTAGCCCCCTTGACCCCCAGCCCGCTATCCGGGTAGCGAGACCCCCGTAAAAACTCTGCGGGGCCCCCGATACATCCAAACCCCCCTTCAAAACACAACACCGCACATTGAGTTTGCATGCTCAGTTTAACCCGTTAATCGGAGGTTTCCTCGCTCCAAAGGCCGGGGGTAATTAACGGCAGCTTAGTCTGCGACTACCGGAGGTTCGGATCCCCACAATCAATAAACCCCAGCCTACCCTAGGCAGGGGGAATCTGTAATGCGCCTGACAAGCGCGCGCGTATTCCCATCTCAATGGGGTGACGAAAAACACCCTACAAGCGCGTTAGCACCAAGAGTCAAAGACTCTGACGCAGCGCTCACGTGCAAAGCACGAGAGCGCCACCGCTAGCAGCGCCAGCGCCAAGAGTCAAAGACTCTGATGCAGCTCTCACGTGCAAAACACGAGAGCGCTAGCGCTGGGACTAAATGTCCCCCACCCTTGGATCAAAGATCTAACAAAAATGACTAAAAATTATCAGATTAGCTCTGAAAATTAGAGCATCGTTGGATCAAAGATCCAATGGGGATTAAAAATCACCAAGATACAGAATAAGTTCTGTATGGGAAAAGATTTCCCAATCTTGTTAAAAACAGGAAGATTGCCTTTTGTAAAACAGAAGCCCTAAAATCAAAGATCCAACGGTGGGAAACATCCCCAAATCAATTAGAGAAAAAATCTCTTCAACTGATTCAACAAATCAGCCTCCCCTATATAAAGGACCCAAGATTTCAAGTCTTGCACGGATGAACCCCCCATAAACCCTGAGAAATTTCAAAGAGAAGAGCAAGCTCTCGGAAGAAGAAGAATTTTTTTAAGATAAATAAAATAGAAAGAGAAAATCATCTCATAAGAGAAGAATAATCTATTTCTTTTTCTAGATCATAGATCTATAAGACCGAGCTCTTTCACAAAAGAGATCATAGCATCTCATCATAAAAAGTGAGGGGGAAGAATTTAATTCTCTTCAGATCATAAATCTATAAAATAAAGACGAAGTCTTTCACAAGAACAGAAGAGATTGTAAAATCTTTTATTAAAATAAGAACTTAATTCTAAGATCTATGAGACAAAATCTCCTATGAACGAGAATTTAATTCTCAGAGCGTAGAACCGATCAAAGTTGCCTAAAGAGAGCCTTAGTGCTCCAATTAAAAGCGCCTTAGCGCTCCAAGTCTGGCGCACAGCGTCGCAGAGCCCTAGCGCTCCAATTTAAAGAAGCGCCTTAGCGCTCCAAATCTGGCGCACAGTGCCGCAGCGCTCCAACTTAAAGAAGCGCCTCGGCGCTTCAAGTCTGGCGCTCAGCGCCCAGCACTTCAAGCGTTATTTTAAAGGAAGCGCCCAGCACTCTAAGGTTGGCGCTCAGCGCCAAGCGCACCACAGGAAGCTCCTCACGTGTGCACTATTTATAAAAAGCGCTCTGCACTCATTGACTAGCGCTCAGCGCCAAGCACGCCACGTGCTCCTCACGTGTGCGCTATCTCACAGGAAGCGCCTTAGCGCTCTAAATCGGGCGCTCAGCGCCAAGCGCGCCACGTGCTCCTCACGTGTGCGCTGAGGGAATATAAATTGTTCTTCAAATAATGCCCCAGAGCCATAATGAGTGCTCAACAGTTAATAAAAGACAAAAATGTCGTCAGGACCCAAACCAATGCTCAGCATTGTTAAACGAAAAAGGACTGAGCCTAACTAAAGGTCCAACATTTTAACTGAATGGGCCGAGCCCAAGTTGGCCACAGATCCCTAACTGAGCTTATATGCTCATAAATCTTTGATCTTACTCCCAAACTTGACTACAGATCTCTCAATCGTTATTGATTCAAGCGTACATCCCTTCATACCTCCGATATATGTCGTTGTAATTTTTCAACGTTTTCAGAGAGATGAAGGGTCCCAATAACCAATAACTTTTGGTGCATCCCCAAACGGTTGAACTAAAACCACACAGACTATGACGTCTTTAAACTGGACTATAATGTCCTTAAACTTTACGGACTGTGGGGTCCTTAAACTCATGGACTATGATGTCCTTAAATTTTACGGATTGTGAGGTCCTTAAACTCATAGACTATGATGTCTTTAAACTTTACAGACTATGATGTCTTTAGACTTCATGGACTATGATGTCCTTAAACTTATGGACCGCAACGTCCCTAAATTAAAACAATATAGCCCAAATGCACTTTTGTTGGATCTAATGATCCTGTTGAGTAGATCTTAGTCTAAAATTGGACAGACGTATTCTCAACAACGTTTAAGTTGATCTTAGTCTCAAATGAGATTAACGATCCTTAAACCCAACCCAAACCCAATTCTAAGAAAATATGTATTTGGACTAATCCACGCCCTACGGGCAACATCATAAATTAGTCTCTGTATACAATCCACGGGCAATCAAAAATAAAACAAACACATACGACACGAAGTGACCATCTGGAAAAGGAAAAAGTGGTTACCGTGATGCGGTAGCGTAATTAACTGCAGGGGCTTGCGCCTACAGGGAAGGGCGTCCCCACAATCAAAAACCCCTCAAACGAGGGGGAATCTGATGAAGTCTGCTACATCGGTCGCATCCATCTAAACCTTCGATACATGATGCCATAAATCAACTTGGCATTTTCGGAGAGGTGGACAGATAAAACCAAATAGCATCTGCCCCCAAATTCATGCAAGACGAACCTACACGGTTCCGTCTCCGG
Organism: Agapanthus africanus; assembly: GCA_030015575.1. NCBI lineage: Eukaryota > Viridiplantae > Streptophyta > Magnoliopsida > Asparagales > Amaryllidaceae > Agapanthus > Agapanthus africanus. The sequence continues at coordinate 4,866,211 of JASDDO010000018.1, forward strand.
TATTCGGCGAAGAACAGTCTTATCGGTATGTTTAAAAGGAATTCCATTTAGAATGTGGTTTGCATTAAGTAATGCATCCCTCCACATTCTAGAGGGAAACTAGATTCAGCAAGAAGAGAGTTTATCGTGTCAACTAAAGTCCGGTTTTTCCTTTCAGCCACTCCATTGGACGAAGGGTTGTAAGGAGCAGTTGTTTGATGAATCAAATCATGTTCTTCACAAAATCTCTTAAGTTCAGTTGAGGTGTATTCACCGTCTCGATCTGACTTAATTCTTTTTATGAACTTGTTGGTTTGTTTCTCAACTAGGTTCTTATAGATTTTAAATTTTTCAAATTGTTCATCTTTAGTTTTCACGAGGAAGATGAAACAATATTTAGAAAAGTCATCTATAAAAGTTACAAAGTATCATATACCATCTCTAGTTAAAGTTCCATTCATGTCGCATACATCGGTATTGTTGGGGTAAAAATTTACACCCCGGTTGACCAAGTCAAAATCCAAGTCAACCCCGAGCCAAGTGGGCCCAAGCCCAGACCCAGTGGGCCCATGCCCGGGTCGAGCCCGAACATGAAGCGGCCGGCCTCCCCCACGCCAAGATAAAATTTTTGTAATAAATAATTTTGTTGTATTTCTTTTATTTTATTTTTGGATAAATGTAAGAAAAATAGGCATAAAGCCAAATTTTTGTAAAGCCCATGGCTTATGTGCAAAAAGAAATGGCACATGAACCATGGGATAGGCAAAATGCCATTTTGTGAAGCCCAAGGGGCTATGTGTAAAATGTATGGCCTATAAAGGCAAAGATAATGAAAATATCTAACAACTTTTTCTCTCTCCAAAAAAGTTTCAGATCTGAGATCTTTCTTCCTTCTTCAAGGTTCCAAAACCTTCTTCTTTCTTTTGAATTAAATCAAGAGTTTTACTCTTCCTTTTTTAAAATAAAATAGTTTTTCACCACAAAACCCACAAAGGGAAACTTGGATCTGCCATCAGATCTCAAAAAGGAGAGATTTTGAGATCTCACATCTCTTGACCTTCAAGATCCAGCTTAACAGAGGAGGAAGAAGAAGAACATCTTTCATTAACCCACAAAAAAAAAATACACTCAGAAGTCCAACTCCTCTCTGATTTCTCTTCAGAGAAATCTTTGGGGCTAAAAGCCATCTTTTCCTCTCCCGCGCACTGCGCCCGAGCGCAAAGCGCCCACGTGCCGACACGTGGCGCGCGCGCTTGTGCTCCAGCGCGCAGCACTCGTGCGCAAAGCGCCCACGTGCCGACACGTGGCGCGCGCTTGCGCTCCAGCGCGCAGCGTTCATGCGCAAAGCGCCCACGTGCCGACACGTGGCGCGCGCGCTTGCGCACCAGCGCGCAGCGCTCATGCGCAAAGCGCCCACGTGCCGACACGTGGCGCGCGCGCTTGCGCGCTGCGCTCATGCGCAAAGCGCCCCCGTGCCGACACGTGGCGCGCGCGCTTGCGTACCAGCGCGCAGCGCCCACGTGCCGACACGTGGCGCGCGCTCCTGCGCGCAGCGCTCATGCGCAAAGCGCCCACGTGCCGACACGTGGCGCGCTTGCGCCTGAGCGCACAGCACCTAAGCGCACAGCGCCCAAGGTGCTGCCCCACGCATCCTTTGGATGCCTTTTCCCCTTTATTTATATATATATGTATATATATACATTTGTATACAAATGTACACATACGCATACTCCGCGGCATTCTCCCCCTCCAAAAAATTTTCGGGCCGGGGCGCTGCCCCGAACCCCGCAAGGGGGCTGCTAGCCCCCTTGACCCTCAGCCCGCTATCCGGGTAGCGGGACCCCCGTAAAAACTCTGCGTGGCTCCCGATATATCCAAAACCCCCCTTTCAAAACAGAACACACGCACACCGCACATTGGGGGCGCATGACCAGTTTAACCCGTTAATCGGAGGTTCCCTCGCCCCAAAGGCGAGGGGTAATTAACGGCAGCTTAGTCCGCGGCTGCCGGAGATTCGGATCCCCACAATCATTAAACCCCGGCCTACCCTAGGCAGGGGGAATCTGTAGTACGCCTGACAAGCGTGCGCGTATTCCCATCTCAATGGGGTGACGAAAAACACCCTACAGATTCTGGCACGCCCGGTGGGACCGATCTCTCCTCCCATATTTCGGGTTAAACGTTCATGCGAACTCAATCAATATACATATCGATTGCCTATACTGAAATGATGTTCTTTTTTCCATGCAGCAATCAACCTTCGACGACAATGTCTTCCCCGACGAATTCAGCTTCCAACATGACCCCGATTCCGTACGTGGTCAAGATCAACGCTCGTGTGGTTCTCCCTGCAAGCCACAGTCGACAGTGGGAGGAACCGCCCCGCCAGTTTGGCTCCGTCATCATCTACCCTGCCGGAAGCGCTCATCTGGCGGAAATCCCGGCGGAACAGGTGGCCAAGCCGGTCTCAAGGGGTAAGAGGCCGAATGTCGTGATCGCCAAGGCACCACAACCGAAACTTAAGACGGTATCTGAACGATTCTCTGGTGTTCCAGTGGGGGGCAAGACTTCCGATGCGAAGGGCAACATTAAATGTTGCGGACGAGCTCAGGCGATGACTCCAACAAATGCACAATCGAGCGTATCTCCAAGGCCCTCCATCAACCGGTCTACGGCGTCTTCCCAAAGAGCCGAAGTCTGCCAGGTGCTTAGAACGGAAAAGTTAAGGCAAAAGCGGCTCAGGTATCGAGCCAACAAGAGGGCCAAGGCTTCGGCCAAATAGAATCGTGTGAAGTTCCAAGTGCAGGGTTGCCCCGCGACGACGGCTGAGTCGAACGTAAGAATCAACAATTCCTTCGAGCCTCTAAAATGGGTTCAGAAAAATACCATGACCGCCAGAATCAAGAAGACGGCGGTCCGAACAGTGCCACAGAGAGACGTGTCCCAGCCCCAACAGAAAAGGTATGACACTGTCTCTTCAAGAGTCTATCAAGCACTCTGTGCTGCACGAAAGCAGCGGGGCGAACCCAGAAAAGACGCGCCAGCACCATTTAAGAACCTGGTTAGGCTAGCCGTCTTCAATCGACTACCAGCTACCGAAACAAGGGGGTCAAGACAACGATCCATGAAATCAGCTGCCAATGATAGAAAGACGCCCGGATATACCATCCATACGGTCTATATGGCGGGAGGGCGCCCTAGCAACAACCTTCACAGCAAAATCAAGGACGGGGCCACCACATCCCAAGCCCAATCTAGCCTGAATGTGGTTGCCGCCGCCCAAGAACAGCCGCCCCCGCTAGATGAAGAAAACCCTCTCGATGAGAATGATAGGCAGAAAGACCCCTCGGTCCATGCAGAGTCAAGCTCGGACAGCGAGGAAGAGCCGACTTTCCGCCCCAGGACTGCGGAGCAAGAGCTGCTTCAAGAGCTTCGAAAACAGCTCAGGAGCAAAGACAAAGAGATGGCCAAGCTCTATTCGAAAATTGATGATTTAACGAACGTGGTGATGCAGCTTACGGCTCAAATTGCTCGAGCGCCTCCCAATCAGGCACAAGCCGCTACTAATCAGCCGGGTGACGACAATCCGAGGCAACCAATGCCGGTTCCTTTGGGACCGAGACTGGTCGAGCCACATGAAAGCCGGCCACACTCCGCTTCTGGTGACGCCTTGGCCCCAGATAGCACTATCCCGCTAACACAGGACCGGATAATGGATTTGGTCACCAGCAAGGTTAAAACATTGGTGGCCGAAGCTGAAGCTCAGAAAGAAATCGGCAGTAGTGGGCGGCCATATCCCGCGCAGTACGATCTGATTGAGTTCCCAAGCGGCTATGTCATTCCTAAGTTCGGAAGATTTGATGGAACGGGGAATGCAAATCAGCACGTTGCCCACTTCAAAGCATCGTGCGGAAATACAGGGAGCAATGACGCGCTCCTTCTTCGTCAATTTGTCAACAGCCTGACCAGTGTCGCTTTTGACCGGTACGCGAGCATACCAGACGGGTCCATTATTACCTTTGCCCAAATGGAGTCTCTGTTCCGGCAAAGATTCATGAGCGTCAGTGATAAAATCTCCATTGCCGACCTTGTGAGGACCAAGCCGGGGAAGAATGAAAGCAACACTGACTTTATCGCTCGATGGCGTAATCTCACGGTCAAGTGCGAACCGCCGCTGGAGCAGGACCAGTCCGTCAGCCTTCTTATTGGGAACCTCGGCAATTGGATGGTCCCATTCTTGTGTACAGCGGGCCTCAAGACATTCCAGGAGCTAACCAAGAAAGTACAAATGCTGGAACGCTCGAAGCAAGAGTCCCCGCCAGACTCTCAGAGAGACAAAACATGGAAAAGCAAGCGGGACGACAGCCGTAGAAGCGGAAGTTCCAGCAGTACCAATGTTTTCAATGCGTCCGACAATGAAGAAAAGAAAAGGGCGGGCGAATCCAAAACTAACCGGTCTCGAAAGCCATTGTTGGGAGGAGATGGGCCTTCCCTAGAGGAGAAAAAGAACAAGGTTTACTCTTTCAGAAGGGACAAGGTCCGCAAGATATTTAAAGATGCCTTGAACAACGGCCTCCAACTGCCGGAGTCGAAAAGACCCCAAGAAGCTAAAATGACCGACAATCCTCTGTATTGCCCGTACCACCGAGTAGTGAGCCATGCGATCGAGGATTGCTATATCTTCAAAGACTGGGTCGAGAAGCAGTACAAGGCTGGAGAGATCGAGCTGTCCAAAAGCGTGTTGGTGAACAATCAAGTTGCAGCCGCCAACTTTATACAGACAGAAGTTGAAGCCTTCTGGGAGCAGACAGCTGAACCTGCTGCCCTGAAAAAAGAAACTGACTCATCGCGGCCTCCGTGGAGTACGCACATATCTAATAAGACGAAGAAGATGCTAAAGCTACTTCAGAAAGAGCCCAGGATGGAATGGGAAGGACAGAAGAAGCCTGCCAGTCCAGCTGCCAATGCGGCTCCATCAAGCTCAAAATCCAAGAAGCTCAAGAAGAAGAAGAGTGCAGCTCGGCGCGAAAAAGAGTCTGCAGGGAGATTGACCATTCAAAAATATATCGATTCCCTCGAAGAATATGAACAAAAGGAAAGAACATTGATTCAATTGAAGGAGTTCTTCCCTGTACAAGCGGCTGAAATTCTGGAGGAGTTAGAAGAAGACTCCAATAAAGAGATCCCAGTAGTGACCTGCTACGCTATCCATCTTGGCAGCGACTCCGAGGATGATCTTTGTTTTCCCGAAGAGGATGAGGAGCTCGCCACAACGACCAATCAAATCCAGCTCAGAAGCGGCAGGGCTCTACCGCCAAATTAGGGCAACGCCCCAAAAGGGAAGGAAAAACAAGTCGCTAATGAAGAAGATGGCAGAGAACCGGCTGATGAAAACATAAGTCCTTCCTCGGTGGACTATAATGTCTTGGCGCATCTCCGGAAGCTTCCGTCTCTCCTGAGCATCTACGACGTCTTGGTCCTATCTAAGGAGCTTAGAGATGTTTTCATTCACGCTCTACAAAACCCCGAGCGGTATCAGGCTCACTTTGCGGAAATTAATATGAAAGAAGCCCAGCACGCTTTGCATGCCGCCGCAGTCACATTTAAGGATGAAGACTTGCTACTGGGAACAACTGAGCATAATCGGCCGCTTTACGTGACCGGGTACAGCGACGGAGATCGAATTAATCGTATATTGATTGATCCGGGATCCTCAGTGAACATCATGAACTTGCGAATTCTGAAGAGTTTGTCAATGGACGTCCGACACCTGTCAAGGGAAAGGATTGTCATTCAAGGCTTCAACCAAAATTGCCAGCAAGTTCTGGGGTCTATAGCTTTGCCAATCAAATTCGGGGATCTGCAAACTGAAGCTAAGATATACGTGATCGACGCCGACACGTCTTATAAGATTTTCTTAGGGCGGCGTGGCTCCACGATTACGGCATCATTCCGTCAACTCTCCATCAATGCATGAAGTATACTTAAAATGGCGAAGAAAGATGCATTGATGGAGACATCCATCCGTTTGGTGTGCATGAAGTCCGATATGAAGATTCTCGGTACTTTATGAACCACCAAAATGCTAAGCCACAACTAACCGATGATAGACCGGCCCCAAGACTCAAAAGCAAATCTGCGCCGGCTGTCACTTTCAAAAGCAAAAATACCCAAGTGTGCCCGCATTTCGGCAGCGACACTGATGAGTCCGATGCTGGAAGCCCGTCCTTCCGTAAAACTCGCCCTCGTTTCGGCAGCGATACGGACGAATCTGTTACTGAAGGCCCGTCTAGCAGCAAAGTCCGCCCTCATCTTGGCAGTGACACTGAAGAGTCAGAAGAAGAGGACCTGCCGTGCAACAACTGTGCAGATCGGCCCGCCATGCAGCAAGCGAAATTACGAGAGACCTTCGAAGTCGCAGAAGGGTCCCTAGCCATCACAAGGGTGCCGGAACATATGTGCAAAGAGCTCGACGCATTGTCAGTCTCTACCGTGGACCAGCTGAAAACTTTCTACGTGCCCGGGAGGAAAAATGGACAGAAGGGCATCCTGTTTTACAGGTCAAATCCCGTTGTGCACCCGGACGATCTTTCTGTCCCGTGCCTTCCCTATGAGAGAGGCATAAGAGCCGTCCTCAATCCCAGATACTATGCGCCCGAGATGCGGGAATACTTTAAGAAGTGCGGATGCCGGTTATATCAAACGGAGTCCGAAGCAAAGTTTTACGAAGGGCTATGGTATCCGCCCCAGGTCCGAGCACTCATCGATGGACGAATTCCAGATAGACGGGGCATAGGCTACATTCAACCTGATTCCAAAGCGTGCTACATGATCCATGTTGGTGAGGCCAGCGAAAGATCAAATGATGATGACGAGATAGCCGAGCCAGAAGAAGCTCCTCAAGAGCTCGAAGATGGCGGACAAGCAACCTTTGATGAGCTAACCGAGATTGACTTAGGAACGCCCGATAATCCAAGGCCGACCTACATCAGCTCACTCTTGTCGAAGGAAATGAAAGAGCAGATAATTGCCCTGCTGCGTGAGTTCGTCGACTGCTTCGCGTGGACGTACAAAGAAATGCCTGGCCTTTCCCCTGAGGTAGCCGTGCATAAGCTGGCTATATCTCCTGATGCTAAGCCAGTCAAACAAGCTCCTCGAAGAATGAGAAGGGAGTTGGAAGAAAAGGTCATCGAGGAAACCAAGAAACTCATCGATGCCGGCTTCATCAGGGAAGAGAAATATGCAGACTGGATCGCATGCATAGTCCCAGTAAAGAAGAAAAATGGGCAGATCCGAGTTTGTGTCGATTTCAGGGACCTCAACAAGGCATGTCCTAAAGACGACTTCCCGCTACCGGTCATGGAAATGATGGTCGATGACACCTCAAATTACGAACTATTCACCTTTATGGATGGCTCGTCTGGATATAATCAGATCAAGATGTCGCCTGAGGATGAGAAGCACACAGCATTTCGAACCCCGATCGGAATATATTGCTACAAGGTAATGCCATTCGGACTGAAAAACGCAGGTGCTACATATCAAAGGGCGATGACTAATATCTTTGATGACCTAATCCATAAAGTCGTCGAATGCTATGTTGATGATCTGGTCGTCAAGACTAAAGCTAAGGCCGATCATATCCAAGATATCAGGACCGTTCTCACCGGACTGAGGGAATACGATCTGAAAATGAATCCTCTGAAGTGCGCTTTTGGCGTGTCATCGGGAAAATTCCTGGGCTTCATAGTTCGACATCGAGGGATCGAAGTTGACCCATCAAAGATAAAGGCCATCATGGAGATGCCCCCTCCGAAGAGTTTGACGCAGCTAAGATCTTTTCAAGGCAAGCTTGCTTATATACGGAGGTTTATCTCAAATTTATCGGGGAGATGTAGGCCCTTCTCAAAGCTTATGAAGAAAGGAGCTCCTTTTATCTGGGATGCCGAATGTCAGGCAGCGTTCGAAAGCATCAAAAAATACTTGCTGCACCCTCCAGTGCTGGCCGCTCCCATTCCAAATAAACCGCTGATTCTCTACACTGCCGCGCTGGACGAGTCACTCGGTGCGCTCCTTGCGCAGAATAACGAGGAGGGAAAAGAAAATGCCTTCTACTACCTCAGTCGAACTCTAGTCGGGGCGGAACACGACTACTCCCCAATCGAAAAGCATTGCCTGGCTCTAATATTTGCTGTGAAGAAGCTGAGGCTCTATTTGCTCGCTCATCGGGTTATGCTGATCTCCAAGGTCGACCCGCTCAAACACTTGATGACCAAAGCAAGCCTAGCCGGCAGAATGGCAAGATGGGCTGTCATGCTACTTGAGTTTGACATAGTTTATACTCCTCAGAAAGCAGTGAAAGGGCAAGCTCTTGCAGACTTTCTCGCTGCTCATCCCATACCAGAAGGGTCGCCGCTAAATTGTGAGTTACCCGATGAACATGTGCTGCACCTCGAGGAAGATGAGCCATGTTGGGAGCTCGACTTCGATGGAGCCTCGTCAATAAGGACCTCCAGTAAAACAAGCGTCCCGGAGATAAAAGCAGGGATAGGATTGGTGTTCATCACACCATCAATGGGAACCCTACGGCGTTCTTTTGCTCTCACCGAGCCTCGGACAAACAATGAAGCTGAGTATGAAGCTCTGATAGCTGGTTTGGAGCTTGCCGTAGAAATGGAAATCCATCGGCTACAAGTCTACGGTGACTCCCAGCTTGTCGTCAACCAAGTAAGTGGTGACTATAAGATATACAAACCCGAGTTAGCTCAGTACAGAGGTCGAGTGGTGGAACTCATGAAACGGTTCACTCATATTGAACTAACGAGAGTCCCTAGAGCGTTGAACGTAAAGGCTGATGTACTCGCTCGCTTGGCCAAGGAGCTGGCTGATCCTGACATGGACGAAATTCTGATCACAGTCAGAAGCCGGAAAATTCTACCCCAGTCTCTCTACGAGAAGAGGAAAGCGCGGAACAGAAGAGCAGTCCTGCGGAAGAAGCTTCGATCATCCAAGACGAGCCTGATTGGAGAGAACCCTTCATAGAGTACCTCCGATACGACAAGCCGCCCGAAGAAAAATCTGCGAGGATTCAGCTGAAGAAAAGAGCTCTCCGATACGTGTTTGTAAATGACACGTTATACCGCAGGTCATATGACCAACTCTGGCTCAGGTGTCTGTCATTGGCCGAAGCCCAAAAGGTCATGAAAGATGTCCACTCGGGCGTTTGCGGTGCTCACCAATCTGGCCCCAAGATGCGACTTCAAATCAAACGGCTTGGGTATTACTGGCCCACCATGATACGGGATTGCGGAGAGCATGCAAAGAAATGTTATATCTGCCAAATTTACGGTGATTTTATTCACAAGCATCCCAATCCATTGCATCCTACGGTGGCGTCGTGGCCCTTCGAAGTTTGGGGCACCGACATTGTTGGCCCAATTGATCCTCCGTTATCTAAAGGCCACCGGTTTATACTGGCCGCGACAGACTACTTCTCCAGATGGGCTGAAGCCGTCCCGCTAAAAGAAGTTAAGACAAAGGATATTCTGACATTCTTCCAGCATAATATTCTATACCGCTTCGGTACACCAAGAAGAATCATTTCTGACAACGGGCCTTCTTTCAAGAGCTTCAATGTCTCAAGGTTCGCTACTCAGCACAAGATAGACTGGAGATATTCCTCCATCTATAATCCAAGAGCCAATGGGCTAGCCGAAGCCTTCAATAAGACTCTATGCAAGCTCCTGAGGAAAAATGCTTCAGCCAACAAGAGAGACTGGAATCTCAAGCTTCACGAGGCATTGTGGGCATATCGTACCACGCACCGTACTCCAACTCAGTCCACTCCATACTCATTGCTCTTCGGAGTGGAGGCTGTCCTCCCCCTCGAAGTCGAAGTTCCAAGCTTAAGAATGGCCGTTCAGCATGAGTTGACAGAAGAGGAAAACGTGCTCCTTCGACTTGAAGAACTCGATGCCCTCGAAGAAAAGAGGCTCGTGGTGCAGCAAAATCTGGAGCTATACCGAGCCCAAATGTCACGGGCCTACGACAAGATAACCCGTCTCCGCGCTTTCAAGAAAGGTGAATTGGTGTTGGTCCTCAAAAGACCGATTATCCCCAATCGACATGCCAAGGGAAAATTCGAGCCGAACTGGGAAGGACCATACGTCATCGAGAAAGTGTTCGACGGAGGATCCTACCAACTAATAAGTGCCGAGGGAGAAAGGCCCATGCCACCCATCAATGGCCGATATCTCAAGAAATACTACACATGAATGCTCCAAGTCGCAGGCGAATTGAGCACATCAGCCCTACGGTCTGGATCAGACATCCTGCAAAACCGTATACAATCCACGGGCGTAAATGACCCCTATTTCTCCCAAATCCTGCCGGTGAGACTACTTTTAAAGTCCCACCAGCGGCAAAAAAAAAAGAAAAAGAAAAAAAAAGAAGAAGAAATAAACGGTATGTCCGCAAGCAAAACAGGCACGGATGAAAACCCGAAAGGGCTCCGTGAGTAAAAACAGCAGGACTACTGGCGAGTCTGTGAAAACCCGAAAGGGCGCAGACTCGTGAAAAGAGATGAAATACACTCGCAAAGTCCTCTCGACCTTGTGAGGAGAAAACCCCTGCGTGAGATCCTTACGACTCACAAAGGAGCAACACTCTTAGGAATCCTCACGGTTCCTAAGGAGAAAATACACCTGCGGGATCCTTACGACTCGTAGGGAGAAAATGCTTTTATGGGACCCTCACGGCCCATAAAATTGAAAAGCCTTAGGTGGTAGGGACCCAAACCTATCTCCTAAGCCATCGTTTCCCAACGGGCAACGGCAAATGATGAGTCGCTCCTGGCATTTCGCTTCAGTGTTAGCGGTGCTGATGCCGACCAAAAACCCAAATCCCAAGTCCTCCCAAGGCAAATGATGAGTTGCTCCTGGCATTATTCCAGTGCAGCAATGCTGATGCCAAACAAGATCCAAATTCCAAGTCCCCAAACGGCGAAAGATGAGTCGCTCCTGGTACCATATTCCAGTGCAGCGATGCAGACGCCAACCAAAATCCAATTTCTCAAAATTCTCCCAGCCCTACTGTTGGTCCCCAAGTTGACTACCGTAGACAATCCACGGGCTCAAATAATTTTCGTCATACCCATGCCCCACCACAATTATCAGTTACGCGGCTGGTCTCCGCCTTTGGAATTATGCTCCATTAAGAAAACCCACTCATGTGTCCTCACGATACATGAGGAGAACAGACCTTTGTGGGATCCTTACGACTCATAAAGGAAAAACACACTTAGGAGTCCTCACGACTCTTAAGGAGAAAATACACCTGCGGGATCCTTACGACTCGTAGGGAGGAAATGCTTTTATGGGACCCTCACGGCCCATAAAATTGAAAAGCCTTAGGCGATAGGGGTCTAAACCTGTCTCCTAAGCCATCGCTCCCCAATCCCCAAATGGCGAATGATGAGTCGCTCCTGGTACCATATTCCAGTGCAGCGATGCAGACGCCAACCAAATTCCAAATCCCATACCCCAACGGCGAATGATGAGTTGCTCCTGGTACCATATTCCAGTGCAGCGATGCAGACGCCGACAAAGTCCCGAAATTTTTCCATCCCTACGGTCTGGATCATACATCCTGCAAAACCGTATACAATCCACGGGCGTAAAACAATCCCAATTTCTCCCAAATCCTCTCGGGGCAAATGATGAGTTGCTCCTGGCATTATTCCAGTGCAGCAATGCAGATGCCAAACAAAAACCAAAATTCCAAAATCCTCTCCATGACAGATGATGATTCGCTCCTGGTACCATATTCCAGTATAGCGATGCTGATGTCAACCCAAATCAAAATCAACAAGTCAACTTCCACTCCGACACCGCAAGAAGCGGAGCAAGTCGAGTCTACCCCTGACATTGCAAGAAGCAGAGCAAGTCAAATCAAGCACCGACCGTCCAAGTCGCTAAAATGGCAGCAACGACCGTCCACGTCGCTAAAATGGCAGCAACGACCGTCCACGTCGCTAAAATGGCAGCACCGACCGTCCAATTCGCTAAAATGGCAGCAATGACCGTCCACGTCGCTAAAATGGCAGCAACGACCGTCCACGTCGCTAAAATGGAAGCACCGACCGTCCACGTCGCTAAAAGGGCAGCAACGACCGTCCACGTCGCTAAAATGGCAGCACCGACCGTCCACGTCGCTAAAAGGGCAGCAACGACCGTCCACGTCGCTAAAATGGCAGCACCGACCGTCCAAGTCGCTAAAATGGCAGCAACGACCGTCCACGTCGCTAAAATGGCAGCAACGACCATCCACGTCGCTAAAATGGTAGCATCGACCGTCCACGTCGCTAAAAGGGCAGCACCGACCGTCCAAGTCGCAAAAAGGGCAGCACCGACCGTCCACGTCGCAAAAAGGGCAGCACCGACCGTCCAAGTCGCAAAAAGGGCAGCATCGACCGTCCACGTCGCAAAAATGGCAGCACCGACCGTCCAAGTCGCAAAAAGGGCAGAACCGACCGTCCACGTCGCTAAAAGGGCGGCAACGACCGTCCAAGTCGCTAAAAGGGCAGCACCGACCGTCCAAGTCGCAAAAAGGGCAGCGCGGGATTCCTACAAAGCGGGAACCGGATAACTCCGGGCCAGGGAAAACGTCTATCACGGACACTCCGTCTCGGAGACATGTCAAGCAACGACCGTCCATGTCGTAAAAAGGGCAGTGCCAGCTTCCCAAAAGGTGGGAACCAAATCAAGTCGCCTCCACGTGAAAGCGGATCCATCAATTTCATGCACACGACCCACATATGTGGTGTGCATTTATTGATGGGGGGCAATTTGTTGGGGTAAAAATTTACACCCCGGTTGACCAAGTCAAAATCCAAGTCAACCCCGAGCCAAGTGGGCCCAAGCCCAGACCCAGTGGGCCCATGCCCGGGTCGAGCCCGAACATGAAGCGGCCGGCCTCCCCCACGCCAAGATAAATTTTTTGTGATAAATAATTTTGTTGTATTTCTTTTATTTTATTTTTGGATAAATGTAAGAAAAATAGGCATAAAGCCAAATTTTTGTAAAGCCCATGGCTTATGTGCAAAAAGAAATGGCACATGAACCATGGGATAGGCAAAATGCCATTTTGTGAAGCCCAAGGGGCTATGTGTAAAATGTATGGCCTATAAAGGCAAAGATAATGAAAATATCTAACAACTTTTTCTCTCTCCAAAAAAGTTTCAGATCTGAGATCTTTCTTCCTTCTTCAAGGTTCCAAAACCTTCTTCTTTCTTTTGAATTAAATCAAGAGTTTTACTCTTCCTTTTTTAAAACAAAATAGTTTTTCACCACAAAACCCACAAAGGGAAACTTGGATCTGCCATCAGATCTCAAAAAGGAGAGATTTTGAGATCTCACATCTCTTGACCTTCAAGATCCAGCTTAACAGAGGAGGAAGAAGAAGAACATCTTTCATTAAACCCCCCAAAAAAAAATACACTCAGGAGTCCAACTCCTCTCTGATTTCTCTTCAGAGAAATCTTTGGGGCTAAAAGCCATCTTTTCCTCTCCCGCGCAGCGCGCCCGAGCGCAAAGCGCCCACGTGCCGACACGTGGCGCGCGCGCTTGCGCTCCGGCGCGCAGCGTTCGTGCGCAAAGCGCCCACGTGCCGACACGTGGCGCGCGCGCTTGCGCTCCAGCGCGCAGCGTTCATGCGCAAAGCGCCCACGTGGCGCGCGCGCTTGCGCACCAGCGCGCAGCGCTCATGCGCAAAGCGCCCACGTGCCGACACGTTGCGCGCGCGCTTGCGCTTCTGCGCGCTTGCGCTCCTGCGCGCAGCGCTCATGCGCAAAGCACCCACGTGCCGACACGTGGCGCGCTTGCGCCTGAGCGCACAGCACCTAAGCGCACAGCGCCCAAGGTGCTGCCCCACGCATCTTTTGGATGCCTTTTCCCCTTTATTTATATATATATGTATATATATACATTTGTATACAAATGTACACATACACATACTCCGCAACATTCTCCCCCTCCAAAAAATTTTCGGGCCGGGGCGCTGACCCGAACCCCGCAAGGGGGCTGCTAGCCCCCTTGACCCTCAGCCCGCTATCCGGGTAGCGGGACCCCCGTAAAAACTCTGCATGGCTCCCGATATATCCAAAACCCCCCTTTCAAAACAGAACACACGCACACCGCACATTGGGTTCGTATGACCAGTTTAACCCGTTAATTGGAGGTTCCCTCGCCCCAAAGGCGAGGGGTAATTAACGGCAGCTTAGTCCGCGGCTGCCGGAGATTCGGATCCCCACAATCATTAAACCCCGGCCTACCCTAGGCAGGGGGAATCTGTAGTACGCCTGACAAGCGTGCGCGTATTCCCATCTCAATGGGGTGACGAAAAACACCCTACAGGTATGAATTAATTCTAATAACTCAATTTGACTATCAACCGATTTGAAAGGTTGTTTAGGTAGTTTTGCCTGAACACAAACCTCACACCGCTTGGTTTTGTCTATCTGAGTTTTCGGAATTAATTCTAAGTTCATCATTCTACACATGGTATTCTTGTTTACATGTCCTAGACGAGCATGCCATATGTCACAACATTCAGAAGTAAGAACAGCTGGTGAAACAGAACTAGATGCAATAGTTTTATTTAAAGATGAATCAATAATACAAAGTTTTAACAAGCCTCTACTACAAACAAAGCCTTTTCCTACATAAGATCCAAACTTGGTGATTACAACTTTATTGGATTCTAATTCAAGCTTATAGCCTAGTCTCATCAATACTATTCCACTAACAAGATTCTTCCTAAAGTTCGGCACGTGCTGCACATTTTGAAGGGATATCACTTTTCCTGAAGTAAACTTCAAGTCCACACGTCCATATCCTTCAATCCTTGCAGCGCTCGCATTTGCCCATGTCACATACCGTCCTGTATCGACCTGATACGAAGAGAACAAGGATCGGTCACAACATACATGGGCATTTGCAGCCGAATCTAACCACCATTCGGTCGTTAGACTCAGCGTGTTAACTTCAGGGTTTTGAGTTATTTAGCCATACCTGTCGGTGTTTACGGTTGATAAGACCCCCACAGTTAAGGTGTTCACTTGGGGGTTGGTAGGTGGTCCAACTTTTCCGTCTTTACAGTTCCAAGCTAAGTGACTCGGCGTCCCACAGACAAAACAGTTTCCACCTTTGTTCCTTTTATGATTGCCATTGTTTTGGGGTTTAGGCTTAAAGTTAGGCTTGTTCTTTTGTTGGTGGAAGTTTTTGTTATGATTATGGTTATGGTTCTTCTGGAATTTGTTGAAAGGTTTTTTATGAAAGGTTTTAGCCTCGACAACATTCGCTTGGATAGAAGAAGCCTTACTTTTTTCCCTATGAATATCTTCAATTTTAAGAGTTTGGATAAGGGAGTTCAAAGAAAGGTTACCCTAACGATGACGAAGCTTATTAGCAAAGTCATCCCAGGATGAAGGTAACATTTCAATGAGGGCAGCTACTTGTACATTTTCCTCTAGGTTGTAGCCTTTAATCTTAGCACTGGTGATAAGGTTTTGGTATTCAAGGATTTGGTTTGTAACGGTCTTGGTCTCTACCATCTTGAATTTTAACCAGTTCACAAAGGAATACCTCTTTAGGTCAACATCTTCTTGTACAAATTTCGAGTCTAATGCTTCCCAAAGTTCTTTCGAAGTTGGGATTTGGCAATAGATGTCGTAGAGTTCATTGGACAAAGTAGACAGGATTTTACCATGGCTAGGTAGTCTATCTCTAAGGGTGTAGGCCCAGGTGGAGGTGGTGGAGGAGTTGGAGGTGGGGCATCTGGAAGTGGGGCAGAAGTCAGAGCAGGGGTAGTAGAGGGTGGCTCTGACGGGATAGGCTCACAAGTTATAGCAGAAATAAGACCTAAAGCGGTCAGTCAGTACCGCATTCGATTTTGCCAACGCTTGAAGTGTTGACCAGCAAAAGTTTCGGGTCTACCTGAGACTAAGTCATCTAGGTTAATCTTAGACATGTTTACGTTCATGGTCAAAAAACTAACAACCTATTAGATTATAGGAAAAATTTTGTTCTTAGTTGTTGGGTCGGGTTGCTAGTAAGACCGAAAAACAAATTAAATTAATATTTTTCAAGGAATAATATTTGAATATGTTTGCTAAGCATGCACCCTATTAAACAAATAAGCAAAATAAGAAGAATAAGGTTCCGAGTTGTCTGGAACGGAAGCACGCCAATTGATCGCTGTCCTAAGAACTGAATTCGCCGCCTCTAGCATAGGACTCGCCGACGATCTGTTCCCAAGATACGACCGCTCCACCAACAGAGACTCCACACGAAATGCAGTAGGATGAAGTGTCGAACCGGTCGCTGACCCTCGTCGCTCAACAGAAAAATTGCCCGAACCCGGACTGGACAGAGGCAGCAGCAGCAGTAGGCTTTGGAATATATAGGAAGGGAAAGGGAGAGGAGAAGATGCTCGCTAGAGTGGAGGGCTGGGAGCTTGCCGGAGCAGTGGAGAGAAGAGGAGCAACTCGGTTGAGAGAAGAGGTGTTTTTTTTGTAAGTTGAACAAAAGAGAAGGAGTGCTCCTTATATAGGTGTCCCCATCACTATCAGCCATTGAGTCCGTTACCGTCCATCAATACACAGATTAATGCAGGCCCAACGTCGCTGTCCGCCAACGGGCAGAAACACCTGCATTAAAATTCATCCAACGGTCCACTCTTAATACGAGCCCATGGTTGTTGCAACGGTCCAGGAACGGGTCCAAACAAAATGCAATTAAGCGCACATACAAACCTAATCCTAGCCGAGCTCGGAACGGACGAACAAACGACGCATGAATAAGTGGAAAAACCCGAGCCCACTAGCCTTTGAACTATTTCAAATAACTAAGACACATCCACATATATAAGGACAGAAACAACTTATTGCCTTGGCGATGTGGGACAAAAGAAAAAGGAAAAATAGATTTTAAACCATTAAATAAAGCATAAAATCCATCATTATTATTCATGATATAGAAAAATGCATTACATGATAAGGAGAGAGCTTAACATAATACCATATTACAAGCGGAAGATTTGGAGGAGAAAAACATTACTCTTGATTTTTTCTTTCTTTCTTTTTTTAGGAGGAAGATGAAGAACGGCTAGGAGGATCGCAACGGAAGAATTTTTCCTTCAAAGAAGAAGGTGGGGAACAATTAAGAAGATCATTGCTCTGATGCCATTTTACGAGCGGAAAAATTTGAAAGGATTGTTCTTTATTTATAAAATTAGAGAGATCAATGTAATAATTAGTCTCCATAAGAAAAAGAAACCTGGAATTTTTTCCTCCAAGATACTAAACATGGTAGGTATACCACTATATTTAAAATAGCATACATTAGAATTATTTGCATCTTAAAGTAGTTAAGAATTGTTTATAGGGTCAGTCAACAAATATCATCAAGATCACAAAATTATGCTAAGTTTTGACATATAGCAATGAATAATACGGCGCTATACAGCATTCAAAAGATTTTCTTCAACTCCCAATAATTTTTCACCCACGGAAGCAATGCAAAACTGAATGAAGCTAGTTTACGTATCCATCCATCCTCATAGATTCATGCCAAACAAACAGAAGTATAGCTTAAGTATGTTAAAACAGACATGACATGAGAATCATAACAAGAAAGTCATAATATATGGATGCAAATTGCCGTATATAAAAAGAAGAGTTTATCAAAGCTCTTTTCCGAAATTGTTTACATGGTCCCTGGAATATTAGTCACTCAAAGACCATAAATTAAAGGAGTTCAATATTTGAACCAAGCATGTAGACCCTCAAAGCATTCGCCTGTGTCCTCTCTTTGAGAACACAAGTCAAACCAAGAGAATCAATCTCACAGCACATCTTTCCAAAATCTCTCATCACCCAAACCTTCAGCTCTCTCTATATAAACCTCCACCTCTCTCCTTCACTGTTCCCCCTCACCTCTCTTCAAAGGGGGGAAAAGAAAGAAAGAAAGAGAGAAAGAGAGAGAGAATGACAAAATCCATAGAAATCTCAAGTTGCAACTACCCAAAAGAAGCAATCTTGATCGCTCCAAGTTCTTCAACCCCAAAACACACCCTCTACCTCTCAAACTTAGATGACCAACCTTTCCTAAGGTTCACCATAAGATATATTTACTTGTACAAGGAAGCAATTAGTGTTGAGGCATTGAAGGCTTCACTCTCTAGAGTTTTGGTGGATTACTACCCTTTGGCTGGGAGATTGAGAGCTAGTGGTGGAGATGATGATGAAGGGAAGCTTGAGGTTGATTGCAATGGTGAAGGGGCTCTCTTTGCTGAGGGGTTTGTGGAATTTAGTGTGGAGGAGTTTCTAGAAGGTTCTAGAAGGCCTGATGGTTCTTGGAGGAAGCTTTTGTGTAATGTTGAAGGCCAAGCCTGTTTCTTGGGTGTTCCTCCCCTTGTTGTTCAAGTAAGATCTTTATTGATGATTTAATTCCCCCTTTTTTTGTTGCATTTAATGTTTGTTGTTTGGGAGTTTTAGATTCCTCTGTTTGATGTTAAATGCAGCGGGACATTAACATTTAGTCTAAATTACCGATGAGCAATAACTAAGCTGGTACGACACTTACAGGACCATAATTTAACGTTTTCAGGGCAAATTTGTGGGACCGTTGATGCATATGTGTGTTCAGTGATTGCGTGTGTGGATTAGGCTTATGAGCCATCTCTCAAAAAAAATTTAAGGCTAAATTCAACACTAAACTGCCTTTAATTATTGTTGATTTTCAGAGTCCCTTTAAAATGCTCCATATAAGGATATTCAGTGAGAAAACTATTTAAACCAGAGTTTATGGGAGTTTAAGACCTCAGGTAGTTTAGCGAAAAAACAATTATACTTGAAGTTATTTTAGAGTAATTTAGCCATGAACAGTAATATTTATCTCTTTTTATATAAGTTGCAAAGTGTTTGTGAGTGCTGGATTATGAACCGTTTATTTACAGCAAAGTTTTTGTATTTGTCTAAAAATTTCAGCAGATTATTAATTTTACAAGAAACAGCTTTTTTTAACTAAAAGCACCTTTGCATGCATTGTTTTCAATCCAAAATTCCAAAAGCACCTACAAAATCTTTGGCTTTGCATGAAAAAACCATAAATGTAAGCTCTAAATATACATTTTTTTTTACCTGAGATGTACATGTTGCTTTTAAGGAAACTATCAAAGCTATTCCTGTTATCTGATTCAATTCCCTTCTAAATTTATACATATTTATAAGATAATATTATATAAAAACATTAGATTTCACTGGTCAAAAGTTATTCAGCTAGTACCCTTTGTAGCAATATTGAAATAAATAAAATTCCGACCACGAGCATAACTCGGTTGGTTATACTGAAGCGCTCACAATTTAACCCGTTCGCTGTAAATCCGTTGGACCCCAAGTGCATGTGTGTGATGTGCGTCAGTTTAGGATTACGGATTACGGGCCTTTTTCAAAAAAGATGAAGAAAAAGGTAAATCCACAAATGTCCCTTTCATCAAAAAGACCCACCCAATGTCACAAAATATCACCCCTGCGGCCCTGCACAATGAGCCCCTTCCTGTGGGCCCATAAAATCCAAGCAAATGTTATGGTTTGATGCATTTCTACCAATATTAAATAGTTTTTCTATAAGAAAGTCTAGTGAAAAGTGAAAGATTTAAATATTAAAACTGAAACCGATTGCGTTACGAAAACTAACTCCTTACACTTTCGCTTTTCCAGGTGATTCATCTCACTTGTGGTGGCATGATCCTATGCACCGCGATGAACCATTGCCTCATTGATGGCATCGGGTCCGCTCAATTCCTTCAAGCTTGGGCTCAAAGTACTAAATACCCCGATTCCGATCTCTCCATCGACCCTTTCCATAATCGATACATGTTGAAGCCCCGAACACCTCCAAAAATCGCATTTTCACACCCCGAATTCGATGCCCCTTCTACTAAAGAGAAAAACCCGATGCTTTTCGAATTCTTGCAATCTCAACCATTGGTACCCGTCTCCGTGACCTTCGCCCCATCGCAAATCCTTTGTTTGAAGAAGCTATGCGTGCCTTCATTCAAATGCACCTCTTTTGAAGTTCTAGCCTCACACGTGTGGCGGGCTTGGATCAAGTCTTTGGACTTGCCGGCATCTCTCAATGTTAAGCTCTTGTTTTCGGTCAATGCGCGCAAAAAGCTCAACCCTGTGCTACCTGAAGGGTAAATTTTGATTTCTTTCATTATTGGCATTATTGTGATTTATTAATATGTATATCTTTTCATACTTCACAGGTTCTATGGCAACGGATTCGTACTCGGATGCGCGAAAACATCGGTAAATCAAGTAATCGCCTCGAACCCGCACAACACCGTAAAACTAATCCAACAAGCAAAGGAAAAGATCGGCGATTCCTACGTCCGATCCGTGATCGATTTGTTAGAGGAAAGAAGAATCAAGCCAGATCTCTCGGCAAGTTTGGTCATCTCTCAGTGGTCGAAGCTAGGTCTAGAGGATCTGGATTTCGGTGAGGGGAGGCCGGTACACATGGGGCCACTCACGAGCGAGATTTACTGCTTGTTTCTGCCCGTGATCGGCGATCTGCATGCGTTTACAGTGCTGATGTCGGTTCCTCAAGGGATCGCGGAGAAGTTCGAGCATTTGTTGAAGGGGGTTTAGTGATGAGAATAGAGTGGCCTGCATTGCTTCTCTTAGTCATGCAGGTCTCAAGTCCATTAATCATAAATAAAATGAATTGTTTTTGAGATATTATGGTAAGAAATTAAACAGAAGTGGTTAGTGGCAGTTGTTTGGTCTCAGTTCTTTTTTCATCTTTAAAATATTATTTTTGTTTGTCATGTAGAGATGTCTACAATTATAATTTAGAACATGCGGTGCCCGTGATGGATTCCAGATGGAAAACTTACAGTGTTAAGTCAAAACGGGGAAGTTGGCCGTTTAAAAATAAAAATAAAAACAAAAACGAATGGTTTCCGCCTTTGGGGTAAAAAACGAGGGAGGTTTTCTTGCGGGTTGGCCGTTTTTATATTCAAAACATATTGATATGTGTTGGATAAACAAGTTTGCAATTCAAAGACTGTTTTGAATTTCTTAGTCAATTGTGTGTGGTGTCTGGTCAAGTTTCAAGTCGTTATACTATAATCTTAAAATATTTCATTTATGAGCTATGGAAGTAGTCAAACCAAAGCATTTGATAGCTCAAAAATGCATTTGTTAGGGGTTAAATCACATTAAGATATTCGTAACTGTCACGGGCTTCAACTAAAATATCTGAAAGTTATTTATTACAGCTAAATACCTAAAACTGTGCATTTTAAGCGATTTTGCCTTCATTATATACAGCATCCTCGAAAACAGCACTTAAAGTCTTATATGGTGCTATCCTTCATTATATATAGCATCCTCAAAAGCAGCATTTAAAGTTTATACCGTGCTAAAAATTACTTTGAGGTATTCTCATGATAATGCACGAAAAATTACTTTGAGGTGTTCTCGTGATAATGCACCAGAGTTAAGGATGTTTTAGTGTAATGTACCTATTTCTTTTTGTTGTCGAACAACTTAGGCCAAAGTCTTCGATGGGTAATGTCTTGATCAAAATTAACAGACATTTTGGCAAATGCCATGTCATGTGATTAAATTGATAAAATATTTTTTAAATACATGAATATGTTTTTGTTGTTGATTTATTAGGTATTTTCAAAAAAAATAATTTGAAGGGATTTGTTTATGAGCATGAATTTCAAAATTTTCTTAAGTGTTGAAGTTTTTGTTCCCCATGCTTATCTCCTTTTTTTTTGGTTTAAAGCTATTTTTTTCATGCTGTAAAGGCTATTGATTCCAAAGAATTTTCTTACATATCAAAAGGGTTGATGGCATGACCATCTTAGATTTAAGTATTTTTCAATATTTTATTTGACTTTACACAAGAGAGCTACATATAGTTTTAGTCTTTTAGTTGCGTGTGGGTCTCAACGGGTTTTGAGGAGTTTAGCGCGGAGTACCTGCAAGGAAGTCCCAGAATGGTTTATTAGGTATTTTCAAAAAAATAATTTGAAGGGATTTGTTTATGAGCATGAATTTCAAAATTTTCGTAAGTGTTGAAGTTTTTGTTCCCCATGCTTATCTCCTTTTTTTTTGGTTTAAAGCTATTTTTTTCATGCTGTAAAGGCTATTGATTCCAAAGAATTTTCTTACATATCAAAAGGGTTGATGGCATGACCATCTTAGATTTAAGTATTTTTCAATATTTTATTTGACTTTACACAAGAGAGCTACATATAGTTTTAGTCTTTTAGTTGCGTGTGGGTCTCAACGGGTTTTGAGGAGTTTAGCGCGGAGTATCTGCAAGGAAGTCCCAGGATGGTTTGGTACCACCGAGGACCTCCCCACGATCAACTTAGCACGAGATCCGAGCAGAGTAGCTGTCACGCCCCCATCTCCAATACAGAGAGTATTGTCCGCTTTGACCGAAACCGCACGGTTTTTCCCTTTAGAGCGAACCGGACCCGACCAGGGGCCACTTCCCAGGAGGTCACCCATTCCAAGACTTCCCTGGCCCGAGCACGCTTAACTACGGAGTTCTCAAGCTCCTGTAGTTCCGGTTCACTTAAAAGGCGCCTCTGTATTGAAGAGTGGTATCATTCCATTTATAGTACAGATCTGCCCCCTTTCGGAATGTATTCCGAAGAGTCCCCATTGTTCTACAGTGGGTCCCACGGACTCAAGAGATAGCCCCCACGGATTCAAGAGGTGGCCCCCGCCCATTTAACACGACACTTGGCGTGGCACTTTGTTCCGTTTGGTACCACCGAGGACCTCCCCACGATCAACTTAGCACGAGATCCGAGCAGAGTAGCTGTCACGCCCCACCTCCAATACAGAGAGTATTGTCCGCTTTGACCGAAACCGCACGGTTTTTCCCTTTAGAGCAAACCGGACCCGACCAGGGGCCACTTCCCAGGAGGTCACCCATCCCAAGACTTCCCTGGCCCGAGCACGCTTAACTACGGAGTTCTCAAGCTCCTGTAGTTCCGGTTCACTTAAAAGGCGCCTCTGTATTGAAGAGTGGTATCATTCCATTTATAGTACAGATCTGCCCCCTTTCGGAATGTATTCCGAAGAGTCCCCATTGTTCTACAGTGGGTCCCACGGACTCGAGAGGTAGCCCCCACGGATTCAAGAGGTGGCCCCCGCCCACTTAACACGACACTTTGTTCCGTGTGGCACTTTGCTCCGTGAGCAAGAACCGGGTCCCGACATTCTCCCCACCTTTGAACAATGGTTCGTCCTCGAACCACGGACCTACTATTGGGAGACCAGCTCTGATACCATTCTGTCACGCCCCACCTCCAATACAGAGAGTATTGTCCGCTTTGACCGAAACCGCATGGTTTTTCCCTTTAGAGCGAACCGGACCCGACCAGGGGCCACTTCCCAGGAGGTCACCCATCCCAAGACTTCCCTGGCCCGAGCACGCTTAACTACGGAGTTCTCAAGCTCCTGTAGTTCCGGTTCACTTAAAAGACGCCTCTGTATTGAAGAGTGGTATCATTCCATTTATAGTACAGATCTGCCCCCTTTCGGAATGTATTCCGAAGAGTCCCCATTGTTCTACAGTGGGTCCCACGGACTCAAGAGGTAGCCCCCACGGATTCAAGAGGTGGCCCCCGCCCACTTAACACGACACTTGGCGTGGCACTTTGTTCCGTGTGGCACTTTGCTCCGTGAGCAAGAACCGGGTCCCGACAGTAGCGGCTAAGTGGAGTAAAAATGGCTTGCTTGACCTCTCTGTAATGGGGGTTTATATAGTGGCGGCAGCACGCAGTAGCAGACGCGGGAATCTCGCCGGCAGTTACACTCTCGACGTTACGCCCGCGTAAAGAGTGGATCGACAATTAATGGGATCGTGATGGCGTGGAACGTGGGAAGTTGCTGGCGGAGAATCAGCGCCTGCCGAGATTTGCGGAGCGGCAGTTGCGCCTGTGAGTGGTGGAGCTGGTCGGTCGGAGGACCGAGGAAGATGGCCTCGGCTGGGGAGCTCAGGGACGAGCGAGAGGGCCGAGAAGTCTTGGTCCTGTAGCAGCTGGGGGCGAGCTGAGAAGCCGAGGAGGCCAAATTTCAGGGGGTTCTGAGGTGAGCCTGCTTGTGCTTGCAGGTCGGGTATAGGGGGGGCCTGGTCGACCCCCGTGGACCCTTTCTTCTGAGTTCTGGGACACGTCATCCGCCATGTGTCCTGATCTTGGAGATCACCAATATTGAGCATCATCAATCATCTAATTATTGTTATAAAAAAGCAATAGGATAAACTTCGTTTTAGTTTTCTGGTTATATCAGTAGAGATGGCCTGATTATTGTTATAAGAAAAACAATAGGATAAACTACGCAAAAATACCCTACACATCACTTCACATCACGGTTTTTTCATTATAATACCTTAAAAGTAGTTACCATAAAATACCTTACCTATTACTTTTGAGGGTAATTTAGTTGGACAAAATGTCCCTAAAAACCATTGTTTAAGGCCTTGTATCGACTAATAAATTTAGTGAAAAGCCGACAGTTAAGGGTATTTTCTTGTAATCCACCAAAAATTATATTTGGGAAATTTCATCAAAAACACCATGCGCTATAGCATATGTTCCCAAAACCATCATGGATAATTATTTTTTGCACAGAAACCTTCCAAACTCTTCTTCGTTACGTGCGACCCCCCTCCGGCCCCTGCAGTTAAAATTTGAACTTTTTAAATTAAATCTTTCTTTTTTGTTCCGAAAATATCTCTTCATCACTCTTTTAAGAGACCATTATATGGTAGGGTATTTTGGTCATTTCATAAAGAAATTGACGGCAGGGGGTCTTGAGGGGGGCCGTGTTTAACCTAAGAAATATTAGAGGGTTTCTTTACATGAAAAAATCTCAAGAGTGGTTTTCAGAACATATGCTATATTATATGACGATCAGGGTGAAATTTCCCTCTCCCTATTCGCAACTGGGTCCGACCCGGCCCAATTGGTCCACCCAACATGAGTGGCCGTGGGTTCATTGTTCATAAACATAGGTTTTTGTTTTTTGAAATTTAAAAAAAGAAGAAAATGCAACAAAAGAAAAGGAAAAAGATAAAAGAAAATAGAAATTTAGGGCTTTGATCTCAAAACCCCCGCCCTCGAAGCTAGGTTTTTAATCCGAAAACTTTGCGATCTCTTCGTCTCCAGGTCGATTTCAGGTGACGATCTCTGTTTCTTTTTCTACTGCATTCGTTATTTTTCATTCTTCTTTTCCGAATCTAGGGTTATTTTTGGGAAAGATCGGATAAAGTTCTGAGGATCGTGATAAATTTGTATTTCTATGCTTGAAAGCAGAGATCTTTAGTCTTTTCTTCATGCGTTCTTTGTATGCAGGAGAATCACTGTCATAAGTTTGGTGAATTTTTATATGGTTGAATAAATGTTGTCATGAGTACTTTGGTTTGCTTGTAGAAGTTCAAAACGATCCAGGGTTTGTGTTTCTATTGTTTCTAGATCGAAAATTTGTTTCTTGTTTTGGTATTATTTCATGGATTGTTGATAAGGGATCTGAATGTGTTAGAACTTCTATCTGTTGCAAGTCTGCACCAAGTTCGCGTGTACTTTCCTTCTAAAACCTTTGCTCATGATTGATGATGTGGTAAACCTACTTCAGTATCTTGCTGTCACCGTCTAGAAAAGTGCAATCTTTATATTCTAAGATTTAGGGTGAGTTGTGGTTTTCTCATTTTTTAAAATTGTATTGTAACACACATCTAAGCTTGCTGCCCCCTTGAAACAGCAATTGGTGAAGCATATACTCGGCCACTGAAGAGTGAATCATCTCCCTTTTGAAGGAAGTAAAATGGAAAGAGGATTGTCGGTACCTGGGACATGTAATCGGCTTGGAAAGAGTATTGCCGGCTATTATAGTGGCGTGGATTAGGAGTTTTGATATAGCTGGTTCTGGAACAGAAAAGAGATTGAAAATAAGTCTCCTTCAAGAAAAGTTGGCATTGATTTGAGGAAGGAGTCACAGCTTCGAATGACATATTGTTGCTTCCTTCAAGACGTCGGCATGAGGCTTGGAGTGTAAGTACTTTCTTCATCTTCCTTCAGTTTCAGAAAACTATCGAATTTACATTGTTGCTGCTACTATATACTATTAACATGACTACAGGGGTATAACTGTCGAACTTTATATTGGTATGGGTTAATTTCTTTTGGTGTTATCCTATATTTAATCCCCAAAACCTGGCTACTTCATAATACGACCCTTAAAACTTACTATTTATATATTCAACCCTTTAAACTTATAACTAAATCAAATAAGTCCCTATGCTTACTTTCCATCCATAAAACCGTTAGGAATAGCCGTTAGGGGGTTTATAGGGTTAAATGACGCATTCCCCATTTTCAAATTGTTGTATTGTTCTCTCCGAATATTCACAATGCATGAATTGGGTAAGATAAACCTAAACATCATATTTAGTGAATCAAAGGGAAACATGAAAAATTATCTCACGTGCAGTCAATGTAACATTTAAAAAGCCATATAGACCTGATGGGTAGTAAAATTGAAGGAATGAAAAGTAGATTGCATGAAGGGGGCGGGGGGGGGGGGGGGCGGCGGGGAGGACAACCCTAGACATCATATTAAGCGAAACCATAGGAAAGACAAATTTACTGAAATGCAGTCAATGTACCACAAAGAACCATAGAATCACAAATAACATATTTTATATAAAATTCTTTCTTATAATCCATAGCTAGGGTTAAGATTAGAGAGTTTGGTCAGCGATGGACTTATAGGGTTGATAAAGGTTGGGTGCATTGCCTGGATAATCATTTGAGAGGATCAAGGATTTGAGGGATGAAGGAGAAATCTCCATGCTTGGGAGAGTTAAGAGGGAAGTTTAGTTGAGAGAATGAGGTGTTTATTAGGATATATCTCTTAAATCCTATTAGCCCCAACTAAAGCACGGACTCTGAAATATAAGTTTTAGGGGAGGGTTCAATATCAAAAAGACCTTAAAATTTTTGTCATTTCTAAAAGAGGGTTCATTAATATTAACTCGTAACATATGTATTGATGCAGCCACTTAGTAATGTTTTTCATTGTATCTCTTTTTTCTTACTTGATATCAAACCTATACTCCTTTTAGTTTATAAGCATATTTTTAATTTTGTAGGCTATTTGATGTGCGAATCTTGTATGATTGTATCAGTGAGTCGGAGTCTAATGCATTGTTAACATGCTTGTGCCTCAAAACCATAAGCCTTGGTCTGAACACAATGTTCACACAGCCACTCAGTTTTCTTTAATATTTTGATCTTGCTCCCAAATGGTGGGCGGTGCGCGGATTATGTTTATCCTTTGCGAGAATACTATGAGATTCAAGTCAACAATGGAAAGATTGGTTTGGCATATTTAAGCACCCAAAACTTACATCAATGATATAATTATACAATTCTGACATGTTTGGTAGTATGGAAATCACATAGTCACGGAGAGATTATGATATCAAATGTCAGATAAATTTCCTTAAATACCAAACCACATTCATATACGAAACAAAATTACACCTCAACTTGCTTTATAATCAATTGTTCACCCCACTTAATGAACACAGCATGTCTACCGCAACATGCTCACTGAAGCTCAAAACAAGACCATGATAAATACTGAATTTGACAAATCTTGACCACTACCTCAGTATTCAGCTCTGTTGGAAAGAAAAAAACACATTCTCGTTAGCATCAACATAATTTAAGGGTATGAACTCAAGATCTAGTTTCTAAAAACTTTACAGTTGCATCTCTACAAGATTCGGCAGATCAACATGCAAACTTATCAATTTTACTAGAATGGTTCCTTTAACAGACAATTACCTATCATGCAGCCTCCGAAAGCTCATAGGATATACGATTCGGATATGGATACATATGGATACGATACTAGTTGGATTCGCGGATACATAATTCCCAAAAATCTAGGGAACGATTCAAATACATATATCACATAAACTCGTCGCTTTAGCAAACCTAGATTCAGAAAAAAACCAATTTTTCAGTATTGGTTCATAGATTGTTGATGCTGTAGCAGTTGATTCATGTTTAATACATCTAGAATACAATATAAAATTTTAGAACACACCAAAAAGAGTTCGACATGTTCTCGAAAATTCGGAAAAATCCAATACGGATACGAATCCGAAACAGATATGTCTCATCATCGAAGAATCCGTGGAACATAGGGATATACATTGATCATGATTTCACCTTCACGAGATATGCTCCTAAAACCTGCTCTTGCATTGCATATATTCTTCTTAAGAAACCAAGACCGTATTTATCCAAAACCTTTTATAAATAAGATTTTAGAGAAAGATACATTTTCCCTAAATTGTTCTATTAATCCATTGTTGCTATCAAATATAGTTAACGTCTTGCAAAATAGTCCCTTGCAAGCTCAAACAATCCGATTTAGATTATGAATTAATAGCCTGCAACAAAGTTCTCTGATTGTGCCTTCCATTAAAAAACCCTGCAAAGGTCGTCATCTTATCGATTCGTAACAAGTATTTTATGCATCCTTAACCAACTTAAACTATGTAGACCAATAATTTTCATCTATATTGTAACATCTATGTCCTTATGCATGTAGACTTTTATATGGATGTTACTAAACCACGTATTTATATGCTACACATATGTTTCATATGAGGTCTTTTACATCTCAAAACGCACCTGAACAATCCAACCCATTGATGTTCTGTATATAAAAAACGAGCAACCTTCACAGTCCACAACACAACTTTGACAAGCATCCTTAATGAACTGATCACTAGCAAGGGCTCTAAACCGCTTTCTATCTCAAAGTGGTTGAATGTTCAGAAGATCAGAACCTGGGATGAATCTAATAGGATGCCAAGATTCAACCATTTTCGATGTGATGGGTATCATGTAAAATTCAAACTTTGCATTTTGAATAATTTGAGTACTTGAAATATTCGACGTTGCATTTATAATGAAATATACAAGCTTTCAATTTGAATGAAATATAAAAGAGTTTATAATCTTGGTAGGAACCGTTGGCACGCAGCGTTTCGCAACATCAGCTCTAATCCCGTTGAAAGCACACACCGATCTAGACAATAAATGGTACTCATGGCAGCTAAGAATAAAAAATATCTAACTCTTTTAGAGCTAAAATAGAATGGTGCAATAAAATAGAAATTAAACATGTGCTAGAGAAATTGAATTACCAAATATTTGAGCCTTCGAGAACACATGCATAGACATGCTTCTCAAGGACGGAACTAGGATTCATTAATAGGGACTAAATTGTCTTGCTTAATGCTATTTTTGTTTTATTTAAAAAACAAATATTGAATTAATATAGAGTTAGTTTGAATTTTTAGATTTATTAGTTTTAAGTGATCAAATTTGTTATTGTATGCGACAACTATTTTGTCAATATGTATAATCTAGACCTTATCGCATTATTAGATAATTTTTATTTGGATAGTCTATATAAATATATTATGTTTGAATTAATCTCCCACAATGTAGGAAATAAATACATGATTTATGATTCACTCGTATGGCCCCTTCTTTTCCCAATTAATTACTTACCCTTAAATTCAGGATCAGAATATCTATAATCGAGAAACCACGAATTAAAGTCCATTAAACTTTCTGTAGTGGGGGTAAAAATATAGCTTTGTATATAGATTTTTAGATCTTGAGGACAATCACTCTCTCATCAACAATGTAGTTTCGTCAACAATTAAAGCGAGAATAGTTTTTTTCACGTGTGATAAACATGAAAAACATCAATATCTTTTATATAGCAGTTATTTTTTGGTGTATGTGAAAGTGGGAGGGTTGAGAATAGTATAGTAAAAATTAAAAGTGCCGGTTTAAATTTTGAAAAAAAGAATGATAATATTGATAGCTTTGTTTTGGGGGGGGGGAGATTGAAATAATATGTATAGCTTGAAATGGGAGAATTCATTTGGGGATTTTCTCATTTTTTATTCATTTTATAAAGATCTAGGCCATCAATAGATGTCGTTATCTATACCCTTGGAGTTTGCATTATAAGAGTAGATATAAGAAAATGTTTAATGTCACCAAATCTTCGCAAGCCCTTCTCTGTAGTTTGCTGGATCATTTTTTTTAGCAATAATAGATTCTAGATCCGGCATTAAGTGTATGTCCAAACGAGGCCTTACGCCAAAAGGGGATCATAAGGATTTCATGGTAAATCCATGTTTGGATAGTTTAGGATATAATCTTATCTTTGTACTTTTATTTACAATATCAGAAATTGAAAATAAAGAAATAGATTTTATGGATGTTAAGAATTTAAGATTAAAAAGAGATATAGGAGGCAGAGGTAACGAAAGGCTCACCACATTTTAAGAAGAGAAAATTTAATGAAATAGCAGGCCAACCAATTTTTCTAGTTTAATAGAATGACCCTTTTGTATGTGAGTGTTTTTATTCTGGTTTTTTGGATTGGGGTCGGCGACGGCGGGGATACTGGATAACCCATCCAAATAATTCAATCCGAAGAAAAAAGATGAATTACCTATACATAATTCATCCAAAAGATTTAATCCCGAAGGTAAAAGGTTTTGTACCTTTTTAATCCGAGTAATGTTTGAAGCCAAACAAGGCCAAATTCTAGTCAAAGAAAGCAAGTATATAGTATCTCTTTGATTGCTTTTCAAAGTTTTTGGTTGAGTATTGCATTCTATTGAACGGATGCATTATAGTTGAATTATAGAAAACAAATGACCATGATCTAATCATCCAAAAATGGAATGGAATTTCAACACTTCGAGCCAAATGAAGTGTAGGCAACGTAGGATAATTAAAAGTGTGGTATAATATAATGTTAAACTAGTATTAAAATGTTGAAGTAACTTGGCGGACAAAGATATAGAAAAGGAACCTGTAAAGTCCCCATCTTTTGCAGACTTTTATATTCCTTCTAAAAATAAAGTTGCATTCGCTTATCAGCGATAGTTTAGAAGGGACAGAGGAAGTCGTGGCTATCATTGTGTGGTGGTATGCAGTCTCATGGTTCATATATATTACTAGCAGGTTCTCCCGTGCCATGCACGAGCCTGGAGAGTTGCTCAAAAACAATGATATGCGTTTAATACAGAGGTATAAACAAATAGCATCAGTCGACAAACATTGTATAATTCCTTCAAATTATAATAAAGAGATCACGTCTTTGTTTTATTGCTAGGATTAATAGAAAAATGCTAAACGGCGCACATATATCAATAATTAAGCCTTTATCCCAAGCATATGTAATTATGAGAGAAAATTACTTATAAAGTGGTATATGAAGCACATATATGTTTAAAAAAAATGTTGCACTTGGGTTTATTATATAGAACAATGGTACTCAAATCAAACCAAGTAAAAAGCTATATTAGGCATAACAAGCATGGTTATGCATATTGCTCTTTGTAATTCAAGGCTTGTAGTTGAAAATTCATGAACTGTAAGTGATAGGCTCTTCATGAAATAACTCTGCATGTTTCGGTGTTCATAAACTGTAAGTCATAAGCTCATCCGTGTATCTAAAATAAAAAATTTGAGATAGAGTAACATGGTGGTTAAGAAGTGCAAAAAAGCTGCAAGAATTTGAGTGCCATTTGATCCAACAAACAAATTACATCCCTTCGCTTTGTGAGTGCCATATCTAGACAGTATGTTCAAATATCATTGAACAGTTCTAGTTCTTAAAATAAAACAATAAGGGTCACTTGAGTTCTGTAAGCAAATTAGGAAACAGATGTTGAGCCATCAAGATTAATATCAATAGTCAAATTATAGAATAGTAAACCTATAACATGATAAAAGAAAACAACTGCACCATAATATGTCAATGCAGGCAAAATTTAAACAAAGTATAGAATTTGTATATCTGAAACAATTCATGTAAGTTGAGTTGCTTATAGTTTTTGAGCATGCCAATGATAAGCTTAGGTAATAGAGCTGCCTGTGTTCTTATTTATCACTGTTAAGATAATAATAAAAAAATCCAAAAAAAATTGCTAACCATTAAAGAAGAGAGCAAAATAATATCATGACTAATCAAATGAGTGGTTTGTGCCATGTTGATTCATCACACCCAACATCCGATAAAAGCGACAATTTATTAAAATCAGGACATAACCTGCCATAACATAAGAAAAATGGTGCCACAAAGATCCACGTTTGAGCAAATATATGTATGTAGGATACACAATTGCTTCAATCTGGAAGTAAAGACGATTATTAGAATCACATGTGAGCAAACCTTTTGGATCTCGTCATCTCGTAATCTTTTGAAGGAAAGAGCTTTGAGGAAGAAAGAAATTTTAATGAGCCTCTTGTTTGGTCTAAGCTTTTTATTAAAATGAAATTTCAAAATGTCTAATTTCCTGAAGTGATGTGTTTAATGAAACTTTTCATGCGTGCGGAGGAAGAAACCAAGGAGGCGCTAAGGACACAATTGGAGTTGTAAACCATGCGGAG
Source organism: Agapanthus africanus (assembly GCA_030015575.1). Classification (NCBI taxonomy): domain Eukaryota; kingdom Viridiplantae; phylum Streptophyta; class Magnoliopsida; order Asparagales; family Amaryllidaceae; genus Agapanthus; species Agapanthus africanus. The sequence goes on from JASDDO010000018.1 coordinate 4,898,797, forward strand.
AAATTAAGAATAGCGGGAAGAAACCGAAATATAAACTCTGCATTAATACCTTACTGTAGCAAAACCGAAAGAATCCTTGCAATTTTGTAAAGCTGGATCAAATTTTCTATAGTCTTTTTCAAAATTATCAATACTTTGTTGCCGCAGCAATAGAGTGCATGCAAATTTTTTCAACAGCTTATCAAAATTTTCTTCTATCCAATTTCTCTATAAAAATTCATTCTGTCAGCTTTAGAAATTTTAGAATAACATAAACTATTGTAACACATGACAAATAATTACATCATATTTATTAAAATAAGTCTGAACCTTACATTATTCCTTATTACCTTCGCATTACATTGGCACGCAGATATATGTTGCTTTTACGTGTTTTCAAAGAAATAAGTTCCGCCAGAAAATATTGTCTATGTATCTTTACTTCAAATCAGCTATTGAAATATTTTACAAAAAAATAAGACAATAAACCCGATGAATAAGACTAAGATATTTTAAAAATATATGCAGTATTTAAAATAGAAGCTAAATATTTAACAATTGGCAAATATGCATAGCAACATGAATGTAAATTATTATCTCAAAAAAATAAAGTGTGAATGTAAATTTGCAACGAAAGAAAAAGAGATTGATAGAAATATAACAACGCCGAATATTGGGAATCAAAGGTTGAAATACATGTTTGATCCATACAAAATGCTATCGGCTCTAAAATGGCAAAAATTAGATTTCGAAATCGTGAAATAAATAAAAACAAAAAATAATAATAAAGTCTCACCTTTTTCAATTTTTCCTCGTGCATATTTAAGATTGTGAAAAGGTATGCCAAAATTACCTGAAAAGGTAAAAATGGAGAACCTCTTTTGTCAAAAGATCACCCAAAAGCAAGATTCAGTCATGGATATATGCGAAAAATTATAGAAAAATCAGAACGAAACGAAAAATTACCGAAAATCAATATTCAATCATGGATATGAGGAAGGAAAAAAAGAAAAAAATTGGAAGGAAAATATGAAATCAGATCTATTGGAAAGAGAAAACAATCACATACCATGCAGAATAAATATTCTCCTTGATTCTCACCATCTTGAGCTTCTTTTTGATTTTTATTTTAATTCCTCTTTTTCATTCTCACCAATTAGATGCCGTCTCTAAAAGCCCCCTCTAGAAAAGGAAATATCTCGAAGAAGGCCCCGGAAAAAACACCCAATGAAACAAGAATTCGCTGCGTGAAAATTTTCGAAAGAAACTTTTTTTTAAGGAGTTACCCAAAAATAATGATGTGCATTTAATGATGTGCATTTAATCCAGAGATATGAACAAAATAGCATCTGTTGGCAAACACTGTGTAATTTCTTCAAATTATAATAAAGAGATCGCTTCTTTCTTTTATTGCTAAGATTAATACAAAAATGCTAAAGGAAGCACACATATCAACAACCGATCGTCTATCTCAAGCATATGTAATTATGAGAGAAAATTACTTATAAAGTGATATATGAAGAACATATATGTTTAATAAAAATGCTGCATTTAAGTTTATTATAGAGAACAATGGTACAGAAATAAAACAAACTAAAAAGCTATATTAAGCATAACAAGTATAGTTATGCATATCGCTCTGAAATCATGAACTTTAAGTGATAGGCTTTTCATTAATTAACTCTATACGTTTCGGTGTTCATAAACTCATAAGCTCATACGTGTATTTGAAATAAAAAATTGTGGCATTGGATCAAAGAATTGCATATGTCAATTGTATGAAACAATTGAAGCATATATATATATATATATATATATATATATATATATATATATATATATACTTTGTACAATTATTACACATAAATATTGAAAAGTGATATCAAGCACAAATGTGCTTTTGATTGATCTTCAATCAGGATTCGACCAAATAATTGAAGATAGAGTGGCATGGTGGTTAAGTAAATGATGCAACCAAAAAAACTGCAAGCATTTATGTCATTTGGTCCAATAAACAAATTATATCCTTTAGCATTGTGAATGCCATATCTAGATAGTATGTTCAAATTTCATTGAATAATTCTAGTAATTAAAATAAGACAATAAGGGTCACTTGCGTTCTGTAGGCAAATTAAGCAACTGATGTCATTGAGCCATCAAGATTAATAACAATGGTCAAACTATATAATAGCAAAGCTATAGCATGATAAAAGATAACAACTGCAACATAATTTATCAATGCAGGCAAAAATTAAACAAAGCATATAATTTATATATTTGAAACAATTAGTGTAAGTTGAGTTGCTTATAGTTTATGAGCATGCTAATGATAAGATTAGGTAATAGAGCTGTTGGTTTCTTATTCATCACCGTTAAGAATTAAAAAATCCAAAAAATTGTTAACTATTAAAGAAGAGAGCAAAATGGTAACATCGTGACTAATCAAATGAGTGGTTTGTGTCATGTTGATTCGTTACACCAATTTATTGGTCTTATAAAATGTATCTAAATCAAGCGATTGGATGTAAATTTCAAATGGTTTATAAACAGAGGGTAAAATATGCGACAAGAGATGCATATATAATTGACTGTATTAAGGCAAAATCCGATAAAAACAACAATTTAATAAAATTATAGAGACATAATCTGCTATAAATGAGAAAATTGGTGCTTCAAAGATTCACGTTTGAGCAAATCTATGGATGTAGGATGCTCAATCTTTCCAATCTAGAAGTTGAGGCGATTAGAATCACATATGATGTAACCTTTTGGATCTCATCATTAGGTAATCTTTTTGAAAGAAAGTGCTTTGAGAAAGAAAGAAGTTTTAATGAGCCTCTTTTTTGGTCTAAGCTCTTTATTAAAATGAATTTTCAAAATGTCTAATTTTCAGAAGTGACATGTTCAATGAAACTTTTCATGTGTGGAGGAAGAAGCCAAGCAGGAGCTTAGGACAGGAGTTGTTGTAAATCATGCGGCGAAATTAGGAATAGCGGGAAGAAACCGAAATAAAAACTTTGCATTAATACCTTACTATAGCAAAACCAAGGAAATCTCTGCAATTTTGTATAGACAGATCAAATCTTCTGAAGCCTTTTCAAAATTATCTAGACTTTATTGCTGCACCAATAGAATGCATGCAAATTTTTCGGTAACTTTTCAAAATTTGCTTCTTTTCAAATTTCTCTATAGAATTCTCTATAAAATTCTTACTGTCGGTTTTAGAACTATTTTAGCATATGACAAATAATCACACCATTATATTCATTAAAATAGCACCAAACCTTACATTATATGTCATAACTTTTGCATTACATCGGCATGTAGTTATTTATTGCTTTTACGTGTTTTCAAGGAAATAAGTTACGCCAGAAGACGGCGTGGAAAATTATACTCCGCCCTTTATGTTAAGTAAATTTGCACTTTGTGTCTCTTTTGGTCTTCTTGCAAGGAATTTATCCTCCGTCTCCTGTATTTTAAGTTAATTTATATTTGACCGCTTCTAAGTTTATCTTTGCTTAAAATCAGCTATTAGAATTTTTTACGAAGGAATAATAAGACATAATTAACCTGATCAGACTAAAATATTTTTAAATATATGCAGTTCAAGAATATAAAATAGAAGCTAATTATTTAACAACTGGCAAATATGCATAGCAACATGAATGTAAATTTGCAACGAAAGAAAAGAGACCGATAGAAATCTAACAGCGCTGAATATTGGGAATTGAAGGACGAAATATATGTTTGATCCATAGAAAAAGTAATCGGCTCCAAAAATGGCAGAAATTAGATTTTGACATCGTGAAATAATTAAAACAAAATAATAATAAAGTCTCATCTCTTTCAATTTCTCCTTGTGCATATCTAGGATCGTGAAAAAACATGCCAAAATCACTTGAAAAGGTAAAAATGGAGAAAGCTCTTTGGCCAAAACCCACCCAAAATCAAGATTCAGTCATGGACATATGTGAAAATTTATGGAAAAATCATAACGAAACAAAAAAATTACCGAAAATTAAGATTCGGTCATGGATATGCGGAAGAAAGGAAAGACAAAATGGGAAAGAAAAAATGAAATCAGATCTATTGAAAAGAGGAAACAATCACATACCATGCAAAAGCAATATTCTTCTTGATTCTCGCCATCTTGAGCTTGTTTTTTATTTTTCTCTTAAATCCTCTTTTTCATTCTCATCTATTTGTTGCCGTCTCTGAAAGCCCCCTCTCTTCTCCTAGAAATCGCAGAGAAAGCCCCGGAAAAAATATCGAACGAAGCAAGAAATCGCAGTGTGAAAATCATTGAAGAACCCTTTTTTTATGGTGGAAAATTAACGTGAGGTCCTCGTGTGGCGAGAAGCGTGAATTTGCTGTGAATATTCCATGATAGGGCTTTTATATATAATATATAGATATATTGCAAGATGTTTGCAATAATGGAATCAATCTCTCTATCATCAACTTGAATAAAGATAGAAGTGTATCGACAACCCAGATTTATTACCATTTCAATCCTGACATTGGAATTTGGAAAATGTATCAATCTTTTCACTCTAGGTGAAACATCAAGAAAAGGATAAAGATGGAGCGTAGAAATTATGTACATGAGAACAGTTATAGCAACATCGGAATTGGATCGTGATACGTCCTATTCTGCTCTTCCATTTCTTGGGTGCTGCGTAAGAGCATGCTGCAATTGATATGTGGCAAGTTGTATCCGAATCTAGATAAACTCACTTGGATCGTAATATTAAGCATTTAGTCAAATAAAGACCGACAGATTCAAATCTGCTAAGCAGTGCTAGATGCTATTAAATGATAATGACAGTAATAACATCGTAACATTTATATCAGAATCTTCAGAAATGCCAATGGTGTCATATAACCATATGTATAAGCAATTAAAAAAAAGGAAGGATTCTACACCATGTTTTGTTTATCCAATTAGCATCTAGAAGATGCTTCAGCTAAGCAACATGATAAGATATATTAAAAGTGAAGTGAATGAAATAACTATGAGAATATTACAATGAGAGGTGTGCATTGATCCATAAACCATAAGTGCAAGCACTAACAACATGCAATACTATAAATAACAATTCCAGATAGAGAACAATTCATCACCGGCTTCTTAGCTGCTATTGTGTTCATGTGAATGATGTTCCATGGCTGCTATCTAAGAGAAAAATTGAGATGCTTATAAAAATTTATCTAAGGTAAGCAACTTTAACCAGCTTTTAATTGTACAAATATTGGACTTTAGACCTTGTATTGGTGATGTTATTTATTGAAAGGTCACTCATCCATCGATGTGCGCTATATATAGGCAGGTTAGCCATCCATCTTACTTACTGGTCTTGTCCCACACACATCAATACAGTTGTAACCACTCTATCCATACAGCACAAAGATTTTCTATTGTTGGCTATGGTTTTGACCACTTATTTGCAAGCATTTTTTTGGGGTTTGGGGGGGGGGTCTAGGTTGGGTTTTTGGGGCAGTGCATAATTCATCAAAATAGAAATAATGATTTACATATGGTGGTGATTCATCGTAGTAGCTGGATTGACGAGACATTATATCTTTAGAGGTGTCTTCAATTGATTTCACTTTCTCAATATAAATAATTTATGCTCCAGGTTTGTCAACTTCTGTATATAAAGAGTCTTCTTTCTCTTTCATGTTGTATCACTTAGAGTGAAATTTTTTAGCACTAATCAAAAGGGAAATAATTGTTGAGCTGTACTGAGGGCATCCTATAATGAAATCATAGATAAGCTTAATGTGCTGGTAGATTTGGATATGAAATTCATCTGGAATCTAAATAAATCTATGAGTCCAACTGGCCCACATCAAAACATAGGTATGAAAACACCTATTCATTCTTGATGGACTAATTTGAATCGCAAGTTGCTACAGAAAAGCAACGAAAGGCTAACCAAGATGGATGTATTGAGGTTGTGGTCTAATAGGGCATCATTAATATAGCAGTTTTGACAAAACAAACCATCAAGTACACCTAAGGTAAATCTAAAGTACTTCACCTATATCAAATCTAAAATAGTTCGCAAATCCTTAGGTAGACTATGGTAGAGCATCATCAAAAGGACCTGTCTTAGTTTCGGATGTGAACTTTCTCAACTTACGGAACACCAAGTGTTGAATTTTCAAGCGGGGACTAAATAGTTGTTTTATTTTGCAACGAAATTATAACTTCAATTTTTCATATTTACGGAATGACTCGATGTTGTGGAAAGCGAAGAGCGAAGCGAAGCTGAAGGGCTGGGCTCAGACTTTAGTAGGCTTTGGCAGCAAATAGCGCCAAGACCCTTTAAAATAATAAATAGATACTGATGATGGAATCATTGAATAAATAGAAACAATTAAGCTGATATAGAGATATAATTTACAAATTTATTGCCTTGTTTTTTTTTAACTGAAGGAACTGCACAAAATGACCGTCTCATTATTATCCATTATTTTCCATTGTTCTTGTCTTTATCCACTGGCATACATAAGCATATTTTGGTTTCTTTTTTTGACTACAAATTCATTGCCTTATTTACTGTTTTTCCACTGGCATATATAAGCATATTTTCGGTTCCTTTTTTGACCACAAATTTATCCCCTTGTTTACTGTCTTTATCTTGAGAAATTCGTTTTGTTTTCTGTTGAGGGGATTTCTACATTGTTATCTATTTTGACTTGCATGTTGGTACTTGTTAAAATGTTTTCAAACCGCTACAGTTTTTATGTGCTGTAAGTAGCCATGCCATTTATTATGTTTAAGAAGAATGTTCAATTTTTTTCTTGCAGGCCTGAGGTCGCTATTGCAACAGCAATGATGTTTTGCCATCGCTTTTATCTCCATCAATCTCATGTGAAGAATGAATGGCAGGTATGCATCATAAATACTCGCATGCATGGTTCTGATATACACATTACGCTGCCATGCACACACACGTATCACAGGAATCTAATTATTTCATTCTCTTCCCTACCAGATGCTAAATGTTTTGCTGAATTATCTATCAAGGTTTTTTTAATCAGTTCAGGTGAAAATAGTCGGTCTGAAAGATCTGCCTTTGCCTAAGGATTTGAGAACTTCTAGGCCTCCGTATGTTTACAATTATGGTAAACGGAGACCTGAGTTTGAGTTCCATTGTGCCCCCTGAAGAGTACCCAATCTGCAGCTACATAATTATGTTTGAGGAAATTTATGCAACTTGATGGCCGTCTGTTTAGCAATCCTGTATTTAGTAAGTATTAGTACTAGTCCTCGCAATCCTGTATTTAGTAAGTATTAGTACTAGTACTCTTCGTGAATCATTGCCAGCGATTTTCAATTTTCTTTTCATTTCAACTGTGTTATATAGTGATACTTTCCAAAGCCTAGATATTTTTCCTGTATTGCATCATTGCGCCTGACCCAGCAAATTATGTCATGAAGACTTCCCAGAGAATGACAAAAAAATGTGCTTTGTTTCCGATTGATTTATTTTTAATCTATTATCTCCGATATTTTTTGATTAATTATATGAATGCTGTTGTCTTGTTCTGCTTATAATTGTGTAATGTTTTTTCTCTCTTCATTTTCTTTCTCCCTGAAAGCTACTATCAGACATTTTGCAGACCATTCTGATAGTTTGCATGTTGCACTTTTTTTCTTTTATTTAAATTTTTTTTTTGGGTATAGCAACTCAGATATTACAGGCTTTAATATGTTTGGTAATAATTGTGTTCTGCGTTTCTGTCTTTTTTCTTTCTAATATCAAAACATTTTGCAGACCATTGCAACAGTTTGCTTGTTCTTTGCTTCCAAGGTTGAAGATACCATCCCTTACCGTTTGGATAAGATTGTTAGAGTGGCATATGAGACGAAACAATCCTGTTGCTGCTCAAAGAATACATCTGAAGGTAATAAAAACCACAGTCAGTCTGTGATGTTAATTAAGTGTGCTTATCGTATAGCGCTTGACCAATTTTCCCCTTCTTTTTTTAAATGGACAGGATATCTTCGATAGACAGAAAACTAATTTTAATTGGGGAAAGGCTGCTGATGTGCACCATTCGGTTTGATTTTGACGTTCAGCATCCTTATAAACCTCTTGATAAAGCTTTTAAGCTATTGCAAATAACTCCGAAGGATGTGAGACAAACAGCCTATAATTACATTGTACCACTGGTATGCCACCATCTTATGAATAGAAAATTTTCTTTAATTGTTCTCAAGCTTTTCATTATTCTAACTATTCTACAGCTTATTCTCCAATAATTACAAATTTTGAATATAACCAGAATTTTCTAAAAAGATATTCTAGATTACTGATTTATAATATGCTTTGTTATGATCGCATCTCTGATAGTTTAGCTGAATTTTGATATACTTTATTAGCATTTTCATGCTTCTTTTGCATTATCGTACATGGTCTCTATATGATGCTCACGCCACACCGCCTCACAACATCCCATTGAGTGATGTCTATTGTTTAATATTATGAGATAATACTGTAAAGCGCTTGTCTTTTATGAGGTGTACACCCCTTTAATCTAAAAAAATAGGCAAAATCTCAATGGGAATTGGAATTTGCCACGTCGACATCGCTGTTGGGGACCTGGGGTTGGTCCCCTACCTTATTGCTGTATATTCAGTTCTTTTTCACTTAATTTATTTCAAATTCTCTGTTTTGTAAGATATCGTTTGCATCCCCCCCCCATATTTTGTCCGGCCGAGATTATTTGTGGATATTCATACTTCTGGTTTAAGAAAATATATACACAATGCAGGAATATAATATCTTGTTGGTGCTGTTAGGGTAAAAAATTACACCCCGTTGACCAATTCAAAATCAAAGTCAACCCCAAGCAAGTGGGCCTGAGCCCAAGTCAAGCCCTAGCATGGAAGGGGCCGACTCTATGCCAAAAAGAATAAGGCAATAAATTAGTTTAATGTAATTTTTAGAAATAAATGTATGGAAAATGAGCAAAAAGCCTAAATTTTGTAAATCTTATGGCTTATGTGCAAAAAGAAATAAGCACATGAGACACGAGGAGGCACAAGTGCCATTTGAAAAAGCCCAAGAGGCTATATGTAAAAAGAGGAGTCGACAAACATGATGAGAAAATCAATAACAACTTTGATTCCCCTCAATCAATCTAGGGTTCTGAGCCTCCTCTCCCCCCTCAAGGTTCTTCCTCATCTTCATTTTTCAATTAAATCTAGAGGTTAACCCCCATTTTTTCAAAAACTAAATAGATTTTAGCCATAAACCCATTGAGAGAAAGTGAATCCTCCATCAAATTCCAAAAATGAGTGATTTTTACGTCTCTTCTTCTTCCTCAAGACCCAAAAGAGAAAAGAGGAAGAAGGAAAACCCACCTCCAAAACCCCATTTTTGATAAGATACGAGGCTTGGAGAAGGGAAAAGGACCCTTTTCCACCATCCAAGATTCAAAATCCGGAGATTTGAAGATCAAGAGAGATTTTTGGACCAGATTAGGAGAAGAGTGGGGATGACCCCATCGAGGAGAGCCTCCTTTGGGTGCTTCCCCCCCGGGGAAAACCCCCTGGAACTTAAGTTTCAAAATCCTGGCTCCGGCACCATAACCCCATGGAACTTAAGTTCCGGAATCTTGGTGCAGGCGCCAATGTGCCAGCGCTAAACCCCTGGAACGTAAGTTGCGAGATCCTGGCGCAGGCGCCAAAACCACTAGAACTTAAATGCCGAAATCTTGGCGCGGGCGCCAAAACGCAGTGCCAAACCCCCGGGAGTTCAATCTTCGAAATCTTGGTGCGGGTGCCAAAGCGCCAACACCAAACTTCTCGTATGCGCCAATCCCCCTCGGGCGCTTGCGCCGCTTCCCTCTTCAGGCGTATGCGCCAACCCTTCGTTTGCGGAAGAGCAAGTTCCCTACCCCCTTTCCCCTTTTTTCAGGAGCTCCCGACACACTTAAAACGCTCCTCCCGTTAGAAATTTGGTGCTGTCCCGCATCCCGCAAGAGGGCTGCTAGCCCTCTTGACCCCCAGCCCGCTATCCGGGTAGCGGGACCACCGTAAACTCTGCAAGACTCCTGATATACCCAAAGCACCCTCAAAACACAACACACGCATACTGCACGTTGAGTGCGCATGACTCGTTCGATCCGTTAATCGGAGGTTCCCTCATTTTGTAATTAACGACGGTTTTGTCCGCGCCTGTCGGAGATTTGGATCCCATTCCCATCTCAATAGAGTGACGAAAAACACTCTACAGGTGCAATACAGGCTTCGGACGACACTCAGCCTTCGGTACACACCCAATTACATTGCAGCTGGGTCCCTTTACTTTACTGCTGAGCATCACAATGTGAAACTTCAATCAGGATATGGCTGTATCTGGTGGCAGGTCTTCGATGTTATCCCTCACCAGTTAGATGGTAAGATACTCTTCTCCGGATTTTTCAACTTTGTCTTTATTTTTGTATCTTGTGATCAAATAAAGTACCATGTGACTTTTTTCTGTAGGGCTAAAGCAAAGCAACTATAGGACATATGTAATGCCTTTCTATTCATAGGTCCTTTGCATTTAGGCTTAATTTCATTGTACGTCTTAAAACTAAACAATTTTCCAACTAAACTGCCAAAACCCTTCTAAATTGCATGTCGCTACCAAATACTTTCATATTAACAGTACTATCCTTTTTTCAGCAAACTATCGCAACAGCTTTTTACAAATGTCGTTGATGCCATTATGTTGCGTAAATTCGGGTATAATTCACCAAGAAACATGTGCAGTGTATTAATGTTTTGTTGTAATCTACAAAGTTTTAGATAGTTTAGTGTAAAACAAATATATCGTTAATAATTGGTAATTTACTGAAATTAAGCTCCCGATCAATTATTTGTCATTTGGCATTCTAAAAAAATAGCGTTTTCATAGCATCTTCTCCATTCATTATACATATTGAATTTTTGCGTTTAAAAAACCTAATTGTGAGTCTAGCGAGTGTGCAATCATCATATGATATTACTTTCTTGGGCTTTCTGCTATTCATTACAGCGGTTCTTCAATAAATGGCGGAGTTACTCGATCAAAGCAGGAAACCCACTCCGAAAGCACAAATGGTGTGATCAAGGATTGTGAAGTAGTGGTTTGCAAAGGCCTTGATGAGATTAATGTTGACAAAAATAAATCTTTAATGAATATGAGAAAGAGGAACAGAGAGAGTGGTATAATTTTGGATGGGTCTAGTGACTATTCTTGGATTGAAAGAGAGTTGGAAGTTGGATGTTGTGCGAAGCAGCAAAGAACACCAGATTTTCTAGAGAAATTTGCCCAATGCAACCATTTAAATTTTTTTTTATGGGTCTCTGATTGTTATTTTAGAGAATCAGGTAATGCCAACTTCCCAATGCAACCATTGGGCAGATTTTCTAGAGAAATTTGCCCAATGCAACCATTGATTGCCCAATGCAACCAATGCAACCATTTCTAGCCTACCCCATATGCTTGGGATAAAAGGCTCAGTTGTTGTTGTCGTCTGATTGTTATTGTATTTTTTGAGGCACTGCTTGTTGTTTTAAGTTAATTCTGCAGTTGCTGTTTTTATATTATTGATCGAATTATGTACATACTGAATAACAGAAGAATTGTCCTAGCCATGCATCATACGATATTTGTAAAAGACAGCTGTAAGTAATTATATGATGCAGCTTTTAACAGTAATGTATCAAATGAACATAAGGTTTTGTAATTTAATTTTCTTGTTGGACTGTTAGTTTGAACTTTGTGCAAAGTGTTTTTGAATCTGTTCTTTAATGGAAGTGATGTTGTTCCACAATTTTCTGCAGTACTGCTCCGTATTCGATATTTTTATGTTTTAAATGTCAGATACCGACGAATATCGGAACCTGTTATAACCGGTTGGTATAAGAGCAGAATTTTATCATATCGGAAGTGTTTTGATGTTGTATTTTTTTGGTGTTCTGATTATTTATTTATGACACAAGTAAAAACACATTATTGGGTTGAACCCGTATCTATCCGCAGGCACAAGATTTTAATGCCACAAAATTCAGGATGTTTTATCTACTGGATTGGTAACCGGCAGCTTGGGCTTGTGCCCACTGCATTACCTCCTATTATCGGTCACTCTAGGTTTGGTATCTGTAGTTATTTTTCTTTATCAAATATGGTAGCGCATTTATTTCTTTTCCGTATCCTATTTTTTGAATGTTCATCTTAATCCGCTTACGACCGTTAGATACACACATGATAATACCTAAATCCGCTCGGTACCTGATCCGGTCTACCATCTCTATCCATTTGATAAGGGAATGCTTATTATTGCACTCTTTCAATGTGGAAAGTCATATTATTCTGATTTCCGAGAAAGCCCTCAGGAAACGTCCAAATGCAACTGGATGCCCCAATGGACAATTTTAGGGGTGAAATGAAGGACTTTTCACACGAGCGCAATCAGAATTTACACTTGTATACAAGCACAACTGGAATTTACACTTGCACGCTCTTCACAGAGCTTGGTAATTACTTGATAAAAATGAACAGATCAAGTTAATTTTTTTTTCATATTTGGCCTAAAACTAAATAATTTGCCAAAATCTATTTAAATGCTACATGTAAACTGTGATTTTGCTAGACCATACTATCTTAATAAATCAACATAATCTATTTGTTGCATGATAGAAACCTTCATCTTGATATCCATGACCTAATATGTATGTTTGTGTAGATTTTCGTGTGATCTGGATGCTTTTGTTGTTATATTAGATCTTTTATGACAAATTTGCCATGTGACCTTGAAGATACTTGTCAGGGAATTGTCCCCTTTATAATGGAAACACATAAAATTAAATCAGCAACAAACCAAGATAATCATAAACATAATGGAATCACGCCTACCCAGAGATATAAGAAATTAGTGTGGTTTTGAAAGTAGTCCTTGTCCACTCTGTGTGTGTGTGTGTGTGTGTGAGAGAGAGAGAGAGAGAGAGAGAGAGAGTACTAATCAAAGATGCGGGTTACATGTATAATACAATAAAAAGGCCTAACCCTTACATATCTCTTCCCAGAAAGAACAAATGAACTCCCACAAATATTAAGGATTATATCTTTGACCGTTATGAAGATTGATGTGGAGGACGTGTTTGCAAAGTTATCATTTTTTAACTGTAGAAAGTTTTACATATCTAGATCAATATGCAAACAGTATTTAAACCGATGCATCCATGCACTAAGCTATGAAGGTTGATATTGATTTATCAAGTCTTCCTGTGAAACTTTCCCCCGCAACAGTTGACCATATGACTCAAATTTTTTTAGAAAGGATAAATTTTATAAAACACCATCGACTTTTCAGGGTTTTTTAATATAATATCAAGAAACTAAAAAAAACGCAATTTACACCTCCGGAAAAATACACTTCTCAAAACAAACGTTGACGGTATTTGTCAAAAAAAAAATACATTCAGTTCATTTTTGGGTTGCTCGATACAGTGCATTTATTCAATGCACCGGTGGTGCATGAGATTTTTCCCCCTTTTCTTTTTAGGAACCGGTCCGTAAGTCCTATGCACACAAACTGTAACACCTTAGCATTGTTATATTATATTTATTTGGGGTATTTCAAATCTTGCGGTAAAACTCTTTACTATTGTTGCTTTTAGGTTGCGGATAGTGCAATTGGTAGTTGTGGTTATTATCCGACCCGACCTGCATGGTTGAAACCCATCATGGTTCAAGATTATATCAAATATTTACTAGTACAGAGTATCCATACAAATCTAGATTCTATACACACATATAATATATTTTAGTATTCGCATATTTTTTATAATACAAAATAAAAATCAAATAACATATTTGATATCTAGCCTTGCATGTCATCACACCCCAGACCACCACCACCACCAACTCTACACTTTCTCGATCACCATTCAGGGTTCACAGCCATACCTCGCTATCCCGCTGACGGCAGCCCATCGTCACTGTTATCCGTTGCCTATCCTTCTTCCGTCCTCGCCAACCCCATAACCACCAACAGCAACAAATCTTTCCTTTTCTTCTTCTTCTTTTCTTTCATTCTTTTGTTTCTTTTCTTGATTCCGGCTGTCTCGTCGGAGTTGCGGGTGTCGACGACGATCCAGACGATCCAGTCACCGTCGTTGTCTGATCCAGTCATCGTCGTCGTCTAATCCAGTCACCACGTCACGTCCTGCGTACGCACATTTTGCATCGCAACGTTATTTCGACGTCGGAACGTGGCATCCGTATCTCGACGTGAGATCCGATCAGGCAAGTTCTAAACTTACAATATGTTATATTATTATATCAATATCTATTTGATAAATTATAGTGCACGTGTTTTACTATTCAGCAGAAATTACCGATTTATAGTTTTATAGTATCCGTCTGTATCCGCACTGATTATAGATTGTCTAGTTGCATGCCGGAACATCACGATATCATCATACCACTATATCGGTTCAATATAATTATCTAGATTGCATTAGGTAATGGATGTATAACGGTTATTACAGATAGATACATATGCATTCTGGTATTAGTTGTGTTTCGATATTGATTACAGTTTACATTGGTAACTATTTTGGTTAATATATATTACATGACATGTTCACGATACACTAGCAGACCTGTTACTTGGATCTTATTGCTAATGCCAATAATCCTGATTGTTGTCCTGACGGACATGACTTGTTGTCTGCATAGATAAGACCGGTACTTGCTTGATCCTGTATTGGTATTAGATTATATTGGCAATACCTGATTTGAACACAGAACCTTGGGGAAAAAGGGAAATCAAGAATGTAACCGAAACGTTACTCAAGAGGATATTATTATTGTTTGGCGTGATTCCGGGCGTTACGGAATAAATCATTGTTTGCCGTGATTCCAGGCGTTTTGTCGTGATTCCGGGCGTTACGGAATAAATCATTGTTTGCCGTGATTCCAGGCGTTTTGTTGTGATTCCGGGCGTTACGGAATAAATCATTGTTTGCCGTGATTCCGGGCGTTTTGTCTTGATTCCGGGCGTTACGGAATAAATCATTGTATTGTGGTCCCATGGGGAATGAACATGATATATACTGTTGAGTTATGATGAGCATTACATTAATTGATTTCAAAGATTTGTAAAATAAATAATCTAGAAGTACAGACTCTAGGATACACATCACATACACATAGCTCATTGTTTTACCCTGTGTTAGTTATTTATGCGCATGTTTAGTCATGGCATCATATCCTGATTATTACTATTGTTTTGATATTATGACTCACTGACGTCTGGGTTTTGTATGACCCCGTTCCTCTGACTTTATCGCAGGCAGATAAGGAATACTTTAGCAATCAAACCGAGCAATAAGGAGCTAGCTATTTAGTCTAGAGACTCTTAGTTTATTTATTACTGCAGTTTTATTTCTATTGATGTGAGCTCATATTGGAACGTGATTCAGATACTACTGTTTTATTGGATCTTGATGCGTTTCCGCTCTATGCATCTCTTGGTTTTATTCATTGTGGCAGATGGACATGTGTTAGCTAGATTATATATTTTACCGTTCTTGTTATCCGATTAACAACCGTAATGTGACCGTGGAAGGATGACTTTTAACCGCAGGTAGCATGGTTGGCTCTGTCACGTACCGTGGTCATGTATTTTGGGAAGTGGGGCGTGACATGGTTTGTTTGGTATCAGAGCCATAGGTTTTAGGATACCCAATACATTGTCCTTAAAATCCAGAATTTTAGGAATATGTCCTGCCACATTATTGTCTTGTTATTCAAATTCTTGAATCTTATCTTTCCCTTAACTCTTGTAACTTAACGATATGGAAATGACTTTCCATCTCAACATGGAATCCTCTTAATTTCGTTATTGTTTCTCCTCTCTTATTCTCTCGATTTTGATAATAGGATTTAGGCGTGCAACGCCATGCTTCCCAATAAACGGAAACAGTGATGTGGCAAGTCCGCGGCATATTTATCCAGAAAAGGTCATTCCCTAAATAAATATACTAAGCGTATTGAAATAATAATACATAATACAAGAATAAATTGAGACTGCAAAATTTTTATCACGACCCGCTTCCCAAGATACGTAACTACGGCACGTGACAGAGCCAACCATGCTACCTGTGGTTAGATATCATCCTTCCACAGCCACATTACGGCTGTCTATAGGATATCAAGAATAGTAAAATATATAATCTAGCTAACACATGTCCATCAGCCACAATAAATAAAATCAAGAAATGCATATAGCGGAAACGAATCAAGATCCAATAAACAATAGTATCTGAACCACGTCCCCATATGGGCTCACAACAATAGAAACAACTTCTGAAATAAATAAACTAAGTGCATCTAAACTAAATAGCTAACTCCTCATTGCTCGACCTGATTGCTAAAGTATTCATGTTCAGCCTGCGATAAAGATAGAGGAACCGGGCAATATAAAACCCAGACGTCAGTGCGTCATAATATCAAAATAATAGCGATAACCAGAATAGGATGCTATGATTAAATATAAATATAAATAATAAACACATGTATAAAACAAAGAGGTATCTGTATGTGATGTGTATTCTAAAAACCGTGCTTCTAGATTATCTATTCTAAAATCTTTGAAATCAATTTAATAGAATCGTCGATGTAACTCAATAGTATCTTGTGCGTGCCCGGAACCACGGTCAAGATTCTCGGGCTGAATCCGAGACGTGCCGCTAAGCAAAAAACAGGTAACATGTACAGATGAATGATGTCAGCAGTATCATTCCGGAGCTGGCCGAGTTTGTAAAGACTGATTAATATAAGTATCGAACTGTTGAGTTACAATTCATGTTTCATTATTGATTTTCCCTTACCCCCAAGGTTACGTGTTCAAGTCATGTATTGATGATGTAAGTCTAATACCAATACAGAATCAAGCAGGTACAGGTCTTGTCTATGTAGACAACAAGTCACGTCCGTCAGGACAACAATCAGGATTGTCGGAATTAATAATAAGATCCAAATAACAAATCTGGTAGTAGGTCGTGAACATGTCATTTAATATTATTAATCCAAAATAGATACCAATGTAAAACTGTAATTAATATCGAAACACGACCAATACCAGGATGCATATGTATCTATATGTAATGACCATTATACGTCCATTACCATGTATGATATGATACAATCTAGATAACATATTGAACTAATATAGTAGTATGATAACGTTGTGACATTCCGGCATGCAACTAGATAAAGTATTATCGGTACGGATACAGATGGATGCTGTAAAATTGTTAATCGGTAATATTTGCTGAATAATAAAACACATGCACTATTCTTATTCATATAACTATCGATATAATAACTTAGCATGTTGCAAGTTTAAAACTTGCCTGATTGGATCTCACGTCAAGATGCGGATGTCACGTCCGACGTCGGAAATAACGTCGTGATACAAACTCACGCACGCAGGACTGGACCTGACCGAGCAATGACGTAACGTGGTGAGTGGGCTGGACAACGACAGTGACTGGGTCTTCCGGATCGTCGGCGACGTGCGCGAGTCCGACGAGAGGGTCGGAGATCAAGAAAGAAAAGAACAAGAAAGAAGAAAGAAAAGAACAAGAGAAAAGAAGAAGAAGAGAGAGATATGGAGTTTAGATTTTATTAATAATTTATATATAATATGTATTATATATAGAGAGAAGAGAGACGAGAGAGATTAATTTAATAAATTTAATCAATATATATATATATATATTATGTATGGATTTTACAGCTAATATAAGATTACTCCGAATATTACCCGTGTCCTTTCTAAAATTCTAGTTTTTCAATATAGAGAATATATATAAAATTTTAAACCATAATGCGATATTCAGTAAATAAAAATGTATACTCTCAAGTACGGATCTACGTAATTATACGTAGCGATCAAAACGGGTCTGTTTTAACAATTAGGACATGACATGATATATAGGTGCAACCACATGATATGGAGTACCATGACATGCAAGGCTAGAAAACCAAATATGTTATTTGATTTTTATATTGTATTTTAAAAAGATATGTGGATTCTAAAATATATCATATATATTTATAAAATCTCGATTTACATGGATCCTTTGTATTAACAAATATTTGATATAATCTTGAACCATGATGGGTTTCAAACATGTGGGTCTGATCGGATAATAACCGCAACTGCTAATAGCACCAATCAGAACCCAAAAGCAACAATAATAAAGAATTTTGCCGCAAGATTTGAAATACCCCAAATAAATATAGTATAACAGTATTAGGGTGTTATAATTTTTCAAAAAATATTTTTATTTATATTCAACTTCCAATATTTACAAATACAAGAGTTTATGCTGGAAAGTAAATATAATAAGGAAAATGCCTAAACAAGTGACATACATAAACTGAAGGACAAATGAAGCTGAGCTAGCCCTGAGTAGCGATCTGGTTGTAGTTCTCCTCTGTGACTTCAACCTCCTCCGTCTCGACCGTATCTGACGAACATTCCAAGAGAAGAAAAGTGGGTGGAATACCTGCCAACGAACTAGCGCTCGGTAAGTTCCAAAGATAGATAGGTGTAAAGAAAATAACAAGTGTAAAATATATATATGACAAGTAAGAGTATATGATCATGGGTAAATATATACTATAGGTCTCTAGATGGTTACTATGTTAACGTTAAGTTCTAAGTGTAAATATCAACGCAGCCGTAAAAATATTCACGAGCTCAAAAGTGGGACTCCAGGAGTAAGGAAACACGAGCCCATTTCATATGTTAGTATCGGGGCTCTAGGCTGTGGATGAGTCAATCCGACTGATATTCGAGTAAAATAAAAAAGAGTTTAATACGGGACTCATGAAACTCCGTTGGATTCACACAAGAAACTATTCCAAGCGCCCCGAGTATAATATATATATATATATATATATATATATATATATATATATATATATATATATATAACTGGTTAATATACTTAATTGATTTGATTCATTAATTGAAATGTCTCGATCAAAACCCTAGATTGCAAAAGGTGTAGATTGTATTCGAGTGAGTCGAGTAATGTGCGAGTCATGACAATTGCAATCTGGATTCAAGTCAAGTTGGTTCGAGTAAATTGGGTTCGAGTATATGTTCCAGTTTAGATTCGAGTTAGGTTAGAGTTCATGTTTGCATTCGAGTTCGAGTTTAGATTCGAGTTAGGTTAGAGTTCGAGTTTGCATTCGAGTTCGAGTTCGAGTTTAGATTTGAGTTTGGATTTGAATTCATGTCTTTTCATGTGAATTGATATAAATTGTTAAAATCTTATGTTCGAAAGAAATCGGCAACTGTTGCACATGAACGACAGGATTTGTGTTTTTTTCCAAGACAATTGCTATTGATAACTCCGTTAAGTTGTGTAACGTTTCTGAATTTTTTTAGATAATTAATTATTTTATTTTATTTTAAAAATATTATTTTAAGTTTAATAAATTTTGATAAAAATACTTTTTATAAATGGTTATGGTATTTAAGTAATATGGTAATTAGTTTAAAGTGACTTTTAGTTTGTAAAGAAGTGTTTTAGTGGAAAGTCTTAATTTCTTTAAGGTATGTAGGTTTGGGGGAGGGGGGGTTATGTGCATATTGTGAGAATCATGAGGTCATGGTTAGGATGAACCTCATCCATAACACACCATGAGGTGCACCTTAAGCCAACACCTCACCCTTGCACACATGCATCTCACCCTCCATGGTGACACGTCCTCCTCCCCTTTTCAATATCAAACTCTCTTTATTTGTTCAGTTTTCAAACTGAATATTGTTTACACAATGCTTAGCACCACTTGGTGAAGCTCTTCACCATCACTTAGAAAAGAAAACTAGAGTTTGCAAGTTCCTTGACTCAAATCACTCAAGTTTGGATTCCTCAACTCCTTGTGCACTTTTTAAAAATTGAGCTATGTGGAATCCTTTAAATAGGTATAACCCTCAAACTTTCAGATCTTATTAAGAGTTCTGTACAGATTAGTGTTTCGATATCGGAAAAACGTATTTTAGCTAGAATTTTAGCTCTGCCAGTATCTGCTATAATTATACTAATCTCTAAATAAATTTAACAATACAGTAGAATAGTGTTAGAGCCTAGAGTACACCCTAAAAACCCGGACCCATCCCTTTACTGTTCGACCGACGGAATATCTGATTTTCCTGCTACCGCCGGTCTTCCTGATAAGTTAGCTTTTGATTTTTGGTGGGTATCTCTCTGTAGATTATAGTAGGTCTTTGATATACTTTGATTTTCCTAGATAGTCTGTAAACAAAATCTGGAAGCTAATTGCTTTATTTTTTAAAAATATTTTAACGTGTGATACAGACATTTCGTATCACGTTTTTGCGTTTTCTCAAAATACGACGATTCAGGGTAGCTCTAGTTAGCTTTTGGGTCTGTATAACGCACAATATTCAAACGTATCACGTTACGTAAGTTACTTTACTTAGGATTTACGTATTCGCCGTATCGGAATTTAGCCGCTTATCTACGAAAGTTTATTTTCGATGTTAGGTTTGACTGCGGGGACTTCGGAGGCAGTAAGGAAGGAAAAATGAGTGATGGGATTCGAGTAGATCACGACTTGTTCCGGTGAGTAGACTAAACATCTATCGGGGGACATTGTATGGATGGCGTATTGTGCTCGAAACTAGAAATTTTGTTATATTTATTATCCATTCATATTGTTTGCATAATTAGACATAGTATTGCATTGTATTCCTTCATATTTATTAATCGCTATTGCTTAACACCTGATAGGACACTTGCACTATTACCGATGAGTTATGCCGTACTAACACATACTTACATGCTATACCATACCCCATCGGTAATTAACATATCACGTACACACTTAGAACTTGCCATGTCACCTATAATCCATTGCGCACTGTTAGTATCATGAATAATCGTTGTCACGCAGTATTGCAATTGTTTTGACACATATCATATCTCATTTTCATTATTATTACTTGTATCATGAAATATGGAAATTGAGATTTTCCTTGATTTGAGTTTTATTCACCACATGTATAATGTTACGGGCCTTCGTGATTATATGATACGTCCACCATGAGTTGCTATTTTTATGACTTAATTTTATTCCGAACCGAGTGGGGGGCTATACGGTTGCAGATCTTTACATTATCCGGACGAAGGGGGGGTTATACAGTCGGATACATGGTGGACCCGGTCAAGACTGGGGGACGGGAAAGCCGCATTAGAGACGGGGAGTCTAGCGAGAACACTCGATACCGGAGATAGTTTGAGAAACACGACGGATATTTGGAGGATACCAACCTATATTGTTGGTTGTCAGGATCGTTCGGGGAACGATGCCTGCTAAAATTGAAGATTTGTGTCGATATTTGACACTGGATTTGAGGATCGTTTATGAAAATGACCAAGATTATTGGAACACTTGATGAGATTTCTGTTTTCTTTTATACATGCACTATAGTTATATATTCATGTTTCATATGCTATTATATCATGTCTGCCTGATGCATAGTTTTAGTCGCTTTTTCGTTATGCATACGAATGCAACCGTTGGATGTTAGTTTATTCACTGAGTTGGCAACTCACCCCCGTTGTGTCTTAGTTCCTTGCAAGAGATGCGTGGACGCATAGCGGCGTTGCGGACACACATATCAGCTTTCATCGCTTATCTTGTTAGGTAGGTTACATGTTTAGTAACCGCCTATTTTGGTATTTGTATTTTGTATCTAGAGTCACTCTATCAGACCATGTATATTTTTTTGACTTAGAACGAGATATACTTATGTATGTATTTTGGGTCGATTGAGTGGAATCGACTAGTTATGTTAGATTGTGATTTCTTTTATTTTTATGCATGTGATTCTTCGCTTTTGAGCGTCGTATTTTATTTGCGTGGATTGTTTTCGCCGATTGGCGTTTATTTTGCTCCCAAATAGGGGATGTTGCTATATTAATGTTTATGTACTTGTTTTTCTAAAAAATTACAAAGTAGGAGCTGTCGAAATTTCCAATACTAAAACCAATTGTTTTAACCTCACTTTAAAAACCATTCGACATGTGACCTCATTTTCTTTATTTTTAAAACCGTACCTTCTTATTTCCGCAAACGGGTTTTAGATCTTGGTTTTCTGGCTTATTCGGATTGTGTCGGCATTTTTAGACGTTATACAATCTAAGTGCCGGTCACGTGCCAAATTCGGGTCGTGACAAAATTTGTATTAGAGCCTTAGGTTTAACCTTACGAAACTTAGACGTGACTTTAAGAGTATTAGGCTCGCACTTTCGTTATTTAGATTTTCCCTGGTTTGATGGAGTAGGTAACTCAGGAAGAGTAACATACTGTACTTATATTCCGCGGTATATTTACGATACGATACCCCGTCTAAGTAACCTTAGGATGTATGTCTTGATTAATTCTTCCTTTGACTCTCTATAATTGTTGTTCCTGTTCGTACACCTTACCAACTCTCGTTTCTTATTCCAGTTGCCATGGCTATGCGAGCTAGGCGAGCCGCAGCCAGGGATGCAGCTCGGACAGATCCGCCAGTGACGGCGACTGACCCACAAGACATCCCGACGGCACAGGGACATGATGTCCTCATCTCCTCGATCGGATGACTAAACTGGAAGAGGGCATGTTGGGCTTACAACAGATGATGGGGAAGTTGGCCGAGGCCACCCGTACACAGGGGCAGGATCGGGCATTGACTATCGTTGAGCTTGTAGTACATCTCATTCAGACAGTCGCACCAATAGTCGTGATGTTTATGGAGGTATCACTCCTAAAGTTCATGAGGTTGAGACTTCCAATGTTCACAGGGACAGACACAACAGAGCATCCCCAGTCATTTCTTGATAGGATGGCTAGGATTGGCAGATCCTTGAGATGCTCAGATACAAGGTCAGTAGAGCTGATCAGTTTTCGGTTAGAGGGACTTGCCCAGACATGGTATGAGTCGATGGAGAGAGGGCGAGCAACAGATCTTCCTACGACGACTTGGGCAGAGTTTTTTTTAAGGTTTTCCTTGCTAGATTCCTTCCGCAGAGCGTAAGAGACGCCAGAGCCAGTCGTTTTGAGGCATTGCGGAAAACTGCCATATGTCTGTGACAGATTATGATTTCCAGTTTACCCAGTTATTGTGTTATGCTCCATATTTAGTTCCCACAGAGAAGTTCAGGGTGAAAAGATTTGTGAGGAGCCTGGATACACAACTATTCCTTGCCATGGGCTTCCAGCATTTCGATACATATGCCCAGGCTATGTACGCGGTGATTCGAGTGGAGGAGCGTCTGAACGAGACAACGGTTGTTCCAGAATCAAAGTGAGCCAGACCTATTGGATTAGCTTCTGGGCAGTTTGGCAGAAGCCAGGCAGATTCATTCCAGGACGCCGTAGTGGTCGAGGTTGAGCTCACGGCCAGATGTATGGTTCGTACCCCGAGGAGCAGAGGCCGCCGTCATGTTTCAGTTGCGAGCAACCAGGGCATTAGGCTAGAGAGTATAGATGCCGGGGAGGGCCTGTAGTTCCGCAGACTACTTTACCCCCTCCACCTTCTTCTTCGATGGCATTACTTTCTCCATCAGTTGCTACTCTACGCCAGACAGTTGCACCGTGAGGCCGTGGTTTTGCAGGACGTACTCAGAGGGGACGAGGAAACCGAGGAAGAGGATATTATGATGCAGGTAGGGGTCAGGCTAGGGTTTTCACTTTGACTCTCCAGGATGCCCAGGCATCTAATGCAGTTGTTATAGGTACTCTTCCCGTATGTTCCCTAGATGCGCATATTTTGTTTTATCCCGGTTCTATGCACTCATACGTGTCTGCACACTTCGCACTTTCTTTGGGGAGAGATTCATTGTTGTTAGAGTTACCGCTTGTTGTGATTACTCCAGTAGGAGATTTTTTCATAGCTCGACGCATATACAGGTTATGTTCCATACGTATTGGTAATAGATATTCGTTAGTCGACTTAATTCTTCTCGATATGCTAGATTTCGACGTACTTCTCGGTATGGATTAGCTGGACGCTTGTCATGCATACGTTGATTGCCGAGGAAAAGCGGTCAGATTCTGTTTTCCCGGTGATCTGATTTTCGTTGTGCAAGGGGACTGTAGCGTCACTCCTGCCAACCTGATTTTTGCCTTTAGTGCTAGATGGCTCTTGAGGAAGGGGTGTCGTGGTTTCTTGGCGTTTATTCAGAATGTGGGAGCCTCTGAGGTCCCGTTGGACCAGATTCCGATTGTAGGAGAGTTTTCGGATGTGTTTCCTGCTAAGCTGCCAGGGTTGCCACCAGAGCGCGATATTGAGTTCTGTATTGACTTGATTCCCGGCGCGGAGCCTATTTCTATACCGCCCTATCGGATGGCCCCGACGGAGCTGAAGGAGCTCAAGAGTAAGTTGCAGGAATTGGTTGATAGAGGACTCATTCGTCCAAGTGTATCGCCATGGGGAGCTCCGGTCTTATTCATTAAGAAGAAGGACGGTAGCATGATATTGTGTATTGACTATCGACATCTGAATCGAGTTACGGTGCAGAATATGTATCCATTATCTCGTATTGACAACTTGTTCGATCAGCTGCAGGGAGCCGACTATTTCTCGAAGATTGATTTGCGGTCTGGATATCATCAATTGCGAGTCCGGAATGATGACATTCCGAAGACTGCCTTTCAGACGCGCTACGAGCACTACGAGTTCATGGTGATGTCGTTCGGTTTCACCAATGCCCCAGCAACGTTCATGGATCTGATGAACTGGATCTTCAAGCCGTTCCTCAACCAGTTTATTATTGTTTTCATATATAATATTTTGATATACTCTAGGAGTCGGGAGGAGCACGAGCAGCACTTGAGGATCGCATTGCAGACTTTGAGGGAGCATCATTTGTTCGCCAAATTCTCGGAGTGCGCTTTCTGGCTTGACAGTGTGGAATTCTTGGGTCATATTGTTTTGAGAGATGGGATGCTGGTTGATCCGAAGAAGATTGAGGCGGTACAACATTGGCCCAGACCCGTGTCAGTGACTGAGATTCGTAGCTTTTTGGGTTTGGCGGGCTATTATCGTCGCTTTATACATGACTTCTCTCGTATTGCGACTCCTATGACCAGTTTGACCCGAAAGGGAGTTTCGTTTCTATGGACTGAGGAATGTGAGTAGAGTTTTCAGCAGTTGAAGACTCGTTTGACGACTGCGCCCGTCCTATCTTTACCTTCAGGCTTAGGCGGATTTGCGGTATATTGTGATGTGTCTCGTATGGGCTTAGGTTGAATATTGATGCAGCACGGCAGAGTTATTGCTTATGCTTCTTGGTGGCTGAAGAAACGTGAGTAGAATTACCCTGCCCATGATCTGGAGATGGCCACGGTGGTCTTTGCACTGAAAATTTGGAAACACTGTTTATATGAAGATTCGTGCCAAATCTTTACAGACCACAAGAGTCTGAAGTATATATTCCAGCAGCGAGATTTGAACTTGAGGCAACGTCTCTGGATGGAGTTGGTGAAGGATTATGATTGTGAGATTCTTTATCACCCGGGCAAGACAAATGTAGTGGCTAACGCATTGAGTAGGAGACCTGGGATTTGCTTGTCGTATTTGGGTTCAGTATGGGCAGTCGGATGCTGATTGGCAGATTTTATGCGACAGTGGTATTCGGTTTGAGTTTACCTCTATAGGTGGACCGTTTGCCTATGTTCATGCTCGTTCACTTTTACTTGATCGTATCAGGAAGGCACAGCCCGAGGATGCACGATTTTCAGAGATTTTGGAGCGAGTTCGGCAGTATGGGGATTCTGAGTTTACGATTGACAGCCAGAGAGTGCTATGGTTTGGGACCCGGTTATGTGTACCCGGTGTCGATGGGCTGAGGCGTATGATATTAGAGGAGGCACATCAGTCTTCCTACAACGTCAATCCAGGGTCTACCAATATATATCACGATTTAAGAGACGTGTACTGGTGGGAAGGGATGAAACGCGATGTGTCTGACTTCGTTTCGAAATGCCTGACCTGTCAGCAAGTCAAAGCCGAACATCAGAGACCGGCTGGAGAGTTGCAGCCTCTACCCGTTCCGAATTGGAAATGGGAGTAGATCTCCATGGATTTCGTTGTTGGTATACTGAGGTCTAGAGGAGGATATGACTCCATTTGGGTGATTGTGGATCGACTGACGAAGGAAGTTCACTTTCTTCTGGTGAAGACTACTTTCGGGTATGCTTAGTATGCCCAGATCTACATTGATGAGATTGTGCGATTGCACGGAGTTCCGACCTGTATTGTTTCTAATAGAGGCACACCGTTTACCAGTCATCTCCGACAGAAGCTTCAAGATACTTTAGGCACTCGCTTGAGTTTCAGTACTGCCTTCCACCTACAGACCGATGGCTAGTCGGAGCGTACGATTCGGACTCTTGAGAATATGCTCCGAGCTTATACACTAGATTTGGGTGGCCGTTGGGATCATTACTGATCTTTGGTTGAGTTCTCCTATAATAATAGTTTTCTGGAGACGATTCGGATGGCACCATTTGAGGCGTTATCTGGGAGGAAGTTGTAAGTCTACAGTAGTGCCCCGATCGTCAATCCGAGGTCAAATGCGGAACAAAAACTTTTTATGAAACCGGCGCTATCGTATTCTTTCACTCGGATCGAACCATTAACATTAAACTAGCTAACTAGAAAGAAGATAGAATGGCTATACCGATCGATCTGTGTCCTTCAGTCTTTAGCCACCATCTCTAGCTCCTCGCGGCATCTCCGATCTCGCTCGATCTCCGGTCTCCTCATCGAAAATGGCACCACATTAAGAAGTCTTTTTACGGGCTCCCGCTTCAAACCGAAGCAACTCGGATATGAAGTTTGCTAGCCGACATGTCCAAGGCAAAGTAGAGAATGTGTGTGATAACTTTGTCTCAAGCATCCATTGATTCTCAACACATGAGAGTGTATTGATGGAGGTTGAAGATGAAGCCTTGGTGGAACTTGTGAGCTAGAGGAAGAAGAAGAAGAAAAGGCTTTTCTTTTCTATTGTGTTGGAATGAATTGTGAGAGCCCTCATATGAATCCCAAGAGCTAGCCCAAGGCTAAGTGGTTGTCCACTCTCTCTCCACCTCTCATTTCAACACAATAATCAATCACAAATGTGACATTAGCACAAAAATTAATACCATGACTCACCAATGAAGCACATGGCACATTTAATGCACTAAATCATGACATCCACTCACAATTTCCACCATCTAAACATCAATCCAAATGTTTAGTCCAACAATAAGATATGTCAACATCTAAAGTAAACTCATGACGGATCACAAGGATACCCCTCGCCTGTATATACATATTTGCATCCGCATTTCGACTGAATGCAAATGCGATGAGACTAAAGTAATCGAACAAATCTAATACTAGGATCCGACTTAAACCAAAGCCCACTAGTATAATCCGTCCGATCATGATCCGTGCATAAGTGCACGTATATGATCGAACCCTGCCATAAAATCATACGGCCTCTACAACATTTCGCCCGAACCTTGGGAAAACTATCTGTGGGGGACTCTAAAGACTCATCAATACACTGGCTGTAGATTCAACCACTAGCATGTCAGTGGTACTAGCTGTACGTAACGGGCGTCCAGGTATTGACCAAAAGGGAAGCTGTTGAGCGAACTCATCCAGAAACCCTACTGATCCTATCAGTGACAATATCCGTACAGTCCGGTCCGTTCGTATATGAGTATCGCATGTCAGGCCTAGGGGGCTGGTAAACGTCAGACCCCCAAAAGCGGTACAAGTCATGTCGGAGTGTAGTCTAGAACACCCTGAGAAACTACTGGAATACCTACCAGTAAATCTCATTTGCCTTGGCCAAGGACTTCGTGTAATGGCTCTCCTAGACACAGAACGATCTCACCCCCAATACCGGGAGAGATGAATCCCCTGCCGATCCGCTCACTGCCCCCATGTGGCTCGAGACTGTACCCAACTAAAATCTGTTTGCACGACTCCTTTGAGCGTGGTAGGGTAGTAATCAAAGTACAGTGGGAACTCACATGAGACAAATGATGATCTCAGGTCGATGAACTAACCTGTACACATGTCACCAGGGAACTGCTATCTGACGCTAGGTACAATACCAACTAGCAGGTTCCTGGCGAGTCATGTCCGGTGTACTCATAACCCAATGAGCACCTGTATACATCTTAGGTGAACCAACTGACACCAATGGCTTGTGAGACCGGCCACCGCCCCTCGTCGGGGTCTCGACTGTATACACTAGTCTACTAATGGAGTATCGATGCCCAGTCTCGAAACTCCCATGACTAGGGACACTTTAAGGATGTGCTTATAGACTACCCAACTCTCACGTATATGATCACCATCATACTGCTGGTAGTCAAACAAGAATCCTAAGGGCTCTATCAACGTGTAATAGTAATCTGTAATATCACCTAAAGCATGTACACGATGACAAAGATAAACTAGATAGCATACTATCATCTTGAGTAAGACTGTCCTACCGATATTGGTCTTCCCTCAATCATTGAAATCACGTGCCTGCGATCCAATAATTGACTTGAGGGCCCTATATCCAACAGAAGAGTCGGTCGCCAGTCTTTTTGGACCGAGCTGAGCGAGAGCAGCCTCCTAGGGCCTCAGTTGGTCCATGGGACTACTGAGAAAATCGAGATGATCAAGGATAGGATGAGAGTAGCTCAGAGCAGGAAGAAGTATTATGTCGATTGTCGTCGACGTAGACTTGAGTTCGATGTGGTAGACCATGTATTTCTCCGTGTCTCTCCGATGAAGAGAGGGATGCGATTCGGGAAAAGGGGGAAGCTCAGTCCCAGATATGTTGGACCCTATGAGATTCTTGAGACGGTGAGCGTTGTAGCGTATCATTTAGCACTTCCTCCAAGTTTTCCCGATGTGCATCCTATGTTCCATGTGTCTATACTTCGCAAGTACCTTCATGATCCTTCTCACGCTATCCAACATCAGACTATACACCTTGAACGTGATTTATCTTATACTGAGCAGCCGGTAGCTATTCTCGACCGACAGGTGAAGAAGCTGAGATCAAGGTTACTTCCATCTGTAAAGGTTCTATGGCGGGGACCAAATAGCGAAGATGTCACTTGGGAAGCCGATGATGTGATACAGAAGAAATTCCCGCATCCTTTTGAAGGTACATGTGTTTAGGTTTTAATTCGGGGACCGAATTTTCTTTTGGGGGTATTGTAACGTTTCAGAATTTTTTTAGATAATTAATTATTTTATTTTATTTTAAAAATGTTATATTAAATTTTATAAATTTTTATAAAAAGACTTTTTATAAATGGTTATGGTATTTAAGTAATATGATAATTAGTTTAAAGTGACTTTTAGTTTGTAAAGAAATGTTTTAGTGGAAAGTCTTAATTTGTTTAAGGTATGTAGGTTTGTGTGGGGGTTTATGCGCATATTGTGAGAATCATGAGGTTATGGTTAGGATGAATCTCACCCACAACACACCATGAGGTGCACCTCAAGACAACACCTCACCTTTGCACACATGCATCTCACCCTCCATGGCGACACCTCCTCGTCCCCTTTTCAATATCAAACTCTCTTTATTTTTTCAGTTTTCAAACTGAATATAGTTTACACAATGCATATCACCACTCAGTGAAGCTCTCCACCCTCACTTAGAAAAGAAAACTAGAGTTTGCAAGTTCCTTGGTTCAAATCACTCAAGTTTGGATTTCTCAATGAAAGTGTTTATCAGTACCACCACTGGGTTTTACTAGCATCAAGCATGCCATTATAAAAAATTCTGGGGTGGTAGTCAACACTAAACAAGAATCTAAACTAGATGATTAGGATTTATAGCTTGATATAAACTAAACTAGCTAAGAGAAATGAGGCAACAACCTATGTAGACCGTGTCCTTCTCTTCAAAAGCTCCGTGTAGTAGTCCAGGCGACTCAACTAGGTTCCACCTGATGTTGGATCGAGCTTCCTTTGCGATCTTCGTGCCAATGATGATCCACCCGAAGCTCCTCTAATCCAAGCTACCTCTTCACTAAACTATCTTTAGTGAAGGAAACACATTACATCAAAGTGCTAATCTAGTGTAGGATGGTGAAGTAGGGGTGTTTAGCTCACTAAGGATCCTTACAAGTCATATGTTTCACAACTCATGTGAATATTAGGGCTTGGAGATGGAGGTGAAGAAAATGGAGAGAGCTAGAGGAAGAACTAAAGAAAATGAGCTCAAGTGAGTGAAGTATGAATGAGTGTGGAATGGCTACACACTTGACCTCACTTATTCAAGCATGGAATAAATTGTAATCATGCTTGAATAGGGAGTCAAGAGTAAAAAACTAATGATATGTGCCATGCTTCACCCATGCCCAAAAAATCTCCCCATTTTTCCACCTCATTTTCTATTTTCCCAAAATAGAAAATCTATGCCATGCTTCATTATATATATATATATTATGAAGAAAATAATTAGTGAGCAATAATATTAGTTAACATATAATTATATCCAATATAAAAATATATCAAATTATTAAATCAACACTTGATTTAATAATCCAGTTATATCACATATAACCAACTAATATCATTTATCTGTATATCACATTATCAAATCAACACTTAATTCAATAATCATATTATATCGCATATAACCTAACTGATATCAAATAACTGCCAGATTAGAATACGATATCACATACTCGTATTTAATCAGGCCCCCCGCACATATCAACATATGTGCCCTACTTCATTTCGCTTGAACTAGGAAAGCTTTGTGTGAGACTCTAAAGACTCATCAATACGCCAACAGTAGGTAATGATTATATCAGTTACCCACAAGCCGTCAGCGTTATTAGCTGGATGTAACGGCTACCCAGGTATCGAGCGAATAGAATATTAACAAGCAAGCTTGTCTAAACTCCCATGAAGCCTATAAGTAACACTTACCGTATAGTCCGGTCTCTTCGTTTGATATATCGTATATCGAGTCTAGGGGTGGAATCGTTAGATCCCAGTAACTTGATAAGTCATGCCGATGTATAGTTCATAACGGTTCTAGAAACTACTGATAACACTTACTAGTAAATCTCAACAGCCCTGGCCAGAGACTTACTATTATAGCCAATCAAGTATAGCGCAACATCAACTTCCAATACTGGAAGAGATGAAACCCCTCCCATCGCTCACTGCCTTCATGTGACTCGGGACTGTACCCAAAATCCACATGTTTACACGACTCCTTTGAGCCGTGGTAGGGAGGAAATGAAAGCACAGTAGGAACCACACAAGACACTATGACGATCTCGGATCTAAAGACTAACCTGTACCAGTGTCATCAGAGAACTGCTATCCGACGATAGGTATAGTACCAATTAGGAGTTCTCGGCGATCTTGTTCGGTGTACCCATTCTCTAATGAGTACCTGTGTACAATCTTTGATGTCAAACACCAATAGATACTGGATCAACCATCACCTCATACAGGGTTAAGAAACGTACACACTAGTCTACTCTAGAATATCGATACCCTGTCTCGATATCCCCTCGACTAGGAACAATTAAAGGATGCGCTTGTAAACTACACAAGTCCTAGTAGTATTATCCGCATCATAGTCCTGGTAGTCAAACAAACGTCCTAAGGGCTTTATCAACATGTATCAGAGAGACAGTATAATAATACAAGTGTACATGTTAAGATAAAGAGCAACCAGATAGCATACTATCATGTCGAGCAAGAAAATCCTCTGTATATATGTCCAAGCATCCACTATATCATACAATAATGGCCTCTAAGGCATACATATTTCTAACAATCTCCCACTTGCACTAAGGCCATGTGTTGTAGTATCTCATACCCAACATCCTAAAAAGTCTCTCAAACTGCATCTGGGGGAGGGCCTTCGTGAGTGGATCCGCTGCGTTGTCCTTCGTATCAACTCTCCTGACTTCGATCTCCCGTCGATCTACTATCTTCCGGATCAGGTGATACCGCCTAAGAATATATATAGATCTCTGATGGGACCGGGGTTCCTTGGCCAAAGCCACAGCTCCATTGTTATCATAATACACAGGTATTGGATGCTCAATGGATGGAACCACACCAAGTTCAGCAATGAACTTCTTCATCCAGACAACCTTTTTGGCAGCATAGTTGGCATCGATGTATTCAACCTCCATCATCGAGTCTGCTATGGTATCTTGCTTGGAACTCTTCCAACATACCGTCCCTCCATTGAGGGTGAAGACAAAACCCGAGACTAAATCACTGTCGTCCTTATCACTCTGAAAGCTTGAATAAATAAAGGACTCCACTTGGAGTTCACCGTTATCATACACCAAGAACATTTCTTTAGTCCTTCTCAAGCACTTAAGAATGTTATTCACAGCTGTCCAGTGTTTCTTCCCAGGATCTGATTGATACCTACTCACTACACCTAATGAGTAAGCTACATCTAATTCGGTACATAACATCACATACATGATTAACCCGACTGCAGAAGCATAGGGTATCCCTTGCATGCGAGCCCTCTCCAAATTAGTCTTGGGAGACATCTCTTTGGAGAGGGTGATTCCTGAACAAGTGGGTAAATTACCACGTTTAGAATATTCCATACTAAATCTCTTTAGTATGGTGTCAATGTACCTGGATTAGGACAATCCAAACATCCGCTTAGATCTATCTCTATAAATATTTATTCCCAGGGTGTAGGAGACATCACCAAGATCTTTCATGGAGAACTTGTGTGATAAGAAGTGCTTGACCGAGTGTAGCATAGGAACATCATTTCGTATCAAGAGTATGTCATCCACGTACAATACGAGGAAGACAACCTTACTCTCTACAACCTTTTTGTATATACATGGTTCATCTATATTTTTGATGAAGTCAAACTCTTTGATAGCTTTATCAAAACAGATGTTTCAGCTCCGTGATGCCTGCTTTAATCCGTAAATTGATTTAAGCAGCTTGCACACGCTTCCGCTGCTCCCACTATCTACGAAGCCCTCTGGCTGTGTCATGTAGACGCTCTCTTCTAAATCACCACTTAGAAAAGCGGTCTTGACGTCCATCTGCCAGATTTCGTAATCATGGTATGCAGTAATGACAAGTAGGATCCTGACGGACTTAAGCATAGCGACAGGAGAAAATGTTTCATCATAGTCGACACCTGGTTGTTGATGAAAACCTTTTGCTACAAGTCTAGCTTTGAAAGTATTAAATTTTCCATCTACACCAAGTTTCTTCTTAAAGATCCACTTGCTCCCGATGAGTTTTACCTCTTCAGGAGCAACTTCCAAAGTCCATATTTTGTTGGTGTACATGGATTCCATATCATATCGCATAACATCCAGCCATTTCATAGAGTCTCCACTTGTGATGGCCTGCTCAAAACTAGTTGGGTCATCATCTTCTATGATGCAATCCTCACTCCCACCGTCTATGAGAAAACTGTAATATCTCTCAGGTGGATGAGAAACCCTATTAGATCTAGGGAGTGGTTGAGGTTCGTCAGGGACTATCGAATCCTCCGGTTCTACCAAATCGTCAGTTATAGTTTGTGTAGCTGGAACTTTCCAGTTCTACCTCATTGCCACTAATTTCTTTCACAAGAAATTCCTTTTCTAAAACGGTGGCATATTGAGAAACAAACACTTTTTGTTCCTCAGTATGGCAGAAGATATATCCATATGAATCCTTTGGATATCCCACAAACTTGGACAAAACAGATCTTGCCTCGAGCTTGTCCGGATTTTGCTTTTTAACATAGGCCGGACAACCCCATATCTTAACTCGTTTAAGATATGGTCTTTTCCCATTCCATATCTTATATGGAATGGTAGACACGAATTTGGGTGGAATCCTATTCAATAGGTATGCAGCTATCTCAAGTGCATAACCCCAAAAGGAAATAGGTAACTCAGCATTACTCATCATAGAGCGCACCATATCTAATAGGGTGTGATTCCTCCACTCCGATACTCCGTTGTGTTGTGGTGTATACGGAGGAGTAAGCTGAGAGAGAATCTTATTCTCTTTTAAACAATCTCGGAATTCCGTGCTTAAGTATTCTCCTGCCCGATCAAATCGTAGGATTTTAATACTTTTACCCATCTTGTTCTCAACTTCGCACTTATATTTCTTGAATTTCTCAAAAACTTTAGATTTGTGTTTCAACAATAACACATGTTCAAATCTTGAGAGATCATCGGTGAATATAATAAAGTACAAGGAACCATTCCACTTAGGACTGCATACATCACTATGTATTAGTCCCAAGAGTTCAGTAGCTCTTTCTCCATGTTCAGTAAATGGAGTTTTGGTCATCTTGCCTTTGAGACACGACTCGCAAGTTTCATAAGATGTAAATTCGAACGGATTTAAATATCCATCTTTATGTAACTTAGCTAGTCTTGTCGCATTGATATGACCTAGTCTACAATGCTACAAGAAGGCTTCGTTCATTTCTAAACTTTTCCTCTTGTGTGTGTTCTGTACATTTAGAACTGTGGTTTGATTCAGAACGTATATACCGTTATATAGCGAACCAAACCCAATCAACACTTGATTTAGAAAAATGTTCATAACATTATCCTCATGCAAAGTTATATCCTTCTTTATGCAACAAAGAAACTGATATAATATTGCACATCATATTTGGTATGTAATAACAGTCGTTCAGAATCATTGTATTACCATTTGGTAATACAAGGTGATATCCGCCAACTGGTTTGACTGCAACAATTGCACCATTCCCTACTTTTAGAGACATATCACTCTTTCCCAGTTCT
The DNA here is from genome assembly GCA_030015575.1 of Agapanthus africanus. Classification (NCBI taxonomy): domain Eukaryota; kingdom Viridiplantae; phylum Streptophyta; class Magnoliopsida; order Asparagales; family Amaryllidaceae; genus Agapanthus; species Agapanthus africanus. Next base: position 4,933,656 of record JASDDO010000018.1, read on the forward strand.
CTACCTCTTCTTAGCCCATGTAACAAATTACAGATATGGGATCCTGATCCGGTATCCAATACCCAGGACGTAGAGCAAATTGAGAAACAGTTCTCGGTAACGAACACACCCGAAGATGCATCAGCATGCTCCTTCTTCGTTCGGGTGGCGTGGGAATCCGGGTATTCCCCTATTCATTGCTCAGACTTATGACAATCATAAGAAAAAGCGGAACCAACGTTCTCCAGCACAGTATAATAAGCGGGTTCGGTCAATACATCCATATTATTATCTTGATTAAGGCGTGCCATTGGTCAATAACTGGAGAGAGAGAGAAGGAAACGCTTTAGCATACGCTCTTTGCAAGATTATATTGGTTCTTATCTTATCTAATCAGGATGACTCTCACTGTTTTTATCAAATTTTTCAAACCATAAAAGGTAAGATTAGGCGGGATTAATTACACCCTACAAGTTCGCCAATCGGTCAGGCAGTCAGGTATTGGTACTCCGAGAGAGTCTCCCCATGCTTTCATATGGAACTAATTAAATAACTTCGTTTCCGCAGGGGCATAACCTAGTTAACACCTTTCTTAGACACCTATTGGATCGGCTAATTGTAAAGTGGAAAACCCTCCCATGAGTAACATTTACTCGCAGAGGGTATCGGGATCCAACTATCTCATAGAAGGTATGCAATCTCATTGCAAATTTCAACACTTGAAATTCCCAATATCTGTTTTTGCCCCTAGCAACGTATGACCTTAACTATGGTCAACAAATCATAAGCGCTAGCCAAGTTCAACCCGTCATTTCGTGATTGAATTAAATCTACCCGCACGACCCTTAACTATAGTCAACAAGGCCGTACGACTACCCTAATCTAATCGCATCATATGCGGCAGATAAGCACTAATCAGCTACTGCACACAACGCCTTGACTATGGTTAACAAACGCAGCACGAATACTAAATAGCACTTATCTGAAATGACGGAGGGCTACGACTAGTTTTGTAGAAAACTTTTAACGTAATGAACTTGATATCGTTGTAGAATCTAGTGTTTTGAAAATGAGTGGTTTTGTAGCTTTTGCTAGTTTTGCTAAATAGGTCACTCCCGGTGAAGGGATCTCGGCTCTTTCCTCATCGAATGAGGTGCTGGATACCATCAAGAAATACCACTATGCAAAGCAAGAGCTAGAGCTATCGTTTTAAAATTTCGATTCTACAACATCTTTAGGTTTCTTTTATTTCCATTAATCTCATTAATGAAGTCCCCATCATTTATGCTTCCTTAAACATCACAGAAAAGAAATGAAAATAGAACGTACGCTTATGCCATCCGCATTCGCCATGGGGTCCCGTCATGCACCGTTAGGTTACTTAACTAACGGCAGAGCAGGGGCTAGACTAGCGTGGGTGCAAAATATAAGCAACATTTATTATATATATCATATATATATAGCATCCGTCTTACGTAGTTATATGATCACATCACAGAACACAAGCAGCAGAAGTCAACATATGAAATATTGGATATACTAGGATGTCCGTGTTTTAAATTAAGCCAGTAATGAAAAACACGGATTCTACGGTCGTGATGAATAGATAAACCTACATCCCTAGACCCCTACGAGAGCAGCAAGCAACCCTGCCAATTCTAGAGTTAAGAGACCCGGTCTCGACTCCTCGAGATGGTCTCTCACTGGACTCCAGAACCCGGTTACTTGTTTTTCCCACCTTGGGTCTATCCTAATGCGGAAAAGTAAATAATATATATCAATGGTGACATCATCCTCAACCCGGAAGTGTCCCAATAAAAGAATATTACGTAAATTTTTACATGAATGAAAATTGAAAACTCCCATCTCACGTAAAACCCCTGGCTATTCAATCATGACGATCCAATATAACATATCATAGCAATACATAATTGAAGGGTTACGGCAGCGCCCCGGCCATGAAACGGTGGCCAAAATGCGGAACAAAAATTTCTAAAATCGGCGCTACCGTTACCCGATTCCCGGATCGACCCTAAACCCTAAACTAGCAAACTAACTAAGAGTTAGAATCATTATACCGAGATGATCCGAGTCCTTCGGTCTTCATTCCAAGCTCCTAGTGATTCCATGATGATGTTTTGTTGCCGGTCTTCCTCCATCTCTGATGATCCACCTGAGGGAAACGGCGCAAGCTCCAGCTTCGTCGAACGAAGCAACCGACGCTCCAAAGTTGCTGGCGATGGAGAGTCGAGGTGTAGTAGTGTGTTACTATATTTTCTCTCATAACCCAAAGCTCAAATGGGCAACCATAGAAGATGAATGAAGTGAGAAGACTATGGCATGAACAAAGGAAATTTGGCTAAATGTTTTGGATCAAGTGAATGAGAGAGTGAGAGAGAGCTAGTGTAATGTATCATCAATCATTTCCTAAAATGAAAATGAACCCCCCACTGAAGTGGCCGCCCCCCTCCCTCTCTCCTCTAAAAAAAAAGTCATTTCCCTTTTTTAATTTCATTAAACAAATGCACCATACCTAAAACCCATGCCATGTCCATGTTCATTCCACCTCACATCCTCCACCTCATTATTAAAACAAATGATTTTTCTAAGAAGGAAAATCAATAGTGAGGTGGCAAATCTTTTAGAAGCTATTCCGTATAAAATACGGAATACTTCTCGGTACATGTATCGAAATACATATACGCGTATTCGTACAAAAATACGAATAGCCAAGAGAGAAAATAAATAGCGAACAATAATACTAGAATACATATATATAAATACATATGTAAATTATTATATCAAAAACCCGATTTAATAATCTGGTTTAATCCTAAGCCACCAGTATTATCAACCGTCCGATTAAAATCTGCGCAGTATGCACATATTTAATCGGACACCTGTATGTACCAACACACGATATGTACACCATATCGCCTGAACCGTGAAAACCCTCTGTGTGGGACTCTAAAGACTCGTCAATACGCTGACAATGGGTTTAACCACAAGCACGTCGGCGGCACTAGCTGTACGTAACGGCTACCCAGGTATTGAGCGAAAGGGAGGCCGACGAGCAAACTCATGCACAACCCCTACTGAGCCTGATAGTGACAATATTCGTACAGTCCGGTCTGTTCGTCTAAGAGTATCGCATATCGAGTCTAGGGGGTGGATAAAGTCAGACCCCTGACAACGCGATATTTAGTGTCGGCATGATACCCACCACCTCCTGAGAAACTATCGATCCTGGATCGGTAATCCTCGTCTACCATGGCCATGGATTTGTAGTGATGGCCATCCGTACACAACGCGACATCAACCCCCAACACCGGGAGAGACGAATCCCCGACGATCCGATCACTGCCTCCATGTGGCTCGGGACTGTACCCAACTAAAACCTGTTTGCACGACTCCATTGAGCCGTGGTAGGGTAGTAATCAAAGTACAGTGGGAACTCACACGAGACAAATGACGATCTCAGGTCGACAGACTAACCTGTACACATGTCACCTGGGAACTGCTATCTGACAATAGGTATAATACCAACTAGCAGGTTCCCGACGAGTCCGTCCAGTGTACTCATAACCCAATGAGCACCTGCATACTATTTTAGGTGAACAAACTAACACCAATGGCTTGTGAGACCTGGCCACCGCCCCTCGTCGGGGTCTCGATCAGTATACACTAGTCTACACTAGAGTATCGATGCCCGGTCTCGATACTCCTATGACTAGGGACATTTAAGGATGTGCTTAAAGACCCCAGCTCCCATATATATGATCGTCATCATAATGCTGGCAGTCAAGAAAGAATCCTATGGGCTCTATCAACATGTACATGATGATAAAGACAGACCAGATAGCATACTATCATCTTGAGTAAGACCGTTTTATCGGTATAGGTCCTTCTTCAATCATCATAATCACAAGTCCGTGACTATGAAAATTTTCTTGAGGGCACTATAGCCAACAATCTCCCACTTGCACTTAAGGCCAATTATTGCGATGTCGCATACTCACAGCCTTAATGAGTGGATCCGCTCTAATGTTTCTTTCTGTATCTCTCTTAATCTTAACTTCGTGGAGAAAGCTATCTCCCGAAATGAGCAATACTTGTCTTAGAATTTGTCTGGATATCTAATGGGACGGGGTTCACAAACGAACTCCAAATCCAGAAAACCACCTAGACTGTATCATCCACTGAATTTAATCAGTAACATGCGCCATGCCCTCCTCAGTATCCGCTTGGACCACCTGTCCAACATACTGTCCCTCAAAATAGGAAAAAACTATAACTCTGACAATCACTCTGTCATTTAGGTCACCTTGGAAAGCCTGAAATGATAACCGTCCCCTGAAGGAGGCTGCCGTAATCATTTCCATAGAACATCCATTTATGTTCATAAAGTGCTTCCCAATGATTCTCCAGTATTGGATTAATATATCTGCTTATTGCATCTAGTGCAAAAGCAATATCTGGTGTGGTACTTGATATTTCATGATTGCCTTAGCAAGTGATATGCTAATCATATATATCCCTCTCCCATTTAGTCTGTGAGACACCTTTAGAGAGGGTGACTCCATCACCTGCAGGTAAACTACCATGCCAGGAGTCATCCATTTAATGTCAAAATACCCAGATTAGGATACTTCCTAAATCCAGATCTAAAACCATAGATCTAGTAACCAGAAAACTTGATATTATTTTTATATCCTATGTGGAGAAACAACTATGTGACAACCAAAATATAACCGATCGTGGTATAGGAATATCCCTTCCTATCAAGCGCATGTCATCCCAATATCTGGACATCACTCTCTACTACCTTCTTAGCAGATCCATCTCCTATTCTGATGAAGTCAAAGCCTACGACTGTTACATCAAAAATAGATGATCTATTTCCGCTATACCTGCTTTAGTCTGTAAATAGACATAAGCTACTTGCCTACTATGCTTCCGCTACTCCCACTGATTACAACAACCCTCTGGCAGAGTCATATACACGTGCACTTCTAAAGCTAGTTTAGAATGACGCTATACTCATCCTCCTACCGGGTCTTATAGTCTAGAACAACAGCAATGGCAAGTCTGGGTAAACAAGAACCTCCCTGTCACCATCTCTGAGAGGACCGAAGTACCTCTCGGGTGCCTGAGGTTACCTACCAAAATTTGCGGAGTGGCTAATGGAACGTCGAAACCCAATTGAATCCTTAGGTTCTATTAAATCTTCAGTGATCGTTTGTGGTTCTGGAATCACTTCTAGTTCTACCATACTCTCACTTCTGTTTTTCTGAAAAAATCCATTTTATTAAAACTGTGGCGAGTCAAGAACAATATAAATACTGATCTTCCTGATGGTAGAAAGTTATCCCTCATCAAAGCCCGGGATAACCCACGAACAGCCATTACTGAAACGTGCCTCGAGTTTATCCGGATTCTGGTTTTAAGCATCAGCCGGACAACTCCCTATACCTTAACATCGTTAAGATATAAATTGATTCTATATAAATCTAATATAGAAATAAAAGCACTAATTTAATTGGGAACCAGATTCAAAATCATGCAGCTGTCTCCAGTGCATATCAACCAAAAGGAAAGAGGACAATCATCATTACTCATCTAGGAGTGCACCCATATATGAGTAACCCGAAAGAGAAGCATGTTCTCAAAACCATTACTATCAACGGAATACCAAACACAAGTATCTACATCTTCGAATACTTCAAGGAATCTCGATACTTCTAATAAATGGTTCTCTACTTTATTCTTATACCTATAACTTCTCAAAATCTGAACCTTGTATTTTAAAGAAATACCTGTCCAAAATGAGAGAAGTTATGAGTAAACAGAATATAGTACGAGTACCAGCCCCATTGTCCTAATGGACACTGGAAAATATACAATACTTTGCATAAGTCCCCTGAGTTCAACAACTCAAACCATGTGCGTCGTAGATTGAAAAACTGTACTTTGGTTAAGAAGAATTATACCGCTGTTGAATGCACCTTACCTAATCACCAACTGATATAGATAAATGTCATAAACACAATTTCAAAAAGTTATATCTCACTTTATAAAATAAACGTACAGATATATCAGTTTGAAATTGGTGCATAACAACGGATATTCAAAACCAAATATTTGCTGTCCGGAAAAATCCAGATGATTTCCTCAAATATCACCAATTACAACGAATTCCGATATAATGAGAATGTAATCACCCAATTCCCAATATCTTACTCCAACTCACCATCCGTAATAACATACAGATGTGAGAAACTGATTTGGTAAATACATACCCTAGAGTTAGATTCTTATTGGAAAATAGTTTTCAATTAACATCGCACAGTAAAATTGAAACATGAAAAATGTTTCAAAAGGGTTAACTGGTATTCCTAGTAACGCCTCTTCCACTATCCTGATTTACGACAGTAACCATATACTTACCTGCCCTCACTCCAATCCCTTTATTATGTCTTTACTTATTACCTCTGTACACTTCCTTTACGCTAATTGGTTTTCTTCATTCCCTACCTTTCGGCACCAGCCTAAGATTTGGAAGATACTATCCAATAAGTGTAATAGGTGTACTCTCCTAATCCTAGGAGCCCTCGCATCCTGAGAGAAGGTAATGGGAAAAAACATCTGAATAATCCTATTCTATTTCTCCTGAACCATAATCCATCCTCGAAAAGGTTCCTTTGAGTTCGTATGTAACTATACGATGGATTTATCCAATGGAAGTGGATATCCGTAGTGATACGGAGTGTTCTAGAGAAAAAGCAAAGTGAATGTAGGAGTGGTAGGGGTATACACGGTCTTTGTCGTGAATGATGGTGATCGCAATTTCCTTTGCCATTATTCTAATCTCTTTATATGTCTTTACTTATTACCTTTTGTATACCACAGTTAAGCTTGTTGGTTTTCTTCCTTCCCTACCATTTGGCACCTGCCCATGGTCTGGAGGAAGACTATCCAGTAAGCTCAATAGGTGTACCCTCTCCTAATCCTAGGAGCCCTCACAATCTGAGAGAAGGTAAAGAGAAAAGACAACCGAATAATCCTATTCAATCTCTCCAAAACCAGAATCCATCCTCGAAAAAGTTCCTTCGAGTTCGTATGTAACTATACGATGGATTTATCCAATGGAAGTGGATGTTCGTAGTAATACGAGGTGTTCTAGAGAAATATAAAGGTGATATAGAAGTGGCAATGATGTATGTGACACCGTGACATTCCAAAAGTCAAAGTGTTTTAAGAAGGTTTGGTCAACTTGGTTTCATGAGTTTTAGTCAAAGGTCGGGTCATAGTCGCAACCAGAGAGAGAGAAAAGAAATACTCAGCGTGCACTCTAACCCAGATCAAAATGCTTAATCATTTTATCTAATCTGGATGGCTCCCACTGTTTCCTCGAATTCTCCTCCAAACTTAAAAGGAGAATTAGTCGGAATCACCCGAGGAGTAATCCTACTCATCAGTGGGAATCGGGATCCAACTATCATCACACGATAACCTGATGGAAGCCACTCAAGTCACCACACTCTAGAAGGTATGCGCATGCCTGGCAAGTTTCCTGTATGTTTGAAACTCCCGATGTGTGTTTTTACTCCCAAGCAATTTATGACCTTGACTATGGCCAACAAATCATAACCCGCAAGTCAAGTTCTACCCGTCATTGTCCTGATTGATTTAGACCCACCCGCACACACCCTTGACTATGGCCAACAAGGTGGTACGACTGTCCTAAACTAATGCATATCCATGTAACGGACAAGCACACAGCTACCGCACACGATGCCTTGACTATGGCCATCAAACACCGCACGAATACTATGCACTATTTATCCGAAATGACGGAGGGCTACGGCTGGTTTTTGGCAAAAAACCTTTAACGTAATGAACTTGATATCGTTGAAGGAATCCAAGTGGTTTTACAAATATATAGTGGCAAAAACTTTTGCTAAAGAGGTCACTCCCGGTGAAGGGATCTCGGCTCTTTCCCCGTCGAATGGGGTGCAGGATATCTCAAACTGAATACCACGATGCAAAGCAAAAATAATCGACTATAGTAAAGATATTACGTTGACGCAAACTTTTACCTAAGGGGTCACTCTCGATGAAGGGATCTCGGCCCTTGCCTCGTCGAATGAGGTGCTGGATATTCATAACCGAATACCACTGTGCAAAGCAAAAGAGAACGTTTGTAATGTCAGTTTTTAAAAACTTGGTTCTAACAACATCATATATATAGGTTTGTTTTATCCTTGCATTTATAAGAATATATGCAGTCCCATCAATTAATCACACCAGAAAAGAACGAAAATAAAATGTACGTATATGCCATCCGCATTCGCCACTGGGTCCCGTCATTACCCGTTAGGTTACTTAACTAACGACAGAGCTGGGACTGGGCTAGCGCGGATGCAAAACATATACAACATCTACTAGTATATATATATATATAAATATATAACAATCGTCCCAGGCATGATATAAGCAACATCACAGAAATATCACAGAAGCAACTCAGAATGGTGGATAATCTGGAGCCCCGGGTTTCACTTGAGCCGCAAGTGAGACCCGACGTTCCATGTCGTTTGGATAGCATGTGCAATGAAACCTAGACCCCCTACAAGTGCGGCAAACAGCCCGTCAATTCTAGAGTAAGGTCCCCTCCGTCCCAACGCCATGAGATGCGGACCAGTTGCCCTCTGGAACCCAGCTATTCGTGCACTCCACCTCGGGGTAATCCTAGTACAGAAAATAAAATAATATACAAGGGTGATATCGACCTCAAACTGGTTGTTCCCCAAAATAATAATATACAAACCGGCAGTGACGGCAGTCCACATGTCGGACGCTCGCCCCGCAATATGAAATGTACAAATGAAATAAAACTGTACTAACATTGCACCACAGCTATCCACCACGACAATCTAACCAACATCACAACACATCACAGAACATCAACGTGAATGTCACGTTCGCAAACCCGTCTAAAAGACATATAGCAATTAGACGAGTTTACCGATCAAATGACATTCACGGTCGCAGATAGAAATGTATGTACTGTTAAACGCACACTTAAAATATCGATCGACTAAATGCCAAATTGGCCCCAATAGAAAAAACAGCACTGCACAGAAAACTGGGCCAAAACAGAATATCACAAAAATCACAATTCCACGTAAAAGAGCTAAAGAAAAAATTTGGACGCCCGTTGCCACTAAATGGCCGCGGAACCGCCGCCAATAGGGGCTAAGTGCGGCGGATCCGCGGCGCTTTAGTGGAATCACGAGCCCAAATTTTTTGTGTACCCTTAGAATCGCCTGCACGGATTTTTAAGATGTCTGAAATATTTTTTTCACCACATTTGAAAATCGACAGCAAGCAGAAAAATGGAATCGTGATTTTGGCAATTTCCGTCGATCGATCTTTTAAGCACGTTTAAACAAGCTAGTAAGGGGTTTAAAGGGTGGCTCTGATACTATGAAGGGTTACGGCAGCGCCCCGGCCATGAAATGGTGGCCAAAATGCGGAACAAAAATTTCTAAAACCGGCGCTACCATTACCCGATTCCCGGATCGACCCTAAATCCTAAACTAGCAAACTAACTAAGAGTTAGAATCATTATACCGAGATGATCCGAGTCCTTCGGTCTTCATTCCAAGCTCCTAATGATTCCATGATGATGTTTGGTTGCCGGTCTTCCTCCATCTCCGATGATCCACTTGAGGGAAACAGCGCAAGCTCCAGCTCCGTCGAACGAAGCAACCGACTCTCCAAAGTTGTTGGCGATGGAGAGTCGAGGTGTAGTAGTGTGTCACTATATTTTCTCTCATAACCTAAAGCTCAAATGGGCAACCATAGAAGATGAATGAAGTGAGGAGACTATGGCATGAACAAAGGAAATTTGGCTAAGTGTTTTGGATCAAGTGAATGAGAGAGTGAGAGAGAGCTAGTGTAATGTATCATCAATCATTTCCTAAAATGAAAATGAACCCCCCCACTAAAGTGGCCGGCCCCCCTCCCTCTCTCCTACACAAAAAAGTCATTTCCCTTTTTTAATTTCATTAAACAAATGCACCATACCTAAAACCCATGCCATGTCCATGTTCATGCCACCTCACACCCTCCACCTCATTATTAAAACAAATGATTTTTCTAAGAAGGAAAATCAATAATGAGGTGGCAAATCTTCTAGAAGCTATTCCGTATAAAATACGGAATACTTCTCGGTACATGTATCGAAATACATATACGCGTATTCGTACAAAAATACGAATAGCCAAGAGAGAAAATAAATAGCGAACAATAATACTAGAATACATATATATAAATACATATGTAAATTATTAAATCAAAAACCCGATTTAATAATCTGGCTTAATCCTAAGCCACTAGTATTATCAACCATCCGATTAAAGTCCGCGCAGTATGCACATATTTAATCGGACACCTGTATGTACCAACATACGCCATGTACACCATATCACCTGAACCGTGAAAACCCTCTGTGTGGGACTCTAAAGACTCGTCAATACGCTGGCAGTGGGTTTAACCACAACCACGTCGGCGACACTAGCTGTACGTAACGGCTACCCAGGTATTGAGCGAAAGGGAGGCCGACGAGCAAACTCATGCACAACCCCTACTGAGCCTGACAGTGACAATATCCGTATATTCCGGTCTGTTCGTCTAAGAGTATCGCATATCGAGTCTAGGGGGTGGATAAAGTCAGACCCCTAACAACGCGATATTTAGTGTCGGCATGATACCCATCACCTCCTGAGAAACTATCGATCTTGGATCGGTAATCCTCGTCTACCATGGCCATGGATTTGTGGTGATGGCCACTCGTACACAACGCGACATCAACCCCCAATACCGGGAGAGACGAATCCCCGACGATCCGATCACTGCCTCCATATGGCTCGGGACTGTACCCAACTAAAACTTATTTGCACGACTCCTTTGAGCCGTGGTAGGGTAGTAATCAAAATACAGTGGGAACTCACATGAGACAAATGACGATTTCAGGTCGACAGAGTAACCTGTACACATGTGACCTGGGAACTGCTATCTGACAATAGGTATAATACCAACTAGCAGGTTCCCGGCGAGTCCGTCCAGTGTACTCATAACCCAATGAGCACCTGCATACTATCTTAGGTGAACAAACTAACACCAATGGCTTGTGAGACCTGGCCACCGCCCCTCGTCGGGGTCTCGATCAGTATACACTAGTTTACACTGGAGTATCGATGCCCGGTCTTGATACTCCTACGACTATGGACATTTAAGGATGTGCTTATAGACCCCAGCTCCCATATATATGATCGCCATCATAATACTGGCAGTCAAGCAAGAATCTTATGGGCTCTATCAACATGTACATGATGATAAAGACAGACCAGATAGCATACTATCATCTTGAGCAAGACTGTTTTATCGGTATAGGTCCTTCTTCAATCATCATAATCACAAGTCCGCGACTATGAAAATTGCCTTGAGGGCACTATAGCCAACAATAATATCACATGTCATCAACGTAAGTAAATATGCGTATCTTGAATTTCGTTGACATATAGCAACGAGATTGGGTATACCCCATGTTCCCCTCCGAAAGATGGCCAAGACATGGATGCCATGCCTGAGATTCGGGGCAGATGCTAATTGGTGCTATCCGTCCACCTCTCCGAAGATGCCAAGTTGATTTATGGCACCATGTATCGAAAGTTTAAACGGATGCGGCCGTTGTAGCAGATTTCGTCAGATTCCCTTTCGCTTGAGGGGTTTTTGATTGTGGGGACGCTCTTCCCTGCAGGGGCAAGCCCCTGCAGTTAATTACGCTACCGCATCGCGGTAACAACTTTCTCCTTCTCCAGAATTTCACTTCGTGTCGTGGGTGTTTGTTTTGTTTGTGGTTGCCCGTGGATTGTATACGGAGACTAATTTATGTCGTCGCCCGTAGGACGTGGATTAGTCCAAATTCGTATTTTCTTAGATTTGGGTTTGGGGTTTTGGTTTAAGGATACGTTAGCCGTATTTGAGGCTAAGATCAACTCAAACGTTTGTTAAGGATACGTTAGTCCAGTTTGAGACTAAGATCAACTTAACGGGATCGTTTAGATCCGATAAAAGAGCATTTGGAGGCTCTATTGTTCCAGTTTAAGGACACAGTGGTCCGACATTCCCATTTTGGGGACGGATGTTGGTTTAAGGACGCATAAGTCCATGAGTTTAAGGACCCCACAGTCCGTATTAATGTGTGGTTGTCGGGACCCGTCACCTCTCTGAAGACGTTGAAGGATTACAATGACAAATATCAGAGGAGTTTAGAGATGTATCCTTGAACCAATGAGTTAGTTGAAAGAGCAGGCGCGCTCAGTTCAAGATGATTTGAGGACTTATGGCCAGTTTGGGCTAAGTCCAATTATGTTTGAAATATTGGCCCTTTGGGCTATTAGACATTTGTCTGGGTTCAGCCCCTCGTCATTCAGCAGTGCTAAACAGAGGTTTGGGGGCTCTGACAACATTTTGTTTTTGATTTCCTCAATTTTGAGATTCATTTGGAGGAGGGACTTTTGCCTCTAAAAAATTAGCCAATTTGGCTAAAAGTAGTGTTAAACACTAGAGAACAACAATGTTAAACACTGGAGATAGAACTCTCAAATTAGTGTTAAACACTAAAAGACAATCAGTGTTAAACACTAGAAATATAATCTTCAATTTAGTGTTAAACACTAGAAACAATCAGTGTTAAACACTGGAAATATAATCCCCAAATTAGTGTTAAACACTAAAGACAGAGGGGTCACGTGTGGACACGTGAGAGCGCCCAAAAGTGAGACCAGATCCCTTTTCTTCGTTCTGCAATTAAGTGTTAAACACTTTTCATTTCCTGGCCATCACGTGTGGGCACGTGATAGGCATCCATCCATTGGATATTAAAGGGATTTGTTAGGGGTCACGTGGGGACACGTGAGGGCGCCCTAAATGTGGAGCCAGATCTCCTTTTGTTTTATCCTCAAATCTGCGAATAAGTGTTAAACACTTTTCATCTTTATTTTAGAGCATCACGTGTTGGCACGTGATGGGGATTTATGCATCGATAATTACAGCACTTGCTGAGGGGTCACGTAGGGACACGTGAGAGCACCCAAAGCTTCTTTTCTTTTGTTTTTTCTTTCTGCATTTTGGGAGTCACGTGGGAGCACGTGAGGCATTGCCTCAAAGCTTCTTTTCTTTTGTTTTTTCTTTTTGCATTTTGGGAGTCATGTGGGAGCACGTGAGGCATTGCCTCAAAGCTTCTCTTCTTCAGGGATTTTTTCAAGGGTCACGTGGGGGCACGTGACCCTAGTTCCTTTCATGAACAGAGATCTTTTAAGAATTGAATTCTCTGTAGGGTTAAACCCTAATTATGATTTTGGAGGAATTAAATTCCTATTGTGAAAGAATTAAATTCTTATTTAGGATAAAACCCTGATTTCTTTTTAAAGGAATTAAATTCCCAGATATGTAAAAGAATTAAGTTCTTGATTAGGGTTAAACCCTAGTTTCATTTTAGGAGGAATTAAATTCCTGTGAGTTTGGGAGAATTAAATTCTCAAAACTCAATTCCTCCTCTGTGTTTTAGATCTGCATGGCAGGATCTCAACCCAATGAGAATTAAATTCTCAATTCATGGGGAGATGTGCACTTTGCAGATCCTTAACCAGAGAAAGAACTAAGTTCTTTTCTTTATATAAGAGTTAAACTCTTTTGAGAATTAAATTCTCTTTTGAAGGCTCTCTTTTCTTACCTAGGGTTTTTCTTTTGCAGAGAATTAAATTATCCTCTCTTTTCTTTTTTCTCTTGAGAATTAAATTCTCCTCCCTCTGTTTCTTCTCTCCCAAACAAGGTCTCTCCTCTTCTTTTCTTGGCTCCTATTTATAGGAGAAGGAAAAGAATCAATTTGTTTAGCAAATCTTTCATTGAAAGATTTGATTTGTTTTCATATTTAATATGAGCCTTTAGATCATTCAGTGAACTTTATTCACCGTTGGATTTTAAATCCAAAGATATTCTGTTTGTTATTTTCGGTGAGATTTAGGGGAATCTTTCCTTATATCAAATCTTTCCATAAATTGGTGATCTTTAATCACCATTGGATTTTTAATCCAACGGTCCCCATAATCCTTTTCCATTTGGAAAGATTTAGAGAAATTTAGAATTTTAATTCTATTTCGAAAGATTTTAGAGAAATTTAGAATTTTAATTCTATTAAACTGTAAGGCTTTCAAAGCTTGTCACGTGCTGGCACGTGACCCTTGGTCACGTGTGAGCATGTGACCCCCAAATTGGTTCCTTTAACAGCCGCTTGTTTATGTTGTTGTTTTAACCATCACGTGTCAACACGTGACCATTGGTCACATATGAGCACGTGATACCTCATTGAGGTAACTTCTGATTTTTAATCAGGGAACAGATTTTAGAATTTAATTCTATTCATTATTTTAGAGGCCTTAAGAGCCCATCACGTGTCTGCACGTGACCCATGGTCACGTGTGAGCACGTGATGCCCCATTGGGGTCTTTTCTGAGTTTTTATTATATCTTTTAACTCCTCTAGCGGGTTCTTAAAGGTCCATCACATGTGGACATGTGATGCCTCATAACTTTTGATCCCGGATGAATTATGAGGCCCATAATATATCAAATCGAAGGGTTTTTTGAGATGCTTCCAATATCATCAGAATTTAACAGTTCCTCCTTCGAGAGTTTATCAAAATACAGGCCGGAAGATATTGGTTCGCATTTCCTTAAGCGTATCGCTGCCATTTGATACCTTGGACTCTTCTGCGCAGAAATTTTTGGCGGGAACAAATGCCCCCCACTAGTTTGCCCACGTAAGTATATACGTGGGTGAAGTAGTGCAAAGTAATGCATAGCGTATGACCAGTTTCGGGTTGGTAGATTACTTTCAAAATCTTTATCTGAGAAGATAACGAGCGGACACAAGCGTCATCATTTATCATTGACTCAAATCTCGACTCTTAAGAGATATAGTTCCAAACCCTTAACTCCATGAGCCTCACCCTTCTATCTCTTTATATCTTACTCTGGTGTGAAGTAGTTTATATGCTCATGAGTAGCTTTTCCATTTCAGTGGCATGTAGCTTTGGCGAGTGTGGCTCATAGATGGTCCATCTTGACCTCTTTGCAGGGCGGTGATGGCTTAGGAGACAGGGTTAGGATCTACCACCTAAGACTTTTCAACTTTATGAGCCGTGAGGGTCTCATAAAGACTTTTCTCCCTACGAGTAGAGAGGATCCCGCAGGTGTATTTTCTCCTTAGGGGTCGTGAGGACTTCTAAGTGTGTTTTCTCTTGAAAGTCGTAAGGGTCTCACAAGAGAATTTTCCAGCTTATAAGTCGAGAGGACTCGTAGGTGGTTGTTTCCCTCCTTTTCGAGATTCGAATTTGGAGAGTGTGGCCCGTGGATAGTACGCAAGAGACCGTTTTGGGCCGACTTGCAGGGTCCCAGTGCTTAGGAAACAGGTTTTTAATCCCTACTGCCTAAGGCTTTATCTCACGAGTCGAGAAGTTCTCGCAAAGACATCAATTTCCTCACGAGTTGAAACGGATCGAGCAGATCTCGCAAGAATATCCTAACGTCACAGTTAACCTCTGCTCTTTACGACAGAAGTCCGTTAGGGTCTATGGTACTTAGGGTTTTGGCCGTCGTACCGTCGCATCAGCTGATATATTCCTCGATAGGCAATCGTGTTGTTCGAGTAGCCCTACGACTGCCGTGTCTCTGATCCCTTCGGGGGCTGGATAAGACGTCTTCAAGCAATCCTCCTTGGCAGTTTGATCGTCGGAAGAGCAAGCGTTAGGAATTTGCCATGCCGCTTTTTACTTGAGGTTAGGCTCGTTTTGGGGAGCCCCGATGAGTCATAACCACTCCGCACTGGTGTGGGATGATCTCCGATAGTCTTTCAGGCTTTATATGACTTGCCGTTAAGACCCTGAAGCTAGGAATTTGGCCTTTGCTTCGTTTGCTGGCATTGCGTCCTCTGTATCGAGACGAATGTCGTGGTTGTCTCTAGGTTGCTAGTGAACCGTCGAGGTTTGGAACTAGGGATTTTGCCGTGGCTCCTTTTGGTGATGTTGCGTCTGTTGTATCGAGACGAACGTCGAGGTGGTGACCACTCCATGTGGGATGATCTCCGGTGGTCTTCCAGGCTTTATATGACTTGCCGTTAAGACCTTGAAGCTAGGAATTTGGCCTTCACTTCGTTTGCTGGCATCGCGTCCTCTGTATCGAAATGAATGTCATGGTTGTCTCTAGGTTGCTAGTGAACCGTCGAGGTTTGGAACTAGGGATTTTGCCGTGGCTCCTTTTAGTGATGTTGCGTCTGCTGTATCGAGACGAACGTCGAGGTGGTGACCACTCCATGTGGGATGATCTCCGGTGGTCTTTTAGGCTTTATATGACTTGCCATTAAGACCTTAAAGCTAGGAATTTGGCCTTCGCTTCATTTGCTGGCATCGCGTCCTCTGTATCGAGACGAATGTCATGGTTGTCTCTAGGTTGCTGGTGAATCGTCGAGATTTGGAACTAGGGATTCTGCCGTGGCTCCTTTTGGTGATGTTGCGTCTGCTGTATCGAGACGAACGTCGAGGTGGTGACCACTCCACACTGATGCGAGATAATCTCCGATTGTCTTTCAGGCTTTATATGACTTGCCGTTAAGACGCATGAAGCTAGGAATTTGGCCTTCGCTTCGTTTGCTTTGGCGCGTCCGAATCCTGCTGGGGGAAGAATGCTGGGGTGACATTTCATCTGCTGTATCGAGACGATCGTCGAGGTGGTGACCACTCCGCGCTGGTGCGAGATGTTTTCCGATTGTCTTTCAGGCTTTATATGACTTGCCGTCAAGACCCTGAAGCCAGGAATTTAGCCTTTTGCTTCATTTGCTTTGGCGCGTCCGAATCCTGCTGGAGGAAGAACACTGGGGTGACATTTCATCTGCTGTATCGAGATGATCGTCGAGGTGGTGACCACTCCGCGCTGGTGCGAGATGATCTCCGATTGTCTTTCAGGCTTTATATGACTTGCCGTCAAGACCCTGAAGCTAGGAATTTGGCCTTTGCTTCATCTGCTTTGGTGTGTCCGGATACTGTTGGAGGAAGGACGCTGTAGTGACATCTAGTCTGCTGTATCTAGACGAACGTCGAGGTGGTGATCACTCTATGCTGGTGTGAAATGATCTCCGATTGTCTTTCAGGCTTTATATGACTTGCCGTCAAGACCCTGAAGCTAGAAATTTGGCCTTTTCTTCATCTGCTTTGGTGTGTCCGGATCCTGTTGGAGGAAGGACGCTACAGTGACATCTTGTTTGCGGTATCGAGACGAACGTCGAGGTGATGACCACTCCATGTAGGATGATCTCCGATAGTCTTTCGGGTTTTATATAAGTTACCGTCAAGACCCTGAAGCTAGGAATTTGGCCTTTGCTTCGTCTGTTTTGACCGTAAGGTCTTTTGTTGACGCTGCGTCTGCATCTTGCTGGACCGCGAAGGAACGCTGCTGTTGACATTGCATCTACTGTAACGAGACGAATGCTGAGGTGGAGCGAGGATTTTGCCGTCACTCCGCTTTGCTGACCATGGGGTCTTTCGTCGATGTTGCATCTGCATCCTGCTGGACTACGGAGGAACACCATCGTTGACATCTCGTCTGCTGTAACGAGACGAATGCTGAGGTGGAGCTGGGATTTTGCCGTCACTCCGCTTTGTTTCGACCATGAGGTCTTTTGTTGACATTACATCTGCGTCCTGCTGGACTGCGAAGGAACGCTGCCGTTGACATCTCGTCTGCTGTAACGAGATGAATGCTGAGGTGGAGCTGGGATTTCGCCGTCACTCCGTTTGATGGTGTAACATCTGTGTCCTGTTGGAATGAGGAGGCCCACCGTTGTTGGTCTCCAGGCTGCAGATGTGGCCATTGAGATTTGGAACTAGGGCCTTTGCCATGGCTCCGTTTCGTTGCGACTCTGAGGTCGGTTGTTGACGTCATGTCTGCATCAGGTTGGAGGGACAAAGCATGTCGGTGTTGATCTTTAAGTCGTCGATGTTGACGTCGAGACCCTGAAGCTAGGGATCTTCCTTTGCTTCATTTGCTGACATTGTGTCTGCAATATTGCGACAAATGTCGAGATTGTCTCTAGGTTGTCTATAAACCATCAAGATTTGGCTTCGCTTTCTGATGGAGCCTGTTGGAAAGGTATGGTTCCCTCTTTGTTTGTACCCCTGGATTGTATACAGGGATTGATGTGATCTCACCTGTAGGGCAAAAAGTTTCATTCTTTCATCATTTTTTATTCTTTCCGCGATGCTCTATCATTTCAGCTTTTTATATCGCGAAAATCGCTATTGCCCAATCATTTCGGCTATTTTTCGCGGCGCCCAATCATTTCGGCTATTTTTCTTTTTTACTCGCTGCTTTTTATTGCGAGTTGCCCAATCATTTCGGCTATTTTTGTATGCATACATTTTTACTTGCTGATTTTGTTGCAAGTTGCCCCATCATTTCGGCTATTTCGTATGCATGTGTGGCTCGCAGATTTTTCTATCGTGAGTGGGGGATTTGGGATCTGATACCAATCTTAGCATCAGTATCGCTGCGACTGGAATATTGCCAGGAGCGAATCATCATTTGCCGTAAAAGGACTTGGAATTTGATACCGTTTTAGGCATCAGCATCGCTACCACTGGGATATTGCCAGGAACGAATCATCATTTGCCTTCGTCGATGTCGAATAAAGGTGGCTTAGTAAACAGGGTTAGAATTCTGTCGACTAAGGCTTTTGACTTCATGAACCGTAAGGGTTTCACAAAGTTATTTCTCCCTACAAGTCGTGAGGATCTCGTAGGTGTGTTTTCTCTTTAGGGATCGTAAGGATTCCTAAGTGTATGTTCCCCCGTAAATCGTAAGGATCTTACAAAAGGGTTTTCTCCTTATAAGTCGAGAGGACTTATAAGGGTTGTTCACCATATGGACATATCCCTAGTCACGGGTGGGACTTTGCTGGGGAAATGTTTATTCACGCCCGTGGATTGTATACAAGGGTCAGTATGAGCCGCTTGTAGGGCAGTATCGAAGGTTGTGGGGGTTGCTTAAGAACAGGTTCAGATCTCTGTAACTTAAGACTTTCAAATCTTATGAGCCGTGAGGATCCCATAAGAGAGTTCTCCTTACGAGTCGTGAAGATCTCGCAAGTGTAATTTCTCCTTAGGAATCGTGAGGATCCCTAAGTGTGTTGCTCCCTTGTGAGTCGTAAGGATCTCACGCGTGTGATTTCTCCTTAAAAGGTCGAGGGGACCCTGTAAGTGTCTTTTAACGAGGTTGTGCCCTTTCGGGTTTTCACAAACACTCGCCGGTAGCCCTGCTGTTTTTACTCACGGAGCCCTTTCGGGTTTTCATCCGTGCCCATTTTGCTTATGGACATACCGTTTTTTTGTTTTTTTTGTTTATTCTTTCTTTTTTTTTTATTCTAACGAGGTTGCGCCCTTTCCGGTTTTCACAAGACTCGCCGGTAGCCCTGCTGTTTTTACTCACGGAGCCCTTTTGGGTTTTCATCCGTGTCCATTTTGCTTGTGGACTTACCATTTGTTTTTTGTTTTTTTTTTACCACGCCAGCCTGAGGATGCCGCGGGTTGATAGTAGTTTAACGACGTTTCGGTCATTTGCAAGTTTTAGGACATTCCGGTCCGTCGTCGCCGTATTTGAGGCGAATCTCTAGTTTACTGACTTTTCGGTCTAGCGTCGCCGTATTCGAGGCGAATCTCTAGTTTACTAACTTTCGGTCTATGGGGATTTCCCTATGAATGAGCATGATGCCCCCGGCATATCCATCTTTCTCGAGACATGTGGTTGTGGCGGGCTCACCTTCCAGTTTTCGGACAGCGCGAGTTTGCCTTGTTGGTATTGGTCTTCAACCCAGTTTTTGAAGACGAAGCAATTTTCGAGTGGGTGACCCATTACTCTGTGGTAGGGACAATAGTTAGGATTGTCAACGTCACCTGGCTGCAACGGACGTTTTGGATCCGGCAGAGTGATGAGCCCGCTGCGCACTGCTAGCTAGAAGAATCTCTTTGTTTTATCTTTGGGAAACGAGTAAGAACGTTTCAACTTCTCATTGAGGTATCGTGGCTTGTTGTTTTGACAACAACACGGTCTCGGGTTACTCGGCTGTTGTTGAGCGTTGGCGACGAAGGTCGCTTTTCTATTCCCCCTATCCCTTTTGTTCAATCCCTTGTTTGCGGGTCCGAGATTCTTTTCGGGTAGCGTGTGATTGCGCAGCTGAACGTTCTCGCAGCTCTTCTTTTCTTCTTCTTTTCCTGAGGTGGATTCTTTGAAGAGAGGGCTAAGAGTCATTTCTTCTTCAGAATTGCTCCCGAATGTGAGAGCTTGCGATCTTCTGCCGTCAACCATGTGACCGTTGCCGGCAGTTTTCATATGCTCATTTGTCGTGCTTCTCTTTTTCCGACGAGCTTTGCGCTTCAATCGCTGAACGTGCTGCCGGTGAGCAACGTATCCCTGGCACCAGTTTTTAAAGGCACTGCACTCTTCGGTTGGGTGCGCAATCTTTCGATGATATAAGCAGTAGCTAGGATGTACATCCGCTTCATCAGGAGTGTTTCCTTCAGAGGGTGGAGGCTTCATTCCCATCGATATGGCTTTGGCGAATCGTTTTCTTGTCTTGATCCTGCTTTCATTTGTAGCGGATGTACTTTTATCCGGTGGGAGTGTTTCGACCCTTTCATCTAGTCGCCGGCGTTTGGCTTTCTCGAATATGGCCATCTCGCGCTCTCGATCAACTTTGCTTTTGAGACGGGCTTCGTTCAGGAATGCATCAATCATTTCGTCTGATGGTCCTAGAAGTTCTGGCTCAGGATCTGCCCCCAGCTTCTCTGTGTAAGGAGCTTCTTCGTCATTTATTGACGAGTCAGAGATCACATGGTAACTTGCCACATAATCTTCAGATTCATCCGACGAGTCTTCTCCATTGTCATCATCTCCGTCCTCAAGGACGTGGCTGAGAAATTCTTGGAGTGTGACTGGGGTCCGCGCTTTTTGACTGTATTCTTCCAATGCGTCAATCTGCTTTTGCATGTCCGTGCACTTGTCGCTAGGCTTCACGGGCTTTTTGGTCTTCTTCTTCGACGACTTTGACGGCTGAGTGTGAGCGCTTTGGCTATCATCACCGATCTTCGGAATTGGGCGCGGTTTCAGCATCCCCTCGATGATTTGAGTTTCGAGCAGGTTCTTCCATATGACTGTCGGGCGCGTATGAAGATTACTCAGCATCCTTTTGGTTTTGGATGAAAGCACGACCTCCCATGGAGCTTCTTCAACAAAAGAACAAGTTGCCCCCGGTGTGTCTGTCTTCTTAGGAGTGTGCGGTTGTGGTGGGTTTACTTTCCACTTCTCAGACAGCGCAAACTTGCCTTGTAGGTACTGATCCTCGATCCATCCCTTAAAAACGAAGTAATCCTCGATCGGGTGGCTTACCGTTTGGTGGTAAGGGCAATAATTAGGATTGTTGACATCGCCTGGATGCAACGGACGTTTTGGATCCGGCAGATTGATGAGTCTGTTGCGCACTGCCAGTTCAAACAGTTTCCTCGTTTTATCCTGGGGAAACGAGTAAGGACGTCCCAGTCTCTCCTCGAGGGATGGGCGTGGACGCACGTTGTTTTGGCGAACAACCGGCTTTAAGTTGCTCGGTTGTTGTTGAGCGTTGGCGACGAAGGTTGCTTTCCCTTTGCCCTTTTCATTCCAAGGCTCCGTCTTTAAAGAGGAAGGCTTATGGCCCATCTGGTCCATTTGGGACAGCTTGTCAAGGCCTGGAAAGTTGTCGGCTTGAAGAACATCATAAACTGTGAGATGGTCGCTTGCTGATCAAGGGTACCCACAAACATGCCTGCTGCAGGAGCCTCTTCTATGCGTTGTTCGCATTTCGACCATAGGTTCCGCCATCGTGTTGCGTATTGGACCCACGTTTCGCCTGGCCTTATCCTGGCATTAATCAGTGCTGTTATCGGGTTGCGTCCACTAGCATTCGCGAAACTCTGTGTAAACAGCAGCTCTATCTCCATAAATGTCTTGATAGAGTCATTTGGGAGTTCAGAGTACCACTCAAATGCCGTTTCCGACAGGCTGCCAACAAACTGACGGAGCAGCAATTTATCATCACCTCCAGTGTTGCCGCACATGGCTCTAAATTGAGCGACGTGCTGATGCAGATTTCCCGTCCCCTTATATACGTGGAACTTAGGGATCGTATATCCCGGCGGGTAACTAATTTGGTCATACCAGCCCGGGTAGGGTCATCCGGTTCTAGCAATTTGCCCAGCCGCTTCATTTGCCTGGTGAGCTGAGCTATATGGTCATCCAGTGCGGCCTTCGAAATGGTTTCTTCCTTGGCTGCTGAAAGAGCCGGAGGAGGATTCGATGTCTCTCCTTTGTCATCTTCAAGGACAATCGGAGGATCTTCAGCAGGAGGATCTTACTGGATTATCATCCCTACCATATCTTGGAAGAGAAGCGCCATTTGTTTTATGTTAGCCGCTTGCTCTGCGACTTCTTTTTCCTTCTTTTCGAGGACTCTGCGTAGATAGTCAGCGTCAGTTTCTTGTTCATGACGCTGCTCTGATGATTCCTCCGAGCTTTCTTTTGGCCCGGTAAGTGCGGCCATTACAGTCATCATCTCCTGAAGCTTCTGTTGCTGCTCCTGGGTTTCGTTACGGATCGGGTGAGGGTCGGTGACCCGTCGAAGCACGGCTTTCCTCCTTTCCAGAAGCCATATAAACAGTGTGCACCACTATGCCCCCAGACTTGGGGCGTTTGTGTTCAGCGCTTTTACGGTTCGCCATGTTCACAGGGGCTTTTTGCGGCCTCCTTTTCTTTTGAGTGATTGGAGTTGAGGGGGCCGTTGTAATGGGCACCTAAGTAGCTGTTGCTTTTTGTGGCTTGACGGAGTAATCCTTCTCCTGCCGAACCTTCATCTTTTTCTGTCGGCGGAGATAGTTTTCATCAATCACCGACTCTTGGACCTGTCGCCAGACTTTGTAGATTTTGGAGGACAACCGCTGAGGGGGTTGCTCCGGCTTTTTCTCCGGTGCATTCTCCATAGGTGAAGGAGTTCTCTTCAGCACTGCAGTAGGAGAGTTTCTGAGCACCATGTTTAGCAATTCAAAGATGTTCCCGGTTGGAACAGCAGCATAGATCCCCACCATTGGAGCTGGCGGAGTTATCCCAGAGGGAGAGTTGCCCCCAGCCTTCCTCACTCGGCGCCAGTGACGACGGCGAGCATGTCGAGTGGACGACGTTGGTTCAGCGACGGGGATGGCTTTGTCTTGCCCCCTGTCCAGATGAAGCGCTGCTGGTGCCAGTCTCTTGAAGACTGGCATCTTTTGAGTAGAGGTATCCAATCTGTCAAAGACAGACCTTCGAGCAGGAACGGGAGCCGGAATAGTCAGTCTTGTGAAGACCGTCCCTTTGGCAGGAGAAGCCGCCTTGACGACTTCAGGAGTAGGGATGGCTATCCTCTACGGAACAACCTTTTCTGGTATTGCAGGCTTCTTTATAGGCCCGTTAGAGCTCTGGCCTAGTCTGTTAAAAACCAAGGCAGTGAAGTTGGGCGACCCGTTGAGAGGGGCCGCAGTAGTAGCAAGCCGATCGAATACCGACTTCTTGGGAGCTTCTTGTGATGGTGCAGGGGCGTTGAAGCTCATGGGTGGGAGTATGGCCCCGAAGAATAGTCCAGCGGTGGCTTGAGTTACTTGCTCCACTGGCACCTTGAAGATGGAGGCCGCTTGGGGCCCATAAGTCACTCCTCCAGCACGGACGGAGCGAGAGTTGCAGTTGCAGGTAGTGCAGTTTGAAGCCATTGATCTTCTGTTTTCTGCACGGAGCAAGACACCAAATCTTAGTATCTCGAATCCACAGGCAACCACAGCAAACCGCGATTTGTTCGCGAACACGACACACGAAGTGTGGAGTGGAAAGAGGAAGAGGTCCCACCGGGCGTGCCAGAATCTGTTCCCCTCCGAAAGGCGGCCGAGACGGACTGCCTTGCCTGAGATTCGGGGTAGATGCTAATTGGTGCTATCCGTCCACCTCTCCGAAGATGCCAAGTTGATTTATGGCACCATATATCAAAGGTTTAAACGGATGAGGCCGATGTAGCAGACTTCGTCAGATTCCCCCTCGTTTGAGGGGTTTTTGATTGTGGGGACGCTCTTCCCTGCAGACGCAAGCCCCTGCAGTTAATTACGCTACCGCATCGCGGTAACAACTTTCTCCTTCTCCAGAATTTCACTTCGTGTCGTGAGTGTTTGTTTTGTTTGTGGTTGCCCATGGATTGTATACGGAGACTAATTTATGTCGTCGCCCATAGGACGTGGATTAGTCCAAATCCGTATTTTCTTAGATTTGGGTTTGGGATTTTGGTTTAAGGATACGTTAGCCATATTTGAGGCTAAGATCGACTCAAACGTTTGTTAAGGATACGTTAGTCCAGTTTGAGACTAAGATCAACTTAACGGGATCGTTTAGATCCGACAAAAGAGCATTTGGAGGCTCTATTGTTCCAGTTTAAGGACATAGTGGTCCGACATTCCCATTTTGGGGATGGATGTTGGTTTAAGGACGCATAAGTCCATGAGTTTAAGGACCCCACAGTCCGTATTAATGTGTGGTTGTCGGGACCCATCACCTCTCTGAAGACGTTGAAGGATTACAACGACAAATATCAGAGGAGTTCAGAGATGTACCCTTGAGAATTAAATTCTCCTCCCTCTGTTTCTTCTCTCCCAAACAAGGTCCCTCCTCTTCTTTTCTTGGCTCCTATTTATAGGAGAAGGAAAAGAATCAATTTGTTTAGCAAATCTCTCATTGAAAGATTTGATTTGTTTTTATATTTAATATGAGCCTTTAGATCATTCAGTGAACTTTATTCACCGTTGGATTTTAAATCCAAGGATATTCTGTTTGTTATTTTCGGTGAGATTTAGGGAATCTTTCCTTGTATCAAATCTTTCCATAAATTGGTGATCTTTAATCACCATTGGATTTTTAATCCAACGGTCCCCATAATTTTTTTCCATTTGGAAAGATTTAGAGAAATTTAGAATTTTAATTCTATTTCGAAAGATTTTAGAGAAATTTAGAATTTTAATTCTATTAAACTGTAAGGCTTTCAAAGCCTATCACGTGCTGGCACGTGACCCTTAATCACGTGTGAGCATGTGACCCCCAAATTGGTTCCTTTAACAGCCGCTTGTTTATGTTGTTGTTTTAACCATCACGTATCAACACGTGACCATTGGTCACATGTGAGCACGTGATACCTCATTGAGGTAACTTCTGATTTTTAATCAGGGAACAGATTTTAGAATTTAATTCTATTCATTATTTTAGAGGCCTTAAGAGCCCATCACGTGTCTGCACGTGACCCATGGTCACGTGTGAGCACGTGATGCCCCATTGGGGTCTTTTCTGAGTTTTTATTATATCTTTTAACTCCTCTAGCGGGTTCTTAAAGGTCCATCACGTGTGGACACGTGATGCCTCATAACTTTTGATCCCGGATGAATTATGAGGCCCATTATATATCAAATCGAAGGGTTTTTCGAGATGCTTCCAATATCATCAGAATTTAACAGTTCCTCCTTCGGGAGTTTATCAAAATACAGGCCAGAAGATATTGGTTCGCATTTCCTTAAGCGTATCGCTGCTATTTGATACCTTGGACTCTTCTGCGCAGAAATTTTTGGCGGGAACACCCCACATTTTATACTTACGGTCGCAGAAAAGAAATGAAAAACTACAATAATTAGAATCCGTATTTCCTTAGACATCATAAACCCGGAATATCTCATATTCCGAATTTCATGCCTAACCTATAAACCTTGCATTTTAGTCTCAATTCGAAAACACTTTTCAATAACTTAGTCGGGTAATTCAACAAGATTCCTGACTAAAATAATCGAATACTCGTCCAGAACTTTAGTAGATGGACGTACCTCGATGCCGACGACGAAGTGCACTTAGACGGAACACCGTGGCCGCGGGCACCCGAGTGGATGCTATTGGCAACGGGGTTCTCCTACAGTCACTTGGTCGGGGAAATGGGGCATGGTTATCTAGTAGAGTTATCCAGCGAGTGTTCGCGTACTATACGCGATTGCGACGGAGTTTTGATCCGAATCAAAACTCCGTGGCAATCGATCAATAGAGACTAACATGCTAGATTTATAATCACTAACTAGTTTTCTTAAAACTAATTAAGTGTGGATTCCAACCATTGCAACACATATCAAACTTAAATCCGAAATGATGTAAAAATACGACTGCGAAACACTCTGAATAGCCATAATAGAAAAGTTAACATCACATGCCAACTGGGCTAGACAAACATAACCTGAAACCCCAAAACCAACACCCCAGAACACCAAAGAAATACGAGGTCAAACAAGATGAACAAGACCGGCCAGGCCAGCCAAAATGGCTTTCTCGCCGGGTCAATTTTAGAGTTTTGGCCTCGAATTTCACTGGTGTTCTAGTTACATCACATGTAACATTCTGTACTTATATAAATAAATTTCAGAGACCTTTAAAAAATCGACAGAAACTATGGTTTTCGGGTTACAGTTTCGGAGTTGTTTCGGTTTCATAATTCAACTAACATCGTATAATCTCTAGCCTGGCTCTGATACCATGAAACTGTTTATCAACACCACCACTGGGTTTTACTAGCATCAAGCATGCCTGTTTCCTGATTTAAAATCAGGAAAGTTTACAGAGGCATCACGTGCTAGCACGTGACCAGCAGTCACGTGTTGGCACGTGACATTTAAAAACAGCGGCAAAGGCAGATCCAATTCCCTGATTAAATCAAAGAAAAGGCTTCAAAAAGGGTCACGTGCTCACACGTGACCGGGGGTCACGTGTTGGCACGTGACAGTTGAACAGCGGCCAGAAGATAGAGCGCAGAAAGAAGAAGAAAGCTCGTTCCAGGGGGTCACGTGACCAAGGGTCACATGGCCACACGTGACCGGCTTTCAAAGCCTATCTATTTAACAAAATTAAATTCTAAACAGCTTTCAAATCTCTCCAATGGGGAATGATTATTTGAAACCGATTGGATTAAAGATTTAAAGGTGATTAAATATCACCTATCTATGGAAAAATCTTGAACTTGGAAAGATTTTCCCTTAAAATCTAATCGAAATAACAAAGGAAAATCTTTGGATTTAAAATCCAATGGTGAATAAAATTCACCTAATAATCCAAAGGTCCAAATGAATGATGAATGCAAATCAAATCTCTAAGGAATACAAATTAAATCTCTCAATGAAAGATTCACCAAAACTAATTGATTCTGCTTCTTCTCCTATAAATAGGAGCCAAGAGACACACAAAGGGAGACACATATACAGAGATCGATACAGAGAGAGAGAGAGAGAAAAAGAGAGCCTTGAGACTTTGGAGGAATTTGGATCTTCTGCAAAAGAAAAGCTTAGGTAAGAAGGGGGAGGCTTTCAAGAAAAAAGAGAATTTAATTCTCAAAAGAGTTTAACTCTTATATAAAAAAAGAAGAACTTAGTTCTCTCTTTAGTAGAGGATCTGCAAAGTGCACATCTCCCCATGAATAGAGAATTTAATTCTCATTGGGGTGAGATCCTGCCATGCAGATCCAAAACATAGAGAGAGAATGAAAGTTTGAGGATTTAATTCTCGCAGAATTATAGGAATTTAATTCCTTTGAGATGAATTAGGGTTTAACCCTATGTTATAGGAATATAATTCCTTCAGAATGAACAGAATCAGGGTTTAACCCTAGTTAAAAACTTAGTTCTGTTAAAATAACAGAAATTTAATTCCCTTAAGAAAGAAGAAATTAGGGTTTCACCCTATGACAGAATCTAATTCCTCACAATATTCTTAAACTACCTATTAACCGCAATGTCGCTAAACTAAACAACAGGGCTCCCTTAATTGCTCTATTGTTGGATCTAAACGATCCCGTTAAGTTGATCTTAGTCTAAAAAAAACTAGGCTAACGTATCCTTAACAAACGTTGAAGTTGATCTTAGTCCTCAATGAGGCTAACGTATCTTTAAACCCAAACCCCCAAACCCAAATCTAAGATAATACGGATTTGGACTAGTCTACGCCCTACGGGCGACGACATAACTCGGTCTCCGTATACAATCCACGGGCAACTAAACACAAAATAAACACCCATGACACGAAGTGACCATCTGGAGAAGAATAAAGTGGTTACCGCGATGCGGTAGCGTAATTAACTGCAGGGGCTTGCGTCTGCAGGGAAGAGCGTCTCCACAATCAAAAACCCCTCAAGCGAGGGGGAATCTGACGAAGTCTGCTACATCGGACGCATCCGTTTAAACCTTCGATACACGGTGCCATAAATCAACTTGGCATCTTCGGAGAGGTGGACGGATAGCACCAATTAGCATCTGCCCCGAATCTCAGGCGAGACGTCCTCGCGTCGTCGCCGTCTTTCGGAGGGGAACAGATTCTGGCATGCCCGGTGGGACCTTTTCCTCTTTCCACTCCACACTTCGTGTGTCGTGATTCGCGAACCAATCGCGGTTCGCTAATGGTTGCCCTTGGGTTTCAAGATACTAATACTTGGCGTTTTGCTTATTGCAGAAAGCAAAGAATCAATGGCTCCCACTTGTGCGACTTGCTTCAACTGCAAATGCAACCGACGCTCCGTCTCACCTGGAGGTGTGGCATACGGACCGCAGGCCGCTTCCTTATTCACTATGCCTGTGGAGCAAGTGACTCAAGCTACCACCGGTCTATTCTTTGGGACCATGCTCCCGCCGGTAAACATTAACATCCCAATGCCCGTACCGGAAGCGTCAAAGAAGTCGGTCTTTGATCGACTTGCTACTCCCACGTTCCCTCTCAGCGGGTCGTCCAGCTCCTCGGTCTTCGCCAGACTGGGCCAAAATTCCTCTGGGCCCACAATGAAGCTTGCAATCCCAGAGAAGATTATTCCAAAGAGGAAAACCATCCCTGCTCCTGAAGTCTTCAAGGCGGCTTCTCCTACCAAAGAGTCGGTCTTTACAAGATTGGCTGTTCCAGCTCCTGCTCCTGCTATCCAAAGGACATCGGTCTTTAACAGGCTGACACCAGCAGCGACCCCCCACCTACATAGGGGGCAAGACGAAGCCATCCTCACCGCTGAACCAACACCGTCCGCTCGACACGCTCGACGTCGCCACTGGCGCCGAGTAAGGAAGGCTGGGGGCAACTCCCCCTCTGGGCTAACTCCACCAGCCCCAACGGTGGGAGTCAATGCTGCTGTTCCAACTGGGAACAGCTTTGAGATGCTAAATAAGGTGCGTAGGAATTCTCCTACCGCAGTGCTAAAAAGGTCTCCCCCTCCACTGAAAAAGGCCGCGGAAATAAAGCTAGAACAGCCCCAATCTTCTCAACGACTGTCCTCCCAAATCTATAAAGTCTGGCGGCAAACCCGAGACTCGGTGATTGATCCAAATTTCTCCCGCTAGCACAAGAAGCTGAAAATCCCACAGGAAATCAGTCATCAGGCTAAGCCATGAAAAGCTGTCTGGGTGCCCACCTCAACGGCCCCCTCAACTTCCACTACTCATAAAAAGAGGAGGCCGGAGAAGATCCCCGGGCCTGCAACGAGAGCTAAAGGCACTGAGCCCAGACACCCTAAGTCTGGGGGTATGATGGTCCATACTGTATACATGGCGTCCGGGAAGGAAGACAGCCGTGCGTCTACAGGTCATAGATCGCTTACACGGTCGGTGACCAAAGCTCAGGAGCAACAGAAAAAGCTCCAGGAAATGATGATCGCAATGGCCGCGCTTATTGGGCCGAAAGAAAGCCCCGAGGCGTCCTCGGATCAGCAACAAGAACAGGAAACCGACGTCGAGTTCCTCCGGAGGATACTGGAAAAGAAAGATAAAGAGGCTGCGGAACAAGCGGCCAACATAAAGCAAATAGCCCACTTATTCCAGGACATGGTGGGAATGATGATCCAACAAGACCCACCTGCTGAGGATCCTCCGATCGTCCTTAAAGACGACAGGGAAGAAACGTCAAATCCACCACCGGCTCTCTCAACGGCCAAGGAGGAGACAATCTCTAAGGCTGACTTGGACGACTATATAGCCCAGCAAATCCGGGTTCATCATGCGACTGAGGCAGCTGGTCAAGTCGTAAAAACGGGGCGACCGTATCCAAGCTGGTACGACCAAATCAAATATCCGCCGGGCTACACAATACCAAAATTTCACGTCTATAAGGGGACAGGCAATCCCCATTAGCATGTGGCCCAGTTCAGGGCGCTTTGTGGTAACACTGGTGGCGACGATAAACTGTTGCTTCGCCAATTCGTGGGCAGCTTATCAGAAACGACGTTCGAATGGTATTCGGAACTCCCGAACGATTCTATTAAGACGTTCACTGAAATGGAGTTGCTATTCACTCAGCGATTCGCAAGCGCCAGCGAACGCACTCCAATAACGGCATTGATTAATGCCAGGGTAAAACCAGGCGAAACGTGGGTCCAGTTAGCTATACGCTGGCGAAATTTGTGGTCGAAATGCGAGCAAACCATTGAGGAAGCGCCCGCGGTGGGCATGTTCGTGGGAACCCTAGACCCTCATGCAACTATCTCCCAGTTTATGATGTTCTTTAAACCAACCACATTCCAGGCACTAATCGACATGTTGGCCCAGATGGACCAGATGGGTCATAGACCGTCTCCCCCGAAGCCCGAGCCTCAGAGTGACAAGGGTAAAGGAAAGGCAACCTTCGTCGCGAATGCTCAGCAGCAACCTAGTGCCCCAAAGCTGGCGGATCAACTGGAAGAGAGACGCCGGTATTATAATGAGAAGATGAAGCGCCCCTACTCATTCCCGCGGGACAAGACCAAACGGTTATTTGAGCTGGCAGTACACAACAGGCTTATCAACTTGCCAAATCCAAGGCGACCGCCACAACCCACTGAGGTGAATAACCCCAATTACTGCCCTTACCATCAAACGGTAAGCCATCCGATTGAGGACTACTTCATCTTCAAAGGATGGATTGAAGATCAATACCTCCAGGGGAAGTTCGCACTATCCGAAAAATGGAAGGTGAACCTACCACAGCCGCATACTCCTAAGAAAGCAGATACACCGGGGGCAACCTGTTCCTTTATTGAAGAAGCTCCATGGGAGGTCATGCTGTCAACTAAAACCAAAAGAATGCTGAGGGACCTTCATGCGTGCCCGGCGGTCGAATGGAAGGACCCGCTGGAACCCCAAATCATTGAAGGAATGCTGAAGCCGCGCCCAACTACAAAAAGCGGTGGTGATGGCCCAAGTACTCATGCCCAACCATCAAAATCTTCGAAGAAAAAGAAGAAGAAATCTAAGAAGCCCGTGAAGCCTGGAGACTAGCGCACGAACTTGCAGAAGCAAATCGACGCGCTGGAAGAGTACAATCAAAAGGCGCGGACTCCCGTCACGCTGCAAGAGTTCCTCAACCACGTCTTTCAGGAGGAAGATGATGGGGAGAGCTCATTGGATGAATCCGAGGGATATGTGGTGAGTTGTCATGTGATTTTCCACTTGGAAGATGAGAAAGCTCCTGGCACTGAGGAACCGGGGGCACAGCCTGAGCCAGAACTTGTATGGCCAACAGATGAAATGATCGACGCCTTTCTAGATGAGGTTCGTATGAAGACTAAAGCCAATCAGGAGCGTGAGATGGTTGCATCGGAAGGAGCCAAGCGCAATCGACTAAGCGAAAAAGTCGAAGCACTCCCGCCAGATCGAAAGACATCCGATGCGAATAAAAACGTGTTCAAGACAAGGAAAAGATTTGCCAAAGCCATGTCAATGGGAATGAAGCTACCACCCTCAGAAGAAAACACGCTCAATGGAGCGGAAAGGCACCCTAATTATTGCGCATATCATCGGAAGATTTCGCACCCTACGGAGGAGTGCGACGCCTTTAGGATATGGTGGCAAGGATATGTTGCTCACCGGCAACATTTTAAGCGCATGAAACGCAAGACTCGTCGGGAACGAAGAAGTACTACCGACGGGCACAACAGAACTGCTGGAAACTGTTACATGGTTAACGCCGGAGGGTCACAAGTTCTCACCTTTGGGAGCGACTCTGATGAAGAAATGGCTCTGGGCCCTCTCTTTAAAGAATCCGTTTTAGGGAAAGAGGAAGAACCAGAGGCCTGTGAAAATATTCAGCTGCGCAATCGCACGCTCCCGGAAAAGAATCTCGGACCCGCGAATAGAAAAGATAAGGGAAAGGAGAAGGTCACTGGGGATATCGCCTTAGATGACCAAGTCATGAAAGAGCTGACTGCCAAGGACCCTCCCAAGAAGGGTAAGGTGGACTACAACATCCTAGCGCACCTAAGGTAGCTACCTTCTCAGCTCAGCATTCTCGATGCCCTCCTATTATCAAAAGAAGCGCAAGATTCATTAATCAAGGCGTTACAAGAACCCGAGCAGTTCCAAGCCTTCCTCGCCGCAGAAAGGATGAAGGATGAACTAGAAGAAGTGCATACGGCCGACATCACTTTCGGTGACGAAGACCTTCTCCTCAGGACGTGCGACTACAACCGTCCCCTATATGTCTCTGGATACTGCCATGATATCAAGATAGGCAAGATCCTGTTGGATAATGGATCCTCCGTCAATCTCCTTAATGTTCGGGTGTTGAAGGAAATCTGCATGAGCGTACAACACCTCGCTCGTGACAAAATTACCATCTCCGGTTTTGACTCCCAGTCATCACGGACTCTCGGATCTGTAATACTAACATTACGCTTTGGACTGCTCGTCACGGACATCAAGTTTCACGTCATTGACGCCAAGACCTGCTACAACGCCTTGCTCGGTCGTCCTTGGTTACACGACAACATCATCCTTTCTACACAGCATCAGTGTATGAAGTACTTTAAGGATGGTTTCGAGTATACCGTAACAGGTGAGCTGAACCCATTCTCCGTGAATGAAGTCCGCAAGTACGAAGATGCAAAATACTTTTTGCCAGACTTCGAGGATACAGAAAAGAGCCGCAAGCCGGAGAACAAAGCCGCTGCCACCATCCCTGTTTTCGGGAGCGATACCGAAGAAGAAGAAGAGATAGTTTACGCTGGGCCATCTCGACGCAACAACCTGGGAACGTCCGCCCCCATGTTGATCTTCGAAAGTGACTCGGAAGATGAGGTTAATGCCGTGTTCTCCAGTCGGCCGTCAATACAAGCATCCCCTAGCGATGATCAGAGTTTGCAAATCACCATGGTGCCGCGGAAACACTACAAGGATCTCGACGCACTTCAAGCTTACAATGTGCAGGACCTGCAGACGTTTTACGTCCCTCCCAGACGAAAGGGTGAAAAGGTGATCCTATTCTACCAATCCACAGAAACGAGAGTAGAGAAAGAGATATGGCATGGCGCGGATGCTACACTCGACAAGCTCCAACCCATTCATTTGCCCAGATACTACACCAATGGACTAAAGAGGTTATTGAAGCGCCAAGGAGTACCCTTAAAACAGACTGCTCGACAAGCTCGGTTCTACAACAGGATTTGGAATGTCCCTGGGACTCGGCGCAAATTGCCCAACGGGAGAATGGAAACGCTTGGGCTTGGATATGTGAGATCCGGGAGACGGGAGCGAGTCCACGGCAGCTACGCCATATATAACTTCGATGAGGAGGAGGACACCCTGTCGGGGAATGCTAACCCCTCGTCAAAACTGGATCCCGCGAGCGAAGTGCCGAGTCCGTCATTTGAAGAACAAGTGGACAAGCTTATCAGGAAAGCAGGTCAAAAGGCTCGGGAAGACCACAACCGCGAGAGGCCATCTATGAGAAGGCCAGGACGCAACGTCTGTTTCAACAGGCTGCAAAAGACAAAGATGCTCCTCCCTGTCAACCCGTTGTACAAAAGGCCCGACGCAGATGCAGAAGTAAGTCAAAAAGCGGGAAGAGGAGCCGACAACAAAGACGCAGGATTAGAGAGTTATGTGATCGGGTATTGCGCGGCCCGGATTTGTCCCTCATGAAGAAGATGAGTCGAGCGTATTCCTTCCCCCGAGACAAGACGAAGAAGTTACTCGAGCTCGCTATAAAACATCAAATGATCGCACTTCCAGAGTCTAAGCACCCTGAGCAAGCTAACAAAGTTTCTTATCCGGGCTATTGCTCTTATCACCGAGCCATAGGACACTCTATCGAAGACTGCTTCACCTTCAAGAACTGGGTCGAAGACCAGTACCAGCAAGGCAGATTTGCTTTATCCAGCAGCTGGAGGGTAACGCCGCCACAAAAGCACGAACTCAAAGCCGCAAGAGCCGAACCAGACCCACATCGATCTTGGAAGCAGATTCGCACCTGTCACATGATTACAATATTAAAAGAAGAGCCTGAGGACATAGATGAGCTCCCTTGGTACTTCGAAAACAATGACAATGAGGTAATCTCAAAATTTCCACCGGCTCCGAAAGAACTGGAAGATGGCATACATACTACTGCAGATAACCTCAAGAAGATTGAGTTGGGATCGGCAGACGATCCGCGACCGACATTCGTCAGCGAGCTGCTATCTGAAGAAAGGGTGGTTGCGTTAAAGGACATGCTCCTACAGCATAAAGATTGCTTCGCGTGGAACTATTCCGAGATGCCGGGATTAGATCCAGAGATTGCTGTGCATAAATTAGCAATATCCCCGGATATCAAGCCAGTCAAGCAGGCGCCGAGAAGGATGCGACTCGAGCTTGAGATGAGCATCAACGCCGAAGTCAAGAAGCTGATCAATTCTGGATTTATCCAAGAAGTCCAATATCCTGACTGGATGGCCAACATCGTCCCGGTAATGAAGAAAAATGGGACGGTACGCATATGCGTGGATTTCAGGGATCTCCATAAAGCCTGTCCGAAGGACGATTTCCCAGTACCGGCAACCGAGCTGATGATAGATAACACGTCCACTCATGAGGTTTTCTCCTTTATGGACGGTTCATCAGGATACAATCAGATAAAGATGCATCCCGAAGATCAGAAGCACACCGCTTTCCGGACTCCTCTGGGCATATTCTGCTACAAAGTCATGCCCTTCGGATTAAAAAATGCCGGTGCCACCTATCAGAGAGCCATGACAAAGATCTTTGATGATCTCATACATGACATCGTCGAGTGCTATATCGACGACCTCGTAGTGAAGAGCACGCCATATGAAGAGCATTTAGAACATCTGAAGACCGTATTTCAACGCCTTCAGCAATATAATTTGAGGATGAACCCCCTCAAATGCGCGTTCGGAGTCTCCTCGGGTAAATTCCTAGGATTCATCGTCCGACACCGAGATATCGGATAGATTCGTCCAAGATCAAGGCGATCATGGAAATGCCACCGCCAAGGACTCTCAAACAGCTGCGATCTCTCCAAGGAAAGCTCACGTATATCCGGCGGTTTATCGCCAACCTGTCAGGCAAGTGCCATCCTTACAGCCACCTGATGAAGAAGGGAACTCCGTTCGTCTGGGACCACAAATGCTAAGGCGCACTGGACGAGATCAAGCAATACCTGCAGAACCCGCCGGTGTTAGCTGCTCCGGTTAAGGGAAGGCCTCTTATTCTTTATACAACAGCCCTCGAAGGTTCCTTAGGCGCATTATGGGCACAAGAGAATGATCGAGGGAAGGAGAGAGCTCTTTA
This sequence comes from Agapanthus africanus, assembly GCA_030015575.1. NCBI lineage: Eukaryota > Viridiplantae > Streptophyta > Magnoliopsida > Asparagales > Amaryllidaceae > Agapanthus > Agapanthus africanus. Next base: position 4,969,438 of record JASDDO010000018.1, read on the forward strand.
TTACTTAAGTCGAGTTCTGCTGGGGGCAGAAAGCAATTACTCCCCTATCGAAAAACACTGCCTGGCGTTAATCTTCGCGATAACAAAACTCCGGCACTATGCATTGGCACATGAAGTCTGTCTTATATCAAAGGTGGACCCCCTAAAATATCTAATGTCAAAGGCCATGTTGACAAGGAGACTCGCTAAATGGGCCCTGCTCTTGATGGAGTTTTCAATAACCTATCAACCGCTTAAGGCAGTGAAAGGCCAAGCCATCGCCGACTTCCTTGCTGAGCATCCAGTACCTGCCGGTTCTCCTCTGAATTGCGATTTGCCGGACGAACATGCGTTTGACGCGATTGACGGTGGTGATACCCGATAGGAACTTTATTTCGATGGAGCGTCCTCCGTAAAGAAGCGCAAACAAAGTACCCCAATGATCAAATCGGGGGTAGGCCTCAACTTCGTAACTCCACAAGGAGGGATAATGCGCTTCGCTTTCTCCTTAACAGAACCGAGGACAAACAATGAAGCCGAATACGAAGCTTTGATAGCAGGCCTCGAGATCGCCATTGACATGGGAATTGAAAACCTCCTCATATACGGGGATTCTCAACTGGTCGTTAGTCAAGTAAACGGCGACTACTAAACGTGCAAACCGGAGTTGGTGAAGTACGGTGAAAAGGTGCAACAACTGTTGACCCAAATTCCCTCCTATACTTTGGAAAGTATACTACGCGCGGAAAATAGCAAAGCAGACGCGTTAGCTAAGCTCGCTAAAGAACTAGCTGACGAGAACCTCGATGACGTCAGAATCGTGGTACAAAGCCGTCGAGTGCTCGCCCCAGCAGAAATATCTCCGGAATCATACGAAGAAAAGGGAGCGACTGAGCAAACGACCCTATAAATAAAAGACTGTGACAAGGCTGAGGACTGGAAGGAAGTCTTCATAGACTACTTTAAGTCCCACCGAATGCCCAAAGAAGCGTCCTCAAGACATCAGCTCATGAAAGGAGCTCTATCTTTCGCTTTCGTCAACGATACTCTATACAAGAGATCGTTTGATTCTCTGTAGCTGAGATGCTTAGGACCTGACGAAGCAGAAAGAATCGTTAAGGAAGTTCATGACGGAATCTGTGGTTCTCATCAAGCAGGCCCGAAGATGAAGTTAAAAATTAAACGGATGGGTTACTACTGGCCCACGATGATCCAGGACTGCCTCGAATATGCGAAGCGGTGCCACTCATGCCAAATTCATGGGGACTTTATCCACCAGCATCCAAATCCACTCCATCCAACGGTGGCTAGCTGGCCATTCGAAATGTGGGGAACTGACATAGTCGGCCCCATCGAACCAGCATCGTCCGAGGGACATCGTTTCATCTTGGCGACGAACGATTACTTCTCCAAATGGGCAGAGGCAGTGCCGTTGAGGGAAGTGAAGACGAAGAATATCCTCCATTTCTTCAAGACGCACGTTATTTATCGGTATGGAACTCCGCGACGGATCATTTCCGATAACGGGCCAGCTTACAGATGCCACAAGATCAGTCGCTTCGTGCAACAATACAATATAGACTGGAGATATTCCTCGGTTTATAATCCGCGAGCTAACGGTCTAGCTGAGGCCTTCAATAAGACCTTGACAAAGATCATGAAAAAGACGGTGTCCCGAAATAAGAAAGACTGGCACGAGAGACTGCAAGAGGCTCTTTGGGCGTATCGAACTACGTTCAAGACGGCCACGAACACAACGCCATACGCAATGGTATTCGGTACGGAAACAGTACTCCCCCTTGAGATAGAGCTACCGTCTCTACGAGTGGCAGTCCACCGCGAGTTGACAAACGAAGAAAATGCTTACCTTCGGCTTGAGGAGCTTGACGCCCTTGATGAAACCCGGCACATAGCGCAACAAAATCTGGAGGCTTACAAAGAGAAAATGATGCGCTCGTATGAAAAATTGACCAGGCCGAGGACATTCCGCCAAGGCGAACGCGTGCTAGTGGTCAAAAGGCCTATGATCACCAATCACGCCAAGCGGGGAAAATTCGAGCCAAACTATGAAGGCCCGTACATCATAGATAAGGTCTACCAGGGTGGGGCCTATCTACTCATGGACATGCACGGTGAAAGGCCTTTCAGGCCAATAAACGGCCGCTTCCTAAAGAAATACTACGCTTAATGAGCCACAGCCTAGGTCAATGATAGATGACGACGGCTATGTCCGCTCGCTATCTTCCTAAAGCTCAAGCTCTATAAGTAGTAGCCGGCCTTCTCCTCAGACGGACCGAAACGTCCTTAAACTAACGTCGGACCGAAACGTCCTTAAACTAACAACGGACCGAAACGTCCTTAAACTAACGTCGGACCGAAAACGTCCTTAAACTAATATCGGACCGAAACGTCCTTAAACTAACGACGGACCGAAACGTCCTTAAACTAACGACGGACCGAAACATCCTTAAACTAACGACGGACCGAGACGTCCTTAAACTAACATCGGACCGCAACGTCCTTAAACTAACGTCGGACCGGAACGTACTTAAACTAATGACAGACCAAAACGTCCTTAAAACTACTACCGCAGCATTCCTGGGCTGACGAGATGAATAAAAAAAATAATAATAAATAAAAATAAAAAACGGTATATCCATAAGCAAAAAGGGCACGGATGAAAACCCGAAAGGGCTCCGTGAGTAAAAACAGCAGGGCTACCGGCGAGTGTTCGTAAAAACCCGAAAGGGCGCGACCTCGTTAAAAAAAAGAAGAGAAGAAAAAAAAATAAATAACGGTATGTCCATAAGCAAAATGGGCACGGATGAAAACCCGAAAGGGCTCCGTGAGTAAAAACAGCAGGACTACCGGCGAGTGTTTGTGAAAACCCGAAAGGGCGCAACCTCGTTAAAGGACACTTGCAGGGTCCTCACGACCTTGTAAGGAGAAACCACCCGCGTGAGATTCTTACGACTCACAAGGGAGCAACACACTTAGGAATCCTCATGATTCCTAAGGAGAAATTACACTTGCGAGATCCTCACGACTCGTAAGGAGAACTCTCTTATGGGGCCCTCACGGCTCATAAGATTTGAAAGCCTTAAGTTACAGAGACCTAAACCTGTGCTTAAGCAAACCCCCCACAACCTTCGATAATGCCCTACAAGCGGCTCATACTGACCCTTGTATACAATCCACGGGCACGAATAAGCATTTCCCCAGCAAAGTCCCACCCGTGACTAGGGGTATGTCCCTATGGTGAACAACCCTTATGAGTCCTCTCAACTTATAAGGAGAAAGCCCTCTTGTAAGATCCTTACGAATTACAGAGAAACATACACTTAGGAATCCTCACGATTCCTAGGGAGAAAATACACCTACGAGATCCTCACGACTTGTAGGGAGAAATAACTTCGTGAGACCCTTACGGCTCATGAAGTCCAAAGCCTTAGTCGACGGGACCCTAACCCTGTTTGTTAAGCCACCTTTGTTCAACATCGACAGAGGTAGATGATGATTCGCTCCTGGCCATATCCCAGTTGTAGCGGTGCTGATGCCGAAATCTGTGTCTAATTTCAGGTTTATGGCGAAAAGCTAGTAGGCCGCACGTGCATACGAGATAGCCGAAATGATGGGGCAACTTGCAATAAAAAAAGCAGCAGGTAAAAATGTATGCACGCAAAATAGCCGAAATGATGGGGAAACTCGCAATAAAAAACATCGAGTAAAAATGAAATAAATAGCCGAAATGATTGGGCACCGCGAAAAATAGCCGAAATGATAGGGCAATCGCGACCTCCGCGATATAAAAGCTGAAATGATAGAGCATCGCGGAAAAAGAAATAAAAAAGGGTTTTAATTTATGCCCTACAGGTGATGTTCCATCACACCCTGTATACAATCTAAGGGCGTAAACAAAAAAGGGATCATACTTCTCCCCCAGGTTTCATCATAAGAAGAAGCAAAATATCGACGGGCCGCGAATGACTTAGAGATCATCTCAGCACTTATCTCATAACATCGAGCACGACTTCAAGCGAAACGGAACAGCGGCAACTCCCAGTTCCATGGCTCGGCGATATCCTGATCACCGAAAAGTCAAATCCCAATTCCGTGAAATGCAAATACAATCAAAGAAATTCCTGGTTATGTGGAACGCGGATAACGTCACTCTTTGACCCCGTGGAAAACATCCAGAGCGGAGCCTAGTCCTCGCCGAGCACGGCAGTGAACCCGTGTGAAGCATCTAGTGCAAAATTCCTGGTTACGTGGAACGCGGATAACGTCACTCTTTGACCCCGTGGAAAACGTCCAGAGCGGATCCTGGTCCTCGCAGAGCACGGCAGTGAACCCGTGTGAAGTATCCAGAGCGGAGCCTAGTCCTCGCCGAGTACGGCAGTGAACCCGTGTGAAGCATCTAGTGCAAAATTCCTGGTTACGTGGAATGCGGATAACGTCACTCTTTGACCCTGTGGAAAACGTCCAGAGCGGATCCTGGTCCTCGCAGAGCACAGCAGTGAACCCGTGTGAAGCATCCAGAATGGAGCGTAGTCCTCACCGAGCACGGCAGTGAACCCGTGTGAAGCATCTAGTGCAAAATCCCTGGTTACGTGGAACGCGGATAACGTCACTCTTTGACCCCATGGAAAACGTCCAGAGCGGATCCTGGTCCTCGCAGAGCACGGCAGTGAACCCGTGTGAAGCATCCAGAGCGGAGCCTAGTCCTCGCCGAGCACGACAGTGAACCCATGTGAAGCATCTAGTGCAAAGTTCCTGGTTACGTGGAACGCAGATAACGTCACTCTTTGACCCCGTGGAAAACGTCCAGAGCGGATCCTGGTCCTCGCAGAGCACGGCAGTGAACCCGTGTGAAGCATCCAGAGCGGAGCCTAGTCCTCGCCGAACACGGCAGTGAACCGTGTGAAGCATCTAGTGCAAAATTCCTGGTCACGTGGAACGCGGATAATGTCACTCTTTGACCCCGCGGAAAACGCCCAGAGCGGAGCCTGGTCCTCGCCAAGCACGGCAGTGAACCCGTGTGGAGCATCCAGAGCAAACACCGGACTGTGGAGTCCTTAAAATCCACGGACTATGATGTCCTTAACCTCGACCGTAATGTCTTAAAACTAACAATCAACCACCCTGATTCTGTACTGATTCTACCTTGGTTTAAGGGTACATCTCTTCACTCCTTTGATGCCTGACGTTGTAATTCCTCAACGTCTTCAAAGAGGTGACGGGTCCCTGCAACCAAACATCGGACTACGGAGTCCCTAAATCCACAGACTATGAGGTTCTTAACCTTGACCGTGATGTCTTAAAACTAATATCGGACTGTGGAGTCCCTAAATCCACGGACTATGAAGTCCTTAACCTTGACCGTGATATCTTAAAACTAATATCGGACTGTGGGGTCCTTAAATCCACGGACTATGAGGTCCTTAACCTTGACCGTGATGTCTTAAAACTAACATCGGACTGTAGAGTCCCTAAATCCACGGAATATGAGGTCCTTAACCTTGACCGTGATGTCTTAAAACTAACATCGGACTGTGGAGTCCTTAAATCCATGGACTATGAGGTCCTTAACCTTGACCGTGATGTCTTAAAACTAACATCGGACTGTGGAGTCCCTAAATCCACGGACTATGAGGTCCTTAACCTTGACCGTGATGTCTTAAAACTAACATCGGACTGTGGAGTCCCTAAATCCACGGACTATGAGGTCCTTGCCCCCCTACCGTTGCGCTTACGTGGCCTCCTAATGTGAGCGCAGCGGTGGCAGACTTCCAACCGTCGCGGCACCTTTTGGCAGTTGAAGAGGCACTTGATGCCTATAAATAGGACCTTTGGTCCCTTAGATGATTCTTATTTCTAAAATTTTACTTTCAGAACTCAGAGCCCTGCTCTTTATTTTCAAGAACTTTAAGAGTTAAATTCTTAAAACTTTTAGGTGAAAATTTTAATTTGGATTAAATTAAATTAAATTAACTTTCGTTGATAGAGCCTCGCTCTCAATAGATCCCTGATCTAAAGGAAACCTATTTAGGGTTTCACTTAGCAGAGCTTTGCTCTACAGGTCTTAAAGGGATCTAAAGAGAACTAAAGGGGACCCTACTAGGGTTCCATAGAGCTCTGCTCTCTGAAAGATTTTCCTTGGATTTTCTTAATTCATTAATGGAGTTTTGCTCCTCCTAAATCATATAGAAGAACTCTTAAGAATTCTTCATGGATCTTGGAACTTAAAGATGGCATTTTATTCCTCAGTGCATTATATCGTTTTGCTTAATCAGTGTTCCTGATAATTATGTTGATCCTCTTTCACAGGAACAATGAACGCTCACATGTATACTCTTAACGAGATCATCTCTCATGAGGACATCCGCCGACTTGGCCGCTCTCAAAATCGGGAGTTCACAAACGAGGAGTGTGCTAAAATAATGAGTCGCTTCGATGCATACAATGGTCCACTGCTTTCCCGGCGTTCCTCTCTTCTTAAACTTATCGTGGGAGCTATCTGGGAAGCGCTTCCCCTATTCTGTTCCGGCGTGCCGTTTAGGGCGTTGGATGCCATTGAGGACAAGGTGCACTCTGTGTACCTATTGAACTTTATCTCGAAGAGACGGCGAGACAGTCTTATCGACCTCTTGCACAAGGTCTTTCAACAGTCTGCCATACTCGCTGCTTATCCGAGGGTGGAAGACATCGGAAGGGACCCTGACGCTTGTGCTCGCGAAAGGAAGCACACTAGGATGGTCCGCGAGGCTTGGAAAGTCATAGATAGGGTCGCTTTTGAATTCCTCAATCCATGCCCTGGATCTGAGGTTATTCCATTGTAACTTTCATTTATTGTTTTTATGACTGTAAGAACTTCGGGCAATATTAATGGAATTTTTTTTCTATCCCAGCTTGTCTTTATTATATATCTTTTGTCCTGAGTCTTTTTGCCCATGCATGAATGAATGTGTCTTGAACGCTTGATCAAATGTAAATCGGATGCTCTTTCTGTTGCTTTTCCTCTTTCTCAGCATGTCGTCACAATTAGCAGGTAATAGAGTAAGCTTCTTGATTTCTTCACGAGATAACGAGGGCTTAGGCCGCAAGTTCAGATCTGCTGCCTAAAACTTTTCAACTCTATGAGCCGTGAGGGTCTCATAGAGACTTTTCTCCCTACGGATCGAGAGGATCTCGTAGGTGGGTTTTTCTCCTTAGGAATCGTGAGGATTCCTAAGTGTGGTTTTCTCTTGTAAGTCGTAAGGATCCTAAAAGAGAATTTTTCCCTCTTACGAGTCGAGAGGACTTGTAAGCGGTTGTTTCCCTCCTTGTCGAAGTTCGACGTTGGAGAGTGAGACCCGTGGATGGTATGCAAGAGACCGTTTTGGGACAACTTGCAGGGTCCCAATGCTTAGGAAACAGGCTTCTTTTATGCCCACTGCCTAAGGCTTTATCTCACGAGTCGAGCCGCCTTGACAATTTTTCACAAGTCGAGACGAATCGAACGTTTCTCGCAAGAACATCTTAACGTCGCATTTAACCTCTGCTCTTTACGACAGAAGCCCGTTAAGGTTGGTGGTACTTAGGGTTTTGGCCATCATACCGTCGCATAAGACGATATAGTCCTCGATAGGCAATCGTGCTGTTCGAGTAGCCCTGCGACTGCCGTGTCTCTGATCCCGTCGGGGGCTGGACAAGACGTCTTCAAGCAATCCTCCTTGGCAGTTTGACCGTCAGAAGAGCAAGCGCTAGGAATTTGCCATGCCGCTTTTTACTTGAGGTTAGGCTCATTTTGGAGAGCCCCGATGAGTCATAACCACTTCGCGCTGGTGTGGGATGATCTCCGATAGTCTTTCAGGGTTTATATGACTTGTCGTTAAGACCCTGAAGCTAGGAATTTGGCCTTTGCTTCGTTTGCTGGCATTGCGTCCTCTGTATCGAGACGAATGTCGTGGTTATCTCTAGGTTGCTGATGAACCGTCGAGGTTTGGAACTAGGGATTTTGTCGTGCCTCCTTTTGGTGATGTTCCGTCTGCTGTATCGAGACGAACGTCGAGGTGGTGACCACTCCATGTGGGATGATCTCCGGTGGTCTTTCAGGCTTTATATGACTTGCCGTTAAGACCCTGAAGATAGGAATTTGGCCTTCGCTTCGTTTGCTGGCATCGCGTCCTCTGTATCGAGACAAATGTCATGGTTGTCTCTAGGTTGCTGGTGAACCGTCGAGGTTTGGAACTAGGGATTTTGCCGTGGCTCCTTTTGGTGATGTTGCGTCTGCTGTATCGAAACGAACGTCGAGGTGGTGACCACTCCATGTGGGATGATCTCCGATTGTCTTTTCGGTTTTATATGAGTTACCGTCAAGACGTTCAAGCTAGGAATTTGGCCTTCGCTTCGTTTGCTTTGGCGCGTCCGAATCCTGTTGGGGGAAGAACGGTGGAGTGACATTTCATCTGCTGTATCGAGACGATCGTCGAGGTGGTGACCACTCCGCGCTGGTGTGAGATGATCTCCGATTGTCTTTCAGGCTTTATATGACTTGCCGTCAAGACGTATGAAGCTAGGAATTTGGCCTTCGCTTCGTTTGTTTCGACCATGGGGTCTCTTGTTGACGTTGCTTCTACATCCTGCTGGACTGCGAAGGAACGCCGTTGTTGACATTGCGTCTGCTGTGTCGAGACGAATGCTGAGGTGGAGCTAGGATTTTGCCGTCACTCCGCTTGTTTCGACCATGGGGTCTCTTGTTGACGTTGCTTCTACATCCTACTGGACTGCGAAGGAATGCCGTTATTGACATTGCGTCTGCTGTAACGAGACGAATGCTAAGGTGGAGTTGGGATTTTGCTATCGCTCCGCTTTGTTTCGACCGTGAGGTCTTTTGTTGACGTTGCATCTGCCTCCAGCTGGACTGCGGAGTAACGCCGTTGATAACATTGCGTCTACTGTATCGAGACGAATGCTAAGGTGAAGCTGGGATTTTGCCATCGCTCCGCTTGTTTCGACCGTGAGGTCTTTTGTTGACGTTGCATCTGCCTCCAGCTGGACTGCGGAGGAACGCCGTTGTTGACATTGTGTCTACTGTATCGAGACGAATGCTGAGGTGAAGCTGGGATTTTGCCATCGCTCCGCTCGTTTCGACCGTGAGGTCTTTTGTTAACTTTGCATGTACACCCTGCTGGATTGCGAAGGAACGCCATTGGTGATCTCTAAGTTGTCGATGTTGACGTCAAGACCCTGAAGCTCGGGATCTTCGTTTGCTTCATTTGTTGACATCGTGTCTGTAATATTGCGACAAATGTCGAGATGGTCTCTAGGTTGTCTATGAACCGTCGAGATTTGGCTTCGCTTTCTAATGGAGCCTGTTGGGAAGGTATGGTTCCCTCATTATCTGTGCCCCTAGACTGTATACAGGGATCGATGTGATTTTACCTGTAGGGCAAAAAGTTTCATTCTTTCATTTTTTTTATTCTTTCCGCGATGCTCTATCATTTCAGCTTTTATATCGCGAAGGTCGCGATTGCCCAATCGTTTCGGCTATTTTTCGCGGTGCCTAATCGTTTCGGCTGTTTATTTTGTTTTTACTCGCTGCTTTTTATTGCGAGTTGCCCAATCATTTCGGCTGTTTATTTTATTTTTACTCGCTGTTTTTTATTGCGAGTTGCCCAATCATTTCGGCTATATATATATATATATTTTACTCGCTGTTTTTTTAATTGCGAGTTGCCCAATCATTTCGGCTATTTAATATGCATTTTCAGCTCGCTGATTTTTATCGCGAGCGTAGAACTTGGAATCTGGTGCCAATCTCAGCATCAGCATCGCTACAACCGGAATATTGTGAGGAGCGAATCATCATCTGCCATGAAAGGACTTAGAATTTGATACCGATTTAGGCATCAGTATCGCTACAACTGGGATATTGCCAGGAGCGAATCATCATCTGCCATGAAAGGACTTGGAATTTGATACCGATTTAGGCATCAGCATCGCTACAACTGGAATATTGCCAGGAGCAAATCATCATTTGCCTCTGTCGATGTCGAACAAAGGTGGCTTAGTAAACAGGATTAGGATCCCGTCGACTAAGGCTTTTGACTTCATGAGCCGTAAGGGTCTCATAAAGGTGTTTCTCCCTACGAGTCGTGAGGATCTCGCAGGTGCGTTTTCTCCTTAGGAATCGTGAGGATTCCTAAGTGTATGTTCTCTTATAAGTCGTAAGGATCTTACAAGAGTGTTATCTCCTTATGAGTCGAGAGGACTCACAAGGGTTGTTCACCGTGTGGACATATCCCCAGTCACGGATGGGACTTGGTTAGGGAAATGTTTATTCGCGCCCGTGGATTGTATACAAGGGTCAATATAGGACCATTTGTAGGGCAATATCAAAAGTTGTGGGGGTTGCTTAAGCACAGGTTTAGGTCTCTGTAACTTAAAACTTTCAAATCCTATGAGCCGTGAGGGTCCCATAAGAGAGTTCTCCTTACGAGTCGTGAGGATTTCGCAAGTGTATTTTCTCCTTAGGAATCGTGAGGATTCCTAAGTGCGTTGCTCCCTTGTGAGTCGTAAGGATCTCACGCGGGTGATTTCTCATTACAAGGTCGAGGGGGCCCTGTAAGTGTCTTTTGACGAGGTTGCGCCCTTTCGGGTTTTCACAAACACTCGCCGGTAGTCCTGCTGTTTTTACTCACGGAGCCCTTTCGGGTTTTCATCCATGCCCGTTTTGCTTATGGACATACCGTTTTTTTTTATTTTATTTTTTATTTTCTTCTTCTCTTTTTTTTATTAACGAGGTCGCGCCCTTTCGGGTTTTCACGAACACTCGCCGGTAGCCCTGCAGTTTTTACTCACGGAGCCCTTTCGGGTTTTCATCCGTGCCCATTTTGCTTATGGACATACCGTTTTTTTTTAATTCTTTTTATTCTTCTTATTTTTTCTAACGAGATTGCGCCTTTTCAGGTTTTCACAAACACTCGCCGGTAGCCCTGCTGTTTTTACTCACGGAGCCCTTTCGGGTTTTCATCCGTGCCCATTTTGCTTATGGACATACCGTTTATTTTTTTTTGTTTTTTTTTATATTCTCGTCAGCCTGAGAATGCTGCGGTAGTAGTTTAAAAACATTTTGGTCATTTGCAAGTTTTAGGACATTGCGGTCCATCATTAGTTTAAGGACATCTCGGTCCGTTGTTAGTTTAAGGACGTTTCGGTCCGTTGTCGCCGTATTTGAGGCGAATATCTGGTTTATTGACTTTTCGGTCTATGAGTCCTTCTCCATGAATGAACATGATGCCCCCGGCGTATCCATCTTCTTCGGAGCGTGCGGTTGTGGCGGACTCATCTTCCAGTTTTCAGACAGCGCAAACTTGCCCTGTTGGTATTGGTCTTCAACCCAATTTTTGAAGACGTAGCAGTCCTCGATCAGGTGACCTACTGTTTGGTGGTAAGGGCAATAATTAGGATTATTAACATCGCGTGGCCGCAACGGACGTTTTGGACCCGGCAGATTGATGAGTCTGTCGCACACTGCCAGCTCGAACAGTCCCCTTGTTTTATCTTGCGGAAATGAGTAAGGACGTTTCAACTTTTCCTGGAGGGGTTGCCGCTTGTTGCTTTGGCAAGCAACCGGTCTAGGGTCACCTGATTGTTGTTGAGCGCTGGCGACGAGGGCCTTTTTTCCTTTTCTTTTATCCTTTTTGTTCGCTCCGTTGTTTGCGGGGCCGGGATTTTTTCCGAGTAGCATGCGATTGCATGGCTGAACGTTCTCGCAGCTTCTCAATTCCTTTATTTTTGAAATAGATTCCCCGAGGGAAGAGTTAGGGATAGCTTCTTCATCAGAGTTGCTTCCAAAGGTGATAATTTGCGATGCCTTAGAGTCGGCTATATGGCAATCGTCGGCGACTCTTTTGCGCTCATATATCGTATTTTTCCGATGTCCACAAGCTTCACACTTTGTCCCGTCGAAGTGTTGCTTTTGAGCGACATACCCTTGCCACCAACAGTTAAAGGATTCGCAGTCTTCGGTAGGATGTATGATCTTCTAATGATATAAACAGAAGTTAGGGTGCATCTTTGCCTCAGCGAGAGTATTTTCTTCAGAGGGCAGTAGCTTCATTCCTACTGACAGAATTTGTTTTTACCCGCAGTGTATGGCTTTTGATTTGACGGGAATGCCTTGGCTCTTTCCAGTATGGCCATTTCACGCTCTTGATTGGCTTTTGCTTTCAAACGAATTTCATTTAGGAAGACATCGATCAACTCGTCTGATGGCTGTAGAATCTCTGGCTCAGGGTTCGCCATTGATTTCTCAGCGCAAGGAGCCTCCTCACCATCCGTCAGTGAATGAGAAATCACATGACAAGTCGCTACGTAGTCTTCGGATTCATCCGATAAGTTTTCTCCATCGTTTTCATCCTTGACGAAAGAACAAGTTGCCCCCGGCGTGTCCGTTTTCTTTGGAGAGTGTGGCTGTGGTGGGTTTACCTTCCAGTTTTCCGACAGCGCGAACTTGCCTTGTAGGTACTGATCTTCGATCCATCCCTTAAAGACGAAACAATCCTCAATCGGGTGACTTACCGCTTGGTGGTAAGGGCAATAATTGGGATTATTAAGATCGCCTGGCTGCGACAGACGCTTTGGACTCGGCAGATTAATGAGACTGTTGCGCACGGCCAGCTCGAACAGTCTTCTCGTTTTATTCTGAGGAAACGAGTAAGGACGTCCTAGTCTCTCTTCGAGGGATGGGCGTGGACGCAAGTTGTTTTGGCGAACGACCGGCTTTGAGTTGCTCGACTGTTGTTGAGCATTGGCGACGACGATCGCTTTCCCTTTTCCTTTCTCATCTCGGGAATCTGATTTTGGAGGAGACGGTCTATGGCCTATCTGGTCCATTTGGGCTAATTTGTCAATCAAGGCCTGGAAGGTGGTCGGCCTGAAGAACATCATGAATTGTGAGATGGTCGCCTGCAGATCGAGAGTGCCCACAAATATGCCTACCGCAGGTGCCTCTTCTATGCGTTGTTCGCATTTCGACCATAGGTTCCGCCATCGTGTTGCGTATTGGACCCACGTTTCGCTTGGCCTTATCCTGGCATTTATCAGTACTGTTATCGGGGTGCGTTCACTAGCACTCGCGAATCTTTATGTAAACAGCAGCTCCATCTCCGCAAATGTTTTGACAGAGTCGTTAGGTAGCTCCGAATACCATTCAAATGCCGTTTCTGCTAAGTTACCGACGAATTGGTGAAGCAACAGTTTGTCATTGCCTCCAGTGTTGCCGCATAAGGCCCTGAATTGAGCGACATGTTGATGTGGATTTCCTGTCCCTTTATATACGTGGAATTTAGGGATTGTGTATCCCGGCGGGTAACTGATTTGGTCATACCAGCTTGGATACGGTCGTCCGGTTCTAACAATTTGCCCAGCCGCTTCATTCGCCTGATGAACCCGGATCTGCTGAGCTATATATTCGTCTAGGTCAACTTTGGAGATTGCCTCCTCCTTGGCTGTTGACAGAGCCGGCGGAGGATTTGACGTTTCTCCCCTGTCGTTTTCAAGGACGATCGGAGGATCTTCAGCAGGAGGGTCCGGCTGTAACATCATCCCTACCATATCTTGGAAGAGGAGCGCCATCTGTTTTATGTTAGCCGCTTGCTCTGCAGCTTCTTTGTCCCTCTTTTCGAGGACTCTGCGTAAAAATTCAGCGTCGGTTTCTTGTTCTTGACGCTCATCCGAAGACGTTTCAGAGCTTTCTTTTGGCTCAGTGAGTGCAGCCATTGTAGTCATCATTTTCTGAAGCTTTTGTTGTTGCTCCTGAGCTTTCGTCACGGATCGGGTGAGCGGTCGGTGGCCCGTAGAAGTGCGGCTTTCCTCCTTTCCAGAAGCCATATAAACAGTGTGCACCACCATGCCCCCAGACTTGGGGCGTTTGTGTTCGGTGTCTTTGCGATTTGCCGAAGACACAGGGGCTTTTTGCGGCCTCCTTTTTTGAGTGATTGGAGTTAAGGGAGCCGTTGTAGTGGGCACCCAAGTAGCTTTTGCTTTTTGTGGTTTGACAGAGTAATCCTTCCCCTGCTGAACCTTCATCTTTTTCTGTCGTCGGAGGCAGTCTTGATCGATCACCGACTCTTGGACCTGTCGCCAGACTTTGTAAATTTTAGGGGACAGCCGTTGAGGGGGCTGCTCTAGCTTCTTCTCTGGAATATTCTTCACAGATGAAGGAGTTCGCTTTAGCACCGCAGTAGGAGAGTTTCTGCGCACCGAGTTCAGCAACTCAAAGCTGTTCCTGGTTGGAACAGCAGTATCGATCCCCACCATTAGAGTTGGAGGAGTAAGTCCAGAGGGGGAGTTGCCCCCAGCCTTCCTCACTCGGCGCCAGTAGCGACGTCGGGCATGTCGTGCTGATGGAGTTGTTTCAGCTATAGGGGTGACCTCCTCATGCCCCTTGTGTTGGTCAGAATATACTGGTACCATCTTTTTAAAGATCGGCGTCCGTTGAACGGGGATGGCCAACTTGTCAGAAGCGGACTTCTGAACATGGGAAGCAACCTTGGTGATTTTGCCAGGAACGGGAGTTGGAATGGCTATCCGTTTCGGGATAACGCCTTCTGGTATGGCAGGCTTCTTCATGAGCCTGTTAGAGCTCTGGCCTAGTCTGTTAAAAACTGAAGCAGTGGAGTTAGATGACCCGTTGAGAGGGGTCGCGGCAGTGGTAAGTCGATCGAAGACCGACTTCTTTGGAGCTTCTTGCAATGTCATTGGGGCGTTGAAGCTCATTGGTGGGAGCATGGTCCCAAAAAATAGTCCAATGATGGCTTGAGCCATCTGCTCCACCGGCATTTTGAAAAGGGAGGCCGCTTGGGGCCCATAAGTTACTCCTCCAGCAATGACGGAGCGAGAGTTATCGCTGCGGGCGGTGCAGTTCGAAGCCATCGATTTTCTGTTTTCTACATAAAGCAAGACACCAAATCTTAGTACCTTGAATCCACAGGCAATCACAGCAAACCGCGATTTGTTCACGAACACGACACACGAAGTGTGGAGTGGAAAGAGGAAGAGGTCCCACCGGGCGTGCCAGAATCTGTTCCCCTTCGAAAGGCGGCGCACAGGACTGCGATGTCCTGACGCTGAGATTCGGGGCAGATGCTATTTGGTTTTATCCGTCTACCTCTCTGAAGATGCCAAGTTGATTTATGGCACCTTGTATCGGAGGTTTAGACGGATGCGGCCGATGTAGCAGACTTCGTCAGATTCCCCCTCGCTTGAGGGGTTTTTGATTGTGAGGACGCTCTTCCCTGCAGGCGCAAGCCCCTACAGTTAATTACGCTACCGCGTCGCGGTAACAACTTTCTCCTTCTCCAGAATTTCATTTCGTGTCGTGGGTGTTTGTTTTGTTCGTGGTTGCCCGTGGATTGTATACGGAGACTGAGTAATGCCGTTGCCCGTAGGATGTGGATTAGTCCAAATCCGTATTTACTTAGATTTGGGTTTGGTGTTTTTAGTTTAAGGATGCATTAGTCGCGTTGCGGCTAAGATCAACTTAAACGTTCGTTAAGGATACGATAGTCCTGTTTGAGACTAAGATCAACTTAACGTGATCGTTTAGATCCGACAAAAGAGCGTTTGGGCTCTATTGTTCCAGTTTGGGAGATTCATAGTCCAATTTGGGACTAAAGTCTGTTTGGAGGATACGTTAGCCATTTTTGAGGCTAAGATCGACTCAAACGTTTGTTAAGAATACGTTAGTCCAGTTTGAGACTAAGATCAACTTAACGGGACCGTTTAGATCCGACAAAAGAGCATTTGGGCTCTATTGTGCCAGTTTAGGGACGTGGTGGTCCATATTCCAGTTTAGGGACGTGGTGGTCCGATATTAGTTTAGGGACGTTTCGGTCCGATATTAGTTTAGGGACGTTTCGGTCCACGAGTTTAAGGACCCCGCAGTCCATATTCATGTGTGGTCGTTGGGACCCGTCACCTCTCTGACGTCGTTGAAAGATTACAACGATAGATGTCAGAGGAGTTCGGAGATGTACTCTCGAACCGGATGTAAATTCATTTAGGGAGCAGCCGTGCTCAGTCAATTTAATTTGAGGACTTATGGCCATGACTGGGCTAAGTCCAGTTGAATGTTCAACATTTTTATTTGTCTTTGGCCAATTAGGCCTGAGTTAGGGCTTTGCCCCTTTTTAAATAATGCACTGCATTATTTTTGTTTTGTTTGGGCTCTGCCCTTTTATAAATGATGCAGAGCATTTATTTTGTTTGGGCTCTACCCTTTTATAAATGATGCAGAGCATCTATTTTGTTTGGGCTCTGCCCCTTTTATTGCACTGCAATTTAATTAGGCCTACTAGGTCTTTTTGGTTTGGGCCTGGCCATTTAGGAAATGCATTGCATTTGTCAAGCGCTTTGCGCCAATCAGAGAGCGCAACAGTGCAGATTTATAAGTGCAAAGCACTATTAATTTGAGAATCTTTTAGATTCAAGAACCAATGGTTCATAAAAGAAGTGCAAAGCACTATTTGATTTCTTAATCTAATTTAGATCAAAGAAAAACAAGTTTTTTTTTATTTCAAGAACCAAAGGTTCATAAAAGTGCAAAGCACTATCTTTTTTATTTCTGTTTTTCTTGTTTTAGAGAACTAGTGGTTCATAAGAAGTGCAAAGCACTAAGAATCTTTTTAGATTCGCAACAGAAGTACAAAGCACTTTTTGATCCCTTGATCTAAACAAGTTTTTCCTTGTTTCAGAGAACCAAAGGTTCATAACAAGTGCAAGACAATATTTTTATTTTTATTTTATTTATTTATTTATTTAAGATCAATGATCTTGTTCTTAGATCACTGATCTGTTCATAAGAGAATTTTCTTTTCTTTCAAAGGTTTTTACCTTTTTTTATTCTTGAGGAGTTCTTCAGAGTCCTCTTTCTCTCTTTTTTTTTTTAGAAAATGTTGATGATTTTGAAATGAGGTCTGGGGTCCTTTTTATAGTGCTCATAAATTAGTTAAATTTGTTAAAGAGATCTTTTTCTGAGTGATTTGGGAAATTTTCCCCACCGTTGGATCTTTGATCCAAAGGCCCCTGCTTTACAGAAGAAAATCTTCTTGTTTTAATAAGAACAGAAAAGATTTCTTTAAATCTCCATTTTGTTTTTGCGCAAACCCCCAGCGCGTGACACGTGTCTCGCAACGCAGCGCTTGCGCAACTGCGCAGACACGTGTCGCGCAGCTAAAGTTTTTTTTTTCCGCACTGCGCAGTTGCGCAGCGCGCACTGCGCAGTTGCGCGCTGCGTAATTTTTTTCTTTTGTTTTTTTTGCGCGCACTGCGCGGTCGCGCACTGCGCAGCGCAGTTGCGCTTTGCGTCATTTTTTTTTATAAATATTTTCAAGACAGAGCTTTGCTCTGATTGGAGAAAAACAGAAGCATTGCTTCTTTTCCCACCAGAGCTTTGCTCTGATTGGGATAAACAGTCCTTAACCTTGACCGTGATGTCTTAAAACTAACATCGGACTGTGGAGTCCCTAAATCCACGGACTATGAGGTCCTTAACCTTGACCGTGATGTCTTAAAACTAACATCGGACTGTGGAGTCCCTAAATCCACGGACTATGAGGTCCTTAACATTGACCGTGATGTCTTAAAACTAACATCGGACTGTGGGGTCCTTAAATCCACAGACTATGACGTCCTTAACCTTGACCGTGATGTCTTAAAACTAACATCGGACTGTGGAGTCCTTAAATCCACGGACTATGACGTCCTTAACCTTGACCGCGACGTCTTTAAACTACGATGCCTTGAGCAACCCCTGACCCCGTGAAACACGGATAAGGGTGACCCCATCCAGCACTTGCAAGTCCTCACGACCTGTAAGGAAGAAAAACTCTCTTCTGAGATCCTTACGACTCTCAAGGGAAAACCCGCTTAAGAATCCTCACGATTCTTAAGAAGAACTCACACCTATGGGATCCTCTCGACCTGTAGGGAGAAAAACTCTTTATAAGATCCACCACGGCTCATAAAGCGCAAAAGTCTTAGGAAGCAGATCTTAACCCTGAATCCTAAGCCATCGCTGCCCTGCAGAGAGATCAAGATAAATTGTCCGCAAAACACATTCAATGAAAAGAGACACGCCATTGTGGAGAAAATTGTATCTTTTATTCATAAACCAAAATGGATACAAACTACAATCCATGGAAGAACAAAAAGAAAATACTCTCATCTATGAGTATATACAAGAAGGAAGGAAAAGATACAAATGTTTCAAGCCGGCCGGCGATTTAGCAGCTTGGTCAGCTCATCCTGCTTTTGTTGGGCCACGGCCTCATGATTTAAGATCGCCAGAAGACGGGCCTCCGCCTGAGCCTGCTGGGCCTGATACGAAGCGAGCCGGCCTTCAAGCTCTTTCTCGGTGGCCTTATGAGCCTCGACCCTCTCATGAGTGAACGTGGCAGCTTTATCAAGAGTCACCACCTCCCTTATAGACTCTTGAAGCACCCGCCAGAATTCATACGCTTTATTAGCCTTGGCAGTAAGACTCGCTTGAAGCTCGTTCAGCGCTTTAGAAGCCAGCTCCCTCTATGAGAATTTGCGGCCAAGCCTCTTCTCACATGACGTCATATTTGCCACGCACCGTGCTATCACACCCCGCAAGTCCGCCTTTGCAGCCATGACCTCTGAGGAAAGATGGGAACATTCAAGTGCGTGCAAGCAAGCTTCCACACGCCGACAGAACTCCACCCAGACTTGCACCACCTCTTCACTATGGTAGGTGGCAAGAAAAGGAAGAGAACCGTTAGCCTCGGCAGCAAATGCTTCGGCTGTGGTTGCACTGCCAGCACGAAGTTCCTCGATCAAAGGCGACAGGGAGACAAGGCTCAATTGGGCCAAGCGTTCTGAAGCCCGCAAAGCATAAGGGCCGGAAGGCATTACGATGCGTGATTCCAACGCCGAGAAGACTGGCAGGGCTGATCAAATTTGAAAGATGTCAATAAAATGCACAAGCAAAGAACGAGTGGGATTATAATAAAATGTCGCTTACCGACAGTCATGCAAGTAGGAGCTGAAGGTTCCCTTAGCCCTTCAATGACCTCGACCTCGTCGTCAGTTTCCAAAACTATGAGAGAAATCAACGTCATTTCGCAAAAATGGCAACAATGCTATGGTAAAAAAATGGCAAATGACGCTAACCTTGCCCAGAGGAAAGGACAATGCGCTGAGGGGAGATCGCCTGAGGAGCTGCCATCTCCATTAAACGCTAAAATGATTGTCGAGGTGACAAATCGGCGATAGAAGCCGCCAAACCGCGCAATTCTGGGAAAGACAAAAGAGTTCAAACCATGGAAGGGTTGCTAATTTAAAATGCAAAGGGTTACCTTCAACACTCCTCCCGTTCTGAGTCTGGGGGATAGCGGCTTCGACAGTCTCTGCCAGAACCTCGGGCTCCAACAAAGGGAGGGTAGTTCCGACTACCACCATCTCAGCCTCTGGGCCGCCTTCGGGAAGAGCCATTAGAGCGGTAGCCTCCAAAGGAGCCTCCCCCAAAGGGGCAAGCACGCCCTGATCAAGAACCGCCGCTGGAGGCACTACCATAAGAGGAACAGCCTCATCAGCCCCCTCCACATCGAGCAATGCTTCATCGGGAATTTCGGCAGGCTTCAGCTTCAATGAGCCCGTAGGGAGCTCCCCCAGCGTCGAAGATTCTGCGCAATTCAAATAAGAATAAGGATACATATATATAGGCGTAAATAATCTGGAAAAAAAACTACAAAAAAGGACAACAACGTACCGATGCGCAAAGAAGCCCTCAATATGGCTTCTTCAAGCCGCTGCTCCTTCTCAAGGAGGCGTGCTCGCCGGGGTTCAAGGGTAGACTCATGGTCGCCGGTCCATAAAGAGAGTGTGTCCGCTGCGTCTTCTGAAGCGGCCTGCTTCAAGGCCCTTTCCCCCCATTCCTCCAAAGGACCGATAAACCGCCGCTGAATCCACGAAGGGTCTTCGTAAAAGATTACAGAGGGATAGGGCTTCTACGGAACCCTGGCGTTATGAGACGCGTCTTTGGAACGCCGTATGGCCTCGGCCAACTGTGCGGCTTCCTCATCGGCCGAACTCGGGAAGAGAAGACCAGCGTCTGACTCTTGCAAGGCCAATGGTTCGTCTTTAAGAATAGGCCCAGACTCCGCCAAAGAATCGAGCAAATTGGTGGCCGCTTTCCTCCGCCGCTTAGACCCAGAGCTGGTCGCTGAGGATGACCGCTTCCTCCCCCGCGAAGCCTTAGGACGGCACCAACCCACATCGCCCTCGACACCCTCGTCCCTATTACTCTCGCTCAGTGCCACAACCGAGGATGCACCGCCATTGTCAACGCCACGGGGGGGCGGTGCTGCCATTGGCGGTGGTGCTACTACTGGAGCCCGTCTACCCCGCGATCGGGAACCCAGGGGCATACCAGCTGTTGGAGTAAGGTCTACCCCTGACTCCCCCGGAATGAGCGCGGTGCCAATCTCCCTCAGAGGGAAGCGGACCGGAGCCCTCGGTCGCAGCTTAGCTCCCGGAACCTGAGGAGGGGCATCGTGACCAAGAAGCACCCTTTCTTTCCTCAAGAATAATCGGGCTGACTCGATGGAGATACCAACCCGTGAACAATCCCACGCACCGGGGCGTATGCTCAGCTTTAGGGATCATAAAATGGGAGTCGGTGTTCAACCTCACGAAATGATGTGCGGCATCGCGAACGACGTCAAGTGAAGGGACCGGCGCAACGATGAAAGCCTCAAAGGGAACGCCCTGGTCGTATCCAAGCTGTCGGGCGAATCGATGCGGGTTGTACCGCATGAAAAGAGCTGCACTGTCCTGGCGAAACACCAAGTAGCTCGGTCTAATTGTATACAAGTGCGCGGCCTCCCGGGGATTCAAAGAAGGTGTGTTGTCTTTTGACTGGTCCCAGAGTTGTTGAACTGGACCTGAGGGAGTAGACAAGACCCGATCATTAAAAACCAGCCCGCCAGCGGCGGCGTGAGGAGAAATCAGCACCCGAATAGCCCCGAATTGAGTCAGGTCGGCGGCAGAAGCATCCACCAATCGCATAAGTCGCGGGAAGGGATAGGCGTCGTAAAACGCAGGCCTCTGATGCATAGCGAAAGCCCCCAGCACATGCATTTCGACCCAGGACGTGAAATAATGAAGCGAAAAGTTTACTACATCCATGCCGGGCGTAGAGGTGTTAGCTGCGGTGCCCAACCCATGATAAAGATGCGCCAAGGCCGGGATGCCGATGGCCAACCGTCTCCCCTCAGCGATACGATAAGCCGGGTAGATAACCGAAGCTCTCATAAAGCGACGATGCATGGGGATGACAAACCAACTGAGCCAGACACTAACAAACCCCACGAAGAACGTCTCCTCATCCATGCCGGGAGCAGCAATAGATTCAAAAGACGTCGGCGACATAATAGGGATGTAGTACTGGGGTAGATCCGATTCAGTGGTCGGCAGCTTCTTCGGACCAAACCCAAAGGGGTCTCTAATATTGGCGAACTTCGGAGCTGTCTTCGACAAGACGTCCTCGCGAAGGAAACAAGCAATGAAGCTCTTGAAAGTAACACCCTGCTCTTCGGATTCGGTGAACAATCGGTCGAAGATACCTGGCGCCTTGATCAAACTGGGACGCTTGTGGCGGACGGCATTCTCAGTAGACAGGCCGTCAACCAGAGCAGGCTCGGGCTCAAAGATGTACTCGTCAGAGGGCAGCAACTCCTCATACAGACTACCCCTGATTGGCAACCCCGAGATGTCATAGAATTCTGCCAAAGAGATCGAGACCTCGCGGTCCCCTAAAAGGAAAGTGTTGGTGGGGAGGTTCCACTGGTTCAAGAATGCCTTAACCCACCAGACGTGCGGGGATTGGTAGTGAAAGAGCGACGCGTATATCGCCTGGTAAAGCCCTACTTTCTGTAGCCGCGCACGATGGGCGGACAAGATGTAACGAGCCCAGAGAAGGTACCCCGTAGGGTGTCGAGGGGTGAGCCGTATCTTGTAGATTTGCCCCTATGGTTGGGCCTCATCCTGGCAAATACGCCGCGCCAAGATATCTATAGCCGGGATCGGATGGTTCGGGATACCGGTCGTCGAAGGCTCGAGCCTCCCCGTTGGAGTCCAGTTGGGCATCTCCACTGCAAAAACCGTTCTCGGAGGGTCCATCGGCAAGAATGGGAAAGTAGGCTCTGTTGGTATTGCGCAGAGGAAACTCCGGCGACCCCGGATAATATGACTGTACCAAGTTCCCCATAGAAGCAAGTTGGTGCAGTTCGGGTCATGAGCCCGGATCATCGCCATCACTTCCTCATCGGATGGTGATTGTGGAAAAGCGGCCTCCGAACGAGTAAAGGGAAAACACGGAGCAGAAGCCATCCCACCTGAAATCGAATGAAAGAAGACCGTTAAAAGCAAAGTCGGTGATATATATCCATGCATGAACATGAATACTAGTTAAAGAAAGCAACAGTAGATTTTTCTGGGACCATTGGCTACAAAACACATGGGCCCCACAGAATCAAGATGACGGCTCATTAATAATAAAATCGAGCAGTTGTAATAAGACAAAGGGGATACCCTCATTAAATAAAAAGTGGGTTTTAAGTGGCCCTACACATTCTCCTAAAGGACAAATCTACCTTGGGCTCTACAACAAATCAAACAAGATCAGGAGAATTAAATTCCCACAAAAGACATCATTGCAACCGTCTTCTTCACTAATCACAGAAGGACAACCTGGGGCGAAGGAGACCCCAAGAAGCCTCTATGGGGAAGAACTTAGTTCTTCACAGGAATTGAATTCCTTTTGGAAAGGGGAATTAAATCCCCAGAAACTTTTTTCTGTGAACAGAGTTAAACTCCATGGATTTGAACTGTCATCATCATCTCCTTGGAGGATCAAATGAACCCTAAAAGAGATTTACTGCTGAAGATTAATTGGTTTCATGGGTTCATGTTTAAAGGGTAAAACCCTTGTTTTGGATTTAAAATCCAGAGAGACAAGAGAGTTCATCGTTCATTCGAGAGCATTACCTGAAGAAAAGAATTCTTTTCGGACAGAGTTAAACTCTGAAAATTGTTCAAGGCGGAGAACTAAGCTCTGGAAAGGAGAATTAAATTCTCAGAAAGAAAAGTATGCAAGGAAGAAGATGAGCAAAGTGGAGGCTCTTCTGAAAGGACATGGGTATTTATAGGATGCGATGGGGACGCTTCATCTTCCCAAATCCCTAGAGGAATTCAACGGTCACAAAAGTGACAGCGTTGCACTCACGTGCAGACACGTGAGAACAACGTTGTGGGGGCATTTGTTTCCTGATTTAAAATCAGGAAAGTTTACAGAGGAGGCAGCACGTGCTAGCACGTGACCAGCAGTCACGTGTTGGCACGTGATATTTAAAAACAGCGGCAAAGGCAGATCCAATTCCCTGATTAAATCGAAGAAAAGGCTTCAGAAAGGGTCACGTGCTCACACGTGACTGGGGATCACGTGTTGGCACGTGACGGTTGAACAGCGGCCAGAAGACAGAGCGCAGAAAAAAGAAGAAAGCTCGTTCCAAGGGGTCACGTGCCTACACGTGACCAGGGGTCACGTGCCTACACGTGACCAAGGGTCACGTGGCCACACGTGACCGGCTTTCAAAGCCTATCTATTTAACAGAATTAAATTCTGAACAGCATTCAAATCTCTCCAATGGGGAATGATTATTTGAAACCGATTGGATTAAAGATTTAAAGGTGATTAAATATCACCTATCTATAGAAAAATCTTGAACTTGGAAAGATTTCCCCTTAAAATCTAATTGAAATAACAAAGGAAAATCTTTGGATTTAAAATCCAATGGTGAATAAAATTCACCTAATAATCCAAAGGTCCAAATGAATGATGAATGCAAACGAAATCTCTAAGGAATACAAATAAAATCTCTCAATGAAAGATTCACCAAAACTAATTGATTCTGCTTCTTCTCCTATAAATAGGAGCCAAGAGACACACAGAGGGAGACACATATACAGAGATCGATACAGAGAGAGAGAGAGAGAGAAAAAGAGAGCCTTGAGAATTTGGAGGAATTTGGATCTTCTGCAAAAGAAAAGCTTAGGTAAAAAGGGGGAGGCTTTCAAGAAAAAAGAGAATTTAATTCTCAAAAGAGTTTAACTCTTATATAAAAAAGAAGAACTTAGTTCTCTCTTTAGTAGAGGATCTGCAAAGTGCACATCTCCCCATGAATAGAGAATTTAATTCTCATTGGGTTGAGATCCTGCCATGCAGATCCAAAGCATAGAGAGAGAATGAAAGTTTGAGGATTTAATTCTCGCAGAATTATAGGAATTTAATTCCTTTGAGATGAATTAGGGTTTAACCCTATGTTATAGGAATATAATTCCTTCAGAATGAACAGAATCAGGGTTTAACCCTAGTTAAAAACTTAGTTCTGTTAAAATAACAGAAATTTAATTCTCTTAAGAAAGAAGAAATTAGGGTTTCACCCTATGACAGAATCTAATTCCTCAGAATATAAATTAGGGTTTAACCCTATCTAAGAGTAATTCTCTAAAGAAAGAAGGAATTTAGTTCCTTTAAAGTTATTATTAGGGTTTAACCCTATGACAGAACTCAATTCTTCACATATAGGAGGAATTTAATTCCTACAGAAAATCAGAGTTCAACTCTATCAGAGAATATAATTCTTCAGAAGACAATGGAGATTTAATGAAGAATTTAATCAGAAATTGCAAAGAGGTAGGGTCACGTGCTACCACGTGACCCTTGGAAAGATCCACAAAGTAGGGCTTTTGAGGCAATGCCTCACGTGACCCACGTGACCCTTGGCAGAGGCTTTAACACACAAATACTTAAATGCCCATCACGTGACAGCACGTGATGCTCCAAAGTATTCAATACTTTCGGCAGAACAAATAAAGGGGAGGGCGCCCTCACGTGCTACCACGTGACCCCTCTTACCTTAGTGCTTAACGCTAAATTGGACCCTCTGAATCCAGTGTTTAACACTGTTTTGCCTTAGTGTTCAACACTAATCGAAGAGCCTTTCTTGCAGTGTTTAACACTGAATTTCTTAGCGTTTAACACTAAATTAAATCTCTGTTAACAGAGTTTAACATTAATTTTCTTAGTGTTCGACACTAAATTAAAATCTCTGTCACCAGTGTTTAACACTGATTATCTTAGTGTTTAACACTAATTTGAGATCTCTGTTGCTAGTGTTTAAAACTAATTTGTTTTAGTGTTTAACACTAATTTGAACCCCCTGTTGCTGGTGTTTAACACCAACTATCTTTTGGTGTTAAACACTAACTTGTTCCCAGTGTTCAACACTGCTGGTCTTTAGTGTTTAACACTAACTTTAGCCCAATTGGCTAAGTGGCTAGAGGCAAAGCCTCTCCTTCAATGGACCAACAGAAAGCCAATATTCCAAACATGATTGGACTTAGCCCAAGATGGCCATAAGTCCTCAATTCAAACTTAACTGGGCTGATGGGCTCATAACATAATTAATTGGTCCTGGTCCCAAACTGGGCCAAAGACTGTTTAATTCATCTTGGTTTAAGGGTACATCTCTTCACTCCTTTGATATTTGGCGTTGTAATTCCTCAACGTCTTCAAAGAGGTGATGGGTCCCGATGACCATACATTGATACGGACTGTGGGGTCCTTAAACTCATGGACTATGACGTCCTTAACCTTGACCGAGATGTCTTAAAACTAACATCGGACTGTGGAGTCCTTAAATCCACAGACTATGACATCCTTAACCTTGACCGAGATGTCTTAAAACTAACATCGGACTGTGGAGTCCTTAAATCTATCTACTATGACGTCCTTAACCTTGACCGAGATGTCTTAAAACTAACATTGGACCGTGGAGTCCTTAAACCCACGGACTATGAGGTCCTTAACCTTAACCGCAATGTCTTAAAACTAACATTGGACCGCAATGTCCTTAAACTACCTATTGACCGCAATGTCGCTAAACTAAACAACATGGCTCCCTTAATTGCTCTATTGTTGGATCTAAACAATCCCGTTAAGTTGATCTTAGTCTAAAAAAAACTAGGCTAACGTATCCTTAACAAACGTTTAAGTTGATCTTAGTCCTCAATGAGGCTAACGTATCCTTAAACCCAAACCCCCAAACCCAGATCTAAGATAATACGGATTTGGACTAGTCCATGCCCTACAGGCGACGACATAACTCAGTCTCCGTATACAATCCACGGGCAACTAAACACAAAATAAACACCCATGACACGAAGTGACCATCTGGAGAAGGAGAAAGTGGTTACCGCGATGCGGTAGCGTAATTAACTGCAGGGGCTTGCGCCTGCAGGGAAGAGCGTCCCCACAATCAAAAACCGCTCAAGCGAGGGGGAATCTGACGAAGTCTGCTACATCGGACGCATCCGTTTAAACCTTCGATACACGGTGCCATAAATCAACTTGGCATCTTCGGAGAGGTGGACGGATAACACCAATTAGCATCTGCCCCGAATCTCAGGCGAGACGTCCTCGCGTCGTCACCGTCTTTCGGAGGGGAACAATGCCATTAAAAAAAAAATTGGTATGCTAATAAACACTAAACAAGAATCTAAACTAGACGATTAGGGTTTATAGCTTGATATAAACTAAACTAGCTTAGAGAAAGGAGGCAACAACTTATATAGATCGTGTCCTTCCCTTCAAAAGATCTGTGTAATAGTCCATGCGACTCCGCTAGGCTCCACTTGAAGTTGGGTCAAACATCCACCCGAAGCTCTTCTAATCCAAGCTACTTCTTCACTAAATTATCTTTAGTGAAGGAATCATACTACACCGAAGTGCTAATCTAGTGTGGGATGGTGAAGAAGGGGTGTTTAGCTCAGTAAGGATCCTCATAAGTCCTAGATTTCACAACTCATGTGAGTGTTAGGGCTTGGAGGTGGAGGTGAAGAAAATGGAGAGAGTTAGAGAAAGAACTAAAGCAAATGAGCTCAAGTGAGTGAAGTATGAATGGGTGTAGAATGGATACACACTTGACCTCACTTATTCAAGCATGGAATAAATTGAAATAATAAATTACAACCATGCTTAAATAGTGAGTCAAGAGTAATAAACTAACGATATGTGCCATGCTTCACTCATGCCCAAAAAATCTCCCCATTTTCCACCTCATTTTCTATTTTCCCAAAATAGAAAATCCATGCAATGCTTCATTATATATATATATATATATATATATATCACACATATATATTAATATATATATATATATATTATGATGAAAATAATTAGTGAGCAATAATATTAGTTAACATATAATTATATCCAATATAAATATATATCAAATTATTAAATCAACACTTGTTTTATTAATCCGGTTATATCACATATAACCAACTAATATCATTTATCTGTATATCACATTATCAAATCAACACTTGATTTAATAATCCAGTTATATCATATATAACCTAACTGATATTAAATAACCGCCAGATTAGAATATGATATCACATACTCGTATTTAATCAGCCCCCCCGGCACATATCAACATATATGCCCTAGTTCGTTTCGCTTCAACTAGGAAACCTCTGTGTGGGACTCTAAAGACTCGTCAATACGCCAGCAGTAAATAATAATCACATCAGTTACCCACAGGCTGTCAGCATTACTAGCTGGACGTAATAGCTACTCAGGTATTGAGCGAATAGAATATCAATAAGCAAGCTTGTCCAAACTCCCATGAAGTTTATAAGTAACACTTACCGTACAGTCCGGTCTCTTCGTCTGATATGTCGTATATCGAGTCTAGGGGTGGAATTTTCAGACCCCGGTAATTTGATAAGTTATGCCGATGTATGGCTCATAACGGTTCGAGAAACTACTGATAACACTTACAAGTAAATCTCAACAGCCCTGGCCAGGGACTTACTGTTATAGCCAATCGAGCATAGCATAACATCAACTCCCAATATCAGGAGAGACGAAACCCCTCCTATCGCTTACGGCCTCCATGTGACTCGGGACTGTACCCAAAATCCACCCGTTTGCACGAATCCTTTGACCCGTGGTAGGGAGGAAATCAAAGCATAGTGGGAACCACACAAGACAATATGACGATCTCGGGTCTACAGACTAATCTATACTAGTGTCATCATAGAACTGCTATCTGACGATAGGTATAATACCAACTAGGAGTTCTCGGCAAGTTCTGTTCGGTGTACCCATTCTCTAATGAGCACCTGTGTACAATCTTTGATGTCAAACACCAATGGATATAGGATCAACAATCGCCCTATATAGGGTCAAGAAACGTATACACTAGTCTACTCTGGCATATCGATGCCATGTCTCGATATCCTCTCGACCAGAAACAATTAAAGGATGTGCTTGTGGACTACACAAGTCCCAGTAGTATGATCTGCATTATAGTCCTGGTAGTTAAGCAAACATTCTAAGGGCTTTATTAACATGTATCAGAGAGACAGTATAATAATACAAGTGTACATGTTAAGATAAAGAGCAACCAGATAGTATATTATCATGTCGAGCAAGAAAGTCTTCTATATATATGTCCAAGCATCCACTATATCATACAATAATGGCCTACTCTAGGGCATACATATTCCTAACATCCTCAACTCCTTGTGCACATCTTAAAGATTGAGCTTCGTGGAAACCAAATAGGTATAATCCTCAACCTTTCAGGTCTTATTAAGAGTTCTGTACAGATTAGTGTTTCGATATCGGAAAAACATTTGGATTTGCACTAAAATGATTATGTGATACTTACTAGGTTTTTGGAATAAATCGATTTTAATTAAGTTTGAGGTTTTGATAATTTACAACCTATTTCATATAATATTTAGTGTGTTGTGAATGCGCGATTGGTACGATTGGGTTCTAGGCTTGGTAGTTGTCACGTAAAGCGACCCTAGTTGTGGTTTGTGACGTTGTCGCGAGCGCGTTATGTGCACCAAATGTGTGCGCATTTAGTTAGTGCACGTGGTTGACTTGTATCATTGTATCCGCGACTATTTATATCTATCCTCTTATTTACTTATGTGCGATTCTAGGATCGGGTGCAGAGGCGTCGAAAGCGGCGCGGATAGATGGGGCTGAGATCGGATCAGATTAGCCGAGGCGTCCCGGTGAGTAGATGTACACATCTATGGGGGGATCGTCTAGATGGATCGAGGCGCCCCATAGTTAGGATTACTAATAGTACTTGTATTTATATGCGCAGTCTCCTAGTCATTCATCCCATTGCATTGCATCATCTTATGTATACTCATGATATTATCTCATAGGACACTGCACTATTACCATTGGTTCATGACGCACGTGCATTATTCATGCGAACACGCACGCCTTTGGTAATTGCTATGCCACGAATACTATAGAACATGCTTAAATTAGTATCTAAACCATTTGCAGTATATATGATATGTAAGCTGGTAGTTGTATATTCATTTCATCAATATGGATATGTAGGATTGCTAGTCACACACACACACACACACACACACACACACATATACATATATATATATACATACATACATACATACATACATATATATATATATATATATATAACTCATTGCATCATCAATCATACATAGTTTTCTAGTCATGCATCGCATCGCATGCTATTGATATCATAGACATCCATCATCACCGGCATGCTTATATATTGTATTCTTCTCGAGAATTTCAGTATTATGAGATTTCTGGATTTTTGGGAAAACCGCAAGAATTTTATAAACATGTTATCATTTTAAAAATGCAAGTTACAGTTTTCTCGTGATATGATGTATTTGTCGTCCACCATGAGTTTTTCTGATTCTGTTAGTTTTCGAGATCCGATTCGAGGAGTAGGATAAACCGTTTCGGGTACATGGTGGGCCCGGTATGGTACCCCGGGATAAGAAGCTTGAGTTGTAGATGATGAGCCTGGCAGGGGCAGGCTACCTACTGGTGATGTCTGGTGCGGCGGATATCCGGAGGATACCGACCGTAGTTGTGAGATTTGATGAGATGGGCCGGTCCGGACTGACGGAGCCCGAGACATAGAGATATTAAGACATTGAGATATCGAGATATTGAGACAATGAGATATTGAGATATACATATATTGTATCGATACTTGACACGGATTTTCTTTTGATTTCATTGATGATACTTCGGTTTATTGCACAGAGGTTTTTCTAAGATAAGAATAATGATTTTCTCATACGAGACATGTTCAAGTTTCGTGTTTGATTTTGTATTCATATTGCATCCATACGAGTGCATCTCATTGTATTGATATATGTAGGTTGTGACGCATTTGCGTGCATGCTTACGATAGCCTTATTATATGTTACTTACTACTCACAAGTTGGCAACTGTTCATACCAGAATATTGCATTTAATACCGCTCATTCTTATGCTCATTTATTTATAGGCAGGTGCTTTTAATCCGTGTTTTCTACATATTTACAGGCTATAAGTTCCTAGTCCAAAATAACGCAAATGATACAAAATCTCCACTGTTACGCAAAAATACAGAACATCTGTTGACAACAGATAAAAGTCGGGTTCCGGTCATCCGTATCCGTCCAGTGCCGCGTACCAGTTCCAGAGACAAGACAAATGACAGCGGTCATTCGTGTCTCGGACTTGCAAAAAGCACGAGATGGGCATCACATGATTCAATGGGTGCGCGGAGCTCGATAGAGGAAGGTCAAATCAATCAAAAGTGAAGCTATTTTGGGACTGTTGCAGATCTGAAGAAATTGTGAAGGCAATTTGCAATTTGGAGTATGTAGAACAACAGATGAGAGCAACACAAGAAAACCCAGAAAAAACGACAACCCAATCCTCCAAATGACCGCGGATCCGTGGCCAATATGGCCATTATACGGCGGATCCGCGGCCGAGTTGACTCAGTGTCAACTCGGATTTTTGGGGTAGCTTGATAACTTCATTTAGACAGAGAATCTTGCCTTAGGGTTTCAGCACTCATCCTATAAATCGCCCAGTTTTGTGCCAAGCCAAAGGTCCAATTCTTATGCTTATTTTTGAGGATTTAGTTTAGTTTAGTTTAGCTTTTTCTTCTTCTTCTTCTATTAAAATATAGTGAAAGCATTGAGTGGATGATGAAATGAAGATGAGGGTTTTTATTATCTTGTCTCTTTAATTTCTTGTCTTGTAATTTTATTATCTTGTATTGTAATTTTATTCTTGTTGTTAATTAGTTGTTGTTATTTCTTTACTTGTTCATTTTTCTTTTCTTCTCTTATCCATATTTTTCAAGCCGTGATACTCGACAGAGTTCCTTACTTAGGTGAGGACCCAAATAGTTAGCTTGCATTATTTGTAAAACCGTATTTTTTCTTTTCCTTCTTTTCTTCCTTCTTGTTTTGTTTTATTTTCTTTTATAATGTGTGAATAATTCCACACTTGTTAAGGCTAAGGAAGGTGGTATGAAGGACGGAAAAATCCCTTGTGCTTCTCTTCGCCAAACATCTTGAACAAACCTCAACCAAACAAACGCAACCCCCTCACTTAGGCGCGCTATACGTGACATATAGCCGCGACCTAAGTCGAGAAGTCCTTTAAGCGCACTACAACGTGACATGTAGTTGTGACTTAATTGGATACATGGTTTCGGGTGTTTGGCCGAGGGTTGGGATAAGCATATTTAGCGGACGGACAAAGAGCACTAAGAATGGATTTAGCGTTGGAAAGCTCGCTTAAACTCGCAAATCTCATTATTATGTCCTCTTAATCCCTGCTACTTCGATTATCCCAACATCGTTTTAAGAATGGCAAAAAATAAGCACAAGACTAATCCTAACTCTACTAACCAATCTTAACCTTAACAAGCTTACTTGAACATAAAATACGAATACTTAGGATAGAATTGAACATACACATATACATTCTTCATTGACTCGTCTAAGACTCGAACGGACATACTACCATCTCCCAGCGGATCGACCCGTGCTCAACCGGCTAGCTGCGAAGCGACACCGTCCTGATCGCGGTTAAACTTTAGAATTTTGAACTACAACGTGACATGTAGTTGTGACTTAATTGGATACATGGTTGCGGGTGTTTGGCCGAGGGTTGGGATAAGTATATTTAGCGGACGGACAAAGAGCACTAAGAATGGATTTAGCGTTGGAAAGCTCGCTTAAACTCGCAAATCTCATTATTATGTCCTCTTAATCCCTGCTACTTCGATTATCCCAACATCGTTTTAAGAATGGCAAAAAATAAGCACAAGACTAATCCTAACTCTACTAACCAATCTTAACCTTAACAAGCTTACTTGAACATAAAATACGAATACTTAGGATAGAATTGAACATACACATATACATTCTTCATTGACTCGTCTAAGACTCGAACGGACATACTACCATCTCCCAGCGGATCGACCCGTGCTCAACCGGCTAGCTGCGAAGCGACACCGTCCTGATCGCGGTTAAACTTTAGAATTTTGAACTACGACACGCCGAAAGCGTGCAACCAAATGGTGCCGTTGCCGGGGAGACGGTAACATATTTTCTTTCCTGTTATTCGGGTTAATATTCTTTTTGTATATATATAAAATTATAAATATAATAAATAAATAAATAATCTTTTTGTTACCTTTAATATTTTTTGTGCAAGTGTGCAGGCGATTTGGAGCAATTACACCAAGTGAATCAATAAACAGAGGTTTTTATTAGGGTGTACAGAGTAGGGCACGTGCATTGACCAAAGTTTCAGGCGTCAACTCAGCAATTTGACCGCGGAACCGCGGTCAAAGAGGGAGTTTAGCGGCGGTTCCGCGGTCCTGTTGTGGGTTTTTGACCCCAATTTTTTTCACCCCTTCTCTTTCTTCTAGTCTCCTCTGTAAACTCCACTTAACTGTATTTTCTGCAGGTTTCTTTGCACAGAATTGCGCCGCCGCCAAATAATTTTTTTTTGTTGTTTTAGATTTTGTTTGTTTATACGCTTTGCATATAATAATACGGACTTTAAGGGGCTATAACACCAATTCAGATTGGGTGGGGATTTCATCACCCTTCCTAAGACCCCACAAATCACTAATTGCATACGCATTATCTTGAGCTAAAAAAAATATCTATACCAAACCTATAAGGACTTGTCGCGCTCATTTAGGACAAGTGAAGGTTGTGGGGAATCGGTCGTTTATCTAAACTTGACTTTGTGGTGTCTAGGCTAGACAAGTGAGTAGGTAATTTTAAAAGGCCCGTCTCACGGTGATTCGTAAGCGGAACCTTCCTTACTTCACTTGTGCTTACCTGGCCACAATTGGCAGTGAAGAGGCGATTCGAGGGTTATCTTGCAACTTGTCGTTTGGAAGTCTAGGAACGGTCTAGTTTGACTTTGAAGACCCTAGCTCTAGGTGTGTTTGTGCATATTGTGATTGTGATTGTGCTTGTATAGAGTTTATTCCTATAATTACGTATTCTTTCAAAAACAAACAATTTCAAAACTCCAAAAACAAACATTTTTTTATAAAAAAAATAAAAAATAAAAAAATAAAAAACAAAAAATTATATCTTCCCTCCCTACCTACCTTTTCACTCTTCTAACATGGGCAACCCACCTCGCAAAACTCTTGCTGAACTTTGGTACCCACAACCCGACATTACATCCTACGGTTCTTGCTTTGGTCGAACTTCGAACGATCCATCCATGCCTAAAATTTCATTGAAAGATCGGATAGACGCGTCTAGGACAAACAATTTGACTCCGCAATCCATTTCGTATCAACCGTTTCAAACATTCACCCCTTCTTACGTTGATACTCCTTTTTCGAGTGCTGTTGTAACCCCAAGACCTATGTCTATTGCAGAACGAATCGAACAATCCCGTAGCCGATCTTTCACTCCTTTCTCCACTTAAAATTCTTGGGATCAACAATTCCATTCACCTTCCTATCCAAATGTTGATCCTACTCCTGTCCAGCCATTCAATTCCTACCAGTCCTGACTTTTGCACCTTCCCTAGACATAGCTTCTGAACAGCCATTTGGGAGTTTCCAGTATCCAAACAATTTTGAATCTTTTACTGAAACCCCTTCACAACCCATGTCTAGTCTTGAACAGTCGTTGGAAGACTTCGGGTAGCGTCGTACCAACAGATGATGGATTTGAATGCGTCCATGGCCGCCTCATACAACCTAGTGACCCGGTAGCTAGTTTCCAACTATCTCCAAATTTTTCAATGTATGATGAGGCGGTTGCACAGGTTGAGAATTTGAGTGGAGAGAGTGAGCGGTATACCCTTCCAAATCAAACCTACCCGTTTCAACTTGAATCCCACAACTCCAGTTTTGAATGTATATCGAGTGTCCCACGTGATTCACCGATTGCCGATAGAACGTTTAATGAGTTGTACTATTTTGAAGTGTTTGATTTACCCGATTGTGAAGGGTCCCTTTCGAGTGAAACCACACCCAATTCGTTTGACCTCTACACCTCCACTCTGGAACCTGAATTGATTGATATCCATGCTTTTGTTGAAGTGTCTGAGAAAATTGATTTTCACTTGATTGAGGATATTGACGCTGGGAATATTTTGGATGATGAACCCACAGATTTGGCTGAGTTTTTCTCTCCAATTCATCATCCTGAGTCATTGAATGTTTTTCCCAAACTTCATATGCGTCTTGATTTTGATGAGAATTGCATGGATGAGCTGTGTTTTGAGGAGAATATTGAGGATAGTTTTAAGGATGAACCAGTTTTACTTGATGAGTGTAATACCCGGTCTTCATCTACGCCAATACCTGTATTCAAATAAAATATTTATCCATTTTACATTTTATATTAATTTCTAATTATTTTTGCTTTCCTATGAACCCAACCCTAAGCCCAAGTCCATATTTAAATCTCACACTTTTCCTTTAAATTTTCTTGAGCCCAAGCCCAACAACCCAAAGCCTTATTTTAAAAAAACAACAAATTATATTCAAATTATTTACTCTCTCCTTCCTTTTCAAAATTCAAAATTTTATACCCTCATTTAAACCCAAATCTCACACAATTAAAATTCATTATAACCTATTAAAAAAAATCATCCTGTTGCCTCACGTTTCCTCTCTCTCCTTTAATTTCATTAATCATTCCTTTCCTCACGTTTCCTCTCTCTCGCCTCTTTATATTTTTAATTAAATCCTATTTCTCTCTCTCCCTCACGTTCTTTCTCTCTTTCTCTTCCCGCTCCCTCTCTCAACCCACACCCATGCCCATGCCCACGACCGAGCTCGCCCCATCGCTGTAGCCACCACGCCGGCATCACCCTCGCATTCCTCCCTCACTCCTCTCTCCAGAACCCCGAGCCCCTCCTCACCTCACCGCACACCCGTCCTCAACCTAAACAAACGCTGCCCCCACTACGCGCCAGCCACCACCTCCACCATCGGTGCTCACCGGCCGTCACCCTCGCCATTGTGACCGCCCCGCCTCCAGTTGCTGCCCTCCGCATCCGCCAGCCGACCCCTAAGCTCCCCATTGCCTCCTCTCCCGTGCAACTTGCCGTCTCCTCCTCTTCCGGCCACCACTACAGCCCAGGCTAACTCCTGCACCGGACCTCGTCGGCCACCTCACTCCACCATCCACGTCAACCCCACCTCCTTTCCCGAGCACCTTGTCGTTGCAACCCACCTTGCCGGCCCAACCTCCAAGCTTCAGCCAAACCCTTGCCATTGCTTCCGTGTGTCGTGCCCATGCATGCCATCACCGTCATCATCGTTGCGGCACCATCGACTCATCATTGCAGGCAAGTGATTTTCACTTACTTTACATGCTATTAGTTTTTTCACATAGTTATATATATTGTATATAACAACCAAGTTAATTAGAAAATCATGGATTTTGGATAAGTTTTACAATCCCATGTTTATACATAGCTTGACATAGTTTATAAGTCGGGCTTTTATTCGGCTCTAACGACGTTACGAATGTATATTGACCGATTAAACGAAACCAAAGCTCCAATTACCATACGTATAAACAAGTATTTGATACTAAACTTTAAGTGAAAATCTATCTTTAAATGGCAGAACATGTGATCATTAAACCCGTTTACTGTTTACCGAGGTGTTGCAGAAAGTTGGTTGAAAATCAATATCGTTTCACCTATAAAATGTTACTCTCGATAACCATTACGAAATCAGAATTTTCCTGAACATGCTAGACCATTAAATTCATATTAAATCTTTTACAAATAGGATTTTAGCGTTCCATGGCTTGTATCTAATCTAACGGAATAACCTACGGTACTCTATATTTTATTTCTAAATTTGAACTAGTTATGATAGAGAAAACTGAGGAGAATTACGATTCTGGATCGCTGTTCAGAGCAGTAATTCCAGACAACCCTTGTTTTTAAATCACCGTATATCCTTGCTCAAATACGAAAATGTGCGGAAACCTATATTGTTACGTAGAAAATTGAGTTAGATTTCTTACCCCACTAGTTTCACTGGATTCCTTAACTGCATGATATTTTTAACACACTTTATAATGTCGACGTGTCCAGCTGAATTCTGCAGTGACAGATTTTACACATTGAACTTAACCTGACCATAACTCCCTGTTGATATAGAATATCACTGATCCGCCAATTGCCTTGGAAACCTAACTAATAACCCTAAATATTGTTCATCTATAGTGTCGCCTAATTTTGATCCCAACAGGGTGAAAACTATGTTACGAAATGGACTTTCAGTTCAGGAACTGAATTTCCAGCAGAGAACACTTAAAATGAAACGATTGTAATTTGCGAAACCGAAACCCGTTTGACTTGAAACTAATTTCGTTGAACTACCGACTGAGTTTACTTGTTACCTCTTTTGTATATTTTTACTAAATTCTGAACGTATGATTTAATGCAATTTTTATAAGTTCATAAGACGCATGATAACTTGCATTACACATGATTTGTTTAGCGGCATAAATGCATATATTTTACCCGACCGCAATACATCTAGTGATAGTGCGCATCATTATTAAGTTTCAGTGTACGATGCATTGTCGAGCATGAATGGTATCGGTTTAGGAGTGTCAAGAACGCCAGTGAAAAGTGAATGGTTCGTGATAGTGACAATACAGTAAACAGTGAATAAAACCGTGTTATTGGTGCGTACTTGTACACAACTAGACCATACTCATAAATAGTGAAACATGGGGAAAAGGGGGAAATCGAAGTGGAAAGGAAATTTTATTTAGCGAGGTCAGTGATTTTAGAGGATGATCATTCGAACAACGACTCTTATATATTAGGTTGGACCTAGCGGTCCGGCTGACAGGGTTATGTCCCGGGCATCGTGGGCCGCAGTCTAGGGTGCGTACGAGACCCTCGTTAAACATGATCCCTCCTTTCCGCATCTCGATTTCAAAATGACTTAGAGACCGATAGGGATACAGATCATACATTGCATCAGCTAGTGACATATTAATTGCCTGCATTTTTTTATCTCCACCGTTATTACTGTTATTTTCCTTGCCCTTTGTGATTATTATAATATTGCTATTGTGTCGCCCTGGCGACCTGAGTATGCATGCTCAGAGTTTGAAGAAGACCGGATTCAGGAGTTAGACCTACCTTTCGAGCTCACAGAGATCTAGACGGTCATGCCTTAAGTATTATTACCGCTTTCAATAAGTCAACCTTGTATTCGCACTTAGTTAGTAGTTTCTTTTATTTCATTCTGTTGTAAACCGTGAACAGTGAAAGATGGTATAATAAACTAGTAATGTATTTCCTTCACTTCTGTGCTGTAATTACTAATAACTATGTAATGCTAGAATCCGAAGTGTGACTACGGCGGGATTATCCTTGACCGTAAGAGCATGGCTGGCCTAGTCGCCTTCCGTATTCCGTATTTTGGGAAGCGGGGCGTAACAATAGGTCGGATTTTCCAATTCATCCTATCCCCTTCATTGACTGTGTACACCCTCCTGAACCTTTAACTGATGCCCTTCCTCGATCACTTCCCTCCATCTTTTCCATCGTTCCGACCTTGCAAGACACCGTATCACTTTCATTTCTTGCGTCTGATTTACCAAGTTCGGTGTACCCATGTTTTCTTACGAATCTTGAGGGATTTGACCCAATTTTTTACCATATTGATAGATTAGTACAATCCATCTTTTCACATCGATCATTACAGATTGTACTAATTTATTCAATCCATTTCAACCCTCAAGTTCGTATTTCACTTTTTTCCCCTTCTGCTATTCTTCTCCTCCACCGAGACTGTATTCCGCTTCTATCCCCATACGGTCTCGCGTATTCTCCATTTCTTACCTCTCCGCATTCTTTCACCAACCGGCACACTATCGCGATAGAATTTTTGAATGGTTGGTACTCACTTTTGGCCTGTATAAGGCTTTGTATAGCTTGATACTGTTCTCTTCCCCCCTAACTCTAAACTTCAACACTTAACAGTGGAAACATTGTTTCACTTAAATTTAGAGGGGACATTTTTGTGTATATATTTTTGTTTTGTTTTTTGTTTTGTATAAAAAAAAATTTAGGGAGCGCCGATAATTTTAACCCTCTTGGTGTAGCCTGACAGTGAGGGCACTGTCAAGTTTAAGTTTGGAGGTGTGCTCGGTAAGCTTTCTACCTTCGCATTCATATGTATATTTTGCATTTGCATACTTATTCTAAAAGGCAATAAAAATCGAAAAATTTTCAAAAATATAAAAACTTTGTCGTCAAATTAGCTAATAAGGTAACTTAGATTTTATTCCGAAAGTTTAATTGATACGTTAGAAATAACTAAATTCTAGACTTAGAAATTGAAAACCCTAAAAATAACCCTCATGCTGTTTAACCTTGGTAATTATACGTCCTTACAGTTTTTTTAGAAGTAGGTAATCTTGAGTTCAGTTCTTAAGTTAAGTCAAGATGAAGGGAAAGTATTGAAGCTTTACTGAAAGATAAGTCTGAAAAATAGTTTCTATTCTTGAGTCCAAATTTAGAAAGTATATACCCTACAAACTGCACATACACGCACGTTGAAACTTGGGATAGTAGAGTATACCTAGAAATACTCTTGCCTGAAAACCTAGTATGAAAGAAAAAACGGTATTTAAAGCTAAACACCAAAAGAGCATCAGAGAAAAATATATCCGGTCTTGAAAAAGAAAAAGAAAAAAAAAGAAATAAATAAATAAATTCAAGACCTGGAAACTCTTATTTTCACTTTAAGCTCACACATTCGGTAATCGGCTGTTAGTGCCTCAAGAAGTAATAATAGTCGTATGAAAGGTATGTGAGCAACACCATTCATCATTAAATGAAAAGAAGTAGTATTAGGTATTAGGGCAAGGGTATTATAGCTTGAATTGAATTCTTAAGTGTAGGGGTGAAATAAAACGCACACGTAGGGGTATACAATCGATATTTGGAGGAAAGATAGAAATAAAGAATAAGACTTATGTTTTCCTTAAAACTGATAAAAATCCCTGATTTAAGACCGCTCTTTAGAAGGAAAACTCAGGAGAACAAACATCTTTCTAAACTTTTTTGGAACGTATAGGATCTGAGGTTAAATAGATAGGAGGTGTGAAAAATAAGGGTTGGATATTTCTAATTTAGGATGATAGAATTTCTAACGTAAATACTAAACCGTAGAAGTAGAATCAACGTTAACTTATGAAACTTGCTTGACGGGATTTTGTGGATAGTATCCGCTGAAAACCCTTAGGAGACAACACTCTTCCTACTAGGGACTCCTAGAGGTTGAACGGCTTGTTGCACGAGCTCAGTGCAATCGCGTTCCCTGCGAAAGTGAGGTTAGGACTTTTTGTGAATAATTGGTTTTACTCGGGACGAGCAAAAGTTAAGTTTGGGGGTATTTGTTCATACCAGAATATTGCATTTAATACCGCCCATTCTTATGCTCATTTGTTTATAGGCAGGTGTTTTTAATATGTATTTGCTTCATATTTATAGGCTACGGTTCCTAGTCTAAAATAACTCAAATGATACAAAATCTCCACTGTTACGCCAAAATACAGAACATCTGTTGACAACAGATAAAAGCCGGGTTCCGGTCATCCGTATCCGTCCAGTGCCGCGTACCAGTTCCAGAGACAAGACAAATGATAGTGGTCATTCGTGTCTCGGACATGCACAAAGCACGAGAGGGGAAGCACATGATTCAATGGGTGTGCGGAGCTTGATGGAGAAAGGTCAAATCAATAAAAAATGAAGCTATTTTTGGACTGTTGCAGATCTGAAGAAATTGTGAAGGCAATTTGCAATTTGGAGCATGTAGAACAATAGATGAGAGCAACATAAGAAAACCCAGAAAAAACGACAACCCAACTCCTCCAAATGACCGCGGATCCACGGCCAATATGGCCATTATGCGGCGGATCCGCGGCCGAGTTGACTCAGTGTCAACTCGGATTTTTGGGGTAGTTTGGTAACTTCATTTGGGCAGAGAATCTTGTCCTAGGGTTTCAGCACTCAGCTTATAAATAGCCCAGTTTTGTGCCAAGCCAAGGGTCCAATTCTTATGCTTCTTTTTGTTAGGATTTAGTTTAGTTTAGCTTCTTCTTCTTCTTCATGTCTTCCTCCATTAAAATGTAGTGAGAGTATTGAGTGGATGCTGAAATGAAGATGAGGGTTTTTATTATCTTGTCTCTTTAATTTCTTATCTTGTAATTTTATTATCTTGTATTGTAATTTTATTCTTGTTGTTAATCGGTTGTTATTTCTTTGCTTGCTCTCTTTTCTTTTCTTCTCTTATCCGTATTTTTCAAGTCGTGGTACTCGACGGAGTTCCTTGCTTAGGTGAGGACCCAAATAGTTAGCTTGCATCATTTGTAAAATCGTATTTTTTCTTTTCCTTCTGTTCTTCCTTCTTGTTTTGTTTTATTTTCTTTTATAATGTGTGAATAATTCCATACTTGTGAAGGCTAAGAAATGTGGTATGAGGGACGGAAAAATCTCTTGTGCTTCTTTTCTCCAAACATCTTGTACAAACCTTAACCAAACAAACGCAACCCCCTCACTTAGACGCGCTATACGTGATATATAGCCGCGACCTAAGTCGAGAAGTCCTTTAAGCGCACTATAACGTGACATGTAGTTGTGACTTAATTGGATACATGGTTGCGGGTGTTTGTCCGATGGTTGGGATAAGCGTATTTAGCGGACGGACAAGGGGCTCTAGGAATGGATTTAGTATTGGAAAGCTCGCTTAAACTCGCAAATCTCATTCTTATGTCCTCCTAATCCTCGCTACTTTCGATTATCCCAATATCGTTTTAAGAATGGCAAAAGATAAGCACAAGACTAATCCTAACTCTACTAACCAACCTTAACCTTAACAAGCTTACTTGAGCATAAAATACGAACATTTAGAATAGAATTGAACATACACATATACATTCTTCATTGACCCGTCTAAGACTCGAACGGACATACTACCATCTCCCTGCGGATCGACCCGTGCTCAACCGGCTAGCAGCGAAGCGACACCATCCTGATCGTGGTTAAACTTTAGAATTTAGAACTACGACACGCCGAAAGCGTGCGATCAGCCACTCACCCCCGTTGTGCCACAGTATTTTGCAGGTCCGGCCCGTCAGCATAGTAGCGACGGGCGTACTCCTTCTTTGCTTGGACTTGCGGTTTTGCTCATAGGTGGGTTGCGAGGATATTTTTGTTTCATCTTGTATTATTATTTGTATCTAGTAAACTCCATCTACCCTTGTATATCAGACTAGACGGTGAGACTCGTGAGACTTGTATCTGTGGTGTTTGGTGTCGATGCTCATTGAGCCGACGTATTGTTTTCTTATTTTTGTGCTTTTATATGCTCATTTCGCACTTTTGATATACATATTGCATGTGGTTGTAATTCCGCCTTTGGCGAAGAGCTAGCTCCCGCTTGGGGATGCTTTTATTCATTATTTATATGCATTTTCTTGTGTTGTACCCGTTTGGGGGCCAGTATTTACAAAGGAGACTCTGCCGAAATTTTCAGGAAAATTGATGTTTTAGAATGCTTTTAATATGATCTTATTTTTCTAAAATCTCCTTTTAAGCTAAGTTTTCCTTCACTCTTTTTCTTTTAACGGTTTAGATTTCTGGGCTTTGGCTTACTTAGATTACGTTACGCCTTTAGACGTTTTATAATTTAAGTGCCAGTCACGTTCCGTACCTTCGGGT
This sequence comes from Agapanthus africanus, assembly GCA_030015575.1. Classification (NCBI taxonomy): domain Eukaryota; kingdom Viridiplantae; phylum Streptophyta; class Magnoliopsida; order Asparagales; family Amaryllidaceae; genus Agapanthus; species Agapanthus africanus. Next base: position 5,011,640 of record JASDDO010000018.1, read on the forward strand.
CGTGACACGTCAACGTCGAGAGTTGTTTGGTTATTCTTGCATGCGTAGGTCGTAGGTTCTAACATATGTGCACTTCATGTGCCGTATCGATTTTCGTGTGGGATTCTTGTTTACGATACGACGTACTTGAACTGTAGGTACTTTCGCGTAGACTTCGGGACGACAAGGGAGAGCGAGACATCTTCGACTTCGGCAAAGTAAGGATAGTAGGTGAGTAGATGTATATCTACGGGAGAAGTCAGGTGAATGGCGTATAGCACCCCCATAACCGTAGAATATATATATATATATATATATATGTGTGTGTGTGTGTGTGTGTGTGTGTGTGTGTGTGTGTGTGTCAATGCGAGATTTGGATACTTAGCAAGTAGGGTTCTAAGAGACTATAGGTTAGATTAAGCGTACTCGTAGGATGGTATACCCTTAGCTGTATTTCCTCTTAGTCGCGAATCTTGGTTTTATGTATGCGTGTGTGTGTGTATACATGTGAGATGAGGATATGATACGAAGATTGAGTCGATATGATGAGACATGATTTCATGAGGTTATGATTTATGTTTGCTATTTGAGATTGAAGCATCGTTTCATGAAATGATATATTAAAGGATCATTGGGCAATATACACATAACATGCGATAACATGTGACTTGTTGAAATAATGGAATATACGTAACCTTAGATCTGTACCCTTGATTATAATATCGTACGATGGATGATACCATATGAAATATGATATATATATATATATATATATATATATGATATTAACCCGTACTCTCGATTTAAGGATGTTGTACGATGGATTTTACCGTACGAGATATATATATGATGATTGATCTGCAACTCTTGACTCGAGAATGACGTACGATGGACTATACCGTATGTGATGCTATAAGGCTGGATCGCCGACTACTAGATATATCGACTCGGAAATACTATAGATTTCTAATCACTTTCGACTCGGGATTAGTTTAGCCTTTTAGTCTTTTAATTTCTTAAGTAAATGTTAGAGTATAACTAAAGCCATACCTATTTTCAAAACTAACCAATCGTATGCATTTTCAAGAGACAAACCCGAGGGACGCTACGGATTTTCAAAAGGTATCTCTTTTTCTCAAAAACACTGTAACCCTTACTATTCTAAAAACAACGATTCGTGTTATTTTAAATACTATAACTGTATGGCGCATATATAGATATATATGTTTCTTATTGTTGTGTGTACTGTTTACTTTCTGCTATGCTCATCTTGTTCTCATTGCATTTTATATTTATACATGTTCTTTCTTTAGTTGTTATAACATCGTCTTCTAGGACACATGCACTATTTACCGATGATGCGCGTATTGCACGTACGCTTATTTTCCGGCTCACACACATCATCATCGGTAATTGTCATGCCGCGTACACATTAGTAACTGTTACTTCACTCGTAAAAACCGATAACTTGTAGTTTAATTGTATTGTTTAGTATTCATGATCTCATATGCTAGTTTAGATATTTCATTTCTTACTTAGATGCCACATTGCGCGCGCGCGCGCACACACACACACATTCTGGTTACGCACTGTAGATTGGCTCTATATCGGTATTCATGGTTTCATCATTGACTCATGAATATGAAATTTCGGTTTTCATGAGATTTCTGGATTTGGGAAACCGCATGTGAATTCTATAAACTTATGATTATTTCAAAAAAGAAAATATTGTTTCTCGTGATATGATATATGGCGTCCACCATGAGATTTCTCGGTTCTTGAGCCATATGTATACCCGATTCGAGAAAAGAGGAGGCACCGTCTGTGGGTACATGGTGGACTCAGTGCGGTACCCCGAGACAAGAAGATCGTATAAAAAGACGTTGAGCTCGGTAGGGGAGCACTACCGACCGATGATATTTGGCTCGGCGGATATCTGGAGGATACCGACCGGAGTCATGAGATCATATGTGTAATACCCTAGTTCATTTATACCAGTTCTAGTTCATGTATTTCTTTATTTATGGTATTTTCCTAATTTATTGTGTTTTGGGTGCGAATAGTGTATTTGACATTTGTATTTGCATTCTACCCGACCCGCTTACTTGAAACCAGTCTTGATTCATCTTTATGATTTATTCTGACCTGTTACATGAACTCGTGCACTTTCATTCTAATTTATACATCTTGAATACTGGCATTTTATCTGGCATTTGCATTTTTACAATATAACATTTTAAATCACATAAAATATTTTTAAAATACATTGCATGGCCTGCATGATACCCTTAGCCCCGTGCTAGCATCCGTACATCTTGTTCTCGTCCCATTCAATGAAACGGACTTGTTTGGATGGCTACGCACACGTGCGTGCATCCGTTCTTACGGGTATGCATTTTTCGTAATCTGGAAATTTATTTTTTTTATTTTGGTCGACATGTATATTTTTCGTATTTTAAAACTGAATTTTAGACCCGACCCGGGTATGTTTTGGACTATATTTGTATTTACCAGAATATCAAATTTTATTTATATAATATTAATTTTATAAATTGATACAAATTAAAATTTAGTTAACTAATAAAAGATTTTTGTAAATTTAAATCTAAACTAATTTCCTAACAAACTAACAACCCCTTTCTCTCTCTCTCCTCTGCATATATATATTTATATATTTTTTATTTATTTAATTTTTTCTTTTCTTATTTAATATACAGCATTTTCTTCTTACTTCTTCTTTCTTCTTTCTTTTTCTTGATCTTGTTTCTTGATTCCGGTGACCACCGCCGGAGCTGTGCTCTTCGCTGACATCCGAGTGATCCAGTGAACGTACCTAACTTGACCATGCGCGCGTCGCAGCATTTCGCCGACGAAGGACGTTCCGTACACATCCGTTCTTGTTCCGTCTAGACAAGTTAGTTTTGCTACATGCTATATAACTCATTATATACCTATTTAAATAAACACCACACCTGTATTTTAAATCAAGCATCTCATGTTTCATATTACAGCCTTTCGACGTTCCGTTTACATTTGTATAGTGCATTTCAGATCTAGGGCATGCAAACCAATCTTAATTACATGCTACATTACTTTAGACGCATCTATTTTAACAAATGGAATACCTGTATTTAAAATCATGCACCCCATGTTTAGTTTTATAACTTTTCGATGTTCCGTTTGCATCCATTCATATCATTTCAGATCTAGGTCATGAAAACTTATCTTGTTACATACTATACTATCATATACTGCATCAAATTGAATAGTTACATTTCATATTGCTTAGTTATATGTTCCGCACTTGTTAGTTTATCATTTTACGATTATGTGATACCCGTTTGCATCCATATCATTTAAAATATATATCATCGTAATATTTCTTATTATTATCTTTAATTAGTTTATAATCTGCATTTTATAATGTTATACATTTGAAAATATTATAGTTTACACATGAAACTTCGTTGCAAAGCGGATACGACAAATCTGAAATTTACTGTACACCTTCATTATAAATCATAGAAAAATTATTAGTATACGTTCTTTAGTTCGTTACGAAGCTAACTCAGAATACTATAACTCTATAAAATATTTACTTGCAAAATAAATTGTTTAAATAACGTAAAATTCAAATGAAAATATCTCTAAACTGCTGACCAGGGAAATTCCAGCAGCAAACTTTAAACTTCGAATGTTCATAGCTTTTTGTAGGGACAACCTGAGATTATTATACTTATAAAAATGAAAACCTTATTGAATTATCTTTGTTTTGCTATAAGACACGCCCCTTTTGGAGAATGTTTGTTATTTTTAAGCTATTTTACAAATCAGGATGATGCTGAATTTCTGAACGGAACTTTCTTGTGCATGGTTAATCAATACCACTTTTATAGTTATTAATCGGTTTGAATATGTTATCCATGTTAATATTATTATATCAATATCTATTTAATAAATAATAGTGCTTGTGTTTTAATATTCAGCAAATTTTACCGATTTACAGTTTTATAGTATCCGTCTGTATCCGTACGGTTTATTACATATCTAGTTGTACGCCGAGACCATATTATTTCATGTTACTGTTTTATTAGTACTATATACTTGATTTTGTGCACCCATACTTGTTACAGTTTGATTATGAGCATCCACTCGACACTTGTGCACTACCTGACATGACCCGATACACTACTACTGACATGACTTGATACCTGTGCACTACTTGACACGACTTGATACATGTACACCACCTGACATGACCTGATACACTACTACTGACATGACTTGATATCTGTGCACTACTTGACACGACTTGATACATGTACACCACCTGACATGACCTGATGTACCACAGCTTGACATGTTACCTGATTTGTTACTAATGCCGACAATCTTGACCTGTTGTCCCTACGGACATTTCCTGTTGTCTATACAGACAAACCTTTCCATGCTTGATCTTGTGTTGGCATTAGTCTCAGATTTATAAATACCTGACTTACACACATAATTTGGGGGTATAGGGAAATCAAGAATGTGGCTGAACGTAGCTCAAAGGGCTATTATATCATTTTACCGTGGTCCCGTGGGGAATGAACGGGACATAGACTCACAGTCTATTACATCATTTTACCGTGGTCCCGTGGGGAATGAACGGGGTATAGACCGATGGGTTACGATGAGAATTACATTAATTGATTTCGAATAACTTTAGAGTATATAACCCTATAGCACAGTTTAGACTACTCACCGCACTTCACCTGTTTATATCCTGTTCGCTGATCTATATTCATGTTACGGTTTACTTGCTATTGATGACTTGTTATTGTTCATACTTCATGCCTGCATATTTCATCGCATCCTGCTTGCTTAGAATTATTGATATTTTGACTCACTGACGTCTGGGTTTTGCATGGCCCAGATCCCTTATCTTTATCGCAGGCTGTCCAGGAGTATTTTGATCAACAGGCCGAGCAGTGAGGAGCTATTATTAGTTTAGTTTAGTTTCCTTTCAGTATTTTCATTCCTGATGTGAGCCCGCATTATGGGACGTACATTCCAGTTTATTATTATATTGGATATTTTTGCTTCCGCATTATTTTTATTCTTGACTCGTTATTCTGGCTCATGGACATGTATTAGATAGTTGTTTATTATGTTACTGTTCTTGATATCTCTACAGCTGTACTGTGACTGTGGAGGGATATTTCCTATCCGCAGGTAGCATGGTTGGCTCTGTCGTGTGCCTATCTTAGCGCATGGGAAGCGGGGCGTGACAGGGTTTGTTTGGTATCAGAGCCATAGGATCTAGGTTAATCGGGTTTGATTCTTTTGTAGTTGGGTATTGGTCCCAATACACAAATCAGAATACTCGTGATTAGGAACATGTCCTACCACTTTACCATCTTGCCATTCTTGAATCTTAACTTCCTCCTGATCCTTACCTTGACGATATGCAAACCTCTGTGCATCTCGACTTGAAACTTTTGGTTCCCTATTGTTTATGTTTAGGATTTGGGCGACTTGAGTGGAGTTATGTGATTGTAACTATGTACTGCGGCATAGTTACAATACGGTACTCTATTTAAGTAACTTGGAGTTCTAGTCTTGATTCATATCCTTGATTCATAGTCATCATTCATCGCAAATTTTGAATCTTGTTCATCATACTAATTCTCTTTGGTGTATTGGTTGCAGAATCATGACGGGCAGAAGTTTGAAGACGTACCAGAGGCAAGTGGATGACGCTGCCTTATTTGGAGTAATTCGTGGCTTGCTAGAGAACCAGAAACGACGGACAGAGTTGAACCAGCGGCAAGCCGAAGCTTTTCAGGAAGATTTGCGGACCGTCCAGCAGTCCGTAAACAATGTTGTGGCCAAATCAATAGAGCATGTGGGTACCGTGGCGGATTTCAGGAGACTTGGTCCGTCCGTTTTCACTGGTCTGGAGGAGCCGTTGCCGGCAGAGCCATAGCTAGTCGATACGGAGAATTTGCTCGTTGCAGCACAGATTCCAGAGGAAAAGGGAGTGGATGTAGTACGCATTCAATTGGTAGACTATGCCCGTGAATGGTGGCTTGTGGAAGAGACCCGCTTGTCCAAGCCGATCAGTTGGGCAGATTTTTCGAAGAGTTTCTTGGAGAAGTTCTTCCCGCAGACTGCACAGGAGGAAATGGAAGAAAAAATCATCGGTTTGAAGCAGAACGGCGTACCCGTGGATGTACATGCGGTTGAGTGGACGCTGAACCTTTGGTTGCCAATGATGCTGATAGGGAAAGGAGGTTCATGCGCAGTTTGGACGTGGACATCCAGAGGCAAATTATATCTCTGGGTTTGACCACTTTCTCACAAGTACTTAAAGCGGCTCGAGAGCAGCAGAGCCTATCAATGAAGACTGGAAATACGCAGCAGCCGACAGTTGCGGTACGGAAGCCGGCGTTTACGCCGAATCGAGCGCCTATACGCAGAGGTATTCCGATGGACAGGCGTAGCGTTATACCAATGAAGAAACCAGTTTCGCCCAAGCAAAAAGGAAGGGTGTTGTGCGATTACTGCCAACGACCGGGTCATTTCTGGAGAGATTGTCGAAAGAGACTTGGACTTTGTCTTATTTGTGGATCAGCTGATCATACCACTGATACTTGTCCATCGAAGCTTCGCATGAAAGATGATGTTCAGAGGCCACCGCAGAAGCAGTTTCGGGAGCAGGAGCAGTTAACTCAGGAATCCAATCAAGCTCGAGCCTTACCCTGATGGCTGAAGAGGCCAAGGATTCAGATAAAGTTGTTTCGGGTATCCTACTTGTTCATGATTTTTCCCGCATTAGTATTATTCGATTCTAGTGCATCCCATTGTTTTGTGTCGTCCAAGAGTACTGCTACACACTCGATTACTTACACGACCCTGTCTAGTTGTTGGGACATACACGTTAGGAATGGGAAGATCATAGCTAGTAGAGAATATAAGGATTGTTATGTAGTTACTTGCGGAAGGGAGTTATTCGCAGATTTCTTGGTGTTTGATAACCGGAAGTTATAAAGTTGTCTTGGAAATTGATGGTCTCACTTTCCACGCTCACATTGATTGTAGGGCAAAGAAAGTGATTTTCCAGATTTCCGGACATTCGAAGTTTGTTTTGCTGGAAGAAGCTGTTCTGTCGGACCAGTCGAGTTTAGGGCTAGGTCGACAAACAATTTTCTTTCGTCAATGGAAGTTGAGGCGCCAGCTGTAGTTCGAGATTTCATAGACGTGTCCGAGGACATCTCGGGTTTACCGCCGAAACGAGATGTAGAGTTTGCGATCGCCCTTGTTCCTGGTACAACGCCAACCTCAAAGGCGTATTATCCAATGGCACCAATGGAGTTGGAAGAAGTCAATTACTTGAGAAGGGCTGGATTCACAGCGGCATTTCATCTTGGGGAGCTCCAGTTCTTCTAGTAAAAGGGACAGCACGCGGATAAATGTGTGTCAGTTTTGAGACATTGTAGCAGAGATTGATAACCGCACCTAGTTTGATCGTACCAGACGGTTCCGGAGGATTGGTGATTCACAACAATGCATCTGGAGAAGGATTGGGATGTGTTTTGATGCAGCTACAAGTACAGTCGTCGTTGATGATGAATATTAAAGCAGCGCGGTTACAGGACCCAAGATTGCAGAAGTTTCGAGAACAAGTTGAAGCGGGCCTGTTGATTCATGAAGATGGTTCGTTGCGGTATGGTAGCCGTTTGTGTGTACCAAAAGGAGACATTCGGGAAGAAGTTATGAAAGAGGCACACAGTTCCGCGTATTCCATACATCCTGGAGGCATGAAAATGTACCGCGATCTAAGACAACATTTCTGGTGGGAAGGCATGAAAAGAGAGATTGCTCGCTTTGTAGCAAAGTGCTTGGTGTATCAGCAAGTTAAGGCTGAACATCAAAGGGTTGCTGGTTTATTGCAACCACTTCCGATTCCTCAATAGAAGTGGGAACATATAACCATGGATTTTGTGACAGCTTTACTGCGGAGTCCAAAAGGCAACAGTGCAGTTTGGGTGATTGTTGATCGATTGACCAAGGTAGCCCACTTCATACCATTTCGAGTTGGTCAGTCAACGGAAGCGTTAGCAGAACGGTATATATAGGAGATTATGAGATTGCATGGAGTACCTGTGAGCATCGTGTCCGACCGTGACACCCGATTCTTATCGCACTTCTGGAGGAGTTTACAGGAAAGTTTGGGGACGAGATTGAAGTTTAGCATAGCTTATCATCCTCAGACGGATGGCCAGTCGGAGAGAACAATCCAAACTCTTGAAGATATGTTGAGAGCTTGTATGTTGGACTTCAAGGGTTCGTGGGAGGATCATCTACACTTGGTGGAGTTTTCGTACAACAACAGCTTTTAGGCGACTATTTAGATGGCTCCATTCAAAATATTGTATGGTCGCAAGTGTCGCTCATATGTTTGTTGGGACGATATTGGAGAACGAAGATTGTTGGGACTAGATTTGATCGTGCAAACCGTGGAGAAAGTTAATACTATCCGGAATTATATAAAGGCAGCACAAGATCGGCAGAAGTGTTGGGCCGATATATCGAGAAGACCTCTAGAGTTTGTTGTTGGTGATCTGGTATTCTTGAAGATATCACCTACTAGAGGAGTGATTCGTTTTGGGAGTCGAGGCAAGCTTAGTCCTCGATTCGTGGGGCCTTTCGAGATTTTGGAGCGTGTTGGAGAAGTGGCTTATCGATTGGCGTTACCACAATGTTTGGCGAATGTTCATTACGTGTTTCATGTATCTCAACTCCGTAAGTATGTTCGAGATGAAGCACACGTGCTAGATCATTCGGAGCTGACTGTAAGAGAGGATTTGACCTTTGAGCAACGACCAATGTCGATTGTTAATCGAAGAGAAAAGGTCCTTAATAACAAGGTTATCCCTCTCGTACTTGTTTCTTGGGGAAATCGCTTGCATGAAGAATCGACTTGGGAACGAGAAGAAGAAATTCGACAGAACTTTCGACACCTATTCATGTAGATTCGTGTTGTTACCTTTTCTTGTCTTGGGAATTTCGAGAACGAAATTCTTTTTGTAGTTGGGTATAATGTAATACCCTAGTTCATTCATACCAGTTCTAATTCATGTATTTCTTTATTTATGGTATTTTCTTGATTTATTATGTTTTGGGTGCGAATAGTGTATTTGACATTTGTATTTGCATTCTACCCGACCCGCTTGCTTGAAACCAGTCTTGATTCATGTTTATGATTTATCCTGACCTGTTACATGGACTCATGCACTTTCATTTTAATTTATATATCTTGAATACTGGCATTTTATCTATCATTTGTATTTTTACAATATAACATTTTAAGTCACATAAAATATTTTAAAAATACATTGCATGGCCTGCATGATACCCCTAGCCCCGTGGTAGCATCCGCGCATCTTGTTCCCGTCCCGTTCAGTGAAACGGACTTGTTTGGATAGCTACGCGCACGTGCGTGCATCCGTTCTTGGGGGTATACATTTTTCATTATCCGGACATTTTTTTATTTTGGTTGACATGTATATTTTTCGTATTTTAAAACTGAATTTTAGATCCGACCCGGGCATGTTTTAGACTATGTTTGTATTTACCAGAATATCAAATTTTATTTATATAATATTAATTTTATAAATTGATAAAAATTAAAATTTACTTAACTAATAAAAGATTTTTTTAAATTTAAATTTAAACTAATTTCCTACAAACTAACAACCCCTTTCTCTCTCTCTCTCTCCTCTGCATATATATATTATTTATTTAATTTTTTCTTTTCTTATTTAATACACAGCATGTTCTTCTTACTTCTTCTTCTTCTTTCTTCTTGCTTTTTCTTGATCTTGTTTCTTGATTCCGGTGATCACCGCCGGAGCCATGCTCTTTGCTGACGATCCGAGTGATCCAGTGAACGTACCTGACTTGCGTGATCATCCTCGTGCGTTGTTTGGAACCGTTCCTTGTACCGTGCACGCGTCGCGACATTTCGCCGACGAAGGACGTTCCGTACACATCCGTTCTTGTTCTGTCTAGGCAAGTTAATCTTGCTACATGCTATATAACTCATTATATACATATTTAAATAAATACCACATCTGTATTTTAAATCAAGCATCCCATGTTTCATATTACAGCCTTTCGATGTTCTGTTTACATTTGTATAGTGCATTTCAGATCTAGGGCATGCAAACCAATCTTAATTACATGCTACATTACTTTAGACGCATCTATTTTAACAAATGGAATACCTGTATTTAAAATCATGCACCCCATGTTTAGTTTTATAACTTTTCGATGTTCCGTTTGCATCCATTCATATCATTTCAGATCTAGGTCATGAAAACTTATCTTGTTACATACTATACTATCATATACTGCATCAAATTGAATAGTTACATTTCATATTGCTTAGTTATATGTTCCGCACTTGTTAGTTTATCATTTTACGATTATGTGATACCCGTTTGCATCCATATCATTTAAAATATATATCGTCGTAATATTTCTTATTATTATCTTTAATTAGTTTATAATCTGCATTTTATAATGTTATACATTTGAAAATATTATAGTTTACACATGAAACTTCGTTGCAAAGCGGATACGACAAATCTGAAATTTACTGTACACCTTACCTTATAAAATTCATTATAAATCATAGAAAAATTATTAATATACGTTCTTTAGTTCTTTACAAATCTAACTCAGAATCCTATAACTCTATAAAATATTTACTTGCAAAATAAATTGTTTAAATAACGTAAAATTCAAATGAAAATATCTCTAAACTGCTGACCAGGGAAATTCCAGCAGCAAATTTTCAACTTCGAATGTTCATAGCTTTTTGTAGGGACAACCTGAGATTATTATACTTATAAAAATGAAAACCTTATTGAATTATCTTTGTTTTGGTATAAGACACGTCCCTTTTGGAGAATGTTTGTTATTTTTAAGCTATTTTACAAATCAGGGTGACGCTGAATTTCTAAACGGAACTTTCTTGTGCATGGTTAATCAATACCACTTTTATAGTTATTAATCGGTTTGAATATGTTATCCATGTTAATATTATTATATCAATATCTATTTAATAAATAACAGTGCTTGTGTTTTAATATTCAGCAAATTTTACCGATTTACAGTTTTATAGTATCTGTCTGTATCCGTACGGTTTATTACATATCTAGTTGCATGCCGAGACCATATTATTTCATGTTACTGTTTTATTAGTACTCTATAGTTGATTTTGTGCACCCATACTTGTTACAATTTGATTATGAGCACCCGCTCGACACTTGTGCACTACCTGACATGACCTGATACACTACTACTGACATGACCTGATACCTGTGCACTACTTGACACGACTTGATACATGTACACCACCTGACATGACCTGATACACTACTACTGACATGACTTGATACATGTGCACTTCTTGACATGACTTGATACATGTACACCACCTGACATGACCTGATGTACCACAGCTTGACATGTTACCTGATCTTGTTACTAATGCCGACAATCTTGACCTGTTGTCCCTACGGACATTTCCTGTTGTCTATACAGACAAACCTGTCCCTACTTGATCCTGTGTTGGCTTTAGTCTCAGATTTATAAATACCTGACTTACACACATAACTTGGGGATATGGGGAAATCATGAATGTAACTGAACGTAACTCAAAGGGCTATTATATCATTTTACCGCGGTCCCGTGGGGAATGAACGGGACATAGACTCACAGTCTATTACATCATTTTACCGTGGTCCCGTGGGGAATGAACGGGGTATAGACCGATGGGTTACGATGAGAATTACATTAATTGATGTCGAATAACTTTAGAGTAGATAACCCTATAGCACAGTTTAGACTACTCACTGCACTTTACCTGTTTATATCCTGTTCACTGATCTATATTCATGTTACGGTTTATTTGTTACTGATGACTTGTTACTGTTCATACTTCATGCCTGCATATTTCATCACATCCTGCTTGCTTAGAATTATTGATATTTTGACGCACTGACGTCTGGGTTTTGTATGGCACAGATCCCTTATCTTTATCGCAGGCTGTCCAGGAGTATTTTGATCAATAGGCCGAGCAGTGAGGAGCTATTATTAGTTTAGTTTAGTTTCCTTTCAGTATTTTCATTCCTGATGTGAGCCCGCATTATGGGACGTACATTCCAGTTTATTATTATATTGGATATTTTTGCTTCCGCATTATTTTTATTCTTGACTCGTTATTCTGGCTCATGGACATGTATTAGATAGTTGTTTATTATTTTACTGTTCTTGATATCTCTACAGCCGTAATGTGACTATGGAGGGATATTTCCTATCCACAGGTAGCATGGTTGGCTCTGTCATGTGCCTATCTTAGCGCACTCTGGGAAGCGGGGCGTGACAATATGGATATGGGGCCGATCCGGACCGACGGAGCTCGAGATATGCATATTATGTGTCGTTGCTGAACACGGTTTTCATGATGTTTTCGAGTGTCGATACTGGGCACTCAGATTTTATCATGATTTTTGTGTGTCGTTGCTGGACACACGGTGGATGATGCATTTGTATATGATACATATGACATGTTACTATTTCATGACATGGACACGAGTACATTGATATTACACTTATACTTATATTATTACCCTTGCTACCATTCGACGATATTATATTATTATTATATTATTGTATGACCTAGGAGAGCGTCATACATTCGATTTCTACTCGGTGGTGTCTTCTACTCACGAGTTGGCAACTCACCCCCGTCGTGCCACAGTTTTCTTACAGATTTGACCGTACTGGTTCCGTTGTGGCTTACTGGCACATCGCTTTCTTCCGGATGATTGCTTGATAGGTGGGATACACTTACATCGTGACCACCGTTTATAATTTTATATTTATTCAGTTGTATCTAGTTAAAATCTCCATCGACCAGACTATGTATATTTGTAGACTTAGAAACCACTGTTGTATATTCTTTCGAACTTCGAGTCACGCTCATGTGTTTATTATTGTTCCTGGTTTTCTTGATGATATTTTAGTTTCCTTTCTTTCTATGTTTGCTCTTCGCCTCAGGGCGTCGTATATTTATATCTTTGAGTGGTTGTTTTTGCCAATTAGCGAAGAGCTAGCTCCCTCTTGGGGATGCCTATTATTATTATTAGTTATATTATTTTCGGATTAAAATATACAAAAGAGGTGCTGCCCAAATTTTCAAATGACGAAAATGTTTTCAAGATGGATACAAACATTACATTTTCATATATCATTACTTATGCATTTAAAGAAGAACCTAATTTCATTATACTTTTATTTCAAAACCGCACCTCCACTGTTTTCCCTAAAAGGTTTAGAATTCTGGGTTTTTGGCTTATTTGAATGAGATGGGATCTTATGACTTCACATGATTCAAGTGCCAGTCACGTGCCTTTTCCGGGTCGTGACAGCCGAACAGTTTATTCGAGGGGTACACATTGGCATCTTAACAGCCTTTTCAATCCCTCCGTGTAGTATCTTGGCAGATGGATTGGTTGCCCCCTGTCAAGTGCAAAATCGGTACCATGCCAGACTTCTTTTTCTACTTTAGTCTCCGTAGATTGGTAGAAGAGGACTGCCTTTTCACCTCTTCGTCTGGAAGGGATGTAGAAAGTCTGTAGTTCTTGTACACTGTATATATCGAGCGCGTCAAGTTCTTTGTAATGCCGAGACGGGGCCATTGTGATTTGCAGACTCTGATCTGCTCCGACAAAAATTTGCACTGACGGGCGGATGGAGAATACTACATTGGCCTCGTCCTCAGAGTCGCTGCCAAAGACCAAAATAGGAGTGGACGGTCCGGGCTTATTATTTTCTTTTTGGGGTTTCCCCGAGTAGACTATTTCTTCATCTTCCTCGGTATCACATCCAAAGATCGGGATAGTGCTGACGGACTTCTGTTTATCCTCTGGCTTATGACACCTTTCCGTATCTTTGAAGTCTGGTAGGAAGTATTTTGCGTCTTCATATTTCCGGACCTCGTTTACAGAGAACGGATTTATCTCCCCTGTGAAGGTGAATTCCAAGTCGTCCTTGAAATACTTCATACACTGATATTGTGTAGAAGCGATGGCATTGTACTCATGTAACCAGGGCCTGCCAAGCAAACCGTTATAGCAAGTTTTGGCGTCAATGACATGAAATTTGATGTTAGTGATGAGCAACCCGAAGCGTAGAGTCGGTATTACAAACCCGAGCGTCCGTGATGACTGTGAGTCGAACCCGGAGATGGTAATTTTGTCTCGGGCCAAGTGTTGAACGTTCATGCAAATCTCTTTCAGCACTTTCACGTTGAGAAGATTGACGGAGGATCCATTGTCGACAAGGATTTTTCCTATCTTGATATCGTGGCAGTACCCGGTGATGTATAACGGACGATTATGTTCGCACGTACCGAAGAGGAGATCTTCATCGCTGAACGTAACGTTAGCTGTGTGAACCTTTGCCAGCTCATCTTTCATCTTCTCTTCTGCGAAGAAAGCTTGGAACGGATTGGGCTCTTGTAATGCCTTGATCAAAAACTCTCGTGCCTCTTTGGACAGGAGGAGAGCATCCACTATGCTTAGTTGTGAGGGTATTTTTCTCAAATGTTGCTAGGACATTGTAATCCACCTTATTTTTGCTAGGCGGGTCCCTCACTGCGAGCTCTTTGACAACTCCATCATCGGGGGTGATTCCCTCAGAGATTTTTTCTTTCCCTTTGTCTTTTTTTTACTCAAACCTTTGTTTGTAGGTCCGAGGTTCTTCTCAGGCAGCGTGCAGTTACGCAGCTGAATATTCTCGCAGTTCTCCTCCTCTTCTTTTTCGGAGGTGGGGTCTTTGAAGAGAGGGCTTAGGGGTATTTTGTCCTCAGAATCGCTCCCGAAAGTAAGAACTTAGGGTTTTTCCCCTTCCGGACTGGTATCAACCATATGACAGTTGTCAGTCGTTTTTTCACGCGCATCTGTCGCACTTTTTACCGTCGACGAGCTTCACGCTTTATCCTCTTGAAGTGTTTTTGATGGGCAATGTATCCTTACCATGACTTCTTGAAGGCACTGCATTCCTCGGTGGGATGGGTAACCTACCAATGATATAAGCAGTAGTTTGGATGTGAATCCTCTCCGTTAAGGCATATGACCCCGGGAGTGTTTCCTACGAAAGGTGGCAGCTTTATCCCCATTGACAGGGTTTTGGCGAACCGCTTCTCTGCTTTGATCCTGCTTTTATTTGTAGCAGGGGTGCTTTGGTTTGGTTGGAGTAATTTACGACTCATCCTTGCCACGGTTTCTTCATTCTGACGCTGACACTTAGCCTTTTTGTATATGGCTGTTTCGCATTCTCGGTCGGCTTTACTTTTTTGAAAGGCTTCGTTTAACAGCCTATCGATCAGGACTTCTGACAGTTCTGGGGACTTTAGCGCCGATCCTGCCCCCAGTTGCTTCGCGTGGTTTTCTGACGCCGAGGGAGTTCCTTCGTCATTTAATAACGAATGTGAGACCATGTGGCAACTTGCTACACGTTCTTTGGTGTCTTTTGATGAGTCATTTTCCTCATCGTTATCACTATCTTCGTTCTCAAGAATATGCTTGAGGAACTCTTCGAGCGTGACCGGTGTCCGCGCCTTCTGGTTGTACTCTTCTAGCGCGTCAATATACTTCTGTAGGTTTATGCGCTTGTCATTATACTCGGCAGGATTCACAGGCTTCTTGGTCTTCTTCTTTTTCTTCGAAGACTTCGAAAGCTTGACTTGGGGTTTTTTCCCTTTGTTAACAACTTTCGGTACGGGACCCAGTTTCAGCATCCCTTTGATGATTTCAAGTTCAAGTGGGCTTTTCCACCCGACTGCTGGACATGTCTATAGATCCTTCAGTATTCTTTTGGTTTTAGCTGAAACAACGACTTCCCGTGGAGTTTCTTCCACGAGTGAGCATGATGCCCCCTGCGCATCCACCTTTTTAGAAGTATGCTTCTGGGGTGGATTTACCCTCCAGTTATCAGACTGCACGGGCTTCCTCTGTTGATACTGGTCCTCGACCCAGTTCTTGAAGATGTAGCAATCTTTAATAGGGTGGCTCACCATTCTGTGATAGGAATAGTAGTAAGGGTTGTTGACGTCGCCGGGTTGCGGTGGACGCCGCGGGTCTGGCAATATGATGAGTTTGTTATGCACTGCCAATTCAAATGGTCTCCTCATCTTATCGCGGGGAAACGAATAAGCGCGTCGTAGTCTTTCCTTTAAGGACGAGCGCAGACGCTCGTTGTTTTGGCGAGCAGCCGGTTTTAGGCCACTCGGTTGTTGTTGCGTGTTGGCAACGAAGGCTGCTTTCCCTTTACCCTTACTATTTCGAGGGTTCTTATTTGAGGAGGAAGGCCCATAGCCCATCTGGTCCATTTGGGCCAGTTTATCGATCAAATCATGGAAGGTGGTTGGTTTGAAGAATGTCATGAACTGGGACACAGTCGTTTAAGGATCAAGAGTCCCGATAAATATGCCCACGGTGGGAGATTCTTCAATGCGTTTTTCGCACTTTGACCATAGGTTCCGCCACCGAATCGCATATTGGACCCAAGTTTCTCCTGGCCTTACCCTGACATTGATTAATGCTGTGATCGGGGTGCGCTCTCTTACGCTGGCGAACCGCTGTGTGGACAGCAATTCCATCTCTGTGA
Source organism: Agapanthus africanus (assembly GCA_030015575.1). Lineage (NCBI taxonomy): Eukaryota > Viridiplantae > Streptophyta > Magnoliopsida > Asparagales > Amaryllidaceae > Agapanthus > Agapanthus africanus. Next base: position 5,028,347 of record JASDDO010000018.1, read on the forward strand.
ATGTTTTCACGGAGTCATTTGGGAGCTCTGAGTATCATTCAAAGGCCGTTTCTGACAGACAGCCAACGAACTGGTGAAGCAACAGTTTGTTGTCGCCTCCAGTGTTGCCGCACAGAGCTCTGAACTGCGCGACGTGCTAGTGGGGGTTGCATGTCCCTTTGTACACATGGAACATGGGGATCGTATATCCCGGCAGGTATTTGATTTGGTCATACCAGCCTGATACAGCCGCCCAGTTCTGACGATTTGGTCACCCGCCTCATTAGATTGATGAGCTCTTATTTGTTGAGCTATATAATCATCAAGAGCAGCCTTGGAGATCGTTTCTTCCTTGGTTGTTGATAAAGCGGAAGAGGGTTTGATGTTTCCATTCTGTCAACCTCGATGATTATTGGCGGATCCTCTGCTAGGGGTTCTAGCTAGATCATCATTCCAACCATATCCTAAAACAAGAGTGTCATCTGCTTTATGTTAGCGGCTTGTTCAGTCACCTCTTTATCTTTTCATTCAAGCACCCTTCGTAGGAACTCTGTATCGGTCTCCTGCTCTTGGCGCTGTTCGGCTGCTATGTCCGAGCTTTCTTTCTACCCGGTAAGTGCTGCTATTCTGGTCAGCATTTCCTAAAGCTTTTGTTATTGCTCCTGACCTTTTGTCAGTGACCTAGTTTGCAGTCGATGACCTACGGAAGCACGGCTTTCTTCTTTACCGGAAGCCATGTGGACCATATGTACGATCATGCCCCCGGACTTGGGGCGTTTAGGTCCATCGCCTTTGGAATTTGCCGCTGACGGTGGGATTTTCTCCGACATCGTCCTTTTATGGAGGTCGAAGTTGAAGGAGCTGTTATGATAGGCACCTGTGTAGAAGAAGTCCCTCATTGTATGACGGAGGGATGGTCTTTTTCTTGTCGAGCCTTCAATTTCTTCGGCCGACGAGAGTAGTCTTTGTCGATCACAAAATTTTGGACTTTTCTCCAGACCTTATGAATTTGCGAGGAGAGCCGCTGATGGGGTTGCTCCGTCTTTGCCTGCACTGTGGCTTCTGCATTCGGGGGCGATTTCTTTAGTACCACCGTTGGAGATTCCTTGCGTACCCTCTTAAACAGATCAAAGCTGTTCTCGGTTGGAACAACATCATCAACTTCTACCATTGGAGCTGTCGGAGTAAGTCCAGAGGGGGAGTTTCCGCGGTTTTTCTCACTCGGTGCCAGTGACGACGTCGAGCGTGCCTTGCAGACGGGACCGCTTCATTTTTGGAAGCGGCTTCGTCGTTCCCCCGGCTTTGGTGAGGGGCTGCTGTTGGTGTCAGCCTGTTGAAGACCTACGTTCTAATTAGAGTTTGGGGAGGGCCGGCCAATCTTTCGAAGACCGATCTTCTGATGGGGGAAGCGCTTTTGACGGTTTCACTTGCATGAGTTGGGAGGGCTATCCGTTTTGGGGCAGCCCCTTCAGGTATCACGAGCCTCTTTATGGGCCCGTTTGAGCTTCAACTCAGCCTGTTGAAATCTGAGACACTAGATTTGGACGGCCCATTGAGAGGGGCCGTTGTGGTCGCCAGTCGATCTTGGGAGCTTCTTCTTACGGTGTTGAGGCACCTAAACTCACTAGTGGGAGCATGGTCCCAAAGAACAATCCAATAATGGCTTGTGTTGCTTGCCCCACTGGTATTGAAAAGATAGAAACCGCATTGGGCCTGTAGGTCACTCTTCTAGCTGGGGTGGAGCAAGAGTTGCTGTTGCAAGAGGTGCAGCTGAAACCATCGATTTTTCTGCACAGGAGCAAGACACCAAATTTTAGTACCTCGAATCCAAGGGCAACCATAGCGAACCGCGATTTCGTTCGTGAAACACGACACACGAAGTGTGGAGTGGAAAAAGAAAAATGTTCTACCGGACGTGCCAGAATCTGTTTACCGCCGAAAACAAAGATGAACTGGGATGGATCGTCTTGGCTGAATTTAGGGGCAGATGCTATTTGACTTATCCATGCACCTCTCCGAAAATACCAAGTTGATTTATAACACCATGTATCGGAGGTTTGGACAGACGCGACCGTTGTAGCGTGACTTCATCAGATTCCCCCTCATTTGTAAGGGGGTTTTGATTATGGGGACGCTCTTTCCTGCAGACGTAAGCTCCTGCAGTTAATGACATTGCCGCATTACGATAACCACTTTCTCCTTCTCCAACAGTTCACTTCGTGTCGTGTGTTATTTTGTTTTTATGTAGTTGCCTGTGAATTGTATACAGAAACTAATTTATGTCATCGCCCGTAGGGCTCAGATTAGTCCAAATCCGTATATTTTAGATTTGGATTTAGGTCAAGAATTTTGCTTGATGGGGCCTATGTTGGTAACTTGGTTTGCCAACGAGAATGAACTTAGGACGCAGATGCCACATTTGTGAGGCCCATCAGTTCATGGGATATTTGGGTTTGATCTAAGGATCATTAGCCATATTTGAGATTAAGATTGACTTATGAGCTGTGAGCATATGGGCTCAATTGATCATTAGATTATATATGAATAGCCCATGGATAGTATATGGTAGTCATTATGAAGAAAGTCCGGAGGGCAAAACATATTAGTTTAAGGACGCGAGGTCCAACATTCCCCGTTTGGGAGAATGTTAGTTTAAGGACATTTCGGTCCAGTATCGTCATGTTCGAGATGAATATTAGTTTGGGGATATTTCGGTCCATCATTCATCTTGCGCGCACATGTATTTATTACGTGGCGGAGTAAACGATGGTGACATAAAATGCGCCCAATTTGGGGTGCGATCCGATGTCACGACCCGAAGGTGGAGCGTGACTGGCACTTAAATCACGCAACGTCTAAAAGCGTAACGTAATTCAAGTAAACCAAAATCCCAGAAATCTAAACCGTGAAATAAAATAGAGTGATAAAATACTTGTTTAAAAGGGTTAATCTAAACATGCAAGAGTTGTATCAAAATCTTTGAAAACTCAAGTTTTTATAAAAATTTCGGCAGTATCTCCTTTGTAAAAACTGGTCCTAACTGATACATAACATGAATATATATAAGCAATGATAATAGGCATCCCCAAACGGGAGTTAGCTCTTTGCCGAATTGGCGGAACATAAACATATGCAAGAATATATCATAATAGTGTGAAAACAATAAAAGAGCAAGAAATATAAAACATCGCCCACAAGAAAACATAAAAATCGGCTCACATGAGGTCGATACCAGATACCAATATAATACAAGTCCCACAGTCTCGTCTCTAGGTCAAATATACAAGTGGTAGATGGAGTATACTAGATAAAAAAGTAAATATATATGATGGAAGACAAAAGAATATCCTTATAACCCACCTACAAGTATCGCGCCTAAAAGTCGAAGTAAAAGGAATAGCGGAAGAAGTAGTAGTGCGCCCACCGCGACTATGCTGACGGTTGGCCCTGCAAGACACTATGGCACAACCGGAGTGAATTGCCAGCTCGTGAGTAGTAAGTAACATCATATGAGACAATCGCAAGTATGCACGTAAAGACGTCATATCCTAAGTATGAATCATGATGTGATGTAATAGTATAGGTGCGACATAAATGAATAGTCAAGTATGAGATCCAAGTATAACTGCTATATGAAAATTGAATATGTCTTAATCATTTTTAATATAGTAGAATCAAGAGAATCATCAATAAAAACAACATAATCCCGTGTCAAGTATCAACACTCATAATCTCAACATCTCGGGTGTCGTCACTCAGATCGCCCCTCAAATCCATCTGAATTATACGACTTCGGTCGGTATCCTCCGGATATCCGCCGGGCCAAACAATCACCGGTAGTATTGTTCTCCTGTCATGCTCAACGTCTTTCTATACGATCTTCTTACCCCAGGGTCCTCACTGGGTCCACTATGTACCCGCAGACGGTGCCTCCTCTCTCCTTGAATCGGGCATATACATAACTCCAGAGCCGAGAAAATTCATGGTGGACGCCACACATCATATTACGAGAAACCGCATTTTCCTTTTTAAAATGATCATAAGTTTATAAAATTCACTTGCGGTTTCCCAAATTCAGAAATCTCATGAAAACGGAAATCTCCAAGAAAATCATAATACATGAATATATCGATGATGGTGAATGTCCATGATATCAATATGATGCAACTAGATGAATGACTTGAAGATTTATATGTCATAATGATGCAAATGCAAACATGCAAGTTATCAAGTAAGTTCTATAGTATACGTGACATAGCAATTACCAATGGCGTATGTGTATATACAGGATAGTGCACATGTGGCATGAACCATTGGTAATGGTGCAAGTGTCCTAGTGTGATAGTATCAATGTGCATGATGATGCGTATGCAATATGGTTATTGTATAAGCATATGAATGAAAGATTTGTAATTAGATTCTAACTATCGGGTGCTTTACGCCATCCAAATGATTCCCCTATAGATATTAAATCTACTCACCGGAATGTCTTAACTAATCGAATCCGACCCCCGCCTTTCATTTCCTAGCCGCGTCCGACGTCTCCGCAACCGATTCTAGAATCGCATAAACTTAGCACATAAGGATAGAGATTCGATATAACACAAAAAAATACTATACGAAAGAACTAACCCTTACAAGTTAAACATGTGTAAACTAGGTGCGCTAAACGTGTGTAACAATATTTAAGACCACCCCTAAGGGTTGCTTTCCAAAGAAAACGCCAAAACTAGAATCGAAACGTTCGTATCGTACATTAACAAAATGCTTAATTTAAGGTAAAATGGTCCCAGATTTTCATAGGGTACAACTAGAGAAAGTTGAACACACCAGAGTCCTACATAGAGTAGTACCTGGCTGCAATTTGCGGCCAGATACAATAAATCTGCAGCCCCAAAGTGGATATGTGGGCTCAGGTTTTGAGGGTAAATTCTTAGTCCTATTACTAGCTTACAATATTTACAACTTTTCTCTGCAAGGGTTAATAGCAGATTTGAAAGGAACCTTAAACTTAACTAAATATGATATTTAACACTAATTTGAAACATTAAGGTGTTTTAGTGCAAACTTGGTGGTTTAACAGGGCTATTAGACACTAAACTACTCTTAACTGCCCTAATTAAAGTCATGATTATCCTAAAGGTCATAACAACCCTAAACTTGACCTAACCCTCTCTTTAAAACTTTAAACTTACTTTAAATACTACCCTAAAACCTAATTAAGAATAATTAAGGCACAAGATTAGCAAAACATGTTATAACTTACTCATACCTTGAGATATAGTAGAAGGTGATCCTAACTTGAGAAGAGTGCCACAAGTGAAGACCTTTTTCCAAAGAAACTCTTGAAAAGGTTTAAAAATAGGATTTTTGAAGTGATTAGTGGTGGATTTATTGTGATTTGTGTAGGGTTTTCTTGTGAGGTAAAGAAGAGTTTAGGTTAAAAAGAAGGGAAGAGAAGAAGAGATGAGAAATAAAAATCTAGAGAGTGAGAGAAGTAAGCAACCATGTCTCCCTCTCTCTTCATTTAATGCACCAAGCTTCATTTTCCATTTTTATTTTTATCATCTCTTTTCTCAAAAACTCTAGAACCATCCTAGTTTTAAAAATATTTTAACCATTATTATTTTTGTCATGGTTGCATAAACTTGTTTAACCTATACTAACCTATTGCTAACACTAGATTGGTGTGTAAGTGCATTTAAAATATAATTTTTAATAAATAAATAAACAAACTAATAAATAACTAATCAAATAAATAACTAATTAAATATATAATTAATAAATAATTACATAAGTGAATAAGTATATTTTATGTCTTTGTGGAAAATAATTATTAACTGGGTTTTATCGAAAACGCGTATTATCCCGCTAATTAATCAATAATTATCCTAAAACGTTACATCCAATATGAGGTGTCCACGTCAATTTGGAAATACATTAATGTGGAATGTAGCATTCCCTATCTTGACGAAATTTTATATCAAGTTGGGACGAGAAAATAGTTGTTGGTTGTCGGGACTCGCCACCTCTCTGAATACGTTGAGGAATTACAATGATACATATCAGAGATGTGGAAAGATGTACCCTTGAACCAAATCCCGTATTGATGGAAAAGGGGGTTGTGGTGAACCTAAGAATCGTTAATCATATTTGAGATTAAGATTATCTTAGGATATATGGGATGAATATTATTTTGGATATTATCAATAAGAGATCACCAGTCATGTTTGAGACTAAAATCAGTTTGGAAATCACGAGCATATGGACTCGGTTGATTTAAAATAAAAAATGTTTAACCTCATGAAACTTAGCCAATTTAGGCTAAGATTGGGTTTCTATACTACCCAGTAGTATTAAACACTAATATATGCGGTGCTCACGTGTGTTTCACGTTGGGCGCTGGAATAATGCTGAGCTCTAATCTTTTCTATCGCTTACATATTTTTCACGTGAGACGCTACTATAGCGCTAAGCACTAGTTTTCTATGATGCTCACGTGTGAAACATGTGAGGCGCTCAGATATGGGCGCTGCCCAATCAGTGCTAAGCATTTTAGTCATTTTGACTGAATATAAAGTGCTGATCACTTTGCATGGCGCTCACGTAGTTTTGTTTGTTCCCCGTTTTTTCTCTATACAGAAGTGCTAAGCACTTGGTTAGAGCTCTGGCGCTCACGTGTGAATCACGTGAGGCATTCAGCCTCTCCTCTTTTGTTAAGAATGAGTTTTCTTTGTTTTTGGGCGCTCATGTGGGAAGTACGTGAGGTGTTTTATCTCTTCCTTTGTTTGTTTTAGGCACTCACATGGGAAACACGTAAGACAATATAATAGAGCTAAGCACTAATTTTACTCACGTGTGTTTCACGTAAGGCGCCAACCTCTTGTTGTTTTTAGAAATATTAATCTCTGTTAATGACATTTTAGTTATTGATGATCATCAAGATTTCTGTTTTGAAGATCTTAGATCCTCATCATTGTTTTTTTATCGGAGAACTAAGTTCTCTTTATTTTTATAAGAACTAAGTTTCTTATGTATGGTTAAACCCTAATTTCGAAGGAATTAAATTTCCAGAACTTATGTTTTTTTTCTTTCTTTTTCTTTTTAACCTAGTTCTTTTCCATAAGTTTTGAGTCTGAAGAACAGAATCTCCCCGATGAGAATTAAATTCTCAACTTGTGGGGAGATTTGCTTTTGTAAATCTCAAAGCAGAGGAAGAACTAAGTTTTTATATGAAGGGTTAAACCCTTATATCTATTACACTAGACAAAAGGGATACTTTTAATCTCTTTTTTTTATTTACTTAAAGTATTTTGAAAGAGGAAAGTCTTCTTTCTTTGAGAATTAAATTCTTTGTTCTTTCAAGAACTCACTGTATTTTTTTTGCAAAAACTTCTGTTCGTCCTTCTGTGTCTCTCTCTAAGACTTGATGTCTCGGGTCCTTTATATAGTGAAGGCAAGTTTGTTAATTAAAATCTCTCATTGAGATATTTTAATTGATTTTATTGGTCATAAAATCTGTTCAGGGAATTTTACCCACCGCTGGATCTTTGATCCAAGTGTTTCTGTCTCACAGAATATATTTTCTCGTTTTAACAAGATTGAAGGAATATTCTCCCATATATAGAATAAAATTTTATTGAACGGTGATATTTTTATCACCATTGAATTTTTAATCCAAAGGTGCTCGGTTTAACACAGCACAATCTTTCTTTGTTTAGAAAGATATGGGAAATATTTTCCATCTCAATGGATCTTTGATCCACCAACTTTCTTTTAACAGAAAATATCCTCCCAATAGAATTTAATTTTATGATTAATCACCATTGGATTTTTTATCCAAAGGTTCATTGTTTAGCAGAGAGGATCTTTCTCGAGTAGAATTTAATTCTACGTAAGTAGGTGCCCTCACATGTTTAACACGTGAGCCTTATTTAGCTTGTCACGTCCCGCTTCCCAGTAGACGGAAACAATGACGTAGTAGGCCGCAACGTATTTACTAAGAAATAAATACATTAAGCGTAATTAAGCAATATATAAAATGTACAAGAATGACAAGAGTATTAAAATAAACAGCAACTTTATTTGCATTCTTCTTTACATATAACTGTTTAAGAAGAAAAGACACAATGATAATAAGCAGTATCTAAATAATGGCATACAGGAAAAGTAAGTACAAGGAACTAGAAGTCAGGCTGTGCCGCGAGCTGATCCAAGTCCTCCTGGCTAGGCTCGATCTCCTGAGAGTCTGATCCTCTTAACGAACATTCCAAAGATAGAAATAGAAGGAATGTCGTCAGCGAACTGGCGTTCGGTAAGTCCCAAAAGAAGTAAGAGTGTCACACCCCGCTTTCCAGAGTGCGCTAAGATCGGCACGTGACAGAGCTAACCATGCTATCTGTGGCTAGGAAACATCCCTCCATAGTCACATTACGGCTGTCTAGAGATATTAAGAACAGGAAAATAAAATAAACTGTCTAGTACATGTTCATGAGCCAGAATGAACGAGTCAAGAAATAATATGCGGAAGCAATAAATCCAATGAGCAATAACATCTGGAAAGTAAAACATAACTAAACTGGATACTAACTGAATCCTCACTGCTCGGCCTAACGGCGGAAGTACTCCTGATCAGCCTGCGAAAGAGGTAGAGGATCTGGGCCATACAAAACCCAGACGTCGGTGCGTCATAATATCAACAATAATATAATCAGGGGTAACAAACATGCAGGCACGAGTATGAACAGTAATAAAGGTATAACGGTAACACGAATGTGGAACAGTGAAGGGGAAAAGTATATGTGACGTGCAGTGGGTAATCTGAACTAAACTGCCGGGTAACTACTCTCAATTCTGTGAAATCAATTTAATGAATCATTGATGTAACTCAATAGTATCCCGTGCATGCCCGGGACTGTCACGCCCCACTTCCCAGAGTACGCTAAGATCGGCACGTGACATAGCCAACCATGCTACCTGTGGATAAGAAAAATCCCTCCACAGTCACATTACGGCTGTAGAGATATCAAGAACGGGAAAGTAAACTAAACTATCTAGTACATGTCCATGAGCCAGAATAAACGAGTCAAGAAATAATATAATATGCGGAAGCAAAAGATCCAATAAATAAAACACCTGGAAAGTAAAACTGGATACCAATAGGATCCTCACTGCTCGGCCTGACGGCGGAAATACTCCTGATCAGCCTGCGACAAAGGTAGAGAATCTGGGTCATGCAAAACCCAGACGTCAGTGCGTCATAATATCAAACAATAATTTAATTAGGAGATAACAAGACATGCAGGCATGAGTATGAACAGTAATAAAATATAACGGTATCACGAATAACGAATGAGGATTACATTAATTGATTTCGAAGACTTTAGAATAGATAACCCAGTAGCACGGTTTAGATTACTCACTGCACATCACATGTGCTTATACCCAACACAGGATCAAGCAGAATAGGTTTGTCTGTATAGACAACAGGAAATGTCCGTAGGGACAACATGTCAAGATTGTCGGCATTAGTAACAAGATCGGGTAACATGTCAAGCTGTGGTACATCAGGTCATGTCAGGTGGTGTACATGTATCAAGCCATGTCAAGCAGTGCACATGTATCAAGTCATGTCAAGTGGTGGTGTATCAGGTCACATCAAGTAGTGTACAGGTATCAAACGGATGCTCATAATAAAACTGTAACAGGTACGTGTGCACAAATAAAGCATGGATGCACAAATATTTATCAGGGGTTATATCATGACTATGTAGGATGCACAAGATCAAGTACGGGATACTAATGTAACAGTAAAATGAGATAATATGGTCTCGGCGTGCAACTAGATATGTAATAAATCGTACGGATACAGACGGATACTATAAAACTGTAAATCGGTAAAATTTGCTGAATATTAAAACACAAGCACTATTATTTATTAAATAGATATTGATATAATAATATTAACATGGATAATATATTCAAACCGATTAATAACTATAAAAGCGGTATTGATTAACCATGCACAAGAAAGTTCCGTTAAGAAATTCAGCGTCACCCTGATTTGTAAAATAGCTTAAAAATATAACGTTCTCCAAAAGGGACGTGTCTTATACCAAAACAAAGATAATTCAATAAGATTTTTATTTTTATAAGTATAAGCATCTCAGGTTTCTCCTACAAAAATCTATGAACATTCGAACTTGAAAGTTTGCTGCTGGAATTTCCATGGACAGCAGTTTAGAGATATTTTTATTTGTATTTTACGTTATTTAAATAATTTATTTTGCAAGTAAATATTTCATATAGTTATAGTATTCTGAGTTAGCTTCGTAACGAACTAAAGAACGTATACTAATGATTTTTTTATGATTTATAATGAATTTTATAAGGTAAGGTGTACAGTAAATTTCAGATTTGTCGTATCCGCTTTGCGACGACGTTTCATGCGTAAACTATAATATTTTCAAATGTATAACATTATAAAATGCAGATTATAAACTAATTAAAGATAATAATAAGAAATATTATGACGATATATATTTTAAATGATATGGATGCAGTAAAATGTAAACTAGTATGTCACAAGATAAGTTTTCATGATCTAGATTTAAAATGATATAAACGGATGCAAACGGAACTTCGAAACGTTATAAAATTAAACATGGGGTACTAGATTTAAACTATAGGTATGGTATTTATTTAAATAGGTATAAAATAAATTATATAGCATGTAGCAAGATTAACTTGCCTAGACGGAATAAGAACGGATGTGTACGGAACATCCTTCGTCGGCAAAATGTCGCGACGCGCGCACGGTACACGGAACGGTTCCAAACAACGCATGAGGGTGATCATGCAGGTCATGTACGTTCACTGGATCACTCGGATCGTCAGCAACGAGCACGGCTCCAGCGGTGATCACCGGAATCAAGAAACAAGATCAAGAAAAAGAAAGAAGAAAGAAGAAGAAAAAGTAAGAAAAAGAGGCTGTGTATTAAATAAGAAAAGAAAAATTAAATAAATAAAATATATATAAATATATATATGACGAGGAGAGAGAGAGAAAGGGGTTGTTAGTTTGTTAGGAAAATAGTTTAGATTCAAATTTTAAAAAATCTTTTATTAGTTAACTAAATTTTTATTTGTATAAATTTATAAAATTAATATTATATAAATAAAATTTGATATTCTGGTAAATACAAACATAGTCCAAAATATGCCCGGGTCGGGTCTAAAATTCAGTTTTAAAATACGAAAAATATACATGTCGACCAAAATAAAAATAAATGTCCGAATAACGAAAAATGCATACCTCCAAGAACGGATGCACGCACGTGCGCGTAGCCATCCAAACAAGTCCGTTTCATTGAACGGGACGAGAACAAGATGCGTGGATGCTACCACGGGGCTAGGGTTATCATGCAGGCCATGCAATATATTTTTAAAATATTTTATGTGACTTAAAATGTTATATTGTAAAAATGCAAATGCCAGATAAAATGCCAGTATGCACTAAACATGAAAATGCACCAGTCTACGTAACAAGTCAGGATAATTCATAAGTATGAATCAAATAAGTTCAAGCAAGTGGGTCGGGTCGAATGCAATATAAAATGTAAAATACTATTTGCACCCAAAACACGATAAATCAGGAAAATACCACAATTAAGGAAATATGAGAACCAGAATTGGTATAAATGAACTAGGTTGTTACAGGGACCACGATCAAGACTCTCGGGCTGAATCCGAGACGTGCCGCTAGGCAGTAAACAAGTAACATGTACAGACGAATGATGTCAGCAGCATCATCCCGGGGCTGGCCTAGCCCGTAAGACTGATCAGTATAAGCATCGAATTGTCGAGTTACAAGTCAGGTTTCATCATTGATTTCACCATACCCCTAAGTTATGTGTTCAAGTCGGGTATTGATAAATCTGAGACTAATGCCAACACAGGATCAAGCAGGAACATGTTTGTCTATACAGACAACAATATTGTCCATCGGGACAACATGTCAGGATTGTCGGCATTAGAAACAGAATTAGGTAACATGTCAAGTAGTGATATATCATGTCATATCAGGTAGTGTACATGTATCAAGTTATGTCAAGTGGTGGTGTATCAGATCATGTCAGGTAGTGTACATGTATCAAGTGGGTGTCCAACAGTAAAATGTAGCAAGTATTGAATCAAGGTAAAATGCGGATGTATGATAACAGCATGGGTGTACAAATATCCACTAGAGGTTATACCATGACTAAGCAGGATGCACAATATCAAGCATGGGGTACTAATGTATTAATGATATGAGTTAATGTAATATATGGTGCAATTAGGTATGCAGAATTAATGGTATGTAGACACAAATGAACATGGATGCTCAAATAACTATCAAGGGTTACAACTACAGTTCCATGATTATATAGGATGCACACTATCGAACATGGAGTACTAATACAATAATAATATGAAACAATGTGACATGTCATACAAATTGATATATAATTAATGGTATGGATGCACAAATATATCGATTAGGGTTACATTTACAGTTCCAAAACTAAGTGGGATGCACATTATTAAGCATAGGGTGTTACTACAATAATGATATGAATTAATGTGATCTATAGATGCAGTTATATATATTTTAAATGATATGGATGCAAACGGGTATCCGAAAACAGTAAAACTGTAAAATGGATGCACAATGTGATAAACGGGTAACATTTTACTCATATGAATGCACAATATTATACCTAGCATGTAGCAATATGAATTAGCATGCGTCTAGATATGTAAATAATGATATGGATACAAATGAACGTCGTAAAACTATAAAACTATAACATGGGATGCATAATTTAAAATACATGTGTTATATTTATTCAAATGGATGTAAATAGAGTAACATAGCATGTAGTAAGATAAACTTGCCTGAGCGGAACACACGACGGGTGCGTACGGCACGTCCGACGTCGGGTAATCGTCGCAACGCACACACGGCACGCGGGACGGATCCAGGCAAGGAAATAGGGTAATCACACAGGCAAGGTACGTGCACTGGACTACTCGGATCGTCGGCAGCGGCACGGCTCCGGCGATCACCGGAAAACAAGAATCTAAGAAAGTAAAGAGAAGAAAAGAAAAGGAAGAAGAAGAAAGGAGAAGAAGAAGGAGAAGGTGGTCTCTAAGGTGTGTCTCTGGGTCAGGGAAAGAGGAGGTGATGACGTCGATGGGTTTTCTAGCGATGGGGTTTGCCGGCGAGACAGGGTGCTAGGGTTCTTGGTTGTTGGGTCGGGTGCTGTGCAGGGTGTCGGAGAGGAGGTTGCTAGGTTGCCGGGTTAAAAGACAGGAGGAGAAGGTGATGATGGTAATGAGGAGGTGATGAGGTTGGGATGGTCGGCGGCGACGTCGAGGTGAGGCTAGGGTTAAGGTTGTGCAGGGTAGATCAAGAATATGATGGTGATGGGGTTGGGTTGCAGGGAAAGAGGAGAGAGGAGGAAGGTGATAAGGAGAAGAGGAGAAGAAAGAGGCGACGGCGAAGTGAGGTCGTCGGGGTTAAAGGAGCTCCGGCGATGGGTGCCGGCGCGAGTTGCAGGGGTCGCAGGCTCGGGGTCGGGTGTGCGGGTGTGTTGTCAGGGTTCAGGGGAGATGAGTAAAAGAGTGGAGGAGGTCGAGGAGATGAAGACGAGGACAAGGGTTAGACGACGACGAGGGGCGATGGAAACGAGGTAATGGGTTGGAGGTTCGGTGGGTTTTCTTGGATTGTGGGTTGCGAGGGAGTGGGGTTGCTGGTGTTGCGGTTGAGGAGGATGTAGAGGTGATGACGAGGGTGAGGAGGCGGCGGAGGCGGCGATGGCACTGTGCGGCGAGAGTGAGCGGGGTTTAGGGTTGCGAGGCGAGGGCACGAAGAAGGAAGAAGGAAGAATTGAAGGAGGGAGGTGAGAGTAGTGAGTGCGGGAGGTGAGCGGATCCTGCGTGAACAGGAATCGCAAGAGGAGTGAGAAAGAGAGGGAAAGAGAGAGAGAATGGATTTAAAGGAATAATATAATATAAAGTGGAGAGAGAGAGTTTGTTAGTTAAATTTAAAAAATATATTTTAGTTAATTAAATTTAAATGTAACAGTCTGATAAATATTATATTAATAAAATATTTGATATTCTGGTAAATACAAACTTAGTCCAAAACACGCCCGGGTTGGGTCTAAAAATCCAGTTTTAAAATACGAAAAATATACATGTTGACCAAAACTAAAATTGGATATCCGGGTAACGAAAATGCATACCCCCAAGAACGGATGCACGTACGTGCGCGTAGCCATCCAAACAAGTCCGTTTCACTGAACGGGACGAGAACAAGATGCGCGGATGCTACCACGGGGTTAGGGGTATCATGCAGGCCATGCAATGTATTTTAAAAAATATTTTATGTGACTTTAAATGCTATATTTAAAAATGCAGATGCCAGATCAATGCCAATATGTAGTATGTAAATATGGAAGTGCACGAGTCCATGTAACAAGTCAGGATAAATCACAAACATAAATCAAGACTGGTTTCAAGCAAGCAGGTCAGGTCGGATGCAAATACAGATGTCAAAATACTATCCGCACCCAAAACACAGTAAATCAAGAAACTACCATAAATAAAGAAATACTTGACTAGAACTGGTATAAATGAACTAGGGTGTTACAAAGAGAATATAACAAGTACCGTGAAATGAACATGTGAGTTGTACAAGTATATGATTGTTATTCTAACGTGGTTGTTTGTATCTTGGTACAGAAAAAATTCATGTATACGAGAGGAGTCCATCTTACCCCATGGACTATGGTAACATGTAGTACAATGCCCCGTCATAACCCACGGGACAACGGCACGAGAATTCGTGTAGGTGTCTTTTAAGTGATCTCTCGTGCCATGATATATGTTCCGTACCAATATATCCCTTTATCCCCGCGTAATATATTGTATAGATTTTGTTTGCAAGTCTTGCCAAAACCATGGACACAATTTGTTCAAGTAGTCATGTTCAGGATGTAATCAAGTAGTCAAGTCAAGTTATAACCATCGTTCGGTCAAGTCGGGTCAAGTATACATGTTTGATATGGATGTTTGATTCAAGTATTCTTGTTCATGTTCAAGTATACAAGTTTGATTTTGGATTCAGGTTTGAATTAGATTCAGATTTGAGTTTAGACTCAGACTGAGTTAGCCACTTATAATGGATTTAGCTCTTGAATTAGGTTCGGGAGTCATCGGTAACTGTTGTACATGGACGGCAGGATTTGTGTCTTTTTTCAAGACAATTACCATTGATAACTCCGTTAAGTTTTCTACCTTAAATAGGCAAGCACTCACTTTCTCTGGCTCACAGGGGCTCAAGAGAATTGATCCCGCTTAAACTTATATTTACTAAAATCCTTAAATATTATTTTTATATAACTCGAGAGAGTTTTATAAAAAAATATATATAGTTTCAAAATAAATCTCGAGAGGTGATTTATATTATTTAGGGTTTTCATGATTATGGATTTTAAGAATTGGGTATTTAATGATGAATACTTAGTTTTGGAAAGTTCATAGTATTTTATTGTAAAACTTGCTTTTTTAGTATCTTGATGGTATTTTATTGACAATTGTTAATCTTTTCATTTTTTGAAAAATATATATTTATTATATTTTGAAAATATGGATATATAATTTTATATAATTTTAATTTTAAAAATAATTTTATTTTATTTAGAAAATTCGTATTTCTTAAAAATCGTATTTAAATCCTTTCGAGATCGAATGCTCCGTAAGAAGATCTGTATCTCGTTCTATTAGTCCAAGAATGTGCGATAATCTACACCATCCATTAGCGGGTCCCCTAAAGAGGGTTGTATATGCGTAATCGCAAAGGATAAGAAATACCGCTTTAAAAGAAATCTGGTTTTTTTAAAGTTATGTGGTATTTTATTGTAAAGTTTTCTTCGTATCAAAAATTCATACTACAAAAGTATCGTGCTATGGATCCAAGTGTGCGTATAGGGTAGGTCGTTACCCCGTAAAATATTCCTGCAGGTATTATTAAGCAATATTGTCGAAAAGATGTGATTATAAAGTTCATGATATTTTAATGTAAAAGTTCGATTATGATTGTTTTATATGAAATTCTAAGTTAAGCTTGATTCTAACATTAGTATTAAGATTACAAGTGAAGTGATAAAAATTGGTTTGATCAAATGATAAAAGGAAGTGGAGTTATAGAGTTTATAAACGATGATATTGATACAACTCCACTTTTACCAATTTTGATTAGAAAGGAAATTCAAGGAAGAGAAAGGAAGTTTGGGAGAGACTTACAGTTTAGAAAGCTTAGGAAGAGGGTGGGGAAGGAAAGAGTGTCGTCGTGGCGTCGCGGGAGCTCCTGATGTTGTTTCGATCTTCGTCGGAAGTTGCTTCCTTGCTAACTCCGCTTTACTACACTTGTACTTAAGAACTTTTTGAGATAATTTTGCTATAATTTTCATAATGGTGCTGAGCCAAGGTAGAAGATGGTATTTATAATGGAGAATTAGGGTTTTGGAATTAAAATGGTGGATTAAAAAGTATTAAAATGATGATAATGGTGAAATGAAAGGTCTTTGTTTGATTACAGAGAAATCAAACAGTGCAGAGAAGTTAGGGGTAGGTGAAGGGTTGCGTATGCAAAGCACGGGCTTCGATGGCTTCATCTCACCCGTCCCCGCTAGCTATATGAGGCTTTTGGCCGGTCGATCTCGAAGCAATTGCCTCGAGATTCGTGCCACTTGATCAACACAGTATTTACACCATTTTGCACATGTTTGATTTTTTTAAACTTTTCATTTACTCATGTATTACACGTGCAATCTTTTAGGCTTCCAAAAAGTTTTTAAAAATTCAGAAAAAAATAACGTGTCTGATGGGGATCGAACACACGGGCTACGTCATAGCAGTGCAAGGTTTTATCGGTGAGCTATAAGTTGTTTCTTGCTGTTATTTAACAAAATTGACTTATAACTCAAACTCAGGTTGTAAACTCATTTTTGTATATTGAAATGGAAAATTCAGTACAGTAAATTCAGAGTCGTTACATAGCTTCTCTAATTTGGTGCCCATATGCCTTCCATATAGGCGCTCACGTGTTTAACATGTGAGGCCAATTTAGTCTATCAATCGTTTGATTGCAGCGCATATATGCTTTGCATATAGGTGCTATGTGAGGTTTGAGCTGTGGGGAATTTTCTTCCCTTTTTCTTTTTTTTTATGAGGGAACATTGAGCGTTCAAAAATTAAAAAGAAAAATATATAAAATAATTGGGTCTGATGGGATTCGAACGCACAGGCTATACCACAGCAGTGTAGAGGCTTTACCGGTAAGCTACAAGTTGCTTCTTATTTTTATTAAACAAAAACAAATTTTAACTCTTACACAGGCTGTAATACCCTTTTCTGTACAATAACAAGAAATTTCTGTACAGTGATTCCAGAGTCGTTACAGGGCGACTTGGATGGAGTTATATGATTGCAACTATGTATCGCGGCATGGTTACAATGCGGTACTCTATTTAGGTAACCTGGAGTCCTATTTTGATTCATTTTCTTGACTTATGATCGTTGTATTATCTTGTTTCCTCTCGGCATCATTATTTACGAGTTTATGTCATATCACGAACTTGAAACCAACGACCACGATATATTCTTCATCTTTCCCTTTGTCCCGTAGTGATCAGTCCGTCTGAGTTTCAAGGAGAAACACATGAGAACATATGATAATTGCAGTTGCTCGAGATCAATCCCAACAGGAGCTGGTATAGACTGCTTCAAGGCCAATAGATGTAAGATTGAAGAAGTTTTGACAAACTCGCCTCAAATTATCAGAATAGCACAGCGAAAAAGTGGTGGGCTAATAACCCACAAGTCTTAGAACAAATTTGCAAATTCATGATGAAGGGAACCGTTTACTGAAAGGTGAAATTCATAAACATGTTGCAGATGAAGCGTTGATAGCAGTTCGGCATTTCATGGATGTGTTTAAGAACATCTCGAGTTTGCCTCCAAAACGAGATATGGAGTTCGCGATTGATCTTATTTCTGGAGCAGTGCCGATTTTAAAAGCTTATTATCTAATGGCGCCGGTGGAACTAGAAGAGATAAAGAAACAAGTTATCGAATTACTAGAGAAGGGTTGGATTCGCAGCAGCAGTTCACCCTCGGGAGCTCCAGTTATTCTAGTCAAGAAGAAGGATAGCACGCATAGGATGTGTATTGATTATCGAGAATTAAATCGTGTGACTATTAAGAATAAGTACCAAATCCCTCGCATTGGCGAATTATTCGATCAACTCAGTGGCACGAGAGTATTCTCGAAGTTGGATTTGCGATCCACATATCATCAAGTTCGGGTGAAATCAGAAGATATTTACAGGACATTGTTCCGAACTCGATATGGGCATTACGAGTACTTAGTGATGCCATTTGGAGTTACTAACACACCGGCAATATTTATGGACTTGATGAACCGAATCTTTTCACCATATCTGGACCAGTTCATAGTGGTGTTTATTGACGATATTCTGGTCTATTCGAGGAACAAAGAAAAGCATGTAGAATACTTGAGAATCACACTGTAAACGTTGAAACGAGAAAAGTTATATGTTAAGATGAGCAAGTGTGAGTTTTGTCTCGAAGGAGTGAAGTTCTTAGGTTATGTTGTATCCGGAGATGAAATTTCCGTTGACCCTGAAAAGATTACAGCTGTTCATGATTGGCCAATTCTAAAGAATGTAGGGAGATCAGAAGTTTTCTCGGGCTTGCCGGATACTATAGAAGGTTTGTGGAGAACTTCGCTCGAATAGCAGAACTATTGACCAAGCTAACACGAAAAAAGATACCGTTGGTATGGACTGAGAAATGTGCGTTAGTTTTTGAAGCGTTGAAACAAAGATTGACCGCCGCTCCTATTCTGACAGTGTTAGATGGTTCCGGAGGACTAGTTATTCACAGCGACGTGTCTGGAAAAGGGTTGGGATGTGTTCTAATGTATCATGGGAAGGTCATAGCTTATGCGTCGAGATAATTGAAGACTCGTAAGAAGAACTACCCAACTCATGATCTGGATTTAGCAGCAGTGATTTTTGCTTTGAATATTTGGAGACACTACTTATTGGGCAAAAGGGTAGAAGTATTTACCGATCACTAAAACTTAAAATATGTGTTCACACAGAAGGAGCTCAACATGATGCAGCGTAGATGGTTAGAGCTGATGGCTGACTATGATCTTAATCTAAAATACCATCCAGGGGAAAGTTAATATAGTGTTGGATGCTCTAAGTCGGTTGCCAGCAATACGGATGTTGCTTGCATAAAAGGAGATTATAGCTAATTTTCATAGATTCGAATTAGAGATTGTGCCACCAAATTCTTCGGGACAGTTGATGCAGCTGCAAGTACAGTCATCCTTGATCGATAACATTAAAGCAGCACAGTCGCACGATCCAAGATTGCAAAAGTTTCGAGAACAAGTAGAAGCAGGACTTCGAACAGATTTGTTGATTCATGAAGATAGTTCATTACGATATGGTAGTCGTTTATGTGTGCCTAAAAGAAACGTTCGTGAAGAAGTCATGAAGGAGGCTCATAGTTCCGTATATTCCGTACATCCGGAAGGCACAAAGATGTATAGAGATTTACGACAATATTTCTGGTGGGAAAGAATGAAAAGGGAGATTACTCGCTATGTATCGAAGTGGTTGGTATGTCAGCAAGTCAAGGCTGAACATCAAGGGGTAGCTGGTTTGTTGCAACCACTTTCGATTGTTCAATGGAAGCGGGAACATATAACCATGAATTTCGTGACAGCTTTACCACGGAGTCCAAAGGGCAAGAATGCAGTTTGGGTGATTGTCGATCGATTGACCAAGGCAGCTCATTTTATACCGTTTTGAGTTGGTCAGTTGACGGAGGCTTTGGCAGAGCGGTGATTGGTTGTCTTTTGCGTATGTGTGCGTTTTAAAATTTAAGATCAAGAATTTACCGCAATCAATAACGGTGTCGCTCGGTAGCTAGCCGGTTCAGTACGGGTCGGTCCACAGGGAAAACGTGTTCTTTCTTTAAGTTCTTACGAGTTAAGTCCTATTTTTGGTAGGTTTTGATTTAAAAAACTAAGATTGAAATTAATTTGATTTAAAATCTTTCTAGGGTTAGGATTAGATTAGTTTGGAAAAAGAACTCTACTCACTGCTTCCTTTGCCCTAATTAAGAACATAGGTGTCAGGATAATAGTCAACAAAGGGGATTCACACGACTAGAAAGAAACTTCGTTTCTTCCTTTTGGTCATTGTCCGTCCTTTCTTAACTCTTGGACCTAACCTCTATGTAAATCAACCATAACCGGTCTAACTAGGGAATCACTGCTATCTCGTAGGATAGGGTGCCGTAGTGAGCGGTGTGTGTTTGATTCAAATAGAGTCCTAATTAAAATATTATAAGGGAAAGAAAGGAGTGAGAGATTTTCATCTCTCAAACCTACCCAATCCTAACCCTAATAAGTGAGAAATTATTCGCTCATTAGGGAAGTTACGATAAAATTCATTTTTATAATTTTCTTTTTAATTAACTAATTAACTTGCAGATAAATAAAGACAGATAAAAAATTGCAGAAAGATAAATTTTAATTAAGAAGAACGCAAGATAAAAATGAAAAACGCTTACTTTTATTGATGACTTTGTTTCCCCCAATCAGAGCAAAGCTCTGTTTTAAAATTCAAAATTTAAAAATTGAAGCAACGCTTCAGATTCAGCGCTAGGCATGCTGCGCGCCACGTGTCAAACACAGATGTGCTGGCGTCAGGTGCGCTGCGCCCTAAGCAGCGCACCCCCAATCGGAGCAAAGTTCTGTTTTAAAAATTCAAAATTCAAAAATTGAAGCAACGCTTCAGATTCAGCGCTAGGTGCGCTGCGCGCCACGTGTCAAGCACGGATGCGCTAGCGCCAGGTGCGCTGCGCCCTAGGCAGTGCATCATGAGTGCGCTAACGCTAGGCGCGCTGCGCGCCACGTGTCAAACACGGGTGCGCTAGCGCAGGCTGCGCTGCACTCTGCACTGCGCGCCACGTGTCAAACGTAGGTGCGCTAGCGCAAAGTACGCTATGCTCTGAGCAGCGCACCACGTGCAAAGCGCGGGTGCGTCAGCGCTGGAATTAAAAATTCTCCACCGTTAGATCAAAAGATCTAATAATAATGATAAATCATTAATTAATTAGAATTAAAATTCTGTTATGAAAAGATTTTTCCAATCTTGATAAAAATAAGAAGATTGCATTCTGTAAAACAGAAACGCTAGGATCAAAGATCCAACCGTGGGGAAACATCCCCAAATCAATCAGAAAAAGATCTCTTTAACCGATTTAACAAATCAATTTGCCATATATAAAGGCCCCAAGACTTCAAGTCTAATATATAATAAAAACCTACAAATTTTGAGAAAACTCAAAAGAAAGAGAGTAAGCTTTTGAAAGAATATCATTTCTTCAAGGTAAAAAGAATGATTCTTGGACAAAGAGATGAAATCATATCATTAAAACAAAAGAATTATCTTCTTAAAAGATCATAGATCTACAAAAGACCAAGGTCTTTTATAAAAAGAGATCAAAAGATCTCATCATAAAAAAAAGAAGTATTTACTTCATTCACAGATCATTAATTTACAAAGGCAAAGCCCTTCCAAAAATAAGAACCGTTGTTCTTAAATTTTGAGGTAAAGCCTCCTTTAAAAAGAACAAAAATTTGTTTACAGATCATAAATTTAATCAAATGCGCTTTGCGCTATTGAAAAGTGCCTTGCACTCTTGAACTGCGCTTCTGCGCTCCTTGGACCAGCGCTCAGCGCCAAAACGTGCCACGCGTCAATCACGTATGCAACTTGCGTTTTGCGCTTCTGATACAGCGCACTACGCTCATGGGCTGGCGCTCAGCGCTAAGCGCGCCACGTGGCACTCACTTGTACGCCACTAAACTAGCGCAACGCGGTCATAAATTGAAAGCGCAATGCGCTCATAAACTGGCGTAATGCGCCTATCAACTGGCGCTTAACGCCAAGTGCGACACGTGTCCCTTTCGTGTGCGCTACTTGGTAGAAGCGCAATGCGCTCTTTAATTGGCGCAAAGCGCCCGGCATGCCACGTGGAGCGCTGTCAGAACACACATTATTCTGATGAATGCTATGCATTCATTACAAGACAAAAAAATGTCAGGATCCAATGCTCAGCATTATTAAAGGGCCAAGCCCAAATAAAGGCTCAACAGCCCAGAACAATAAAATGTTTAAACATTTATTGGACTTAGCCCAATATTGGCCATAAGTCCTCGACTTATATTTAATTGAGCCCATCTGCTCATGAATATTTAACAGATTTTAGTCCTAAATTAGGCTATTGATCTTTCAACCAATTCACACCGGTTCGAGGATACATCTCTTTACTCCTCTGATATCTGTCGTTGTGATCCTTCAACGTCTTCAGAGAGGTGACGGGTCCCGACAACCACACATTTCACGGACTGTGGGGTCCTTAAACTCACGGACTGCGATGTCCTTAAC
Organism: Agapanthus africanus; assembly: GCA_030015575.1. Classification (NCBI taxonomy): domain Eukaryota; kingdom Viridiplantae; phylum Streptophyta; class Magnoliopsida; order Asparagales; family Amaryllidaceae; genus Agapanthus; species Agapanthus africanus. Next base: position 5,050,930 of record JASDDO010000018.1, read on the forward strand.
CTGGACTGTGGGGTCCTTAAGCCCATGGACTACGATGTCCTTAACCTCGGACTGTGGGGTCCCTTTAAACCCACGGACTACGATATCCTTAACCTGGACCGAGATGTCCTTAAACTAACAATAGACCGTAATGTTCTTAAACTAATTGATTGCAATGTCCCTAAACTAAACAACAGAGCCCAATTCTCTTTTGTTGGATCTAAACGATCCCGTTAAGTTGATCCTGGTCTCAAATGAGACTGACGTATCCTTAACATACGTTTAAGTTGATCTTAGTCCCAAATGAGACTAACGTATCCTTAAACCCAACCCCCAAACCCAAATCTAAGAAGATACGGATTTGGACTAATCCACGCCCTACGGGCGACAACATAAATTAGTCTTCGTATACAATCCACGGGCAACCACAAACAAAACAAACACCCACGACACGAAGTGACCATCTGGAGAAGAAGAAAGTTGTTGCCGCGATGCGGTAGTGTAATTAACTGCAGGGTCTTGCGCCTGCAGGGAAGATCGTCCCCACAATCAAAAAACCCCTCAAACGAGGGGGAATCTGACGAAGTCTGCTATATCGGCCGCATCTGTTTAAACCTTCGATACACGGTGCCATAAATAAACTTGGCATCTTCAAAGAGGTGAACGGATAGCACCAATTAGCATCTGCCCCGAATTTCAGGCAAGACGGACCAGCGCGGTCGCGTCTCCGTGTTCGGAGGGGAACAGTCCTCTTGACGATTTACAATGGAAATAAAATTTAATCTAAGAAAGTAAAAAGAGGCATCAAGAGAGGCATCTGGTTTTCCTATTTATAGATAGGAGAAACTATAGGGTTTACATCTGATCCACATTTGAAATTACAAGACTACCCTAAGAAAGCCGGGTCAAAGCACCGACACCCACCGACATGTGCACCGACACGTGCACTGCACGGCCGCGGATCCGCGGCATAATAGCCTGTTTGGCTGCGGATCCGCGGCCATATTGAGGGGTCTTGAGTTCACTTTCTCAGGGCTGCTTCATGTTGCTATTTTCTTCTGTTTTCTTCACTTGGTTCCTCAGAATATCTTCTATTTTCTTCCAAATTTCCACAATGCAGAATGTTGTGGACTTTTTGTCGTGAGCTTCTGAATCTTGTGTTGCCCTTGTACGTTGTGCATTGAATTGTTCATTGATCTTTGTTTGTTCCTTAAACTGGTAGGCGGAATCATACAGATTCATCTATTTGTTGGTTGCAGTCTCACATTTATAGTGTCTTTTTATGAATTTCACTGTATTGTTCTGAGAACCTGTAACCTGCAACTATTTAGCAGACATGGATCAAAAGCACCTATTTATTCGTAAAATGATTAAGAATGGGGAATATAATAATGCAAAATTCTGGCATGAACAAGTGGAACATGTACAAGATTGTGAGATTGCATAGAGTACCCGTGAGCATCGTTTCCGATCGTAATACTCGATTTCTATCACACTTTTGGAGAAGTCTACAGGAAAGTTTAGAAACCCGCTTAAAATTTAACACAGCCTATCATCCTCAGACAGATGACCGGTCTGAAAGAACGATCCAAACTCTTGAAGATATGTTGAAAACATGCATGTTAGACTTCAAGGGTTCATGGGAGGATCATTTGCACTTGGTGAAGTTTTTTTACAATAACAGTTTTCAAGTGACTATACAGATGGTTCCATTCGAAGCATTATATGATCGTAAGTGTCGCTCACTTATCTGTTGGGACGATATTGGAGAAAGAAAATTATTGGAACCGGATATTATTATGCAAACGGTGGAGAAAGTTAACGTGATCTGAAATCATATGAAGATGACACAAGATCGACAAAAAAGTTGGGCTGATACTGGAAGAAGACCTTTGAAGTTCGCTATTGGTGATCTTGAATTCTTGAAGATATCACCGACCAGAGGAGTGATCCGATTTGTTAGTCGAAGTAAGTTTAGTCCTCGATTCGTGGGGCCTTTCGGTATTATCGAGCATGTTGGGGGGGTAGCTTATTGATTGGCTTTACCACCATCCTTGGCAGGTGTTCATAACGCGTTTCATGTATCTCAACTCCGCAAGTATGTTCAAGATGAAACGCATGTCCTAGATCACTCGAAACTAACCGCAAGGGAGGATTTAACGTATGAAGAGCGACCGATGGTGATTGCGGATCGACGAGAAAAGATCCTCAAGAATAAAGTTGTCCAACAATACTCGTTTCATGGAGGAATCATTCGCATGGAGAATCTACTTGGGAATGTGAAGACGAGATCCGACAGAAGTTTCTACATCTCTTTTCTTAAATCCGTGTTTTCTTGTTTTTCTTGTTCCGGGAATTTCGAGAACGAAATTCTTTTGTAGTTGGATATAATGTAACACCCTAGCACTGTTGTATTATATTTATTTGGGGTATTTCAAATCTTGCGGCAAAACTCTTTACTATTTTTGCTTTTGGGTTACGGATAGTGCAATTGGTAGTTGTGGTTATTATCCGACCCGACCCGCATGATTGAAACTGTAACATTTTCAAAAATATAAAATATTAATTTTGGGAATTCTTATAATTTAATATTATTTTATTGATCATTTTAATATTTAATGCAAATAAATAGGAAAAATGTTAGAAAAATTATGAAAAATTATGGAAAATTCTAAAATGGGTTAATTATTGAAATTATGACATTCTTAAGTTGTTGTGATCATTTTGACACTAATTTAGTGCTAATCGCGATTAAAATCGCTAATCGGGTTTTTGGCAATTTTGTGCAAAACTTGCACATATCACATTTTCTACACTTGTGCACTTTTCTTCCCATGGATTTCTTTTGGGTTTACTATTCTTGTGAGAAGGTTTGGTTTTAAAAGAAAAAGGAAAAAGAAAAGAAAAGAGAAAAGGAAATGATGAGGGTAGGTGAGAGAGAGAGAGGTTGACCTTTAACCCTTAACCATTTTCTTCTCCCATCATTTTTCCCCTCTTCTTTCTCCTCTTGCTGCTGCTGCCTTTCCCCCCATCATCCTCCCCTCTTCAAGCCATGAATCATCTCAAAATCAACCCCAAAACCACATGTCCATTTCATTAAAAATGTGCAAAATCCCTAGATCTACACATGGAGCTAAAGAAGCATGGATTTGGCCACTAGAGGGCAACTCAAGAATATTCTTGAGTTGCTAATGAAGGTAATTTCTGAACCATTTGCTCAATCATAGCTTTTCCTATAACCCCATGTTAAGATTTAATCGATATTGTGTGATATTATGGATTTGATGAAAACCTAGTTAGGGTTTGAGAGGAACTTGGGTTGTATTGTGAAATTGAGTTCAATTGAGGTTACACCAACACCCTAGTGTTTGAATTGAAACCCAAAACCTGAAGCAAACACCAGAATACGGATTTTAGAAACCAATATCGGGGAAATTGTGTATTCTGACACTGTTATTTGGAATCTGCTAACACCCCGAGAACCCTAAAATAATATTGAGTGGGAATTGAGATGTGCAGGCAACATAGAGGCAACACCCCAAACCCTAGCCCCTAACTCTTCTTCCCGGCCGCCAAAACCTCCTTTCTGGCCGCAAATTGCGGCCAGACCAGAGAGGAATGTCCTCGTTTTGCGTGCCTGGCCCCATTTCATCAATTCTTGGCCCTGGGTACTTCTAGTTTTGACAGATTCTTTCTAGGGTGAAATCTGGGACATATATCCTAAGTTGCTATTTTGGATTCGTGTTTCCGTATTCCGTATTTTTGATTCTGAAATGGTGGAACGTGTTTTGCCTCGACTATTTGTCGTTTATACGACGATATAGAGGATTTATTGATGGTTTTGAAGGCGTGCCATAGGTTTTCACCTATAGGCCCCTTATCGTATCGTTTTGGATTTTATGCGCCGTTTTAGATTGGATTTGGTTTTAATGCGCATATACGATATTGTGATGTGTAGGTACCCATGAAGACTTCGGGACGACAAGCATACGTGGTGACGTCCGCAATTGGTGATGCAAGGTGAGTAGATTATATCTACAGGGGGAAGTCGGGTGGATGGCGTATAGCACCCCCGCAGTCCGTAGATAGATTATTATGTAGTTATTGTGATATAGGTGTATTGTGGATAGTATAGGGTTAGAAGTGACTAGTGTAGTTCATAGTCGCGAACCCCAGAATAGAATTACACCTATACACACACCCTTGCTTATCACTTGTACTTGCACTATGATTGACGATATGTGATGACTTTGGAGATGAGTCGATGATGTGGGCTTGGTGCCCTGGGATCGGTGATTCGATACGATTCATATGTGGGAGATGACTTGTGCTTCTTGCGGGCTTGGGATATGTGTTTACCCCCGCATGCATATTTACTGATGTTACCGTTTTGTACTAGACATAGAGTAGTACTCCAGACTATACGATCTGATGATACTGATACCTGTTATGTGACGAGATAGTGAGTTGTTGACCCCTACCCAGCTATGGGGATGCCGTACGATGATTTACCGTACGAGCCGATATTGATGATAGATCCGCACTCATAACTCGAGGATATCTTACGATATGACATTGAGGCGGGATCACCGACTACATATCTTTATATATATACATTGACTCAGATTTAGGTGGTTTCTACACCTACCCCTCCTGATTGACCGGATACTTAGATGTAGTTGCATAGTAGATACTTCACTGTGGTGTTGACTACTAGATATCTGCATTTTCCTGCTATTCGCATTGCTGGCATATGTTCATTATTATGCTGTTATCATGCTGTTAGGACACCAGCACCATTATCGATGATGCGTATGTTTCACGTACACTATTTGCCGGCTCACACACTTCATCATCGATAATTGCTATGCCACTACACTGTAGTACTGTTGCATTCATGATATGATTACTGCTTGGCATATTGTACACACGTACCTGTACACAAACATAGATGATTCATACTTGATTGAGATTGAGGACTGCAAGATATTCCATGTTACATGATTTCCGATATGATTACCTCTTTTTACTTGTCTCATACATCATGGTTTGATTATATAGCACGTTGCATTGGATTTACTTCTCGATGTGGATTTTCATGTGATTTCTGGTTTTGAGGACCGTGGGATTATTTAATAAAAGAGGCACTTTTATGAAAACCCGGTACCTCGTGATATGATATTTCGGTGCGTCCACCACGCGTTTTCTCGGTGCTGAGACGTGTGCTTGAAACCCGATTCGAGGAGGTGATGTACCGTTTGCGGGTTCGTGGTGGGCCCGGTATGGTTCCCCTCGGCGAGATGATCGATGGGTTATGCCGATTGAGCCTGGAGGCGGGCGAGTACCTACCGGTGATTGTATTTGAGCTCGGCGGATATCCGGGGGATACCGCCTGGAGCTGAGAGATGGGCGTACTGCCGGGGGCCGACGGGCCGATACCGCAGACGGAGCCCAGAGATGGACATGGGTTGACTCGTACTGCCGGGGGCCGAGGGCCGATACCGCAGACGGAGCCCCATATGGATGAGGATTTACGTGTCGATGCTTGGCACGGGTTTCATGATGAGTTTTCCATGATTTTGGTTATATCCTCACATTGCATACATGATGCTTGCTGTCAGTGGGTGACAGGTGGACGGGTTCCACAGATATACAGATATGGATCATATACAGACTGGATTTACACTTACCTTACACCAATATTAGTGGTATGGGACGCTAATATATGTGTATCGATATCTTTGATATTTCATCATATCTACCTTATGCAGACATACCTTATACTGATGACATGTTATTACCTGAGTACCTGGCACTACATACGTGATTAGATGTTACCTTGCCACCTTGTTACACTCAGATGTACTCTTGTGGATTATATTACTGATCGTTGACTTAGGTTTATGTCTTGCATTCGGTTTCTGCTTGTAGATGTTTCTATTCACGAGTTGGCAACTCACCCCCGTTGTGCCACAGTTCTTGCAGGTTTTGCCGTACAGGTCCTATTGCGGCATTTCTGGCACACTACCTTCTTGCGGGTGATTTGCCTTGGTAGGTGGATTCTTTCGTATCAGGAATCACCTTTGTATTTATTTATTTCATTGTATCTAGAAATTGTCCATCAACCAAAAACTTGTATATTCTTTCAGACTCAGAGACAGTATTGTATTATTCGACCTAGAGTCGCGCTTAGTAGTATTGCGGTTTTCTTGTTGCTTTTGAGCTTTCTTTGGTTTTGATCCTCGCCATTTGGCGTTGTATATTATTATCTCATTGTGTGGATGTGACCGTCGATTGACGAAGAGCTAGCTCCCGCTTGGGGATGCCTTTATCATTTTATATATTGTTATTCATGTTGTACCCCATTCGGGGCCAGTTTTACAAAGGAAACTCTGCCGAAATTTTTAGAAAAGACTTATTGTTTTCAAAACGTACCTTCGGCTTAGTTATTTAAAAACCTTGATTTCAAACCTGTATTTCTTCACTTCTTTAAACCAGTTTTCTTTATTTATTCTTCAAAATGGTTTTAGATTTCTGGGCTTTTGGCTTACTTGGATCAGATGGAGTCCTATAGGCTTCATATGGTTCAAGTGCCAGTCACGTGCTCTTTCGGGTCGTGACAAAGTTGGTATCAGAGCGCTAGGTTGACCTTGGTTCGAGTCTAAGTTTGACTATGTGGAGCCTAGGGAGTTATTTATTTACGGAACTTAGGCTTGACCTTACGGAACTTCGACTTGGTCGAGGGGGTATTCGACCCGAACTTTCGTCGTATTAGGATGACCCTTGGTTGATGGATTAGGTGACTAAAGTAGAGTGACGTACCGTTGGTATGTTCCGCGGCATACTTACGACACGCCACTCCGCTTAAGGAACCTTAGGATGTACATATTCTTCGAGATCAGTGATTCTCTTCATATCCTGGATTATACATCCATTTGAGATCCCCGATTCTATTAGTTTCATGATCATACCTTCATTGATGCTGTTCCTTCCTATGATCATGTATCCACTTTGGATCTGTTGTTTCCTTTCTTGCCATTGATGTGCTCTCTTTGATACTCGATTGAGATTCCTGTCACCATGTTTGAGCGCAGTTTGGGCTGCTGCTAGGGTTACGGCCGGTGTGAGCTCGTTTGGTACGAGGGCCGACCATTGTGTTTTCTGGTGACATGGGAACGTCTCGAGTTAGTGTTGGTGATTGTGACCTCTAGTGGAGGCGAGTGCTTGGTCTTGCACCGGATGATCGGGCCATTGTTAGAGCTACCAGTTGAGACATGACTGTTGATGTACAGCATACCTCAGAGATGTGATGTCGCCTATCGTGCAGACCGATGGACCAGCTGTTGCTGAGATTGACAGGATGTTGCTTTCGGAGCTTACGAGCTGAGATTGCCGGAGCTTTCAGGCAGATATGAGACAGATGATAGCTAGTCTACCCGATTTGAGAGACGAAGGTGATTCGTCCGATTTTGCGCCAGAGCGGGCCCAGTTGAGTTGAAGATTTCCAGTGTGGGGAGTCTTACTCAGATCTATAGCAGATCGATTCAGAGATGACCGCTTATGTATTGCCTTTCCTGGAGGATTGAGGCGTCGTTCGGCGTACAGGCATTTGAGCCAGTTGTTGCTGCAAATGATGAGATATCGCCCAGATGATTGGAGCTACTGCAGCATGAGCATGTTCTTAGAGAGTTGATAGCGAGTCGCTAGTCACCGAGGATGAATGACTAGGACGTGTGGTGAGTTTGCTTACCCCGATGCGAGGTCATCAGGCGGATTGATTCCAGCTAGAGACGACTTCACGCAGGTTCGTTGAGAGTCGATAGAGACGATCGAATGTCAGGAGCCTATTTTCCAAGTTTAAAGTATACGGAAAGACATGCAGGTGATCCTATGGACCCTCTAGAAGAATGAAACCCTAACTCGACTTAATGACCGTGTGACAGCCTTTGAACCTTAGGGTTTACGGCGGTTCCGCGGCGCCATTAGTGAGGCTTGGGTTTGCCCTTCTACGGCTGGACCACCGACGCTGTGGCATGTACTCGATACTATTAAACTGTACCCGAGATGTGAGCTCTTGGGGGATTATGAGGATCTGACGAGTCGATCGGATGGTTCGACATCTTTCGGATATCGTGATGGGACACTGCTTGGGAGACTCCAGATGCGAGCATAGCCGTCGGAGCGCAGTTCGTGTAGCCACGATGAGACGAGCCCGAACCAGTCGACATTGACGCAGAGTGAAGAAAAGAGTTCGTACGAGATTTTGACGAGATGACGTCCCACTCCGCTGACATTAGAGATGTGTTATGCACCCCGAGGCGTGGTATATGGATATATCTTCCAGAAAGAAGCGCGATAAGTATGCAGCCGTTCCGGAATAAGCTTTAGCTTCAGCATTGGATGATGACTTCCGGGCAATTCGGCAGGATTGAGATTTGAGAAAGGAACCTCGACAGGACCTTTCTGGAGTACGTTACGAAAAGACCTGGACCCAGGAGTGGTCATTTTGCGCACACCCAGCAGGCCAGAGTTCGTCATTGTCGACAAGGTAGTTGACCAAGTTCGGATAAAGGAACTTAACCAGATGCGTTGCGAATTGATCAAGGACGGACGAGTGATGAGTATTCCTCCGATGGTTGGGACGTATTCCCGAGGACCAGTTCGGCCTGACATCTGCTACGGAATGATGAAGCTACAGAATACGCGACTTCGAGTCCGTGTGAGAGACTTCAGATTGACCGTGGCCGAGAACAGTGCAGTGCATAGTAGCTTGGCATGACGTCATAGTGGACAATGATAGAGACAGTTGAAACCAGAGGTTCGTGTAGGACACTGACGAGCTGTCATTGCTTCCCGTCGAGACTAGAGGCCTGATTTGCTTACAGAGACGTTGGGATGTGACCAGTTTCTGAGAAATGTCGTTCTGAGGACACAGGTGTCTTTTGAGCGAGAAGAGGTTGTGCAGGAAAGCCAGCCTCTGTACAGATCGGCATAGGCATGATTGGAAGAGACCTTGAGCAGGATTCCTTCCAGGACGTTGCTGCAATGATGTTTGCACCCAGGATCAGATGTGTGACGTACATTTAGAGAGCCAGAGGCCGACGCCAGTGATATGCTGCCTTACGAGTGGTCGTGAGGATTGACCGAGAGGTGACCAGAGAAGTGCCAGAACGGAATCGTCCCCGTTAGCACACCTGACAGGGCCGATGAGCCGATTGACTGTGAGATTGGTAATCCGCGGAGAAGATAAGGACCCAGAGAGTCAGAAGACGACCGACCGTGAGCAAGAGGCAGGTGGATATCCTGCGCTGCTAGCAGTGGATTGCACTGACTCCTTCTCGACTTTGAAGGAGGAACTTCCGAAGACGGTATTTATGATTTGTGATTTTGTGGTTTGATTATCACGTATCCGTCATTTTGGATTTCGGTATTTTGGGCGTTCTGTTGCATGATTTAGTTTTGGTGACTGAGTTTCATGATAATTGGTTTCATGCACCCACTGGACATTTATATATTTTACGCAGAGTTTTCATGCATTTTAGTGTTATGCTTTGATTCGTGCACGCTGATGCACACGGTTGTGAGATTCTCCTTTGCGGTACACCTGATTTTGGTTTGAGCCGCATTATATCGTTGATTTTGACCCGGATTTTGATGGTGGATTTTTGCACTCCGTGCTGGTGATATGCTTTACGCCTGTTCGGTGTTTGCTATTGGATTTCGTGATTCCGTGCATGTTGAGTGCGCAGGGCCTAGATTTTCATTCGTGCACGATGGATGCACCGGTTTGGATTTTCGCGCATGTTGGGCGCATGTTTTTAGATACGATTTTGGTGCACGCCAGATGCATTAAATCGGGATTCTTCGTGCATGTTACATGCACCTGATTTATTTTCTGTCAGGCACACACGTTGCCTACGACGGATGTTTCGTGCACACCCGTTGCACCTAGATGTTGTTTTGTATACCTGTATGACACATTTATGGATCTTGATTTCCGTGCGCACCAGACGCACAGGATTGTGTTATGTGCATTTTTTGGGATTTATTCCTTTTGGAGCAGTACCTTTTATGATGTTGGATTTTTGCTTTCATGCTGAGCAGGACTAGTCAGTGGACGGTACCTGGATATACTTTTGCATGCTTTTGCATCAGCTACTTACATGTATGGATTAGATGTCTACATGTGTAGTATTGATCCATATCACATCGGTTTTGTATTGGATTTGACATTGTGTTTTTACCTCGACTCCGATGATTGCGAGATGCTTGACGGAGTTTTGCTTTTGAGTTATCTGCTCATTTTTCATGCGCATGCATTGCGCTGTGATGTTTTATGTGTTGATATTTTCGGAGCCCCGACAAAATGGATTATTACTGAAATTGTTTTTAGTATTGGGGGTTTAAATTTAAATTCGGGGACCGAATTTCTTTAAGGGGGGTAGATTGTAATATTTTCAAAAATATAAAATATTAATTTTAGGAATTCTTATAATTTAATATTATTTTATTGATCATTTTAATATTTAATGCAAATAAATAGGAAAAATGTTAGAAAAATTATGAAAAATTATGGAAAATTCTAAAATGGGTTAATTATTGAAATTATGACATTCTTAAGTTGTTGTGATCATTTTGACACTAATTTAGTGCTAATCGCGATTAAAATCGCTAATCGGGTTTTTGGCAATTTTGTGCAAAACTTGCACATATCACATTTTCTACACTTGTGCACTTTTCTTCCCATGGATTTCTTTTGGGTTTACTATTCTTGTGAGAAGGTTTGGTTTTAAAAGAAAAAGGAAAAAGAAAAGAAAAGAGAAAAGGAAATGATGAGGGTAGGTGAGAGAGAGAGAGGTTGACCTTTAACCCTTAACCATTTTCTTCTCCCATCATTTTTCCCCTCTTCTTTCTCCTCTTGCTGCTGCTGCCTTTCCCCCCATCATCCTCCCCTCTTCAAGCCATGAATCATCTCAAAATCAACCCCAAAACCACATGTCCATTTCATTAAAAATGTGCAAAATCCCTAGATCTACACATGGAGCTAAAGAAGCATGGATTTGGCCACTAGAGGGCAACTCAAGAATATTCTTGAGTTGCTAATGAAGGTAATTTCTGAACCATTTGCTCAATCATAGCTTTTCCTATAACCCCATGTTAAGATTTAATCGATATTGTGTGATATTATGGATTTGATGAAAACCTAGTTAGGGTTTGAGAGGAACTTGGGTTGTATTGTGAAATTGAGTTCAATTGAGGTTACACCAACCCCCTAGTGTTTGAATTGAAACCCAAAACCTGAAGCAAACACCAGAATACGGATTTTAGAAACCAATATCGGGGAAATTGTGTATTCTGACACTGTTATTTGGAATCTGCTAACACCCCGAGAACCCTAAAATAATATTGAGTGGGAATTGAGATGTGCAGGCAACATAGAGGCAACACCCCAAACCCTAGCCCCTAACTCTTCTTCCCGGCCGCCAAAACCTCCTTTCTGGCCGCAAATTGCGGCCAGACCAGAGAGGAATGTCCTCGTTTTGCGTGCCTGGCCCCATTTCATCAATTCTTGGCCCTGGGTACTTCTAGTTTTGACAGATTCTTTCTAGGGTGAAATCTGGGACATATATCCTAAGTTGCTATTTTGGATTCGTGTTTCCGTATTCCGTATTTTTGATTCTGAAATGGTGGAACGTGTTTTGCCTCGACTATTTGTCGTTTATACGACGATATAGAGGATTTATTGATGGTTTTGAAGGCGTGCCATAGGTTTTCACCTATAGGCCCCTTATCGTATCGTTTTGGATTTTATGCGCCGTTTTAGATTGGATTTGGTTTTAATGCGCATATACGATATTGTGATGTGTAGGTACCCATGAAGACTTCGGGACGACAAGCATACGTGGTGACGTCCGCAATTGGTGATGCAAGGTGAGTAGATTATATCTACAGGGGGAAGTCGGGTGGATGGCGTATAGCACCCCCGCAGTCCGTAGATAGATTATTATGTAGTTATTGTGATATAGGTGTATTGTGGATAGTATAGGGTTAGAAGTGACTAGTGTAGTTCATAGTCGCGAACCCCAGGATAGAATTACACCTATACACACACCCTTGCTTATCACTTGTACTTGCACTATGATTGACGATATGTGATGACTTTGGAGATGAGTCGATGATGTGGGCTTGGTGCCCTGGGATCGGTGATTCGATACGATTCATATGTGGGAGATGACTTGTGCTTCTTGCGGGCTTGGGATATGTGTTTACCCCCGCATGCATATTTACTGATGTTACCGTTTTGTACTAGACATAGAGTAGTACTCCAGACTATACGATCTGATGATACTGATACCTGTTATGTGACGAGATAGTGAGTTGTTGACCCCTACCCAGCTATGGGGATGCCGTACGATGATTTACCGTACGAGCCGATATTGATGATAGATCCGCACTCATAACTCGAGGATATCTTACGATATGACATTGAGGCGGGATCACCGACTACATATCTTTATATATATACATTGACTCAGATTTAGGTGGTTTCTACACCTACCCCTCCTGATTGACCGGATACTTAGATGTAGTTGCATAGTAGATACTTCACTGTGGTGTTGACTACTAGATATCTGCATTTTCCTGCTATTCGCATTGCTGGCATATGTTCATTATTATGCTGTTATCATGCTGTTAGGACACCAGCACCATTATCGATGATGCGTATGTTTCACGTACACTATTTGCCGGCTCACACACTTCATCATCGATAATTTCTATGCCACTACACTGTAGTACTGTTGCATTCATGATATGATTACTGCTTGGCATATTGTACACACGTACCTGTACACAAACATAGATGATTCATACTTGATTGAGATTGAGGACTGCAAGATATTCCATGTTACATGATTTCCGATATGATTACCTCTTTTTACTTGTCTCATACATCATGGTTTGATTATATAGCACGTTGCATTGGATTTACTTCTCGATGTGGATTTTCATGTGATTTCTGGTTTTGAGGACCGTGGGATTATTTAATAAAAGAGGCACTTTTATGAAAACCCGGTACCTCGTGATATGATATTTCGGTGCGTCCACCACGCGTTTTCTCGGTGCTGAGACGTGTGCTTGAAACCCGATTCGAGGAGGTGATGTACCGTTTGCGGGTTCGTGGTGGGCCCGGTATGGTTCCCCTCGGCAAGATGATCGATGGGTTATGCCGATTGAGCCTGGAGGCGGGCGAGTACCTACCGGTGATTGTATTTGAGTTCGGCGGATATCCGGGGGATACCGCCTGGAGCTGAGAGATGGGCGTACTGCCGGGGGCCGACGGGCCGATACCGCAGACGGAGCCCAGAGATGGACATGGGTTGACTCGTACTGCCGGGGGCCGAGGGCCGATACCGCAGACGGAGCCCCATATGGATGAGGATTTACGTGTCGATGCTTGGCACGGGTTTCATGATGAGTTTTCCATGATTTTGGTTATATCCTCACATTGCATACATGATGCTTGCTGTCAGTGGGTGACAGGTGGACGGGTTCCACAGATATACAGATATGGATCATATACAGACTGGATTTACACTTACCTTACACCAATATTAGTGGTATGGGACGCTAATATATGTGTATCGATATCTTTGATATTTCATCATATCTACCTTATGCAGACATACCTTATACTGATGACATGTTATTACCTGAGTACCTGGCACTACATACGTGATTAGATGTTACCTTGCCACCTTGTTACACTCAGATGTACTCTTGTGGATTATATTACTGATCGTTGACTTAGGTTTATGTCTTGCATTCGGTTTCTGCTTGTAGATGTTTCTATTCACGAGTTGGCAACTCACCCCCGTTGTGCCACAGTTCTTGCAGGTTTTGCCGTACAGGTCCTATTGCGGCATTTCTGGCACACTACCTTCTTGCGGGTGATTTGCCTTGGTAGGTGGATTCTTTCGTATCAGGAATCACCTTTGTATTTATTTATTTCATTGTATCTAGAAATTGTCCATCAACCAAAAACTTGTATATTCTTTCAGACTCAGAGACAGTGTTGTATTATTCGACCTAGAGTCGCGCTTAGTAGTATTGCGGTTTTCTTGTTGCTTTTGAGCTTTCTTTGGTTTTGATCCTCGCCATTTGGCGTTGTATATTATTATCTCATTGTGTGGATGTGACCGTCGATTGACGAAGAGCTAGCTCCCGCTTGGGGATGCCTTTATCATTTTATATATTGTTATTCATGTTGTACCCCATTCGGGGCCAGTTTTACAAAGGAAACTCTGCCGAAATTTTTAGAAAAGACTTATTGTTTTCAAAACGTACCTTCGGCTTAGTTATTTAAAAACCTTGATTTCAAACCTGTATTTCTTCACTTCTTTAAACCAGTTTTCTTTATTTATTCTTCAAAATGGTTTTAGATTTCTGGGCTTTTGGCTTACTTGGATCAGATGGAGTCCAATAGGCTTCATATGGTTCAAGTGCCAGTCACGTGCTCTTTCGGGTCGTGACAGAAACCGATCATGGTTCAAAATTACATCAAATATTTGCTAGTGCAGAGTATCCGTGCAAATCTAGATTCTACACACATATATAATATATTTTAGTATTAGCATATCTTTTATAATACAAAATAAAAATCAAATCAAATATTTTAATATCCAGCCTTACATGTCATCACACCCCAGACCACCACCACCACCAACTCTACACTTTCCCGACCACCATTCAAGGTTCACAGCCACACCTCGCCACCTCGCCGACAGCAACCCATCGTCGCTATTACCCCGTTTCCTACCCTTCCTTTGTCCTCGCCTACCCCATAACCACCAACAGCAACAAGTCTTTCATTTTTTTCTTCTTCTTCTTTCTTTATTTCTTTCTTTTCTTTTCTTGATTCCGACTATCTCGCCGGAGTTGCACGCGTCGCCGACAATCCAGTCACCGTCATCGTCTAACCCAGTCACCTCGTCACGTCCTGCGCACGCACGTTTTGCATCGCAACGTTATTTCGACGTCGGAACGTGGCATCCGTATCTCGACATGAGATCCGATGAGGCAAGTTCTAAATTTGCAACATGTTATGTTATTATATCAATATCTATTTGATAAATTGTAGTGCACGTGTTTTACTATTCAGCAGAAATTGCCGATTTACAGTTTTATAGTATCTGTCTGTATCCGTACTGATTATAGATTGTCTAGTTGCATGCCGGAACATCACAATATTATCATACTACTATATCAGTTCAATATGATTATCTAGATTGTATCATACATGGTAATGGACGTATAATGGTTATTACAGATAGATACATATGAATTTTGGCATTAGTTGTGTTTCGATGTTGATTACAGTTTTATATTGCTATCTATTTTGGTTAATATACATTACATGACATGTTCACGACACACTACCGGACTTGTTACTTGGTTCTTATTGCTAATGCTAACAATCCTGATTGTTGTCCTGACGGACGCGACTTATTGTCTGCATAGACAAGACTGGTATCCGCTTGATCCTGTATTGATATTAGATTATATTGACAATACCTGACTTGAATACAGAACCTTGGGGGGAAAAGGGAAATCAAGAATATAACCGAAACGTAACTCAAGAGAATATTATTATTGTTTGTCGTGATTCCGGGTGTTACGGAATAAATCATTGTACCGTGGTCCCGCGGAGAATGAACGGGATATATTGTTGAGTTATGATGAGAATTATATTAATTGATTTCAAAAACTTGTACAATAGATAATCTATAAGCATAGATTTTAGAATACACATTACATACACACAGCTCATTGTTTTACCATGTGTTAGTTATTTATACGCATGTTTAATCATGGCATCATATCCTGGTTATTACTATTGTTTTAATATTATGACCCACTAACGTCTGGGTTTTGTATGGGCAAATTCCTTTGACTTTATCACAGGTAGATCATGAGCACTTTAGCAATTAAGCCGAACAATGAGAAACTATCTATTTAGTTTAGAGACTCTTAATTTATTTATTTCCGCAGTTTTATTTCTATTGATGTGAGCCCATATTGAGACGTGATTCGGATACTGTTGTTTTATTGGATCTTGATTCCTTTCCACTATATGTGTCTCTTGATTTTATTTATTGTGGCAGATGGACATGTGTTAGGTAAATTATATATTTTACTGTTCTTGATATCCGATTGACGGCCGTAATGTAACTGTGGAGGGATGATTCCTAACCGTAGGTAACATGGTTGGCTCTGTCACGTGTCGTGGTCACGTATTTTGGGAAGTGGGACGTGACACAAACACATCCACTCACACGTGATATGAAAGCTGATTCGTATTCAAGAGCAGAGAGACATCAGACGTTTGAACCATAGAGCTTCAGATGTCCAAACAAGAAGTTTTCAAAAATCCAAAATATGGTCAGACGTCTAAACACTTGTGTTTCAGACATTTGTCGACGATTTTGGCGTGTCATGAAAAGATTCGTTTGGAAAGGGTTATTTAAATACTTGTGAAGAGATATTTGAAGATTTGATGAGATTTTAAGTGGAGTAGGAATTCTATTATTTCGTGTTATATATTGAGAAGGGTCTCATCAGAGAAAAGTGGTCAGACAAGAAGAAGAAGAAAAAAGAAGAAAAAGAGAAGACGAAGGGTAGTCATCCACAGGTGAAGGTGGAACACCAGAAGAGTGGTCTTTATGTTCGTATGAGAAAACAAAAGCAGAGGCGAAGAGTACTCATCCACGGGTGAAAGTGGAGCACCAGAAGAGTAGTCTTTGTGTTTGTATAAAGAAACAAAGACAGAGTCAAAGGATAGTCGTCCACAGGTGAAGATGTAGAGATTTACCAAGAGTAGTCTTTATGTGTATGAGTGTTGAGATATGAAGAGATATAAGAGAGATGATAAAATGTACCGGTATTCTTGATCATTAATGAAGAGATTCTCATGTTTGTACCGTGGATATAACTTGTTGGTCGAACCACGTTAAATATTGGTGCTGCGTTTTCTTATTCTTCTTCGTCTTCCTTACATGACCAGCGGAAAAACCCCAACAATACATACAGGACCGTTGAATTTGTCCCGAAAGCGTTAAATTATGATCATTTTCCTTTCTTTGGTTTCTGGAGTTCAAACCCACGCTCTATTCAGGAGAGGTAGTTACCGTACCAACCGAGCAATTCCTCGTTGGCGTGGTGCATGAGTTAATTCGAAGGAGTTTCACCACATCATTTTATTAGGGCCTGTTTGGTTGCAGGATTATGGAATTTGGATTCTAAAATAGTACGGTTGAAATTTCTGGATTTGGTAATTTGTTGTTTGGTTGGTTTTGGATTCCCAGTATTGGATTTGTAGATCCTTGTAATTTTTGTTTGGTTGGTGAAAAAAATTGGGATTTGGATTTGAGGATTTTAGAGAGAGATAGACAGAGAGAGGATTATTAAATAAATAAAGTGCACGGGTCCCATCTAAAAGTACAATGAATAGTGCCAAATCCTTGAAAATCCTTGAAATTTTTTAGGATTCAAGAATCCTTGTTTTGTGGTGGGCCCCCATAAAAAAATAAAGGAATTCTGGAAATCCAAATTTATCAACCAAACACAAAATTATGGAATCTCAGGATTCCACAATCCAAAATCCAAATCCAAATTCATAATCCTGCATCCTCTCTCTATCTCTCTCTCGCTAAAATCTTCAAATCCAAATCCCATATTTTTTCACCAAACAAACAAAGATTATAAGGATCTACAAATGCAATATTAGGAATTCAAAACTAACCAAACAACAAATTACCAAATCCAGAAATTTCAACCGTACTATTTTGGAATCCTAATTCCATAATCCTGCAACCAAATAGTCCCTAAAGAAAAATCTCAAGTGAGGGGGTATTTGTGTAAACTCATACCTGACAAGAATAATGTAAGTACTCTCTCATCATCCACTATGCTCCACAGCTTCGCTTTCTCGTTTCCTTTTCCATTTCAAACTCCTCTCTTTACAATTTTCCCCCAATTCTTTCTGTTTTCTTCCATCAAATCCGCGATTTTTTTCATCAAAATTCAAAGAAAACGATTAGATTTTCTGCATTATTTTTAGATCGAGCCCATCAGCTTCAGGTATCGAAATCCCTCGTATTTGATTTTGATTTTTGATACGATTTCACCTATTTTTTTTTGGTTGCAGAAAGTTGAGATTTTTGATACTATTTCTGTGAGAAATTAAGGATGGATTTTGTAAAAAGACTGTTGCTTTAGGGTTAAAATTTAGATTTTTGTTGTCATGGGCATAGATTCAGAGTTACTCAAGTTTGCCAACAGTACTAATCATTAATGAGCTTGTATTGGCAAATATTTAAGCAAGATATGACACTTTTGATTATGATTATCCCTTAAAATTGTTACATCTTAAGTTTTTTTTGATGTCCATTGGTGACGCACAATCCAAGGGCTTATACTTTCGAGCGAAGTTGCTTTTTAGTGTATGGATACTACTAAAAGATGCGTGTTTGGAAAGATTTTGGGGTTGATAGTCCTTAATCCAATTAACGTATATCGATTATCTTACGTGCTATTGATCTTTCTAGATATCGGCAAGGGAACAAGAAGCATATGAATTTGTTATGCTATGATGTTGAATTTATATATATTTTTAAAAAGAATGTAGGATTTTTCCTTAGACATTCCTCATACTCATGACCTCCTTGCTGCAACTCCTTTGCTCTACCTACGCTTCCATCCATTCGGTGTATGTTTGATATATTGTTGAATTAGAGTTCTTTATAATATGGCTGCTTAGGAGTTCACTGATTCTTTATGTAGTGTCCAATGAAGTAATTCTAACAATTGGCCAGAATTGTAGGTTAAGTTATCAGATATAGCAATTTATTACCATTTCCATTTTCATGCTTGGCTAGCTAGCCGAGTGCAAGCTTGCGTTTCTAGGTCACATAATTTTTCGGTAGCCTCGTGGTTCCATTGTAGGGATCACATTAGATAAATCTGCTAATAGTTTTGATGATTTTTTTTTCTTTTATTTGCATCTGCAAAAATGCACATATATGATTTTTCCTCTTTCCCCCGATCTCAGCACATGTTTAGTTAAGTTGACATCCTTGTTTTTAAAATTCGTTACGATTGTCTTCTTACATCATTCCCATCTTTCTTCTACATATGTTTATAATTAAAACTCTAACCTTTTCTAATCCTCTCCATTTGCATTGGTGAAGGAGTCCTGCATGGCAACTCTACAGGGACCAGTAATTTGCCACCCTGCTGTCCATGCAAAGCATGCAAGAGCTGGATATCGACTAGTAAAATCTACTTCAGCAGTAAAGCCTGGGATTCTTACAAGTGGTTTTGGGGGTTCTAGGCTGAAGTGCTGTCTCATGGTTCAAGCGGGTTCTCTATTCTCTCATCAACGTGGGAGGAAATTTGAGTTAATCCGTTGCAATTCTAGCGCTTCTTCTGATGGTAATGGCAGCACGTCCGAGAACTTCAGTGAGAGCGATGGAGATTATGTGAACTCCAATGTGATTGAAGCCGGTATGGTGTTTTATAGGCAACGACTCTTTTTATAGTTGTGGATTTTTTGTTGGGCAGTTCGATTCTTATGCCTTGGGCCTTTCTAGGATAGTGGCAGACAAATTTATAGGCCCTCTCTCTCTCTCTCACACACACACGCCAACCGCTTACCCAGTCAGCCAATATTTCTCAAGAAATGGTTATATATCTCAAGACCGAGCTGTTATTTCTCTTACCTCAAATGCAATTTTGAAAAATACCACATTGGAAATGGAGCATACACCACTATTATAAGGGATGCATAGTTTGAGTGGTTTGAAATTATTACTTCCCCGGTTATTTATTATGACTGGTAAATAATTCATCATGTGAACCAAAGTAGATAATGTTTTCCATTCCCTGGACATTGATCCACACAACATTAGCAGAATATTGTTACTGCATCTGCTTGACTTGGAAGTATGCTTACAATTATATCAAATAGTTCACTGCATATTCGTTTTTTGGCTGATATTTGTTATTTAAGCATCTCCTTAAAATAAGTATAGATATATGGATAGCCTTTTCAAGATTCTGACAGTATCTTGTCCAGCCTAAGTGTTGCAAAGTTATCTAGACATTCTAGAGTAAATGCACTCCAATAGACATTCTAGAGTAAATGCACTCCAATATACTTGAAAATGTTGCAATGTACGTATTACTTGAATGAAGTTGATTAAAATTTCACAATTTGACATGATTCATCATAATTAGTCACAAGAAAAAGCTTATGCGAACTTTTGTTTCAGTATTCTTACTGTAACGCAAGAAAGCCTTTAGATTAAATGTTGACCCCATTTTGTCCCCATTTTTACTTCAGTTTCATAGGATTTAATTATGTTTTATATAACTCAGTTACCAAATATGAATATTAAGTTAATTTGGTATGGTATCCCCACTTTTATCCCTACCTGTTATTGTTCTTCGCACCTTTTCCCCATTGAAAATGGTGTTATGGAGCGCGTTCCATGAATGCTTTGGCTGAATCTCAAGACTGCTTGCAACTTGATGTCAGGCCTCAAGATAGGTGCTAATTTCCTTGCTAAGGAACTACAGAACGAAGAGTGGTTTTCCTGTAAATTCTTGATGGGGTATCTAGAAGAATGGGAAAGATAAAAATTCTTACCATTACCTGCTAGGTAAAAGCGTGTAAGAACACGTTTTGGTAATACCTTTGTTTTTTCTGTTTCCTCTCTGTTTACTGCCCCATCAGAAAAATTGATTTTTCTGTAAGTTTCTTATGTAATTTTGGAAGTATATTGTCAGCTATCTAGTGCTTCTTGTTTCAGTATGCTGTTATCAACTGCTTGCTTCCTTACGGCACGACTCTGTGAATGAATCACTAATATCTATTTTTTCCCCCAAAAGTTCCAAGATTTGCTGATTCTACATAGGTCATGTATGCTTTTACATTCTTTCCTCCAATTTTGAACTTGACTAACGTGAAAACTTGGAAGGAATATGAGAACCGCAAGTTGATCGTTTGCATTATTCATGCAGTTGAGGTGAAAAGTGGTTCAGATGGTTTCCTGATAAAAATGCGTGACGGTAGAAATTTAAGATGTGTTCACAACAACCCCCAAGGAGGACCCTTGCCGGACTATGCTCCTCATCCTGCTATTGTATTGAAGATGGAAGATGGAAGTGATCTTCTTCTTCCTATCATTGTTTGTATGTAATTCATATAATTTTTTTTTTAAAAACATTTCTCGTGAAAGATCATGCCTTTTCCATGAATGATTTTCCTTCCTTTTTTCCAGTGGAGATGCCGAGCATTTTGCTAATGGCTGCAATTCGTAATGTTCAAATTGTGAGTTTTCCTTGGCTCTTACGATTTCTTTTGTTAAATTCTGAAGTAAGAACATGGATTTAGATTACCTAATTTTCTACTGATGGATCGTTCTTAGGAGAAGTGGATTGACATTTTTGTTCCCTGCAGGCTAGGCCAACAATATATCAAGTTGTTAAAGAGATGATTGATAAGATGGGATATCAGGTGAATTGCTGTGGATTTAGCCAAATTACTCAAGAAATTTCTTTATGTGCACGGTTGGTTACTGTGATTTATTTTGAGATGACCTTCAAAGCCCATTGACATAATATTACCAATACGATACCTTTTTGTAATACTCACAAAAAGGGAAAAAAGAAGACTCGGACATTCTCATAGAGAGATCTCGGTCTGAAATTATATCTGTTGATATTTGATTTCTTTTTCTTTTCTGTCCTTATTTTGTTTTCACCATTGCCCTTTACTTTTCTAGGCACGGCTTGTTCGGGTCACCAAAAGGGTGCATGAGGCATATTTTGCTCAGCTGTACCTTACAAGGGTATGCTTAAACTCTTTTAACTGTTTAGCTGAACAAACCTATAGCAAACCTTAAGCCTTTGTGGCGACATGCAGGATGGAAATGAAAAAGACTGTATCAGCTTTGATCTCCGCCCTTCAGATGCAATTAATATGGCTGTGAGGTGCAAGGTGTGATTCCTCTTTCTTTACATTTTTGTTACCTAGCTATGGCAATCTATAATATTAATACATATATACTATAAAAAGAAATACCGATACGGATAGATGCTTAGTAATTAGCTATAAAAGTATTTTACTATTGTACGTATTACACGACCAGAGGTTTTTGTCGGCACTTGTTTGCATGTGGCATATATTACGAGAATTTGCAAGTGTCTCGAATAAGTTAGTTATGTAGACGGTAGCCGAGTTTATTGCCTTATCATGAGAAATTTAATTCAATTTTAGATGAGCTCCTTATGCTTCATAAATACCTCTTTAATTTGGAGCAGGTTCCAATACAAGTAAACAGGCAGCTTGCATATAACGATGGAATGAAAGTCATTGAACCTAGCAAGGTGGCTGTACAATCTCCTTTATCAGATGGGCTACTATTCACAGAACTGGACAGGTAGGTTTTTTCTAATAAGAGGTTAAGTTGCATGCTCTAAAATTTAATTTTTAGTCCAGTAGCGCTACTTCTCGTTTTTTTTGGGGGGGGGGGGTGCGGGGTTGTCAAATTTTTCTTATCCAATTCACAAATTGACAAGAGGCACTGTAGAGAAAAATAAATGGGAGCTCTTAAATATCATGTGTAGATAATTTGTATTTTAATATTCAGAAATGTCATTTCTTAGTTTTCGATTTACACCTTTAAATGGAAGATGCATCTCATTTACAAAATAATTAGAGTTGCATCTAAAAATAACATATTGTGCATGTATACTTTTTAATTTTCAGTTGGAAATTGTTTTGGATACCAAATTCTCATTACCTTCCAACTATCTTCTTAGATAGAAAAACCACCTGCATATCAGGCCAAGTTTAATTTGAAATGCCTATCCATTACCAAAGTAGGCAAAATAATTCAAGACAGACAAAAACCTTTCTTAGGGTCCAGATTTGAGCAAGATCTGTTACCAATTTACCCTAGACATCTACATAGCATGAGCCAAACATCAGAGTCTAGTTATATCTTCTCTCTTTGACTGGCCACTACGTGATTAAATCTTATGCTGCTCTTCCATGCATCCTAACGGTTTTATTGACTCAGTTGTAAAAGAGAGTCGCTGGAATGTTAAACTCTGATTTGTTTCTCTAGCCCTTTCTTACCTTGAACTGGCCATAATAGACTATAGATTCTCCAACAGTCTCTAAGCTGAACATTCACTGTAACCTTGTCGTGTGATCTTCTTCTTTTAATTTTTTTTCTATATTAAATGATCAGTACTCATACTTGGACTATGATGCAAAGAGCTATCACCTTTTGCTCTAATGTAAGTTTCAACTTTAATAGACCTGATGGCGAGCCTTGCTTGGAAACCATAGAGTTTGACTTGGTTCGTAACATGCTCATTGCTGCTGTTGAAGAACGATACAGAGATGCTGGTATGATATTTTCTTTTACTTCTCAATCCTCGAAATTGATTTTTTGTGTTTTGCTGGTATTTTTTTCCGCGGGGGGGGGGGGGGGGGGGGGGGGGGGCACGGTTGGGATGTGGATGAGGAAGACGTAATGTACCATTGCAGCCAAATGGATGACCACATATCTCACAAAAGTTTCCTCCTAAAGACGACTGTGCCAGTCACCCAAAATAAACTATTTGCAGAGCAGTAAAGTTATTTGCGACTTGTTGCAGTTCACATTTTCGTTTCGAAATAAAGTTTTCATAGGTAGATGTAAATCTCTTTGTTCTATTTGTCATGGAAATAGTAATATGGCAAGCATGCTACATGTTCTCTTACGAGACTGGGGGAGGCGCCTACAAATGAAAGCCCTTTTGTCCCAGAATTACTGGGTCCATTGGCTATATGGATCCTTTTGTCTCGTTACATCTGTATTAGGGGCAAGTATGTTTTTAGACAATGGAAGTATGGATGAGTTCCCCTATAGTTTGGAGGTGGCATACCAAACCTAGTACATCAAATGATGTGAGAGCTCGTTTCCTCAAAATTTATGTGCAAGTTCTGTTGAAGTTCCGCATATAGCTTCTGTAATTTGTCATTCTAGGCAGTGTGCTTAGTTAGTTGTGTTAACTTTCAATATACTCTTCTGGATTAAATGTAGGGCTTGTTCAGTTGTTTGGTTGACTGTTTTAAGAAATCCAAAGAAAATGGTGTTCGATTTGATGCATTTGGATCCTAGTGTAATTGAAACAGCATGTGGGCAACCAAATGGGTGAAACTCCACTTGCCTCTTGGTAATTGTGTTCTTCAGTCATCCAGCAAAAACGTCTTAATGACACTTTTTTCGAGTTAATCTAATTTATCAAAATCTATCAACATTTTAATACGTTCTAAATAACTGTAAAAGGTAATGACGACATATCGGCAATTGCGTCCAACAACGTTAGCTGAGATATTCAACAAGTATGCTGCAGACACACCCTTAAGCTATTTTAGTCAAATGCCTGTTCATTCTCGCCAACATACATATTATATTATATCCTTGACTAATACATGAATAATCGTTATTAAGAAACGCTACATTAAGCTTTATTTCGTATGGTTGTCTTGGGTATTTTCTTCATTTTTATGGTCTAATCTTTGCTTTCGATTTATTCAGCACAATGGAAGGACAAGCTTAAGAAACTCAGGGCCAAGAAAAAGAACTGGGCATGAGTGCTGCTATTAACTGCTACCTCCTCACACATTAGACTGCTACATATATGCAGCAGTTGCTTCATTCAAGAAGATGTAGATAAAAGCTGCTATTCCCAACCCAATCACTAGTTAATTTGTAAATGAAATGTCTGTATAATTATCTAAGCTTGTGAATAAGTCATATCTATGTATGAAGAACAATATGTATAACTGTCTATATATAAAGATGGATGAGCTTCGATTTCTTGTGTATGTTAATTGATCGATGTACGAAATGTTGCGAGATCATATGTATGTATTGCGATAAAAAGTTTGTTTCGGTTATCAGATGCAAATATGTTGTGAAGATGCTGAAAAGCTTAGTTCTTGCATAAAGTTGGCTGAGCAGGGGTTTTTTCGATCTTCATAGATACTAAATTTTGGGATTAGGGGCGCATTATAGTTCTATATGATTATTTTCTCTTGAAAAAACTAAATTTATCTTGGGACTTTGCTTTGCTTGTAATGGATAGAAATTGATTTACATGATAATCCAACTCAAATTAGGGTCCTTGGAGATGGTGTATTGGTGTAATGAATTTCAGTGAGTGTTTAATTGCTCAAAATTTCCCTGCGTTTTTTGGTTGGTTGGTTGCAAATCTTCCATCTTAACTCGTCATCTCTCACGCTAACAACGAAAATGGGAAATTCGTACCAATTGAGTTGCAATTTTCAATTACTAAAAAGGCAATTATTTATAACTTAAAAGAAGCATTATTTATAACTAAAAGTTGTGTCCGAATTTGATGCCGCTGCAACAACAGAACAAAAAAATAACCAGTCTAAACTAAAAACCGTGCAGGCTAATGATAAGTAAACGGTTTGGAGAACCAATATTTACCGGTATACCGGTCCATGATGGGTACATCGACCAGTATAACCTTGTATACTGGTACAATAGCTATTTAAAATCAATATAACATGTTAAAGGGTAAATTAATTAATAATACCTTAATGTTTCATCATTTCAGCGCTTTAATATCTTGTAATCTTCTTCTCAACACTTTAAAAGCTTGATGTATTTTGCCGTTGGCGCTTTGCTACCTGATATTTTTTCAGTCCTGTCTATTTTACATCGGTTTCTTAGAACCATGTAGGGGGAAAGATTATGAAAATGGTTTGTAATGAATAAACCGACACAAAATAGACAGGACAGTAAAACCGGAAGGTACAAAAGTACTAACGGAGAATTACGTTAGGGTATTAA
The DNA here is from genome assembly GCA_030015575.1 of Agapanthus africanus. Classification (NCBI taxonomy): domain Eukaryota; kingdom Viridiplantae; phylum Streptophyta; class Magnoliopsida; order Asparagales; family Amaryllidaceae; genus Agapanthus; species Agapanthus africanus. The sequence goes on from JASDDO010000018.1 coordinate 5,076,849, forward strand.
AGTGTTAGAGATGAAAATTATAAGGTATTAAAATATAATAGCATGAAACATTAATGTATTATTAAGCAATTCACCCTGCATTAAAAAAAATTAAAATGTATTTTAATTCGTATAAAGAATATATTTGTAATAAGACGATAGTGAATATATTAAGAGTAATATTTGGAAGTGCATGTGCACATGTGTGTAGGACCTTCTCTTCCCCCATACTCTTCTTTTATGTCCGGAAACGCGAGTGATGTCTATTTCTTTTGAACTGGTCGAATAGCATAACCCATACACACCAAGCATCCAAGAGAACATTAAATTGCGTCTGTTTCCCCTCTCGGGGATCGAACCCTGCACTTTTCCCATGAGAAGAAGTGCCATACGGCTCGTACCAACTAAGCTATTGTTTGTTGAGTGTCATATTTTATTTATATATTAATCAGTATTGAAAATGTTGGTATATCAATCGGTTTATACTGATGTATTGGTACCTGTCCCCGATACCGGTTTATCGGCCAATGCACTTCCCATATATCATTTTACTTTGACCACCATAAATAGGTGAAACGGTGGTTCTCTACTAGCTCGAGTCAATAAAGTGTAGTGATTTACTTGTTTAGTTATTTATTGATATTACACAACAAAAGTGTAACAATCATTTGCTGAAATTTCTTTTGTTGTATATGACTGACTATATCACAGAAAAGGTCAATTGGAGCAGAAGTCAACTAATAACTATGAGCAATTCATGATTAATACTTCTTCCGTTTCTTTATGTCCATCGCCTTTTGCTTTTGCACATCCATTAAGAAAATTTAAATCTATGATTACATGAATGCAAATTATCTATTTTAACCCGGTAAATTTAGGAAATCAAACAGTAATAGCAGAAGTGTCTTTTGACAAAATAAAAAAAAAGGTTCTTGATATATCCTAAAAGACCTAATATTTAAAAAAAAATAAAAATAAAAAAGTGACATGGACGATAGAAACGGAGGGTGCAGCATGCTAGTGGATAAAGCAAATTAGTGGGCCCAGACAGGCCTGCTCCCACGGGGCGTTCTGCCATTATGCGGGGCCCACCATCTCGCTGGCGCCGCTTGCTGACTCCTCCCCCTCAAAAGAAAAGCAAGCAGGAGCTCAAACAAAAGATCTCAGAAAAAATCGGCCAAAAGAAACGTGTCGGCGATTCTTTTCCCCATATTATCATTGCTACGAGGTACTCCAATCCGATAAAAAGTTTGAATTTTTGGGATGATCTGTTAATTTTAGGGTTTCTAATTCAAATGCAGGTTTTTATTTTTATTATTTTAATTATTTTTATTTAGGGATCTGAGGCTTTATTGATGGTTGATTGATTAGATCAGGGTTGAATTTTGATCCGTGATGTCAGGACCGCTCGATCGATTCGCTATACCATGTGAGTTTCCTCAATCTGAAGTCTTTTTGCTTGGTGTTTGTTTGTTTAATTGGAGACCAAGCTAGGGTTTTGGATTCTCTTCGTTTTGAATATTTGAGTAAAAATTATTTGGGAATTTCTTGCTATTTGGTTTGATTTGGTGCGGCTTTTTTTTTTATTCAGAAGAAAGCCAGGTTCATGGAAGCGCTATTATCATATGATTTAGAGATCTACTTTGTTGAATATCATGTTTTTTTTTGGTTGAGTTTTGTTAGATTGGACGGAGAGCAAGATTTTGATTTTCTTCTCTGAATATGTGCTTGGACTGGTGACTGACAGCCTATTCCTGAGCTGTTCTGAGATAATTGCAGATTTTTTTGATGTTATTTTGTTTGTTGATTATATTCGCTAAGAGAAAAAAATGTGGTTTGCGCACCAAAAGTTACTTCCAACTTCTAATGCCTATGTTTAGCTCTTATAGTTGTAGTGGGTATGGAGGCGAGGGGCGTAAATTTGGTTACTAAAAAAACTTAAAAACCTGGTGGTACCTGTGTTGCTTGGGACCGATTCCACTTAGGCGGCCGTCTAGACCGCTTTTTAGAACATTGGTTTGGACCTTGGTCCAGACCCGTCCGCCCGAACCCGCAAGTTGATCTGCCTGCACATGTTCGAAAACCAATACAATTGCTATAAACTTAATCTTAATTCCCAATTGATCAACATATTTTCGTGAGTATATATACTTCTAGATTTTTTTATCAGAAGTTGTAATTTTTAATTTTCAATTCCTCAAGTGTTGGATATTTTGTAGTGTATGATGAATATTTTGTGATTGAATGAGTTAGAAGTATGTTTATAGTTGGGTAAACCCAAAAACCTAATAGAACCCAACCCGCCTGTTGAAAACCCGAAACCCGCTTGATTCTGAAATTGACTGTTTGGGTGAGTTAGTAAACCTGTCGGGTTTATGGTTTAGGGCTTAATTTTTAGGCCGGGTCTATTTTTAAGTGTAAATTGTCAAAACCACAATGGCAGGTTTTCCCAACAACAACAACAACCATGCCTTTTATCCCAAGCATTTGAGGTAGACTACATGAACCAACATGAGAATCACGCCGGGTCCAGCAAATGAATCCTCCGTCTTCACTCACTCTTATCGTACAATATACTTTCATTGAAGCCTTTGGCAACCATGTATTTTTGTATCACCTCTATCCACGTTTTCTTCGGTCTATCTTTCGCCTTTTTGATATTGCCTATATCGAGAGTATCTATTCGTTGAACCGGTGTTTCCATAGGTTTGCGTCGCACATGACCAAACCATCTCAGCCGATTTCCCCGCATCTTCTCCTCCACATGTGTTGCACCAATTTTTGCATGAATATCCTCATTTCGCACTTTATCTTTTTTAGTGTTATGACACATCCAACGAAGCATGCAAATCTCCGCTACATGAATCTTCTGTATATGATACTTTTTAGGAGTCCAGCATTCTGTACCATATAATAAGGCATGCCGAATAACGCTCCGATAAAACTTCCATTTCAAGCTTAACGGAAAGTTACGATCATACAATATCCCTGTTGCACTCCTCCATTTCAACCAACCAGCATGAATCTTTTGGTTGATATCGCTATCAATCTCCCCATCCTTTTGGATGATAGGACCTAGATATCTAAACTGATCGTTCGGTGATATCTCTTGCCCAACCAGTGTTATACCAATGTGGTCTCGACTTCTCTGTTTGCTAAATTTACATTGCATATATGCTGTCTTAGATCTATTTAATCTGAATCCCCGAGATTCTAACGTTTGTCTCCATAACTCCAATTTGGCATTAACGCCTGCTTTCGTCTCATTCACCATAACAATAGCATCAGCGAATAACATACACCAATGTATCTCATCCTGGATAGTTCTAGTAAAGCTCATTCATCACGATGGTAAACAGGAATGGATTTAATGCAAATTCTTGATGCAAGCCAATTGTAATCGGAAAATCACTCGTTAGGCCGTTGCAAGTTCTGACATTTACCACCACATCATACACATCCTTGATTATGTCAATATACTTGATTGGGACCCCCTTCTTCATCATTGCCCCCATAATACCTCTTTAGGTATCTTATCGTACGCTTTTTCTAAGTCAATAAATATCATATGCAAATCTTTTCTCCTCTCTCGAAAACGCTTGACAAACTAACGAAGCAAATGAATAGCCTCTGTACTCGATCGTCCACGCATGAATCCAAACTGGTTCTCTGTTATCTTAATATCCTTTCGTAGCCTGTGTTCAATCACTTTTCCAAAACTTCATGATGTGACACATAAGTTTTATTCTATGGTAGTTTGAGCAATTTTGAATGTCACCCTTGTTCTTTTAGATAGGTAACAAGGGTACTTTTTCTCCACTCATTTGGTAACTTTTTGGTATGCCAAATCTTATTAAACAGACCTGTCAGCCATCTAACGTCTATCTCTCCTAAGTATTTCCAAATCTCGATAGGAATCTCGTTTGGACCAACCGCTTTTCTTGATTTCATTCTCTTCAAAACCTCTTTAATCTCAGGTATTCTTATTCAACGCATGAAATCACGGTTTATATCTTGAGATTGAATGACAAGTCCATCCAAGTCCTTAGTAAAGCTCTCATTGAACAATTTGTCAAAATAATCTCTCCAACTTTTCTTGATATCCTCATCTCGAACTAAAACCTTCTGAAGTTCTTCGTTGACACTTCACCGCACATAATTCTCTAGTCTTTCTTTCCCGCATCCGAGCAATTATGTATATATCATTTTCAGTCTCCTTAGTGTCCAACTTCTCATACATCTCCTTGTATACCTTCGCTTTCGCTTCCCGAACAGCTTTCTTAATTTTTTAGCTATTTTATATTTCTCAAATCTTTCCGCATCTTTGCTCTTCTTCAAATCTCTATAAGAATTTTTCTTGATTTTAATATCTGTCTTTACTTTTTCGTTCCATCATGATGTGTTCTTAGATGGTGGAGCACCACCCCTCGACTCACCAAGTCGATCTCTAGCTATCCTCTTGATATAACTAGCCATCTTATTTCATGTTGTCTGAATCATTTTCAGACTGCCAATCCGCATCTTGAACTACACGATTTATAAAGGATTTTTGGTTACCTTCTTTCAGTCGTCACTATTTAATTTTAGGCTCTACCTTACGTCTAATCTTTGTAGGTTCTCTTCTAAATCGAACATCTAAAACTAAAAGTCTAGGTTGGGTGGTTATACTCTCACCTGACACTATCTTACAATCGATACAACAAGCTATCTATCATTCTAGTTAGAAAAATATTTGACTTGCACTCGATCCAATCCTAAAGGTGATAAAATGAGACTTTCTTTTTCTAAACCAAGTGTGTTAAAATCAAGTCGTAAGACAAGACAATCTAGAATCAAGTTGCTTGCTTCATTACTTTGTCCAAAACCAAAACCTCCATAGATAGTATTAAATCTACTACGTCTAGTACCTACATATCCATTGAGATTACCACTAGTAAATAACTTCTCTCTACTAGCTATCCTTTGCACCATCCCGTCTAAATCCTTTTAAAATAGACGCTTACTAGCGTCATCAAGATCTATCTGTGGTGTATAATCACTAATAATATTAAGAATCTTCCCACCTAGAACAAGTTTAACCAGTAAAATCTTATCACCTCTCCTAATCTTAACTATATTCTCAAGTAACCGTCTATCTATAATTACGTCCATCCCATTACGATTTTTATCTCTATCCGTATACCAAAGTTTATAACCCCAAGGCTCTATGACTCTACCATTTTCATCTACCCATTTAGTTTTTTGCAAACACATAATACTAACTCTCCTAATTATCACCTCCACTAATTCTGTTAGTCTATCCGTAAGGAAACCTATATTTCAAGAAGCTAGACGGATCCTATAAAACCCTTATTTGTCACTACACGCGGGGTCCGTTGTAGCGCGCTGCTTCCGAACGACGACCTAGAAACCCTTGCATACTTAACACTACATCCGAGATCCGATATAGCGCATCGCGGAGTAGGGGACGCCTCAAAGACATTTTTATTATGGTTCATGTCATAGAATATGACAAAGTTTTACGTTGGCTGTCACAAGCATATCACAAAGCTCATCCTTTCTCATCCGGACTTTGGACCGGCAGCGGTGGGTTTAAAATTAGGGCGCTCAAAAACTACAAATTTGAATGTTTAATGTAGAAAACATCTTATGTTAAAATCCCAAGGAATAAAATGTTATTATTACAACTCGTAGATACTACTTGTTTTCTCATTTATTGTTAATTGAATATATATGATGCATTAAGGCCCATCCTAGTTTTGAAGCGAGTTAGTGAAATATCTTCAAATTTAAATTCTTCTGCTAGGCATGGTTTGAAATCTTGGCCGATCCCGATCCGAGATGGCCAAGTTTGATCCAAAAAAATGATTGTCCGAGTTCCGATTCCGATACCATCCAATATTGAGATATATGGGGTTTATTATTTGATTAGTATGGTTCTAATATTAAGTTTAATAGTGGGTTGGTGGGTTTAGTAATTGGATATTGCTTACGGTTATTTGACATCATTAAATTACTAGGAATATATCAAAAAAATATACTTCTTTTTACTAAGATTACCATTTTAGACATAATTAATTGCTAAAGATTTTGCCAAATAGTTTATAGTTGCTTTTATTTATTTATTTAAAGAATTTCATAAATTTAAAATAGGTGTTTTGTGACTTTGTTAAACGATATAAAATCCGATATTTCCGTTACGAGACATCCGATACGGATGAAGTGGGCCGATTATGATCCCAAAAATGACCATCTGAATTCCGATACTGATACTAACATTTTAAACCTTGCTGCTAAGCTATATGAAAAATTTTAGTTCGTAAAACATTTACCGACACTATAAATGTTACAGGCTTTGATGGTTCTTCTGGTCACGATGAGCGTAAAGAACGTAAATCTTCAGACTTTGAATGTTCAGAAGATGAAAGGAGGACAAGGATTGGATCCTTGAAGAAAAAGGCAATAGATGCATCGAGCAAACTCCGACATTCTTTAAAGAAAAAGAACAGGAGGAAGACTGGCAAACGAGTAGCTTCTGTTTCAATTGAGGATATAAGGGATATAGAAGATCTGCAAGCTGTCGATGCGTTTCGCCAGGCACTGATTTTGGATGAGTTGCTACCTGCAAAGCACGATGACTATCATATGATGTTGAGGTATGTTAGCATCTTTTGGCTATGTTAGTGAATATTTCCTGAGGTTTCATTGCACATCCTTAAAGGTTTCTGGGTGCATGCTTACGCTCACTGATTCTATGCCCCAGTATGTTCCAGAGATTTTTTCTCCAATTTTCCGAAGTCGATGTATTAAAATAGTGTTCAACCATGTTCATTTACCTCTTCCTTTGCCGGTTTTTGGTGTAAGAAGAAGTAAAGGGATTATTATTGTTAGTTAAAAACATTTTTCTTGAAGTATTGATTTAAACGAGGGGACAATCCTTAACAGAGCAAAAACAATGAAAATGATTTATATAGCCGACCCCAAAAAGGTTTGGGATAAAGGCTTGTTGTTGTGTTGTATTTTTTTGAAGTATCCTAGTCATTGAATAATGGTAGTTGATGCTATATAGCATATACTATTCATGAAATTAATCTATCTTAGGGAACAGTTGGCTAAAAAAATGAGCTCTATATTTGATCCTTGAAGCTATTTCAATTCGTTGGTAGTTTCGTCTGAATTTTCTCTTTGCCGTCCTTAAGTTTACGTCTTTTGAGCCAGGAACAACAACCATTTTGCGCATTTGCCATGAGACAACAGATCATGAAATGTAGAACATAGGCACACAGTTGTGAGTAGTAATACATGCATGTGTATACATAACTGCTTACACACTAATCAAGTATATATATACAGAGAGAAATTGACCAGAATTACCCTGATAGGAATTTGGCTCTAATCCTATCAAGTAAAAAAAATGCATGTTAGATATTGAAAATTTAGAATCCAATATGTTATTTTTTGCTCGTCCTTACCTATGCCTTGAGTTAACATAGGCACACAATTGTGAGTAGTAATACACATGCATGTGTTTATACAACTGCTTACACACACTAATCAAGAATCTATATACATAGAGAAATTGACCAGAATTCCACTGGTAGGAATTAGCTCTAATACTAACAAGTAAAAAATGCATGTTAGAGATTGAAAATTTAGAATCCAATATGTTATTTTTTGCTCTTGGCCTTACCTATGCCTTGAGTTAAAAATAGTTTCCTATAGCAAATATATGAGCTTTCCCTTTCTAGGTTTCTCCTTTAGTTTAGACACAGCTTGTAGTATGTCAACCAGAAATTTGTTACTAATTAAGAGAGGGTTGACGTATAGTCGACCCTTACAGGACTCTGTCTAATCTTTCATGCTGACCCCCTTTTTGATGGGAAAAGGCTTAAGGTGGTGATGGCTGATAACGATGACTTGTTTAGACATGATACATGATATCTAAATAGGCTAAATATAAAATAATATGATTTCAAGATATTTTGTGCATTACTCAACATCTCACAAAAATAACATGAAATATATTAAGATGCTTATTCTGTAGTTGTTGATCATTGGACAGTTTATCTTCAAATGTTGTGTTTTATGTACTTATTCATGATAGATCAAATCTAAATGGATACATTTGGTTTCATCGCTTGTTGTTTTGTCCGGTTCCATAATAGCGCTTATCCTAGTGAGTTTTAACCAGAAGCTTCTCAATATATTTTGATGCTCTAACATGCATGGTAGTTAATCTTCTAATGTTTTGTTTATGTATTTAGGCACGATAGATCAAAGCTAAATGCATACATTGATTTTTAAAAATATTTTGATGCTATTATTTATATATATTATGATATATTATGCTATGTCTATATTTATACGATAATGATATTTATATGATAATTATGACTAATTATTCAACAAATTCGATTGATTGATACGAGTTGATTTTCTGATACAATAAATTGACGAAACAATAGCTAGTCCAATAGCCGCTTCCGCGGCCGCAATGGCTATAACAAAGATTGAGAAAATGTCTCCTTTTAATTGGCGACTATCAAATATATCAGAAAATGTTACGAGATTAATATTAACCGAATTTAGTATAAGTACAAGACACATAAGTGCTCTAACCATGTTTCGACCTGTGATCAATCCATATATACCGATCGAAAATAAATAGATACTTAAAAAAAGTACATGTTCGAACATCATTGACTAACTCCTCATCAACCTCGATTCATTTCAATATGAACAACAATTCAACCGATTTGATTGTAACATGTTTCTACAAGCGATGCACCTGATGGTATCCCAAGTTCTAATTTATGGATGATACCCTAGCTTAACATTTAAATACATACTCTAACGTGTAGTTAATTTTTTCGTTTGGTTTTCGTAGAGGCAACATTGGCCCAGACATGTCTAACTTGCCTTGTGTTTCTGGTGAACTGGACAACGGAAAAATGTTAAATTTATTAAGTTCCTATGATTTTAATGCTGCTTTACTTTGACACTCCAAATCGATTATTTATTATGTTTTCTGCTTTAGGATAATATTCTTCTTTCAGAGTAGCACTTTTCTGTATCTGATGTACTGATTTTCTATAATTTAGGTTTTTGAAGGCAAGAAAATTTGATATAGAGAAAGCAAAGCACATGTGGGCTGAAATGATTCAATGGAGGAAGGAGTTTGGTACTGACACTATCATAGAGGTAATGATTAACGTCAACTATAATTTAAGAGTAACTATAAAATAGAGACCCTTTCTTCAGTGTGGCAACTGATGTTTGGGTCACCTCTAATCTTACGCCTGGGGATCATTGCATTCCATTATAGTTTTACAGCATCAAAATGAATAAGGTGGATGATCCTCTATTAGTTTCTCACAAATGCAGCCCTTTTACACCTTAATCGTATAATCTATGATCCTATCTTCCATTGACGCTATCTGGTTATCAAAATTCAAGAACTAATTTTTGGTCAAAAACTTTGTTATTGGCGATTCCCCATTATTGTTTATAATTCAAATTTGTTAAGCATGTTCATCAGTTAGGTATATACAGTTTTATACACTTTTTGGACTGCTGCCTGCACTCCTGTTTGAGGCTGCTCATACAACTAGCTACCAGGGGAGGAGGCCTTTATTTAAACCATAATCTTTCTTCAGAGTTACAGACTTCCTTATAGCCTGTTCCTTGGAACTTCATCATTAAGTTTGTGATTGCATCACCTCTAGAGTTGAATATAATTTAATGTCACCTTTGTTCATCAGGATTTTGAGTATGACGAATTAGATGAAGTACTGCAGCATTATCCTCATGGTTATCATGGCGTGGACAAAGAGGGGCGACCTGTTTACATTGAAAGACTGGGTAAAGTTGAGCCCAGCAAACTTATGCAAGTGACGACTATGGACCGATATATCAAATATCATGTGAAAGAGTTCGAAAGGAGCTTTTTGATTAAGTTCCCAGCCTGCTCAATTGCTGCGAAAAGGCACATTGATTCAAGTACAACTATTCTGGATGTTCAGGGCGTGGTAAGGTGTCGGTTCTGTTTATAAAAATACCGAAGTATGAACTTGTTTTACAAGTTGAATCGAAATTTCCCCTTTATTATAGTTAGTAATATATGTGGACGATGTTGTCTTTCTTTGATGGTAAAGTGATTGTTCAACAGGGATTGAAAAACTTCAGCAAAACAGCACGAGAATTAATAATGAGGTTGCAGAAAATTGATGGAGACAATTATCCAGAAGTAAGTATGTAATCTTGCTATAGTATTTGAGTGACTTTGTTAACGTGGCTAAGAATTGGAAATTGGAACTAAAGAAAACTGCTAATTATGGCCTTCTCAAAAGATTTTAATGATGTCTCCGCAGACTTTACATGGAATGTTTATCATCAATGCTGGCCCTGGCTTTAGACTGCTCTGGAACTCTATAAAATCATTTCTCGATCCCAAAACTACTTCCAAAATACATGTAAGGAGTGATATTCACCAAGTAGACTTTTCCCCCCCTCTGGAGGTTACTAACTATTTCATTAAATTTGTTTGTTCAAATTTAATTCAGGTTCTTGGAAACAAGTACCAGGGCAAGCTGTTCGAAATAATTGATTCTAGGTTAAGTTTATCATCTGTTTTAGGAAAAATCAATTATTCCTTCATAGACCTAATTTCTGCATCATCTTGATTTCTCCAGCGAGTTACCTGAATTTCTTGGTGGTACATGCACTTGTGCTGATCATGGTGGATGTCTTAAGTCTGAAAAAGGGCCATGGAAGGATCCTAACATATTAAAGGTATCTATTTATCAGGTATTTTTTTGATGGTCGATATCTAGCTTCTCTAACTCTCCCTTGTGATGGTCTTCATTGTTGTTTAGATGGTCCTTAGCGGTAAAGCACAATGTGGCAGGCAAATAGTTACTGTTTCCAATGGCGGCGGAAAGATTATTGCTTATACTAAGCCACGATTCCCAGCGGTTTGGCCTGTTTGTTTTTGCCTACTTATTTGTTTGGAATTGTTTTACTATTTATAATAAATTCAATTGGTTTCCTTGTTGGACCAGATAAATGGCAGTGATACATCTGCTGGGGAGTCTGGTTCCGAAGCTGAAGACTTATTTGCCACAGATAAGTTGAGTTATATGTCACAATCCAAGCTAACCCCCGTTCATGAAGAGGTATGCTTGGAACTCTTTCAAGACAATTGGTGTGTGTGTGTGTGTGACAATTTTGTTTCTTAAGAGTAACTTTCTCATGGGTATCTGTGTTGAAATTGTGGCATCATATGCTTCTGATTCCAATAATTTGTCTTATGATATATCCTGGGGAATCAAGCAACCAAATACGAGGTTGACATATCTTAAGTCCATGATGAGGTTGGGAAGTCACAAACTACCGTTTCTTTAAACCTTTTTTTCCCAGTCCCTTGAGATAAGATGGAAAGAGAAAGAAAAAGTGTATTGATTTCGCTCTCGCTAGGGCATTCCGAACCATCTCATGACATACGGCAGCCCTTTCGGTGGTTCCTTAGGGACCGGGAATCAAGCAACCAAATACGAGGTTGTAATTCCCTACACCGATAGATCATGTTCATCCATCTAGAAACACTGTTATGCAACCATTTAATGGTCGTTTTCAAAAAAATCTAAATTCTTCCTTTTTTGTGCATTTATGTCAAAACGCCTTTTACCATATTCATTAGCTTAATGTTTCTGCTAGGACAGCTAGGGTGCATGCAAGTAGCCCCACTAAGTAGACGGCCATTCCTTTTGTAGCTTTAAATAGATGCAAGGCTCATAAAAACCAAGGGTCCTATTTTTGTGATGGAGTGGTATCACATGAGTATGCGTTTGGGATGGAATGCTTGTGATTACTACATATGCGCTTCGAGAAATATAGATGGAAAGGTTTAAGGAAACACCGCTGGTTGGATGTGAACACATGATTAAGGAGTAGGACAGAGTGAGCTGTTTAAAGAAATAGGCGTGTAGTTGGTTTGACTGAACTCCACACCTTTGCATTTGGAGAGCATGAATGTAAGGTGGGTGACATTCAGACGGCCTGCTTCAAATTAAATGTTAGGTTTGAAAAGTATTCGGATTTGCTATATTTTGTTGACATTGCTCATACATTAGCACCCACATAAGCTGTATTTAAAGTTTTAAACTGCTGATTTTTTTGTAGAGTCGAATCCCAATCTATACATCAGGCAAACTAATGCTACTACCTAAAGATTCCTACGAAATAGCTATCAAGTGTACACTTATTCATATAAATGTGTGTTGAACTTGAACACAACCCTCTTGTCATCCTCACATACAATAGGGATATGGAAATGCTATATATATTTGCATGCATGCTCTTAGACTTGCAGACTCGAAAACTAGAGATTGATGGCTATATTTTCAGTGTATAGTGTTTGTATTATGCTTTGCACACTGGTAAAGATTACAGAAACGGTTGAGAGTTTAGTTATTTTGAATATTTTTTTCGGTAAATGCATCTCTCTGGCCATTCTTCAAACAAAAGAATACATAAAAATATACACTATTTGAAAATGCAATTTAAAAGAGAGATGCCATCTCTTAATGAAAGGTGGTGAGTGTGGCAGATGTATGATACCAGTTTTTTCACATCCAAATTTCACATTATGTATAGTTATGCATATTGATAAAGATGATAACTCAACTGCTGCTGCTTCTTTTGTTTAGGCAAAAATTGCCGGGAGAGCTACTGTTGGCTTTTCAGCATATGATGAACATATCCCCATGGTTGACAAAGCTGTAGATGTAGCATGGAGCAGACAAGTTTCTAATAAAAGGCTCAATTCATTCAAAGGTTTGTAAATGAACTTTTTCTATTTAGAGTCTATTTTCTCTCTCAAATTTCGATGTTCTACAAGTCACATTAATGTTACCTAGAACGTGGAGTGTTTCGGTAAGGGGAATGAAAATGGGAATGCAGAATGCCACTTGTTTTGAAAGGTGGTACTATAGGGGTAGTCTTCATATGTACGCTTATACGGAATGGAAAACGTATTTCTAGAAGGTGGAGTAGTTTTGTTGCTTTTGTGTGCGTGCGCGCGCAAGTTAATTTCTCTTGCTATCTTTATTTAATTTCTTGATTTTTTTTGTTATTATAGCCGTCGTCTTAGTCATTTCCCACCAAAGAGGTCAGCTACCTTTTCAGTTAACATGCTAATTATTATCCCACCAAACTTTCGTATTCAATGTACTCTTTTTGACAATTGTTGTCTGCTAATTCTTCCTATGCAATTTATTTAATTTTAAAACAGCCTATTTTCCTTGAATCAGGATCATTTCCTTCATCAGATGCCAAAAAGCCAACTTCAAGACTCCCTACACATCTGCGCGCTTTTTTGATGGCCTTCATTATGACTCTCTTCACTCTTCTCCAATCTCTTGCAACCTGCTTAACTAAAAGGCTCTCATCCAAAACTCACTCAGATCATCAAAATGTGACCATTTTTGTAGATCCAGCGCTAAAGGAGGAATTTCGCCCTCCATCTCCTGCTCCCGGTTTCACAGAAGCTGACCTATTGTCATCTTTACTGAAAAGGCTAGGAGAGCTCGAAGAAAAGGTTGATGAACTTCAAGCGAAGCCATCTCAGATGCCTTCGGAGAAGGAAGAGTTGCTTAATGCTGCTGTTCGAAGAGTTGATGCGTTGGAAGCTGAGCTTATTTCAACCAAAAGGGTAAGTTGCGTCACCTGTTGGCTTATATATTTACTACTGCCAGATTTTGCGTAGTTCTTTATGACATTTTCTGAACATTAAATGCATGCTCTCCATCGATTTTCTGAACATAAACTTTAGTTCCTTATTAATTACTTGGACTCATGGCAAAAGTGCTATTCGATTGACAATTGAAAGTAAGGCACAAACTTTAACGCAAAAGAATAATCTGTGAAGAGCATACACATGTGCATGCGTGCGCGTGCGCACATATAAACATGTCTACAAGATTACTATACCGTAAGAAAGAACACAAGAACGAAGGGGAGATATCATCTCTGCTGTATCATGAATTAATTGCATACATCCTAGAGAAACTGGAGGAGCTCACAGATCACAGGATGAACTGATTGTGGTATTTGGCGACTTGAAGTCTGAGAATATCATGTCTGTGAATAAACCGTTTTTAGTGCAAATGATTGCAGCTGCACTGAAACCTTAAAAGTTATAGTGAGGCTTGAGATAACACATTTTTATTTGGCCAAGCAGGCTTTACATGATGCCCTAATGAAGCAAGAGGAGCTGCTTGCATATATTGACCGGCAAGAGCAGGCTAAGTTCCGGGTCAGTATAACCTAACTTTTGATCATTATCATGTTCGTACATGGTTGATATTTACCTTTTCCAGTTAGAGAATTCTAACATTTTGTTGTCGATGTAATTTCTGCAGACGAAGAAGAAGAAGAACCTGCTGTGCTTTTGAAGCAAGGGAGTGGCTTGGTCGTTTCGGCATTTTCCATTTCCATTTCATCCTTGAATGAGAAACTGAAACAAATATTTCTTAATGTGAACTTGTCGGGGGAACAACAATTGCTAATCAAAACTGACTTTTGCGCTTTTTTTTTGGCTAGTCCAAAAATAAAAAGGAATACTGGAAGACTTGCTTCTGCTTCATTTTGTTTCGCTGGTTAGGTACCAGGCAAATTCTAGTTGTTCATAGATACAGGGAAGTTGATTCTTAATTTAAGTGGGAGCAAAAGGTATAGATGAAGTCCGTATAATTTGTTGATGAAGAGTCATGATAGAAGATGTTAGTTTCATTACTGAAACGTGTGGTGGAACTTTATAGAATTGGGTGAGGTTTTTTGATGTTTTTGAGAAATGGCCCTATACCCCATTCAGGTATTTCTACAAACGCTGTCGTAGCTTCTTGATTTGTAAGTGCCGCGATAGCATCTGGACATGTGGCAACGCTTCTTAGTAACTGTCGATGTCTGTTTCTTGAAAAGTGCCTCTATACCCGCTGCACTTGTATGGGCGCTTCTCGAGAAGTGCTGCTATAGCCTTTGCACTTGTAGCGGCGCTTTTCCGCTGTAGCTACTACAAATGAAAATGCTGCTATGGTTTATAAATTTATAGAGGTGCCTTCCGAAAAGGTGCTGCTACAGCCTATGCGCTTATAAAGTGCCGCTATAGTCTCTGAAATGAATTCTGAAAGTGGTGCAATAGAGAAGCTATAGTTTCTCGATTAAATGGTATCTGGACTTGTACCGGCATTTCTTTAAAGTGCTGTTATAGCATCTGGACTCGCAGCAAGACTTTCAAAAAGTGCCGGTATAGCCTTTTGTTCTCAAGGGCAGTATATCTATATGATATATAAGACTATATGAAAGAATATTTCTCAGAATAATCCGAGCTTGGATTTAATGGAAAAATTATTATCTAGCCTTAATTAAATTCCATACTACATGAGGGCCATGCAAAATATTTTATTGACTTTCTACCAAATTTTTATCATACTTCCATCCCATATACCTAGGATTACAAGTAGAGTATTTTGATCCTTCCCTTTCTTTAGAATCTTTTTATTTTTCTTCTTCTACTTAGGTTTTATTGGTAAAATATTGAAAATAACAAGTAAATATTGAAAAACCGAAGAAAACGGAAAAATTTGATATTTTGGAAAATTTTACGATTTTTTTAAAGTAAAAAGCAGGACAAAGACGTCCAACTTAATAAAATAAGTTTAAATAAAGTAAGATAATTACATAACAAAGCAATGGCATCGAGATAACCAATTAACGATCGAACTAATATATTATGGTTTTTATTTGTGGAAGGAGAATAGAGCATCGTAATTTTTTCACACAAATACAACCATAAAATATAAGCTCCACGTCTCACAATAAAATTTCTGGATGCACAAAAATAAGTACATTGATAAAGAAAATGTTGCTACAATTTATTCCAAATATTGGCTGCTGCTAGATTTGATTCAGTGGGAAAATTATGGGCTTTGAAGGCAAAATCCGCGTCCACTCATTCATAGCTCCATCTAATGTTATTAAGATACCATGTGTGCTAAAATAAACATATCTAAAGAATCAAGATTTTTCCTTCTTTCAGTTCTTATCCAACATAAGAATACAATTAGTTTTGCCATCCTTAATCATCACCCTGCAAGAAGTAGCAACATTCATAAATTTTGCGATTTTCGTGTTGTCATGCAAAATATTGAAAACATGAAGAAAACCGAAAATTTTGGGTTATTTTAAACATACCGTGATTTTTATGTGCAATAGCAAGCAAAATATTTTGAAAAATCGAAAAGAACAGAAAATTTTGGTATTTTTGACAATTTCACGATTTTTCGTATAACATGTAAAATATTGAAAATACGAAGAAAATTGATTTTTTTTAGATTCTTGAAAACTTCGCGATTTTCGTGCTCTATATAACAAGTAAACTATTGAAAAACTAAAAATAACGAAAAAGCCCGAGATTTTTGAAAATTTCACGATTTTTGAATGCTATAATATTAGAAATTTGAAGAAAGGAGAAAAATTTTGAATTTCTGAAACATTTGCGATTTTCTTGTGTTATAGTATGCAGAATATTGAATATTTGAAGGAAACAATTTTTTTTTTGGATTTTCGAAGATACAGTGATTTTAGTAAACAATAGGAAGTAAAATATTGAAACACCGAAGAGCACAGAAAATTTCGCGATTTCCGTATGCTTCATGCAAAATGCTATAAAATCGAAGAAAACTAATTTGTTTTTTTGAGTTTTTTAAAGAATTTCACGATTTTCGTGGTTTGTGGTAAACAATATATTGAAAACCGAAGAAAACAGAAAATTTTGATATTTTCGAAAATTTCACGATTTTCGAATACTATAATATTAAGGATTTGAAGAAAAACACAAATTTTTTCAATTTTTGAAACATTTGCAAGTTTTGTGTGCCTAAGAAATATTGAACTTTGGAAGGAAACAAAAAAATTTAGGAAAACGGAAAAAATCACGTTTTGCAAGTTTTGTTATTTTTGTGTGCAATAACAAGAAAAATATTGAAAAACCAAAAAACCATAGAAAAGTTAGAGATTTTAGAATATTTCGTGATATCCGTGTGCTATAACGAGCAAAATACTGAAAAATCGAAGAAAACAGAAAAAAAATTAGATTATTTAAAATTTTGCAATTTTTATGTGTGAACAAAATATTGAAAACCCGAATAAATAGAAAAGTTAGAGAATTTTGAAAATTTCATGATTTTCGAATGCTATAATATTTAGTAATTTGAAGAAAAAAGAAAACTTCTAATTTTTTGAAAAATTTACGAATTATGTGTGCTATATAAGAAAGGAAACTATTGAAAAATTGAAGGAAACAATTTTTTTTGGGATTTTTGATGTTATCGTGATTTTAGTATCCAATAATATGCAAAATACTGAAATGCTAAAGAGCACAGAAAATTTTGTGATATTTGAAGATATATCGTGATTTTAGTTTGTAATAACAAGCAAAATATTGAAACACCAGAGAATACAAAACATTTTGAGATTTTTGAAAATTTCACGATTTTCATGTATAGCAAGCAAAATATTGAAAAACAGGAAAACACAGAAAAATTATAGATTTTTGAAAATTTCATGATTTTCAAGTGCTATGATATTAAAAATTTGAAGAAAGCAATTATTTGAATTTAAAAAAAATTTGCGATTTTCGTGTGTTATAACATGCATAATATTGAAAATTTGAGAAAAACAGAAAATTTTAGGATCTGTGTGTGCAAATTGTAAGTAAAATACTGAAAAACTGAGTAGCATAGAAAATTTTGAGATTTAAGAAATTTTTTGTGATTTTCGTATTCAACAGCGTGCAAAATACTGGAAAAAGAAGAAAGCTAAATTTTTTTGAGATTTTGAAAATTTCGCTATTTTCGTATACTAAACAAAATATTGAAGAACCGAAGAAAATACCAAAGTTTGATATTTTTGACAATTTCACGATTTTCAAATGCTAAAATTAAAAATTTGAAGAAAACAGGAAAAATTTGAAACTTTTGAAAAATTTGCGATTTCCTTGTGTTTATATACTATGCAAAATATTGAAAACATGAAGAAAAGAGAAAATTGAAAAATTTGCGATTTTCGTGTGTTACACCATGCAAAATAGTGAAAATATGAAGAAAACGGAAAATTTTGCGTTCTTTTAAACATATCGTGATCTCTGTGTGCAATAGCAAGCAAAATATTTTTGGAAAATCGAAAAGGACTGAAAATTTTGGTATTTTTGATAATTTCACGATTTTTCGTATAACATGCAAAATATTGAAGAAAAAAAAATTAGATTCTTGAAAATTTCACGATTTTCGTTCTTTATATAACAAGTAAACTAATTAAAAACTGAAAATAACCGAAAAGTTTGAGATTTTTGAAAATTTCATGATTTTTGAATGCTGTAAAATTAGAAATTTGAAGAAAGGAGATTTTTTTTTGAATTTTCAACAAAATTGCGATTTTCTTGTGTTATAGATGCGAAATATTGAATATTTGAAGGAAACAAAAAGTTTCTGGATTTTTTAAGATATAGTGATTTTAGTAAGCAATAGCAAGCAAAATATTGAAACACCGAAGCGCACAGAAAATTTCGCGAATTCCGTATGCTATATCTAGCAAAATACTATAAAATCGAAGAAAACTGATTTTTTTGAGTTTTTTTTAAACATTTCAAATTTTCGTGCTTTGTACCAAGTAATATATTGAAAATAGAAAAGTTTGATATTTTTGAAAATTTCATGATTTTCGAATGCTATAATATTAAGAATTTGAAGGAAAACAGAATTTTTTTCAATTTTTGAAACAGTTGCAAGTTTCGTGTGCTTACAAAATATTGAAATTTGGAAGGAAACAGAAAATTTTAGGATTTTTGAAGATGTCATGTTTTTTTGTGTGTAAAAACAAGCAAAATATTGGAAAACCAAAAAAGAAAAGAAAATTTAAAGATTTTAGAATATTTCGCGATATTCGTGTGCTATAACACGAAAAATATTGAAAAATCAAAGAAAACCGAAAAAAATTTAGGTTATTGAAACTTTTATGATTTTTATGTGTGCTACAAGCAAATTATTGAAAAACCGAAGAAATAGGAAAGTTAAAGAATTTTGAAAATTTCACTATTTTCGAATGTTATAATATTAGTAATTTGAAGAAAAAAGGAAACTTTTGATTTTTTGAAAAATTTACGAATTTCGTGTGCTATATACGAATGCAAACTATTGAAAAATTGAAGGAAACAGAAAATTTTCGGATTTTTGATGATATCGTGATTTTAGTATCCAATAGCCAGCAAAATATTGAAAAACTGAAAAGCTGTCATTCCCCGCTTTCCAAAATACGGTAGCAGATACGTGACTAGGCCTGCGACGTATGTATATTGAGAAAAGATCTTTCTCGAGATAGATAGGTTAAGTGTTTAAACAAGCAGTTTAATACAACAAGAATTTCGTAAGGAGAAAAAAATCCAATTACATTATTACATTCCAAGTCCACAATATTCAAGGGAGAATTGATAACAAGTTTGAATAAAAACCGATACAATTGAAATGGAAATAAACGAAAAGCCTTAACATATAGGTATACTATGAAAGGAACTAAAAGGTGGCTAGAAATCCTCTGATATCTCGATCTCTCCCTCAAACGCCTCACCTGATCCTGTATCACCCAATGAACATTCCAAAAAAAAGAAGCAAAACAGAATGTCCGTCGGCGAACTTGAGCTCGGTAAGTCCCGCATTTAAAACATATTTATTTTAAAATCTAGGTTTAAAACAAAAACATAAGCATAGAGATAGCGGGTTGTAACTAAACAGGTACGCATGATAATAAGCATGATACGATAAAACATGTGATCAAGATAATAAGCATGTTATGAATGAGCATGTAATCATGATAAGGTTACAATACTAACGTTTGGTTTGTGAGAGTTCAACCTGCTTGAGGAGTTGTACCGTTTCGGTCCGGTACCATAGAAATACGGATTCATGAGTTAACAATGTACCATTCCTGTTCGGTACCACAACAACACGAATTCACGGATTATGCATTAATAAGAGGACCCCTGAAACAAATTGACAGTATCTCATTTCCCAAACTACCCCAATCCCGTTTCTAATCTACTAGTCTCATATATGAATCAAATATGGGTCCATGGACATGTGTTGTATAGTTTCATATCATGTCACAGATTCACGAATTTAAGGATACACGTATTCACGAAATTCATGTCAGGTTCGAGTTGTAATGCAAGTATTTAAAGTATAGTTTACAAGAATGACAGTTCATACAATTAGTGCTAGTTCACATGCAGGAAAATGCAGTTTCTGTTCTAATTTTGGATTAGTAATAAATACAAAAGTTTTATATAAGGAAGTCAGGCAACCAAAAAAACCGAGTTCCCGTCATTCGGGGTCCGAATGAGTGAGTTATAAGGTTTTCGGTGACACTGTGCAAAACTGGACAGAAACAGTCCAGAATCGTTGCAAGTTTTAGAATTGCAGTTTATGATATTTTCTGTCGGTTTTCAGGTCTGGAGTTGAACTAGAAAAAGATAGGTCTTTTAATATAGTTATCAAAATAACTAAAGTTTACGCGATTTGAATCTCTAGAACTAGAGTAATGAATTTTTTTCCCGACAGTTGTGCTGAAGGTTTCAGTTTCTGTCTAAATTCGAGTCGTGTTTTTAAAACTCCAAAAAAAATATTTTATGATGGTTTTTAGAAAAAGTGTTGAACTAGGAAAAATTGGGTATTTCATTATATATATCCAAACAACTTGAGTTTACTCAGTTTGGATTCCAGAAGTCGATTTTATGTATGTTTGAAATATCGATACAAAATAAGATTTCTTTTATTTTGGACAGAAAAAGAAAAATAGTTTGCAGAGCAGGTATCATACAGAAATATTCATTTTTCGATTCGGATGTCAACAAGAAATCTCTAGATTTCTCTATGTAATTTCAGGTACATATAAGGTTTGCTAAGTTTGTGGTCCCGATGAATACGTTATGGGTAGTTTAGCGTTGATGACCTAGGTTCTCTTAAATCTGTCCATTCACGTTCTTGGCACTTAGTCGTTATTCGAACGCAACGAGAATGATCTAAAAATTTTATTGTGCATGTAAGATTCAGAAAAATTTCTAATGCAAAAGACGGATCAGTAAAATAATTAACGACGAATAAACTAAAAATCATATACCGGTTCAGTCGGCAATTCCCAGAACATCGAAATCATACAAGTGTCAAAAGTTTTAGCAGAAAAACACTTAAAACACGAAAAGTGTAGATCTTTTTGTGCATCTATTATTAAGAAAAAGAAACGTGTGATTTGAGGTCTTACAATAGAAGATACGTTCATTTTACGGCGGATTGTTCAGAATTCCAGCACTTATATATGATTTTTAAAACGTCATTAAGTATGAACAAAAACATGTTTTACACACATAGGAGTGAAGTGTATCGACATGGTGGCGATTCTTACATGGATAGTATCATCATCAAAGTGATATCTTAACATTGGTTCATTAATGGCCATCTATCAGTTTTGTTACAAAACATAATATTGTTATTGTTTAGATAAATTTCAGCGGGCTCACGCTAGCACGGCATGAGATAGTGATGGAGAAAGGAGGAAGAATCGAGGGACTTACGAGTTGTGTGAGTCGTTATAACAACCAGTTCACCGATTGGATTTCTAGCATACCGGGAAATACTCCGATGATCACTAGCTCCGAGAAGGTAAAAAAAGAGAGGAGAGCTTTGAGTTGATGGTGTAAGAGTTTGAGGAAGAAGGAGGAGGAAGTGAGACATATAAAGAAGGATTTACGAACATAATAAAAGAAATTGGATGGTCATTTGTATGTTATGAAAGGGTTTTAGAAAAATAATTGATAAAAACAATTGCAAGGCCCGAGGTTTGAACATGTGGTCTATAGACCAGCAATGCAATGAATTAACAAATGAGATACAAGCTTACTGTTAAATATGTTTAACAAGAATTAAATATACACCAGCGTTTGAAAGGAAAAGAGTACTCTATTAAAGAAGTAAGATACAACGGTACATGGATTTTGGGTCGTTACAAGAGCACAGGAAATTTTATGATTTTTGAAGATACTACGATTTTAGTATGCAATAACAAGCAAAATATTGAAAAACGAAGAGTCCAAAACATTTCAAGCAAGCAAAATATTGAAAACCCAGAAAAAACAAAAAAGTTGTAGAATTTTGAAACTTTCATGATTTTCAGTGTTATCATATTAAAAAAGTGAAGAAAAAAGAATATTTGAATTTTAAAAAAAATTGCGATTTTCGTGTGCTATAAAATGCATAATATTGAAAATTTGAGAAGAACAGAAAATTTCAGATGGTAAGTAAAATACCGAAAAACCAAATAGCATAATTTTTTTTGAAATTTTAGAAAATTTTGCGATTTTTGTATGCAATCATGCAAAATATTGAAAAATTGAAGAAATGTAATTTTTTTGAGATTTTTGAAAATTTCTCAATTTTCATGTGCTAAGCAAAATATTGAAAAACTACAGAAAACAGAAAAGTTTGATATTTTTTACAATTTCACAATTTTCTAATTTTAAAATTAAAAATTTGAAGAAAACATGAAAATTTGAACTTTTGAAAAATTTGCAATTTTCTTGTGTTATACTATGCAAAATATTGAAAACATGAAGAAAACGGAGAATTGAAAATTTTACAATTTTCGTATGTTATATCATGCAAAACATTGAAAACATGCAGAATACAGAAAATTTTGGTTTTTTTTAAAGATATCTTGATCTTTGTGCGCAATAAAAGTAAACTATAGATAAACTAAAGAGGACATAAAATTTTGATATTTTTGAAAATTTCACAATTTTCGTTTAGCACGTAAAATATTAAAAAACTGAAGAAAACTGAAAAAATTTAGATTCTTTAAAATCTCACGATTTTCGTATGCGAAGCAAAATATGGAAAAACTGAAAAATAACAGAAAAGTTAGAAAATTTCATCGTTTTTGAAAGATACAATAATAGAAATTCGAAGAAAACAGAAAATTTTGAATTTTCGAAAATTTACGATTTTCTTGTGATAAAGCATGCAAATTATTGAATATTTAAAGAAAACAAAAATTTTGGGATTTTTGAAAATATTGTGATTTTATACGACAACAAGTAAAATATTGAAAAACTGAATAGCATAATCTTTTTTGAGATTTCTGAAAATTTCATAATTTTCGTATGCTATCAAAATATTGAAAAATCGAAGAAAACTGAAAGTTTTTAGATTTTTGAAATTTTTCCGATTTTCGTGTTAAGCAAGCAATATATTGAAAATCGAAGAAAACAAAAAAGTTTGATAGTCTTGAAAATTTCACGATTTTCAAATTTTATAATATTAAGAATTTGAAGAAAAACCGAATTTTTTTCAATTTTCATGTGCTTTGTAAAATAAGAAAATTTTAGGATTTTTGAAGTTAACGGATTTTTGTGTGCAATAGCAAGCATCACATTGAAAAAACGAAGTGCACAAAAAATTCAGAGATTTTAGAAAATTTCGCGATATTCGTATATGCTATAACATGCAAAATATTCAAAGATCGAAGAAAACCGGATATCGTTTAAATTCTTGAAAACTCTGCAATTTTCATGTGTTATACAGCAAGAAAAATACTGAAAAACCAAAAAAAATAAAAAGTTATAGTTTTTTTTGAAAATTTCATGATTTTTGATTTCTATAATATTAGAAATCTGAAGAAAAAAGGAAAAAAATTGAATTTTTGAAATTTTTTAGATTTTAATGCAAAGTACTAAAAATTTGAAGGTAAAAGAAATTTTTGGGATTTTGAAGATATCTTGATTTTAGTATCCAATAGCAAGCAAAATATTGAAATACCAGAGAGCATAGAAAATGTCACGACCCGAAATTCGACTCGTGACCGACACTTAACCACGTAACGTCTACAGGCGTAACGCGACTAAGTAAGCCGAAACCCAGAGATCAAAACCATTAAAAGTAGTGAGTGTTGAAAACATTTGGAAAACCTTAAGTAGTTTAATAACAATCTTTAAAGTTTAAGTTATTATCTTAAAAATTTTGGCATCATTTCCTTTGTAAAAACTAATCCCGAAATCGGGTACAAGACAAGATATGAGTAAAAATGATATACAATGAAATAAGGTATCCCAACGGGAGCAATCACGCCCAACGGCGGAAACACCACCACAAGAGTAATATACGACGCCGAAGCGAAGAAACGAGCAATAAGTGAAAAACATCACAGAATAATAAACAGCATAAGTAAAGTCGGCTCACACGAGCTCGACACCAGAATACAAATAATATACATCATCGTCCTCACACTAGTCTCTAAGTCAATACATATAAAGGTAGATGGAGAATACCAGATACAAAAGTGTGTACAATGGAAATAACCAGATACCACAACCCACCTAACGGTAAAACAGCTCACGCTCCAACTGTAGTGTTATCTGTAGCCAAAAAGATGCAAGAAGGCAGACTGCCGCGACTACTCTGAGGGGCAACCTGTAAATACTGTGGCACAACAGGGATGAGTTGCCAACTCATGAATAGAGATAACATATAAAGGTAATCACGGGCATGCACGTACTGCGCTACTTTATCATATGCCAGCAGATGATATCAATATGCGATAAGCAGTATGTGCAATAATCATGCATAAGTACTCTATCAGGTAATATGACTACAGGATGAGATACAAATAATGAATGCTGAGCATGGGAAAAATAACATCTACACGGAATGTCAACGTGGAAAAATAATCGGTGCCATCAATGCACCCCAAATCCCAATAAAACTCAGGCGCCGTCATCCTCATCGGCCCTCAAATCCTGTAAATCTCTGAGAATCACGAGTGTCCAACATCGGCACTCAAAATATCATGAAATACTCGTGTCCAGCATCGACATGCAAATTCTCATATATCGGGCTCCATCAGTCCGGATCAGCCCACGGGCTCCGTCTGCGGTACCGGCAGTACGGGTCATCCCGTATCCATCTATCGACTCTGGTCAGTATCCTCCGGATAACCGCCAGGTCCAACCAATCACCGGTAGGTACTCGCCACCCTGCCAGGCTCATCGTCTACTCCACGAAAAACATTTCTCGCCCCGGGGAACCACACCGGGTCCACCACGAACCCGCAAACGGATCATCCAACTCCTCGAATCGGGTTTCAAGCACACGTCTCAGAACCGAGAAAACGTGTGGTGGACGCACCAAAATATCATATCAAGAGGAACCGGGTTTTCAAATAGTGCATATTTTCTTAAACCACTCCACGGTCCTCAAAACCAGAAATCACATGAAATCCAAAACCAATGTGCAAGTCAATGCGATGTGATATGTGCATCAAGTCAGACTATAAGTAAAAGGGAGAAACCGCTTTTTAAAATAGTTTCAGTTTTTTCAAAAGGCATCATTCGGCTCCCAGTTTCTACCAAAATCAGCTTATCCAGGTAGGTACAGTTTAAATATGCAGAAGTGTGTAAACGAGTACGTGTACAAGTATGAATATGTAAATGAGTACGTGCATAAGCATGAACATGTGAAGGAATACGTGCACAAGTATGAATATGTAAATGAGTACGTGCACAAGTATGAACATGTGAAGGAGTACGTGCACAAGTATAAATATGTAAATGAGTACGTGCACAAGTATGAACATGTGAAGGAATACGTGTACATGTATTAATATGTGAGATGAATTACAGTATAATGATCATGGCAATTTTACAGTGTGAGTGTCATGGCAGTTACTAACGGTGTGTGTGTAACATGCAGATTAGTGCTTGTGCAACATGAACCGTTAGTAACAGTGCGGTGTTCTTACCAGTTCTAAGTTCATATACATATAGCAGGGAATGCGGTATGCAACAAACAATATCTATGAACAGTCAATGTATGTAAATACAATATGCTGCTACAAGGTCCTATCAGCCCTGACGCATAACGTCATGCGGGCGATTTTCCCGTAGATGTTAAATCTACTCACCGTAGTCTCGCGCTAAGTGTAGCCGATGACTTGTTTTCCCTTATTCGCGGCGTCCGCCGTACTCGCTTACGAACCTAGAATTTCACAAAATATCACACATAAGCTCGAATCCACAAAAGCACGACATTAAAGCCAAACAAGAAATCCGCGTCGCGAACCAAGCGCATGCGTGCGCGATACGCTAAAACGTGTGATTACGCGCCCGAAGCTACTCCAACACGTCGCGATACGCAGAAAACCCCAAACCTACACACGTATCACACGTGTCGCGAAGGTTTAAAATACAAGAAATAGGGTAATTGGTCCCAGATTTTTCTACAGAAAGAATTAAACAAAATTGCATATACCAAAAGTCTTCACATAGCAGCAGACACCTACCACACAAACCCCAACCCCCAGGTCACCTATCTGGCCGCAATTTGCGGCCGGAAAGAATTTTCCGGCGGCCCGACTAGGGAGTTGGGCTCCCGGGCTTCGTGTGTGTACTCTATACCTATTGTGCATGCTCCAGTAATTACAATTTTTAACTGAAGCAACCGGGGTACATGCAGATTTCAACGGAGCCCCAAATCTAGTTAAAATAGCCATTTTAGCACAAAACGATACATTCAGGTATTTTTATGAAACCTGAAGCAAATCTTGAGTTAAAACCACTCTAATAACACCTCACTAAGCTAAGCAAGTCATAAAAATACCAATTTAACATAAACTTCACTAATATCCTTCATTATCACAAAAATGCACATAAAAATACGATTTTTACTAAAATACTACAAGTTATGAAATAGGGTGATAAGTGTGAGTTAAATACCTTCCAAAGACCTTAGGAAAACCAAAAGTTCAGCTCTTTTCCTCACAAGTACAGACTTGCAACCAAATTCCCCCCAAAAGCCATTTTATCCAAGGTTTTGTGAAGGAAAAAGGGTTGTTTGTGTAGGGTTTGTATAGGAATCAAAAGGAAAGCAAAAAGAGAAGAGAGGATGATGAAAATGCTGTTGTTTCTGCTGCTTCTCTGCAGAATTCAGCAAATGAGAGGGAGAGAGAAAAGAGAGAGAGGAAAAGAGTCAAAAAGTCAAGCCACTCACCTAACCACCATACCTCCCATTCCCTTATTCATTTTAAAATTAAAGGGGCTTTAAAAAATTGATTTAGTGGGAATATAAACCATGCAATAAGGAAATAAAATGGTTTACATGTTAACGCTTGCCTAGGTTACAAAAGGATAAGTGTGCATGTGTACACTAACCTAGCTTAGGAAAATAATTAAGGAAAAAATTTCCAAATAGGGTAAACACAACTAAATTATAATTAATAAACCCTATATATATATATATATATATATATATATATAACACCTCTCATCACAATTTGCATTAGTTTAAAAAGGAAAAAAAGATTTTCGGGTTTTTATGAAAAACACACATCATTATTAACTAACGTGAAATTAACATAAACGAATTTTCAAAGCGTTACAGAAAATTTTGGGATTTTTGAAATTATTGTGATTTTAGTATTGTTAAGCAAATTATTGAAAAAAAAAGAGGACATAACGTTTTGAGATTTTTGAAACTTTCGATAGTTTTGAGTGCTAGCAAGTTAATTATTGAAAACCCGAAAAATGGTAAGTTTACTATTTTTGAAAATTTCACGATTTTCGAATGTTATAATATTAAAAATTAGCAGAAAACAGAATATTTTGAATTTTGAAAATTCATGATTTTTACGTACTTGAAGAACATTGAAAATTTGAGAGAAATAATTTTTTTAAGATTTTTGAATTTGTTATTTAATTATGTAATATTGCAAGCAAAATATTGAAAAACCGAAGAGTATAGAAAATTGAGAGAATTCAGAAAATTTCGTATTTTCTATACGCTATATTCAAAATATTGAATTATCAAAGAAAGCTTAATGTTTTTCCTATTTTTGAAAATTGAACTATTTTTGTGTCCAATAGTAAGCAATATATTGAAAGCCGAAGAAAATTGAGCTATTTTCGTGACCTTGCAAGAAATATATAAAGAATATATAGAAAAAAGAAACAATTTCAATTTTTGAACAATTTGCAATTTTTGTTAGCATGTAAAATATTGAAATTTTGAAAGAAACGGAAAATTTTGGGATTGTCGAAGACATCATGATTTTTGTGTGCAACTAACAAGCAAAATAATGAAAACCAAAGGACACAGAAAATTTAGAGATTTTATAAAATTTCGCTTCATTCGCATTCTATATTATGCAAAATATTAAAAATTCAAAGAAAACCGATTTTTTTAGATTCTTGAAAATTTCACGATTTTCATGTTATATATAACAAGTAAAATATTGAAAAACGGAAGAAAATAGAAAAGTTTTAGATTTTTGAAAATTCTACAATTTTCGAATGCTATATTATTAGAAGTTTGAAGAAAAAGGGAAAAAAATTGTGATTTTCGTGTGCTATATAGCATGCAAATTATTGAAAATATGATGGAATTTTTTTTGTGCGATTTTTTTAGATATCAAGATTTTAGTGTCTATTAACAAGCAAAATATTGATATACTAAAGAGCATTGAAACTTTTGGGAATTTAGTATGCAATAACATGTAAAATATTGCAAAACCGAAGAGCACAGAACATTTTGAGACGTTTTCACGATTTTCATGTACAAACAAAATATCGAAAAACAGAAAAACATAATTGTTTGAGATTTTTGAAGATTTCACGATTTTTGAATGCTATAATATTATATATTTGAAGAAAGCGGAATATTTCAAATTTTTGAAAATTTGCGATTTTCGTGTAGCTCGCAAAACATTGAAAATTTTAGAGAAACAATTTTTTTTGGATTCTTGAAAATATCATGATTTTTGTATGCAAGCAAGCAAAATATTGAAAAACCAAAGAGTATAGAAAATTTTGAGATTTTAGAAAATTTTGCAATACATACAAAATGTTGAATAATCGCGATTTTCGTCTATATAAAGAAAGTTGAATTTTTTTTGAGATTCTTAAAAATTTTGCGAATTTCGTGTGTATAACAAGAAAAATATTGAAAAACTAAAGAAAATAGAAAAGTTTGATATTTTTGAAAATTTCACGATTTTGGATTGCTAATATTAAAAATTTGAAGAAAATGGGATAATTTTGAATTTTTTTTCGATTTTCGTGTACTATATACCATGGAAAATATTGAAATTGAAAAAAATAAAAAATTTTCGATTCTTAAAAAATATCGTGATCTTTGTGTGCAATAACCAGCAAAATATTGAAAAACCGTACATCACAGAAAATTTTGATATTTTTGTAAATTTCGTGATTTTCGCATGCTTAACAAGGAAAAGAATGAAAAACATGAAAATAACTAAAAATATTTTCGAAAATTTCATGATTTTCGAATTCCATAATATTAGAAATTTGTAGGAAACAGAAATTTTTTAAAAAATTTAAGATTTTCTTATGTTATGGCATGCAAACCATTCAATATTTGAAGGCAGTAAAATTTTTTGGGATTTTTGAAGATATTGTGATTGTAATATGCAATAGCATGTAAATTAATATTGAAAACCCGAATAACTAAGAAAATTTTGAGATTTCTGAAAATTTCGTATGCTATATAGCATGCAAAATTTTGAAAAATCGAAAGGAACTGGTCTTTTTTGGGGATTTTTGATAATTTCACAATTTTCGTATCCTATAGCAATAAATGTATTGAAAACCGAAGAATACGGAGAAGTTAGATATTTTTAAAAATCTCACGAGTTTCGAATGCTATATGGAGAATTCGAAGAAAACATAAATTTTTTGATTTTTCCAAGATTTGCAGTTTCCGTGTGCTAACATGTAAAATATTGAAATTTTGAATGAAAACAGAAAATTTTGAGATTTTTGAAAATATCGTGATTTTTGTGTGCAAATAACAAGCGAAATATTGAAAAACGGAATTGCACAGAAAATTTCACGACTTTAAAAATTTTTCTCGATTTTGATCCTTTGCTAACATGCAAAATATTAATAAATCAAAGAAACTTTTTTTTTAGATTCTGG
Source organism: Agapanthus africanus (assembly GCA_030015575.1). Taxonomy (NCBI): domain Eukaryota; kingdom Viridiplantae; phylum Streptophyta; class Magnoliopsida; order Asparagales; family Amaryllidaceae; genus Agapanthus; species Agapanthus africanus. The sequence continues at coordinate 5,106,913 of JASDDO010000018.1, forward strand.
GAAATTTCATGATTTAAAAACCGAAAACTTGCAAAATATTAAAAAACCGAAAAATATTTGGGATTTTTGAAAACTTCAGGATTATCAAATTCTATAATCTTACAAGTTTGAAGAAAATTTCGAGAGTTGCATGTTTTAGCTTTGCTCTTTCCTTCAATTTTTTTTTGAAGAAAATAGATTTTTTTTGAAGATATCATGATATTTGTGTTAGCTTGCAAACTATTGTAAATTTGAAAATTTCGATGCATGCATGCTTTAGCTTGCAAACTATTGTAAATTTGAAAGAAACAGAAAACTTTTGGTTTTGTTGAAAATATTGTGATATTTGTATACAATAGCAAGCAAAATATTTAAAAACCAACAATGAATACTTTGAGATTTCGGAAAATTGTGCGGTATCCGCATGCTCGCATGCGAAATATTGAATAATCGAAGAAAACTCAATTTATTTTAAGATCCTTGAAAATTTTGCGCTTTTCTTGTTCAATAGCAAGCAATATATTAAAAAGCGAAGATAAAAGAAAAGTTTGATATTTTTTAAAATTCCATGATTTTCGACTACTATAATATTAAGAATTTGTAGAAAACAGAAAATTTTTGAATTTTTGAAATAATTGCGACTTTCGTGTGATAACTAGCAAACCATTAAAAATTTAAAAGAAACGGAAAATTTTCGGTTATTAATGATATCTCGATCTTTGTATGCAATAGCAAGCAAAATATTGAATGACCGAAGAAGAGGACATAAAATTTTGAGATTTTTGAAAATTTCGTTGTTTTGTATGCTAATGCAAAATACTGAAAAATCGAAGAAAATTGAAAATTTTAAGATTCTTGAAAATTTTGCGAATTTCGTGTGCTATAATAGCAAAATATTGAAATACCGAAGAAGACAGAAAAGTCTGAGATTTATGAAAATTTCACAATTTTCGAATTCTATAAAATTTGGAATTAGAAGAAAACAAAAATTTTGAAGTTTTGAAAACTTCAAAATTTTCGTGTGCTTTGAAAATTTGAAGATAATTGTGGGATCTATGAAAAACCTGCAAAATATTGAAAATTGAAGGTAACAAATTTTTTTTTTTGGATTTTTGAAGATACCATGATTTTAATAAAATAAAAATATTGAACAACCGAAGAGCACAAAATATTTTTGGTTTTTTGAAGATGTCAAGGCTTTAATATGCAATAACAAGTAATATATTGAAAAATAGAAGAGGACAGAACACTTTGAGATATTTGAAAAGCTGGCAATTTCATGTTCTATATATCAAGTAAAATATCGAAAAGCAAAGAAAATTTAAAAGTATGAGATTTTTGAAAATTTCACGATTTTTTAATTCTATAATATTAAAAATTTGAAGAAAACAAAATATTTTGAATTTTTAAAAAAATTGCAATTTTTGTGTGTCATGCAAAATATTGAAAATCTGAAGAAAATATAAAATTTTAGGATTTTTGAAGATATCGTGATTTTTGTGTGCGATAAGAAAAAAATATTTAAAAAATTGAAGAGAACAAAAAAAATTGAGATTTCAGAAATTTTCACGATTTTCGTATGATAGCATTCAAAATATTGAAGAATCGAAGAAAACTGATTTTTTTTAGATTCTTGAAATTTTGTGATTTACATGATGAAATATATATATAAAAAAGAAGAAAACAGAAAGATTTGATATTTTTGAAAATCTCACGATTTTCGAAATTTGAAAGTAGGAAATTTTGAATTTTTGAAAAATTTGTGACTTTCGTGTGCTATGCAAATTATTGAATATTTATAGGAAACCGAAAATTTGGGATTTTTGAAAATATTGTGATTTTTCCATGAAATTATAATCAAAATATTGAAAAACAGAAGAGCAAAGAAAATTTTGCGATTTCTGTTCATGATTTCCATATGCTATAACATGCAAAATATTTACAAATTGAATAAATGAAATTTTTTGAGTTAGTTAACATTTTTACGTTTTTCGTGTGCTGTAGTATGCAAAATATTGAAATCGAAGAAAACAGAAAAGTTTGAGATTTTTGAAAATTTTACGATTTATAAATGCTATAATATTAAAGATTTGAACAAAACAGATTTTTTTTAATGAAATTAACGATTTTCTTATATTTGCAACATATTGAAAATCTAAAAAAAAAAATTGGGACAGTTTTAAATATCGTGATTTTTGTACGCTATATAGCAAACAAAATATTGAAAAACTGAAGAACATAGAAGAATCTTAGATTTCTTAAAATATCATAATTTCTGTATGCAGAATATTGAAAAATCGATGAAAACTATTTTTTTTTAATCATTAAAATTTGGCGATTTTCGTGTTATATAGCAATCAGAAATCCGAAGAAAACAGAAAAGTTTAATGTGTTTTGAAAATCTCATGTCTTTCGAATGCTATTATATTAAGAATCTAAAGAAAACATAAAAAAATTCAATATTTAGAAAATTTGCGATTTCGTGTGTTATACTACAAGCAAAATATTCGAAAACCGTGCACGGAAAATTTTACGATTTTTGAAAATTTTGCGATTTGTTTATGTTATAGAATGCAAAATTTATATAACCGAAAATTTATGATATTTTTGAAAATTTTGCGACTTTTGTGTGCCAAAATATTGAAAAACCGAAGAAAATAAAAAAGTATGAGATTTTGAAAATTTCACGATTTTTCAATGCTATAATATTAAAAATTTAAAGAAAACGAAATTTTTTGATTTGTTGACAAATTTGCGATTTTCGTGTGCCATATAACATGAAAACTATTGAAAAATTTGAGATTTTTGAAGATATCGTGATCTTTGTGTGCAATTGCAAACAAAATATTGAAAAATCATACAACACAAATTTTTTGAGATTTTTAAAAATTTCACGACATAGAGAAGAACATTGAGAAATCGAAGAAAACCGAGTATTTTTTAGATTCTTGAAAATTTCACAATTTCCGTGTGCATAGCAAGAAAAATATTGAAAACTGAAAAAAGTAGAAAAGTTTATGATTTATGAAAATTTCACAATTTTCGAATTTTTTGAACTTGCAAAAAACTTGCAAATTTCATGCAGTTTGCAAGCTATTGAAAATTTGAGCGAAACAAAATTTTTAGAATTTTTGAATATATGGTGATTTTTGTGTGTAATAGCAACCAAAATATTAAAAAACCAAAGAATACAGAAAATTTTGAGATTTCCGTATGCTTTTAGCTTTCAAAATATTGAAAAACTAAAGAAGACATAAAAGTTTGTTATTTTTGAAAATTTCAATAATTTTGAATGCGATTATATTATGAATTTGTAGAAAACCAAAAAATATTAATTTTTGTAAAGTTTATCATGCAAAATATTTAAAATTTGAAAACAAAAATTTTTTGGATTTAAAAAATATCATGATTTTTGTGTGTAATATTTTTTGGATTTAAAAAATATCATGATTTTTGTGTGCAAACAAAATATTCAAAAACTAAAGTGCATGGAAAATTTGAGATTATTGGAAATTCCATGATTTTCTTATGGAATGCGAAATATTGAAAAATCAACAAAAAATTGAATTTTTTGGAAATTCTTGAAAATTTTACGATTTTTGTGTGTTATACAAGCAAAATATTGAAAAACCGAATAAAACAGAGAAGTTTGAGAATTTTGAAAATTTCATGATTTTCGAATTCTATTTTATTAAGGATTTGAAGAAAACAGAAATGTTTTAATTTTTGAATAGTTTGGTATTATCATGTGCTAGCATGCGAAATATTTACAATATAAAAACAGAATATTTTTGAAATTTTGAAGATATCGTAATCCGTGTGTAGTTGCAAGCAAAATACTGAAAAACCGAAGAACACAAAAAGTTGAGATTTCTAAAAGTTTTATGATTTTCGTATGATGGCATACAAAATATTGAAAATTCGAAGAAAACCGAAAACTTTGAGATTGTTGAAAATTTCGCGATTTCCGTGTATAGCTAGCAAATTATTGAAAAACCGAAGAAAACATAAATGATTAGGGTTTATGAAAATTTCACAATTTTCGAATGCTATAATATTGATTATTTTTTGAAAAAAACAGAAAAATTTAGGATTTTCCTGTGCCATGTAGCATGGAAATTATTCAAAATTTGAAGCAAATAGAAAAAAAATGGGATTTTTTGAAGACGTGATTTTTGTGTGCAAAGCAAGCAAAATGTTGAAAAACTGAAGGGCACATAAAATTTGGTGATTTTCGTAGCATGAACAATATTAAAAATCGAAGAAAAACAATTTCTTTTAGGTTCTTGAAAATTTCTCGATTTTTGTATGCTAAATCGAAGAAAACATCTTAACTACAAGTGGTAGCATGCAAAATTTTGGGATTTTTGAAAATTACGCAATTTCCATATGGTAGCATGCAAAATATTGTAAATTTGAAGAAATATTTTTTTGGAATTTTTGTAAATCTCATGATCGTCATGTTCCAAAATAGTAAAAACCATAAGAAAACATTTTTTTTATACTTTCAAAAATTTCATGTTTTTCATACATATAGCATGTATAATATTGAAAAGGAAGAAAACAGAAAAAATTTCAATTTCCGTGTACTGTCATGGAATATATTGAAAATCGCAGAATATAGAATATAAATTATTTTTGAAAAGTCCTTGATTTTCTTCGGCTATATAACAAGCAAAATATTAGAAAATCGAATAAAACAGAAATTTTGAGATTTTTAAATTTTTACCATATTTATAGATTTTTTTGGGATTTTTTATATCACATGATTCTCGTGTGCTATAAATATTAAAGAAAAAAAGGAAATTTTTAGTTTTAAAAAAAAATTCAATTTTCAAACGCTATATATAACAAGAAAAATATTGAAAAGCCGAAGAAAAATATCAACTATTTGCAAGTTAATCTATATTACATATTGAATTTCAAAAATATGAGATAACAATTTACAAATCATATGTCAATAAACTTTTAAATTAATATTATTTCTCTTGATTTTGGACTTTCCACCCACGCATTGAGTGGAGCCCCTTGTTAGTTCTAAAATATGCCGCTATAGCTCTGCTTATTTATAGCGGAGCTTCTGATAAAGAGACCCTATTGCCGCTGGGAATCGAGACAAAAGGAAATAAGTGTAGGCAAATACAGAATATGTAAACTATTTGATTCCATGAAGAGAACACCAAAATAAGTTATATATACAGACAAAAGCACCCCAAATATAATGTCATACAATTTAATTTTATCATGCACCCATCCATACATTCAAAACAAATAAAATAGAACAGAATAGAAAATTTTATAAATGGCACCCTAAGTTCCTTTTTGTCGGCATAAACAAAATACAAGCACTTATATAAAAGAAGGCCCCTCTAATGTTCATCGCTCAACCCAACTGATGAATTAAATCTGTAAAAGTACGCATTACAAACACAAGCTGAAAAAGCCTTTCCGTTTCATCATCTCATCTTGAAATAAATTCCATCTTCTATCTATCCTTTGCTTGATAAATAAATTTGACAGGAGATGTTTCTGATTTTAAGTTGATGAATGCCTGCATTCCACTGCTATGTTATTTATACCATGCATTTTGAAAACTTACATGAGATATTTATTCATTTCGATGAAATTTTTATTAATTCCTTAATGTGGAATTACAGGCTCTTGATATTTTCAAAACTTACAGTTTATGTACAACAATCCTATCAATTCATCTCATGCTTCCTCGCTGACAACATTCTTCAACATAGATAGAACATTTTCTCTGTACTATTGAAATTTCCAAGCTAAACTACCACAAGTAATTATCATTTTGTTGGTATCGCAAATAGATTCTCACTGCACATGCATGCTATCCAATAATGCATCTTTTCCTTAACGTAATAAGGGAATTCTCCCAGTATAACAAGAAGAGTCTTCTAACTAAAGATGTATAGCAACGAGCAATATGTATGGAAAAAAATTGTTTTTAATCGACATATTTCACCATTGCCATAAATGAATAAAGATGTGAACCTGCTGCAAACTACCCTAACCAAACAGTTACCGCGAATTATTTGCAAGGAATCCAATTTCCCACTGTCTATGTAGCATGGGTTCAGATACGGAATACAAAATACATGATACGATACAGATTCGCGGATTTGTAATTTTCCAAAAACCTAGGATACATGATGCGTTTTTATATCGATTTTTAATTAAATAAATATGAATTTATATTAAGATATACATATAGATATATAATAACATAAATAAATAATGGCATTATATTAGATATTCAATGCACTTTCAAATTTTCAAGAGACTAAATTTTCGAAAAAAGCAGTGTCGAAACGAAATAGGTTGGTGAGACATTTACAAATATGAGCGAATCCGAAAGAACCAAGAGTTTTCGAGAGTTTCAGACTCCAATTCAAGACCAGGGACGATTCGTGAGGCATTTACACATTCGTGCTTCATAGCCCACTGTTGCTTATGGGCAATTTGGTTCGGCAATTAGATATTTTATAAACATTCAACCCTTTGGCTCTAATTAATTTAAAGTATCACTAGCAAGGCCTCCTCCCCCGCGATGTGTGGGTACAAAATCCAAAGTCAAGAAAGTCATATTAATTTAAAAATTTATTATTACATGATTTATAAGTTGTAATATCTTAGATTTATAAACTTCATATAGAAAATATATGAATAATTAACTTGCAAATACTTCAGAATTTTTCTTCAGCTTTTCAATATTTTCTTCCTATAACATACAAAATTTCCGAATATTTTAAAATCTCAAAAAAATTATTTTCAACGGTTTTTCAATATTTTGCTTATAGCACATGAGAATCCCGAAATGCAATTTTTTTTTGTTTCTTTAGGTTTTCAGCATTTTGCATGTCACACGAATATGGCGAAAAAATCTCAAAATTGTTGTTTCTTCGGTTTTCCAATATTTTTCTTGCTATACCATAAGAAAATCATGAAATCTTAAAAAATAAAACATAATTTGTTTTCTTCGTTTATCAATATTTTCCAAAATATTAAATTTTTCTGTTTCCTTTCAAATATTATGCATGCACATGAAAAATCATGGAATTATAAAAGATCTCAAAATTTCCGGTTTTCTTCGGTTTTTTAATATTTCGCATACTTACACATAACAATCATATAATCGACAAAAATTACAAATTTATTTTCTTCAAATCTACAATATTTTGCAAACGGCCACACTATAATATTGTAATTTTCAAAAATCTTAAAATCTTCTTTTTCGTTTTTTCAATATTTTGATTGCTATGTAACACGCGAAAATCGCGAAATTTCAAATATTTTCAGCTTTCTTCTATTTTTCAATATTTATAGCACACAAAAATCGGGAAATTTTCAAAAATCTCAATTTATTTTGTTTCTTTCAAATTTCTAATATTTTGAATGTATAGCACACGAAAATCACAAATGTCTTAAAAATTCAAAAAATTTATGTTTTCTTCAGATTTTTCAATATTTTGAATGCTATTAGCATATGAAAATCGTGAAATTTTATAAAATCTCAATATTTCATGTTTTATTCGGTTTTTCAATATTTTGCTTGCTATAGGAAACAAATCACAAAATTTTCAAAAATATCAAAATTTTCTGTTTTATTTCGTTTTTCAATATTTCGCTTGCACTTAAAAATTGCTAAAAAATCTTAATTTTCCGATTCCCTCAATTATTTTTTTATTTTACTTGCTATATAGAGCATGAAAATTACAATATTTTCAAAAGTCCCAAAGTTTTCAGTTTTCTTCGGTTTTTAACATTTTTCTTGCTATAATAATGAAAATAGTAAAATTTTCAAAAATCTCGAAACCTTTTGTTTTCTTCACTTTTCAATATTTACACGATACAACATATGAAAATCATAAAATTTTCAAAAATCTCAAAAAAAATATTTTCTTCCTTTTTTCATAATTTTGCATGCTATATATATAGCACACTATAATCATGAAATTTAAAAAATATTAGAATTTTATGTTTTTTTTCGCTTTTCCAATATTTTATTTGTTTATACTTTTGGAGAAATTCATGATTCCTTTGCCCAAGCCCTTGCCTCATTTCTCTCCCGACACATTTGCTTGGATTTCTATTTTGAATTTAGGGATTTTGTTAGAATTTGAGGGTAAGTTGATATTTCTTGAGGAGATGAATAAAATTGTCCAACGGAGAAAGGGTGCAACCGATTTTACACATGCTGCCAAAACTATTCCAGAGATTGGAGCGATACCCAAAAATAAAATTGGAATGCAAATAGCTATATATAATAAGGGTTTTTTGATTTTGGACCTCCAAACTTTCATATTTTCAAAAAAAGAAACACCAAACTTGTTATTTTTAAAAAGGACACTCCAAACCTCTAAGCTAACTAAAAAAGACCCTCCTGTTAACTTTTATTCAAACTCCGTTAAAATTCGAATGAAATTATAAGTTTAACCAAAAAAAGAACAATGCATTTTCCCAGTGTTGTCTATGGGCAATTTAGTTCGACAATTAAACACTTGCTACACGTTCAAGCCCTGTTTAGATACAAAGTTTGAATCACCATGGTTTAGTTTAAAGTGGATGCAAGAGGCATGCAAACTATGGTTTGCAAGCCTCAAACTCCAAAAACAGGAGTTTAGTAAACTTTGATCAGATTGGAGTTGAGATAACTGCATTTTAAGGTTGAAAAATTGCAATTATCTCAACTCTAAAATGGTTGCCAAATAAACCAAAGTTAGTATTTTAGAGTTAACTTTTGCTAACTTTATGAAACCACAGTTTGCAAAAGTTAACTCCATTTCCAAACAGGCCCTCAAACCTTTGCCTCATAATAATTTATTGTATCAAGCCCCCTCGGCAATACGCGGACATGAAGTCTAAAGCCAAGTCATATTGATTTTAAAATTATTATTATATGATTTGTAAGCTATAATATCTTATATTTATAAACTTCATATGTAAAATATACGAAGGATTAACTTGCAGATATGTCGGCATTTTTCATCTTTTCAATATTTTTCTTGCTATAGCATAAAAAATCACGAGTTTTTTAAAAACTCAAAATTTTATTTTCTTCAGTTTTTCAATATTTGCTTGTTATAGCACATGAGAATCATGAAATAAACTCAAAATCTTTTTCTTCAAATTTTCAACATTTTACACGCATAGTACACGAATATGGCGGAATTTCAAATATTCGGTTTTCCAAATGGCACAAGAAAATCATGAAATTTTAAAATATAAAATATTTTTTGTTTTCTTCATTTTTTCAATATTTAATAACCGATCAATTCCTAGTTTAACCCTATATAATTAATGAAAGAGATTTATTCAAAGGATAAATTTGGAAATTCACACACACACACACACACACATAAATACATATACATACATACATACATACATACATATACACAAATACATATATGACACACACAGTGCATAGATTGAAGAAGCTTGGAGTAATACATTCTTCTTGAAATTCTGAAGGGACTGGTATTTTGAAAAAAGAGCAAAAAAGGACTTCTAAAAAGAAACGGAGGAAGTATTTATTTATGTTCAACTTTTGGCCATAGTCAGAAGCAAGTTCATGGAAATGGCTGGAAATCTAACACAGTTTCAATATCCTACAAATTCCAAATTAAACAAAATAAATTGAAGTAAAAGAAGAACAGATTGAACCTGGAATCGATGAGAGATCAGGGTTTCAGGAAATGAAAATCAAAGACCGACCTTTCAAGAAAGAGAGGTTAAAAAAATCGAATTTTGATGAGATTGATGAATACTTCGCCGAATTTTAATTTTCAAGTTCTAGATCCTCCTAATTTTCTTTTTCTTTTTTCTTTTTCTAAGTTTTATCAACCAATAGAAATTTGACAGCTGGATTCTTATCCATTATTTATTGACGATGGACAAATTCAACCTTAAAAAAACTCAAACTTTTATTTAAAAAGGTGGCGATTTTGATAATTACACACCATCTTAAATTTGGATATAAATCCATAATGGATGGACCAATTGAACAAAACTCATAGGCTAAGAATTTCCCCAACTTGTTTGACTCGAAAAAAACAAAAAACATGCAATTCACAAATAAGAAGAAAATAAATAAATAAACAAATAAAACACAGATGATTATTCCACATCGTTAAACTGCATAAAGATATCCATGAACTTTCAAGTTTTTAGCGATTGATTCCATGAACTAATTTAATTACAAACAAATAGCATGAACCATCACCTCTGATTGCAACTAAATACTTCCGTCTGCAGACATTATGTTTAAGTGTCACGCCAGCAATATTTGACTTGTTTTCTCTATTTTACCCTTGAGTTCTTAGAAAATTTCAAAAAACAAAAAATAAAAACAAAACAAAGCTAACTAAAAGCAAGGAGATGAAGTTTGTTGGTACAATTGTGCAATTTAACCTTCCCCCACCCCCACCATGATATCTACCAATGCAAATTGTATGAGAATAAATCGACCCAACTTTTTTATTACTCCCTCGTAATCTACTAATGCGTATTGCAAATCGCTTATCCACCATAATTTGTTAAAAACAGCCAACTTCGACTCGTTGACTGATCGATCATATGAGAAAATTAGAAAAAGAACGATTTTTCTAGTTCCTAAAATGCTCGTCTTTACCTTGTCTAGCACTTATCATCTATTTCGATTGGTTTATTTACATGTAACACGCTCATGATTAATGTAATCAATAACAAGATCGATTTTTCTCTTCTAAATCATATCGAGACAGACCTCGATTCTAGTAAACCAGGTAAGAGATGACAACTGCTGTCCCAAATACATGCACATATATGATGGTTTATATGAAATTAACCCCAAAAAACTTTTCAAAGACCATAGCTTCTGAGGCTACATTTTACATCACATAACAACCTATTTGTGGATCCGTTTGATGGCATTGTGGGCACATGATTATAGTACAGGGAGGACATTTCGGAGGAGGAGGCGGAGGACATTTCGGAGGAGGCGGAGGCACCGGAGGAGGCGGAGGCGGAGGCTTCGGAGGAGCCGGAGGCGGCCCGATGGTCACCACTTCCACGAACTTGCCGGCTTTTCTCGTCCGTTTGACCACGTCTACAGGATCAACGTCTCCTGTTACTGACATAATGCCTTTTTCAGAATTGATCTCGATCTTATCGACACCTGGCAGATATAAACATAAGGCAATGATATAGAAAAATCAATCTGTGAGCACTAATTGGAAATATAAATTGCATTGATAGCTCAATTAGCATTCTTCATTTCTAAGACAAATAGTTCTATTAAGCATTCATTTATATATATAATTTTCTACAAGGATTAAGGGTGTATAATATATACCTAGCAACACTGAAACAGCTTGCATAAGCTTCTGTTTGCACTTTTGGCAAGTGATGTGAACCTTGAGAATAATGACCATAACCATTGCTTCACTCTTCCTCCTTCTAAAACCTCAAAAGAACCAAGGAGTGTGCATGGTAGTTATATAAGCTTGCTTCTTCTTATAATCAAGGATATATACTTGTAATGGTTCAACTTCTCCTTAAATTATTTTGCTGCACACCTAAACCTGTAGGTTAGCAGTTACATTGTGCCCTTTATAAAGAAGATAATACAATATTCAAATTGTCTGAGAATCAACCAGCTAATGCTTGCTATCAAAGAGTTGAGGTGAGTTTTGGACCTAGCTATTTCCTCTTCTTCATAAAGAAGCTTTTGTAATTGGGCAAGGATGGGATCAGTCTCCAAAATTCTTTGCAAGACTGAAAATTAAATTTATCTACTTTTCTTTCATTTTCTTTGCAAGTGTAGAAATAGAGTAAAATTTTATTGTACACCACACACTGCCATCTCTTTATTAGACTAAACTTGCATCTTTGAACACCGAATCATATTCAATACTAAAAGAGTCCAATACCGAAGATCTAATGTACAAATCATTTGTCTGATGTCTTTTTTTCCATATATTTCCTGACAAACCAAAACTATATTAGAAACGTGAAGATGGAATTAGGTTTAATTTGACAAGTGTCCAGCATTAGTTTCAAAGTGGTTGCAAGTCAATGCAACTTGAATATTGAGAGAGGCAATATTTAGGGTATAAATGAAGTTATTATCCAGAAATACAAGGTTTAGATGAAGTCGTTATCCCTTTCATCCATTTTAATTTGCAGTTTAGGTAGCAGCATATATTGTATCTCATGCTTACTAATAGTCTTTAATTAGTGTCAAGAAGACGCTTGCAAAAATTGGATTCGCGTCAACTCAAACAAATTTTATGTTCATAGTGACACTCTCCTTCATATATAAGTGTTTTTTTTTATATACTATCCAATATGTTTGTGTTAAAAAGTTTGCCAGCACAATGATTATGATGGTGCAGGTAAGTAATAAAGTTGTAAATTAGGATGAACGACCGAAAAGTCTTAGATATGAATCTTAGTTGTTACCAACATCAGAAGCCGTGTAATTCAATGTTCTAAATTTCGGATGCCGGTGTCGTGTCGGCCCTAAGATTCTGTCAGTTATCGTGAAATGCCGGGTGGTATTATCAAATATCGGGTTCTATTTTGTAATATAATGTTATTTATATAACTTATTTTTTTTGAAAAAATATTAATTTATTCAAATTTTTAGTTCTATTAAGTTTATATCGACCTCAATGGTTCAGTGGTAGAGCGGTCGCCAATTAAGTGACCGGTCATGGATTTGAATCCTAGATGAAACGAGCTTCATGCAAAATAAGTTGGTCCAAATGGACCGGGTTATTTACAAAGCCCAAACCCCAAAAAGGAAAATCACCCTCAATTTTTCCCCTCGTAACGGTAAATGTCGGCCTAAACACCAACATCACAACATTTGAAATCACGAAATGTCGGCTGAGATTTACCAAATATTGTTACTCGAATTTTTTTGGCATGTATGTATCGTTTTCTTTCCAAAACCGACGCTTCAGCGATGTCGGCCGACATTTAGAATACTGCCGTAATTAAATCTAACCAGTGTGTCATTTATCAAATCTACACCAGACTCAGCCATCTCTCAGCATTTCAGTACTCTTAGTATCACCAATGAGCAGCAAAAACAGTAGTTCAACTCAGTGGCAGAACAGAAGAAACAGCAAAATCAAATAATTAGTGATAAACACGTTTTGCTGGTAGGAAAATGATAGGTTGGTATCCTATATTTCCAGACTTTAGATCAAAAAGTTAGTATATACAATGCCCAATATTACATTTTCATTTATCGATGAATTAGGCATCTTGTATATATGTCTCAGTATAATAAACAGAATGGGATACACACAAGACGATGAACTGCAAATATTTAGGCGCCTGGGATGAGGCTGAACATTACTAATAAAGACTAATAGACTACATTGCGGAAACACTCAATGTAAAACATCTTATTAAAATTATGAAATGAAACAAGTTACAATTTAAAGAGCTAAACAAAAGCATCTACCATAAATTCCACCCCTCAAAAGAAGAAAGAGTGTAACAGTAATATATATATATATATATATATATATATATATATATATATATATATATATATATAACCGACTTAAATTTTTTATAGATTGTAGTTAATCACGTATATAGAGTGCAAAAGCATGATGTTATAACTCACAAACCCATTACAGAAATGGGAAAAAGGAACTGGGTTTCTAATACAATTAGAATCAAAATTATAAATTATCTTAATTAAAGCTTTGTACATTAAGACCAATGATATTTGGAAAATAGAATACCACCAAGAATATATTATCAATACTTTCTTGCTAGAGAAACAACAAGAAACACACTGTTGTGAGATTTTCTCTGTGCAATCTTCTCTTCAAGCTTCTCAAACAATATCTCGATCACTTTGTATCCAAAATGACTCACGAGCATTGGTTCTATTGCTGCTCTTACGCTCTTTGCAGCATTGAAGCTTTTGCTCTTATCGTAAACACTTGTGCGATATTCTGCTTCAAATTGAATGATATCAAATGAGTTTTCTGCTTGAACTACTTCCCGTAGTTCCTGTAAGTGAGGTTCACAGTATGGCAGGTTAAATGAACTCATCTTCGCCTCTTCAATAACACCCTTCATCAAATTCACGTTCATATGTCAGCAGCAGTTTTTAAGACACTAACATAATTTTGTGGTGGTAATTCTATATTTCTGTTTGCGCCCTGAGATCTGTGGTGACACAAATCCCAAAGTGTAATTCTTGTGAAGAACCTATAAAGACTTCAACATGTACAAATGGGTGATCTCAATATCCGGTAAGCATTAATCGAGCCCGAAGAAACTAGGTGCGATGAATGCTTGAAGTACAGTGTGAAATTTCATATCAAATTCTTGAAATATAACGACAATTCTAAAGGTGGCCTCTACGTATTCAAGCTGTGGCTCTCACCACAGTCAGGTGTGATGTGGCACGTTGTTCCGCTTCCTGGTTTATTGCATGACAACCCACGTAAATGAATAATGTGCTATAGACTGATAATCTTTTGTTGGGGTTTAGTGCACTAAACCCCCCCTGTAGTTTACTCTATATAGCACTTTATTCTCAATAAAGTGATATATTATTAGCACAACAGTACTCCTTCCGTCCATCGACCAAAATTCTTAAATATAATTCTACTCAAAATAAGATAAACAAGTTCTATAGTTGTATTAGACAATATTATTGACCTGTTTAAAGTTTAATGAAATAGGGTAAAAAAACAAGCATTTTACTAAAATAAAAGGAAGAAATACAATAAAGTACCTCGGATACTAAATCTCTGAGAGCATAAGCCAAAACATCCCAGTTGTAATGACAATCTTCAGCGAATGGGTCAGAGATTCTCCTGCACATCAGAGATAGAACCATACGACCGCCAGCAAAAATTTCTAGTGATCATGCTTTGAGGAAGTTGATGAAATCTTTCTGAAGTTGATGAAATCTTTCTGAAATTGCTTCAAATATGCTGAAAAACCGTAGCGTGGCTGGTTCTCCCAATAGCTATATTATTTTTGTTAAGGTTAGACACCTCTCCCGAAAGTTCTGGAGGAACCTGGCTAGTATATACAACGATCAATTTACTCCATTTTCCAGCATAATTTCTTAAAATAAGATTGTATACCCCCATTTTTGAATCCCTCCTTTTTTACATTAAAAAAATCTATCCATTCTTGAAGCTATAGTAAAATAATTATGTTTATGGAATGGCGGACACAAATTTTTGATGTACCGTAATTACCAACATGAAGAGGATGTTAAGAAAATGCTGTACCAAAAAGCTTGAGTTGTCGAGTTGTGGGATAACAATGTACATGAAGTTAAAATTAGGTACATAACATTTATTGAAAAACATTAAGTACATAACACTTGATCATCATTCAAATTCTCTAATTTATAGATAGCAATGTCAAATTGAAAGTTTTATTCTCCATCTTACAGGAAATCAAATATATACCCAAAAAACTTATTTGAACAAAAAAAAAATGGCATACCATTCAGAATCTAGGATGTTTCTGGATCACACTAATAGAACAATATTATATCTTCTACTGGCATATTCGATAAGAAGTACCCAATTTATTATGAGGAAAGTCATGTATGGTCTATTTATATGATAGTCTAAAGCTACTATGATCTGTATTTTGGTTCAAATATCCAGATAGGGTCTAAATTGTCACCTCCATCTGAAACCATAGTAAAAGGTAAAGATATTGTGTTTTTTTCTTTGACATAATCGGTGATTCGTAAAGATATTGTGTTTTTTCTTTGACATAATCGGTGATTCGTAAAGATATTGTGTTTTTTCCTTTGACATAATCGGTGATTCGTAAAGATATTGTGTTTTTTTCTTTGACATAATCGGTGATTCGTAAAGATATTGTATTAGAACAATTGTTTGCCATCTTTGAGGCCCGCACGTAACTTACAGTGTCCCTTCCTAGTATTTGTGTAAGAGACTAAACTTACTCTTGCAAGTCTGAATCTCCCAATCCCAGTGACATTAGGATACAGAATATTATCACAAGCTAAATACGTTATTCATGGGACTCATTCTTCCTTATATTACAATCCCTCTTTGAACACACAGTGCTATGTCGGCCTGCTATATCATAAAATTACAATTTAGACTTGGAATGTATGAATATTGTGCTATACCAAGAGGATCCATTGAACAAACAAGTACCTGAGATAGCCAGTGAAGGCTGTTAGCAGAATAGAAAAAATGTATGCTTTTGCTGGGGAATAGCCTCTCATAGAATGATCCAGGCATTGCTGCTATATAACACGCGCCAAACTCATCTCCTTTCTCTTCTTGAAGTTTCTTGTAGAAAGATGGGACAGTGTTAAAGATTTCATTGAAGTCATTTCCCGGGAGATCGTTTAGGAAAACTTGAATCTCCGGCACTGAGCATCCTGTGCGCTGACACGCCTCTTGCACGGAATTTAAAATCATGCTGAATGCTAGAAGTGAATTCGGCCCTGACGAGCAACCTAAGTCTGCAATGTTCAGTATGTTAGGAATGTTGCTGCTCGAGAAAAATCCTTGTATCGATTCTTCAATGAAAGGCTTGGTCTTTACTATAACTGATTTCTGCAAATTCCAGCATAAGATTCAAAATCATCAGTAACCAAGCTAGAAATGTATAAAAATATTCATGGTTAAATAAGTTTTTTCTCGTATATTACCCTTAAAACTTAGCTATTTTTTTATATAGCACCCCAAAACTAGATATTTTTACATATAACTTTTGAAAGTCGAAACCTTGCCATTATACAAATAAGCCAATATTATCGTTCACATATTTATATTTTCCCCTCAAATTTTTTATCATTCACGTGTTAATCAAATGAACTTGGTGTCATGTCTAAGCTAATCAGGTTAGGTAGGTTAAAATGTTTAAATTAGCAACCTTTCCGAAAATCAAAACCTATTCTTAAAATGTTTAAATTAGCAACCTTTACTGAAAATCAAAACCTATAGGTGTCATATCACTCTTCTTTTCTTAGTTAGAGAAATTGGAGGGAGGATTTAGATTTTGAAAAACCGATAGAATTTAGGGATATTAATTTGGGTAGGGGTGATATATGAATATAGATTATGGAATGATATATGAGAATAGTCAAGTTTGGGGGTTATATATAAGAAAACCTTGAAGGAAAATTTGACAGTAGTCAATGAAAAAGAAGAACCTGAGGGAGGGAATTTTTGGCATATCTAGTTTTTCCTTCACCTCCATTCATGTAAAGGACTTGTTAGACATTCATTGGATAGTGTTGTGTCCTCTGCCTCTTTTTCCTCTTCAAAGTCTTTGCTTCCTTCGTAATGCAGGCAACCTTTATATATTTTAGACTTTGTCAACTTGCATCCTATCAACTCCTTTAAAAATTTGATGTTCTCCTTTCACATCTCTTTAAAAATTTTGATGTTCTCCTTTCATATCTACTAATAGGTTAAGTGACAAGGCACCCGGTCCGGATGGTTTCCCAATATTTTTCTATCAAAAATACAAGGAAACTATAAAAGCGAACCTTTAGAGGGTGGTTGATGATTTCTTTGAGGGTGAGTTATGCCTTGATGGAATCAATTACTCTTTTGTCTTTGTAAGTCCTAAGAAAGAAACATCAGCTTTGATAACTGATTATCACCCCCATTAGCCTTCTTAATTGATCTTTTAAGATTATTTCAAAGATCCTTGCTAATAGGCCGGCCCCAATTCTACATGACATTAGTGAGAGAGAGCAATGCGGGTTCATTAAAGGAGTGAGATTATCCACCAACGTCATGTGGCCAAAACAAAGGGCTTTATGCCGAAGTTGGACTCTGAAAAAACATATAATTCAGTGAGTTGGGACTGTGTCCCAGAAACATTGAGGAGGAGAGGATTTGGGGAGAAATGGATTAGATGGATCAATAAAAGCATAAGGGAACATACGGTTTGAGGGCGTTGGTGAATGGTTCCCTGAGAAGGTATATCGCCTGTCGTAAAGGGCTACGACAGTGCGACCCACTTTCTCCACTTTTATTCACCTTGGTGGCAGATGAGCTTAATCGGATGATTAAGTCTTTGTATTGCGGAGGGATTAATTCGACCATTAAGAGTGGGTGAGGATGACATTGAATACTCAATCTTACAATATGCGGACAACACTTAGCGCGATCACGTTGGTTGCATAGAAATGAGATTTGCTTCTGTGCGATTGTTTTCTCATAATGCAAACATCGCAAGAAAATTAATGTCACGATCCGGAACGGAAGTGATCGGCACTTAAATCACGCAATGTCTAAAGACGATGACGCAATTCAAGTAAGCCAAAACCTAAAATCTAAACCATTTTTAAAAGAAATAATGGAGGTGAAGTTTTGAAAAGTTTTGTAAAAAGTGAAGCTTGTTTTGAAACATTGTTTAAAAATGGACAACATCTCCTTTGTAAAGTTTGAATAAAACGAGTACAAGATGATAAACAGAGAGGCATCCCGCATACGGGAGCAAAATCAATGCCCACTGGGCGGAATCACAACCACGCAATAATATACGACACCTCAGGCGAAGAATCAAAAGCAAAAATAAGCAACCACATAAGTAAACTCATAGACAACTCTACCCGAGTTCGATCTAAAATAATATATACCAGTCTCGACTTGACTTAAGTCAAATAATAATAGTAGTAGATGGAGCGACACTAGATACAAAAGAATATACATCCAAGATGGCTACTCTACACATCGTAACCCACCTAACAAAAACAAGCAAGAATCCCAAAAGATGCCTGGCCAACGCCGCCGCTAGGTATCTGTGCGGTCGGTCCTGCAAGGAACTATGACGCAACGAGGGTGAGTTGCCAACTGAGTGAACGAAAATAACATCACAATATATATATATATATATATATATATATATATAATGAGCATGGTGAATAAAAGTGAACGCAATAAAATCAACATCATCATCATAATCATCACGAAATCCTTGTCAATTATCGCTAACCAGAATCTCATAATATCTTACCGATGTATCCGAATCGGTCTCCCCCCTTTCTCGATTACCGGATCACACCAACCATATCCCACACCGGTGTATCCGTATCGGTCTCTCCCCTTTCTCGATTACCGGATTAAACCAAACATAACTCACACCGGTGTATCCGAATCAGTCTCTTCTCTTCCTCAATTACCGGATCAAACCAAACATAACTCACACCGGTGTATCCAAATCAGTCTCTTCCCTTCCTCAATTACCGGATTACACCATACAAACCACACAAGAAAACCGTGATATCCGTACCGGTCTCCCCCTTCTTCGATATCCAAATATACAAACAAGCTTTATAATTATTATACAATAATAATTACATACACACACACACACACACACATATATATATATATATTAGTGTTCCATACCACTGATATATATCATCATCGATAAAGGCCGCAATCTCACAAGATCAACCATATATAACGCATAACGAAAACATGGTAAGCAACAATTAATACTTGCTAATAGCATGTAGATAATCTAATACTGATAACATAGCAGTTTCTAGGTGTCATGGCAAGTACCAACAATATGTAGTATAGCATACGCATTTGTGATTGTGTAATATGACAATCGTTAGTATTTGTGCGGTATTCTATCAAGTGTGTACATATAATCAGGGCAATTAGAATATAAGAGTTGAAATTTAATATGAAACATGATATTTACTAAGTATCAATAACATACGGCAATGCAAGCAAGTATAGCTATGGAACATGGTATGGTAATCAATACAATACTAATAGAATGGTATGCAGTCAAGTGTCGCGAATGGTTTAAAATAGTGAAATAAGGTTTTATAAATTTTCTGGTGGTCGGGGGTGCTATACGTCATCCGTCCGATTTCTCACTTGTAGATACTATTCTGCTCACGTAAAGAGGACCCGTGCTAGTCGAAACCCGTGAACGCTTTGCCCATCCTCACCGCGTCGGACGTCACCACGACCGATCCTAAACATCAAATCATAGCGCAAGAATAAGTATCACATAGCAACTGTTACTAACGACCTAAGCGTACGTAGGATAGGACCTACGATTAACGTGGTTTAACGTGTGCTAATTACATCGAACTACCCCCTCCCACGACATTTAAAAGTAAAACGATTAGAATTGCGGACAAGGAGTTAGATTTCACATTTAAAAAGGTTGAAAACGACAGACAATGTCATGTAAAATAGCTCCAGATTTTTCTATAGGAATTATGAGAGTTTTTTTGTACATACAGTGGGCTTAATTATTATGAACGTGATCCACCATCAAAATTACAGTCCAAACTATGAAAGTGGGGCCGACGTTTGACCGAGAATGGCGGCTTGGCTAGGGTCAAATGTCCTCGATTTACGTGCCCAACTCCAAAATCTTATATCTAACCTCCTGAAATCTACTAAAATTTTTGCAAAGTACTCGATTAACTCCAGATTTGTTTTGAATACTAAGACTTCATCAAAATTCTAGTTTTTGAAAACTTAAATCATATTGGAAACTTTAAACACATTTTGCAACCAAAAACCTTGCATTAAAACACCCTAAACTTAACCAAAAATACGAGTTGAAATCCCCAAGAAAACTTCACTAGTACACAACAACCACCACTAATCATCAAAAGAACCTATTTTTGTAAGATTAGCTGCAAAAATGTGATTTTTTTTTTGTAAAAGATAGTTTTTCATGGCATAAACTATCAAAACTTTGTAAAGAAAGGATCTTATACCTATATACGGAGATGAAGAAGAAAATCAAGCTTGTAGGAGTCTTCTTGAACTTGATGTCTTGAGTTTGGGGTTAGGAATATGAGAAAGGTTTAAGGCAGCCATGGGAGTTGTGAGAGGATGAGAGATATTTTGAGGGAGTTTGGGATGGGAGGAAGTGAGGAGGGATCAGAGGGTGAAGGAACAACGATGAGGAAATGGGGAGGGAAACATGGAGACATGGCGATGGGTGAGCCATGCCTCCCATGTCCTCTCCCACTCTCAATTCAATATAAAAAGGAGCCATGCCACAATAATTCCCATTTAAAATAAACCATACAACTTAAAACATTAAAACCAAATTAAAGAAAATGTTAAGGTTAATTATGCTAGCCATGATCAAAATAACTATAATTTTTTGTCATTATAAATGTATAGATATATTTGTATGCCTTTTTATGAAATCCAAATCTCATAATTATTATAATATTAATAAAATCCATAATACCATTACTTTAATTCGAAAATAATTTTTTTTTTAAATATGAAATGTTACAATTAAATAACATTAAAGAGATGTCTTCTTTCTGGAGTGGCATGAAGAAACAGAGCATTGCACATGCAAGAGCCCTTCTACATCGACACCACTTTTGTCACAAGGTCCTTAGGAGCTTAGGTACTCGGCATCACAACCATCGACAAGGTGCTGATTGTAGTTGCGTTGAGCCCTTGTGTTTTCGCTTGTTTTTTATGCTTATTGTTGTATTTTGATTGTGTTACGCAGAGCCAAGCTTGTTGGCTGCCGAACTTGTATTGAAACTTTTGCGTTTCATTATTGATCCTTAATGAATGCTTGGTGGTTAACACCATTTATTATCCAAAAAAAGGTTTCCTTGTCACACAGAGATACATCATTAGTTCATCACATAATACTATGATTTAAGTAGTGCTCATAACAACTTCATATTCAAATAAGAATACTGAGGGATAGTTGTTACTTTTAGTCCATAATTTGAGGCCATCAACAGTGTCTCTCCAACTTCAATAGTTTCTGTTGTGTCTAACATTAGCTTGAAATACTGCTTTTAGCCGTAAATGACTCAATTGGTGTGTGGATCTTCATGAAGTATAAAGAGTTGACCATGCAAATAAATATAAATCGATGCATATGCCTATATATCGTGATGGGTCCATAACCATTTAGTTTATGAGATGGAGTCAGCTCTTAGGGAATCAAATAGTAGTACACTGTACTTTAGTCATGTCCTTTTGCGCTGAAGGCTTTAATTGAGGTGGTTTAAGCCATAACTTGTGTCAAAAATAAAATATGTTGAGATCTATAGTATGATTTAAAAATATAAAATATGTCGAGATCTATAGTATGGTCTGAACTCTATTGACGGGTCGGGATAGAGGTCTGATAGAGGGGTTAGGGAACGACTAGAGCCTAGCTGTGGCAAACTTACAGTACACAGACGATACCTTATTATTTGGCCATAATTCAAAGGAACAGGCGGTAATCATCAAGTGGTGTCTGTAATGTTTTGAAATGCAGTCAGGATTGACCATTAATTTCCTTAAAGTCCGCAGTATATTCCTAGGTGAACGGCCACCTGATTCCAAAAGGTTGGCGAAGTGTTCAGTTGCCCAATACAGAATTTCCCACTTAAGTATATGGGACTCCCGATTTGATTGGAAGCGTTGACTAAGGCGGATTGGACGGTGCTCATCGATAAGATGACAAGTAAGCTGGAAGGATGGAAGGGGAGGATGCTTTCTTTGGGTGGAAAGATCACATTAATGCGGTTCTGTCCTCTATTCCCCTTTACTATCTTTCTATCAAATGCCCAAATGTGTAGAGGAGAAGATATATTTCAATAGGCGCCATTGGAAAAGTTCTAAAGTAAGTGTGTGTGTGTGTGTGTGTGTGTGTGTTGGGGGGGGGGGGGGGGGGGGAGCTAACACCTTGTTAAATGGGGACAGGTAAGCAAAAAGAGAGAATTTGGAGGATTAGGAGTCACCAACCTACGGGATATGAACTCTGCCCTTCTTGCAGAATGATGGTGGAGAGCGAACATGGGCGTAGAGCTCAAACGGAGTAGGTTGGTACAACAGAGGTACAACAATAGGAGAAGAGGAATATTCAAAAATAAGAACAAGAACCTGACGCTCTATTTCTCGAAAGGAATCTACAATATAAAAGCATGCGTACCGAGAATTCGATTTCGGAAAGACGGATGGTGTGGGGATACCTAGATTGTTTGCATGTGCCTCGAACGAAGATAATTGGATTGCTAAGCAGTGGAGAACAGATAGATGGACCCCGAGGTTCCGACAAACACTTAATCATGATTTACGCAGGGAAAAAGAGGAGTTAATTAGCTTCCTGGAAGACTGGAAGCTGTTGGATGAATCGGTAAATGACAATATGTCATGGAGAGTGGATAAATCGAAAACGTACACGGTTAAGTCAATGTACAGTTATCCGAACGATGGGGGCTTGCGATATAAGTTCCAACCGATTGGAAGGCTGCTTCTCCTAGCAAGGTGCGAGCCTTCATGTGGCTTGCCCTTAAAAAACCAGCGATAACTTACATAAAAGGAAATGAATGGGGCTGACTGATTGTGTCATGTGTCATAATACAATGGAAACCGTTAATCACCTCCTGCTAGGATGTTCTTACACCAAGGACATTTGCCAAAGATTCATGAATAAATCTACATTACACCACAACCTATACGATTCCATTGTTAACACCATTATTCATTAGGCAGTAATATCCTCAGGGACACTAGCGGTCAATCCAGATGCCTCAACTTGAGGGGCAGGTGGTGAGTGATCAGCTGGGCGGGAGAAGTGGCGACACAGCAACCAAAGGCCTCTGTTTGTTCTTTTGAGTGCTTTGTTCTAGACATGTTCTACTGGGATTTATTCAGAGCTGTATAGGCTTTACTTTACTTTCCAAAGCCGTGTCTGCTTCATTTTGTGTTATCAAAATAATAATTTTTTTTTATTGTAATAGAGCATGCAACATACATAAAGAACGAAGGGTGTTACCAAAGAAAGAAAACTACAATCAACTTTGCTTTTTTACTTTTAACAACATAGTTCCAACAGTCAAGAATTTTGCAGGAACAAGAACTCATTTCCAAATATTTCAGACAGTGCAGGCTACTCTATACTTTCTGGATTCAAAGGAAACAACAACGATTATCTAATAGAAGAACTACCTTCGCTTATATATATATATATATATATATATATATATATATATAGCAGCATCCAGTGGCGGAACCAGAAAAAAAAATTGCGGGGGCCAAGTTAAAATGTATTATAGTAAAAATATACTTATATACTAAAAATACTACTAAATATTTTTAAAACTAAATGTTGACTGTGGCGGAACCAGAAAAAAAAATTGCGGGGGCCAAGTTAAAATGTATTATAGTAAAAATATACTTATATACTAAAAATACTAACCATGTCACGCCCCGCTTCCCAGAGTACGCAAGATTGGGCACGTGACATAGCCAACCATGCTACCTGTGGGTAGGAAGTATTCATCCACAGTCACATTACGGCTGTAGAGATATCAAGAACAAGATAAAACTATCTAAAAACATGTCCACAATCCAGAATAACAAGAGTCAATGATAAATAAATGCGGAAGCAAATGATCCAATACAATAACTGAAAGTATGTCCCATAATGCGGGCTCACATCTGGAAGTAAATGCAGGAAATAAAACTAACCACTACTGGACTCACAACTCAGCCTGCTGGCTGAAGTACTCCTGCTCGGACTGCGACAGTGGTATAGAATCTGGACCATGCAAAACCCAGACGTCAGCGCGTCAAGTCAACAAGTAATATAATATGAACAGTGTAATAGGCAATGCAGAACTAAACATGAATAAAGCAATAATGTGAAACAAGCGGTGCAGGGTAATGTTCAGTGGGTAACTAAACTGTTCTATCGGGTTTCCTAGTCTAAAGTCTTTGAAATCAATTTGATGAATCGTCGATGGAACTCAATAGTATCCAATATACTAAAAATACTACTAAATCTTTTTAAAACTAAATGTTGACTTTTAATATGTAGTCGTGGAGGCTTGAACCAAGGTCTTTAGAATCAAAATCCCATGTCATAACCACTAGGCTAACTTTAAGCTTGTTAATCTTTACCAAATGTATATATTTATTGTAGATATAAAACCAAACCAATGAAAAGTATATAAAGCATTTGGCTGAGGTTTGCCGGGCCCCCGATTCCGCCCCTGGCACCATTAGGCATCCAGGCTTCCATAGAGGTACCAAGTGTTGGGTTTGGGTCCATAACACCGGTGCCCCCGATCCCGCCCCTGGCACCATCAGGCATTCAGGCTTCCATAGCGATACCAAGTGTTGGGTTCGGGTCCATACCCATGAGTGGACTCAACCAATTTAAGTCTCTTTGTTGATTTGGTGTTAGAGACTAAACTTGAGTCATTTAAGCTTGGACCCATTTGATATGGGTTAGGACTCAAGTTAAAAGACAACATAGTTTCTCTCTCATTCTCTCTCTTTATTCTAATTACAACATCATCCATTCCAAGGGTTAGGTTTTGAGAGAAAGGGGGCAAGCAAAGGGGTTTTCTTACAAGAGCTCATTTGGATTGAAGATTCAATATTCCACGTCACTTTGAAGAAGATTGTTGCCTTCTATTTGTTTGAGAAGGAGTTGTCTTCAAGTAGATTAGTGCGTTTAGAGATGGTGAGATAACCTTGTATTTTCTCATTATATGAGTGATCTCAAAGTTGTTGTGCTTTGGTAATGTTGTATTTCTCTTGTTGATTGATAGTGGAAGCTCTCTCTTGCATCATTATGGATTAGGTCCAATCGGAGCCGAACTACGTTAAATCTTGGTGTCTTTTTTTTATGGTTTTTGTGCTTATTATTATTTCGCATTATTATTCGTCATATTCTTACATAAATCTATGTGTTGGGGTTGTTTTGCCCCATCAAAGTGGTATCAGAGCCAAGGTGCCCACAAGGTGTTTGCGGAATTGTTTCAAAGAGATTTTGGTCTCTTTTGTTGTATGTGGGAGAGGGATAGTACCACAAGCCGTATGATTAGCCTCAATGGACGCAATTGAAGTATATGGAAGCCAAGAACGGGAGATCTCTTATATTGCAAAGATCTTTATGCGCTTTTGGAAGGCGATGTCGCAAAGCTCGCCCATATGTCCGATGGTGATTGGAAGAGCTTCATCGCAAGGCCGTTGAGTTTATACGGTAATAGTTGGATGATTCTGTTTTCCATCACGTTTCTACCGAAAGTTCGGCGCATTCTCTATAGAAGAAATTGGAGCCTTTATGAAAGAAAGACCGTGGGCAATAAGGCAATCTTGATTCGGAAGCTTGTAAATGTGAAGACAATGAAGGGTCTGCTATATCCAAGCACTTGAATGAGTTCCAAAGTGTTGTGAACCAACTCATCTCTATGAAAATGACGCTTGAAGATGAGTTGCAAGTATTGTTGTTGCTTAGTTCCTTGCTGGAATGTTGGAAGACATTGGTGGTGTCCCTTAGCAACTCCGCTCGGGATAATGTTATCATAATGAGCTTAGTGGCAAGTAGTTTGTTGAATGAAAAATTGAGAAGAAAAGATCTCTGAGTTTCTCATTCGGAAGTAATTGTCACGGAAAATAGAGAGAGGTCAAAGTCTATAGAAAGAGGCTATCGTTCCAAATCAAAAAGCAAGTCAAGATCGAGAAAAAATGTCGCATGCAATTATTGTAAAAAACAAGGACACATTTTTAAATATTGTTACAAATTGAAGAATAAGCAAAAGTGAGACGAATGAAACAAATTCCGACTCCAAAGAGAACACCACGGTCACACTTGAGGAAAATACAGTTGTTGTCTCTACTGGTGGCGAATCGAGCCTTTGTATTGTGTGTCATGACGCCGATTGGGTGGTTGACACCGGAGCCTTCTATCATGCTACTCTTAGGAGGGATTTCTTTGCATCCTACAAGCCAGATGATTATGGCGTTGCGAGGATGGGTAACAAACGCACTTCACAAATTGTTGGTGTTGGTAATATTCATGTTGAGACAAATCTTGGCTATAAGTTGGTGCCTAAAGATTTGCGGCATGTGCCGGAACTTCATCTCAAAATTTTATCCGCCGAAAAGCTCGATGAAGAGGATTACACTAATATGTTTGGTTGTGGTGCTTGAAAGCTCACCAAAGACTCTCTTATAGCGGGTAGAGGAAAGAGATGTTGCATCCTTTATAAAATGCAAGCAAGGTTATACATATGTGAGACGAACACAATGTTGGCCAACTCTATGAAGTTGCGGTATCGGCGGTTAGGCCATGTGAGCGAGAAAGGCCAACAGATTCTTGCAAAGGGCAATTTTATTCCTAATGAAAGGCGAGCATCTTGATACTTGTATTCATTGTTTGGCAAGCAATCAACATAAAGTTTCCTCTGCGAGAAAAGCTTCACAAAGAAAATCAAATATTTCAAATTTGGTTCATTCCGATGTGTGCGGTCCTATGAGAGAACTCTTGGTTGTGCTTTGTATTTTATTACTTTTGTTGATGATCATAGCCGGAAAGTTTGGGCCTATGCTTTGAAAAGCAAAGATCAAGTTCTGGAAGTATTCAAGTAATTTCATGCTTTGGTGGAGAGGCAAACCGGAAAGTATTTCAGGTGCATTCGTTCGGACAATGGTGGTGAATACATTGGTCCATTTGATGCATATTGCAAGTTGCATGGTATTCGGTATGAAAAATGGTTTCGAAAACTCCCGAACAAAATGGTGTTGCGGAAAGGATGAATCACGCTATTATGGAGAGAATTAGGTGTACTTTCACACGCCAGATTGTCCAAACCCTTTTGGAGGGAGGCATTGGGAACAGCGGTAGCTTTAATTAATTTATCTCCGGCCGCTTCTTTAGATGACGATATTCTGGGGAGAGTATGGAGCGGCAAAAATGTTTCCTATAAACACTTGAGAGTATTTAGATGCCGCGCGTTTGTCCATGTTCCAAAAGATGATAGGTCCAAGCTCACTAGCAAAACAAAGAAATATATTTTCTTAGGATATTCTCATGATGAGTTTGGTAATAAGTTATCGGATCCGAAAAAGAAAAAGATTGTTCGAAGTCGAGATGCGGTCTTTCTTGAAGACCAAACCATCGATGATATTAATGATGATATGCTTCTAATTCTCCGAATGGTATTATTGATTTGGACCTGGTTCCTTCTCCAGTTGTAAATGACAACTGGGGAGATGTGCAAGAAAATATTGATGGTAATACTAGTGGTGAAGCCTCTACTTCCGATGTTACTAATGATAAAGTGGGGGAACAAGTCACTCAAGAGCCACAAATTCGGCGATCTACTAAAGAGCAGCAACCTTCAAAGAGGTACTCTAATAATGAATATGTTTTGCTTACCGATGGAGGTGAACCGGAATGTTTTGATGAAGCTTGTGAATGTGATAACAAAAGTGAGTGGTTGAAATCTATGCAAGAGGAATTGATACTTTGCAAGCAAATCGTACCAATAATTTTGTGAAGCTTCCGAATGGAAAAAAGGCATCGAAAAACAGATGGGTTTTCCATTTGAAGTATGAGGAGAATAGCTCGCATCCAAGATATAAAGTGAGATTGGTTGTGAAAGGTTTTGGCCAAAGAAAAAGCGTTGACTTCGATGAATTTTTCTCTCCGGTTGTGAAAATGCTATCTATTCAGGTTTGTTGGGTATGGCCGCAAGTATGGATTTGGAGGTCGAGCAATTAGATATCAAGACCGCATTTCTCCATGGTGATTTAGAGGAGGAAATCTATATGCAACCCGAAGGTTTCAAAGTCAGTGATAAAGAGCACTTAGTGTGCAATTGAAGAAAAGTCTTTATGGCCTCAAACAAGCTCCTCGGATATGGTACAAGAAATTCGATTCTTTTATGTTGAATCAAGGCTACAAAAGAACCGCATCGGATCATTATGTCTTCGTAAAGAGATTTGTTGATGGTGATTTTATAATTTTTTGCTCTATGTTGATGACATGTTAATTGTTGGACATGATAAGTCCAAGATTGACAAGTTGAAGGATGAGTTAAGTCTTTTTGCTATGAAAGACTTGGGATCGACAAAAAAAAATTTGGGCATGGGTCATCTCTTGTGGTAGTAAAGTAAAGAAGCTATGGTTATCGCAAGAGAAGTATATTGAGAGCGTGCTCCAAAGATTTGATATGGGGAGAGCAAAACCGGTTGGTTCTCCACTTATGAGTCACTTTAAATTAAGCTCGAAACAATGTCCTTCAAGTTTGAAAGAGAAAGAAGACATGAAGAATGTTCCTTATGCATCGGCTATTGGCAGCTTGATGAATGCGATGGTGTGTACATGTCCCGATATTGCGCATGCCATTGGTGTTGTTGGCCTGATGAAGTCGGCAGCGAGCAATCGGTCCACTTTCTCCTCTATCGCCCTTTGTTTTATCGGTGCGAAACTTCTTTTCTTTTGTCGGATTAGCTTGGCTTTCGGGTCGACCCCGAGCTTGTGGGAGATTACCTTGGGATCGATTCCGGGCATGTCCGCCAGCATCCAGACGAACACATCCAAGTTGTTCCGAAGGAATCGGATCAGGTCATCGCGGACGTTCCCTGTCAAGAGAGAACCGATCTGGACAGTCCGATCGTCGACCCCTTCTATGAGGGGAACTTCCATTAGCGCTTCCACCGATACGCCGCAGATTTCCTTTCGATCGCCGTGTGCGTCCAAAGTGCCCTGGGGATCATGCGTATCTTCGGAGTCGTCGCCCTGCTCCCCGGCGGGCGATGTTAAGGCGAGGCAGATCCTGACCGTCTGCTGATCTCCATAGGCGTGGCATGTCCCTCCGTTATCTAAAGGGAATTTGAGCGCGAGGTGGTAAGTTGAGATCTGAGCCCGAAGGGCGTTTAAGGTGGGGCGTCCCAGAAGGATGTTATAGAACGATGGAATCTTGGCAACGAGGAAGTTTACCGATATGGTCCGCGTTTTGCCAGCGTCCCTAATGTTGAGCAGGAGGATCATCAAACTCTCGGCCGGGATGGAATGGTTGGTGAACCCGGAGAGGACATGAGAGGTCGGTTGGAGATCGAAAGGACCTAATCCCATACGCTGGAAACAGTCGTAGAACAGGATATCCGCTGAGCTCCCTGAATCAACCAATATTCTCCGGACCTCGTAATGATGAACCCGGGCTGCTATCACAACGGGGTCATTGTGAGGGAGTGATATGCCATGAAGGTCTTCCTCGGTGAAGGTGATCGGGTCATCCTTCATGTGCTTCTTATAGGGCGGATCACTTACAGCCATGACTGGTACGGGGCCCTCACTGTTCAGAGCCGGATGCGTCGAGATGACCATGATCTGACCAATTATTAACATCCCGGGAGGGGGTTAGTCTTTATGCTCTTGTTCCGCCTGCTGCTTGTCTCGTAGGTATTTCGCCAGGTAGCCTGAGCGGGTCAGTTCCTCGATATAGTCACGGAGTTGCTTACAACTCTCAGTCGGGTGACCCTGCGACCTGTAGTAAGCGCAATACGGGCCCCGGAGCCGTTTGCCCGCTCTTTGGGTTGCCGGCGGGAGCCTGAAAAACCTCTCGTCTTTAGCCTCCTCTAGCAGTTCCGTCTGGAAGATATTCAGAGAAGTGTACTCATAGAATCTCGGGGCATAGGGTTTTGGACGGTCAGCTTTCATTTTGTCCTCTTTGTCCCGTTTCTTTCGGTCTGCTTGGTCACCCCGGGGGCAGGTTAGCGTTCACATCCGACTCGAGTTGAATCTCTCGCTCGGTCCATACTTTTACTTTGGCTATGGTCCTAGGTTGCGCTAATGCAAAAGAGCGAAATCACTCTTTGTGCCTAAGATCTGACCTCAGTGGCGGTGATCACCGTCTCGTCGCGATACTCGGGTACCTCGAGAAGGGCATTATAGAAGTGGGTGACGTACCCCTTAAATGATTCCTTGTCTCCGCTTTTGATGGTGAACAGACAGTCGACCGTCTTTTTCTGCCGACGGTTACCGACGAAATGACCGAGGAAATGGGTGGACAGCTCGTCAAAGGTCAATATTGAGCACGGCGTGAGCCCTCGGAACCAATCTCGGCCAGCCCGGATGAGGGTGATGGGGAAGGCTCGGCATTGAGCCGTGCGTCAAAGTTGTCTTGGAAACGCATGCCTGCCGTGAATGCGTCCAAGTGGTCTTTCGGGTCGGACTTCCCATCGAAGAGGGCCACTTTGGACGGTTTGTTTCTGGATGAGACACGCTCAGCTAGAAGCTGTTCGGTAAAGGGCCTTGTGTGTGAGTCAGCAAAGTATCTCGCGCCTTCGCCAGCCGTACGGTCATCCTGTCTTATGCTTTTGATTTTCCTTTCGAGGGCCTCTATTCATCGTTGGTACCCTGTAGAATCTTCACAATCGGAGCGCCTGCTACCTCTGCTCCTGGCTTGCGCGATGGAGCGGCTCCGACTCCACTCTATTACGTTCTTTAAATCTTCGGGATGGACCCTTCGGGGATAGCCCGGCGCTCCTCATACGCGTGACCTCGACGGATGTGGCTGCACGGGTCTAGCCCGGAATCGAGCGATTTGACCGACACTTCCTCTAGGGGCGAGAAAGCACGGCACGTGTTGAAGTGATAACCCGGTCTACCCTGAGATCGGGATGTCGAGCTATCCGGTGCCTAGCGGGTCATGGAATCATTTTCCGGACACGGGCCATGATTGCCGGCACCGACACATCGGTGTTCGGCCACATCAAGATGAGCGCGAGTGAGGTTAAGAGCTTGAGTGTGTCCTTCCATTTCCCTGCGAACGTCGTCATCCCGAGGAGGGGATGCTGCGGTCTGGCGGGCATGGCCAATCGCTTGGACACGGGCGAGTGCGTCCACCATTGCCGTGAGCATGTCGTTCAAGCGGATAAGACGTTGATGACGTTAGGGGGAGGAGTAGGGCCGTTTCCGCCCCCGTTGTGGAGGACGGGACGGCTCGTGCTGGGATCGTCGCAGTTGTCGCTTGTCATTGAATCGGAGGCGGAAGATCAGCTTTTTTGGTGGAGTAGAATCGTTCTCACAGATGGCGCCAACTGATGGAGGTCGAAATCTCCCTCAGTTGTTGTCCTCCGTCGATCTTGCTGCAAGCGATTCTGAACTGTTGTGATTGGGAGTGAGAATTGAACGTGTGGATCTCAATGGGTTGTTGGATGGCGCTGACACTGGGCTACCTGCAAAAGAAGTCTCGGGATGGGAAACCACCGTAGGACCCTCCGACGATCAAGTAGGTACCAAGGTATAGGGGCAGCGTAGTGGCGTATTGGAATCGATTTGACTTACCTGAGTCGTCTGGTGGCCACATGAGGTGAACCGACGCGAGATTCTCGCCGCCCGTTACGCCTCTGCATCACGTTCGCGCTGATGGCGGGACACGCCTATTAATGGCGGGATCCGCTCATTAATGGCGGGATCCGCTAGCGCGAGATGCAGGTCGTGGAACGACGGAGATCTCGTCATGGCGAGATACACGGAGCCGTTACGGGGGCACTTGGGGGGCTCCATGCTCTCGGTTGAATAGGGTGGATAGCTCGGGTGGCCGAGGAAGCTCGGCTATAGAATTGCTCGGAGGAGAGCTGTCGGTTAGTTGTTTAGGCGAAATAGGGAAGGCACACCGGAGAAGTCCCCGAAAGGTCGGATGCACCCTCGGAGATGAGGTACCGAAGAATGTCCCTAATGCATCATACTTGTTCCAGCTCCGCAGCCTCTAGGAGTCTAGCAGGCTTAGCGGATGACACGTCATCCTCCACGTGTGTTGATCTGGGGAATACTCGTTTATGAGCCTCATCAGGGGCGAATTGATGAAGGCTGAGATGTGTGCAGGGTTTTTTTAAGGAAAAAGGGCTTTAAATTCATTAAGTTTGCAAAGCTAATGTCGCCGAGGGTTTAATTGCATAATTGCCAAGGTGGATCCTATGAGAAAATGCCACATAGCAGCCGTTATAACGAACAAAGGCGGGTTAACTGAAGCGGGTCTGGTTCATAATTGCTACTGTTCGATTCGTTAAGACTTTTATTTTCCTTCATATAAAACATGTAGATTGAGAGAGGGGATTCAGATCCATGTAGATTGAGAGAGGGGATTCAGATCGAATGTAAGAAAATTGCTGTATTTTCTTTATCAGTTCAATTCAGTTCCTTCAATTCAATTCATGTTCTTGTCTATTCAATTCGTTTCGATTTTATTCCCAAATTTTCCCACAAATCCTAAATTGTAAAAATGCCTAAGAAAAACACAAGAGTGAGTGAACAAGCCCATCAGTAGTAAGGTCATAAAACAGTCATATTTAATATTAAAAAAAAGCTAAATAGCACTAAACTATTCTTAACTACGAGTGTTTTCTGGTTAACTACCTTAAAGTATTTCTATTACAGTAAACCCCTTAAAGTGCTACAAGTGAGGGTATTAATTTTAAGTTTCAGCAGGATTACCGTAAGAAAATTCTTTAAGGTACTTTAGTGAAGAACACTCAAAGTTAGGGGTAGTTTAGTGCAATGTAGCCTAAACAATTGATAATAACCAAAGAAGGAGAAGGGCCTGAGGAAGGGAGTTTTTGGCATAACTATTGTCTCCTTCACCTCGATTCATGTAAAGGACCTGTTGGACATCCATGGATTGGGCTCTTTGTTGTGCCTCTCTCCTTCTTTCTTTGTAGAATCATTTGCTCCATATGCAGGCAACCTTTATAGCTTATAGACCTTGGTCACCTTTTCCCTGAGTGCATGGACACATTTGCTCCATATCCATGGTATGTCTGTGAATGCATTTGCATTTTCAAAGAGGAATAATACATCCTATGGTGTATCTAGCTAGATAAGCTCATATACACCATATCTACTCTTTCTATAATTAATAATATGATCCAACATTTGGACATAAGAAGATGGATGTCCATCCTCTCTAGTGATTTCATCGAAGCATCCAGCGAATGAAATGCATCCATCCACTTTTATATGCATTCCTCTAATGTTTATATCACTGGTTTCAAAGGAATTCCCTCATCT
Source organism: Agapanthus africanus (assembly GCA_030015575.1). Taxonomy (NCBI): domain Eukaryota; kingdom Viridiplantae; phylum Streptophyta; class Magnoliopsida; order Asparagales; family Amaryllidaceae; genus Agapanthus; species Agapanthus africanus. The sequence goes on from JASDDO010000018.1 coordinate 5,140,717, forward strand.
AGTTGTGACCTGATATACTTGTGTGCTTTTGATATCATGATTTGATCGAATCACATAATATCCAATGTTCTTCTTCTTGAGTGCTTGATGTGATGAGGGGATCAGAATCCATCATGATTTGGTCGTACCACATAAAATCCAATGTTCTTCTTGATGTGGTGAGGGGGATCAGAATCCACAACGCTCCCGAATAGTTTCGCTGAACGAAATTGTTGTCGTAATTGGTGCCTAGGCTACAGGACTTGACATGAGAGAGCACTCAAAGCTCCTACCCATGAACAAAATACTATCTTTTCACCCATTTCTTTCCTCTTTGATCAAGATTCAACATTAGTTGGGTTTCTAAGCAGTTGGTATTACAGCCATCCGTTTCTTTCCTTCAAGATGTCAATGAGCTTCAAACTTTTCTCGTATCTTCACTTGCTACTTGATTCTATGGGATGACGACTCTCATGGGCAATTAAACAAACACCTTAGGTGCAACATTTCACTTGCAGTGTCCAAATCTCTATCCAAGTCACTATCTTCTAAATAATAAAAGAAACCGGATCAAGAAGAAGAGATGCGAGAGCAAGAAGAAGAGGCAGCGGAATACACCGATCGATAATCAGATGTCGTCGTTGTTGAACACTGAGATCCCCCGAGGGAAAAACGGAATCTTTGATGGTCACATAGAAGAAAAAACACAAACTTTGGATTAAAAAAAGGATCTTGGGATGTTGCTTTCAAAAAGAACATCATAAAAATTGATACTTTTTTTTGGTACAGATGCTTCATCTCTTCCTGTTTTCGTTTTACCTGAAGAGAGGCACAAATGCATTTTAGAACTGAGGGTCCGGAGAAGGCTAACTTGCATAAATGTATCCAATAAATTTCAATTTTTTTTCCGATTCATACCATGAACTGATTTAATTACAAATAAGCGCCATGAACTGTCATCCCGATTGCATCTAAATGTCATCAGCTTTTCTTCCGTCTGCAAACGTTTTATTTAACTGCCACTTCATCAGTATTTGTCTTGTTTTCCCCGTTTTACCCTTATATTCTCAGTCAACCGTTGAAATTTAGAGGGTATAATGGTCCATTAAGACACAGAAGTTAACGTTGTATGGTAGTTATGTTAAAAAAAACAATTCATGATACTTATCTCTAATTATTAAAATTCATGGTATCAATCGCAAAAATGTGAAAGTTGATGAGCACGTTTGTGCAATGCAGCCTATTTAGAATTATAAAGTCTTCCAACATTTAGAAAATTGTTTTTATTTGTGTAGAAAAACCTAAAGCGAAGCAACTGTCCTGGCGGTCTATAATAAAGTTCTTGGAAGCTTCATTTTCTCAAACCGGGTTACACTATTCCAGTATATACAAAAAAAATCGACAGCAGCAAGCATATCCTCTTATGAAAACTATGAGAAGCACAAAAAACCTTAAGCAATCTCAGCCAGTCTTGTGCGTCATCGGGCATAACAGTTGAATCCCCAAAAGAACATACGTGTGAGAATTATAGAGGCTCTAGAAGGGACACCCAATCAAAAACAACACCTGTGCCCAAAGATCTTGTTGCAGGAAAAGTTTCAACAAAAAGAAATAGCAACATTGTTCAATCTAGGGTTCACTGTTTATAAAGACCAGTGTATTTGCACATGCGATGCACGTGAGTATTAAAGTTCTAAATTTATTTGAAGAGTTAAATTGTGAGCAAAATAAGTGTATTGATAACAGTATTAAAATCGAAGAATAGTTTTTGATGAAAGAAACTATTTTAAATTAAATCTAAAAGAGAAAAAAAAACAATTTTGGGCAAAGGTATATAAAATAAAAAACAAGTAGAAACAAGCGATAAAACACAATCTTATACGGTAGCAAACAATCATATCCAGCAGTAAACAGTCAAACACAAATGTAATAAAGATATGATTTTATCCATGAAGACGGAAGAAGAGTTAACCTCGGAAGAAATTCTATCAGTATTTACTTTCTTTTCATACTCTATTTTTTTTTTGATTCTTTTTCTTTCTCAAAGAACATTCTTGGGCTCATGGAAAATATTAAAATTTAGAAGATGGAGGTAAGCAACCCTTACACTCGCTTTCTTCGTCACCACTTCCTCTTTTTCTTCTTCTTGTTTCAATGCTCATTTTACTGTCCTTTTTATTTTTGTGCCAAACACTAGAGGAAATAAAGAAATGGTTAGTTAAATTTATTGAGATATTTTGAAATTCAATTCTTCTAATTAATAGTTAGTGAGATCCAGAATTTGACAAGGTTTTTTTCTTTATTTTTAATTTCTACGATAATTTATCTTTCCTATATGGCTTTGTATGAAGCAGCGTCATTTGAATTTTGACATTCAATTCCCATTTTACCTTAGGTTGGTCATAAAAGCAGAGATGTAGATGTTTGACGGTTCATGAAAGCTAGCCGTGATTTATGTTGTATCAGAAGATTAGACCTTTATTAGGATTATTCTAAAAACGATAATCACTGAATAATATAGTAAATTGTGTTTCAGAAAAAGAATAATAAATAACAACAATTAATCATCTAGAAATTCTAGAATGTTCTTATGTCTTATCTCCACCAATTCAGTTCTAGAAGAATAAAAAATTTCCTGGCCATTCAAAACCTAAGATCCTTCAAAATCCTCAAAATTCCCAAAAATCTCCATTGTGTACTTCAAGATGCTCTTCTTCTCCCATTATTTCTTATCTAAGCTTCTCTGTCATTCTATTCTCAATCATAAAACATGCTCTCTTCTTCTTCTTCCCTTCTATCTTCTCTCACTCCAGCGAAATCCTTCCGCTTTGATCCAATCCATCGGTTACCCATTTCAAACCATCGGATTCTGCTGCTTGGGTATGAATCAAAAAGGGTTTTTGGCGGGAGGATTGGAAGAATTAGGGTTTATGATCAGAAAAAGATGGCTGAATTAGTTAAAAATGATGCTTTTAGGAGAGATGATGGCATTGGGAATGAAGCAGAGGCGATTTTGGGAAATGGGTCTTCGGCGTTTGGTCTGGAATTGGATCTGAGAGAATTTGAATCGGATGGTGAGCTCTCTTGATGTTTCTTATTGGGTTTTAAACGCAATATTTTGAGAGTTTGATTCAAACTTCAGCTTTAGCTATTATTATTGATTTCAATTCGCTGATTCTGGGAAAATAAAATGTTTAATATTGAAATTTTCTCAATAGAATAGTGAAATGTTTAATATTGAAATGAAAGTGCCAACCTGGGAGAGCTTGAGTTGACTCTGACTCTGATGGTTAGCTTATTGTGAGCTCTTGGTTGTCTGGTTTGGGTTCTAACCTTCAATTCAATACTTGAATCGTTCTATTAATCAGTGAATCTGTCTATTTGAAATTGACGCAAGTGTTATACAGGCATACCAATTTGTAGGTGGATTTTTTATGTGCACCTTACATTTGCTCTTCCACGATCATTTGATATTCTGCATATTTATGAATATTAATTGAATGCTTATAATGATAGCAGGTAACTGGTATTTTGTTGTTTATATATGAACTTGTTTATATTAATTCCTAAAAGTTTTGTTAATTGGATAATGACATGATAATTTGCATGCAGACATGCTGAACTTTTCTAGGAATAGTAACCTAGGGAGATAAGAGAAATTAAGCTATTGCATGGTCACTGTGATCTGAACTGACTTTGAGGCTTGAAAGTAAAGATGACATTAAACATGATAAACTGCTTGGGTATGTACAGACAAATGACGAATGCTAAGCATGTTGTTGCTGTCGTAAAGTTAATGAGAAGACTCAAATTAGAAAAGTGTCATGATCATTATTCTATAGCACAAAATGTGTCAAACTGATTCTTGAGTCAATGGCGAGCAAAGTGAGCTATTGGCTTGGGTTATTACGTGATTGAGGCCCTAGTCAATTGGGCCTAGGCATCAAAGGTTGCTACTTTTCAGCCAAAATAAAAACCTAAGCTTGCGGATAGCAGGTATTACATGTTAGATTAATACAATCGATTATAATATCTCGTATCATGGAAGGATTTTTTCCCCAAGTAATTGAATCGACAAAAAAGTTGATTGTGAATTAAAATTGTTGATTTAATTAGCCATCGGTCCTTGTTATCTATGAAGCATGGATACTTGTATATGTTTCACAAATCGTCCCCGATCGCGTATCGGAGTCCGAAACTCTCGGATTCACTCGGACTAGTTAATGTCTCACCACTCTCTCGAATCGACGCATCTACTCCCGAAAATTAGGGCACTCAAAAGTTTGAAAGTGCATTGAATATCTAGCATAATGTCATTATTTATTTATACCAGTATATATTAGTATGTATACCTTAATATATATTCATATTTAGTTGATCTAAAATCGATATAAAAACGTATCCCGTATCCTAGGTTTTTGGAAAATTGCGAATTCGCGAATCCGTATCGTATCCCGTTTCCGTATACGAACCCGTGCTACATAGCTTTTTATGAAGCCCCAAGCGGTTCCACAATTAGCATTAATTTGGAGATATGTTGTACTTTGAGAGATATAATATGTACTTAAAATTTGTAATTAAGTTGTCTCGGTGTATCACTTGACCAACTTATCCGGCAGTCCATATAAATATGGATATAAATTTAGCATAATGGAACAATGGATACGAGCTCAATTGAGAGATTCTTCACAAAATATTTTAACAAAGGTTGAAACCAGTATTCTCTTATTATCAAGCTTTATCCTTTTGTATCAAGGGTTGGGTACTAGGTTCTAGATTCAGATTTAAGCTTTTGAGGTAACTTCCATAGATTTTGGAAACAATAAGAGGCAAGAAATTTTGTTAGGAAAAACTCTTTCAAAATTCGTAGGTATCACGTGCTTGTATGGCGTTTATAGCGCACAATTTTGTCTTTTGAGCATTTTACTGATTGCTCTATCTCTTAGCAAACTGGGAATATGTTAGAGAGGTTCCTACTCATATGTTACATGTGTGAGCACTATTTTTCTTTCAGATTATTTACTAATTGTTATAACATATACATTGAATGTTCTTCAAACTATGCAAATTAAAGCCCTTGATTTAATCAAAACTAGTTTCTTATTGATTATCTTAGATGTTTCTTTGGATTTTTTCTCACTTTTTAACCTATCGATTATTAATAACTACCATCATAAGCTTGTTGGATCATATGCTACATTTTCCGAGCTTGCTTTGATTTCAGAAATTATTTTTGGATCAATGATAAGGTCTTTTCCTTGTTGGTTATTAGAGCAAATGGCTAGTGGCTGTGCTCTTTGGTCTTGTGATTCTATGGAAGCACGATGCCGAAGCTCTATGGGCTGCACTGGGATCAGTTGTAAATTCATGGGTTTCAATTACGTTGAAGAATATATTAAATCATGAGAGACCTGCCTCCGCTTTGAGATCCGATCCTGTGATGCCGTCATCACACGCGCAGTCGCTATTCTACACGGCTTTCTTTGCAGTTCTTTCATGTAGGTCTTCCTTGATTATTCCTTGTGCTGAGCAACTTCAACATTTTATACGGATTTATTCCTAAATTGTCACTGCAGGATGCACCATACATACTGATACGCTTACGTGGCAACATCCTATTGGATGATACCTATTGTTTATAGGATATGACATCTCTCATATTGAATGTCAGTTTCACTTTATGTCATTATTTTATTTAATATGCGACGAGTTTTTGCCATGTTAGCTCCATTGTGCTGTAAGATGGGACCGTACAGTGGCATTTTGTGCCCCAATTCCTCTTAGCATAAACTATATTATAGCTAATAGCCAAGTCTACTGCTAATTCTTATGGTACAATTTCAATGTCTCGTTGCCATCTAGCATGCAATTGATCGAAATCTTTCTTTTTTTCCCCTGGTTTTGTGATTCAGTGTTCCAGTGGCAAGGGATGAATGCAATTACTTTGGGCACTGGGTCCATCATCTTGATTTGTGACTCTTATCTTGTAAGCGTCTTCTCATCTTATATACATTTCATTGTGCCATCTTGTGAGTATCTCTAGTCCTAGCAGTTTGATGTTTGGCGGAGCTGTACAAAACTCCCCTTATTTTACCCATATGCAAGAAACGACCTTCCACTTTGTCCTCCGAATTTAACTTGAGTTGGAAACTTGGTATCTGCCATTTGTTTGATCCCAAATTACAGTGATTTTTTCGTTTACAGGTATTTTAGGAAGAAAAAGGCAGCATAAATGAAGTTTTTACAACTGTAAGCGATAAAATTTGGGGTAAAGAGCGATTTCATGTTTCTTCTTTTATATGATACCCAATACTTTGTAAAGCGGAATGCAGAGCAAAGCAAGGAGGCATGACTAAGGGTTTCTCGGCAAAAGGTGTCCAGGCGTTTTTATGGAATAAAAATATAACAATGATAGAAAATTAGATAACTAGAAACTTTTAGAATAAAAAGTAGAAACCTAGAAGTGTGCGTGTGTAGGCAAGAGGTCTTTAAATCCCGATCAACGGCATATTTTAACGATCTTTTAACGATCGGATCCGTTCATGTTGATCACCCTACCCTCCAATATGTGTATGAAAAATCAAAGAATTTACAGACCTTTAGTCTATGCATCGATGAGTGCAAAAATGAATGTCTTTCGATAATACAACATAAACGTCATCCGATTCATAGACTAGAGGGATTTAAATCCTTTGATTTTTCATACACATACATTTGAGGGTAGGGTGATCAACTTGAACGGATCGGATCATTCAAATATGTCGTGGATCGGGAGTTCCCGTTTTAAAAAAACACGGACCGGTTTGCAATGGAGCGTTCCCATACATAGGGGAGTGATCCATTGCAAACCGGTCCGCGTTTTTTTAAAAACGGAAACTCCCGATCCACGGCATATTTTAATGATCCGATCCGTTCAAGTTGATCACCTTACCCTCCAATATATGTATATGAAAAATCAAAGAATTTAAAGACCTTTAGTCTATGTATCGATGGGTGCAAAAATGAACGTCATTTGATTCATAGGCTAGAAGTCTGTATGGGAGCGCTCCATTGCAAACCGGTCCGTGTTTTTTAAAACGGGAACTCCCGATCCACGGCATATTTTAATGATCCGATCCGTTCAAGTTGATCACCCTACCCTCCAATATATGTGTATGAAAAATCAAAAAATTTAAAGACCTTTAGTTTATGTATCGATGGGTGCAAAATTTAAAGACCTTTAGTTTATGTATCGATGGGTGCAAAATTGAACGTAAACGTCATTTGATTCACAGGCTAGAAGTCTTTAAATCCTTTGATTTTTCGTACACATACATTTGAGGGTATGGTGATCAACTTGAACGGATCGGATAATTCAAATATGCCGTGGATCGGGAGTTCCCGTAAACATATTGAAGCGGTTTATGACAACAATATTAAATGTTTCATCATATAATATCAAAAAAGATTTTACATTGAAGACAATATAAACAGATTAAGGGCTCTATCCCATTTAAACCATTGGATTTATGCGGTGCTCACATAAAACAAGTCAAAGCCGAAAGCAAACAGCCTCATGGGCCCATGGCTACTTTCTGCAAAAGCAGGGTTTCTTTGGGCCTTTTACAATGGTTTCTCTCACACTATATTTTTTCCTGTCGTCTTTTGGCAACAGACATGGCTATGAGTTTCGCAGAAGCTTCACACTGTCAGCCAAGTCGTCATTGGCGCAGTCTTGGGATCGGCATGCAGCATCACATGGTTCTGGATGTGGCATTCATTCATGCAGAGAACATTCATCGCCTTTATTTGGGTTCGGATCATCATAATTCTCGTGTCTTTAGCGTGCTTCGCAAACTTCATCTATGTTGTGCAACACTGGCTCAGCGACGACGAGTGAACATATCCACACATTTAGCATACCATAACAAGAGAAGACATAAGGAGGGTAACTACATGATGCTATTATTGATATTCTTCGAAGCGCCATTTTGTGAAGTGCTCAGATTATATACAAGCGAGCTAGCAGTTATCATATAATGAGAAGCAAGGAAAGGGGATCGAACACGGATGATCGTTATGGCTATACTCATAAAAATATATTTTGTTTTAGGGCTTGGAAGTTGAGTTCAAAGATTTGAAACTCAAACTTAAGGAATTTTATGTATTTTAGGGATATTCCGGAGATTTTGGTACCAGGAGGGTGGTGTTAGACAAAAGTTGTGCTTGCCTTCTTATTTCAGAGTCTGCTAATTGAGAATTTTGATGTCTAAGCAATGCTTATGATCTTTGGTTTTAGCTAATTTCCATCAAATACATTTCATTTTTACCAGGGTGTTCAAGAAGCTGATGGTTTCTGCCATTTATTGCAAGGTCTTGATGTGTTGAAATAAGCTGGCCCCTTGCGGAATATGATGATACTCTCTATTATGTAATGTTGTGCTGCATATAATAGATTTGTAGAGTTTTTACTAAAGAACCATCTTAACAAACAAACATTACAGAAAAATGTCAGATTACGACATACATATATTAGACACTGGAAATAAAGAGACTATGTATTTCATGAAGATTTTGATACCAAGAAGGCAGTTCTTAGCATTTGCTGTAAATATTAAAGCAAAATATGCTGCTGCTTTCTGCGATGTAAAGCCAAGCCTTAGAAATGATAGCTAGAAGTTCACAAGATTATTACTTAACAACCATCATGAATACACCAGACAAACATCACAAAACAAATGCCAGTTTGCAACCTAAATAAACATAAAAACCAGAGACTTGTTAATATCTTCTTGCAAATTTCTTTCTGTAATGTGCATCAGATCACAGTGCATTTTAAACATCATTCAAATCAAGTCGACGTTATATTTGCTTGAACAACAAAAATTAGGAAGCCTTGCACGGGCTTTTATACACTAAGGTGAAAATATTAAGAAACAAACAGAAAATATGTATTGCTGAGGAACAGTCACTTGCATATCTTATGCCTGTCTAAGATGTGCATCCATTGAATTATTAGTGATGCGTGTCTATGAGGTTATAAGATGAAGTTTCACTTTATATTCTAATATCTCCATGACTAGTTGAGGTTTCAGCATCATTGTGTGTAGGCTTTGAAGCAGGGACATAGGACCATGCAATGGCTGCTGCTCCAAGAGTGACAGCGAGGCTGACTGAACCCCAAATCCACCTCTGCCTTCTCTTCCTCTGGTGTCGGCGTTGCCTTGCCTTCTCTGCACCCGAGAAAAGAAAATAAAAGAAAATATTAGAAGTTAATAGTTTCGTATTATTTGTAGTTATGTTTGAGAGCACGTAGCAAATAGAGACATGTACGAAATAGATATGGGAATAATTTTGTCATGTGAATTCAAATAATATTAGGCATCCTTCCACTGAAGAGGAATCTTGGTCTCCAGTGTTACTGTACGGAATTAACTATAGGGATGCTGCCATGGCAACAAACCCGTTGGGTGTTGCCCTGCTCTTTAATTGATGTCAGATACTACTTTTAAATAAAGGTTATTATACCACATCAATGTTATTGTGTCAGTCCCATTGCAGCGAGATACATATAATGCCATCGTATTTCCAGCCCATTCCTCTAATTGAATTTGAATAGTAGTTAAAAAAATTATCATTTAAGGCAGTACTGCCAATTGTCTAAATTCAGCTAAGGTAGCAGGGATAATTGAAGTTAACAGAGGAGATAGTGGGTAACTGGGTATATTTTTAAGGGGCTTCTCTGATTGTTACATGATTAAATGCGGTTTAAGTGTTTTAAATTCAAACACGATGCCAGATCAAAGTAATGTCGTAATTCCTGAGGACAATATATGCATGATTCGCAATCCACGGATTGTGTACACTATTAATACTTGGTACTTACAAAAGTGTCAATTTAACTAAGAAGGTGCCCCTAATAGAGCGGAATGGAATAGAATATGTTGATGTAGTTCTGGCTTAAAATTTTGTATTCACAATATGAAGATTCATATTTAATAACTACCATCCACATCTGTTATTATTATATATTGGTAAGTAACAATATTTTGTGCCTAATGTTTCTGAACATGGGACTAAAAACGGAAAAGTGGCCAACTCCTTTCTAATATAGGACCCAAACTCATGAACAGAACCAGGACGAAAAGATGAGGAAAATCTAAGCTACTGCTAGGTAATTAATAGAAATAAATATTGATAAGTTCATTAAACAAAGAAGAAACGGCTATCATTCACAAGCAAAAACAGATAAGATGGAAATAACAAGGCAAGAATGATTTCAGAAACAAGTTCATCAGTCTCACCGACGGCTTCCTGGTTTCTCTGAGACATCTCCCTATTTGCAGCTTCATAGTACTGCAGTCGATCCCAAAGCCTCGCAATTTCAAAGTTCTTTGACTCGATTTGAGGCTCCATCTCCATCTCGACCTCAGCACGTGCACAGCCTCGTGCAACAGAATCAGTAACAAGCCGCATAATAACAGCTTGCCGGAATAATTCCTCAGCTGGATCAAGATTTGGTTGCTCCCGGGTCTCATCTGTGGTGGATGGAAGTGTAGGAAGTCTCAAACCCACAAGTGACAGATGTTGGCTTAGGGAGTTCCATAGGGTTTGCAAGTTCTCGAGAGATTCCTCTGCTTGCTTCCTTTTCTCAATTTCCATTAGAAGATTCAGCCTCATCTCGCGTAGCTCGTCTTCAATATTTCGAGATGAAGATCTTGTCGCACCATCGCTTGAAATCTCTACAGTATATGCCGAAATAACTTGAGCAAAATTCATGCTATTGGTATTTTACAGATTAATGGTGCTAGTTAGGTAGGGAAAAGCTTTACGAGTTAAACTATTTCATGGTTGTCATGGCATTTAAAGCAAAGATGAATACGAGGAAACTCTTTGAACAATAACATAAAGATTAGGATGTCTGATATCATTATAGATTCAGAATAAATATATACGACGTGAAAGAGAAACTGTCTTGCTATCACTAAAAAGAGAAGTGAGTAACCCCCCCCCCCCCCCCCCCCTCCTCCTCAAGCGTTTGGCCAACTTCTTAGCTAGCTGTACAAGCATTACAAGCACACAAGTGCAGAGGATGACAAATAGTGAGTTGTAAGTGAGTCATAAATGAGACTGGTGACACACTGTTATGTTGCACAATCGAGCTAGTTGTTGCTGGCTACCAAAGGCATGTAGTTTACAGAAAATGTTTTCCCGCCTATCATTCGGTTTCAAGTTAATAAAATCATAACATATTGGAACATGAGCCTATACATGAATGTTGAAAATACCATTTCCATCCTGTACATAATCTAGCCAACTCCAAATGTCTGCAATTTAGAATTCGTTGTTGTTAAACTTGAATGAAATCCCACATAGCAGATGTCCAAAATATAGATTTTATAATCAAAATCAGGCAACAAATATCATTAGGCCTTCTCTTACGGCGGTCAATCTTATAGCCTTATAGCACTCAAAGACATGGCACGATGGTTCTCCTAAGGCTGGAAGCATCTGGCTTGCTGCTAGAATTACTTCAAATAAAAAAGTACACATAGTATCGACCTACTATATTCAATATAGTTAAGATCATGACCCTAAACACCATTTTAAGGGTAAGGGCAAGGGCGGACCTTTTCAAGGGAAGGGTGGGGCCATGGCCCCATCCTATTTTTCGAAACATAGGGAGGTACCCTGCGGTCCTTGCCCTGCCCCACTCGTAAAAAAAAGAATACACCTCCTCATCTCTGAAAAAAACCCGCATCTCTTCTCTAAAAACCCTAGCCTCATGGCCCTCGTCTCGATCCAAAAGCCAGCACGTCATCTCTAAAAACCCTCGCCTCTCAGACTCTCAATCTCATCTCTAAAAAACCCCGCCTCATCCTCTTCGTCGGCACCCTTGCCCTCGTCCCTCGCGGTTGCGGCCTCGCCTCGTCTCGTCTCACCCTTCGCAAGTCGTACTCGTCTTCATCAGTCATCATCTCCTCTTCGTGAACAGTCGCCTCATCGCCGCTGAAACCCTATAATTTTGTTGGTTCAAAATCTATATGATATTTTTCTTTTAACCCAAATCCTAGATTTCAATTTTTTGATTTTGAATGAATATCTTGATTTTGTTACTTAATTTCAATTACTTGATTTTGAATGAACAGCTTATCAAAAAAATTGTGAATGAATAACTTGATTTTGTTAACAGCTGTAATATAACTTGATTTAGAGTTGATTTTTGTTTAAAAAAACTGTGAATGAATAACCTGGTATGTTAAAAAAAAATAGGTCTGACTTGAATTTTGTTAATAATTTGATTGTTAATACTTAATAGTTATATACTTTTCTAATATAATTGTTAATTTCTTTGTTAATGTAGGGTGTCTTTCGTCACCCCATTAAGATGGGAATACGCGCGCGCTGGTCAGGCGTACTACAGATTCCTTCTGGATAGGATAGACGGGGTTTATTGATTGTGGAGATCCGAATCTCCGGCAGCCGCGTACTAACCTGCCGTTAATTACCACTTGCCTTTAGAACAAGGGCGCCTCCGATTACGGGTAAAACCGGTCATGCGAACTCAAAACGATGTGTTGGTGTTTTTTTTTATTATTATATAACAATGGACACATGTTCACTTTTTTTGTTCCATTTGTAAATAAAAAAAAAGGATATATATTTTTTTATAAAAGAAAAACAAAAATAAATATTTAGAGAAACGTTTTTTTATTTTAATATTATTCATAATTTATTTATCATTTTTTTAAAAGAAAAGAAAAGAAGGAAGAAAGAAAGGAAAAAAAATTAAAAAGAAAAGGAAGAGGGCTTCCCCCCTCCCATGAGGGGAGAGATGCTCCCATTTAATGGGAGCCTCACATGCCCTCACGTGAAGGGGGGCCAAAGGGCTCCCATTAAATGGGAGCCTTTCCCTTCGCATGTCCTCACGTGAGGGGGAGGGGAGGGCTCCATTTGATGGGAGCCTCTGGGGTCCCGCAATTAATTAAATAATAATTATTTTATTTTTACATGGAGTTCAACTCCAAAAGAAAGAATTTTATTGTGGAGTTAAACTCCAGATGAATTTTAAATGGAGTTAAACCCCAAAATAATTTTAAATGGAATTCAACCCCAAAAAGATTTTTATCGTGGAGTTGAACTCCAAAGGAATTTTAAATGGAGTAAAACTCCTAAATAATTTTAAATGGAGTTCAACTCCAAAAAGATTTTTATTACGGAGTTAAACTCCAAAAGAATTTTAAATGTGGAGTTAAACTCCAAAAGAATTTTAAATGGAGTTCAACTCCAAAAAGATTTTTATTGCGAAGTTAAACTCCAAAAGAATTTTAAATAGAGTTGAACTCTCAAAAAGATTTAATGTGGAGTTAAACTCCCCAAAAAGAATTTTATTGTGGAGTGGTGTGGAGCTAAACTCCACTAAATGGGGAACCTCCCCGTCACGTGAGAGCGAGAAAGCTCCCACTTGGTGGGAGTTCTCTCTTCCTCACGCGAGAGGGAGCAGGGGCTCCCAAAAGATCTTTCTTTTTTTTTGTGATGGAGTTGAACTCCAAAAAATTTTATTTGGAGTTAAACTCCCAAAACAATTTTATTCGGAGTTAGACTCCAAAAAAAGGTTTTTATTATATAGTTAAACTCCAAAAGAATTTTATTTGTGGAGTTAAAACTCCAAAAAGATTCTCCTTTCTCTTTTGATAAGAAACCCAAAACGGGTTCTCTTAAAACTCCAAGATTTAGATTTTGGATGATAAAAAAAGAGACCATTTTTCTTCTATTGATGGAGTCTTGGGAGGTGGGTTTATGGTAAAAATTTATTTAGCTTTTAAAAAAGAGAGCCAAGCTCTTGATTTAATTGGAAAATTAAAAGGAAGAGGAAAAACTTGAGAGAGTGAGGATGGAGGCACAAACCCTAAAGATTTGAGGAGAATGAATTGTATGCTTTATTTCATTATCATGTTGTCTTTTATAGGCTTACAAATTTACATATAGCCCCTTGGGATTTACAAAATGGCATTTTGTCCATCCCATGCGTCATGCGTGCTCACTTCTTTTGCACATGAGCCATGTGCTTTACAAAAATTTAGCTTTATGCCCATTAAAATTTACATCAAAATTATTTATTACATGATTTTTATTTTGGCATGAAAGAGGCCGGCCATGGGGCTCGACTTGGGCATGGGCCCACTTGATCTGGATTTGGACCCGCTTACTTGGGGTTGACTTTGATTTTGACTTACACAACCGGAGTGCAATTTTTGACCCCAACAAAGTGCCCCCCATCAATAAATGCACACCACATATGTGAGTCGTGTGTATGAAATTGATGGATCTTCTTTCGCGTGGAGGTGACTTGCTTTGGTTCCCGCTTTCTGTGAAGCTGGCACTGCCCCTTTTACAACATGGACGGTCGATGCTTGACGTGTCTCCGAGACGGAGTGTCGGTAGTTGATGTGTCCCCGAGGCGAAGTGTCAAGTTGACTTGGTTCCAAGAAGGAGCATAATTCTGACGAGGAGGTCGTTACTGCTGCCCTTTTAGCGACTTGGACGGTCGATGCTGCCCTTTTAGCGACGTGGACGGTTGGTGCTGGATTTGACTTGCTCCATTTTTGCGGTGTCAGGGATAAAGTTAACTTGTTTCCGAGGTGGAGCTTGATTCTGCCAAGGAGTTCATTGGTTGTTTTGCTGATTTGATGTGATTTGGGTTGACATCAGCACCGCTACACTGGAATATGGTACCAGGAGCGAATCATTATCTGTCATGACAGGATTTGGGGATTTTGGTTTGGCATCAGCACCGCTGCACTGGAATATGATACCAGGAGCGAATCATCATTTGTTGTGAGGAGATTTCCCTCGTTCTCAGTTTTAACGATTTAGGGGTCATCTGTTCCCAGTTTAACGACTTAAGGGTCTATTGGATCGGAAGCTTGGAATTTTGGGATAGGGGTCGGCATCAGCGTTGCTAACACTGAAGCACAGGTGCCAGGAACAATTCATCATTTGTCTTTGCCTGTTGGGGAGCGATGACTTAGGAGACAAGTTTAGATCCCTATCACCTAAGACTTTTCAATTTTATGAGCCGTAAGGGTCCCATAAAAGTATTCTCCCTACGAGTCGAAAGGATCTCGTAGGTGTACTTTCTTCTTAGGAGTCGTGGGGATTCCCAAGTGCGTTTTTCCTTTGTGAGTCGTAAGAATCCCACGAAGGTGTTTTCTTACGAGTCGTGAGGATCCCGTAAGTTTTGTTCTCCTCATGCATCGTGAGAACACATGAGTCGGTCTTCCCAAATGGAGCATAATTCCGAAAGCGGGGACCGGCCGCGTGACTGGTGATTGCGGTGGGGCATGGGTGTGATGAGAATTATTTGAGCCCGTGGATTATATACGGTAGTCAACTTGGGAACCAACCGTAGGGCCGGAAGAATTTTGGGAAATTGGCGGCGTCTGTATCGCTGCACTGGGACATTCAGAGTTTGGTTGGCGTCTGCATCGCTGCACTGGAATATGGTACCAGGAGCGACTCATCATTCACTGTTGGGGATTTGAATTTTGGACGGCGTCTGCATCGTTGCACTGGAATATGGTACCAGGAGCGACTAATCACTCGCCGTTGGGACATTCAGAATTTGGTTGGCGTCTGCATCGCTGCACTGGAATATGGTACCAGGAGTGACTCATCATTCGCTGTTGGGGATTTGAGTTTGGAATTTGGTTGGCGTTCGCTGCACTAGAATATGGTACCAGGACTCATTCGCCACTTTTTTTTTACCGCGATTGCTCTATCATTTCATCTTTTCTTATCGCGAAGATCGCGACTGCCCTATTATTTCGGCTTTTTATTCGCGGTTGCCCCATCATTTCGGCTTTATTTTCTTATTTATTTTGCTCGCTGATTTTTATTGCGAGTTGCCCCATCATTTCGGCATTTTATTTTTGTTTTATTTACACATTTTTACATCTCCAGTTTAACGACTTAGAGGTCGACGGTTCCCAGTTTAACGACGTGGTGGTCATCGGTTCCCCAGTTTAACGATGTGGTGGTCGATGGTGTAGCAGATTCCCAAAGGGCTTCGGTTTCTATTTGTATGAAATTGGCGGTCGCAGCTTGTTTGTCCGCTAACACGCCAGGGGACAACGAGATTTCTCCCGTCTTGTATTGCTTTTCGATCCAATCTTTGAAGACGAAGCAGTCCTCAATGGCATGACCTATCACTCTGTGATAGGAGCAATATTTAAGGTTGTCGGTCATA
This sequence comes from Agapanthus africanus, assembly GCA_030015575.1. NCBI lineage: Eukaryota > Viridiplantae > Streptophyta > Magnoliopsida > Asparagales > Amaryllidaceae > Agapanthus > Agapanthus africanus. Next base: position 5,156,924 of record JASDDO010000018.1, read on the forward strand.
TTCGCTTCTTGCTGTCTTTTTGATTCTGGCAGTTGTAAACCGTTTCTTAGGACGTTCTTGAATATTTTGCGAACTTTGTCCCTTCTGAAGGAATAGACCCTATCCAGTTTCTCTTTCAGAGGCGATTCCCCTCCCCTTCCCAACACCGGTTTTCGAGGTTGGTCGTTGTTAGGTTCGCCTGCTGTCCGCTTACGACGTTCGGTGTATGTATTGGAGGGACTGGAAGCTGATCGTAGCCGTTTTTCGCGAAGGCGCTCCGCTCTTGGGCTGAAGGGGGTATCAGTTGGCTGCCTCCGAGTATCAATTCCTGGCTCATGAACCAAAATTTGATTCTGATGTAATCGCAATCGAGCGACTTGAGTCGTGAGGTCTACCACGACGTTTGCCAGTTTGTCGACCTTAGATTGGACCTGGGCTAACTTCTCGTTTCTGTCCTCAAGCTGCTTTTGAAGCCATCAGAATAATGTTTGTCTTATAGTTCTGGATATGACAATCGGGTCATCCTTATTGCCTGAGCTCAATTCCGCAGGAACCACGGGCTCCTCTGGCCTCATTTAGACCGAGCCGATGCTGGGTAGCGTCAACCATATCATCGCCATGGCTGTGAAGCATAGGAGGGTTCGTTTCTTCATGTCCGGCCATGTAGACGGTGTGGACCACATATCCAGCCATCTCTTTATCTTTGGCAGGGTTACCCTGTTCTTGGAACCTCATGAAGTTCAGCCTAGCATGAGCCCTAACCCTTTTGTTGGCTCTGTATCTGAGCCTTTCCTGTCTTAGCTTCTCGATTTTAAGAGCTTGGCGGGCATCCGTCATCCAGTAAGCCATCGTTAGCCGATTAACGGGGAGGTTAGAGAAGATACTCAATTGAGCAGTTGTCAGGGGCGCCGCTGGAGCTTGCTCGAGATGCCTTGTTGCTTTGTTGATGTTGATGGCCTTGCTCCCAGCTGGAGCAAAGGAAAGTCATTCAAACACCGACTTGCGTTTGGGTAGTGGTGCCTTCGAGATCACCACATTTGGCCTCCTGCCTTTTGAGGTCGGTTTATCCATCATCGGGGCTTGAGGAGCAGATATGGCGTTAGCTGGCATGAACAGAATAGAGCCAAATGGTAGCGGCGGCTCCTCCCATTGTCGCCCGAGACTGGCCGGGAGGACCGTCCTGACGTCCATCTTTATCGTGTAGGAGATGGGAGTTGTGCTGAGAGCTGAGATTGTCCTTGGAAACATTTTGTTGCGTCCGAAGATTGCAGTCGAAAGTCGTTAACCTGCAAATAGAAGCATGATTTCAGTACATGCAATCGATATGTATATGGATTGAGTTCGCATGAACGTTTAACCCGAAATATGGGAGGAGAAATTGGGTCCCACCAGGCGTGCCAGAATCTGTAGGGTGTTTTTCGTCACCCCATTGAGTTGGGAATACGCGCGTGCTGGTCAGGCGTACTACAGATTCCCCCTGGCTAAGATAGGCGGGGGTTTATTGATTGTGGGGATCCGAATCTCCGGCAACCGCGGACTAAGCTGCCGTTAATTACCCCTTGCCTGAGAACCTCTGATTGACAGGTAAAACCGGTCATGCGAACTCAATGTGATGTATTGGTGTGTGTTTTTTATTATTATTATATAACAATGGAGACGTGTACATTTTTTTGTTCCATTTGTAAATAAAAAAAGAAATATATATTTTTAAAAGAAAAACAAAAATAAATATTTAGATAAACGTTTTTTATTTTAATATTATTCATAATTTATTTATCATTTTTTTAAAAGAAAAGAAGGAAGAAAAAATGAAAAAAATTTAAAAAGAAAAGGGAGGGGGCTTCCCCTACTCACGTGAAGGGGGAAGAGGCTCCCATTAAATGGGAGCCTCACGTGCCCTCACGTGAGGGGGGGCCTCACGTGCCCTCAGGTGAGGGGGGCCAAAGGGCTCCCATTAAATGAAAGCCTTCCCCCTTACGTGTCTTAACGTGAGGGGGAGGGAAAGGCTCCCATTTGATAGGAGCCTCCCCCACACGTGGGGGGCCCAAAATTAATTAAATAAAAAAAATTATTTTACTTTTACATGGATTTCAACTCCCAAAGAAAGAATTTTATTATGGAGTTAAACTCCAAAAGAATTTTAAATGGAGTTCAACCCCAAAAAGATTTTTATCGCGGAGTTCAACCCCAAAAGAATTTTAAATGGAGTTCAACCCCAAAAAGATTTTTATCGCGGAGTTCAACCCCAAAAGAATTTTAAATGGAGTTAAACTCCAAAAAGATTTTAATCGTGGAGTTAGACTCCAAAAGAATTTTAAATGGAGTAAAACTCCTAAAGAATTTTAAATGGAGTTGAACTCTCAAAAAGATTTAATGTGGAGTTAAACTCCAAAAGAATTTTAAATGTGGAGTTAAACTCCAAAAGAATTTTAAATGGAGTTCAACTCCAAAAAGATTTTTATATGGTCTGGAGCTAAACTCCACTAAATGAGGAGCCTCCTCCTCACGTGAAAGGGAGAAAGCTCCAACGTGGTGGGAGTTCTCTCTTCCTCACTGTTGGGGTAAAAATTTACACCCCGGTTGACCAAGTCAAAATAAAAGTCAACCCCAATCCAGGTGGGCCTAAGCCGGGTGGGCCCAAGCCCAGGTCAAGCGGGCCATGCCCAAGTCGAGCCCGCGGCCAGCCTTCCCGTGCCAACAACAAAATCATATAGTAAATAATTTTTATGTAATTGTTTATGCATGAATGTAAACAAAATGGGCATAAAGCCAATATTTTGTAAGCCCGTGGCTTATGTGCAAAAATAAATGGCACATGAGCCATGGGATGGCTAAAATGCCATTTTTGTAAAGCCCAAGGGGCTATATGCAAATATGTAAGCTTATAAAAGGCAACATGATGATGAATAAAACATAATACTTTTCATTCCCCCCAAAAACTAGGATTCTTTGTGCTTCCTGCTCCTTCTCCAAGGTTCTAAACCTTCTTATTTCTTTTGAATTAAATCAAGAGTTTTACTTTCTTTTCCAAAACTAAGTAGTTTTCCACCACAAAACCCACAAAGGGGAATTCAGATCTCCCATCAGATCTAAAAAAGGAGTGATTTTTAAAATATCATACTTCTTGATCTTCAAGATCCGGCCAAACAAGAGGAGAAAGAAGAAGAACCCCCTTCATCAGCTTCAAAACATCCCAGGAGTTTAACTCCATACATATATACATAATAAATATTTCCTTTCTGAAGCATAGCTTTTGTTTCTTAGGCTAAAAGCCTCATTTTCTCGCCGGCGCTCAAGCGCAGAACGCCCACGTGCCGACACGTGGCATGCTTGCGCTCAAGCACTCAGCGCTCGAGCGCAAAGCGCCCACGTGCCGACACGTGGCGCGTTTGCACTACGGCGCCCTGCGCTCAAGGGCAAAGCGCCCACGTGCCGACACGTGGCGCGCTTGCGCTCGAGCGCAAGTCGCCCCGGTGCCGACACGTGGCGCGCTGGCGCTCCAGCGCAAGCGTTCGAGCGCAAGTCGTCTCGGTGCCGACACGTGGCGCGCTGGCGCTCAAGCGCAAGTGCTCCAGTGCAAGTTGCCCCCGGTGCCGACACGTGGCACGTTTGCGCTCAAGCGCAAGCGCTCGAACGCAAGTCGCCCCGGTGCCGACACGTGGCGCGCTGGCGCTCCAGCGCAAGTGCTCGAGCGCAAGTCGCCCCCATGCCGACACGTGGCGCGCTTGCGCTCTAGCACCCAGCGCTCAAGCGCAAGTCGCTGCCGTGCCGACACGTGGCACTCTAGCGCCTGAGCGCACAGCACCTAGGCGCACAGCGCCCATGGTGCTGTCCCTACGCATCCTTTGGATGTCTTTTTCCCTTCTTTTTACGTACATGCATATATATATACATATGTATACATATTTACGCTCACACATCCTTTGGACCCCCGTAAAAACTCTGCGTGACTCCCGATATATCCAAAACCCCCTTTCAAAACACAAAACACGCACAATGCACATTGAGTTCGCAGGACCGGTTTAACCCGTTAATCGGAGGTTCCCTCGCCCCAAAGGCGAAGGGTAATTAACAGCAGCTTAGTTCGCGGCTGTCGGAGATTCGGATCCCCAAAATCATTAAACCCCGGTCCACCCTAGGCAGGGGAAATCTGTAGTACACCTGACAAGCGTGCGCGTATTCCCATCTCAATGGGGTGACGAAAAACACCCTACAGATTCTGGCACGCCCGGTGGGACCAACATCTCCTCCCATATTTCGGGTTAAACGTTCAAGCGAACTCAATCAATATACATGTCTGTATTTATACTAAAATAATGCTCTTTCATGCAGGTTTTCAAGCAATCACCTCTCAACAATGTCTCCGAGGACGATCTCCGCTCTCAGCACGGCTCCCGTCTCTTACACGATGAGGATAGACTCTAGGACGGTCCTCCCGGTCAGTCTCGGACGACAATGGGAGGAGCCGTTGCTACCATTCGGCTCTATTATGTTCATACCAATTGGCGCCATCCCAGCTCCTCAAGCTCCAGCAACAGACAAACCGGTCTTGAAACGCAGGAGACCAAATGTGGTGATCTCGAGGGCGTCCCAACCCAAACGCAAGTCGGTGTCTGAACGACTTTCCTTGGCCCCAGCTGGAGGCAAGGCCATCAACACTGACAAAGCAACAAGGCCTCTCGAGCAAGCTCCGGCGGTACCCTTGACAACTGCTCGATCGGGAAGCCTATGATGGCTTCCCGGATAACGGATGCCCGCCAAGCCTTCAAAATCGAGAAACTGAGGCAGAAGCGGCTCAGATATAGAGCCAACAAAAAGGCTAGGGCTTTGGCCATGTTAAGATTTATGAATTTCCAAAGCCTGGACCGCTCTGCGAAACCAGCTGCCAGCGATGAAAGAATGGCTGAATGTGTTATCCACACTATCTACATGGCCGGACATGAAGAAACGAACCCTCCTCTTCTTCACAGCCATGGTGATGATATGGTTGACGCTACCCAGCATCGGCTCGATCTAAATGATGAAGAACCCGCTCAGGCCAATAAGCCAGAGGAGCCCGTGGTTCCTACGGAATTGAGCTCAGGCAATAAAGATTACCCGGTTGTCATAGCCAGAACTACAGAACAAGCATTATTCCAATGGCTTCAAAGGCAATTTCAGGACAGGGATGAGAAGATGGCCGAGGTCTATTCCAAAGTCGACGAGCTGGCAAAGGTCGTGGCAGATCTCGCGACCCAAGTTGCCCGATTGCAATTACAGCAGAATCAAATTTTGGCTCATGAGCCAGGGATTGATACCCGGGGGCAGCCAACTGATATCCCTTTCAACCTAAAAGCGGAGCGCCTTCGCGAAAAACGGCCGCAATCAACTTCCAGTCCCTCCGATACATACGCCGGGAGGGAATCGCCTCTGAAAGAGAAGCTGGAAAAGGTCTATATTCCTTCAAGAGGGAAAAGGTCCACAAGATATTCAGGGACGTCCTAAGAAACGGTCTACAACTGCCAGAATCAAAGAGAACGCAAGAAGAGAATATGACCGACGACCCAAAATATTGCCGCTGTCACAGGGTGATAGGTCATGCCATTGAGGATTGCTTCGTCTTCAAAGATTGGGTCGAAAGGCAATACAAGATAGGAGAGATAGAACTGTCTAAAGGCGTGTTAGCAAACAGTCAAGCTACGATCGCCGATTTCATGCAAATGGAGACCGAAGCCTTTCGGGAACCTAATCCTCCCAGACATGTGCCTCGAGGACCAGCATCCGTAAAGGCACCTACTCCAATGGAGATAAAGAAGAAGGTATACTCCTTCAGGGGGGATGTCCGCAAAATATTCATGGACGCCTTGAACAACGGTCTGCAACTGCCTGTTCCAAAGAGGCCACAGGAAATGAACATGACCGACAATCCCATATACTGCCCATATCATAGAGTGGTGGGTCATACCATCGAAGACTGCTATATTTTCAAAGATTGGGCAGAGGACCAATATAAGCTTGGAAAAACCTCACAATTCTCGGATGTATCGGCAGGCCACAGAGCTAGGTCATCAACACAGCTCCGCCAAGATCAAAGTTTAAGGAACTGGGATAAGTAAAAAGGACCACCACGTCGTTAAACTGGGAACACCTGCAGACCACCAAGTCTTTAAACTGAGAATAATCGACCACCACGTCATTAAACTAGGAACAGTCGACCTCTAAGTCGTTAAACTGGGAATGTAAAAATATATGTAAATAAAAAAAATGTGTAAATAAAACAAAAATAAAGAAAAGCCGAAATGATAGGGCAACTCGCAATAAAAATCAGCAAATAAAAATGAAAATAAAGCCGAAATGATAGGGCAACTCACAATAAAAATCAGCGTGTAAAAATGAAAATAAAGCCGAAATGATGGGGCAACCGCGAATAAATAGCCGAAATGATAGGGCAAACGCGACCTTCGCGATAAGAAAAGCTGAAATGATAGAGCAATCGCGGTAAAACAAAAACAAAAAAAACAAAACGACGCATGATGAGTCGCTCCTGATACCATATTCCAGTGTAGCGATGCAGACGCCAACCAAAATCCAGCTTCCCAATATTCTTCAAGTCCTACGATTAGTCCCCAAATTGACTACCGTATACAATCCACGGGCTCAAATAATTCTCAGCACCCTCATGCCCCACCGTAATCACCAGTTACGCGGTTGGTCTCCGCCCTCGGAATTGTGCTCCATTGGGAAGACCCACTCACGTGTCCTGGCACCTCTGCTTCAGTGTTAGCAACGCTGATGATGGCCCCTACCCCAAAATTCCAAGCTCACCATCAATAGACCCCTAAGTCTTTAAACTGGAAACAGATGACCACCACGTCGTTAAACTGGAAACAGATGACCTCTACGTCGTTAAACTGGAAACAGATAACCACCAAGTCTTTAAACTGGAAACAGATGACCATCACGTCGTTAAACTGGAAACAGATGACCTCCAAGTCGTTAAAATGGAAACAGATGACCTCTACGTCGTTAAACTGGAAACAGATGACCACCAAGTCGTTAAACTGGAAATAGATGACCACCACGTCGTTAAACTGGAAACAGATGACCTCCACGTCGTTAAACTGGAAACAGATGACCGCCACGTCGTTAAACTGGAAACAGTATACCTCTAAGTCTTTAAACTGGAAACAGATGACCTCTATGTCGTTAAACTGGATACAGATGACCACTAAGTCGTTAAACTGGAAGCAGATGACCTCTACGTCGTTAAACTGGAAACAGATGACCTCTACGTCTTTAAACTGGAAACAGATGACCACCAAGTCTTTAAACTGGAAACAGATGACCACCACGTCGTTAAACTGGAAACAGATGACCACCACGTCGTTAAACTGGAAATAGATGACCGCTGAGTCGTTAAACTGGAAACAGTAGACCTCTAAGTCTTTAAACTGGAAACAGATGACCTCTATGTCGTTAAACTGGATACAGATGACCACTAAGTCGTTAAACTGGAAGCAGATGACCTCTACGTCGTTAAACTGGAAACAGATGACCACCAAGTCGTTAAATTGGAAACTGGAAACAGATGACCACCAAGTCGTTAAACTGGAAATAGAAGACCTCTACGTCGTTAAACTGGAAACAGATGACCGCTAAGTCGTTAAACTGGAAATAGTCGACCTCTAAGTCATCAAACTGGGAATGAGGGAAATCCACTCATGTGTCCTCACGATACGTGAGGAGAACAAACCTTTGTAGGATCCTTACGACTCACAAAGGAAAAACACACTTAGGAGTACTCACGATTCCTAAGGAGAAAATACACATGCAAGATCTTTACGACTCGCAGGGAGAAAATGCTTTTATGGGACCCTCACGGCCCATGAAATTGAAAAGTCTTAGGTGATAGGGATCTAAACCTGTCTCCTAAGCCATCACTTTCCAAATCCCCAAGTGGCGAATGATGAGTCGCTCCTGGTACCATATTCCAGTGCAGCGATGCAGACGCCAACCAAGCTCAAATTCTCCAACGGCGAATGATGAGTCGCTCCTGGTACCACATTCCACTGCAGCGATGCAGACGCCGACAAAGGCCCGAGTCTTTTTTCCGGCCCTACGGTCTGGATCATGCATCCTGCAAAACCGTATACAATCCACGGGCGTATAACAATCCAAGTCTCTCCCAAGTCCTGCCGGTAAGACTATTTTTAAAGTCCCACCAGCGCAAAAAAAAAAGAAAAAGAAAAAAAATAATGGTATGTCCACAAGCAAGATGGGCACGGATGAAAACCCGAAAGGGCTCCGTGAGTAAATACAGCAGGACTGCCGGCGAGTTTGTGAAAACCCGAAAGGGCACAAACTCTAAAAAAAAGAGATGAAATGCACTCGCGAAGTCCTCTCGACTTTGTGAGGAGAAAATTCTCACGTGAGATCCTTACGACTCACAAAGGAGCAACACACTTGGGGGTCCTCACGACTCCTAAGGAGAAAATACACCTACGGGATCCTTACGACCCGTAGGGAGAAAATGCTTTGTGAGACCTCTCACGGCCAATGAAATTGAAAAGTCTTAGGTGATAGGGATCTAAACCTGTCTCCTAAGCCATCACTTTCCAAATCCCCAAGTGGCGAATGATGAGTCGCTCCTGGTACCATATTCCAGTGCAGCGATGCAGACGCCGACAAAGGCCCGAATCTTTTTTCCGGCCCTACGGTCTGAATCATGCATCCTGTAAAACCATATACAATCCACGGGCGTATAACAATCCAAGTCTCTCCCAAGTCCTGCTGGTAAAACTATTTTTAAAGACCCACCAGCGCAAAAAAAAAAAGAAAAAGAAAAAAAATAATGGTATGTCCACAAGCAAGATGGGCACGGATGAAAACCCGAAAGGGCTCCGTGAGTAAAAACAGCAGGACAGCCGGCGAGTTTGTGAAAACCCAAAAGGCAATATTCAGTTGTCTTTTATTATCACCTTCTCTGAGGTTGCGAGAGCTCCTTGGTTTAGAAGAGTACACCTATTACGCTTATTGGATAGTCTTATTCCAAACCATAGGCTGGTGCCGAAAGATAGGGAATGAAGAAAACCAATTAGCCTAAGTAGGGTGTGCAGAAGGTAATATGTAAAGACAAAATAAAGGGATTAGAAAAAGGGCAAAGTAAATTGCGACTGATATCATTCACGACCAAAACCGCGTACTTCATCGCCGCTCCTATTTCACCTTTAAAAGAATAAGGTATTATTCAGTTGTCTTTTATCATCACCTTCTCTCGAGATGCGAGTACTCCTTGGTTTAGGAGGGTACACCTATTATGCTTACTGGATAGTCTTCTTCCAAACCATAGGCTGGTGCCGAACGGTAGGGAAGGAAGAAAACCATTTAGCCTAACGATGGTGTACAGAAGGTAACGACTAAAGACAAATAAAGGGATTTGGAGAGATGACAATAAAATATACGGTTGAAGTCATGAATTGGATTATGGAAGAGGCATTGCTATGAATACCAGGATACCCCTACGAAACATTTTCATGTTTCAGTGCATTGTTAAAGGAAAAACTGTTTTCCCGATTAGACACTTACTCTAAGGGTATGTATTTACCAGGTTTCATTCTCATATCTGTATGGTTTTACAGATGATGAGTGGGAGTAAGATATTGGGAATTAGGTGATCATCCTCGTTATATCGGAATTCGTTGTAATTGGTGATATTTGAGGAAATCGCCAGGGTACAGTTTTCCACCTACAACGCACAGGTTATGAGTTGTTCAACTCAGCGGACTTATACAGAGTATTGTATGTTGTCCAGTGTCCATAAGGACAAAGGGGTAGGTCCTCGTACTATGTTCTGTTTACTTATAACTTCTCTAGTATTTAGACAAGTGTTTCGTAGAAATACAAGGTCTAAGTTTTGAGAAGTTGTGGGTATAAGAATAAAGTAGAGAACCAGGTATCACAAGTATCGGGATTCTTCAAAGAGATCGAAGATGTAGATTCTTGTGATTGGTATTCAGATAATAGTGATGGTTATGAGAAACGTGTTTCTCTTTCAGGTTGCTCATAATTGGATGGATTCCTAAGTTGAACAATGCTGATTAGCCTTTTTTCCATTAAGTTGATATGCACTGGAGACAGATGCATGGATTGAATATGGTTCCAATTAAATAAGTGCCAAAGTTTCTATATTAGATATAGAAAAGTTCGTACCTTAAAAGATATTAAGGTACGGGGAGTTGTCCAGCTTATGCTTAAAACCAGACTCTGGATAACTCAGGACGTTTCTGTAATGGCTGTTTGTGGGTTGACCCTGGCTATGACGAGGGTTGATATTCTACCATTTGGAAGATCAATAGTGATATTGTTCTTGACTCGCCACAGTTTTAGTAAAATGGATCTTTTTCAGAAAACAGTAGTGGGAGTATGGTAGAACTGGAAGTGATTCCAGAACCGCGAACGATTACGGAAAATTTAATAGGACCTATACATTCAATCAGGTTTGACATTCCAATAGCCACTCCGCAGGTATGGTAGGTAACCTCAGACGCCCGAGAGGTACTTCGGTAGCCTCAGAGACGGTGACAGGGAGGTTCTTATCTACCCAGACTTGACACTACTGTTGTTCCAGGATATGAGACCCGGTAGGAGGGTTGTCGTAGTCAGTGGGAGCAGCGGAAGCAGAGTGGGCAAGATGCTTATATCTATTTATAGACTTGAGCAGTTATAGCGGAGATAGATCATCTAATTTTGATGTGACAGTCATGGGTTTGACTTCAATCAGAATAGGGGATGGATCAGTTAAGAAGGTAGTATGGTGTGATGTCATGGTATCTGGATGACACACACAGAGTAGGAAGTAAAATTCCTATACTACGATCGGTTGTACTATGGTCGTCACACAGTTGTTTCTCCAGACAGGATATGGATATAATATTTGACATTCTGGTTTCTGGATCTATGGTTTTAGATCTGGATTTGGGTAGTTTCCCAATGTGGGTACTTTGACAGATATTCTAATAGTTTTTGGAATAGTTGACTCCTAGCATGGTGGTGTACCTGCAGGTGATGGAGTCACCCTCTCTAAAGGTGTCGTATAGACTAAAGGGGAGAGGGATGTACATGATTGGCAGATCACTTGCTTAGGCAATTGAGTCAATCATGAGATGTCAAGTACCACACCAAATGTTGGTTTTGCACTAGATGCAATAAGTTTGTATTAATCCAATCCTGGAGAAACATAAGGAAGCAGTTTTAGAACATAAGTACATGTTCTACGGATTTGATGACGGCAGCCTCCTTCGGGAGACGGTTATCATTCCAAGCTTCAAAGGTGACATGGTTGACAGAGTGATTGTCAGAGTTATAGTTTTTCCCTCTGACGAAGAGGGACAGTATTATGGACAGGTGGTCCAAGAGGATACTGTGGGTGGCATGGTGCTGGATACTGATTAGGTTCAGTGATCGATACAGTCTAAGAAGTTTGGATTTGGAGTTCATTTATGAACTAGGTCCCATCAGATATCCAGACATATCCTAAGACAGGTATTACTCGATTCGGGAGATGGCTTTCTCCGCGAACTTGAGATTTAGAGAGATATAGAAAGAAACTTCTAGGCGGATCCACTCACTGAGGCTATTTCTCGAACACAATAGTTTTACAAACGGGCTTTGTGAAACTGATTAGTAGAGGAGTTAGGTGTTGGTTTCACACGGGCTGTGAGTACGCAACATCGCAATAATTAGCCTTGAGTGCAAGTGGGAGATTGTTGGTGATAGTGCCCTCATAGTCAATTATTGGATCGCAGGTACGTGATTGCAATGATTGCGGAGGACCTATACCGGTATGACAGTCTTACTCGAGATGATAGTATGCTATCTGGTTTGCCTTTATCAGTCGTGTACATGTTCAGGTGACTGATTGCATGTTACACTTTGATAGAGCCCTTAGGATCTTGCTTTACTACCAACAGTATGATGGCGATCATATACGTGAGAGTTGGGTAGTTTATACGCATATCCTTAATTGTGGTCCCTAGTCGTGGGAGTTTCGAGACAGAGCATCGATACTCCGGAGTAGACTAGTGTGTACAGTCGAGACCCCGACGAGGGGCGGTGGCCGGTCTCACAAGCCACTGGTGTCAGTTAGATCACCTAAGATGTATACAGGTGCTCATTGGGTTATGAGTACACCGGACATGACTCGCCGGGAATCTGCTAGTTAGTATTATATCTACCGTCAGATAGCAGTTCCCTGGTGACATGTGTACAGGTTAGTTCATCGACCTGAGGTCGTCATTTGTCTCGTGTGAGTTCCCACTGTGCTTTGATTTCTACCCTACCACGGCTCAAAGGAGTCGTGCAAACAGGTAGTTTTTGGGTACAGTCCCGAGCCATATGGAGGCACGTGAGCGGATCGGCAGGGGATTCGTCTCTCCCGGTATTGGGAGGCGAGGTCGTGCTGTGTCTAGGAGAGCCATTACACAAAGTCCATGGCCATGGCAGGAGATTTACTGGTAGGTACTCCAGTAGTATCTCAGGGTGTTATTGGGCTTCACTCCGACACGACTTATACTGCTATTGGGGGTCTGACGTTACTAGCCCCTAGGCAGATATGCGATACTCATTGACGAACGGACCGGATTGTATATACATTGTCACTGTTAGGCTCAGTAGGGTTTCTGAATGAGTTCGCTCATCGGCCTCCCTTGAGTTCGCTCATCAGCCTCCCTTGAGGTCAGTCCATGGGCAGCCGTTACGCATAGCTAGTGCCGCTAACGGTTTGTGGTTAAACCCACTGCCAGGGTGCTGACGAGTCATTAGAGTCCCCCACAGACAGTTTCCCAAGTTCGGGCGAAACGTTGTAGAGGCCATATGGTTTTATGGCAGGGTTCGGAAAATGCACGTGCGTTTACGCACGTGTTATTTTTCGGGCAGATGATACTGGTCGGCTTTGGTTTAAGCCGGATCCGAGTATTATATTGAGTAGATATAATATCTTTGTCTCAGTTGCATTTGTATTCGGTCGTAATACAAATGCGGGTATATTTATACAGTTTCGGGGTTATCCTGAAAGTCGTTTCAGGATCACTTTTGGAAGTTGCCAGTTTCCAGTTTTCTATCAGCCGTCTTTTAACATTCGGTTAAAGACGGATTTATCTTTTCTTCAGATGAGGTGAGTCAGTGTTCTAGAAGGTTCTAGATGAGGTGACTAGGATTAATTGGTGTTGAGTTTTCATTGGATGCATTAAAGGCTTGATGATGTGTTTAGTGATTCATGCTTTTTCATTAAAGCTTTTTGTTTTCCTTAGGATATTTTGAAGTGAGAAGCTTTCTCTTGTGGTCACCCCCCCTCTCCTACGGTCACCTCCCTCTTGCTATATATGGCCGGCCCTCTCTCTCCTCTCTCTCACTTGACTTGATGTTTCATTTTGGTTAGAAAAGATTATGATAGTATTCGGGGTGTATGGAATTTTACAGTTCATTTCATTCCATCACCCGATTTCCACGGCAACTTCATTAACTGATCGTCCACGGATTTGGACGAAGTGAGACAAAGTCATCTACTCATTCTCTACATCATTCTTGGTCGTCTCTTTTAGCAAACTTGACGATCGAGTTGCCTCAAGTCAGAGGCGGGAGCCCGTTTAAAGAATCGATCATGTGGTGCCACCTCGACGAAGGAATCGGAGATTGACGAGATCGGAGCAGCCGCAACGGAGCGTGGGATGATGGTTGAAGAACGAAGGACTCGGATCGTTCGGTATAACCATTCTACACTCTTTACAGTTTGTTAGTTTAGCAATAATGGCAGATCCGGGTTAAAGTATACGATAGCGCCAGTTAAAAAGTTTTTTGTTCCGCATTTGGCGTCTGTAGACGGCCGGGGCGCTAGCGTAGACTTACACCTCACGACTCCTAAGGAGAAAATACATCTACGGGATCCTTACGACCCGTAGGGAGAAAATGCTTTGTGAGACCTCTCACGGCCAATGAAATTGAAAAGTCTTAGGTGATAGGGATCTAAACCTGTCTCCTAAGCCATCACTTTCCAAATCCCCAAGTGGCGAATGATGAGTCGCTCCTGGTACCATATTCCAGTGCAGCGATGCAGACGCCAACCAAGCTCAAATTCTCCAACGGCGAATGATGAGTCGCTCCTGATACCATATTCCACTGCAGCGATGCAGACGCCGACAAAGGCCCGAATCTTTTTTCCGGCCCTACGGTCTGGATCATGCATCCTGTAAAACCATATACAATCCACGGGCGTATAACAATCCAAGTCTCTCCCAAGTCCTGCTGGTAAGACTATTTTTAAAGACCCACCAGCGCAAAAAAAAAAAAAAAAAAATAATGGTATGTCCACAAGCAAGATGGGCACGGATGAAAACCCGAAAGGGCTCCGTGAGTAAAAACAGCAGGACAGCCGGCGAGTTTGTGAAAACCCAAAAGGGCGCAAACTCGTAAAAAAAAGAGATGAAATGCACTCGCGAAGTCCTCTCGACTTTGTGAGGAGAAAATTCCTGCGTGAGATCCTTACGACTCACAAAGAAGCAACACACTTGGGGGTCCTCACGACTCCTAAGGAGAAAATATACCTACGGGATCCTTACGACACGTAGGGAGAAAATGCTTTGTGAGACCCTCACGGCTCACGAAATTGAAAAGTCTTAGGTGATAGGGACCTAAAACCCGTCTTCTAAGCCATCGCTTCCTGATAAGCAAGCGCAAATGATGATTCGCTCCCGGTACCATATTCCAGTGTACCCCAATTCCCAAATCCTCTCGGGACAAATGATGATTCACTCCCGGTACCATATTCCAGTGTAGCGATGCCGATGTCAACCCAAATCAGATCAGCCAGCAAGCTCTGCGTCGGAATAATGTTTCGTCTCAGAATGCACCCCATGTCGAAATGATGCTTCGCCTCGGTGTACCTGCCTTCCCTGTCGAAATTATGCTTCGTCTCGGAATCAAGTCAACCACCGACATCCGCGCCGGGGAAAAGTCGATCAGCGACACTCCGTGCCGGGGAAAAGTCAACCCGCGACACTCCGTGCCGGGGAAAAGTCGATCAGCGACACTCCGTGCCGCGGAAAAGTCAACCAGACACTCCGCGCCGGGGAAAGGTCAATCAGCGACACTCCGTGCCGGGGAAGAGTCGACCAGCGACACTCCGTGCCGGGGAAGAGTCGACCAGCGACACTCCGCGCCGGGGAAAAGTCGATCAGCGACACTCTGTGCCGGGGAAAAGTCAACCCGCCACTCCGTGCCGGGGAAAAGTCGATCAGCGACACTCCGTGCCGGGGAAAAGTTGATCAGACACTCCGTGTCGAGGACACGTCAGCAAGCGACACTCCGCATCAGGGAAACGTCCAACACAGACACTCCGTAACGGGGATACGTCAACCAGCCGATACTCCGCCTCGAGGAAACGTCAAGCAGACACTCCATGCCGAGGGCACATCGACAACAGACACTCCGTCTCGGGGATACGTCAGCCAGCCGATACTCCGCCTCAGGGAAACGTCAAGCAGACACTCCGTGCCGGGGGTACATCGACAACAGACACTCCGCCTCGGGGAAAAGTCGACCGGTGACACTCCGTGCCGGGGACAAGTCGAACAACAGCCGATACTCCGTCTCGGGGAAACGTCAAGCAGACACTCCGTGTCGGGGGCACATCGACAACAGACACTCCGCCTCGGGGTAACGTCGACCAGCGACACTCCGTGCCGAGGACACGTCTACCAAATCGCTCCGGATCAGAGCGCCGACCGTTCATGTCGTAAAAAGGGCAGTGCATCCCAAAAAGTGGGAACCAAAGCAAGTCGCCTCCACGCAAAAGAAGATCCATCAATTTCATGCACACAACCCACATATGCTGTGTGCATTTATTGATGGGGGGCAATTTGTTGGGGTAAAAATTTACACTCCGGTTGACCAAGTCAAAATCAAAGTCAACCCCAATCCAGGTGAGCCTAAGCCCAGGTCAAGCGGGCCATGCCCAAGTCGAGCTCGCGGCCAGCCTCCCCGTGCCAACAACAAAATCATGTAATAAATAATTTTTATGTAATTGTTTATGCATGAATGTAAACAAAATGGGCATAAAGCCAATATTTTGTAAGTCTATGGCTTATATACAAAAATGAAATGGCACATGAGCCATGAGATGGCTAAAATGCCATTTTTGTAAAGCCCAAGGGGCTATATGCAAATATGTAAGCCTATAAAAGGCAACATGATGATGAATAAAATATAATACTTTTCATTCCCCCAAAAACTAGGGTTCTTTGTGCCTCATGCTCTTTCTCCAAGGTTCTAAACCTTCTCATTTCTTTTGAATTAAATCAAGAGTTTTACTTTCTTTTCCAAAACTAAGTAGTTTTCCACCACAAAACCCACAAAAGGGAATTCAGATCTCCCATCAGATCTCAAAAAGGAGTGATTTTTAAAATCTCCTACTTCTTGATCTTCAAGATCCGGCCAAACAACAGGAGGAAGAAGAAGAACCCTCCCTTCATCAGCTTCAAAACATCCCAGGAGTTTAATTCCATACATATATACATAATAAATATTTCCTTTCTGAAGCATAGCTTCTGTTTCTTAGGCGAAAAGCCTCCTTTTCTTGCCGGCGCTCAAGCGCAGAGCGCCCACGTGCCGACACGTGGCGTGCTTGCGCTCAGCGCTCGAGCGCAGAGCGCCCACGTGCCGACACGTGGCGTGTTTGCACTACGGCGCCCTGCGCTCAAGCGCAAAGCGCCCACGTGCCGACACGTGGCGCGCTTGCGCTCGAGCGCAAGTCGCCCCGGTGCCGACAAGTGGCGCGATGGCGCTCCAGCGTAAGCGCTCGAGCGCAAGTCGTCCCGGTGTCGACACGTGGCGCGCTGGCGCTCAAGCGCAAGCGCTCGAGCGCAAGTCGCCCCCGTGCCGACACGTGGCGCTCAAGCGCTCGAGCGCAAGTCGCCCCCGTGCCGACACGTGGCGCTCAAGCGCAAGCGCTCAGGCGCAAGTCGCCCCCGTGCCGACACATGGCGCGCTTACGCTCTAGCGCCCAGCGCTCTAGCGCCCAGCGCTCAAGCGCAAGTTGTTCCCGTGCAGACACATGGCACTCTATCGCCTGAGCGCACTGCACCTAGGCGCACAGCGCCCAAGGTGCTGCCCCACGCATCCTTTGGATGTCTTTTTCCCCTCTTTTTAGGTACATACATATATATATACATATGTATACATATTTACGCGCACACATACTCCACGACACTGTCCCTGTTAGAAAAAAATTCTAACGGGGCGCTGCCCCGCACCCCGCAAGGGGGCTGCTAGCCCCTTTGACCCCCAGCCCGCTATCCGGGTAGCGGGACCCCCGTAAAAACTCTGCATGGCTCCCGATATATCCAAAACCCCCTTTCAAAACACAAAACACGCACACTGCACATTGAGTTCGCATGACCGGTTTAACCCATTAATCGGAGGTTCCCTCGCCCCAAAGGCGAGGGGTAATTAACGGCAGCTTAGTTCGCGGCTGCCGGAGATTCGGATCCCCAAAATCATTAAACCCCGGCCCATCCTAGGCAGGGGGAATCTGTAGTAGCCTGACAAGCGTGCGCGTATTCCCATCTCAATGGGGTGACGAAAAACACCCTACACTCACGTGAAAGGGAGCAGGGGCTCCCAAAAGATCTTTCTTTTGTGGAGTAAAACTCCAAAAAAAATTATTTGGAGTTAAACTCCCAAAATAATTTTATTCGGAGTTAAACTCAAAAAAATGTTTTTATTATAGAGTTAAAACTCCAAAAGAATTTTATTTGTGGAGTTAAAACTCCAAAAGATTTTCTCCTTTCTCTTTTGAGAAGAAACTCAAAATGAGTTCTCTTAAAACTTCAAGATTTAGATCTTGGATGATAAAAGAGAGACCATTTTTCTTCTCTTGATGGAGCCTTCATGGGAGGTGGATTTATGGTAAAACTTTATTTAGTTTTTAAAAAAAAAGAGTCAAGCTCTTGATTTAATTGGAAAATGACAAGGAAGAGTAAAAACTTGAGAGAGTGAGGATGGAGGCAACCCTAAAGATTTGAGGATAATGAATTGTATGCTTTATTTCATTATCATGTTACCTTTTATAGGCTTACAAATTTACATATAGCCCCTTGGGCTTTACAAAATGGCATTTTGCCCATCCCATGCCTTATGTGCTCATTTCTTTTGCACATGAGTCATGGGCTTTACAAAAATTTGGCTTTATGCCCATTAAAATATACACCAAAATTATTTATTACACGATTTTTATTTTGGCATGGAAAAGGCCTGCCATGGGGCTCGACTTGGGCATGGGCCCACTTGTTCTGGACTTAGGCTCACTTACTTGAGGTTGATTTTGATTTTGACTTGGTCAACCAGGATGCAATTTTTGACCCCAACAGTTAACAGTTATGGACAAGTTTTTGATAAGAAAGAAACCTTCTGAGCAATCATCTATTGGTAGTGGTCCTAGTGGACCAAGTGGTAGTGGACCTAATGATGATAATCTACAAATAGTCTTCGGTTTCAAAGTAAACTCGTATGGAAGTTGACATAAATAACTTAGTTTCGGACCTCAGATTGAGACGACGCATAGTACCTTTGGATTGAGACAACCCATAGTAAGTTATAATGTTAATGACCAATACACAATTCAACGAGCATATTTGCAAAAAGGTCCTTGTCAACCCCGTGGTCACGTTTTTCCATATTTAGGGTATGGAAAAGGTAAATGTTGTTTCAACCCTGGTTGGTTCGACGACGACGAGTATGTTGATTGGTTGGAGTATAGTCTAGAGAAAGAAGCTGCATTTTGCTTGTGTTGTTTTATTTTTCCTGAAAAAGGTGTTGATCCATCTTTTGTTACACGGGAATTTACATATTGGAAAGAGAAAATGATTGGATAATCATGTTGGGGACCATGATAGTATGCATAATATTGCTAAGAGAAGATGTGAAGTATTGATGAATGATAGACAAACACATTAGGATGTCATTGTCTAAACAATCAGATGAAACTCGAAAAAAATATCATACTCGTTTGCTTGCACCAGTTGATTGTATACGGTTTCTTTTACATCAAGGTTTACCACTTTGTGGCCATGATGAATCCAATGAATCATCCAACCAAGAAAATTTTCTTAAATTTCTAAAGTTTCTTGCTTGTCATAATGATAATGCTCAAAACGTTGTATTGCATAATGCCCCTGAAAATTTAAAGTTAATGGCTCCTTCAATTCAGAGAGATATTGTTAGTGCAATTGCAAATGAAACAGCTGAAGAAATTATTAAAGATTTGGGGATGATTTGTTCTCTATTTTAGCTGACGAATCTCATATTTTCTTGTTTTACGCTTTGTAAACATAAAGGTAGAGATAATTAAATGTTTTCTTGGACTTGTACATGTTGGTGAAACAAATACGGGGTCAAGGCTATGATGGCGCTAGTAATATGTCTGGCATTGATGGTTTATTCACTAGATTTGGATTGAGCATCAAACAATTACGGGGTCAAGGCTATGATGGCGTTAGTAATATGTCTGGCGGGTTTAATGGATTGAAAACTTTGATTATGAATAAGAATCCTTATGCATTCTATATTCATTGTTTTACGCACCAGCTTCAGTTGATACTTGTAGCAGTTGCAGAGAATCATAAGGATATCGTTTCTCTATTTGAATATGTATCTATTGTAATGAATTGTATAAGGGTCTGTTGCAAGCGTCGTGATGTTCTTAGAGCAAAAGAAGTCGAAAGAGTTGCTAACGAACTTAAAATTGGAGAAATTGAAAGTGGGCAGGGCCTAAATCAAGAACTTGGTATTAAAAGAACATGAGACACTCATTGGGGTTCACTATAGTGTTTTACTGAATTTATCTCGTATGTTCTCCTCTGTTGTTAGTGTTCTTGAGATTGTGATTGATGATGGTGCATATAGAAAGCAAAGAGCACTTGCAAGTGTGATGTTGAAGCAAATTCAAACATTTGATTTTGCATTCATTTTGTTTCTGATGAAAAATATTCTTGCAAAAACATGTGAATTATCGGAGGCATTGCAGAGGAAAGATCAAGATATTGTTAATGCGATAAATCTAGGGCAGTTGTCCAAGATACAATTAAATATACTCAGAAATGATGATGGTGGATGGGAATCTTTCACAAAAGAAGTGTTCTCATTTTGTCGGAAGCATGAAATGGAAATTATAAGTATGAATGATGCTTTTAAGGCACCGGGAAGATCACGTCGTCGACAAGAAGAGAACACAAATCTATATCTTATCACGTTGAGATTTTCAACACGGTCATCGGTAATAATTCTTTTATATGATTTGCTATATTTTATTTATTTGTTTATTTGATTATGAATTATATTTGATAAACTTATGCTGAATTTTCACGTGTCTCGGATTCTTTGTTAAGTGAGCTCAATTATCGCTTCAATGAAAGAAAGACATAATTACTTTTGTGTTGCATGCCTTGATCCTAGTGATGAGTTTGCTTCTTTTAACAAACAAAAGTTGATAAAGCTTGGACAACTCTATGCTTCTGATTTTTCTGATGTTGAAGTAATGAGTCTTGAGAGTCAACTCGATACATATATTTTGGATATGTGCTCTCATTCGGAGTCATCTCAAGTGAAGGGTATTAGCAGGATTGCTATAAAGCTCATGGAGCTAAAGAAGGAACGCGTCTATTTTCTAGTTTATCGGCTTTTGAAGTTAGCACTCCTTTTACTTGTTGCAACTGCAAGTGTTGAACGGGTATTCTCGGCAATGAATATCATCAAGAATCGTTTGCGCAATAAGATTGGGGATGAGTTCATGAATGATTACCTCATTACTTTTATTGAGTGGAACATGGTAGATAGAATCGACAATGAGACTATAATGAAACGCTTTCTGAGTATGCGCACTCGTCGAGAAATCCTTTGAGGTAATCGATATATCAATTGATTTATATTTTGAACTTTAATGTATTTTTGCATCTTAATAGAGACTATTTAAACTAGTTTGAATTTATGGTTTTTATTAAAGAAATGAATCATATAATTGCGATTTTTTTTATAACCAGTGTCTATATGTTTGGGCTCACCCTTTGAAAATTCCTGAATCCGCCACTGGGTAAGCAAAAACATGGATGAGGTTTGGTTGATGTGGAGATTTTGGATTAAGACCTTGTATGGGTGAAGGGTGGTGAATCAGCATTTTTCCCTTTAATTATTATAAGACATGCAAAAGTTTTGATTCTTTTATACACCCTTTTAGTATATTTTAGGATGGCAAACAGGCCGGTCCAGCCCTAAGCCTGTCAGGCTTGGCCGATCTTCAGGCCGGGCCAAGCCCGGTTTGACCGCAATCGGGCCGGGCTAGGACCGGGCCTGTCGGGCTGCAATTTTATTAATTGTTTTTAAAAATTAGTTTTAAAAAAAATTCTTCGGTTTTTTTTTTGCAAATTTTTTTAGCCCGAACTTTGTTTAAGTCCCGAGTCAAATCT
This sequence comes from Agapanthus africanus, assembly GCA_030015575.1. Classification (NCBI taxonomy): domain Eukaryota; kingdom Viridiplantae; phylum Streptophyta; class Magnoliopsida; order Asparagales; family Amaryllidaceae; genus Agapanthus; species Agapanthus africanus. The sequence goes on from JASDDO010000018.1 coordinate 5,178,391, forward strand.
AGATATTTTATTGATTTAAATTTTTTTTGAGAGGATATATATAGGCAAACCTTACCCCCTCATACAATAGCCAATTTTTTTTTAAATATAATTAATTTAAAAATGTAATTAGTGAACTCTTATCGGTCTTTACTCATCATCATTGTCGGAGTCTTCATACTTTTAATGTGTTGTTATCTAGCTTCAGTATCGAACCAATCTTTTTAGCACACTGTTGTCTGCACTAAATTCAGACTCCGAAACTACTGTGGACATCGGAGTTGGCAAATCACGAGCCATGGAAGAAAGCACGGAATATATGTGTTCATGTGTTTTTCACCAATCCAAAATATCAAAATTTTCTATTTGTTCAAAAGTGAGAACTATTGAAATTATTTTGTAAATACATCGTCGGTTCATTATAAGAAGTAGAAACAATAATTTTGTTTCTTTTTACTTAAAAATTTAAAATTTTCTTTTTTAGAAGTTTGAAGTGAAGAGAAAGATGAAGGTCTGTTTTTTCCGTATTGCCAGTCATATATGGTATGCATATTTTGTAAATAAGAATTTAAAATGTTTTTATAATCTTCTATATTAGTATTCAAGTTATCATTGTATCCATCTAACAAATCAAATAAACTATCTAGTTTAATTCCAGGATCAAAAACTATAGCTAAACAAAACAATACAGGAATTTCCTTCCAATATTTATTCAATTTTGAAAGCATGTTATCTAAAATTCCAGAAAATGGACTATCAGTGTCAACTATATGTTCATTAATTACTTTACTAATATAAAATAATTGTTTTGCAGCTAAACATGTAGTTGGATAATAAATACCGGATAAAGTACTAGTTGCGGTATAAAATATTTTCACAAAATTCATAACATATTCATAAACAAACTAAGCAAGATCCTCTAAATCATTATGGGGCATTTGTTCCGGACAAAATACTGTAATAGAAACTCTATATTTAAAAAGACATTTCGATATTTCATAAGTAGAATTTCACCTAATTGGAATATTGAATTTGAAAGATCTAAATCTTAAATTTAACTGGGTACAAATTTGGTTAAAAATTTGTTTTCTAGATCCAGAGGTTTCAATAAATATCATAATATCTCTAAGTTTTGATAAATGAGGATCAATAACTTTAAGACCGTCATGTACAATTAAATTTAAAATATGGCATGCACATTTTTGATAAAATAATGCTCCATTTAAAATAGGATTTAAATTATTTTTTAAAATTGTTATAGCAGAAGTATTATTAGTAGCATTATCAAAACTAATTGAAAATATTTTATTTTGAATATCATAGTCGTGTTGTTCAGTGGTCATGATACAATTACTTGTATTATTTTCAGTATGCGGATGCTCCATTTTCAAAAAACCAATAATTATTTTTTATAGAAACCAATCATTATCAATAAAATGTGCACTAACACAAATATAACTAATGCTCCATTTTGTTGTCCAAATATCAGAAGTTAATGCAATTTTACCTCTAAAATTATTTAAAATACAAAATAAATTAGCTCTGGCTTCATAAAAAAAATTTAAAATATCACCTTTTAAGTGTATTTCTTGGTACTCTTTGAAATGCAGGATTATATGCAATTTTTACTAATCTATCGATTTTTTCATTTTCAGCAAAACCAAATGGTTGTTCAACATGTATACCATATCTGGATTTTCTTCTATTAGCTTCTTGAGAATAAGAAAAAACTGTCAATAAGTTAGATGTCATGCTTAGAGTCGTCTGTTGAGAACCTGCTTTTTGATAGGTGTTTGCATGTCTTGTTAGATGATTAGTTCCATCTTTTCCAGCACAGATAAAAAAAATTCTGCAAGTTTTACAAATAGCACGTTTGCCTATACCTGCAACTTCTTTTACAAAATGTTTCCAAACTTTTGAAGTTGTAGCTCTTTCGGGTCTGAGAGCATAAACGCTAGCTTCAGGAACATTAAGAGCAGGAACTTTTTCAGAGGCGTGACTTTGTGGTGTAGACATTTCAAAATTATCAGGCATTTCAAAATTAGAAAAATCAAAATTATAAGGAGTATAAGAATCAGTTATTGGCACCATATTACTTAATCTAATTGCATCTTGTGTATCCAAATCAATTTGAAAAGAACGTCTATGTGATGATGTACTGGCCGCATTTCTTAATTTAATTGTCTCTTGTGAATTCGAATCAAATTGAAAAGAACATCTACGTGATGATGAACCATCCCTGTTATCTTGTGATGATAATGAACCAGCCATAATTAAAAAAATTAGAAAACGAGGAAGAGATATGATTAAAAAATTAGACGAGAAAACTATACAACTAATACCAAAAACCCTCGATTCCAAATAGCAGAATCAAATTACTGGAGCCTGAAGTGAAAATTGAGATTACAGGAATGAAGATTGCTTGATTCCAAATTTTAACGGCAAACTTTTCTGCAATTAAAGAGAGATGTAGAGAATGAAAATTATATTGTTGTGGGGAGGTATTTATAGAATTTTGGATGAGAATGTAGAATTCTAGATGAGGGGAAAATTTAAAAATTTTAAAATTTTTGACCGTTGCTTTGGGCCTCGAGCCAAAAAATTTGAAATTTGAAATCCCCCTGAAATCCCTCACAAGGCCTGGGCCCAAAAAAAAACCCTTGAAATCCCCCCCATGGCCTGGGCCCAGAAAAAATTTCGCTTGGCCTCAGGCCAGCCCGAACCAGGCTCGGGCCTATGGCCGGGGCGGCGGGCCTCGGGGGCTGAGCCCAGCCTGACCTTAACCCAAGCTGCCCCTTCAGCCGGGCCAGCCCTGGCCCGCCACATGGCACTCCGTCCGGGCCGGGCCGTTCGGCCTATTTGCCATTTTGAATTCTACTTAATAACTTATTATAGGACATGCTAAATTTTTTATCCTTTCATCCGCTTTGATAACATACTATATTTAATAAATTAATATCGAACATGCAAGAATTTTGATGTATTAATCAACATTTTTAATGTAATCTATTCAATAACTAAGTTCACACTTCACATAAAGAAGGGAAAAATTCTATAAATTTGAATCACAAGACCAAAATGGTATAATAAAATGAAAAGCAATTCTCTTACTGCAAGAGAATGGAGAGATGGTTGTTTTAAAAAGGTGGTTAAGAGAAATAAAGTTTTTGTGAATATATAAGAGTTTGGAAATCGGGGGAGCTTTATCCGGCATGTGAAGTGTGCATGGGAATTGAGAAATAAGTTCCAAATAAAGTACAACCATCATCATCTAAAGCATTTTCCCACTAGAATGGGGTCAGTCATGAAGCAAAATCAATCAAAAATTTGACAACTCTACAATTGGTTTATATACCGATCATTTCTCTCTTAATTAGTGTTGAGTTTTTGAATGAAACGACTATGGACAATAAAAAGGCTCATCATACCCTCTAAATAACCAATTGACATCCACAAAAGTTTGCCCCGTAGACTAAAAGATCTAAAAGATAGAAAAATATGACAACTCTATGCTAACTGTTGATCATAAATAAGTTATAATAACCCCCAAAAATGTTTTTTTACTTAATAAGTAAATAATCAATATATCGAGGTGTTTTACGTAAAAAGGCCAAACTATTTAATCTCTTCTCCTTTAATCCTAGTCGTATCCTATCCTAATTTTTCTTTCGGTCTCTCTCCCGGTTCTCTCTCTTCTTTCCCTCTCCTCTTTTTCACTATATCTCTTCCATCGTTATCTCGTGTGGTTGAGTAGATTTTTCGTATCTTTCTATTAAAATCAAGTCGACAATTTTCGTCATGACGCCAAGAAGGTCGATATCGTCTTTATTTCGAAGTTTTCCTAAGATTGAATGGAGGTATAATCAAAACCATCTTGTATTATGTTTAGTGCTTTAATTGAAGATGGAGAAAAAGAGAAACGGTTGGAGAAATCACATGATCCTTAAAAAGTATTTCTTTTAAAAAAAATATTCATATGGCCTGAAGTATTATTTTAATTTAGGCTTTTCTTTGTAATATCAATATATATAAAAAGTAATTGAGATTAATATGATTCTGATGAAATTATAAATTTGGGATTATTTCCTTAAATTATAATCTTTCATGAAAATCTTTGGGGCTAATTAGATCTGGTAGATGGTGGATGTATTTTTTATTTAATATTGTTTTTGAGTCTTGATGTGAAATTGAGAATAAATTATTTAACTTTTGATTTCCTAAAGATTCTCTATATCGAGCAAATTATCAACCTTTCTAGTTTATGTATCAATTATCAGTTTTATTATATTGCTATGTTTATTATTATAACATGTAACATATCTTTATTTACTTTTATAAAAGAAAGTCAATTATAATTATAATTATAATTATTTGATATAGATACATCAAATTTTATAATATGGTATTTTTATGTTGGTTAATACAGAAATGAAGATTTCATCTTTTGTTGAGTTGGTTTTCTATCGAGTATTCATATTTCATAATTATTAGGATTTAGTTGCTAATTACTTATCTTGCAATTTCAAAAAAGAAGATATTATAAATATTTTGTGATATGTACGATAATATTTTCGAAGTGTATTATGAGTTTGGACAATTCACATGAAACTTATATACATGTACATAATATTTTACCTGCAAAATAATATTTTGAATAGATTAGAAGTATAGAACCTATATATTGCGCCAGAAAAGTTGATGATAACCCAGACTTGTATTTATAATGTTAATGATATTATTTTTTTCAAAAGGGGTATCAATCCAACTGGAGTTTGAGACAAGGATGTGAAACCGTGAAATGTCAGTCTCCTGGAAATATTGTATGTATTAGATTTATAGGTCGTGATTTTATCTCGTTCGTCAGTTTTCGTTTGATATTCTTGATCACATTATTGATTTCTACAGTTAGTGATTTTGATTGTTATTATGGTTTATTTTGATATATGAGAACCGTTTATATGGTGATATGTTTTCAAGTGATTCATGAATTTTTTTATTGATAGTTACCCAGTTATGATGATTATCACGTTGGCTTAATTGACATTGTCACCTCCTAAGGTGTACACCTGAGTTAGGTAGTTTATAAGACGCACATGTGTATGAGTTTAGCTGTGCCAGTGTTATGTGTATGTGCCGTTGTAGGCCGCCGCTTTAAGCCCCCGGAATTTTGCCGTTGTAGACCGAACCTATCATCGGTGTATACATGACAACCCGACCATTGGTTCGTAAGTGATAGCACATGCCTATAAATTATTTAATTCGCTCTCGTTGTTTGTCCTATCCTCGACATCTATTTCATATTTTATTTATATGCCACGAACCCGTTTGATTTCATATGTCCGATTATAATTTTTCAACTTGAATTCATATAACATATTGTCATTTCATTTTTTTATACTATGAGCGACTCATTATTGTTATATTGCTCGCTTGCATAAATTACAACATGTTTGTCTGTACTTGCTGAGTTGTGATTTACTCACCTCCTTTATTTTAATAATTTTACAGATGTTGCTTGGAGATTTTTGACTTTTCAACGGGTCAACGAGTAGTCTCTGCGGAGTATTTTTAGTTTCATTGATCGTAGAAGTTTATCTTTGGAATTCTAATGTATGTTTTTCGCTTAATGATGAGTTTATGGATTAATGAAGTATCAGAAAGAATTGAGTTTATGGTTTTAGGCCTGGCAGTTTGTAGTCGTAGAATTTGCAACCGGTCACGCAACGATATTTTCATAGAGCATTACGGTTGGATTTTAGGGCGTGACATAAGCCAAGAGTGAAACATGCAGGCTTTATTGCGATAGTATTGGAACTTGTTAATTGGGGGTCAATTGCAATTAAACAAGTAGAATTATGGAGCTTCAGCAATCCATGCTTAACCACTTCATGTCAAAGTTTGAATGAAGCAATGTCATGCTTATCATCTTAAAGAAAGTATGTATGAATGACAATAATAGGATTTAGAGATTGGACTAGCTAAAAAATTTCTGAGTCACAAAGTTAAAAAGATAGTGATGAATACTTTGATAGATGTGAGACATAGACCTAAATGGGGTTTTCCAGAATGTATGTGTCGTAAACTGACACGTAATCAATGATTTACCAATTGGTGAAGCCTTAAGAAAGGAACAATTATTGATCATAGTGTATGGCGTTCATCAGATTTACTTGATTTCATTAGCTAATAGAGTTCATCACGCTTGCTTCAAGCTGAAGACAGAGACTTAAATGGGGTTTTCAGATTGTATGCGTCATAAATTGACACTTAAGTAATGATTTACCTATTAGTGAAGCCTTAAGAATGGAACAATTATTGATCATAGCGTGTTCATCAGATTTACTTGATTTCGTGAGTTAGTAGAGTTCGTCGCGCAGGCTTCAAGCTGAAAATTTATCTAGATGGATTATAGAGCAACATCTACAATAATCTATGTAAATGAATATAAAGAGGCGTAAAGTTCAGAGTAACCATTGGTCATTCAAAAATATTAAAATGTAATGAACAAACACTAGCAATCCATACACACATACCTTCAAACGCATCATAATACTCGCCTACAGGAGTACTCGGCTTCCACGACCTCTCTCCTCCATTGCTCTCATCTGCATCGGTATTACTCGTCATGCTCATCGAGTCCTGAAAATCAACGAAATCATCCAACTCTACATCTCTTTCAACTTCCACAACCAAACTCTTTCCCATTCCCTCCTTTCCAATAAACCCATTTTCCGAATTACTACGAGCACCGTTTTCTTGTACCTCTTCCTTATTCCCACCCTTTGATTCTCCTTCACCCCCAGATGTTTCATTAGGGGCTTCAGCCTTACGATCAAGATTAAAGGGCGGAGATTCATCGACGATGACATCACTTTGAGATAAGCTCCTGAGCCGGGGCCCACGTCGCTTGTGGTTGACGATGTAAGGGGATGGAGGGAAAGACGAAGGCGAGTCAGGAAGTGGAGTCACCTCAGGTGTGGCATAAAGAATCGGGGAAACGGCATGAGGAGGCCGAGGAGGGATGCTCTTCTTCTCAGAAGTCGATACCCCTGGCAGCCTAGGGTTAGGGTTCAACCTCACCGGAGTCGGCGGCGGCTTACCGTTAGGGTTTCTAGACCCCGGCTCTAATAAGCTATCCAGAGCTATCGCTGTGAAGGTTGGCATCTCTGCAATCTACAATCAAATCAAACCACCTAAAACCTTAAAAATTGCATCTTTCCGCAGCCCCACATACAAATTTCACCTAGGAACAGAATCTAGCTCAGTATATGAGATTTCTTCTTCAATTTCCCCAAAACTCGACTGATTTCTCTTATTGGATCGAAATAGACCAACGAAACCCTAAAAAATCGAGAAAATGAGTCGAATCACCAGCGAATTTGAATTCAGGCGACCAAAAATTGGGACTTTTTCCCAAAACAGAGAAGCAATTACCTGGATCAAAGCTCAAGCTCTCGAAACCCTAGCTTTTCTTTTTCCATTTTGCTCTCGATTTTTCTTCTATTATAGAAGGGGGCAATATTTTTGCAGAGGGGAGTAAGCGACAAGAAAATGGATCCTATAAAAAATAAATTTATTATAAGAAAGTCACGCTTTTAATGGAACACCCAAGTTTCACATGGGGCCCGCGAGTTGTGTTTAAGCGTTTATGTCATTATTATGTGTATTTACGGTGAGTTTTGTGTGAGATTAAGGATTAATGACAGATTCTCTCTATCTTTTCCAAGAGTCTTGGACCAGATGTTGCCAGAAAGATAAGTTGTTAAGCTCAGATCTTAAAGTACAGGTGTCAAGTGCGTGTGTGTTTGCCGTGTAAAAACCATGGGTCCCTCGAAGCTATCTGAAATGTGTCCAAAAGATATCCGTGTTTTTATCTTCCTTTCTTGGGCGCATTGTTTCCTGCATTTGTCGAATAACTGGATGAGACGGCAGTCATTATATTTGAAGGAGAAAACTTGCTTAGAATGAAGTTCCTGTGGTGGATGGCATGCGTTTTTGGGAGATGAATCGGATAAGATTTTGATGTGTCTATGAATAGTGAATAATAGGAAACATTGATTCAAAGAAAAGATATTTTATAAGAGGAAATGGGGCATGCAACGATGCTGCAGACCCAAACTGCAGCGGCCTTTCATATGGGCAGGTGAGGCCCTGGGGGATTATTGCAAAAAATCCAGCAGGCCCTCCTGCCCACATGAGATGTCACTGTAGTGGAGCCTGCAGACCCTGATTTTTCATTTTATAATAAGGTAAATTTTATAAAGCATCATTGAACTATATTTTTTAGATAGCATCATTGAATTTTAAAAATCGTCATAAACCAGTATAGGGGTTTTGTCAATGAATTGGTATTTTAATAGAAATATGACAATTAGGGTTATTTAGTCTGTGTACTGTTAGTTATATGTATGCCCTAGAGGCCATTACTGTACATAGGATGTATATTGTAGTGGATGCTGGGACATATATAGGTAGGACTTTCTTGCCCGACATGATAGTATGCTATCTGGTTGCTCTTTATCTTAACATGTATACTTTCTGTCTCTCTGATTACATGTTGATAAAGTCCTTAGGATGTGTACTCGACTTCCAGGACTATGATGAAGATCATACCAGTGGGGCCTGGGTAGTCAATGAGTACATCCTTCATTGTTCCTAGTCGTGGGAATATCGAGACGGGGCATCGATATTCCAGAGTAAACTAGCGTATATCTTCTCGACCCATGTGATGGGCGATGGATGATCCCATATCCATTGGTGTTTGACATCAGAGATGATATGCGGGTGCTCAGTGGAGACTGGGTACACTGAACGGACTCGCCGAGAACTTTCAGATGGTATTATACCTCACGTCAGATGGCAGTTCTCTGGTGACACTGGTACAGCTTAGTCTGTTGACCCGAGATCGTCATAGAGTCTTGTGTATCTCCCACTGTGCTTTGATTTCCACCCTACCACGGCTCTACTGAGTCGTGCAGACAGGTGGTTTTTGGGTATAGTCCCGATTCACATGGAGGCAATGAGCGATAGGAGGGGATTCGTTTCTCCCGGTATTGGGGGTGGATGTTGCGCCATGCTCGACTGGCCATAACAGGAAATCCCTGGCCAGGGTTGCAGTGATATACTTGTAAGAGTTATCAGTAGTTTCACGAATGTTGTGGACCTTACGTCGGCATGACTTATCGAGCTATTGGGGTTTGACGTTTACCACCCCTAGGCGAGATATGCGACATATCAGACGAACAGACCGGACTATACGGTAAGTGTTACTGGTTGGATTCACATGAGTGTGAGCAGGCTTGCTCGTCGATCTTCTGATCGCTCAATACCCGGGTGGCCATTACGTTTAGCAGACCGCTTGCGGCTTGTGGGTGCTTGATATGATCATCGTCTGCTGCCGGCGTATTGACGAGTCTCTAGAGTCCTACACAGAGGTTTTCTGGCTCAAGCGAAACGAAATAGGAGCGCATATGAGATATGTGCGGGACTGAGAATAATGCGTGTATGTGATACCGTATTCTATTCTCGCGATGAATGTATTGATTGGTTGTATGCGATATAACCTAGTTATCGAATCAAGGATTGATTCGATAAGCCGATACATTGAATATTAGTCGGTCATATGCGATATGACCGGATCGTTAAATCAAGTATTGATTTAATGATTTAATGCATAATTATATATTTGATATATTACTTTGCATTAACTAATATTAGTTCACTTTAAATGGATTTTCTCACTTGAGTTCCACAAGTTGTATATGTGATATATTTTTGTGCACTTGTTTGTATCATGTTTGATGATACATGCAAACTTGGGTTTGTGTAAAGACTTAAACCATGTTTAGTGAATGGTTAGGGTTTCATTTCACTTATTTATTTATTCATTTGTTTTTGGCAAAGAGAAATGGTGACTTTCTTTTGTTGTTTTGCTTGAAGCTTCAAGAAGCTTTTTTAGCATCTTTGAAAAGTCTACCATTCCTGTTTTGTCCTTAACCCTAACCATTCAACTAAACCCTAGTTTAGTCTCTACACCTAACCAAGGTTGGATTATGATAAGATGAGTTGGATTTTCTTTTTTGAAGATAATCCTTTTTTCTATCATATTCCTTCTTCTTCTTCTTCGTCTTCAACAAGAAGAAAACATTGCCTTCATCAATGACAACTTGTGAAAATGAGTGAGAAATCCAATTCCAAAGTGAACCCACCTCCTATTTCTCCATCCTCTACCTCTTGCCAAGTAGTATAGGGTGTTTTCTTCACAAGTTTCATGACTTGGTGAAGTGGGAGCTTGATCTTGTGATGTCTCGACGTAGATCATCTTCGGCATCGAAGTCGACGACCTAGCCCGTCCATTTCTCCGATGAAGCCGATGCTAGAGTCATGGATTCGATTTGGACAGCGGAGGGACGTCATCACGGAGCCTAGGAGGTGGAGGACCGGATCTACAAAGGTTGTAGTCTCTTTCCTTTAAGTTAAAGTTGTTTACTTGCATCGCATCACCTATACATCTAGTTAACGATCCGTATTAGGGTTTCTCGGCACTTGTAAAACTTTAATTGGCCATGTTTGATCACTTGTGAGACTTCATTAGTGTGCCTAGGAACCCTACATGTACAAAGTCATTCTTAGGTTATTAATCCATTAATGCTTGAACAGAGTTAACAAAACTAACATTTTCAAACAAAATCGCTAGCTCTTCAAGGGGGTTCGTGGCAATTTTAAAGTTTAAGGGTGCTATCTAAAAAGCATTGGAAGTTCGATGATGCTTTATAAAATTTACCGTTTATAATATGAGATTGAGGGGTCTACAGGGACTGCCGAGCCTACAGTGGCCTGACCCAGGTTGCTGCGGGCCCCAGGGTTTTAATTGCAAAAAACCGGGGGCACGCAATGGCCTAGGTCAGGCCATTGCAGGAGGGCATGCAGGGCCCTGCAAACCCCTTTTGACCTTATAATATGATATGCTTGTTGCAAAGCACAATTTTTTTGTTTTTTTTTGTTTTGGCGCTGCCTCGTAAACTCTAAGCTATGTATACAACACACCTATGCATATAAGGATGGAGCCAGGATTTAAGATCGATGGGGGTGGGATTAAAAATGAATATTTTCAAAATAATGAATTTCTCTTAACTTCTATAGCCAAATGCTATTAAAATGAGATTTATATGTCATGCAAGCACCTACCAAATAGCAAAACGATTGGGCATGAAATAATTAAGCCTAGTTATTGAACTAGTCATTTTTGTCTTAAGAAAATTAATTATCGATTTATTTTATTTTAAACTTCGAATCCAACTATCGACATATAATCAATAACCTATACGAGCAAAACCCATGGGTTCTTTTTGGAAGAAAGATATTTCTAATTTAATCTTTAAACGGATTTGCTTTCAAAATATATATACACAATATAGTTTTTTTCTTCTATAAGCTGAATAAATTGGAATGCATAATTATATGCGTTAAGTTTCCTATTCAAAATAGTAGAATATTGCATACAATACTATAAAAATATTTATGAATATATAATTGTTGTTTTTGTTTCTCAGCATAGTTAGAATTCTTTCTAATTTTACTATATAATTGTTGTTTTTCTTAATTCTCGACATAATTAGACTTCTTTCTAATTTGATCTGACTTAACTGTGTGTTGTGACATGAGAAAATGGTGGCATATGTTTAGGCAGTTACTAATTCAGTGATATAATTAACTTGGGTCATTGCTTAACTTATATCGGTGCAAGTCTAAATTAATAATTTCATGAACAAAAAATCAGTAGGGGTCCCTTGATTTTCTATGAGCTAGGGGCACGACCTCCCCTGCACGTGCCCCCTAGCTTTGTCTCTGATCGCACACATCACACACAAGCATCCAGGAGACCCACAAATTTACCCCGAATGCATTAATTTGTGGCACTTACCCTCCTCGAGTTCTTGGGTTTCGAACCACATACTCTCACTTAGAGGGAAAGTGTCCATACCAATCGAGCTATATCACAATCTGATTATAAGAATCAGCAAAATTGACTTTAATTAACAGAGGGTTGACATACAGTTGATGAAGTAAATCACATACAAAAACTCAGTATAAATGACATGTGAGATGTAAATGTGCGAAAAAACTAGCACCATTAAAATTATAATCCTTGAAGTTTCCATGCAATCGCATTCTCATAGATGTAAAGAGCAAAGTAGTGCCTTAAGACAACAATGGCACAGTTAATTATTCACAACATGACATGAATTTTTTTTTATTTAGTTGAAACAACAACTCTTTGTGATGACATGAAAGGTTATTATATATATGTAGGCCTCCTAAACATTTTGGTGGAATGCTTTATTTTCTCAAGCATTCCACGATATACGAAGCATAAAGATCCCTGTAAAAAAAAAATAAAAAAAAATAAAATATCTGATTACAAAATAAAATAGATTCTTAACAAGCTCAACCTGCAAACACTTACATAGAGTATTGTATCGCTTCGACGGCGTTTTCAGCCGGGAGGAAATCATTAACCGCGACCTCCTTGTTCTCGTTCTTCTTGTCTATAATTTTTGAGAGTTAATTTGTACTTTATAATCCTCGGAATTTCTTATGTGAAAAGCAAATAGATCGTCGTGGGACAAAATTCAAAATGAATAGAAAAGTCTAGAATAGGAATTAGCATGATTCAAATCATATTTATTGATGTAGTGGATACAATCTTCAAAGAAACGCCGAATTTCTGCAAGGCGGTGAGGAGGAAGCTCTTTGATGTCTCTATAGTGTCGAAACTCGGGATCGTCGGCATGGACCGCTATAATCTTGTCATCTTTCTCACCCTAGAAGACATCGAAAGCAAAATAGGAATGGATAATCGTAAATGATTTTTCGCTAAAGTAAATCTTAAGCATGATTTTGTTTTTATTTAATAAATGCATAGTGAATGCCAGTATACTAGAAACATAAGATTATAAATTGAAGGTTAGAAGGATCCAAATTCTTTTCACAATGATCTTTTAATTCTCTTGAACTCATTTAGTTCATGGAATTTTCTTATACAACAACTTATTCACCTTTTCATCGGCAAAAATTGTTAGTTGCATCGAACGTGTTTCATTATATATCTCATCCAACTATTGCAACCCCTCAACTGCGGTCGGTGCGATCTGCACCGCTTTCAGCTGATTAATTAGCACATATCGGCTCTAGAAAACCAACTTTGACATGCTGACTAATCTAGAAGCCTCGGTTTCTAATAAGCTAGCTGAGAGGTTATAAATGTTGGAAGAGGTATATATGATGGGTGTTATAAATCCTTAATTTTTTTGCATACCTGGTCAATCATAGGCATCAACCCAATGGCACGGGCACGTAGAAAAGAACCCGTCAGCACAGGTTCCTGCAAGAGAGCAGGAAGCTTTAAAAGCTATGAATAATAATAAAAATCTTAACACGGGGTTATTAGTATATTGTAAGAGAAAATACCTGCATTAATACGACAACATCCATGGGATCGCTGTCTTCGCATATAGTCCGCGGGATGAAGCCATAATTATGTGGGTACACCACAGAGGAGTAAAGAACGCGATTCACCTAATTTGAATCTTTTCATCAATTGCATCTATAATAATGTAAAATTCATGAAACATTGTGCGCGCACACATTATGCTCGTTTTGGTCACCGGTATCGCCAAATAAATACATGTGAAAAAGTGGGTAGGCAATTTCGGTTTACTCAACATAAAGTACATTGTTAATTGGTTCTCAGAGTAGCATTGTAACTCAAAGTATTTAGCATAATGTTCCAACCTTGATAAGGCCAGTTGGTTTGTCCAGCTCATACTTAACCTTGCTACCTTTGCTGATTTCAATAACCTGCACAATCGACAACTCGAGTTAAAATTCAGCATATGATCATCATGAACTACGATAAGGTCAATAAAGTTGGTAAAGTTACATATATAAACAAGCGGCTTTAAAACTTTGGCCTAATTTTGCAAGTTGCCAACTCAATTTATTTTTTAACTAATTGAAAGATCATAGGTCAAATTCAATTGAGATTTATATTTTTGGTTAGCCATTTCTCGCTAAATTATGTAGATGACTGATATATTTACGTGCGTGTTATCTTTTAAATCAATACTAATCTTCCACAGTGTATGAAATGAATAGCAATACTTAGAGCAAAGAGAAGCCCACAATCGAAAAGGTCAAGTACCTTAGCAAAATCCTGATGTGTAACCATTTATACACGCCGCAAATTATTAAATAACCATTACACAAAAAAAGTTAGCATGGTTATTTCAGAAACTTACACAATTGAAGACTTCTGGAGCTCCAGGCCCTATATTGAACACAGGATTAGCAAAACTCGCAGAGCAAGAAAACACGCCATATACAAACTTTCAACGAATTATAACTTTTAATAATTACCTTTAATATGATTAAAAGAAAGCTCAAAATTGAAGTGAGAGAAGGAAAAAAATCTGTAAATCAATTTTATACCACACCTATTTCTAGATCATGCCAGGGATGAGCTGCGACTGATTTTTGCGACATAGAAGAAAGGATTCGCTTATTGAGGATAACATTAGGAAAACTTGAACCACTCATATTGAAGCTGCAGAAATAGAGGAAAAAAGATTAATGAGTAAAAATATTTTTGGCGAGCGATGCAATAATAGTATCAAACTGATAATTACCACCAGCAAGTTATTTGAACATGAGATATGTTGGTTTTTTTTTTCTTGGTGCAGAATACTTTTGATATGTATGATAGGGTAACCAATTATGTTAATAAACACCATAATTTCATTTTCAGTACTACTAAACATATATATCATACACTATTGATCTTTGCAAACATGCAGTAATTATTTGAGCTAGAAAATAGTATAATATAATTATTGAAAAAAGTTAATAGCATATAACCCCTTTGCTTATAATTCTTCAAACGGCTTATTAGTTGGTGACACCTCTAGGCAGTCTCAATTAGGGATGTAAATGTATACCAATAATCCGTACGATTTTTATCAAATACGAACAATAATTTTCATTTCTGATGACTCTCCATATTAGCATCCACATTCGTCAATAGCCACCGGATATGGATCTGGTAACACCTATATCCGTTCCGTATCCGTATGAGTATCCAATATCAAAAGTAGTGATTTTTGACTCTATATGGTTTTTCTCTTCTAATATTCATTTCATATTCGTATCCGTATCGACTTTTATCAAATACGGATAGTAATTTTCTATTCGATAACCATTTGCATCCGTATTCTACTCCACAAACGATATGATAACACCTATATATATCCGCTCTGTATCCGCTCCATTTCCATCCCAAGTGTCGATCTAGGCAGCAATATAGCACGCATATAAAAAAAACCCGATTGACCAACTATAGGGTGTTGTGTATTAATAATTTATATTTGGGGTTATAAATAATGGATGAGGCGTATACCGATGAACAAACAGTGCATGGGTGCAGCGATAAAATCTAAGCATTCATCACCAAATCAAAACCAGCTACCCCTATACTCCCTTCGTTATAAACCATTGGATCTGACAGTGCACCTATGCTCTGATTGTATAAATCATTAGAGTAGAGAATCGGAATCCCATAAATGAAGTGAAGGGTGCAATAAACTAAATTAAAGCACGAGTTCCAATATAGTAAAGTACTCCCTCCGTTTCTTTTTACTAAGAGGAGCATAACTAATCTAAAATCTAAAATGTCATAAACGAGAATTCCTGATTATCTAATCCTATGATAGGCTTCATTTATCCACCTGGGATAGATTAATTCGTATATAAACTACATTTATTTTAGAAACATGGAGTACAACATGCTTATTGATGATATTTTAATAGACTTTTTCTCAATAAATTAAAAGATACTCTATACAGGCTAGTAATTTGAAAAATGGGGGAAAAGATAATAAAACAAGATCATAATCATCATTATTCATCATTCTATTTGTTTTAGGACTTCAAAACCCATTACCCAATGAGCTAATTAAAAACCATCAAAAACATGATAAAATAAAACCAACTCCTATCAAAACTTGTTGTTTCATGAACCAAGCAAGGGATATATATCAACACCATAGCATCATCTAAACTAACACAAAACCAAATTGGTACAGCTTTATGTGTTCAATATATATCAACAACATAGCTATCATCTCTCCAAAACCATAGCACAACCCATCATCTACAGCACATAAAATTATAAAATTATAACTTAGCTACTAAATTGCTAACTACCCAATGAATTGGAGTTAATGGGTACTATCAAAATCAAAGCTTTATCAAACTTTCCTCAGAAAAAAAATCTTAAAAATTAATTAGAAAATTTAACTTACAGTGAGAGAGAGAGACAGAAAGAGAGAGAGAGAGTTTCTTTGGTATTTTCAGTTGGGAATTTGGGCAGCTTTTGTTTTGTGCGCCACTGCGCTTTGCACCGCAAGCCGGCCTTGGGCTGCTGTGGGCCGTTGGATTTCCACTGCAGGACAGATGGATGGAGGACATTTCTCCACGTTTCCATGGTGATTGCAGAAGAAACAAGTGCCGTAACAAGAGCATATATGCTTTGTTTTTTTATTTAATTTTTTGCTATTTATCTTTTCTATGTGATAAGAGCATTTATGCTTCTTCTTCTTCATTTTTTTTGCTGTTATATTAAATAAGGTAGAAATGCTAAAATTTCTGTGAGGGGAAAAAAGAGAGGGAATTTTAGGGAATTTTTTTTTTGGAAAAAAAAGAGGGATGATAGTTTTAAAAGCTTTTGATTAAAGAATGTTTTGAAGTGTGTGCCGCTATAATATAGGGGCCAAATTTCTACCCTTGCTCAATAAATCCACAATTTAAATCTACTTCTGCTGAAAATAATGTTTTATAGATAATGGGAAAATTGATCTTTTCTTCGGGATGTTTATTTTGTAGTAAATATAATATATATTGCAAGAAAATTGCCTATATATCTATTTTTCTACCATATTTCATTGATTGATTTTTGCATATAGCTAATTTAGCACTAATAATAGCTCTCTTTTTCCACAGTGAGCACATTATTTATGGTTTTTATTATGGTAAGGACTTATTTAAAAATTGTGATCTATTTTGCAATAATCACCATATACAGTATATTACAAATCATATTTATCATGTTGCTAACCGAGTACCAGAAATCATATGTCCATAAAAGAATGTTCGGCTCTCAAATTTAAAAACTTAATTGATTTGTATATAAAAAAAGACCACAAACATTCTAAAGGCCCTCCAAAGCTTAAATCTAGGTTCAAATATGGACATTATATCCACCTTTATCTCAAAAAAAAAATATACCGACACATGTGAGTATTTGAACACACAGTGACTACTTATTGCTTGTTGGCAATCAACACATATTGGATATTTTACATGTGAATGTTGCCAAGTTGAAACCAAATATTTCCTCTCCTGTTTAATTTTTCCTTTAGATCGAAAGCCATCTGTTCCATTCATTTAGGAGCTTTTATATACTAATTAGTTATCATGAGGAAACTATACTTCGATTTTCTTAACTTTATACAGAGTTTATACGGAAACCTTCTACAATATTTAAAGATATCGTATAAAATCTATTGTCCAAATAACAGACACCCCAACAATACCTTCCATCGACATCTCAACTTTGACCAAAGAAAAGAAAAGAAGGCCTAATTGCTATATATATAGAACTTCTAACATTATCCTAATAAATAGGAAACAAGCAATTCAAATTTCTAGCATTTTTATCCAAACAAAGGCTTAGCCAAAAACATACAACAGCCCGTAGCAAAAAACATACAAAGGCGTAGGAAAAACCCTGGCGAATCTAATTCTACAGTCTTTTTTGGCCTTTAGCAGGAGAATCATCCTCAGCCCCCAGGTTCCAAAGTAATTTGTGTTTGGCCCTTCCAACTCTTGGAAACTTTTACTCGCCTCCTGGATTCCATGTAAATTTACATTTGGCCCATTCTTCGCCTCTTTAAATTCTCAGAAAATTTTACTTAGGCCCCTACATTCTAGAAAGATTTTACCTTGCCTGTTTTTCCTAAGGGCATGTTTGGTTGCAGGGTTATTTGGGATTTGGATCGTGGAATCCTGAGATTCCATAATTTTGTGTTTGGTTCGTGAATTTGGATTTCTAAGATTCCTTTGTTTTTTATGGGGGGCCCACCACAAAACATGGATTCTTGAATCTTAAAATTTTGTAAGGATTTGCAAGGATTAGGCACTATTCATTGTACTTTTAGATGGGACCCGTGGTACTTTATTTATTTAATAATCATCTCTCTATCTATCTCTCTCTAAAATCCTTAAATCCAAATCTCACTTTTTTTCCACCAACCAAATAAATATTATAAGAATCTATAAATTCAATACTAATAATCCAAAACCAACCAAACAATAAATTACCGAATCCAAAATTTTTCAAGTGTATTGTTTTGGCAACTAAATTTCTAAATCCTACAACCAAACAGTACCATGAAGGCAAAAAACAGCAATAATAAAAGGACATTTCCTTAAACCTTTTCCCCCCAAATCCCAGCCCCAACCCTAGTTTCCTCAAATTGAATCCCTAGCTTTCTTCCCTCAAAACTCAAAAAACCCCTACTTTTTCGATGGAATCAGCCTCAACCGACGACGCCGCCGCCGCCTCGATGCCTCTCGCCAAGTGGCGGAGCGACTTCTCCCGCGCTTTCCAGTACTATCTGGACCGATCGATCCCTCACACTTTTGGCCGATGGGTCGGGACCCTAGCCGTCGCCGCGATCTACGTGCTGAGAGTCTATTTCTTGCAGGGGTTTTACATCGTCTCCTATGGGCTGGGGATCTACGTGCTGAATCTCTTGATTGGGTTCCTTTCGCCGATGGTGGATCCTGAGATCGAGGCTTTGGATGGGGCTTCGCTGCCGACGAGGGGCTCCGACGAGTTCAAGCCCTTCATTCGCCGGCTTCCCGAGTTCAAGTTCTGGTATTTTTCTTGGTTTTCTTGATCCTGTTGTATATATTTGGAAGTAAAGTTGATAATTTGCACCCGAAAACTGAAGCAAAATGACTAGAATTGGGAATTGGCAGAGGTGACGGCGAACGTTGTGCTTGATGTTGGTGCTAATTTGTGGATTAATGTTTACTGTAATTTGTTTATAAAATGGACAGTTAGTATAAACTGCTTGAGCACATTTAGTATGAATCGTGAACTGATTGGGCACGGTTTACCAGAAAATGGAGCTTTACAAAGTTTTTGTAGAGCTGTTTACAGCAACATAAGAATGAATCTAGTCGAGGTAGCACCTCACATGTGCTTAACATGCTTTGTGCTTTTTATAATGTGAAGTTTTCTTCTAATAATAGTTTTAATAATCGTGTACTATTAGGTTATCGTGTCCTGGGGCGGACCCACATTCAACCGAGAGGGGGCACATACCCCCTCTCAAATTTCAGGAAAAAAGAACTCAGTATTGGTTGTAATTGATGTTGGGTATTTTTGGATATATGGTATATATATTTGCTTCTTCAAAATAAATCAGCAATAGCATATAGCTTAATAGGTAGTGCATTTGATTCTATAATAAGAGGTTCATGGCTTCATATCCCATCGAAGTCATCATTAACTTTAATTTTTTAGTGGTTTTTTTAACAAAGGAAACTTAGTTCCACATTAAAGACTTAAAATAAGGATTAGAAACTCTAAAAGAAAACCTTGTGGTCCAATTTATGAAGCCTATATATATAATATTATAAAAATTATTAATCTCATATTAAGTTAAACTTTTGTTCAATTATCAAATTCTGAAGGCGTAAATAAATAGTGTAGTCGAGCATCTTAACAAAACTTTATTATGTATGGTTGTCGATGTGCCCCCTCTCACCCAAATTCGTGGTCCGCCCTTGTCGGTGTCTGAAATATTTTCAGAATGCATCATGAAAGTTTGTGAAATAATATTTGTGTGTAGAAGGTAGATAACCTTCGTATTTACGGTTTGAGGATATGCTTTCTATGTAGAGAAGCAAGGAAAGTAGAAGCTTTACCAGAAGCAAGACTCACGTGATGCCTAAGTTTGTTGTAATATTTGCAATCACGTGGTGCACCGCTGTATATTACTTTATTTGCATGTGATATAATATCTGTGTATAGTTGAAATCTACATAAATTATATAAGAATGCATCTTATTCTTCTTCGATTTCACCTGTTGGAATCATTGTTTGCATGCACATCATCACAATGGTTGCAGCTATCATCTGCATTCAATTGTACTTCAGCTCTGTTGTGCCTCAATTTGCTTAGATGATTAGGTATCTGGCACCACCAGCACCATGTTAGCTTGCACGTAAAAATGGATTCACATATGTTGAAATTGTTTGATAGAGTATTTTCAATTGTCTGGCAACCTCGTGTCAACTTCCTATAATCTGACACTAGGTTTGGAAGGGGAGGGTCTCAAGGCTTGTACTTCCAAATAGATAGCAGGAATGAGCGGTGGCGGAACCATAATTATTTTTTGGGGAGTTCAAGTTAAAATACACTCTAATAAAGCAATATGGTCTTATATTATATACACTACTAAATATTTTTTTAAACCAAAACGCGTTAATGCGCCTATCTTTTTCTACCCTTACAACATAAGAATTGTAAAAATTTAAATTCGAAGAAATTATGTATTTTTAATTTATATTTTTAGAAATAAATGATGATTCTATAAATAAATGATTTAGCTCGGTCCAAATTATATATCAACTAGAATTAATGTATCATTAAAGTACCTAATATGTAGACTCAAAAACCTATGTTTGAACCAATAGTCTATCTATAAGCTTATGAAATATATGTCAATATCAATATATATTTTTATTGCAAGTATAAGGAAACCGAAGACTTATGCATATAGTATTTCCTGGAGGCTTGCCATGGCCTCCCCCCCTGCTGGTCCCCTCCTAGTTCCGCCCCTGGGAATGAGAGAGTCAGATACCTTTTTTTTTTGAAGAGATTTAGTATTCAGTTAAATGAGCTGGTTCTAGTTTCTTTAGTCTTTTTATTTGTCTCTTATTTTGTTATTTTGTTTGCTTTGGTTTGGTATACTTACGTTATTGGGTTATTGGGTTCAGGTGACATTATTAAAATATTCTATTACTCAAGAAGAGTTTCAAAGATGCCTTGCTGTATTGCTTAAGGAAAGATTACAGGCAATTGTTCAAATAACGAAATAAGTTTACATGTGGAAAGACCCACCAAAGGGTTCGTATAAAATGAGAACACAAACCATGGCAGCATTTTTCTCTATACAAATATTCATCCCTTTCTTTTAAAATAGAAAATCACTTACCAGCAACTATTATAGTCTTTTGTGTAGGAGTCACAACAAGGGACAGCTAATTTGCTGTTGCATTTCTCAATCTTTTTCGTACATGTTTCAGGTACTCCATAACAAAAGCCTTTTGCGTGGCATTTGTGATGACCTTCTTCTCTATATTCGATGTTCCTGTGTTTTGGCCTATCCTTCTTTTCTACTGGATTGTGCTTTTTGTCCTGACCATGAAACGCCAAATCTTCCACATGATCAAATACAAATATGTCCCAATGAACATTGGGAAGCAGGTGAGAACTAGGCTCTGATCAATGAAAACATTTGCCATTGTTATTCCTTTCCGGTAAAATGGTATTTTGGGGATTAAATCTTCAAGTAGTAGTTGTCAAGGGCACTTACGAGCTGTTGATTTGACCTTTTGAGGCTAGTTTGATATACTACTTATTTAGTAGGATTTCTCAGTTATTGAATCATGCCTGTTACAGCTCTTGGTAATTTTTTTAGTATAGTTCACACTAAATTTTTTACCAGTAATTAATAATTTGTCACACTTGACACTGGCAGTAAGAGAGTATATGGTGAAACAAAATTATTATCAATTCTTTATTTCACTGATACTGTAAACTTTTTGACTTCATATAGGTACCTTGTACCATACAAATTAAAAATAAATACAATGCACTTCTTAAATTGCAAACAAATACCACCACCTTTCATGGTTTTCTATTTAGCAGTGAATTAGGCAAAATAACCAAGTGGTGTAGAGGTAAAGAAGCTCTCACCAAAATTGCATATGACAATAAATTGGAAAAATTTAAAGGTGTGGTATGCATATGCAATTTACTAAACTTACGGTATTAATTTGAAATTTATAAGTCATGGTATTTTATCTTACAATTGCAAATACTCAACGCCTATGGTATTTTAGTTAAATTTTAGCCTATTAACAAATCAGGAAGGACAAAGTTTTTGAGTTATATTATAAGGTTGAAATCGAGCCGAATGGAGACGAAGTTACCAATTCTATCATTACTGGCTGTTGCCTCTCATCTAAATTGCAG
This sequence comes from Agapanthus africanus, assembly GCA_030015575.1. NCBI lineage: Eukaryota > Viridiplantae > Streptophyta > Magnoliopsida > Asparagales > Amaryllidaceae > Agapanthus > Agapanthus africanus. The sequence goes on from JASDDO010000018.1 coordinate 5,200,758, forward strand.
GAAACCCCCTTACTTTTGCCCGCTTAACATGAAAAACGTGTTAGCAGGAAATCACCTTCAGTTTGGAAAACCAGCACTTTGACCCCTTGTTTTACCGACCGTTAACCTTTTCTGCTTCCAATATATTTTATTTCAAAAATACACCCGGTTAAAATATTAGTTACAGCAAATGAAAGCCAACTGAAATAATGACGCCGTCAGGGTTGGAGGGGTAAAGTGAAAATTTTGAAATCTAAGGTGATTTTCTGCTAGTGGGGCAAGTGTAAAAGAAGGTTTCCTGCTCTTCAGCCTTCGATTCTTAAATATTAACCTATGCCTGTGATTTCCGATGCAACAGAGATATGGTGGCAAAAAAGCTTCATCACAAAGTGGCAGCTCATCGAGAAGGGATTAATAGGGGAGCCACCAGGACGTTCTTTTAGCACGAAAGATGCAGAAGGCATATATAATTCAGCTGGGCAGCTCATCCCGCAACAAAGATGGTAACAGAAAATATTCCTGATTAAAAAAATTTACATTGTTTGAAATGTTGTGGATATCGTAATAGAAATACTACCTATCAATTTACCTTGTAAGAAATATGAACTAGATGCAGGTTTTAGTTAATGTTGATTTTGCAGATGAATCATTGTGCAGCCATGTTAATGTTCCGCGTGCAGCGGACCACTCGTTGCTATTTCAGTTCGTGCTAATTTCTCTGTTGAATCTCTGAAAACATTGGGACCTTATTTTGCTGCGTGAATCATTTGTTGTTAGATTCCAATTTTATTATTTAGATTTTCGTCGGAGAATTATAAATGTTAAAGAGAGGTGTCAGCATCCCAACTAATCACTTGACAGCTGCTGGTGATGGTAGGTAATCTCTCATGCTGGAGCGTATTGTTTTACCTTAAAAGATTATGAAGTACCATAACAAGTCATTAAATTTATCAAAGGGAGATTCCAATCACCATTAAGAGTGTATTTCTTATTCAATCAATCATTGAACATCCTTAACTCATTTAAATGCATAAAACTCTTCCATTTGTTGGAAACATTGACACATTCTAAAGGCATTGACTAAATAAAATATCATCAATCATGTGATCCACCAAAACGCGAGCCACATTTCAAGAAGCACACGACACATGAAAGCTCAACTCTACATCAATAATTCATGAAAAGCCTAAGCTGGTTTGACAAGGTAAAGCGGGTGTTACTAATTAGCATTGAAATTCTCCTTGTATGTTGTTAATTTAAACTTGATTATATTCCTTATCTCAGTTAAGTTGACTTCAAATTTTTTTTATTAGAACATATCAAACTAAATATTTTTTTGAAAAAAAAATGTTAACAGAAGGTTTTCTGGATGGTGCTATTGCTGTTTAATGAATAAATGTCTCAGAGTTAATTTTTCCAAAGAAAGTGACCAAAAAGTGAAAAATGACAACATTCTATCAAACTTTTAGTTAAACCACTTGATCAGAAGGAGCCAAACTTGGCAGTTGAGTTTGGTTAAGACACTGAATTTTGGTTCAAAAAGATAACATGACACAGTTATCTCTCTCTCTCTCTCGTCATATTTCACAAAAATCATCATGTGGTTTAGCTGACTGTCCGATACCTAATAGGTTAAAACCGATCACCGAAACCCTCCCGCGTTACCTTCCGTTTAACAACAAGCCCTTGACCATTGGTCTTTCTTAATGAACCGACCAAACTATCCTTGAATTCTTAAGCGGCCGATGAAGGAAGAAGAGGGCAATTCTGAGATAAAAGAGGTTGAAAAGTGTAAAAACTAACGGCAGGAGATGTCATTTAACAAAAAATAAAGTCAGGGGTTTTGGTAATAAGTGGTATTGGGCAAGGCGGTTTTGGTTAAACATGACTTCTTCGTTTTTTGTGAATAATGTAAGAAGAAGTTGAGTGTGGAAAAGCCTCACCCAAGCTGTATTATTAATTCCCTTTTCTATGTGATCCTTTTGAGCACGAGCTAAGAAATCGTGAAAGCTGCTTGTTACCAAAGCCTAGAACTGCCTCTTCTTTCAATTGATTTTTGCCCTTGGCTACCCTTTTTTATGCCACATAAAATTCAATGCATTATGCTGCTGTTGGGCCCTCATTAGATAGGGAAATCATTAATTAAGATATTTCTATCATTAGTTGGTGATTAATTGCGTGTTAACGGTTTTTATGTGAGGTCTGCAGACATAATTAATGCTTGATAAGGTTACATTGTATCAGGACATATGCTTTGTTACTGAAAGAAAATGATCTGAAACCTGAACTTGATGTTAGTTAGAGACCCAAATTTAGACCCAAATCGAGTGTATTAGAATATATAAGCATTTTTTCAGCCCTCACCATGAATTCGGACCTCTGGGAAGTGACAAAGTCTTGAGATGTATCAAAACAATCTAGATTCAAATCCTATCGGACGAACGTTGCAGAAAGCACGGATTATAAATATCGGCAGGGAGTGAAGAAAGAGAGAGGGGTTGGGCAAACATAAGGTCTCCCTCTAAATGAAAGTCTCAATCGTCCCAGCAACCTCTCACCCACTTTGTTTAACTAAACCTCCACTTCTTAACCTAATCATAAAACCTCCTTTAACAAAATGAAACCATAAAACAAATGGGAGCAGTTCTCTTTCATCTCTCCCACTCTCTTCCACCATTGCCAGCTCTCTCTCTCTCTCTCTCTCTCTCTCTCTCATTTCTATTTTCTCTCCTCCTTCACATTCTCATTTCTCTGCTCTCAATCAAAACAGAGAAAAGAGAAATTAAAGAAAATAATGCCTCATAGAGGCTATGTTTTGATTTTTGTTTGCTGGACTTTGCTAACCTTAATCACCCCAACTCTCATCTTTTGGTCTGCATCAGTAAAACCCAATCTGGGTTCTCAAGGTAATAAGCTTTTGAATTGGAAAAAAATCATATATTTTGTTATTTGTTAATATGAATTTTGATCTTGATTATAAATATAGAAGAGGCTAGGAGAGAGATTAAGGCAAGGAGAATGATGGTTTCATTGGAGAAAAGCCAGCCAAAAAACAGGACAGAAGGAAAAGCTTTAGCATTTCGAGCTCCGGCGCCTTCGCCTTCACCATCTCCATTGCCAATGATGATGGGCAATGGAACAGTGAGGTGAGAGAGAAGTTAATTTTCAAAACAGTGTAAACAAAGGTTGTTATTATTTTTTTTTTTGGGGTATAATTTTTTTAATAACATTCAAAAGAGCTCTGTACTTATGTGAAATTTTTACATATCATAGAAACATCTTATGTGAAATTGATACATTTCATAGAAACATTCTGTTTATTTTCCCCATATATGTCATTGAGTTGTTCTTAATGGAATATGTGTCAATATTATCTCTCTTTCATAGATTAAACAAGAAAAGCAACATATTGGTTTCATAGAGTGATTGATAAGAAAAAGAACATAATTGTTTATTAGAGTAATTGATAAAACCATTTCTTCCCCTATAAAATTACATGGAAATTAATATGAAACAACATAATTGTTTCATAGAGTAGTTGATGGATTTTCTTGGTGCTAATGAGGCTTGCTTTTGTTCTTACTTGTTGGCTTACCTGCTTTGTTTGGCAAGAAAATAAATCCAACCTTGTTATATTTTACAAGATTGGGTAACTACCAATTTTGACAAATTTATATGATCACCTGTCTACATGGCGTTAATCTCCCGATAGCCAGTCTTTGGTAGAGAAAACTATCGACCAGGTAGAAGCTTTCTGTAATTCGTACAGATTAGTAAATTTAGGGCATGTTTGTTCCACATGAAATGAAAAGGTTACGACAATTTACATTATGAAACGTCAGCAAAATATGAAAAACTAATTCCTTCCAGAACGTTCCGGTTTGGAGAGTGTAGTGTGGATACCATACAAATTCCGTGCCTCAAACAAACAAAAGAAAGTTGAACCTGATATTCTAGACAACTTCGATTCATTGTAGGAAACTGTATCCAGCTCCAAGACCAGAAACACATTTCCAGAAATTGGGGCCCTTTCCCTTGGATTCGGAAAAGTTGGTGATAATTTGTGAGGATCCTATGTAAAGGGATAAAAGAAGAAAGAAAGATAAGAAAGAAAAATGGACAAGGGCATGATAATGCAAATATATGAATTTTGTCTATGTTAGGTTGGCATGCATTTCTGCATTTAGAAAGGCATATAGTATGACAATACCTGTCAACTTTTGTTTATAACAATTTTAGGTTGTCGATTTTAGCAAACTTCTATCGAGAAATCTAGGGACCCATTTACCCTCTTCGGCATTGCAGTCGCCGCACCGCCATTAATCTCATTTCTACTTCATATCCTTCCTTGCACATAGTATAATTCAGATGGAATTTAAGATGGTAGTGGTGCTCTTATTCAATCCATCTCAAACCAAAAAGAAAATGAGGTCGGATATGAAGCAAGTCTTTTTCAAAAAAACGTTACAATCCCCTACCGGCTTTAATTAGTATCAAACTTCCGACCGCAGGAAACAATCGATAAAAGTGGGGGTAATGTAATCATATTGGTTACTACTGCAACAGCAAAACTATTACTCAATCTTATTTTGGCACGTCAATGAAATAAATCCAGAAAACATGGATCATATACAATAATGTAGGACATGTTACTCATGTAAAAGAGAAAGGAGGTAAAAAAGAAATTCTCACAAAAGACGCTACTGTTTCATATTATAAATTGAAAAGAAAAGAAAATATTGTGCAAATCATAAAGAAGTAAACATTAATTAGAATTTCTCTTTCAAGATTTGATAGTCTCAAAGATCTACAATATAAATCTTGTACTATTTGTATATTTATACTACTTCTGAATTCTTTATATTTGAACATACCCTTTAAGATCTTACAAACTGCGATTTTTGTTTAAACTTGATGGCCCTGAGTTTCCTTAATAATTTTCTTGACTAATCAGGACAAATGGGAATATAAACTCATTTTCCGGACCGTTGCATTTTTTCCATAACTTTTACTAAATTCTATACACCCCCCCCCCCCCCCCCCCCCCCGCCATTCATCAGTTATCTACAATTCGTACTTAGCTATAATATTTGCTTATGTCCGTATATATCCCCTTCTTTGTTTGACTAGAAGCCGAATATTGAATTTTGATGCATGGATTTGCAGATTATATATATATATTAACATTAGCAATGAAAAATGAAAAATCGAAAATTAAATTAAGGATTACAAAATACACATATTAGAGTCAACTTTTAATGAATTAATACTTTTATTTATTTATTTTGCTATCATGAAGAAGGATTTTCTTTTGGAAACACTCGTATAGAAGGCTAATTGCAGGGGACAACCCCGCGAACATAAAATAGAAAACATCGTTACTTGTTCCGTAACACATTTTGTTTCTTCTTCCAGAATACCTTTCAGTTCATCTCTTCCATATGACCAATTCTCCTTCATGAAACCAATTTCAGTCAATATTTTTCTCAAATCTTCTTGCTTCGTAATCAAGATCCACTTCTACTTGCAAAAACAAGTACTCAGATGGAGATGTCTGTATTTGGCAAGACAAACATAAAAACAAATAACATTAACAAAATCAATTTTCTTATTCACCAAGGTTTTCTTGATAGTTCTTGATAGTCGGGTAAAAAGTGAGGGGGTTTCTTGCAATTTAGCCTATATAATAAACATGGAATAATTCAAGGGGGTAGATAAGAATATAAATTTTTAAGGGAATTCACATGAAGGGCTGTTTTCCAAATAACAGCTTTCATCTATACCTCCCTCATCAAGCACTTATCAACTCTCAGCTAGTTGAGTTCCAAGTAATCGATTCTTCAAACATTAGCTATGAAAGAAGGAACTTTTTGTTTTATTTATCTTGGTCTTCCATTATCTTCCAAAAGTCTTAATGCATCCATGTGTCAGCCTCTTATTGATAAAATGATGAAAAGACTTGGCGGTTGAAAGTTCAAGCTTCTTTCTATGGCCGGATGTTTCGAGTTTCTACGACCGACTCTTCTTTCTTATCAAATATATTGGTCGCAAGTTTTTAACCTTCCGAAAGACATTTTAAAAAAGGGAAACTTGTTTATTGAGGGTTTTTGTGGGGTAACTTGAAACTTTTTACTGTCAAGTGGAGTGATATTTGCAAACCGAAAGATCAATGTAGGTTGGGAATATTTAGCCCGCATGATTGCAATCTTGCATCACGACTAAAGTTGTGTTGGAAACGGTTGGCTATAGAGCTTTCAAGACAATTATTGTAATCATAGGCAGGCGATTATGATAATTGAGGGAGGACATATATATGTAGAACATTCTTACTCAAAAATGATAGTATACTATCTGGTTTGACTTTATCATCATGTCACTACTACAAATAAGGGTTGCCCCTACGGATTTATCCGTAGAAGCAAACCACTGTCCCTACGGACTTATCCGTAGTGGTAAGAAAATACCCTGTAGGTACAAACGCCGTAGGTGCAAGTCGAAGCCTTGAACATGCCCCTACGGACTAAAAATTGCCCCTACGAAGTTATGTGTAGGTCCAGTTTTCCCTATGGATTAGTCCGTAGGGACAAAAAATTTATTTTATTTACGGTTTTATAAAATAGATCAGGTGTCCCTACGGACTTATCCGTAGGGCCAAGTAGTTGCCTCTACGGATAAGTGCGTAGATATATATCCGTAGGGATAAAATATCAGGTATCCTGATATTTTGTCCCTACGGATACCTGTGTAACCCCTAATACTGAGATCATAGGGGCAAAATATCAGGTATCCTGATATTTTGCCCCTACGGATATATCTGTAGGTACATTGTTAAGCCCTACGGAGTAATCCGTAGGGGCAATGAGAATTACTATTACATATTGATAGAGCCCATATGATTCATGCTTGACTGCCAGGGTTATTGTGGCGATCACACTTGTGAGAACTGGGTAGTTTATAAGTATATCCTTAAATGTCCCTAATCGTGGGAATATCGAGACCGGGCATCGATATTCTAGAGTAGACTAGTGTATACGTTTCTTGACCCCGACGAGGGACGATGTCCGGTCTCACAGCCATTGGTGTTAGTTAGTCACCAAAGGTTGTATACATGTGCTCATTGGGTTATAAGTTACACTGGACAGACTCGTCGGGAACATGCTAGATGGTATTATACCTATTGTCAGGTAGCAGTTCTTTGATGACATGAGTACAAGTTAGTCTGTCGACCTGAGGTCGTCATTTTTCTCGTATGAGTTCCCACCGTGCTTTGATTACTATCCTATTACGGCTCAAAAGAGTAGTGCAAACATGTTTTAGTTGGGTACAGTCCCGAGCTACATAGAGACAGTGAGCGGATCGTCAGGGATTCGTCTCTCCCGGTATTGGGGGTAGATGTCGTGTAGTGCACGGATGGTCATCACTAGAAATCCTTGGCCAAGGTGGACCAGATTTACTGATTTGGATCAGTAGTTTCTCAATGGTGATGAGCTTCACACCGGCACGACTTATCGCGCAGGGGTTTGACTTTATCCATCCCTAGACCCGATATGCGATACTCTTAGACGAACAGACCGGACTGTACGGAGACTATCGCTTATAGGCTCGGTAGGGGTTTGGACGAGCTTGCTTGTCGACCTTCCTTTTGTTCAATATCTGGGTAGCCGTTACGTACGGCTAGTACCACCAATGTGCTTGTAGTTAAACCCACTGTCAGCGTATTGTCGAGTCTTTAGAGTCCCATACAGAGGGTTTGGTGGCTTTGGCAAAACGATGTAATTGCGGTACATTGGTACGCGCATTGGTCTGATTAAAACAAGTGTATTTTATACACTGAAGGTAATTTGACGTTTGTAATACTGGCTGGTCTTTTGAAAAGACGGATATTAAATCATTAAATCTAGTGTTGATTTAATATATGTTACATATATAGTAGATATGTAATTACTAGTATTATGTCACATTCTATTTTCCCCACATATTGTATTTATATGCACATGGAATATATTTATGTATACTTATTAGGATATGTTAACATTATGCTATATATATAATTCCTATTATTTGTTGGTTCTCATTTAGCTATATTGTGCTGTGGATTAGCACACCCTAAGCCATACGCATAATATGGACATGTGGCGGGAGAGAGTGAGATGAACACTTGGTATTTGAGGTGAAAATGGATGGATGCTATTTTTCCAAGTTATGTTTAAACACAAAACTTGTTAAAAATCTCTTCATAATTTTCAAGCTCATTTTTACTTTATCTTCTTCCTCTAGCTCTCCATCCTCCACCAAAAATGAAAAAGTAAAATAGGAATTTAAATGTGGAAAATTATATGTGAAAGGAAACTACATTCTTAGTTCACTAACCTAGCAAATTAGTGATCTAAGTTAGCTTCTAGTTTGAAGCTTGGAGCCATTGTCAAGAACATTCGAGGTGGATCATTTATGATGGAGGGAGATCTTCACCAAGCTTGTTCATTCATCTAGGAGTCTATATGGAGTCTAATCCAATTGGAGCATAAGTTGCTATAAAGGTTGTAATTTCAGCCTTGTATGGTTTTTTAGTGTTCTAGTTTGATATTCTAGCAATGGTCCTTTATTATTTGACTTGGAGTTCTTTTGTTTTTTAAAATTGTTATGCATGCTTGCTTGTAAAATACGGTAGAGAGCCCTAGGTTCAATAAAAACTTTTTCATAAAAAGGGTCTTTGACCTTTATGGACTCGGTCGATATTTGTGGCACCTTCAAGAAGAAATAGCATTCAAAATTTTTGGAATACTTCATCATCGTGGAGATCTCCTATTATGAAAATATTATTCATACAGGAGATTTATTTAAAGAAAGAGTTGATTATTGTATTCATGATAGGAATTTCACTTATTTATTTCTAGACCTTTGGATCGAAGGAAATTCTCTTTTGGATATTTTTGGAGCACAATTGGCATATGAGATTGTTTAACCCTCTTAGCGTAAAGCATTCGGTTTTCATTCGTGATGGAAAATGATTACTACCTCAAATTACTTCACCATAAATTTTGGAGGCATGCGAATTAATTCGATCGATAAATATTGATAGATCTATCGCCAGTGACACCTCATTTTGGAAGCCTTCTCATTCTGGCAAATTCATATCAAAATTGGCAAAAATATCGCTTATACCACAACCTAGCTTGATACATCCTTGGGCTAAAGTTTGTTTGGTTCTACAAATCGATTCTTAAAAACTCTTTTTGTCAATGGAAAGCAACTCTTGAAAAATTGAAAACTCTCGATTTACTTCAAGCAAGAGGTATTGGGAAAGGGAAACGATGCATTCTTTACAAATCACAACCCGAAAACCATAAACATCTCTTTTTTCAGTGTCATTTCTATAATTGGATGGTGCATGCATCATTAGCACGTTGTGGCGTTTTAAATCCACCCTCCAATATATGTGACATGGCAGATTTCATTGAATCAAAGGTTTGTAGCAAGAAGCCAATTGGAGCACTCCTTCATATCGTGATTGCAAATATTGTTTGGCATATTTGGAAAGAACGCAACTATAGAATTTTTAAATCTCATTATAGGTTTAAAGAGATTGTTCTTCAAGATGTTAAATCCGATCGTTGTATTAGGGTCGCTAAGTTCTTTAATGTAACGGACCTTAATTGTGGACCAATTGCTCGCAATTGGAATGCTTTATCTTCCTTTTAAAGGATATGATTAGATCTTGAGCTATTGACTTATAATAGCCTTGATTTTGTTGTTTGTATTTAATATGTTTTGTAACAATTTTTTTTAATATGTAAAATTTAGGCTTTTTGCCGTCGCCTTTGGCGAAATAAACTCTCAACTAGTTAAATCGAATCCCTATTTTTTCCCTGGAAGTCATCATATTCAGCTTGATCCACCGAAAGAGCATAGTTCTTGCGGTAGAACTTTCCTCTCCTAAATGAGAGGTTGCCGTTGCGATTTTTAAAGAGGTCTAAATAAAAATATTCTCAGCATGATCCCAAAAGTGCCATGTTCTAGGAAACCAATCAAGTAGTGGTGATGGTGTTGGATAATGAATTATGAACGAAATTGTATACCTTTAAAAAAATGTTGTGGAAAAGTTTTTTTCAAATGTTTTTGTACCCTTTTTTCCAGTTCCTCTACATCTACGTACCCTCTTGTATATTTAATCAATCTTATTGATGTGATTCGTTGGATTTCATGTCTTCGGACCATACCGATAAGTTCCGACTATGGTTATATGTCGTTTAGGTATATGCTATTCGGACAGGATTCAATGGACCTAACTAACAGCGCTCGAATAATCTAACAATAAATATAGGAGTTTTTAAAGCTGGAAATGAATTAAAATTACGTTTTCCTCCCATGCTTCGTAGCCATAGTCCGGTTGAATCCTAGCCATAATTTGAATAGCAGTTTTGAATTTGTTAATGCATCGACGATATTGGTGTTATAATTGCTCAAATTACCTAAGCGGTAATTAAGCTCTTGGACACTAAAGAGAGCTATAATCAGCTTGAAGGTGGCCCAAAATAATCAAGAACCGATGTAATATAATCTACAAAATGGTATGCTCTGGGCAAAGGAATTTCACAACAGGTTTACGCTTTTTTCTCCTGGAGTGCCGATAATCCCCTGTCCAACTGAAAAAAAGAAGAAGAAAAAAGACGCCGACATTAAGGTAATCAGTTAATACATTGTCTATGGAACATTAGACCTGGATGGATTAATGTGTCATGACATTTAAATAAAATTGGAAATGCAATCTAACAAATATATGATCCAGTTAGAAGGAAGGTTGTTAGAAAAATTAAATTGACTGAGCATGATAATTGTGGCAAGAGACCACAAATTTATGACATGCAAACAATACAAAGAAGAGGGGAGGAGGCCATACATATTTATTAAGGGGAGGAGGCCATACATATTTATTAAGGAGTAGCATTTTCAAATGAAAAATACTTTCCCACCCACTTTTACTACTACGTGCATGCTACTCAAGAGATAAACATGGACGCCATGTATGATACCAATATCTAAATGATGTAACCCAACCCTTGATCTCTTGGGTACATGCAGGTATAGACTAAAAGTGGGTAGGTAAAGTATTTCTCATTTCGGATTCTCCTGCAATGTGGTTCTACGGTGCTAGCATATTTTATCGAATTTTACTTTAGAAATGGATTCTGCTCGATTGGGTTTATTCCAACAGTCTCCCTTAATTATGGGGAATTATGTGCAAGAACCCTCAAGTAAATCTAAATCAACTTTAATTTACCCTATTTACAACATTTTCTTATATACTATTACCTTTTATTTGATCATGAAAATAAATCATCTGTTAAATTTTAAGCCATAAGTTACTCTGTAATTTGTGCAACATTTATTTATCTTTGGTTCAGAAATAATTCTAAAATCTAAAATGAAAAAATCGAAGATGTATACAAATAGAAGGGATAGGTGCAGTATACCAAATTATTTATTTAATGTCTGCTGAATGATGTAACAAAAATAACTAAATAGCCTTAAATAGAGGGAAAGCATTGAAACTAAATGAGAAAAAAATACTAACCTTGACCAATGTTGAAAGCAGCGTTATACATACATCACTATTTTGCGTTATGTAGCGTAGCTCGGCATAATTGTTATGTAGCGCAGAAAAATGGCTGAACTACAAGGTAGCTTCAAATAGCCTAGTACACTACCTATATGTAGCACCAACGTAGCCTATGCTTGAATAGAATTTTTTCCAATTAAGTCGGATTTAAACCCCAATATGTTACGTAAATATCCTCAAGCACTTGACACTTCATAATAGAAAGAAAATTTCCTACTTCATAATACAAAGATCAACTTGTCTCTTTGTAAGTCTCGATTTTCTATCTAAAAATATTTATATCCTGCTAATCCCATTGCTATGTTGATACACCATGTTAGCATGCTCATGGACTACACCCTCATATATGAGAATCGAATTTGGTCAATTATCTGTATTTTATGACATTTAAGAAATCACGAGTGCTTGCTGGAATTTCTGGACAGTCGGTATTAAAACGACCATAACTACTGCCGTAGGAACCCAAATGGAATGATTCTTTTTTTAAAATCAAACTATATAAAAAGATCTATATTTTTAGTAACTTTAGCGTCTTCTGAAACAAACTGAAAATGGGTCGTTTTGGCCAAAACTTTTGCTACTGATGCAATTTTGGTGTTCTGGAAATCGCCGGCTGACCCTGTATTTGATTTTTATTTTATTCTTCTTTAATAATTTTACCGATCCCTCTTTTGGGTTACAAATTTATCTGAGTTCTAGATGCACAATAAATACTTTGGCCTAATCCCACTACATTTGAGTCACGACTTAAACGATAAGAACGTGTATGGACAGATTCTGTCCTGATCGATGCACTATTTTTCAGAAGGTCATAACTAAAACCCCGAACTCAGTTAAACCTTAGATGTATGGATGCCTAATTGATACACCTAAAACTTCCCCATGAAATTGAGACTCAGAAATTTATATATCGAAACGATAGATGCTCTGTAAATCATAAGATGTTTGCTATCCAGAAAAGATAAAACTATTTCGAAACCATTAGGTTACAAAATTCATAACTATAGCTTCGGAAGTCCAAATCTTGCAAACTCATGTATTTTAGATAACTAGACCGAAAGAAATTTTTGTCCCTAGTATAATCCAAGACCTGAAAATCGATAGAAAGTATCGCAAATTGCGTTTTAAAAACATATGTCGGTGCTGGATAAATTCTGTTCTGCGTAGCAATATCAAAACGTGTCTATCTCACAAAACAGTAGTCAAAATTAGGCTAGACTTGAACCCGCGTCTGCATAAAACCTGGAACTACATTTCATGTTTTATTCCTGAGTTCATATAAGTTGAGTAATCAGTAGTTTCAAGTTCTTCTTTAGGATGCTTTTTCTCTCACTTTGTATCATTCATGCCGTGTGTGTGTGTGTGTGTGTGTGTGTGTGTAAAGACCTGAGCTTGAACTATATTTTCATTGATGTATTATTATTACCACATGTTTATCATGAAGTTCACGAATTACAAATCTTGAATCCCGTAAATCCCGTGAACATAGCATGACTTATGTGTGTATTTGAAACCCGCGTTACTAGATATATATCTATATGGATATATATCGATTCTTTAATATCAAGAATATCATGAGGATGAGGTAGTTCGAAGAATGCGGGTATTTATGTGTAACAGTGGATCATACTTGTTCCTCATGGTTCCAGAGAATACGGTACATTGCATTACATATAAATCTTGAATTTCATGAATCTCGTGTTTCTATTGTTCCGTGAGAATAACGGAATATCTTAGTTACACGTAAAACTCTCACAATTCGAGCTTATAACTTAAAATACTATAATAATTAACATCATGATACTCAAGTTATATTTTTCATGATAGATATATTCCTGACTTTATTGATCCACAATCTATTGATCTTCCACTTTTATCTTCATATTTGTGCTTGTTGAAGTTAGAGTAATTCGAATGTTTCTGTTAGTAGTTTGTTAGTAGTTAAGTTGAATAAATCTCCTAGGCAGGTTTGTTAGTAGTTTGTTAGTAGTCAAGTTGAATAAATCTCCTAGGCAGATTATGTGCCGATAGAAATAGTTAAACAGTTGAGATTTTCTAGGCTAAGAATTTGCTCTGCTTTCAAGTCACGTTTAGCTTGTAATGCCTATTTAAAGGCTTTGTTTTTTACTCTAATAAAGAGGATCTGCAGAATCACTTTTGCTTCCAATTTTTCATTATTGCTCTGTCAAAATCTCCAACAAAAGTGGTATCAGAGCCAGGTTCTTTCAGAACTGGGAATTTCTTTGACTGCTTCACTCGCAAACATGGCTGCCAACGTCGGTGTCAGTACTTCACAGCCACAAATTCCGCTGTTCAAAGGAGATTCATATGAATTTTGGAGCATCAAAATGAAGACACCGTTTCGATCTCAAGATCTATGGGATTATGTCGAAACAGGATATGAAGAAAATAAAGAAGACGAGACTCGCAACAAAGAGCATCTAAAACGAGATGCCAAAGCTCTCTTCTTCATCCAGCAAGCAGTGGATGAGTCGATTTTTTCCAGGATAGCCGCAGCTACCACGACCAAGCAAGCGTGGACCACGCTCAAGACTGAATATCAGGGTTCCTCCAAGGTAATAAGGGTAAAGTTGCAATCCCTAAGGCGTGATTTTGAAACTTCTTTCATGAAAAATAACGAGTTTGTGCAAGATTTTCTGGCAAGAGTTTCGTCGGTTGTAGGGCAAATAAGATCCTACGGAGATCAGATATCAGACGAAACAGTCGTTGCCAAAGTTCTAAGGAGTCTGCCATCCAAGTTCGATCATGTGGTGACTGCAATCGAAGAATCTAAGGACCTGTCCACCTTCTCGTTTGATGAACTGATGGGATCACTTCAAGCTCATGAGGCGCGAATCAACCGATCTAATGGGAAGGAAGAAGAAATAGCCTTTCAGACCAAGGGGGAGTCTGAATCCTCAAATCAATATGGAAGAGGAAGAGGTCGAGGAGGCCATAGAGGCAGGGGCCGAGGCAGAAACAATACTGTCAAGTGCTCATACTGTAATAAATTTGGGCACTCTGATAGGTATTGTTGGTCCAAACCAGAAGAGGCAAATTATGCTGAAGAAAAGGAAGATAACTTCCTGTTTATGACAGAAGCAACAACAACAAAGAAGAATGACATCTGGTACATTGATAGCGGCTGCTCTCATCATATGACCGGAGATCGCTCTAAATTCAAAGAGCTCGATGAGACTGTCAAATCACAAGTACGGCTTGGGGATGATAAACAACTACAGATTAAAGGCAAGGGCATAGCTGAGATCTCAGTAGGTAACCAGAATTTTTTTTATTAAGGATGTTCATTTTGCTCCATCTTTAGCACACAACTTGCTGAGCATTGGACAATTGAATGAATCTGGTTACATGGTGGTATTTGATGATTTTAAATGCACGGTGAAACACAAAATCACTGGTAAAATTCTTGCTTGTGCTCGTATGTCATCAAATCGTATGTATGCTCTTGATTTTGCTGAAATAACAGAAAGAGCCATGGTGAGCAAGACTCTTGCGGAAAACGAGCTATGGCATCAGCGATATGGCCATCTAAGTATTAAAGGACTGCAGCTGCTAAAGAACAAGCAAATGGTGAATGATCTTCTTGTCATCAAGTCATTAGAGAAAGTCTGCAAATGGTGCATGATTGGAAAGCAAGCAAAACAATCTTTTCCGATAGGAAAATCAAAGAGAGCTGAAGATATTCTCGAGCTCATCCATGCCGATCTGTGTGGTCCCATGAAAACAGAATCATTAGCTGGAAGTAAGTACTTTCTCCTATTTATTGATGATTTTAGTAGGATGAGCTGGGTATATTTCTTGAAGCACAAATCAGAAAGCTTCGAGTGCTTCAAGAAGTTCAAGGAACTTGTGGAAAAACAAAGTGGGAAAGTTGTAAAAATACTCCGTACCGATCGTGGAGGTGAGTTTACCTCAAAAGATTTCGATGCCTTCTGCGATGAACAAGGAAGAAGGCAGCTCACAGCACCGTATACTCCCAAACAGAACGGCGTGGCTGAACGCAAGAATCGGACGGTTGTGGAAATGGTTCGATCGATGTTGAAACAGAATGGGATACCAAATTCTTTTTGGGCTGAAGGAGTTGCAGCAGCTGTTCATATTCTCAACATCTCACTGACCAAAGCAGTATGGAACCAAACTCCGTATGAAGCATGGAGTGGAAGTAAACCCTCCATAAGTCATCTTCGAGTGTTCGGGTGCATATGTTATGTCTTGTTTACAACAGGACGACATAAACTAGATGGGAAATCACAAAAGCATGTGTTTATTGGTTATTGCACTAAATCAAAAGCTTACCGAGTATATGATCCCTTGAGTAAAAAGATTACTGTTAGTCGCAATATTGTATTTGACGAACATGCCAGTTGGGATTGGGAAGCCAAAGACAACAGCCAAATCCCTCACATTCAGACCGAAGAAGAACAAAGTGCCCTTGAATAAGTCGAGCCCGAAAATGATGGTTCGGAAGGTTCACAGTCTTCAACTCCGGAGAAATCAAGCTCAGTCTCAACATCTGAAGAATCTTCTCCGAAAGAGTCAGCTCAGCTACGTAGAAGTGAGCGGGGGAGAGTTCCTCGACGTCGGTTTGAGATTGAGGAGAACGCAACTTCAACACTGGTTCTATTTGCTGGGGATCCAATCACTATGGAAGCAGCCATATCTTGGAGTTCGAAGAAACAGGCCTCAGTGGATTTATCTTCGACAGAGGCCGAGTATGTGGCAGCTGCTGCAGCAAGTTGTCAAGCAGTCTGGTTAAGGAGGATTCTAAGCGACTTGGGGCAAGAACAGATCAAAGCTACTAGTATGAAATGTGATAACAAGTCAGCAGTGATGTTAGCAAAGAATCCGGTGCACCACAGCTGGACGAAACACATCGAAATCAAGCATCATTTTATAAGGGAGCTGATTGCTAAAGAAGAAATTCAGTAAGATAACTGTGGAACCAATGAACAGATTGCAAACTTATTAACCAAGAGTTTGCCACAAGAAAAACATGAAGAGTTCAGTACACAATTGGGAGTTTCAACTTTCGAATAAAGGGAGAGTGTTGAAGTTAGAGTAATTCGAATGTTTCTGTTAGTAGTTTGTTAGTAGTTAAGTTGAATAAATCTCCTAGGCAAGTTTGTTAGTAGTTTGTTAGTAGTCAAGTTGAATAAATCTCCTAGGCAGATTATGTGCCGATGGAAATAGTTAAACAGTTGAGATTTTCTAAGAATTTGCTCTGCTTTCAAGTCACGTTTAGCTTTTAATGCCTATTTAAAGGCTTTGTTTTTTACTCTAATAAAGAGGATCTGCAGAATCACTTTTGCTTCCAATTTTTCATTATTGCTTTGTCAAAATCTCCAACAGTGCTATTGTTCCATGCCGTATTTTGTTTATTTTAAAAGTTCTATACTTTTTAACCCGGGACTTACTGAACCTTAGTTTGGTGACGATATTCCACTTTTCTTGTTTTCTTATTTTCTTTTCTTGGGAATTTTTTCAGATGACATTGGGGCAGGCGACGAGGCTAGATACGAGACAGAACCGATAAAGGAGGACTTCAACCATCCATCTTCACAAGACGATCATTAGTCTTCTAGTATGCTCTTGTTCGAGACTTCGTTTACGGCTTCTTATGTCCTTATTTTTTTTGTGGAACATCCGTGTCCAATTTTGACATGATTTGTAATAAGTTTTGTTGGATACTTTATATGCTTTAAACTCTTATACTATATTTTCTTGTTACTGCTTACACAAACGCTTTGCGTATTCAAGTCGGGAAGGAGTGCTTCTCGGTGTAAATACATTGTGGGACTAGTTCATTATCCCTCTTCGTCTTTTGAGAAGCAGGGCATGACAGTGACTGTAATGAACGCAAAATCCATGTACTCTTTTCGTTATAATAAGATAATTTCTTTTTAAACTCGGTATATATTCATTTCTATTTGAATATATGTATGATCATTACTTTTATCCTATTGATTGAGACGCTGTATTGTTATCCCATTGGTCTCAGGTGTAAACCCAAGCCTCCATAAATTATTTATTACTTTATTATAATTATTAGCTTATTATATTGTTTTGTATGATTATATTTTTTATTGTTGTATTTTTATTTTGTATTTATATTCTAGCAAGCTAGCAGTTTGTTTTAATTATTGTTGTAGTTTTCATATAGTATGGTTATATTATACTAATTTATTTATACTTTGTTTAGTATAATTAATTTATATTATTTTATATGAGCATTTTCGGTCATAGTTATTAATATAAAAAAAAGATAAAAGCTTTTCTTTCAATTAAAAAAATAAAATTATTTATTGTTTTAAATTATTGGTTTGTTATTTGGATATATCTGTTTTGCCTGTTTTTTGGTTGTTCTGATTTTAGGGAATTGATAGGATTTTAGTAAATTTTAACCCCTTAATTTTTTTTCTTTTCTGCCTCATTTTTTCTTTATTCTCTTCAACTCTGAAAGGATGCCCCTCTCTTTATTTTTCTTTCATCCCCAATTTGATATTCCATCAAAACTAAGGAAACAATCATTAAAGGAGAAGTCGAAATCGTCGATCAAACGCCGAAAGCCTCGAAACCGACTCGATGCTATTTTTAGAACGAAACCGGCAACTTGATACCAAAATCAATTTGCCAATTTGTAAGTCCCTTCTTCCTCGTTCGATTAATTGTTAACCATAGGTCTCAAAATATTAGTGTTTAATTGCAAAATGAATTCTACTGTAATTTAATTTTGATCAGTGGATTACCTATATTATAATTATTATATGAAAAATTAAGAGCACAATCACATCATCGCATACATTAACCTTATATTAAGAGCTATATTTTATATAAAATAATTTTATGTTTTTCGTTCAAATCTTAGCAAATAACGTGTGATACATCAAATTTATTTATATTATTCTAAAAAGAAAATTGATCGAATCTATTTTCATCAATGGCTCGGTTTCTATTCAAATCACTAGTGTAACTGTTGTCATCTCATGATTATTATTATTTTTTGATCCGTGGGGTCTTGCCAAAAAGTATAATATTTTATAGAATGCCCAAATTAATTATCTTATATCTTTAACCTAATACTCAATACGAATGTAGGCTACTCTATGTCAATATTATAATTAATATTCTATACTAAACTATATAAAACAAATATGTACTACCAATCGACACTTTGTACATATTCAACACTTTTGCAGTATCTTTTTATATAAACCCATGTTGTTCTGCAGTTTAACAAACTTTATTAATTGCACATACACCTTACTACGATATCTTCATTATTAACCAAAATACTTATTACGATTAAGTGATATATATTATTGTTTTTTTCTACTATCTGAATTCTTTTCCATTGGATCCTTTTCTTTATATATATATGACATGACCCGATCCACATACTTGTTCAGTACACACGTTTCACATGGATGGTTCGCTGTATAAACGAAACTCACACAATTCTCAATGCATTTCTTGTCTTTTAACATTTCAATCGTATGTATATTTTGAATGGAATCCTATGTCGTTAGAATCAACTTTTCGATGTTAAACCTTTGCGGAAAATGATCAAAATATAAGTTTTATATTTGAGAATTTAAGAGAATTAAGTCTAACTACATAGAATTTTATATGCACTTTAAACAAATTTTCAGATTTCGAAACGGGACCTAGTTTAGGCTTTACATGAATTTTTTGTCACTGTTTTTAAAATCAGAAAACTATTTTTATCGGCCATTTTCGGATACCCATAACTCCATCTTCCGAGTTCCGTTTGGAGCAAACTCAAGTATTTTGGATGACTAGATCGAAATGTCTATATTTTCCTAGTTTTAGTATTTTCTTGAAAACCGACATAACTTATAAAATTCCGCCTTTTAAAATTATGTGACGAACCTGTCCTGATTCGCGCACTGTTTTTAAACATGACATAACTTGAGCTCCCGGCGTCGGTTTGTGACAAACCTTAGATGTATGGATGCCTAATTGGCAAACCTATAACTTTCATATGTATTTGGTGACTCAGAAATTTATAGAACGACCCGATATATGTCTTGCAAGACACCCCATAGTCATTGTCCTGAAATTATAATTTCTGTTTTAAACCCTGATGTTAATCTAACCATAACTAGAGCTTCAAGAATCCAGATCGTGCGGAATATAGTTGTTTGGATAAGTATACCGAAATACCTACAAGTTTCTAATAATTTTCGAGATCTGAAAACCGACGGAAAATAATGCAAACCGTGTTTTTAAAACATGTCTTGGCACTGGATAGATCTGGACTACGCAACGATACGAAAACCCGTATATCTCCCAAACCAATAGTCGTAATTAGGTGAGACTTAAACCCACGTTTGCATAACTCCTAGGGCTATGTTTTTGTTTATTTTCTGATTTCAATTGACTTAAATAATTAGTAGTTCACTAACACTTCTTTACAATACTGTTTTCTGGCCATTACATATAGTTTAACATATGTGAGAGACATTGGAGTAGTTTGTGTTGTGAGCTCGATCAACGGAATCTCAAGAGTTCCATTACTAACTCATGAATATGCCCGTGTTTCCTTACCCCTGGATGATAGCCTTGGGTCTGTGAATAATCCTGCGGTGGTTGATGCTCACACTCGGACTGGCGTTAGATTATACTATCTTGACCTGAATTCAATGGAGTCTCAGGAGTCTCATTATCAACTCATGAATGGGCCCGTGTTTCCTTGCCCCTGAGTGATAGCCTTGAGTCTGTGAATACTCCTGTGGTGGTTGACGCACACATTCGAACTGGTGTGAGATCATACTATCTTGACCTAAACTCAATATGAACCTAACATGAACCACCTGCATACTTGAAACTCTTGAATCTCGTGACATGTATAATAGACACTATATATATATATATAACATGAGATCATATCCCATTGTTCGTGGTACTGGAGAATACGGTACATTGCATTATATATAAATTTTGAATCTCGTGAATCTCGTATTGCTGCTGTTCCGTAGGAATTACGGAATATCCTAACTAATAATAAAATTCCCACAAATCGAGCTTATTCTTATAATTAATAATACTGAAATATCGAGTATCGTGATACTCTAGTTACTTTACACATTAAGACATGTTACTTATTTGATATACACACTGCCGGTTATTGTTTATAGTTATTCTCGTTTACTGTTCATAGAATGTCATGAATATTTTAACTTTCTATGCATGTATTAAACCATACATATTTCATGAATTCCATACTGTCTTAATGATTCTCTACTATATACAATATCATGACATTACTCCATATACCATACATACAATATTAATTATGAAATTGCTTGAGTGATCATTAAATTTGGCTCACTACACATATATTACTCTAAGGGCTATAACAACTAAATTAAATATATTTAACTACAACTCACCTGCATACTAAACTTACATATATTTATTGCTAAAATGTATATAAATAATATCTACTGTGCACACACAACAAACTGTATTCTAACTGAAAATTTCTATAATACTGTTCGGCACGATTTATTACTTTTTAATACCACTCATTTCCTATCATTTTGTTAATAAATGGTGCTATTTAATTTTTGTCTGCTCATTAGTACAGATTACATGTACATATGCAAAAACACTGGAGACGATACACAACACGAACAGAAACGACGATTTTTAGCCGGAACTGCAAACGGGACAGATAACAGATCAAGTCATTGAGTTTTGCAAACAAATTAAGATGTGTACAATAAATAATTGGTTTTGGTCCAACATGATCATGTGTGAACAAATGTGAACTAGAGTTGGATCATATGCACCAAAGGGGCATGAACCATCACCAAGTGGGCAAACACCATCATGGTGCCTTGCAAGTGGATACACAAGTGGATTGTGCTATGATTTGTAATAAAAAGAGTTGATGTGAGGTGTGAACACAATACCACTTGATCACTTCTCTCTATATTCATTGCTCCAGATTGCATCCAAGTTGGAATTAAAATAAATTGCAATTACAGAAAGATGCTTTTGATGATAGAAAACTACTGTACTAATGTGGGCACCAGACTCCAAAATTGGGCCGCAAATATATTCATCTTGGCCGCATTTTGCGGCCAAGTCTTAGTCGCAATTTACAGCCAAGTCTTAGACATTTTGGCTCGTGCTTCTTCTGTGGGTCTCTGGTGGTCTTTTCAGTCCAGTGTCATATGCAATTTTTGATATTTAGTTGCCTATATATAACAGGTCTCAGATTAAGTTCTGCGAAAGCTTTTGGGAGTGAGAAAAACAGTTTGCAACTCCTGATAGGTTCTTCTTCTTCACTCTTTGAGCTCTCACTTGAATGCTCCATTAAGGAGGTTGAAATTGCTATCTACTTTAGAGCTCAAGCTCTCCATTTTGTTAATAAAGAATTGCACTTGTTTTCATTTTCTTTACTTGTTTCATATTCTTCATTTCTCTTGTGTTTTTTTTTCTCTTTTAAGTAACGTTTGTGTAACTGTGTGGTTATGGTGATGGTGAGGATATGAGTGCCTTCCTCCTCCTCTTGTAAATGTTTAAAGTGCTTAATTATGATTGTAAGCTTAACATTGCTAAATGGATATGTTTGATATGGTATGTTGATTTTGATGGTTACTTGTAACCTTTATCACATACCCTATTCTCTCATGATCACCATTTGCAAAGTTAAGGTTAAAATCAATTTTGTGTTAAATTTGCTATGTAGTTTAGATATGGTATGTTGCTTATGTTTCTTGACACCTTTCATCAAGCATATACCATATACTATCACCCACCTACTTAGGAAGTGTAATGCAAACTTTTACTTCCTATTTGCAAATTGATGCGTGTTGATATTGTATGCTTGCTAACTCTTGTGCTTAGTGTTGAAAAATCATGCATGGATATAAAAATGTTAAGTAAGAACGTAACAGAATCGTTTCATATTTTGCGTCGAATATCGACAACTTGATGGTTTGTGCTTCGCAAACGCCTTGACAAGCCATGCTTCACGTCGGATTCAACACAAGGACGGAACAACTCATGATCAAGAGAGCATCGAAGAAATCGCCGCGATTCAACCATCCGAACCGGAGCTGCGGCCACTTTTCTTAACTTGTTCTATATTTTCATATTCTTCTTAATTTCTTGATAAACCCAAATTCTTTCACTTTGAACCTTTAACAACAATCTCTAATCACCAATTCCCTGTGGATCGACCCATACTTACCGGCTCGCTACAACGCGCCGTGCACTTGCGGTTTATAAATTTTAAAACGAGATCGAGCTAGCGTGTGCACCTTTTCTATATACCTTTTTCTTTAAAACCACAAAAGCGTGCACGGGTAAAGTCCCAACAAGTTTTTGGCGCCATTGCCGGGGAAGCGGTAGTCATTAGGGGCTGTTATTTATGATTTAATTGTATATACAAAACTAACTTTAACTAACTATTTTTTTAAAAAAACTAACAAAACTAACTTTTCTAATATTTGTTCTCTGTCTTTTTGATCTGCTATCACTCTGTCTTTAATTATAAAATTTTGCATATACCATTGGGACACTAATAGAACTAGAAGCACACAGTACAAAATTGGAACACCAACTCTAAGAGTTGGCCGCAATTTTCGGTCCATCTGCTCCAAAATTTTGGGGTTTGCTTCTTTGACCTATTTTTGATCCATTCTTATATGCAAAATTTCACAATTGTGTGTGTACAGCTAATTGGCTATATGTATCGCTTTTTGCACTAAATATCGTATATTCCAACATTTTTAGATTTCGACAGAATTACGAGCAGCGATCGTGCGGAGCAAGATTCAATTTCGATAACAAGGCGTTGGTAAAGTACAGTGCCAAAGATCCAAATAGTCTGACCCGCGCAAGCAAACATCCAAGTACATGCGATAACTTCAACGGGGGTTTCTTAAACCCAAAATCATATCGGTACGCATTTTTTTAACACCTTTTCTCAAATCCGACACATTCCATTATTATATCATCTGTAGGATGCTTCGCAAAATTTGCCGCCAATAGAACAGAGAACTAACTCTTATTTGTTGCAGTGTTTAAACCTAAAATGAAAAAGAATGTGCTTGATCGTTTGATTGCTTAAATTCTTTTAGTGATTTGCGTATTTGCATCCTAATACCGACTTAAGAGCACGAGAACTAAACAAGATACGGTAAAGGATTTCATCACCTTTTTCCGTGGCTCACAAATTACAAAACTGCATTTTGCATACCCACAGTAATTTTAAAATCAATTAGAATTCTGACCTTAAGGATTCACGCTCAATAGGGCAAGTTACTTGTATTTAGAACACTGCTTAATGTTACATTATTCAAAATGTGTCTATGCAAGTGTTCACGGCGCAACCGCCAAAAAAGAAAGGGTTATTCTAATTAAGGAATTTCGCGAAAACGTTGGAAAACCTCCTCTTATCTCTTTACTTACTTGGCTTCTTGATCCGTATATCTTGAGCCCGTTTCTGGACACAATTTTACTTCAACAATCAGGTTCTTGAGCAGGTCTAGGTTACTTAGCATAACATAGATTGCTAAGGGTGTGACATTCTTTGTTTTTGTGATTTTGTGAGTGCTTGTTGATATGGGCGATACACAGTTTAATTCGATTTTTCACGATCCATATTCTTTTGTTTATACACATACCTAATTCTTTTGTTCGAATTGCCAAGATTCTTCCCACATTCTTGAAAACTGTCCTTTCGTAGGGGGTGGCTAACCATACCAAAATTTTGATATCAGTCACCCACCTAACACTCTTGAATCCAATACCATTTCAAACATAGATCAATTGATTGAAAACTTAGAGAAATAGGTCGACAAGTTGACTGCTTCAGCATCCCTGCCACCACAACCCACCCTTCCTGAAACAATTGACACATCATTAGGGTATGATAGCGAGATGGATGCTAGGTTGACCGCTTTAGAGAAAGGTATTGAAGTGATATTGCATTCGAGAATCAAACAGTTTCGACGCTGACCATGTTCATACAACAAGCTGATCAATTGTTTCACGCTCAAGCCCAATCATTGGCTAGAATCGACGAACAAATGAAATATTTAGCTGTGAAGATTTTAGGGAGTGAACACCGTCAATTTGAAACCAATAATGCCAATATCTGTCATCTAGAAAGTCATCAGAGTGAGATAAATAATCAAACAAATTTTGATAATTTCATAGATGATGATGATATAATTGATTTGACCGAGTGTTATCAGGACAAACAAGAAAACCCTCCGAGTCAGTCCGACACTAGATTTCAGGTACCAAATAGGTCTCTTATCACGTGCAATCTTGAGGATAATTTAACTGATATACCACTTGAAGATGAGATTCTTCCACCGACTGATTATATCGAAGAAATTTTTAGAGGTGGAAACTTCTGAATTTGACGGGTATGGTTGGGATATATTGTTAGAAGAAATCAAGGATATGGAGCTCACAACTCTAGTTTTACCAATTAAAGAAGTTTTTGACAAAACTTTAGAGTGGGAACCTACATTTTTAAATAACATGGACCTACCCATATGTGAATATGATGAGGGAGAACTTGTTTTGGGGGATTTGAGCAGTATTGAGGATAATATGATTGTGGAGAATTATAGGAAGTAAGACAATCTTGAGAAATATTCTTTTATGCTGAGTTTTGAGGAGATATTTACGGATGAACTTGATAATCTGTGTGAGTTTGAGTCAGGATCACTTTGGGAACATCTTACGGATCTTTCTTTTGCTGAACTTTTTGAGGATGGACTACAATTTTTAAACAAATCTGATCTCGAGACTCAACACACACTTCTTAAACATACAATTTATTCGGGCAACAATTCTTTGACTCCTTCAAAATTTCGTCTTCACATTCAACGTTTTCTGATCCTTACTTTCACACACCCATGGCCATTACTAACGTCTAACTATACCACTAATATGTACATTTCCTTTTTCTTTTACCAGCCCTGTCTTTATATCGACAAAATTTTTGAATGGCTGGTGTTCCCCTCCGAATGGCGGCCTAGACTTTGCGTCTTGCCTGAGATTCGGGGCAGATGCTATGTGGTTTTATCCGTCTACCTCTCCGAAGATACCAAGTTGATTTATGGCACCGTGTATCGAAGGTTTAGACGGATGCGGCCGATGTAGCAGACTTCGTCAGATTCCCCCTCAGGGTGAG
This sequence comes from Agapanthus africanus, assembly GCA_030015575.1. Classification (NCBI taxonomy): domain Eukaryota; kingdom Viridiplantae; phylum Streptophyta; class Magnoliopsida; order Asparagales; family Amaryllidaceae; genus Agapanthus; species Agapanthus africanus. The sequence continues at coordinate 5,226,563 of JASDDO010000018.1, forward strand.
GGGTTTTTGATTGTGGGGACGCTCTTCCCTGCAGGCGCAAGCCCCTGCAGTTAATTACGCTACCGCATCGCGGTAACAACTTTCTCCTTCTCCAGAATTTCACTTCGTGTCGTGTGTGTTTGTTTTATTTGTAGTTGCCCGTGGATTGTATACGGAGACTGAGTAATGCCGTCGCCCGTAGGACGTGGATTAGTCCAAATCCGTATTTACTAAGATTTGGGTTTGATGTTTTTAGTTTAAGGATGCATTAGTCGCGTTGCGACTAAGATCAACTTAAACGTTCGTTAAGGATATGTTAGTCCTGTTTTAGACTAAGATCCACTTAACGTAGTGATTAATTTAATGTATGGCCATCGGGACTCGTCACCTCTCTAACGTCGTTGAAGGATTATGTCACGCCCCGCTTCCCAGAGTACGCAAGATTTGGGCACGTGACATAGCCAACCATGCTACCTGTGGGTAGGAAGTATCCATCCACAGTCACATTACGGTTGTAAAGATATCAAGAACAGAAAAAATAAACTAAACTAATACATGTCCAAATCCATAATAACAAGAATCAATAAACAATACGTGCGGAAGCTAATGATCCAATACAATGAATAAACAGTATGTCCCATAATGCGGGCTCACATCTGGAAATGAAATGACATAAATGAACTAAACTCTAAAGAACTCACAGTTCAGCCTGCTGGCTGAAGTACTCCTGCTCGGTCGACGACAAAGGTACGGAATCTGGGCCATGCAAAACCCAGACGTCAGCGCGTCATGATATCAAGTATAGCATAAACATGGTAATAAACAATGCAAGCATGAACATGAATAAAGCAGTAAAAAGAGGTAACAAGCAGGGTAAGGTGCAGTGGTGACTAAACTGTCCTATCAGGTTTCCTACTCTATAGTCTTTGAAACCAATTGATGAATCGTCGATGTAACTCAATAGTATCCCGTGCGTGCCCGGGACCACGGTCATGATCCTCGGGGCTGAATCCGAGACGTGCCGCTAAGCAGTAAAGGGTAGTAGGATAGATGAGTGATGTCAGCATCAACACTCCGGAGCTGGCCAAGCCCGTAAGACTGATCAGAACAATGTATCGAACTGTTGAGTTACAAGTCGGTTTCACCTTTGATTTCCCCATACCCCCAAACTATGTATGTCAGTCAGGTATTCAGTAGTCAAGGACTAATGCCAACACAAGTCAAGTAAAGGTAGGTCTGTCTGGATCGACAGCAGGAATGGTTAGGTCTGTCGGCATTAGGCACGAGATCAGGAACAAGTAATGTCATGGTACAACGGGATGAGTCGGTAAGTATGTATATGTCAGGTGTAGCAGGGTCAGGCCAATATGTCGTGCAATCGGTAAGTGCTCACAACAGGTACACAATCAATAATGAACAGTAGCAGGAAACAGTAAATAACAATATTAATCTAGGTAAACACAGTGATGTTTCGTATTCTCTTATTAACAGGTTCAATCATCTTTAGGGTGCAAAAGCCACAACGTAAAGCAATATTCACAATTATAAATTAAGGAACTACATGAAATTATACTAAGTATAATAATATTAATATGGATAGCATATTCGAAGCGATTAGTAACTATAAAAGATGTACTGATTAACCATGCACAAGAAGGTTCCGTTCAGAAATTCAGCGTCACCCTAATTTGTAAAATAGCTTAAAAATAACAAACGTTCTCCAAAAGAGACGTATCTTATACCAAAACAAAGAAAATTCAATAAGGTTTTCAGTTTTATAAGTGTAAGCATCTCAGGTTATCCCTATAAAAAGTTATGAATATTCAAAGTTGAAAGTTTGCTGCTGGAATTTTCCTGGACAGCAGTTTAGAGACGTGTTCATTTGCATTTTACGTTAATTAAACAATTTATTTTGCAAGTAAATATTTCATAGACTTATAGTATTCTGAATTAGCTTCGTAACGAACTAAAGAACGTATACTAATGATTTTTCTATGATTTATAATGAATTTTATAAGATAAGGTGTACAGTCAATTTCAGATTTGTCATATCCGATTTTTCAACGACATTTCATATGTAAACTATAAGATTTTCAAATGTATAACATTATAAAATGAAGATTATAAAAGTATATAGCATGTAGCAAGATTAACTTGCCTCGATGGGTCGCGAATCGGGAAAACGGAACGTTAACCGTCGGCGGGGAAAACTCGCGACGGCGCACGGTTCACGGAATGAACCCAAACGACGAACAAAGGAACCACACGGGTCGGGGTATCTCGCTGGAACGTCGAGAAACGTCACCGGCACGACGGAATTCCGGCAACAAAAGAACAGTTAAAAGAAATGAGAAATGAGACATGAAGCAAGAAGAGAAAAATGATAAAGAGAAGTACGAGAGAATATATGAGGGAGAGGGAGAGAGGAAAAAGTGGAGAGAGAGAGAGAAAGTGGGGCCCGCGGGGTTGAAGGGGAGGTTGTGATTGGCTGAGAGAATAAATTAAGAAGGATATAAAAGATTGTAAAAATATTATATGGTTAACTTAAAGATTTAAAAGATAGGTAATGAACAGTAAGATATCAGGTTAGTTAGAAAAATATATGCGAAGGTTTTAATAATATTAAAATTTAGGATTTTGGCGCCAAATGAAACATTTCCAAATTGCGCCCGGGTTGGGTTCAAAAATTCGAAATTCAAATAATAGGATTTTAAGCGGGTTCCAAATTTTAAAATGAAATGTTTTATGATTAAAAAGCATACTCTCAAAACGGACACACGCACGTGCACGTAGCCATCCAAACTCGCCCGTTTCACTGAACGGGATGAGAACACACTGCACGGACGCTACCACGAGGCTAAGGATGTCAAGTAGGCCAAGATGAATATTTTTTAAATTTTATTTTAGATGCTAAAATTTGTTATATGCAGAATGACTTAGCCAGATAAAATTTTACAGTAAGACCCAAATAAGAAAGATAAATGAAATGCGTAATATCTAATGCTCAACCAATAACAGAAAATAGTAGCATTGGGCTCGGGTGTTACATTATACCCAACTACAAAAGAATTTCGTCCTCGAAATTCCAAGAATACAAGATAGAAGACTACAGGAAAAGGTGAGGATACTTCTGTCGGATCTCGTCTTCTCGCTCCCACATGGACTCTCCATGCGATCGATTACCCCAAGAAACGAGCACAAGGGGGATAACCTTGTTCTTAAGAACCTTTTCTCTCCGATCCTTGATTTCAACTGGTCGCTCTTCAAAAGTTAGGTCCTCCCGTACAGTCAACTCCGAATGATCCAATACTTGGGTTTCATCTCGAACATACCTCCGTAGTTGAGATAAACGAAACACATCGTGCACTCCTGCCAAGGACTGTGGTAACGCCAAATGGTACGCTACCTCTCCAACACGCTCCAATATCTCGAAAGGTCCAACGAATCGAGGGCTAAGCTTTCCCCGACTCCCAAAGCGAATCACCCCTCTAGTCGGTGATATCTTCAGGAATACCAAATCACCCACGGCGAACTCTAGAGGTCTTCTTGACGTGTCGGCCCAACTCTTCTGTCTGTCTTGAGCTGCCTTCATATGCTTCCTGATTGTATTCACCTTCTCGACTGTCTGTACCACCAAATCTGGTCCTAATAATCTTCGTTCACCAACATCATCCCAACAAACAGGTGAACGGCACTTACGACCATACAGCGCTTCAAACGGAGCCATCTGAAAAGTTGCTTGGAAGCTATTGTTGTACGAAAACTCCACCAGGTGTAGATGATCTTCCCAAGAACCTTTGAAGTCCAACATGCAAGCCCTCAACATATCTTCAAGGGTCTGGGTCGTTCTCTCCGATTGTCCATCAGTCTGAGGATGATAAGCCGTGCTGAACTTCAATCGAGTCCCCAAACTTTCTTGTAAACTCCTCCAAAAGTGCGACAAGAATCGAGTGTCCCGATCGGACACGATGCTTACCGGCACTCCATGCAATCTGACAATCTCCTGCATGTATCGCTCTGCCAAAGTCTCTGTCGATTGACCAACCCGAAAAGGAATAAAGTGAGCTGCCTTGGTCAACCGATCGACAATCACCCATACAGCATTGTTGCCCTTTGGACTCCGCGGTAAAGCCGTCACGAAATCCATGGTTATAAGTTCCTACTTCCACTGAGGAATCGGAAGTGGTTGCAACAAACCAGCAACCCGTTGGTGTTCAGCCTTGACTTGCTGACACACCAAGCACTTAGCCACGAAGCGAGCAATTTCCCGTTTCATACCTTCCCACCAGAAGTGCTGTCGAAAATCTCAGTACATCTTTGTCCCTCCTGGATGTACAGAGTAAGCTGAACTGTGTGCCTCCTTCATGAGCTCTTCACGCACATCTCCTTTTGGCACACACACACGACTACCATATCTCAACGAACCGTCTTCGTGGATCAGTAAATCGGTTCGTAGTCCGGCTTCAACCTGCTCTCGAAACCTTTGCAGTCTAGGATCCTGCGATTGTGTCGCTTTAATCTTCTCAACTAAGGACGACTGTACTTGCAACTGCATCAACTGTCCTGTAGCATGTGGTAGCACAACCTCCAAGTCAAATCTCCGAAAATCCGCAACGATCTCTCTCTGTGCAGTCAATATCTGAATTGCTGGTAACCGACTTAGCGCATCTGGCACGACGTTAACTTTTCCCGGATGGTACTTAAGATCAAGGTCGTAGTCGGCCATCAGCTCCAACCATCTGCGTTGCCTCATGTTCAACTCCTTCTGAGTGAACACATATTTCAAACTCTTGTGATCCGTAAAGACTTCGACTCTCTCGCCCAAAAGGTAGTGTCTCCAAATCTTCAGGGCGAAGCTCACGGCTGCAAGCTCTAAGTCATGAGTCGGATAATTCTTCTCATGAGTCTTCAGTTGTCTCGATGCGTAAGCGACGACTTTCCCATTCTGCATTAAAACACATCCCAATCCTTTTCCAGATGCGTCGCTGTGAATCACCAGTCCTCCTGAATCATCCGGTACGGTCAGGATCGGGGCGGTTATCAACTTCTGCTTCAACGTCTCGAAGGCTAAAGCACATCCATCCGTCCAAACAAACGGTACCTCCTTACGCGTAAGCTTGGTTAACGGCTCAGCTAAACGCGCGAAGTTCTCCACAAATCTTCTGTAGTAACCGGCGAGTCCAAGGAAACTTCTTATCTCCGCAACATTCTTTGGAATAGGCCAATCTCGAACTACTGAAATCCTTTCGGGATCGACGGCGATTCCATCGCCCGACACGACATGCCCCAGAAACTTCACTTCTTCCAGCCAGAATTCACACTTACTCATTTTCGCAGATAACTTCTCTTGTCTCAGCGTCTGCAGTGCGATCCCTAAATGCTCAGCATGCTCCTCCGGACTCTTCGAGTACACCAGAATGTCGTCAATGAATACCACAATAAACTGGTCCAAGAACGGTGAAAAGATCCTGTTCATCAAATCCATAAATATTGCTGGCGCATTAGTCACTCCAAAGGGCATCACTAGATACTCGAAATGTCCATATCGAGTTCGAAACGCCGTCTTGCAAATGTCTTCTGCTTTTACTCGGACCTGATGATATCCTGATCGCAAATCCAGTTTCGAGAATACCCTCGCGCCATAGAGCTGCTCAAAAGTTCTCCAATGCGAGGGATCGGGTACTTGTTCTTAATAGTCACCCGGTTCAATTTTCGATAATCAATGCACATCCTTCTCGTGCCATCCTTCTTCTTTACTAAGAGAACTGGAGCTCCCCACGGTGAGTTGCTGCTTCGAACCCATCCCTTCTCGAGTAATTCACCCACTTGTTTCTTAACTTCTTCCAATTCCACCGGTGCCATCGGATAATAAGATTTTGATACTGGCGCTGCACCAGGAATAAGGTCAATCGCGAACTCCACATCTCGCTTCGGCGGTAAGCCCGATATATCTTCAAATACGTCCATAAAATCGCGAACAACTGCCGGCTCTTCATTACTATCAACTTCCATAGCTGCAAGAACACTGTTTGTCGGCCTAGCCCTAAACTCGACTGGCCCGACAGAACTGCTTCCTTACCGCAACCGCTGTCTACGTTGTTGGCCACGAAAGGTCCAGCAAGACTACTGAGTCTCATCCATTCTGCTGCATGCACGTCCACGGTTGCTCCATTCTGCCTCAGCCCAATAAATTTCTCTTCCATTTCCTCCCGTGCAGTCCGCGGAAAGAACTTCTCCAGGAAACTCTTAGAGAAATCCGCCCAACTGCTTGGCTTGGGCAAACGGTTCTCCACCACAAGCCACCACTCTCGGCGTAATCCACTAGTTGAATGCGCACCACATCAACTCCTTTGTCCTCTGGAATCTGTGCCGCAATCTGCAAATTCTCCGTGCTGACTAGCCACTGCTCGGCTGGCATGGCTCCTCCAAACCAGTGAAAGTAGTAGGACCCACACGTCTGAACTCTGCCACGGTCCCTTCTCGGTCAACTGGTCTAGTTCCAATCTTGTTCACAGACTGCTGAACGATCTGCAAACCTTCCTGAAACGAGTCCGCTTGCTGCTGGATCAGCTCGGGCTGTTTCTTTGATTTCCAGCATTCCTCTTATCACTCCAAGCATGGCGGCTTCGTTCACACGCCTCTGGTACGTCTTCAACTTCTTACCTGTCATAATCCTGAACTCAAAACACCCAACATTAGCATGATGATAGATTCTGAATGTGGATCAAGGCTAGAACTCCAAGATACTTAAATAGAGTGCTGCATTGTAGCTATGCCGCGGTATCATAGCCGCAATTACTTAACTCCACCCAAGTCGCCCAAGTCCTAGGGATAACAAGAAATCAGGTTTCCGAGTCGACACGCAAAGTAAGTTTGCACGTCGTAAAAGATATAATCAGGAAGAATGTGATTCAAGAATGGTAAAACGGTCAATGTGGCTGGACATGTTTCCTAAACACGGGCATTCTGATTCGTGTATTGGGTACAATACCCAACTACAAAAGAATCAACCCGACTAACCTATGGCTCTGATACCATAAAACCATGTCACGCCCCGCTTCCCAGAGTACGCAAGATTTGGGCACGTGACATAACCAACCATGCTACCTGTGGGTAGGAAGTATCCATCCACAGTCACATTACGGTTGTAAAGATATCAAGAACAGAAAAAATAAACTAAACTAATACATGTCCAAATCCATAATAACAAGAATCAATAAACAATACGTGCGGAAGCTAATGATCCAATACAATGAATAAACAGTATGTCCCATAATGCGGGCTCACATCTGGAAATGAAATGACATAAATGAACTAAACTCTAAAGAACTCACAGTTCAGCCTGCTGGCTGAAGTACTCCTGCTCGGTCGACGACAAAGGTACGGAATCTGGGCCATGCAAAACCCAGACGTCAGCGCGTCATGATATCAAGTATAGCATAAACATGGTAATAAACAATGCAAGCATGAACATGAATAAAGCAGTAAAAAGAGGTAACAAGCAGGGTAAGGTGCAGTGGTGACTAAACTGTCCTATCAGGTTTCCTACTCTATAGTCTTTGAAACCAATTGATGAATCGTCGATGTAACTCAATAGTATCCCGTGCGTGCCTGGGACCACGGTCATGATCCTCGGGGCTGAATCCGAGACGTGCCGCTAAGCAGTAAAGGGTAGTAGGATAGATGAGTGATGTCAGCATCAACACTCCGGAGCTGGCCAAGCCCGTAAGACTGATCAGAACAATGTATCGAACTGTTGAGTTACAAGTCGGTTTCACCTTTGATTTCCCCATACCCCCAAACTATGTATGTCAGTCAGGTATTCAGTAGTCAAGGACTAATGCCAACACAAGTCAAGTAAAGGTAGGTCTGTCTGGATCGACAGCAGGAATGGTTAGGTCTGTCGGCATTAGGCACGAGATCAGGAACAAGTAATGTCATGGTACAACGGGATGAGTCGGTAAGTATGTATATGTCAGGTGTAGCAGGGTCAGGCCAATATGTCGTGCAATCGGTAAGTGCTCACAACAGGTACACAATCAATAATGAACAGTAGCAGGAAACAGTAAATAACAATATTAATCTAGGTAAACACAGTGATGTTTCGTATTCTCTTATTAACAGGTTCAATCATCTTTAGGGTGCAAAAGCCACAACGTAAAGCAATATTCACAATTATAAATTAAGGAACTACATGAAATTATACTAAGTATAATAATATTAATATGGATAGCATATTCGAAGCGATTAGTAACTATAAAAGATGTACTGATTAACCATGCACAAGAAGGTTCCGTTCAGAAATTCAGCGTCACCCTAATTTGTAAAATAGCTTAAAAATAACAAACGTTCTCCAAAAGAGACGTATCTTATACCAAAACAAAGATAATTCAATAAGGTTTTCAGTTTTATAAGTATAAGCATCTCAGGTTATCCCTATAAAAAGTTATGAATATTCAAAGTTGAAAGTTTGCTGCTGGAATTTTCCTGGACAGCAGTTTAGAGACGTGTTCATTTGCATTTTACGTTAATTAAACAATTTATTTTGCAAGTAAATATTTCATAGACTTATAGTATTCTGAATTAGCTTCGTAACGAACTAAAGAACGTATACTAATGATTTTTCTATGATTTATAATGAATTTTATAAGATAAGGTGTACAGTCAATTTCAGATTTGTCATATCCGATTTTTCAACGACATTTCATATGTAAACTATAAGATTTTCAAATGTATAACATTATAAAATGAAGATTATAAAAGTATATAGCATGTAGTAAGATTAACTTGCCTCGATGGGTCGCGAATCGGGAAAACGGAACGTTAACCGTCGGCGGGGAAAACTCGCGACGGCGCACGGTTCACGGAATGAACCCAAACGACGAACAAAGGAACCACACGGGTCGGGGTATCTCGCTGGAACGTCGAGAAACGTCACCGGCACGACGGAATTCCGGCAACAAAAGAACAGTTAAAAGAAATGAGAAACGAGACATGAAGCAAGAAGAGAAAAATGATAAAGAGAAGTACGAGAGAATATATGAGGGAGAGGGAGAGAGGAAAAAGTGGAGAGAGAGAGAAAGTGGGGCCCGCGGGGTTAAAGGGGAGGTTGTGATTGGCTGAGAGAATAAATTAAGAAGGATATAAAAGATTGTAAAAATATTATATGGTTAACTTAAAGATTTAAAAGATAGGTAATGAACAGTAAGATATCAGGTTAGTTAGAAAAATATATGCGAAGGTTTTAATAATATTAAAATTTAGGATTTTGGCGCCAAATGAAACATTTCCAAATTGCGCCCGGGTTGGGTTCAAAAATTCGAAATTCAAATAATAGGATTTTAAGCGGGTTCCAAATTTTAAAATGAAATGTTTTATGATTAAAAAGCATACTCTCAAAACGGACACACGCACGTGCACGTAGCCATCCAAACTCGCCCGTTTCACTGAACGGGATGAGAACACACTGCACGGACGCTACCACGAGGCTAAGGATGTCAAGTAGGCCAAGATGAATATTTTTTAAATTTTATTTTAGATGCTAAAATTTGTTATATGCAGAATGACTTAGCCAGATAAAATTTTACAGTAAGACCCAAATAAGAAAGATAAATGAAATGCGTAATATCTAATGCTCAACCAATAACAGAAAATAGTAGCATTGGGCTCGGGTGTTACAGATTACAACGACAGGTGTCAGAAGAGTTCGGAGATGTACCCTCGAACCGAAGTTGATTTAGGGTTTTATATTTCATTTGGATGTTTAAGGATACGTTAGCCGTGATTGGGGCTAAGATCAACTTAAACGGGACCGTTTAGATCCGGCAAAAGAGCGTTTGGAAGCTCTGTTGTTCCAGTTTAAGGACGTGGTGGTCCGTCGCCAGTTTAGGGACGTAGTGGTCCATATTCCAGTTTAGGGACGTGGTGGTCCAATATTAGTTTAGGGACGTTTCGGTCCGTTTTCCAATTTAGGGACGTGGTGGTCCGTCGCCAGTTTAGGGACGTAGTGGTCCGTCGTCAGTTTAGGGACGTGGTGGTCCATATTCCAGTTTTAGGGACATGGTGGTCCATTATTAGTTTAGGGACGTCTCGGTCCGATATTAGTTTAGGGACGTTTCGGTCCAATATTAGTTTAGGGACGTTTCGGTCCGCGAGTTTAAGGACCCCGCAGTCCATATTGATGTATGGTCGTCGGGACCCGTTACCTCTTTGACGTCGTTGACGAATTACAACGATCGATATCAAAGGAGTTCGGAGATGTACCCTTGAACCGGATGTGGATTGGTTTAGGAGAGCCGTTTTGCTCAGTTAATTTATTTTAAGGACTTATGGCCACGATTGGGCTAAGTCCAGTTAAAAATGTTCAATATTTTATTTGCATTTGTTTTTTTTTTTTTATTTGGGCTTTGCCCAGAAAAGATGCAGGGCATCAATTTGTTTCGGGCTCTGCCCTGCAGAGCATCAATTTCATTTGGGCTCTGCCCTTGTATAAAAGATGCAAATCATCAATTTATTTGGGCTCTGCCCATTTATTGCCTTGCAATTTATTTTGGCCTGTCAGGTCATTTTGATTTGGGCCTGGCCCTTTAAGTAATGCGTTGCATTTGTGCAAAGCACTGTTAATTTGAGAATCTTTTAGATTCAAGAACCGATGGTTCATAAAAGAAGTGCAAAGCACTATTTGATTTAGATCTAAGAAAAAACAAGTTTTTTCTTGTTTTTCATATCTCAGAGAACCAAAGGTTCATAAAAGTGCAAAGCACTATTAATTTAAGAACCTTTTAGGTTCAAGAACCGATGGTTCATAAAACAAGTGCAAGGCACTATTTGATTTAGATCTAAGAAAAAACAAATTCTTCTTGTTTTTCTTATATCAGAGAACCAAAGGTTCATGAAAGTGCAAAGCACTATTAATTTAAGAACCTTTTAGGTTCAAGAACCGATGGTTCATAAAACAAGTGCAAGGCACTATTTTATTTATTTATTTATTTATAGTTAAAGATCCATGATTTTGTTCATAAGAGAATTTTCTCTTCTTTTAAAGATTTTTACCTTTTTTTTATTCTTCAAGAGTTCTCTTCTCTCTTTTTTTTTAGCAAGATCTTCCTCCCTTTTGAAATGAGGTCTAGGGTCCTTTTTATAGTGCCCATAAATTAGTTAAAGTTTGTTAAAGAGATCATTCTCTGAGTGATTTGGGGAATTTTCCCCACCGTTGGATCTTTGATCCGAAAGCCCCTGTTTTACAGAAGAAATCTTCTTGTTTTAGCAAGAACAGAAAAAATTTCCTTAAATCTTCATTCTGTTGTTGCGCAACTCACCAGCGCGTGACACGTATCGCGCAGTAAGGCGCTTGCGCAGCTGCGATTGCGCAACTGCGCAGACACGTGTCGCGCAGTGAAGCGCTTGCGCACCTGCGCAACAGCGCTTGCGCACCTGCACGGACACGTGTCGCGCAGCCGTGCGCTTGCGCAGCAGGGCTTGCGCAACTGCGCAGACACGTGTCGCGCTGCCGTGCGCTTGCGCAGTTGTGCTTGCGCAACTGCGCAGACACGTGTCGCGCTGCGGTGCGCTTGCGCAACTGCGCAGACACGTGTCGCGCTGTCGTGCGCTTGCGCAGTTAAGTGTTACTTATGTTTTTTTTAAAGAGCCTTGCTCTGATTAGACGCACTGCCTTAGGCGATGTGCTGTCGTGTCAACTTCTGACACGTGGCGCGTTGCGCGCAGCGCACGGGATCTGAAGCGTTGCTTCAAAATTAAGGTTTAAATTTTCAAAGCAAAGCTTTATTTCTGATTGGGGGAAGATGAAGCGTTGCTTCTTCTCCCGCCTTGGAATTTGAACATAGCTTTGCTCTGATTGGGGTAAACAAATGCCCCCCACCGCTGCGCTTACGTGGCCTCCAAACGCAAGCGCAACGGTGGCAGAATCCGAACCGTCGCGGCACCTTTTGGCAGTTGAAGAGGTGATTGATGCCTATAAATAGGACCTTCGGTCCTCAAAAAATTCTTTACCACTTCAAGAATTTTGACTCAGAGCCTTGCTCTTGCTTAAGAATTTTCAGAGGCTTGCTCTTGATTTCTTCACGAGATAGCGAGGGCTTAGGCCGCAGGTTCAGATCTGCTGCCTAAGACTTTTTAACTCTATGAGCCGTGAGGGTCTCATAGAGACTTTTCTCCCTACGGATCGAGAGGATCTCGTAGGTGGGTTTTTCTCCTTAGGAATCGTGAGGGTTCCTAAGTGTGGTTTTCTCTTGCAAGTCATAAGGATCCTACAAGAGAATTTTTCCCTCTTACGAGTCGAGAGGACTTGTAAGCGGTTGTTTCCCTCCTTGTCGAAGTTCGATGTCGGAGGGTGAGACCCGTGGATGGTATGCAAGAGACCGTTTTGGGCCAACTTGCAGGGTCCCAATGCTTAGGAAACAGGCTTCTTTTATGCCCACTGCCTAAGGCTTCATCTCACGAGTCGAGCCGCCTCGACAATTCTTCACAAGTCGAGACGAATCGAACGTTTCTCGCAAGAACATCTTAACGTCGCATTTAACCTCTGCTCTTTACGACAGAAGCCCGTTAAGGTTGGTGGTACTTAGAGTTTTAGCCATCGTACCGTCGCATAAGCTGATATAGTCCTCTTTTTTTATACCAGAAGTTGATTCTTCTCTGTTGATGATCCTCGAATGAAGTCTGGGGTCCTATTTATAGTGCTCACAAATTTGTTGAATTTGTTAACAAGATCTTTTCTGAATAATTTTGGGAATTTTCCCACCATTGGATCTTTGATCCAAAGGCAGAAGAAAATCTTCTGTTTTTTGGAAAGAACAGAAAAGATTCATTAAATTTTCATTCTGTTTCTGCGCAACTCCCCAATGAATGACACGTGTCGCGCAGTGGAAGGCTTGCGCAGCAGTGCTTGCGCAACTGCGCAGACACGTGTCGCGCAGCGGTGCACTTGCGCAACAGTGCTTGCACAACTGCGCAGACACGTGTCGCGCAGCGGTGCACTTGCGCAACAGTGTGTGCGCAACTGCGCAGACACGTGTCGCGCAAGGGTGCACTTGCGCAACAGTGCTTGCGCAACTGCGCAGACACGTGTCATGCAGCGGTGCGCTTGCGCAACTGCGCAGACACGTGTCGCACTGTGGACCGCTTGCGCACTGCGCAACGCACGGAATTTGAAGCGTTGCTTCAGAAAATTTTGAATTTTCAAAATTCAAATGAGCCTTGCTCAGATTGGAGGAACACCATTGATCTTCTGTTTTCTGCACGGAGCAAGACACCAAATCTTAGTATCTTGAATCCACTGACAACCACAGCAAACCGCGATTCGTTCGCGAACACGACACACGAAGTGTGGAGTGGAAAGAGGAAAAGGTTCCACCGGGCGTGCCAGAATCTGTTCCCCTCCGAATGGCGGCCTAGACTTTGCGTCTTGCCTGAGATTCGGGGCAGATGCTATGTGGTTTTATCCGTCTACCTCTCCGAAGATTCCAAGTTGATTTATGGCACCGTGTATCGAAGGTTTAGACGGATGCGGCCGATGTAGCAGACTTCGTCAGATTCCCTCTCAGGGTGAGGGTTTTTTGATTGTGGGGACGCTCTTCCCTGCAGGCGCAAGCCCCTGCAGTTAATTACGCTACCGCATCGCGGTAACAACTTTCTCCTTCTCCAGAATTTCACTTCGTGTCGTGTGTGTTTGTTTTATTTGTGGTTGCCCGTGGATTGTATACGGAGACTGAGTAATGCCGTCGCCCGTAGGACGTGGATTAGTCCAAATCCGTATTTACTAAGATTTGGGTTTGATGTTTTTAGTTTAAGGATGACTAAGATCAACTTAAACGTTCGTTAAGGATATGTTAGTCCTGTTTTAGACTAAGATCCACTTAACGTAGTGATTAATTTAATGTATGGCCATCGGGACTCGTCACCTCTCTAACGTCGTTGAAGGATTACAACGACAGGTGTTAGAGGAGTTCGGAGATGTACCCTCGAACCGAAGTTGATTTAGGGTTTTATATTTCATTTGGATGTTTAAGGATACGTTAGCCGTGATTGGGGCTAAGATCAACTTAAACGGGACCGTTTAGATCCGGCAAAAGAGCGTTTGGAAGCTCTGTTGTTCCAGTTTAAGGACGTGGTGGTCCGTCGCCAGTTTAGGGACGTAGTGGTCCATATTCCAGTTTAGGGACGTGGTGGTCCAATATTAGTTTAGGGACGTTTCGGTCCGTTTTCCAATTTAGGGACGTGGTGGTCCGTCGCCAGTTTAGGGACATAGTGGTCCGTCGTCAGTTTAGGGACGTGGTGGTCCATATTCCAGTTTTAGGGACATGGTGGTCCATTATTAGTTTAGGGACGTCTCGGTCCGATGTTAGTTTAGGGACGTCTCGGTCCAATATTAGTTTAGGGACGTTTCGGTCCGATATTAGTTTAAGGACGTTTCGGTCCGCGAGTTTAAGGACCCCGCAGTCCATATTGATGTATGGTCGTCGGGACCCGTCACCTCTTTGACGTCGTTGACGAATTACAACGATGGATATCAAAGGAGTTCGGAGATGTACCCTTGAACCGGATGTGGATTGGTTTAGGAGAGCCGTTTTGCTCAGTTAATTTATTTTAAGGACTTATGGCCACGATTGGGCTAAGTCCAATTAAAAATGTTCAATATTTTATTTGCATTTGTTTTTTTTTATTTTTATTTGGGCTTTGCCCAGAAAAGATGCAGGGCATCAATTTGTTTCGGGCTCTGCCCTGCAGAGCATCAATTTCATTTGGGCTCTGCCCTTGTATAAAGGATGCAAATCATCAATTTATTTGGGCTCTGCCCATTTATTGCCTTGCAATTTATTTTGGCCTGTCAGGTCATTTTGATTTGGGCCTGGCCCTTTAAGTAATGCGTTGCATTTGTGCAAAGCACTGTTAATTTGAGAATCTTTTAGATTCAAGAACCGATGGTTCATAAAAGAAGTGCAAAGCACTATTTGATTTAGATCTAAGAAAAAACAAGTTTTTTCTTGTTTTTCGTATCTCAGAGAACCAAAGGTTCATAAAAGTGCAAAGCACTATTAATTTAAGAACCTTTTAGGTTCAAGAACCGATGGTTCATAAAACAAGTGCAAGGCACTATTTGATTTAGATCTAAGAAAAAACAAATTCTTCTTGTTTTTCTTATATCAGAGAACCAAAGGTTCATGAAAGTGCAAAGCACTATTAATTTAAGAACCTTTTAGGTTCAAGAACCGATGGTTCATAAAACAAGTGCAAGGCACTATTTTATTTATTTATTTATTTATTTATTTATTTATTGTTAAAGATCCATGATCTTGTTCATAAGAGAATTTTCTCTTCTTTTAAAGATTTTTACCTTTTTTTTTATTCTTCAAGAGTTCTCTTCTCTCTTTTTTTTTTAGCAAGATTTTCCTCCCTTTTGAAATGAGGTCTAGGGTCCTTTTTATAGTGCTCATAAATTAGTTAAAGTTTGTTAAAGAGATCATTCTCTGAGTGATTTGGGGAATTTTCCCCACCGTTGGATCTTTGATCCGAAGGCCCCTGTTTTACAGAAGAAATCTTCTTGTTTTAGCAAGAACAGAAAAAATTTCCTTAAATCTTCATTCTGTTGTTGCGCAACTCACCAGCGCGTGACACGTGTCGCGCAGTAAGGCGCTTGCGCAGCTGCGATTGCGCAACTGCGCAGACACGTGTCGCGCAGTGAAGCGCTTGCGCAACAGCGCTTGCGCACCTGCGCGGACACGTGTCGCGCAGCCGTGCGCTTGCGCAGTTGCGCTTGCGCAACTGCGCAGACACGTGTCGCGCTGCCGTGCGCTTGCGCAGTTAAGTGTTACTTATGTTTTTTTTTAAAGAGCCTTGCTCTGATTAGACGCACTGCCTTAGGCGATGTGCTGTCGTGTCAACTTCTGACACGTGGCGCGTTGCGCGCAGCGCACGGGATCTGAAGCGTTGCTTCAAAATTAAGGTTTAAATTTTCAAAGCAAAGCTTTATTTCTGATTGGGGGAAGATGAAGCGTTGCTTCTTCTCCCGCCTTGGAATTTGAACATAGCTTTGCTCTGATTGGGGTAAACAGCTGGTACTAATTTCTGGACTAACGCAATCTCTTAACTTGTAAATACTTTAATTAGTTCTTAGATTTTCCTTTTTGTGAATAAAAACTCACCCTGATGTCTAAGTCTAGCAACCGGAGACAGGGGCAACGATGAGGACATGGTAAAACTCAGGTTTGGGGGTGAGCACTCCGTTACTTTTTGCGCATCATGTGTATATTCTGCATTGCATATGTATTAACAAAACCCATAAA
The DNA here is from genome assembly GCA_030015575.1 of Agapanthus africanus. NCBI lineage: Eukaryota > Viridiplantae > Streptophyta > Magnoliopsida > Asparagales > Amaryllidaceae > Agapanthus > Agapanthus africanus. The sequence goes on from JASDDO010000018.1 coordinate 5,242,843, forward strand.
AATTTGAAATTTTTTCAAAACATAAAAACTTGGTCATCAAGATAGCCAGCGAGGAAACTTAAATTCGAAGTCTGACGGTTTAGTTGATAAGATAGAAACAACTATATTCTTTTCGATAAGTTGAAAACCCGAAAGATAACCCTCCTTTGAGTTTAACCGTAGCTAATATACGTCTTTTATATCACTTTACACGTGTCGTAAGTTTTTGAGAATTAGATGAAAAGCCTGAAATGTCTTTAAACTGTTGAAAAATCGTTAAATTTCTTTAGGATCAAACATGTTTGTTCTGAATTAAGTATTATCAAAAATAGTTCATAAAGTGAAGTGGATATGAGGGATATTATTGAAAGCTTTAATGGAAGTTAAAATCTAAAAAATAACCCATCTGGAATTTTGTTGGAGTGAATACACACCTTATCCACACGAACACGTCTTTGGGATTGAAAAGAAAAACTGGCAATATCTTCGTTCGCACTGCCTTTAGAATATTTTTTTAAACGCAACAAAATAAGTCTTTTGTTTTGTGTCCTTGGTGACTTGGGCAATTAAGTCTTAGGGGTGTCTCCACATCTAATGTCCTGAAACTATCTGGTTTGGAAGTCATTGACCCAAAACTCGCTAAATTTCCAATCGCCAAATAATACAAGTCAAGCAAGTGTTCTCTCCGAGTTAAAAGTCCTCACGGTTCTTTGTGAGAGAATAATCATGACGGGGACGAGTTTTCTATTTACAATAGTTTTTTAGCGGATATATGAAAGTTTAAATTTGAAAGATTATAAGATTTTTTGCACAATCACGAAAGGTATGTATGAACGAAGACAGGTGAAGGGTAGGAGTGAAGAATAAGACTTAGTTCTGTTAAAGATGATATAATTTCTGACTTGAAATTTAACCGAAGAATGAAAATTAAGAAAATCTTAAGTCTTTTCAAACTCGTGTGATCCTTTAGAAGTCTTTCCTGGCCCGTATTGAGGACATGATGACCCTAATCGAAGTTTTTAAAACTTAATGACACTATTCGCACAATAACGTGAAGACGTATATGAACTTTTGTTAAATGAGATGTAAGGAGTGGAAAATAAGGGTTGGACGTTTCTGACTAGGGTAATAGAACTTCTAGCTATGATACTAAATCTTAGGATTAGAATCATTATTTTCCTCACGAAACTAGCTTGACGGGATTTTGTGGGTGTAATCCGTTGAAAACCCTCAGAAGACAAAACTCCTCCTACTAGGGACACCTAAAGATTTAACGGCTTGTTGCACGGGCTCAGTGCAATCGCGTTCCCTGCGAAAGTGAGGGTAGGATTTTGTTTTGCTCGGGACGAGCAAAAGATAGGTTTAGGGGTATTTGTTCGACACGATTTATTACAATTTAATACCACTCGTTTCCTATCATTTTGTCAATAAATAGTGCTATTTAATCTGTGTTTGCTCATTAGTACAGATTACAGGTACACAGGCAAAAACATTGGAGACGATACACAATACGAACAGAAACGACGGTTTTTAGCTGGAAATGCAAACGGGACAGATAACAGATCAAGTCATTGAGTTTGGCAAACAAATTAAGTTGTGTACAATAAATAATTGGTTTTGGTCCAACATGATCATGTGTGAACAAGTGTGAACTAGAGTTGGATCATATGCACTAAGGGGGCATAAACCATCACCAAGTGGGCAAACACCATCATGGTGCCTTGCAAGTGGATACACAAGTAGATTGTGCTATAATTTGTAATAAAAAGAGTTGATGTGAGGTGTGAACACAATACCATTTGATCACTTCTCTCTATGTTCATTGCTCCAGATTGCATCCAAGTTGGAATTAAAATAAATTGCAATTATAGAGACATGCTCTTGATGATAGAAGACTACTGTACCAAGGTGGGCACCAGACTCCAAAATTGGGCCGCAAATATATTCATCTTGGCCGCAATTTGCGGCCAAGTCTTAGCCATTTTGGCTCGTGCTTCTTCTGTGGGTCCCTGGTGGTCTTGTCAGTCCAGTGTCATATGCAATTTTTGATATTTAGTTGCCTATATATAGCAGGTCTCAGATTAAGTTCTGCGGAGGCTTTTGGGAGTGAGAAAAACAGTTTGTAACTCTTGATAGCTTCTTCTTCCTCCCTCTTTGAGCTCTCACTTGAGTACTCCATTAAAGAGGTTGAAGTTGCTATCTACCTTATAGCTCAAGCTCCCCATTTTGTTAATAAAGAATTGTACTTGTTTTCATTTTCTTTACTTGTTTCATGTTCTTCATTTCTCTTGTGTTTTGTTTTCTCTTTTAAGTAATATTTATGTAATTTTGTAGTTGTGGTGATGATGAGGATGTGAGATGAATGGTTTTGTCGTCCTCCTCCTCTTATGAATGTTTAAAGTGCTTAATTGTGATTGTAACCTTAAGATTGCTAAATGGATATGTTTGATATGGTATGTTGATTTTGATTGTTACTTGTAACCTTTATCACATAACCTATTCTCTCATGATCATCATTTGCAAAGTTAATGTTAGAATCAATTTCGTGTTAAACTTGCTAGGAGTTTAGATATGGTATATTGCTTATATTTCTTGACACCTTTCATCAAGCATATACCATATACTATCACCCACCTACTTAGCAAGAGTAATGCAAACTTTTACTTTTTATTTGCAATTTGATGTGTGTTGATATTTTATGCTTGCTAACCCTTGTGCTTAGTGTTGATACATCATGTATGGACATAAAAATGGTAAGTAAGAACGTAATGAAATCGTTTCATATCTTGCGTCGAATATCGGCAACTTGATGGTTTGTGCTTCGCAAACGCCTTGACAAGCCGTATTTCACGTCAGATTCAACATAAGGACGGAACAATTCATGATCAAGGGAGCATCAAAAAAATCGCCGCGATTCAACTATCCGAACCGGAGCCACGGTCACTTTTCTTAACTTGTTCTATATTTTCGTATTCTTCTTAATTTCGTGACAAACCCAAATTCTTTCTTCTTGAACCTTTAACAACAATCTCTAATCACCAATTCCATGTGGATCGATCCGTATTTGCTGGCTCGCTACAACGCGCTGTACACTTGCGGTTTATAAATTTTAAAACGAGGTCGAGCTCGCGTGCGTACTTTTTCTAAAAACCTTTCAAAACCACAAAAGCGCGCACGGGTAAAGTCCCAACAAACACTTTAACACTATACAGAATGTTTCGTTTCAAATATTTTTTTTATAAAATATGGACTTACCGAAGATGGCATTGCTGTTTTCTGTTTTCTTTTCTAGGGAATGCCGTTAGTCGACAGTAGGGCAGGAGAAGAGGTCAGGTATAAGGTGGTACCAACTGAGGTGGGTAGTCAATATCTTTCTAGTCAAGCCGAGCTCTAGTTTCTTTTTCTGTCGGTGTGCCTAAAAGTTTAAGACGTTTTCTCTTAACTCATGTTTATTTTTTGAAGTCGTTAGACTATTATCAGTGAACTTAAAACTTGTAATAAATGTTGATGGATGATATTTATTTATTTTAAATTCTTGTTGGTTTATATTTTTTCTTATTAATCCAGACGCTCAGCATATTCATATCGCGAAGGAGTACTTCTCGGTGTGAATACGTTGTGGGCCTCGTCTGCTCTCTCTCCTCGTCTTTTGGGAAGCGGGCGTGACAGGTTTTATTGGTGGCCTATGTAGGTCGGTTTTGCATGACCATTGAAAGCAGATAATACAAGAATTAAAAAAATCCAACAACATTTAACTTTTTCTTTGAATCTCATACCATCCTTTGAATCCATCGTGAACTTCAATTTCAACTTTCTTGGAGATTATATCTTGTGACGTCTTGTAACTTTTGGTTTCTTAAATTTCTGTTGGTTCGTTCCTTGCATCCCTTAACTTGTCTTTTTGCAACTCTTTTCTTTTAGAACATCGACATCCCCAACTTCGACGTTGTTCTCAGAATGCAATGGTTGGGAGTCTTCTACGCCACACTCGACTGCCATCAAAGAAGAGTAGTGTTCGAGATCCCGTTTCACCCCGCGCTCTTCTTCAAGAGCGGAAACCGATCATCCTTTTTACTTTGCCTGACGATATCGTCTCAACACGAAGGAAAAGAAAGTACAAACCCTTCATCTCTGTCTTGATCTTTTCTTGTAACTTTTGTGATTACTTCTTGTTTTCTTAACTCCCTATTGGTCTTTCTTGCTTGCACCTCTTAATATATCCCTTGCATACATTCTTCAACAATTCCTGATCTATCCTAGTAGTCCATGTCCCGGCTTTGGAACTTCCTATTCGGAAGCATCTCATGTCCTTTTAATTCATCATATCCCTTCTTATATCGACTGATGGAGCATGAAGGTAACAAGCGACGGCATTATCTCTACCTTGTCCAGTAGCGACACGATTCTTCTGAATTTCGAAGACGAAATTTATATTAAGGAGGGTAGAATGTAACGACCGCAAAATCCATGTACTCTTTCTTTTATAATAAGATAATTTCTTGTTAAACTCGGTATATATTTATTTCTATTTGAATATATATATTATCATTACTTGTATTCTTTTGGTTGAGACGCTGAACTGCTATCCCACAGGTCTCAAGTTCAAACCTTAGCTTCCCTAAATTATTTATTTCTTTATTATAATTATTAGTTTATTATATTGTTTTGTATGATTATATTTTATTGTTCTATTTTTATTTTGTATTTATATTCTCTTTAGTTAGCCATATGTTTTAATTATTATTGTAGTTTTGATATAGTATGGTTATATTATACTAATTTATTTATATTTTGTTTAGTATAATTAATTTATATTATTTTATGTGGGCATTTTCGGTCATAGTTATTATTATAAAAAAAGATAAAAGTTTTTCTTTTAATTAAAATAAATAAATTTATTTATTGTTTTAAATTATTGGTTTGCTATTTGGATATATCTGTTTTGACTGTTTTTTTGGTTGTTTTGATTTTGGGGGATTGATAAGATTCTAATAAATCTTAACCCCTTAATCTTTTTCTTTTCTGCCGTATTTTTTTTTCTCCTCTTCAACTCCAAGAGAAATCCCTCCTCTCTATTTTTCTCTCATCTCCAATATGATATTCCATCAAAATCTAATGAAACGATTATCAAAGGAGAAATAGAAATCGTCGATCAAATGTCGGAAGTCTCGAAACCAACCCAAGGCTATCTTTACAACGAAACCGAAAACTTGATATAAAAATCAAGTTGCCAATTTGAAAATCCCTTCTTCCTCCTTGTTCGATTAGTTGTTGACTATCGGTCTCAAAATAATAGTGTCTAATTGCAAAATGAATTCTAGTGTAATTTAATTTTGATCTGTGTATTACCTATTTTATAATTATTATATGAAAAATTAAGAGCACAATCACATCATCATCACATACATTAAGCTTATATTAAGAGGTATATTTTATATAAAATAATTTTATGTTTTTTGTTCAAATCATAGCAAATAATGTGTGATACATCAAATACACACACACACACACACACACACACACACATATACATATATATATATATATATATATATATATATATAAAAGGAAAATTGATTGAATCTATTCTCATCAATGGCTTGGTTTCTATTCAACTATTCAAATCGGTGGTGTAACTGTTCTCATCTCATGATTATTATTATTTTTTCTAAATCCTGCTGTCTTGTCCAAAAGTATATCTTATAGAATGGCATAATTAATTATCGTATATCTTTAACCTAATACTCAATATGAATGTAGGCTACTCTATGTCAATATTATAATTAATATTCTGTACCAAACTATATAAAACAAATATGTAACTATCTACCAATCGACACTTTGTACATATTCAACACTTTTGCAGTACCTTTTTATATAAGACCATGTTGTTCTGCAGTTTAACAAACTTTATTAATTGCACATACACATTACTAAAGTATCTTCATTATTAACCAAAATACTGATTACGATTAAGTAATACATATATTATTGTTTTTTTCTATTATTTGAATTCTCTTCTATTGGATCCTTTTCTTTATATATATATGTGATATGGCCCGATCCACATTTTTGTTCCAGACACACGTTTCACATGGATGGTTCGCTGTATAAATGAAACTCACACAAAGCTCAATGCATTTTTTGTCTTTTAGCATTTCAATCGTAGGTATATTTTGAATGGAATCGTATGTCGTTAGAATCAACTTTTCGATGCTAAATGTGGAAAAGGATCAAAATATAAGTTTCATATTCGAGAATTTAAGAGAATTAAGTCTAAAAACTACATAGAATTTTATATGCACTTTAAACAAATTTTTAGAAATCGAAACGGGACCTAGTTTAGGCTTACATGATTTTTTTGTCACTGTTTTTAAAATCAGAAAACTGTTTTTATCGGCCACCTTCGGAGATCCATAACTCCATATTCTGAGGTCTTTTTTTAGCAAACTCAAGTGTTTTGGACAACTAGATCGAAAATTCTAGATTTTCCTAGTTTTAATGTTTCCCCGAAAACCGATATAACTTATAGAATTCTGCCTTTTAAAATTATGTGATGAATCTGGACAGAATATGTCCTGATTCGCGCACTGTTTTTAAATATGATATAACTCGAGCTCCCGACGTCGCTTTGTGACAAATCTTAGATTATGGATACTTAATTGGCAGACTTATAACTTTTCTATATATTTGGTGACTCAGAAACGTATAGAACGACCAGATACATGCCCTGTAAGACACCCCATAGTTGTTGTCATGAAATTATAATTTCTGTTTTGAACCTTGATGTTAATCTGACCATAGCTAGAGTTTCAGGAATCTAAATCGCGCGGAACCTAGTTGTTTAGATAAGTAGATCGAAAGACCTACAAATTTCTAATAATTTTCGAGACCTGAAATGTTGGGATTCGTAGCGCCCTGGCCGCCTACCGCGGCCATTGCGGAATGAAAACTTTGATTTTTAAAACTTTGATGGTAGAAAACACATCCGAAAATCTAACCAAATATCGAAACCAGCAAGCTATAGGAATTCTAGCTACTGTGATCGAGTTTTATACCCATGGTTCGTATCCTTCGGCTTCACTCCTCTTTTTAAGCTCCTTGGGGTCTTCTAGATCAACCTTACTTGATGGCCTTCTTGATTCTAGATGATCCATCCGAGAGTTTATAATCCAAACTTAGCTTCACTAATGAAGCAACTTAGTAATCTAGTTTTCTAATTTAGGTTACTGAGAAGATGTGGTGAGTTTTCTAGTGTATTTCTATCTCTCTTCCTCCATTGATTCTCAACACATGAGATAGTAGGGAGAAAAATGAAGAAGAAGGATGAGGAACTTAAGAAAGGCAAGTGAGGAGAGAGAAGCTCATGGTGAGAATGAGATCAAAAACTTGTGTGAAAAATAATGAACCATGGTTTTGTATATCCCATTTTTCCAATATAAAATCACAACCATACTTGAATAGTTTGCACAAATGAATATTCAATTTATTTGTCAACACTATTGAACCATGTTTCTCCCCATTCTCACCTCACCACCTTTACACCTCATTTCCATTTAAAAGAATAAATGGATAAATAAAAAATGAGGTGTTCACCTTCTAGAATGTTTTCCGTATAAATACGGAATACACTCTACCGTATATACATACCCGTATTCGTACCAAAATACGAATATTCAAGAGATAGAACAATACTATTAATATAATACTAGCATTAAATCAATATCTGATTTAACAAACTGGCTTAATCCTAAGCCCACTAGTATTATCAACCGTCCGATCGAAAATCTGGATAACACCAGAATATACATATCGAAATATGTATATGTAAATTATTAAATCAATACATGATTTAATAATCTGGCTTAATCGTAAGTCGGTGAGTATTATCATTCGATTGAAACCCTACACGTATAAACATACGGCCACCACATCGTTTCGCCTGAATCAGAGAAACCTTCTATATGAGATTCTAAAAACTCGACAGTACGCTGGCAGTGGGTTTAGCCATAAGCATGTCAGCGACACTAGCTATACGTAACGGCTACCCAGGTACCTGTCGAAAAGAAGGCCGATGAGAAAGCTCATCCAAACCCCTACTGAGCGTATCCGTGACAATCTCCGTACAGTCCGGTCTCTTCATCTAAGAGTATCGCATACCGGGTCTAGGGGGTGGTAAACGTTAGACCCCTACTGATCTGATAAGTTGTGTCAATTTGGCTCAGGACCGATCCGAGAAACTACCGATCTAACTATCAGTAAATCTCAAATGCCTTGGTCAAGATCTTATGGTTCTGGTCAACCGGACATAGTGCAATATTGACTCCCAATACCGAGAAAGACGAGTCCCTGACAATCACTCACTGCCTACATGTGGATGGAGACTGTACCCAACCAAAACCTGTTTGCACAACTCAGTAGAGCCGTGGTAGGATAGTGATCAAAGCACAATGGGAACTCATATGAGACAAATGATGATCTCAGGTCCGAAGACTAACCTGCACTCTTGTCACTTGAGAACCGCTATTTGACGATAGGTATAATACCATCTAGAGGTTCTCGGCGATTCCGTCCAGTGTACTCACCCCCAGTGAGCACCTGTATACAATCTTAGGTGATCACACCAATGGCTGTGGGACCAACCATCGCCCCTTGTCGGGGTCTAGAAACGTATACACAAGTCTACTCTGGAATATCGATGCCCGGTCTCGATATTCCTTCGACTTGGGACCTTTAAGGATATGCTTATGGACTATCTATCTCCCACAAGTATGATCACCATCATAACGCTGGTAGTCAAGCAAAATCCTACAGGCTTTATCAATATGTATCCGCCATATATGATATCGAGTATAACATATGCACATGTTAAGATAAAGACAAACCAAAACAGTATACTACTGTATCGAGTCTTTATCAATATGTGTAAGCGATATAAAGTAACAAGAGAAAGAAATACATATATTAAGACAAAGGCAACTCAAATAATATACTATACAACTGAGTAAGATTGTCTTGTACATACATATCCCTAACATCCTATACAAAACAGGCCTCTAGGGCATACATATCCAACATGAAAACCGACGGAAAATAATGCAAACCGTGTTTTAAAAACATGTGTCAGGGCTGGACAGATTTGGATTTGTTCTGCACAACGATACGAAAACGTGTATATCTCCTAAGCCAGTAGTCATAATTAGGTGAGACTTGAACCCACGTTTGCATAGCTCCTAGGGATATATTTCTTGTTTATTTTCTTATTTCCATCAACTTAAGTAATTAGTAGTTCACAACACTTCTTTACAATACCATTTTCTAGCCATTACCTATAGTTTAACATACGTGAGGAACATTGGAGTAGTTTGAGTTATAAATTCGATCAACGGAATCTCAGGAGTCTCATTATTAACTCATGAATGAGTCCGTATTTTCTTACCCCTGGTTGATAGCCTTGGGTCTGTGAATACTCCTGCGGTGGTTGGCGCTCACCAATGTTCAAAATAGCGATAGTGTGTTGCATAACGTTCCACTACTAAATAGTGAAGAGCGCAAAAAGCGTTGCGCATAGCGTAAGCTAAATGAATTATTAATTATTACTATAATCATCTTATTCACAATAAATTATATTATTATAAAGATATAAAATTAGCTTGAGATAAGTAATATAACAATATTTTTTACGGCTGCAATTTCTCTGCTCCCTAAAATTCCCCAAAAAACAATATTTTCGAAATTTTCAATCCTTGAGTTCATATATGATTCATACTAGTATCAAACCCATCAAAAATAAATTAAACAATCTTTGTTTGAGAAATATGTCTACTAAATATAATTTCAAATTGAGGGGTTAGAACTTTAATGAGACCGTCTTCATATAGTTTAGGATTAGATACTGAAATCTTAAGAACCTCAATAGAAAATCTTATATGAAAATAGCGTACGCATAGCATAGCGTATACTATTTGTTAAAAGCGTAAGCTATTTGAATAAAAAACGTAAGCTGCTTTGTATTTGAGTTTTTTTCTAAAACTACGTATCGAAAAGACTAAGCTACGCTACATAGCGCAAAATAGCAAGTTATGTAGCGAGCTATTTTAAATATTGGCGCTCACACTCGAACCGGCGTTAGATTATACTATTTAGACCTGAATTCAACTGAATCTCAAGAATCCCATTACTAACTCATGAATAGGCCCGTGTTTCCTTGTCCCTGGTTGATACCCTTGGTTCTGTGAATACTCCTGCGGTGGTGACGCTCACACTCGAACTGGCGTGAGATTATACTATCTTGATCTAAACTCGATATGAACCTGACATTAACCACTTGCATACTTGAATCTCGTGAATACGACATGTATAATAGACACTATATATATAGACACACACACACACACATCATGGAGATGAGGTAGCTCGAAGAATGATGGTATTTATGTGTAACAGGGGATCGTGGTATCGGAGAATACAATACATTGCATTATATATAAATCTTGAATCTTGTGTTACTGTTGTTCCGTGGGAATTACGGAATATCCTAGTTACATAATAAAACTCTCATAAATCGAGTTTATACTTATAATTAATAATACCGAAATATCGAATATCGTGATACTCTAGTTACTTTGCATATTAAAACATGTTACTTATTTGACATGCACACTGTCGGTTACCGTTCACAGTTATTCTCGTTTACTGTTCATAGAATGTCATGAATATTCTAAATGTATTTAACCATACATATTTCATGAATTCCATACCGTCTTAATCATTCTCTACCATATACATCATGACATTACTCCATATACCATACGTATAGTATTAATTATGAAATTGCTAGAATGAACAATAAATTTAGCTCACTGCATATACATTAATCTACAGGCTATAACAGCTAAATTAAATATTTTTAACTACAACTCAGCTGCATACTTAACTTACATCTATTTATTGTTGAAATTACATCTATTTATTGCTGAAATGTATATAAATAATATCTACTGGGCACACACATCAAACTGTACTCTAGCTAAAAACTTATATAACACATTAACACCGTACACAACGTTTCGTTTCAAATATTTTATTTTTATAAACTGTGGACTTACCGATGACGGCATTCCCGTTTTCTGTTCTGGAGAATGTCGTCAGACGACATTGGGACGGAAGAAGAGGCTAAGTACGAGGTAATACCAACTGAGAAGGACAGTCAATATCTTTCTAGTCAACCCGAGTTTTAGTTTCCTTTTCAGTTAGTGTGCCTAAAGGTTTAATGCGTTTTTCTTCAACTCTTGTTTGTTTTTTTTGGAGTCGCTAGACTTTTATTTGTGAACTTGAAACTTGTAATAATGTTGATGGATGATATTTATTTATTTTAAATTCTTGTTGGTTTATATTTATCCTGCTTGATCCAGATGCTTAGCATATTTGTATCGAGAAGTAATGCTTCTCGGTGTGAATACGATGCGGGTCTCGTCCGCTCTCGCTCTTCATCTTTTGGGGAACGGGATGTGACAGTCATCCTACAAACCCCATTCAAAATCCCAATTTGATAAATCAAACTCTACCCTTAAAAAATCTACAGAAGCAAAGATGCAAAGGCAATTGGCAAATTTTTTACATGGTACAAAGTTTGACTCTATCCTGAAACCTTTTGGAAGCTTGGCCTTGGCCGCCGCGTTGCTCATGAGGACAAAGGTGGGGTTACCAGACCACACGGTTGGATAGATGATGAATTTACCGATAATACCCAGTGCCACCGATGATCAGCATTCTACCCTTTTACTCAAATATCTTTTCTTTCTGTTTACTTCATCGATGAGAAACAGATCAAGCACATATCTAAAAACAGATATCTCGTTGTCACTTGGAAGACAGATATGGCACTGATACTATTTTTCTTTTTCTTGCAGTATACCATATGTTTTTGTGTGATGGAAGGTGTAACTATTTTAAAAGAGTAGTCACCTTTTTATGCAAGCAAGGAAAGGAGGTTTCAACATATATTATATGACGTGTACAAATCATAAGACGAGGCTTCAAAATTGAAGCATATAGCCTACACACCTCAAACCTGTGCATGAATAATCCTATACAACTAAGCGTCAAGATAGCTAACCAGCAAAGATATTATATAAGGTAAGATCCAATATAATCCAAAAACATTAAAGTAACAGGAAAATCCAGCTCCATAATTACTTTTTTTTTCCTTTCATTTTTCACTCAACTGGTCAAATTGAAAATACTTTTAGTAATCAGGGCCAAACCCGTGAAACGGACGTAAGACCACCATCTCTTATTGAACATAAGACTACTATATTGAAGCAAATGCCATCACAGAAAGCGATTGAGGTATTGGTTGACAGTGGTGTATTTGACATCAGGAAACAGCTGAGTAGCCTCAACGCCAAACGATGGCTCGATCTCAAAGTTGGTGTGATCTCCCTTCACAAACACCGAGTGGCAGATGGACAGGACAACATTCAAAGGGATAGGAGACTCTGCAAAGAGAAACATGCCTCTTCTATTTTAACTCAAAAGCAGATGGGTCTGATATTGAAATCTAATTTGATTCATCATAGGCGGCAAGAAATATTATCATAATTTTAAAAAATAACATCTAAATTTTTTTTCTAATTTTTCACTAACTGAATGTTTTCAAATTGTTACATAAATCTTTAACAAGAAGGTCTATTATTAACTAATAATCTTTAGAGATTTCCTCAAATCATTTTCAATTATATCTAGCATATGTATATGTGCATTGCACGTGCAAAACACTAGTATATTAGTGGTCATTTGGTTCGCTTCAAAGGAAAGTGCAGCAGTTGCTGCATGCACTGTTTGTTGTAGAAAATGAACTCTAAATAAATTCTTTGGATTGAATAATGCAAGTTGAGAGTTGGGGTTGAATAGACTGCGGATTAAGAGAATTACAATCTAAGAATCTAGTGTTTTAACTGTAACAGCGTTTTCAATTTTTCAAGGAACTGCAAAAAATGCTGGAGATATTTTTAAGGCACCAATTACACACCTTTCGCTATATTTTGCATCCCTACTCACAATCTCGAGCACCATGTCAACATATTGAACGAACATAGCAGACATAACTTTTCATTGCAACAAGCGCATTTTCTACTGAACAGCCAGCTTCTAGGTATATGTTGCACTTGCCAAATATTCTATTGGCATGGGTATATATAAACTATAAAGCCTAGTTTGGATTTGGAATATTATACATGTTTTCCATTCTGTTAATAAAATGCCTTATAATTAAAGGTTCCAAGTTCTAACCATACCTTGAATTTGCTTGAGAACATCTTCTTCAGGGACATAAACCCTCTGAAAGGTCTTGCCAGTCTTCTTTTCCCAAAGCGTCACGAGCTCATTATGCGATAAGATATTACCAGGGGGCCTAAGATATAGAATCTTGTTCAAGGTTCGAGGGTCGTCGACAGCTCTTATGGTAAATGTACCGACATCTTCCTCATTAACAAAAATTGCTGGGAAGAAAACAAAAGGATTAAAATATTTGTATGCATCAATTAAAGAAATAGGTAAGGATTAGAAAAGCCAAATTTGCTACGCTATAAACAGTAGCCAGTAAGTAATGCATAACAAAGACTGTAAAGCTCCAAGTAATTTGTTTCTCCTCACATGCTATTTGATCGATAAAATTGAACATTTAGCTAGGCCGAAACTTTGAAGTGTAAACTTGCTACGAAGTCCCAGTCCACAGATGGATCCAAATATTTCATATACGCTCAATTCTGAGATAGTTCATCCCCACAAGATTGAAATTTTAAAAAACCAGAGCTTTGCTTCCATTTGCAATACAGATTTGTTGAAACTTGGAAATCCTGATTACTAGGAAGTTTATTTTACAAATTTAGTAATTAAACAGAAATTTGTTGCAATTCAACATGGCAGAAAATGTTGTGGATTTAACTTATAAGTTTCAGCCTTTCTCTATGAACTATAACTTTATTCATTCTATTTACATCCATCCCTTGCATGTTCTGATCATAGTGATCATCTTATCTACATTGATCCCCTTACACATTTTGATCAATTAATTGGTCTGAAATATTTTTGTTGGATTTATGCACCAAACTGACAAGGAGCAGACCACAATTATATACGATGCACAGGTTAGGTTGGTTTAAACCTTATATAATGATCATTTTGGTGACTTGGTATGTTGAAGTTTATTCTTACTATTGATAGGCTGAGATTTTTGGTCGGAGAAGTGAATCATACCTCTTCTTTTATTTCTTAGTGTGAGATTTTTGTGTACAGTAAAAAAGAAATTCCTAAATAGAATTCTAAACAAAGAAAATCACTAAGTATCAACTGTAATTCTAAATAAAGCATTTGATTCCTAAAAGGAATAGGCTATTTTTATTCATGCTCCTGCATCATAGATCCACAGGTGCTACTCAAATAAATGATGTGGACAAGAGTTCTATGGACACGGCTAGTAAACAGTAGTCAAATGAAGCGAATATAAGTTAAATAATCATAGATATAACATAATTCAAATGCAGCAAACATGATTAAAATGATCTTGGATATATAAAAGATATTGCCCAACACTAGAATTTACCTTTGGCATTTCCATCCCCCAAAATAACTACTTTGCCAGCAGGAAGACCTTGAACTCCAGCTTGACCAAGGGAAGAAAGGAAATATCCAGCAAAGAAGTTGGAAGATACGTAGGTGTAAGGGATCCCAGCAGCCTCGACAGCCCTTCGGATATTGGCTTTTTCTGCAAAAGCCGTCTTTGCTGGCTCCACGGCATGTACACGGTCCACGTCATTTCCAAACTCTGATGGTAAGAACCTCTACAAACAGCTCACTTATTTAGCGTTTTGATGGGGCCGTCAACTTAAGAAAGATGTTTAGTTATAAGGATGATTGTTTCAAAATCTTAGTGTGCATGTCTAAGCAGAACGACTACAATGATGAACTAAGCTTGATGAATTATAACATTACGAAAAAATTGGATTTTATAAAATTTCTGTTGCGCCTTCTCTTTAAACAGAAAAAAGAAAAAACAATTGTGCTGCATCAATAGTGGCTGGTAACATTTTGTATAAGAATTTTTCTCCATCGAGGCATTGGACTCCAATATGAATCCATTCAATAAATTTGTAGTGGTTTAGTGTTATTGGTGCAAGCAGGAAATATCAGTACTGTAATCACTCAAATACCTAAATCTTGAGCTCTATTTAGCACTAGAAGAGACAAAGAGTAATGTGGAAGATAGCTAGTTATCCTCATGAGGCCCTGCCATCTAATTTAAAAATGAGCATGCTTTAGACAGAAACATTTTAAACATTTACATGTTTTCCTAATATGCCCACAACCCCTGCATATCTCATTAAGTAGATGCCAACTACAAGGTCATCTATGCATAGATGGTATACGGACCTAAATGGTATGGGTATTCTCTTTTTAGAAATTAAAAATGAAACTGAATTACATTCTAAAGAATATATAATCCAGTAACATGTTTAATGAAAACATAAAATGTCTGTATATGAAGAGGATATGCATTGCCAATTGCCGGTAGCTTTTATTTCCTTAAGTTTGCATTCATAAAAATATCAAATCATGTTCATTACAGTAACTACTCAAAGCGAGTGTCATTGGAAAACATAAAAACAACAACTAGAATTTAAGAAAGTGAATTAATATTGAACAAAAGCACAAATTTTTTGAAAGTGGTATAACCAAACAAATAAAGATCAATATCACAATGTGATACTACCGCCATCTCCATAAAACATTCGACGATTTACATCCATTCTATGTTTCATACTCCATGTCAGGATTCTGACCGCGAATACTTGGATGAAATAGGACCTTCTTCAAATTTGCCTAGAATGCACTCTTCTTCAAGAGAGCCCATGTAATAAATCACTGAACTCAATCATGCAAATAATAATTCGTTGAATATTACTAAATCATAAGTAAAACAAGGTCAAATTTTTTTTATACAAAAGTTCAGAATGTAAATGCAAAAAGCAGACGGATCAAAACCCTAACCTTGACATTTCCAGCTTCTTTAATGGCGGCAATGATCTTGGTCTGATCAGCTAGCTGCATCTTCCCCACCGCCGAAATCACCACATCCACGGCCTTTATCGCCTTCACCAGCCCCTCGTGATCGTACAAATCCCCCTGCGAAACCCCAATTTTGCAAATCAAACCCTAATCCCCTCCCAACGAAAAAATAGAAATCAACAAGATGCAAGGTTTCTTACATGGACCAACGTGACGCCGGCGTTCTTGAAGCCTTCTAGAAGCTCGGCCTTGGCGGCGGCGGCGGCGGCGGCATCGCGCACGAGGGCGAAGGTGCGGTGACCAGACTGCGCGCTGGCAAAGACGATGAATTACCGATGTACCCCGTTCCGCCAATGACCAGGATCCTGCTCTTCTTGCTCTCCATTTTCCGTACGATGGGAGGCCACTCGCAGCGTGAATGGTGGTAATTTAGCTTTGGGTTTGTAACTAGAGTAAATACTTATACTAGCAGCTGCCGTGGAATCCACGTAATCCGTTTCAAGTAGTTGGATGGATTCCTATTAGATACAGGTTGACATGGATTCCACGGAGGCTGATGTCTCCTTCAGATGCTGCCTTCCGTTGATCTACCGATGGCGGCGATGGATGGCTGAGATTGGATCTGGAGGCTGTCGCTCCTAAGGCGTGTGGATCTTAATGGGTTTGAGGTTGTGGTTGCCGGGCTACCTGCAAGGAAGTCCCGGGATGGTTGTACTGCCGAGGACCCTCCGACGATCAAGTTAGACTAGAGATCCGAGTAGAGTAACGGCTTAGTGGAGTAAAAATGGCTTACCTCGATCGTCTGAAGGAGGGGTTTATATAGCGGTGGCAGCAGGCGGGGCAGGCGTGAGAATCACGCCGGCCGTTACGCTCCCGACGTCACGCCTGCGTGATGAGCGGGACCTCCCATTAATGGCGAGACAAGCTCGTTAATGGGAGATCGTGGTGGCGTGGAACGTGGGATGTGGCCGGCGGAGATCTCGCGCATGGCGAGATTCGTGGGATGGCGGTTACGCCTGCAAGCGGTGTTGTTGGTCGGTCGATGAGACCGAGGAAGATGACCTCGGCGGGAGAGCTCGCGGACGAGCGGGAGAGCCGAGGTATCTTGGTTCTGCGGTAGCTCGGAGACGAGCTGTGAGGCCGAGGAGGCCAGTTGTGCTGGGGCTTCGGAGGCGAGCCAGCATTGGTCAGTAGGACGGGCATAGCAATGGTCTGATCGGCCACTGTAGGTCCTTTCTTGCATGCTCTGGGACACATCATCTGCCGCGTGTCATGATCTGGGAGATCACCGATATCGAGCATCATCATTAGCCCCCACTCTCGTCCCGACCAGCTGACGGGTCGGGTCGAGAGTGGTTTTGCCGGATCACATGAGGTGAGTTCCTTCCCGAAGATATCGTCGGGCGTGTCTCTGGGCAATTGGTTGTCTTTTCTGGATGAGGCCAGCGAATCAGGGGGAGATCCTTCGCATTAAAGAGGATGCGCTGAATCGTGTGCACTTTGGCGAAGTGGCAGACCACGTGTCGGGTGCCGATTGGCTGATGTGACGTGATGCAGGCTTCTAGCGTCCGATGGCACGCTGCCAATGTGCTCGTGACAGGTGGAGCGATCGTGGCCGACGAGCGCACTGCACCGTTTTGGCGGGAGTTGACCGTCGCCGTTGGATGAGGACGCCTGCTGTATAAATCGAAGGGAACCCTGATTCAGGATCTCTATCTCTTCACATTTTCCTCATTCCGAGTCTTGTTAGCTCGGCGCTCTCCCCTTTAGGCCGGATCTCAGCGTTTTCTCTTCTCGAGGATTTCTTCCCGTTGAAGTCGAAAATTGCACCCCGGTTGACCAAGTCGAAGTCTAGGTCAACTCTAAGCCAAGTGGGCCCAAGTCCAGATCAAGTGGGCCCATGCCCAGGTCGAGTCCGAACATGAAGCGGCCGGCCCTCCCCCATGCCAAAATGAAATCATGTAATAAATAATTTTTATGTAATTTTTTATGCATGAATGTAAACAAAATGGGTATAAAGCCAATTTTTTGTAAGCTCATGGCTTATGTGTAAAAAGAAATGGCACATGAGCCATAGGATGGGCAAAATGCCATTTTGTAAAGCCCAAGATGCTATATGTAAATATGTAAGCCTATAAAAGGCAACATGATGATGAATAAAGTATATACTTTTCATTCCCCAAAAATTAGGGCCTGTGCCTCTTTCTCCTTTCTCAAGGTTCTAAAACCTTCTTCTTTCTTTTGAATTAAATTAAGAGTTTTACTCTTCTTTTTCCAAAAGTAAATAGTTTTTCACCACAAAACCCACAAAGAGGAACTTGGATCTGCCATTAGATCTCAAAAATGGGAGATTTTTAAGTCTCACCCCCTTTCTCCAAGATCCGGCCAAACGACAAGAAGAAGAAGGAGACCCATCTCCAGAAACCCCATTTTGCGGAAGATCTAGGGCTCAAGGGGAGTAGCCCCTTCATCAGCTTCAAAATATTCTAGGAGTTTAACTCCTAATATATATATATATATATATATATATATATAATAATAATAATAATAATAATAATAATAAGTGTTCATTTCTGGGAGTACAACTCCCATTGCAGGGACCAAGTCCCATTTTGCCTCCCGAGCGCCCTTGCGTCCAGAGTGCTAGCGCCCGAGCGCCCACGTGCCTGGCACGTGAGGCGCTAGCGCTCAGAGCGCTAGCGCCCGAGCGCCCACGTGCCTGGCACGTGGGACGCTAGCGCTCTTGCGCTCAGAGTGCCCGAGCGCCCAAAGCGCTAGCGCCCGAGCGCCCAAAGCGCTGGCACCCAAAGCGCTAGCACCCAAAGCGCAAGCGCTTTTTCCCACGCATCCTTTGGATACTCTTTCCCTTTATATATATATATATATATGTATGTATGTATGTATGTATACATACACACACACATACTCCACACTAAAAACACCTCCCCCGTTACCCTTGACCCCCAGCCCGCTATCCGGGTAGCGGGACCCCCGTAAAAAAAAACTCTGCGGGGCCCCCGATATATCCAAAACCCCTTTTAAAACACAACACACGTACACTGCACATTGAGTTCGCATAACCAGTTTAACCCGTTAATCGGAGGTTCCCTCGCTCCAAAGGCGAGGGGTAATTAACGGCAGCTTAGTCCGCGGTTGCCGGAGATTCGGATCCCCACAATCAATAAACCCCGGCCTACCCTAGGCAGGGGGAATCTGTAATGCGCCTGACAAGCGCGCGCGTATTCCCATCTCAATGGGATGACGAAAAACACCCTACACTTTCCATCATGTTAGATGTCTTGTTTTGAGGAGTTTGTAGATGTCGTAGGGGTAGATACTAGGGATTCTTCCCCCGGGTTGGAGCCCCTTCAGGAAGTTGGGGTCAAATCCTCTTCCCGGGGCCGCACGTCTGGGGCGGTTCTTGGAACGGTGGCGGCGGACACTCCTGGTGTGTCGTCCTCAGTAAGATATGAGGACGAGCTTGCCACCGCACGGGCTCGTTTCCATATTCCCTCCGGCTATACGCTACGATTGGCCGAGGAAAGAGAGAGGGCAGATCAGGTGAGGGGTAGAGAGATCTCCTTGTACCTGGAAGCCCTTTGGGCCGGAATGCGCCTGCCTTTCTCTCCCGAGGTTGTAGCTGCGTTAAACTATTTTGGGTTAGCCTCGGGCCAGTTAGTGCCGAACTCCTGGAGGATTCTCCTTGGGTTCCTGGTCCGGCTGAAGTTGCAGACAATCCCCTTTAGTCTGTCCATCCTTGCCTCCTCCCTACTTTACAAAAGTCACCCCGGAACTTGCGCGGGCGACCCGAGGTGGGTTTACCTCTCCTATAGGAAGCAGCGGGGGAGTGTATCCGGGTCAGGAGTTGTCGTCCTGCCTTCTTCCATCCATGATTGGAAGAAAAAGTTTTTCTTCGTCAGGTCGCCAGAGGGTGAGGACTAGCCCGTACCCGTCCGGTGGTCTAGGGATAAGTGCTGGCAGGGAAATCCGTCCAATGACCCTGACGCGGCGAGAGTGGCGGCGTGGGAGCCTATTCCTCGGGCTGATATGATGTTTTCTGAGCGGGCCCTCAGTTGGGCCGGGTTCAGCCCCGCCCAGTTCGTCGGTAAGTTAGGAGCTCGTATTTGTTTTTACTTTG
The DNA here is from genome assembly GCA_030015575.1 of Agapanthus africanus. Taxonomy (NCBI): domain Eukaryota; kingdom Viridiplantae; phylum Streptophyta; class Magnoliopsida; order Asparagales; family Amaryllidaceae; genus Agapanthus; species Agapanthus africanus. Next base: position 5,263,028 of record JASDDO010000018.1, read on the forward strand.
CTTGTGTCGTTGATTCTATTATATCTTGTCTTGTACAGAAACCATGGACGCGGGCCTCTTCCGAGCAGCCATGAGCAAGCCGAAGAAGTGGTCGAAGGCTGGGGGCCGGCTCCTCCCGTCAGACGCCGGCCCCGGCTTCCCCAGCAGCCATCCCACCCCCGCGCTCGAGTGCGGATCGCTCCCCGGGACCCAGCCAAGTGCCGAGAAGAAAAAGGGCTCGGGGAGAGGACGCCCGAGCTTCGGAGGTGGAGACGAGCTTTCCGCCGTCGTCTCTGAAGAGGTTCCCCCGAATAGTTCCGCGGACCCCGGCCTCTCCGATCTTGGTGGACGAGGGGGAGCTCCGCTTTGAGGTGCCCTCGGGGCATTCCGTCGCTGACAGCTTGCTGCACGACATGGAGAGGTCGGCCTGGGGCCGGGTTGCTGGGGGGATGCTGAAGGCACAACTGGCGTCCATCGCTCAAGAGGCCCTGCAGGTTAGCGCCCGTTCATCGTCTCATTGTTTGCGAGATTTGGTGCCCCTTCTTCTTTCTGACCCCCCTCCGACTTCTTCAGGTCCTCCAGCACGTCGCTATCATCATCCGGATGGAGGAGGAGGATATAGCCCCGGTGATGCGAGCCATGGGCGAGCTCTCCTCGCTGGGAGAGAGCTCGAAGCAGGAGATGGAGGCGGCAATAGCGAGGGTCGCTGCTCTTGAGGCCGAGGTGGCTGCCGGAAACCAGGAGGCGGCGGCCGTGAAGCAGGAGGCGGTGGCAGCGAAGCAGGAAGTGGCGGACTCGAAGTGAGAGGCGGCCAGGTTCCGCGAGGCCGCCCAGGCCGCCGAGGCCAAGATTTAGGGCTCCGAGGTGCTCGTCGGCACCATGAAGAAGTCAGTGGACACCCTCCGAAAGGAGCTGTGGGCTGCAGTACAGACGGCAAAGAGAGCTGACCTCAGGGTGGCGGAGGCGGTGGAGAACTTCCAGAAGTCGGAGCAGTTCTACAATGTCCTAGCCTCGGCCACCACCCTCATCTGGCACGAGGCCCTCGATGCTGTCAAAGCCCGGGTGCTGGAGTTTGCTGATGAAGAGCTCCGAGCAGAATATCCCCGCGGGGACGACGAGCAGGGGGAGGTCCCCGGGAGCATTGCCGGGGAAGGGACTCTCGGCAAGGGCGACGCCGAGGCTCCTGAGACGGACGCATCCCCCGTCGTGGTGGACGTCGAGCTCATCAGTATCGCGCCCGGCCCTAAGGCTTGAAGCCCCTCATCTTCTCTTTTGTTGCCTCGCTGCTTTGTAGGCCTTCGGGCATTTTTATAAGACTGGGGAGCCCACAATACCCTTGTAAAAGCTTTGACTTTTTGAATAAAGATTTTTGTTTTAGCAGTAGTGTTTGTGCTTGTACTTCTTTTTGTTGGTAGACACCTGTATCTGCACAGTACTGCTTTTATGGTCGGCATGTTCCTCGACTAGCGATTACTCGTCGACTTGAATCTGATCATTTGCCGAGTGTGCGAGGACCGGCGGGAGGATGGTATCTCCATGGCCCCGAAGTCGAAGTGGAGATCGTTAAGACGTTGATAGACCGGATGCCTCTTGTTGAGTTCATGTTTCCTAGTTGTTGGAGGGGCCGTAATTGGCCAACTAAGGATGGTTTCGAGCAGGGTAGCTGCTCGGTGCCTCTTGGCGAGGGCTTTGATCCTTAGTTGTTGGGGGGCCGCAATTGGCCAACTAAGGATGCTGCAGAGCAGGGTAGTCGCCCGGTGCTTCTTGGCGAGGGCGTTGATCCTTAGTTGTTGTAGGGGACGTAATTGGACAACTAAGGAGGGCCGAGCAGGGTAGCCGCTCGGTGTCTCTTGGCGAGGGTTTTGATCCTTAGTTGTTGGAGGGGCCGTAATTGGCCAACTAAGGATGGGCCAAGTAGGGTAGCTGCTCGGTACATCTTAGCGAGGGCTTTGATCCCTGGTTTGTTGGGGTAGGAGTCTACCAGCCAGGGATAACCGAGCAAGGGAGGGCCCGGTTGCCTCTTGCGAGGGCTTTGATCCTTAAGGCCGGGCCGGGCAGGGTTGTTGTCCGGTGCCTCTTGGCGAGGGCTTTGATCCCTGGTTTGGTAGGAAGCTACCAGCCAGGGATAACCGAACAAGGGTGGGTCCGGTTGCCTCTGGGAGGACTTTAATCCCTGGTTTGTTGGGGTAGGGAGCTACCGACCAGGGATAACCGAACAAGGGCGGGTTCGGTTGCCTCCTGCGAGGGCTTTTCATCCTTAGCGCGGGAGGGGCCGTAATTGGCCTACTAAGGATGGTCGAGCAGGGTTGTTGTTCGGTGGCTCTTGGCGATGGCTTTTGGTCCTTAAGGATGGCTGAGCAGGTTTGCTGCCCGGTGCCTCTTGGCGAGGGCTTTGATCCCTGGCGTTGTGGGGGCAGGGTAGCTACCAGCCAGGGATAGCCGAGCAGGGTAGCTGCAGGGCTGCCTCTTTGTGAGGGCTTAGGTCCTTGGCACTGGAGGGGCTGTAGGAGGCCTGCCAAGGATGAACCAAGCAGTGAAGATGCTTAGTTGCCTCTTCGTGAGAGCTTAGATCCCTGGCGTTTGTGGGGTAGGGTAGCTACTAGCCAGGGATAGCCGAGCAGGGTAGTTGCAGGGCTGCCTCTTCGTGAGGGCTTAGGTCCTTGGCGCTGAAGGGGCCGTGGAAGGCCTGCCAAGGATGAACTAAGCAGTGGAGCTGCTTGGTTTTCTCTTCGTGAGGGCTTAGATCCCTGGCGTTGTGGGGTAGGCGAGCTACCGGCCAGGGATAGCCGAGCAGAGTAGCTGCAGGGCTGTCTCTTCGTGAGGGCTTAGGTCCTCGGCGCTGGCGGGGCCGTGGGAGGCCTGCCGAGGAAGAACCAAACAGCGGAGCTGCTCAGTTGCCTCTTAGTGAGGGCTTAGATCCCTGGCTTTGTAGGGTAGGCGAGCTACCGGCCAGGGATAGCCGAGCAGGGTAGCTGCAGGGTTGCCTCTTCGTGAGGGCTTAGGTCCTCGGCGCTGGAGGGGCCGTGGGAGGCCTGCCGAGGATGAACCAAGCAGTGGAGCTGCTCAGTTGCCTCTTAGTGAGGGCTTAGATCCCTGGCGTTGTAGGGTAGGCAAGCTACCGGCCAGGGATAGTCGAGCAGGATAGCTGCAGGGCTGCCTTTTCGTGAGGGTTTTGGGAAGATGGACGGTCGTGAGTGACACGTGCCACGAATGCGTGGGGGAGGCGAAGCGTCCGAGCCGCGTCGTTTCGATTTCGCATCGATCGGTGCGACTTCTGCCATGTGGTGACACTGTTGTGGGTGAAAACAGGTGACTGTTGAACTCCGGGGGGCGTTGGAGGCTATAAAACTGAGGGGTAATTGTTTACTCTCTTCCTCACACCCGAAACACAAAAATGCAGGACTTCCCTTTCACCATCGAAGATATCATAAACTTCAAGGATGTCTACCTCTATGACCCGTACTGCACTGAGGACATGGTGCAGTTGGTAATAGGCATGATCGAGGACCGTTTCGGCCGATTGCTCCCCCGGCGGTCCTCCCTCCTTCAGCTGCCGATGTACTCCATCTGGAGGGCGTCGCCGGGGCTTTACAACCCCTTATTCGAAATGCTGTTCGACGAGGCCATAGGCAAGCTAAGGTCTCTGAAGCGCTTCGGCCTGATCTCTGCGAGTCAGCTAGGCCGCTCGGAAGCGCTCGTCCGTAAGTGCTACCAATTGAGGCGCGATGCCGATGCTCGCGGGGGGGGGGGGGGAGGGGAGGATCGAAGGCAGAGGCTGGATCCTGCGAGGGCTCGGCTGGCGGAAATATCCTCAGAGTACCACGAACAGTGCTCTCTGCACCCCATTCCCCCGCTGTTGTAATATATTTTTTTTGTACGGCTGAGGAGCCTATAGTACCCCTTGAATGAATAAGATTCTTTTTCTTTTCTGCAATGCTTTATTGATTCCTTTATTATATGAACAAAAGATCTCAAGAAAGGTGTATATTGCCTAAAAAAAAAAGAAACACATGCTAGTAGATGCTCTTATTCGTGCAGCTTGAGCCCCTCGGTTGTCTGTTGGCATCTATGCCCGGCATAGGGTACCGAGCTTCGTGGGTACCGGACGCATCCTCCGCTGATACTACCATAATCTGGCCAATGGTCAGCTCGTCTGGAGGGGGACGCTGCTCCTGCTCGCGGTCAGCTTGTCGCTTGTCCCTCAGGTACGCTGCTAGGTTTCCCGAAAGGATGAGCTCTTCAATATAGTCTCGGAGTTGTTTGCAGCTCTCCGTGGAGTGGCCCAGCGACCTATGAAAGCCGCGGTAGGGGCCCCAGGTTCGCTTTGAGTCCATTCGAGGGACCGGGGGAAGCTTGAAGAACCCCTCGCCCTTGGCCTCCTCTAGTAGCACCGCCTGGGAGACGTTGAGCGGGGTGTACTCCTGGAACTTTGGGAGATAGGGCCTTTGCCGCTCAGGTACCCTTCTCTCTTCTCTTGCCCTCTTCTTTTGGTCGGTTTGCTCTGCCCGGGGGAGATTTGCATTCACATAGGATTCGAGCTGGACCTCGGGCCCGGTCCAGGATTTTACTTTGGCTATGGTCTTAGGTTGCGCTAATGCAAAGGAGCGTAACCACTCCTTGTGCCTAAGACCAGACTTCAGAGCCGTGATGATCGTCTCGTCCCGGTGCTCTGGGACCTCTAGAAGGGCGTTGTAGAAGTGGGTGACGTATGCTTTGAACGTCTCCATATCCCGGCTCTTGATCGTGAAGAGATGGTCGACCGTGCGCTTCTGCCTCCTGTTCCTGATGAAGTGGCCGATGAATTGCGTGGCCAGTTCGTCGAAGGTTGAGATCGAGCGCGGCTCGAGTCCTCGGAACCAGTCTCGCCCGGAGCGGATGAGAGTGGCTGGGAAATCCCGGCACTGGGTGGCATCAGAGTAGTCTTGGAAGCTCATTCCCACGGTGAATGCATCCAAGTGGTCCTTCGGGTCTGGTTTGTCGTCGAAGAGGGAGACCTTTGGGGGCTTGTTGCGGGAAGAGACATGGACGGCGAGCAGCTCCTCGTTGAACGGTTTTGTGAGCGAGTCGGCGGCATACTTAATCCCATCGCTCGAACGGCGACCTTCCCGATGTAGACCCTCGATCTTCTTCTCGAGGGCGTCGAGTCGGCCGTGGTACCCCGACGACTCGGCACATTCTGACCCCAGGCCTCTGCTATTGGAGGCCTGTGTCTGGCCTCGGCCCCGGTTTCTCTCAATGAGGTTCCTTAGATCCCCCGGCGAGGTAGTCTTCGAGCCGCCGTGGTGAGTCTCGTCCGTGCGACCCCGTCGAGGGAAGGGGTGTCGGTCAGGCCTGGTAACATGCGAGCTGACAGACATCTCCTCGGGAGGGAAAGGTGCGCGAAGGATCTCGGGACGAGGCTCTCTGGCGACGGACATCGGTGTTGAACTGTGAGGCGCCCAGCTGCAGGGTTCCTAGGCACCCTAGTGAGGTCTCCCAAGCCATCGATCATGGCAATTTCAAAAATATGGTGCCTACAAACCCTAGTGTACGGATCGATAACTAGATGTCTAGGCGAACAACGAACTAGCTAACAACTTAGCTAATGAGAATACGGAAATACAACCTTTGTAGATCCGGTGCTCCACCTCCACGGCTCCGCAACGAGGTCCTCTCCGCTGTCCAAATCAAATCCGGGCTCTAGGATCGACTTCGTCGGAGAATGGGCAAGCTAGGTCGTCGATGTCCATGCCGAAGATGATCTACGTCGAGGCATCGATGAATCAAGCTCCACCTTCACCAAACCCTAAAATCTTGTGAAGGAAACACACTCTACTTCTTGGCAAGAGGTAGAGGATGAAGAAATAGGAAGTGGGTAAACTTTGGAAATGGATTTCTCACTCAAAACATCAATCCACCATTGATGACCTCAAGCTTCTTCACTTGAAGCAAGGAAGAAGAAGAAGTATATTATTATGATAAGTTAAAAGAATAAGAAAAGAAAATGAATTCTTATCATAATTATAACCCAAGTTAAGTGTAGAGAATTGACCAAGGTTAAAGAATGGTTAGGGTAAAGGAGATGAGACAAAAATGGTGACATGAAGAAAGCTTCATGAAGCTTCAAGTTGAAAACAAAAATAGCCACCATTTTTGACTTCTTTTCCTTATCACATTTATCTTTTAAATACAAATGAAAAAATAAATGAATGAATAAAAGAAAACCCTAATCATTTATTTAACCTAGGTTTAATTCATTACACTTAACAAAAAGATATGTATCATCAAACATGATACAATCAAGTGCACAAAAATCATATCGCATATGCAATGCGCACACCCGAGTGAGAAAATCCATTCAAAGTGAACCGATACTAGTTAATGCAAAGTAATATATCAAATATATAATTATGCATTAAATCACTAAATCAACACTTGATTTAACGACCCGGTCATGACGCACATAACCGACGGGTATCATTAGTAACATCTTATCGAATCAACACTTGATCCGATAACCCGGCTATATCGCATATAACCGATCAATGTCACATCGCGAGAATCAAATACAGTATCACATACCGTATTATTCTCGGTCCCGCACATATCTCATATGCGTTCCTATTTCGTTTCGCTTGAGCCAGGAAACCTCTGTGTAGGACTCTAAAGACTCGTCAATACGCCGGCAGCAGATGATGATCATATCAAACACCCACAAGCCGCAAGCGGTCTGCTAAACGTAACGGCCACCCGGGTATTGAGCGATCTGAAGATCGACGAGCAAGCCCGCTCACACTCCAGTGAATCCGACCAGTAACACTACCGTACAGTCCGGTCTGATCGTCTGATATGTCGCATATCTTGCCTAGGGGTGGTAAACGTCAGACCCCAATAGCTTGATAAGTCGTGTCGATATGAGGTCTATAACACTTCGAGAAACTACTGGTAACACTTACCAGTAAATCTCAGCAACCCTGGCCAGGGATTTCCTGTTATAGCCAATCGAACACAGCGCAACATCAACTCCCTATACCGGGAGAGACGAATCCCCTCCTATCGCTCATTGCCTCCATGTGACTCGGGACTGTACCCAAAAACCACCGTTTTGCACGCCCTCTTGGACGTGGTAAGATGGAAATCAAAGCACAGTGGGAACCACACAAGACTCTATGACGATCTCGGGTCAACAGACTACTCTGTACCAGTGTCACCAGAGAACTGCCATCTGACGTGAGGTATAATACCATCTGGGAGTTCTCGGCGAGTCCGTCCAGTGTACCCAGTCTCCACTGAGCACCCGTATACCATCTCTGATGTCAAACACCAATGGATATGGGATCATCCATCGCCCATCACATGGGTCGAGAAGCGTATACGCTAGTCTACTCTGGTATATCGATGCCCCGTCTCGATACACCCACGACTAGGGACTTTGAAGGATGTACTTATGGACTACCATGTCCCCACTAGTATGATCCGCATCATAGTCCAGGTAGTCAAGTACAGATCCTAAGGGCTTTACCAACATGTAACAGAGAGACAATCAGCATACACGTTAAGGTAAAGGGTAACCAGATAGCATACTATCATGTCGAGCAAGAAAGTCCTCCCTATATACGTCCCAGCATCCACTACAATATACATCCCATGTACAGTAATGGCCTCTAGGGCATATATATAACTAACAATCTCCCACTTGCACTAGGGCCATCTGTAGCAGTGGTTGCAGTATCTCATACTCAACCATCCCATAAAAGTCTCTCTCTGGGTACAGGCCTTTGTGAGTGGATCCGCTGCGTTATCCTCTAAGTCTGCTCTCCTTTCCTCGATCACCCTGGAGATCAATCATCTCCATGATCAGGTGATACTGCCTTAGAATAAGTCTGGATCACTAATGGGACCGGCGTTCCTTGGCAAAAGCCACAACTCCATTGTCACACAATGGGAGGAACATAGTTCATCTCATGAACCATTATACATCCAAACATACTCATAGGTAGCATCTTAAGTAGCGATGTATTGTGCCTTTATCGTCTAGTATGTCACGGTATCTAGCTTGGAACTCTTCCAACATACCGTCCCTTTACTGAGGGTAAAGACAATGCCTGCGACTGACATTCAGTCATCTTTATCACCCTGGAACACTTCCAGTGATTCTCCCCAGGATCGATTGATACCATCTCACTACAACTAGTGAGAATTCTAACATCCAATTAAATCTATCTCATAGATCCAAAACTCAGGATTTAGGAGGTATCACTTTGATCCTATATGGAGAATCTTTGTGATAAACGGAGATTGATCGAGCGTAGCATAAGAAACTTCTTTCTTATCAAGAGTATGTCATCCACGTACTCTACGAGGATCACCACCATACTCCCTACTACCCTTTTGTTTATACAAGGTTCATCTACCATTTTGATGATGTCAACTTCTTTGACTAACACATCAAAACAGACGTTCCAACTCCGCGATGCCTGCTTTATCAGATAAAACATCTTGCACACGTTTCCGCTGCTCCCACTATTTACGAAGCCCTCTGGCTGTGTACTTATAGACTCACTCTTCTAAATCATTATTTAGAAAAGCAGTCATGGCACCCAACCGCCAGATATCGTAGTCATGGTATGTAGCCGTGGCAAGTAGGATCTGGATGGACTTAAGCATAGGTATTGGAAAAGGTTTCATCATTATCCACGCCTGGTTGATGACGAAAACCTTTAACAAGTCTAGCTTTTGAAAGTCTCAACTCTTCCATGTACACCAAGTAATCTTCTCAAGATATACTTGCTCCTGATGGGGATTTAACCCTTCAGATATAGCAACCAAAGTCCATACTTTGTTGGTGTATATGGATTCCATCTCAGATCGCTAAACATCCAGCCATTCTTATAGAGTCACACTCCTGATGGCCAGCTCGAAGCTAGTTGGGTCATCATCTCATGATGCATTCCTCGTTCCCACTGTCATAGAGAAACCGAAGTTTCTCTCAGGTGGGTGAGGAACCCTACTAGATCGGCGGAGAGGCTGAGGTTCGTTGGAATCTACTGAATCCTTCGGTTCTACCAAATCACTAACTCCAGTTTGTATGGCTGGAACATTTCCAGTTGTACATGACTGACATTGCCTCGAGCTTGTCCGGATTTTGTTTTTCAGACATAGGCCGGACAACCCCAAATCTTAACTAACTTAAGATATGGGCTCTTCCCCTTCCATATCTCATATGAAGTGGTAGGCACTGATTTGATTCGAACCCTATTCAATAGGTATGCAACTTCTCAAGTGCATAACCCCCTAAGGAAAAAGGTAACTCAGTATTACTCATCATAGAGCACACCATATCAAATAGGGTGTATCTGCTCCGCCCCGATATACCATCGTGCTATGGTGTATACGGAGGAGTAATGCTGAGAGAGAATCTGATTCTCCTTTAGAATAGTCCAGGAATTCCATGCACAAGTATTCTCCTCCTTGATCACATCAGAGGACATAATACTTATACCCGTATTTTGGTTCTCTACTTCTAACTTATATTCTGTGAATATCTCAAAAGGTTCGGACTTGTGTTTCAACAGGAACATAGGTCTGAATCTAAAGAGATCATCAGAGAACGTAATGAAGTATAAAGAACCGGTCTTGGTATGTGTAGACAGGGGACCTACATACATCAACATGTATCATCCCAAGAGTTCACTAACTCTTTCTCTGTTTCCAATAAACAGAGCTATGGTCATCTTATCTTTGTGACATGACTGGCGAGTTTCACAAGATGTAAATTCAAACAGATTTAAATATGCATCTAAATGTAACTCCAGCTAGTCAGGTCGCATTGATATGACCTAGTCTACAATACCTTAAGAAGGATTCATTCATTTCTGAACTCTTCCTCTTTTGTGTGTTCTATATACTAAGAACTGTAGTTTGATTTAGAACATTAATGCTTTTAGATAACGTGCCTGAACCGATCAACTTTTGATATAGGAAATGTTCAAAACATTATCCAACTATACAAAATTTTATCATTTCTTTACTAATAAAGAGACTGATATGATTTTGTATATCAGGTTCGGTATCTAATAACATTCGTTCAGAATCAATGTATTACAATACAGGGTGACAGTGACCAACAGACTTGGCTGCAACTCTTGCCCCGTTTTCTGCCTCATGAAACTTATCACCCGTTCTCAGTTTTTCTACCCTTTTGTAGCCCTATGTAACATCTTACATATCTGGGATCCTGATCCGGTATCAAATACCAAGGATGCGGAGGATACTGAGAAACAGTTCTGTATAATGAACACACCCGAAGATGATGCATCAGCATGCACTCTCTTCGTTTGGGCGGCACGGGAAATCTGGTATTCCCCAATTTCCTGCTCTGTCTTATAACAATTATAAGTTGGAGCGGGACTAACGTTCCCCAGCTCAGTATAACAAGCGGGTTCGGTCAATAATCCGTATTATTATCTTGGTTAAGGCGTGATATGGTCGCTACCAGGAGAGAGAGAGAAGAAAACACTCAGCGTGCGCTCTTGCAAGAATAGATTGGTTATTATTTTATCTAATCAGGATGGCTCCCACTGCTTTTTATCAAATCTTCCTTCAAACCCTAAAAGGAAAGACTAGCCGGGATTAATTACACACTACAAGTTCGCCAATCTTTCAGCCAGGCCAGTGTCGGTACTTTGAGGGAGGTCCCCCGTGCTTTCGCACGAACCTAATTAATGTAAACCTCGTTTTCCCAGAGGCGTAACCCCGTTGACACCTTTCTAGACACCTACTTGATCGGCTAATTGTAATGTATAAAACTCTCCCAGGAGTAACACTTACTCGCAGCGGGTATCGGGATCCAACTATCTCATAGAAGGTATGCAATCTCATTGCAAATTTCAACACTTGAAATTCCCGATAATGTTTTGCCCCAAACGATCTATGACCTTGACAAGGTCAACAAACCATAGACCGCAAGTCAAGTTCAACCCGTCATTTCTTGATTGAATCAAACCCACCCGCACGACCCTTGACAAGGTCAACAAGGCCGCACGACTACCCTAACCCAATCTGCATCATATGCATAAGCAGATAAATACTGGTTAGCTACCGCACACTGCGCCTTGACAAGGTCAACAAACGCAGCACGAATACTAAACAGGATTTATCTGAAATGACGGAGGGCTACGACAGGTTTTTCTGAAAACCTATTGCGTAATGAACTTGATATCGTTGTAGAATCGAATGAATTTTTAAAATGGAGCGCTTTTGAGGCTTTTCTAGTTTTGCTAAAGGAGCCACTCCCGGTGAAGGGATCGTCGGTCCTTTCCTCGTCGAATGAGGTGCGGGATATATCACATATATCACTGTGCAAAGCAAAAACACTTAAAAGCAATCAAAAACAAACCGAGGGTGTAGCATCTGCCAGTTATTGCTAAAGGAGTCACTCCCGGTGAAGGGATCTCGGTCCTTTCCTTATCGAATAAGGTGCAGGATATATCGCATATACCGCTGTGCAAAGCAAGAACTGTAGCTACCTTTTTATTTTGAAATTCGATTCTACAACATCTTAGGTTTCTTTTATTTCATTAATCTCATTAATGAAGTCCCATCATTTAAGTACCTAAACATCACAGATAGATATGACGTACACTTATGCCATCCGCATTCGCCTCGATGTCCCCTCGTGCACCGTTAGGTTAGGTAACTAACGACAGAGCAGGGCAGGGCTAGCGCGGGTGTAAAACATAAGTAACGTCTATATAATATATCATATATACTATATATAATACCTGTCACAGAACATCACATGATCACAGATAAAACACAGCAGAAGAAACATATGAAATATTGGATATACTAGGACGTCCGTGTTTTCAATACGAGCCAGTATAAAACACGGATTCCACGGTCGTGATGAATAGCCAAACCCACACCCTTAGACCCCTACGAGAGCGGCAAGCAACCCTGCCAATTCTGGAGTTAGGAGACCCGGACTCGACTCCTCGAGTTGGTCTCCCACTGGACTCCAGAACCCGGTTACTTGTGCCCTCCTCCTTGGGTCTATCCTAGTGCGGAAAAGTAAATAATATACAAACGGTGACTACTTCCGCTACCTGGAAGCGCCCCAATAAAAGAATATTACATACAAGTTTTTACATGAATGAAAATGAAAAACACTCATCTCACATAAAAACCCCCGGCTATTCGAACACGACAATCCAATATAACATATCCAGCAACACATAACATCACATGTCATCAACGTAAGTAAATATGTCCATCCCAATTGTCGTTGACATATAGCAACGAAACCGGCGATATCACATATTACACTTACGGTCACAGAAAAGAAAGTGTAAAACTACAACAGTTGGAATCCGCAACCACCTCAGACATCGCATGCCTGACCAAATGAATACCTTAGACATCTCATGCCTAACGATTATAAACCCCGCATTTTAGTCTCAAAATCGAAAACACTTTTCAATACCAAGTCGGGCAATTCAACAAGATTCCCGACATCCTGATCGAATACTCGTCGCAAACTTTAGTAGACGGCCGCACCCCCGATGCCGTCGACGAAGTGCACCAAGGCGGAACACCGCTACCGCGAGCACCCGAACGGATGCTTTCGGCGACGGGGTTCTCCTACAGTCACTTGGTCGGGGCTATGGAGCGAGGCTGTCTATTAAGTTTACCCGGCGAGTATCCGCGTACGCTACGTGATCGCGACGGACTTTTGATCACATCAAAAATCCGTGGCAACCGATCAAGTGAGACTAAATTGCTATGTTTATAACATTCATCCAGTTATCACATAACTTCTTGTGAATTCCAATTATTGTATCCCATTCCAGATAAACAGAAAATGTTAAACTTTTCGATCGAACAATCGAACACCCAAGTTTTCCCGATACTGATCAACACATGAAACAAGTATAACAACATTCCGTTCATGCCTCAGTACCAACGGTCCAGCCGTAGAAGGGTCAAGCCAACGCCTCACATGTGGCACGCCGTACTGCCCCAAACCCGAAGGTTCAAAGGGCAGTTCAAGACGGTCACATAATCGAGTTAAGGTTTGTTGTCTTCTAGAGGGTCCATCGCGTTACTTGCACTACTTAGAACGTCGTTAAACTACGGAAAAATCCAACACTTGGAAATTTCCCGACATGGGAAAAATTGGGTATTTATATCCGGTCGAACTGTTTAACATATTCTAAAATTTATCCGGAAAACACATGGACAGAATTAGACTTTCCGATCGAAACAATGATTCCCAAAACAACTCAGAACAACTCAACTCTAGAGTTCAGATTAAATATTCCAGGAAAACCAGCACTGGATTATGGGAATTACTGTGAAAAATGACACGTGTCGCGATCTAATTGGCGGCGCTTCCGCCGCGCAAACCCCCTTTGTGCGGCGCTTCCGCCGCGCTTTTGAGGAATTAGGGTACCAAATTTCACAGTAATTCTTAAAAAAGCCTGCTTGTTTTTCTGGATATTTTTAATCATGAAAAATCCACATTTTTAAAATCGGGACAGAGAGCATTTTTGCTTTGGGTTTTCGGGTTCGATCGGGTTTCTAATTCCGTCCGGGCTTCGCCTAAGGCTCTAGCTAGGCTCTGATACCACTGCAGGGTTCCTAGGCACCCTAGTGAGGTCTCCCAAGCCATCGATCATGGCAATTTCAAAAATATGGTGCCTACAAACCCTAGTGTACGGATCGATAACTAGATGTCTAGGCGAACAACGAACTAGCTAACAACTTAGCTAATGAGAATACGGAAATACAACCTTTGTAGATCCGGTGCTCCACCTCCACGGCTCCGCAACGAGGTCCTCTCCGCTGTCCAAATCAAATCCGGGCTCTAGGATCGACTTCGTCGGAGAATGGGCAAGCTAGGTCGTCGATGTCCATGCCGAAGATGATCTACGTCGAGGCATCGATGAATCAAGCTCCACCTTCACCAAACCCTAAAATCTTGTGAAGGAAACACACTCTACTTCTTGGCAAGAGGTAGAGGATGAAGAAATAGGAAGTGGGTAAACTTTGGAAATGGATTTCTCACTCAAAACATCAATCCACCATTGATGACCTCAAGCTTCTTCACTTGAAGCAAGGAAGAAGAAGAAGTATATTATTATGATAAGTTAAAAGAATAAGAAAAGAAAATGAATTCTTATCATAATTATAACCCAAGTTAAGTGTAGAGAATTGACCAAGGTTAAAGAATGGTTAGGGTAAAGGAGATGAGACAAAAATGGTGACATGAAGAAAGCTTCATGAAGCTTCAAGTTGAAAACAAAAATAGCCACCATTTTTGACTTCTTTTCCTTATCACATTTATCTTTTAAATACAAATGAAAAAATAAATGAATGAATAAAAGAAAACCCTAATCATTTATTTAACCTAGGTTTAATTCATTACACTTAACAAAAAGATATGTATCATCAAACATGATACAATCAAGTGCACAAAAATCATATCGCATATGCAATGCGCACACCCGAGTGAGAAAATCCATTCAAAGTGAACCGATACTAGTTAATGCAAAGTAATATATCAAATATATAATTATGCATTAAATCACTAAATCAACACTTGATTTAACGACCCGGTCATGACGCACATAACCGACGGGTATCATTAGTAACATCTTATCGAATCAACACTTGATCCGATAACCCGGCTATATCGCATATAACCGATCAATGTCACATCGCGAGAATCAAATACAGTATCACATACCGTATTATTCTCGGTCCCGCACATATCTCATATGCGTTCCTATTTCGTTTCGCTTGAGCCAGGAAACCTCTGTGTAGGACTCTAAAGACTCGTCAATACGCCGGCAGCAGATGATGATCATATCAAACACCCACAAGCCGCAAGCGGTCTGCTAAACGTAACGGCCACCCGGGTATTGAGCGATCTGAAGATCGACGAGCAAGCCCGCTCACACTCCAGTGAATCCGACCAGTAACACTACCGTACAGTCCGGTCTGATCGTCTGATATGTCGCATATCTTGCCTAGGGGTGGTAAACGTCAGACCCCAATAGCTTGATAAGTCGTGTCGATATGAGGTCTATAACACTTCGAGAAACTACTGGTAACACTTACCAGTAAATCTCAGCAACCCTGGCCAGGGATTTCCTGTTATAGCCAATCGAACACAGCGCAACATCAACTCCCTATACCGGGAGAGACGAATCCCCTCCTATCGCTCATTGCCTCCATGTGACTCGGGACTGTACCCAAAAACCACCGTTTTGCACGCCCTCTTGGACGTGGTAAGATGGAAATCAAAGCACAGTGGGAACCACACAAGACTCTATGACGATCTCGGGTCAACAGACTACTCTGTACCAGTGTCACCAGAGAACTGCCATCTGACGTGAGGTATAATACCATCTGGGAGTTCTCGGCGAGTCCGTCCAGTGTACCCAGTCTCCACTGAGCACCCGTATACCATCTCTGATGTCAAACACCAATGGATATGGGATCATCCATCGCCCATCACATGGGTCGAGAAGCGTATACGCTAGTCTACTCTGGTATATCGATGCCCCGTCTCGATACACCCACGACTAGGGACTTTGAAGGATGTACTTATGGACTACCATGTCCCCACTAGTATGATCCGCATCATAGTCCAGGTAGTCAAGTACAGATCCTAAGGGCTTTACCAACATGTAACAGAGAGACAATCAGCATACACGTTAAGGTAAAGGGTAACCAGATAGCATACTATCATGTCGAGCAAGAAAGTCCTCCCTATATACGTCCCAGCATCCACTACAATATACATCCCATGTACAGTAATGGCCTCTAGGGCATATATATAACTAACACAGCGGGCCTCAGAACGTATTGGCCCGGGAGATCTGCGGCCGTGGGAGGTAGCGACTCGGTGGTTGATTGGTACGAAAGAGTTGTTTGTATGTAGTTTAACCGCAATCAATAACGGTGTCGCACGTAGCTAGACCGAGATGAGTACGGGTCGTCCTCTGGGAAACGTGGAACCTTTTACTTTTACTTTAGATGTGTTGAGAAAGAGAGGAGGGATAAAGAATTTTATAGAATGGTTTCTAGATCTACGTTAAACAAGAATGTAAAATATAGATCTAGATTATTTTAAAGATGTAATTAATATAATAAGAGAGCTTGTAGGGTTCGTTAGGATTTAGTAGTTATGGACGATTAATTAAAAGTTACCCTTTTTATCCATTAATAGATTTAGAACTAGAACGACGGTGATGCGTGTAGATTAGGGTTTCTGGAGGGAAAAGGAATCCCACTCTTAACCCTTATCTCGACACGGAACTCCGTTCATATCTAGCCTTTACCAAAACAATCATTAATCTAATCTCTAATCGCGGTCGGAACTAACAAAGAATTGCTAGCGCGCCCGATTAGGATGTTAATGATTCTTTTGATAAAGTTCCTAAACTTTATAGGACTTAAAAAGGGTTTAGTTATTTTCATCATCCATTAGCCTACCCTAATCCTACGAACCCTAACAAGCGGAGAATTACTCACGCATGTTGGGAGAAGAAGATGAAAAGACAGAGAGGGAAAACATAATGTAAAATGCAAAAAAATTAAATAAAACAACTACCTTTATTAATCGACTTGAACAAACTACACTTTAATCCGTAGAAAATGATTACAAACTAGTTGCTTCTCGATCTTTCCTAAGGAGGTAGTCGAACAGTCGATGATCAGCCTGGATACGTGAGCGTCTGGGGCTTCATGATTTTTTCGGCTTGATAAATTTTCCAAGAGTCTCTCGGTGCCTTTTTATAGTCCAAAGCCACAATCTTTTGCCTTGTCATGATCTGGGAGATCACCGATATCGAGCATCATCACAACCGCACCGGCAGAACAATGTTGAGAAATACTTTTCGTATCAGGATAGTGGAATTAATATCATCTACAAGAACACTTATTGGCTATATAAGATGGGGGGTAGAGAGTGTAATTCCCTATGTAGTGATGTCATGCCCGTTATTTACACAATAAAACTCTATTTAGCCTACGTGGTTTCTATCATCTTGACAGGAAAATTATTTCTCGAAAAAGTTTCAAAATTGTTTTTTCTACCGCAATTTGTCTACGCAAAAGTTTAACTAAAAGACAGAGATCATCGGCTCACCTGTTTGAAACTGTTACCCAGTAGTTGTGGGTCTACCATTTGGTCTATTGGGTAAACTTTTGGGTGGACAAATTGCAGGCAGGGAAAGTGGCGCTCAAAGAGTTTTAGGCTTGTGAGAATTGTTCTAGAGTGGGCCCAAAAGAAATGAGTACGTGGATAGAGCTGATTTGTGAGAATTGCTGTTTGGTGTTTATGGGGATGAGAGTGAGCTTTTATTAGCGAAGTTTGTTCATGAACCCGGCCGCTATTTTGGTGTTGGTTCATGCACCATTGGGCGGCTAAAAAAATTCAACAACATCAAATCGTACCTTAGATTTTTGAAATATCACGAGTCGGAAAATATTGCTCATGTCGTTTTCTGTGTATGTGTCGTCGTTCGTGGTGTGTGAACCACGAACATGATAATCACCATCGTCATCTAATTTTATTCTTACCAAGAATCATGAAACAAGCTCCAACTCCAAGGAAAATCGAGACAGCCTTTTAGTATCAAATTCCGGAATAAGAAAATTAAATACGAGAGAGAGCATAACTATTAATATCCCAACCAACAGCCACATTCCGCGATGGCTCCACTGAAATTCAACACCGGAGCCATTTAACACCGAGATGGCTTCACATTTAGGATACACCTTATAAATAACATCATATTGACCTCAGCATGAGCAAACACTGAATGGAAGCTAGCATCTCTTGATTTTATTACCATTTCAACAAACAAAATTATTATTCCAACTTCCTTTTTATCAAATAATAATCATTCATAATCCGGAAAACAACACATGTTTTTCAGAGATCTTCAAACAAGTTGAAGGTTTATGCTCTGATGTTCCATGCTTGGATATTGTGCGTCTCCCTGTTTTACGCAAACACTCACCGTTGGATGGGTATAATAGCACCAATGTTATTATTTAGTAATAACATGCATCAGGATACAATACAGAGGCTTCGATCTCGAAGCTACACATGACCCGTCCACAAAAGCTGCCTAATTGGTGGCCATCATGGTGTTGAAGGGATATGGAGCCTCTGCAAATTGTGCAAATTGTAAAGCATTAAACATTAAATTGATCATCTTCATCCATCAAAGATACACACACCCTTTAAAAATCTTTTTCTGAATCATATATATACTATTTTTGATTTTTTTTTTTGTATTTGAAGTTTGATAGCTTTCAAATTCTGCCTTTTTTTTGTTCTTTTGCATTTTATTATCATTTTTTACTAAAGATATATGCTAAATCATTGTCTTCGATATTTCATCAGGTGCAATTGATACTAATTTGTCATGTTTATTTATAACTCACAAGATCTTTTTCCCCTTTGTTGAAGCAGGACTCGAATAAAACACTTTTAAAAATGGATTATATTAAATAAGATTGTATTTAAATTAACATATTTTAGCAAAGAAATCTAAAAAGTAAACTAATGATTATAAGAAAACATATAAGCTTTAGCTTTGAATAAGTTAATTTTTAATTTTTAATATACATATGTTGCTAAGTTGGTATGACATAATTTTTAATATACATATGTTGCTATGTAGGACTCGAATAAAACGCTTTCGGGGCATAATTTATGGATCCTCTGTGTGCATGTGTATGTTGTGTGCAGTGTGCGTGAGCGTGTTGTGTGTGTTGGTTAGGTTTATGAGCCAGTTTTTTTATTTTAAAAAAAGGTATATACCAATATTAACACTTCAGGATACTCACAACGGGCTACTTTTCATATATATGACACCCTTCATCAATATCTCATCAACCACTTGATCACTTCTCAACTGGTCTAGCCGCAAATGATATGACACCTTTGAATTAGCGAGCAATTATATCAAATCTCTCTTTTCAGATATATTAAGACTAATCCAAAGCGTGTATTGCGAGGATAAGCCAGTTGACTGATAGAAGGACCTATTTATTGGGTAAATGTCATAAATAAAAAGAATTGTACATTACTACTGATAAGGTAGCAATAAACTCAATCAACCTTATTAAGAGATAAATCATCTCAATTTATATACCTCATAGCATAAATAACTGATGACTAATAATCCTAACAATCCAACATACTAATCATAATCTCAACATAAATCAAAACTTATCTGATTTATGATAACGATACTATCTAATACAGTTATATTCAAATATCTCATAATCTAACAATTGCCGACCTGGAATCTTCTTAAGACCTCGTCTCTTGGGACATAGATTCTCTCTAGGGTTTTCCCTGTCTTCTTCGACCGAAGAGAGACAAGCTCATTATGTACTTCAGTGGAGCTCTTACATACACAATTTTATTCAGTGCCGTTTGGTCTTCCGCATCTTTGATTGTGTATATGCAGCAATATCTTCTTCATTAACACAATTTGCTGAAAAATTAAAGGAAATGATTACGATTAAATATTTCATTTTAGGCGATGCACTTGTGAATATATAAGTGAACTAGAAAGGCATTTTAAGGAAAAAAAATTAACGCAATGCATGTGCAGGATTCACATCAATTCCAAACTCAGATGGAAAGAACCTCTCAGATTTCATATATCAAATTTATTGGATTCAATATAGAAAATGATTGACCGTGGGATTTTCGATATCTTCGATGAAACTTTCTCATTACATGACTAACTAACCTTAACATTACCAGCCTCTTTAATGGCGGCGGTGATTTTAATCTGATCGGCCGATTGCGCAGCGGCCATAGCAGATATCACCACATCCACTTGCTTGATAGCCTCCACCAAGCTCTCATGATCATTCAACCCACCACGGCTGCCACCTCGCAGAGTTTGCCGGCCATCGCCAGAGCCTCGCCGAAGCTCCTCAAGGCTCGTCGAAGCTGTTCTTCACTCGATGGCTGCCTTTGTCTAGATCCAAACTTGAAGATGCTTGATCTCGCTTTGGTAGCCGTCGATCTGAACATTAGGACCTTCATCGACGTCGAGTAACTACCTCGATCTTGTAGCTTGGCCATTGATCTCGACCAGCTCTCTCCTTTCTTCAATCGATCCCTTTTCCTCTTCGAGCTGACTGTTGGAGCTCGATTAGATCTCGACTTGGTGAAGAACTGTCTAGACTTGGCTGTTGGAGCTCGATTAGATGGAATCTTGATCGATCAGATGGTTTTGGGGCTAGATTGTGGCTGTTGGAGCTTGATCAGGTTGTTTTGGGGATGGATTTGGCTGTTACTACAGTAATCCGAGACATATACAGTGAATTCAAGGTGATTTCTCCTGAATCAAGCCATCCACGAGTTCATTTTTGAAGACTTGGAGCTTCTAGAGTCGATCCTTCCAGTTCTTGTTGCAATTTGAAGTCGACTCTCTCAGATTTTGGGTTCTTGAGCTCGGGGTTGGAGTTCTTTCGGCAGGAATTCTTGTCTGAAGCTGATTTTTGAGGATTTCTCGACTGCTACAGTATACGTGAAGGGGTTTTCCTTTCAAATCGTTCAAGTTCTAGCTATTTTTTTATATGAACGCGTGTGGATTTAGTATTGATTGCGTTGTCAAAGTTTTGGAGTCGTCGAAGTCCGTGTTCGGATCCGATTACATTTTTGGATAGAATCTTGCTTGATTCCTTTCTGTCGGTTGGATGGCATTCTTAGTTATATTTGGATGAGAGCTTAAAAGATCTCTTTCTTTTGGTGTGTGAATTCAAGCTTGTTTGAAGATACGAGCATTATTCTGAAAACTGTTGCCTCACAGTGTTGTTATGATCTAGAGAGATTTTTCCTTGATCTTGAGAGTTGTTGCATGTTCCTTTTGGATTTTCTCATCTATGATACAAGTTACCTCTTTCATTATTATCTTTGTTTGTGATGTCCTCATCATCTTGCTGAGAAGCATCTTTCATCTTTGGTGTTTGCGAATAGACATGACGATGACGGCAACTACATAGTCTCTTATTTCAGAAGGAACATCGATAAATGACGAAATACAGAGACTTTGTTTTCTTTTGTCTTCACTCACTTTAGATTTGATCAAAGCAAGAGGCAATTATATATCTTGTTTCTCGCTGACACATACTCCACATCCTTGAGGTGCTGATCACATGACAGGGGAGCAAAATATATTGTCTTCCTATAAGGCGAGACATGGAACCACTGGGTAATTTTAGCAAATGGTACTACGACTGATATAAAGGGAGTGGATTCAGTTCTGGCTACATCACAATCACCCCTGACTTCTGTTCTATACTTTCCTCGATTCCCTTTCAACTTGCTATCCATTAGCCAACTGGCTCGACAATTGAATTGTAGCGCCATCTTTTTCCCTGGAGGATATTTGTGTTTTAGGAGCTTGAAACGAAGTGAACGATTGGCACCAGGACAAAGGTTGATAGGTTATACCACCTTGATAAGCACCCACGCCCTATAGCCTGTCCAACATCGAGCCCTATATCATCCTTTGATGCTCATTGTCGTTTTGGTCACCCTTCCTTACAAACATCGAAGATAATAGTTTCATCTCTTAATTCTTTGTCTACTCTAGAGTGTGAATCATGTAAGATGGGTAAATATCATCGCTTTAGCTGCCCATCTCGTATTAATAAGAGAGTTGAAAAACTTTTTGATTTAATTCATTTTAATATTTGGGGGCCATGCCCTATTGTTGCCCAAAGAGGATTTCGCTACTTTATGAATTTTATTAATGATTTTTCTTGAATCTCATGATTATATTTGATGAAATTTAGGAATGAATTGTTTTATCATTTTCAGACCTTTTGTTATGAAATTAAGACTTAATTTGGAGTCACTGTAAATATCTTGAAGAGTGATAATACCAAGGAGTATTTTAGTATACCCTTTTCTTTAAAGTCTCATTTTGTCTTCGGTCTTGTAGTTGATCTCTTCGAATAGGACATATATGGATTAACTTGGCATTATTCATGAATCCCCTTGTCCTTATACCCGCAACAGAATGGGGTGGAAAAAATGAAGAATAGGCATTTGTTAAAGGTCACTCAAACTCTTTTGTTTCATATGCGAGTGCCTAAATACTTTTGTAGGGATACAGTTCTTACTGCTAATTACTTGATCAAGCGTATGTCCTCCTCTGTCCTAGATGGACAGATTTCTCATTCCATGTTGTTTCCGTCGGTGGTCTCTTTTTCCGTCCCTCCACAGGGATTTGGATGTGTTTGTTTTGTCCATGATCTAAAACCAGAAGTTCTAAACTAGATCCCAAGACCATTAAGTGCATTTTTCTTAGGTTTTCTCTGACTCAAAAGGTATATTGTTGCTACAATCCTTGATTACGTCGTCGATTTATATCGGTTGACGTGACTTTTCATGAGTCCATCCCATATTTTTCTACATCCCACACTTCTGTAGACATAAACAACGACTCTCGTTTAGATTCTCATATTTTTTGTCACATGACATGGCTTCTGAGTCGATTGATTCTCCACCTCATGTGTTGGAAATCATCCGTACCGTTCCTATTGACCCACCTCCCACCCCTGATTCTCTACTGTTGGGTCCCACACCACCAGTTACAAGGGTGTATGCTCGTCGAGCCCGTACAGCTCCTGAACCTCAGCCTCCTGCTACTGATCTTTCAGATTCTTATATATATATATATATATATATATATATATAGAGAGAGAGAGAGAGAGAGAGAGAGAGAATAATGGAGGAAAGATGCCATAGGAGGGAATTTCCTTCTATGGCGTCGAAAAAATACACCCTCTCTTATTTTTTTCGCCGATCGGCATCCACCATCTTCATCGTTATCATCTAAGATGTGAGTACACCAAATTTCATGTGATTCTACAACATTTTCACCGTTGATTTAGCAATGTAAAAAGTTCTATTGTCGGTAAACCGTTAATTTTGAACCCACTAAATCAACTGTGAAAATGTTGTAGAATCACATGAAATTTGGTGTACCCACAAGAGCAAGGACGGGGCCACAACATCTCAAATCTAGTCTGGGGCGAATGTGGTTTCCACTTCCCAAGACCAGCCTTCTCTTGAAGGTAATGAAAACCCTCCCAGTGAGGCTGATAAGCGGAGAGATCCCTCGGTTCATGAGGAGTCGGGCTCGAAAAGCGAAGAGGAGACAATCTTCCGTCTGAAGAACGCAGAGCAACAACTTCTCCAAGAGCTCCGAAAACAGCTCAGAAGAAAAGACAAGGAGATGGCCAAGCTCTACTAAAAAATTGACGACTTAACGAATGTCGTGATGCAGCTCACGGCCTAAGTTGCCTCTCACCGTCCAC
Organism: Agapanthus africanus; assembly: GCA_030015575.1. Taxonomy (NCBI): domain Eukaryota; kingdom Viridiplantae; phylum Streptophyta; class Magnoliopsida; order Asparagales; family Amaryllidaceae; genus Agapanthus; species Agapanthus africanus. The sequence goes on from JASDDO010000018.1 coordinate 5,286,362, forward strand.
TCAAGCACAGGGTTCTGCTCATGAACCGGGAAACGATGTCCCAAGACAGCCGACGTCTATTCCCTCAAATCCAAAGGTGGGCGGACCGCATGAAAGTCGGTCGCATCCTATCTCGGAAAATGTCTTGGCTACCGATGACAGTAGCCCGCTAACTTAAGATCAAATCATGGATTTGGTTGCTAACAAAGTCAAAACATTAGTAGCCAAAGCCGATGCGCAAAAAGATATCAGCAGTAGTGGGAGGCCATATCCTGCTCAGTATGATCTGGTAGAATTTCCTAGCGGCTATGTCATCCCCAAATTCGGAAGATTTGATGGGACGGGAAATGCGAATCAGCACGTCGCCCATTTTAAGCTTCATGCGGGAATATTGGGGGCAATGATGTGCTTTCTCCTCCGCCAGTTCGCTAATAGCTTAACCGATGCCGCTTTCGACTGGTATGCGAGCATACCGGATGGCTCCGTCATTACTTTCGTCCAAATGGAATCTTTGTTCCAACAAAGGTTCATGAGTGTCGGCGATAAGATTACCATTGCCGACCTTGTAAGGACCAAGCCAAAGAACAACGAAAGCAACACGGATTTTATAACCCGCTAGCGCAATCTCTCCGTCAAATATGAACCGCCGATAGAGCAGGACCAATCTGTCAGCCTCCTGGTCGGAAATCTCAACAATTGGATGGCCCCGTTTCTATGTACCGCGGGCCTCAAAACATTCCAAGAGCTGACCAGGAAAGTCCAGATGTTGGAGCGCTCAAAGTAGGAGTCCTCCTCTGATTCCCAAAATTACAATAGGTCCTGAAGAAACAGAAATGACGATAATCGCAAAGGCGGAAATTCCGACGATGCTGAATCTTTTAACACTTCGGCTAACCGAAATAAGCAGGAGATGAGCGGCCTAATTCCAACCAGCCTCGGAAGCCAGTGTTCGGAGAGAGAGGAGAATCTCCACTGAAAAAGAAGCTAGATAAGGTCTATTCCTTCAGAAGGGACAAAATCCGTAAAATATTCAAGGATACCCTAAGAAACGGTCTACAATTGCCAGAATCAAAGAGACCGCACGAAGCGAATATGACCGACGACCCCAAATATTGCCCCTATCACAGAGTGATAGGTCATGCCATTAAGAACTGCTTCGTCTTCAAAGATTGGGTCGAAAAGCAATACAAGGCAGGAGAGATAGAATTGTTTAAAGGCGTGTTAACAAACAGTCAACCTGCGACCGCCAATTTTATATAAATGGAGACCGAAGTCCTTCGGGAACCTGACTCTCTCAGACATCTGCCTTTTCCTGAAAAGAGCGGACCAAGGCAACAAGCTAAAAGCCAAACCAGCAATATTGCCAATGAAGAAGCGGTAGATGGGTACACAACCCATACGGTCTACTTGATAGAGCCCAGAAGAACAAGTCCTCCTACGCCTTACAGCCATGACGATGACGTGGTTGTTGCCATCCAACACCGGCTCGGTCTAGATGACGGAAAGCCCGCCTATGCAATTAAGCTAAAGGAGCCCATGGTTCCTGCTGAATCAAGTCCAGGCTCCAACATAGAACCACCACGTCTTTAAACGGGAAACAATCGACCTCTAAGTCATTAAACTGGGGATGTAAAAAAAGCCGAAATGATGGGGCAACTCGCAATAAAAATCAGCGAGTAAAATAAAAATGAAAATAAACAGCCGAAATGATAGGGCAACCGCGAATAAAGCCGAAATGATACGGCAATCGCGATCTTCGTGATAAGAAAAGCTGAAATGGTAGAGCAATCGCGGTAAAAAAAACTCCAAATGGCGAATGATGAGTCGCTCCTGGTACCATATTCCTGTGCAACGATGCAGACGCCAACCAAAATCCAAATCCCAAATGGAGAATGATGAGTCGCTCCTGGTACCATATTCCAGTGAAGCGATACAGACGCCAACCAAGATCCAAACCTTCCAAACGGCGAATGATGAGTCGCTCCTGGTACCATATTCCAGTGCAGCGATGCAGACGCCAACCAAAATCCAAATCCCAAATGGCGAATGATGAGTCGCTCCTGGTACCATATTGCAGTGCAGCGATGCAGACGCCAACCAAGATCCAAACCTTCCAAATGGCGAATGATGAGTCGCTCCTGGTACCATATTCCGGTGCAGCGATGCAGACGCCAACCAAAATCCAAGTTCCCAAATGGCGAATGATGAATCACTCCTGGTACCATATTCCAGTGCAGCGATGCAGACGTTAACCAAAATTTCAAATCTCTGAATGTCCCAAAGGCGAATGATGAGTCGCTCCTGGTACCATATTCTAGTGCAGCGATACAAACGCCAACAAAATCCCAAAATTCTCCCGGCCCTACGGTTTGGATCATACATCCTGTAAAACCGTATACAATCCACGGGCGTAAACGACCCCAATCTCTCCCAAGTCCTACCGGCGAGACTACATTTAAAGTCCCACCAGCAATGAAGATCCGCAAAAAAAAGGCATGACCATAAGCAAAACGGGCACGGATGAAAACCCGAAAGGGCTCCGTGAGTAAAAACAGCAGGACTGCCGGCGAGTTTGTGAAAACCCGAAAGGGCGCAAACTTGTGAAAAAGAGATGAAATACACTCGCAAAGTCCTCTCGACTTTGTGAGAAGAAAATTCTCGCGTTAGATCCTTACGACTCACAAAGGAGCAATGCACTTGGGGTCTTCACGACTCCTAAGGAGAAAATACACCTACGGGATCCTTTCGACCCGTAGGGAGAAAATGCTTTTATGGGACCATTACGGCTCATAAAATTGAAAAGCCGTAGGTGATAGGGACCTAAACCTGTCTTCTAAGTCATCGCTCCCCAACAGGCAAAGGCAAATGAAGAATTGCTCCTGACACCTGTGCTTCAGTGTTAGCAATGCTGATGCCGACCCCAACCCTAAAATTCCAAACTTCCAATCCAATAGACCCCTAAGTCTTTAAACTGGGAATAGATGACATGTAAGTCTTTAAATTGGAAACAGTAGACCCATAAGTCTTTAAACTGGGAACAGATGACCTCTAAGTCGTTAAACTGGGAACAGATGACCCCTAAATCGTTAAACTGGGAATGAGGGAAATCCCCTCAAGGCAGGTGATGATTCGCTCCAGGTACCCTATTCCAGTGTAGCGGTGCTGCTGCCAAACCAAAACCAAAATCTCCAAATCCTCTCATGGCAAATGAAGATTCGCTTCTGGTACCATATTCCAGTGTAGCGGTGCTGATGCCAGCTCAAATCAAATCAAACCAACAACCTCTGCGGCGGAATCATGCTTCGTTTCAGAATGTACCCCGTGTCGAAATTATGCTTCGCCTCGAAGTATCTACCTTCCTTGTCGGAATTACGCTTCACCTGGGAATCAGCCTCCACATCAAAACCAACGTCACTCCGTGCCGGGGACAAGTCGACTAGCGACACTCCATGCCGGGGACAAGTCGACCAGCGACACTCCGTGCCGGGGAAACGTCGACCAGCGAAACTTCGTGCTGGGGACAAGTCGACCAGCGACACTCCGTGACGGGGACAAGTCAAATAGCGACACTCCGTGCCGGGGAAACTTCGAACAACGATACTCCATGCCGCGAACAAGTAGACCATCGACACTCCATGCCGGGGACAAGTCGACCAGCGACACTCCATGCCGGGGGCAAGTCGACCAGCGACACTCCATGCCGGGGAAACGTCGACCAGCGACACTATGTGCCGGGGACAAGTCGAACAGCGACACTCCATACCGGGAAAACGTCGAACAACGGCACTCCGTGCCCGGGACTGTTCCCCTCCGAAAGACGGCGCAGACTTTGCGTCTCGCCTGAGATTCGGGGCAGATGCTATATGGTTTTATCCGTCTACCTCTCCGAAGATGCCAAGTTGATTTATGGCACCGTGTATCGGAGGTTTAGACGGATGCGGCCGATGTAGCAGACTTCGTCAGATTCCCCCTCAGGGTGAGGGTTTTTTTTTGATTATGGGGACGCTCTTCCCTGCAGGCGCAAGCCCCTGCAGTTAATTACGCTACCGCATCGCGGTAACAACTTTCTCCTTCTCCAGAATTTCACTTCGTGTCGTGTGTGTTTGTTTTATTTGTGGTTGCCCGTGGATTGTATACGTAGACTGAGTAATGTCGTCGCCCGTAGGACGTGGATTAGTCCAAATCCGTATTTACTTAGATTTGGGTTTGATGTTTTTAGTTTAAGGATACATTAGTCGCGTTGCGACTAAGATCGACTTAAACGTTCGTTAAGGATACGTTAGTCTTGTTTTAGACTAAGATCAACTTAACATCATGATTGATTTAATTATCCGGCCGTCGGGACTCGTCACCTCTCTGACGTCGTTGAGGGATTACAACGACAGGCGTCTGAGGAGTTCAGAGATGTACCCTTGAACCAAAGTTAATTTGGAGTTTTATCGTTTATTTAAATGTCTAAGGACACGTTAACCGTATTTGGGGTTAAGATCAACTTAGGCGGGACCGTTTAGATCAAACAAAGGAGCATTTGGGCCCTATTGTGCCAGTTTAGGGACATGGCGGTCCATTGCCAGTTTTAGGGACGTGGGGGTCCATTATTAGTTTAGGGACGTTTCGGTCCGTCGCCAGTTTAAAGACGTAGTGGTCCATATTCCAGTTTAGGGACGTGGTGGTCCGTCGCCAGTTTAGGGACGTAGTGGTCCATTATTAGTTTAGGGACGTTTCGGTCCGATATTAGTTTAGGGACGTTTCGGTCCGATATTAGTTTAGGGACGTTTCGGTCCGATATTCTCATTTTGGAGTGAATATTAGTTTAAGGACGTTTCGGTCCAATATTAGATGAGTGGTCGTTGGGACCCGTCACCTCTTTGACGTCGTTGAGGAATTACAACGACAGGTGTCAAAGGAGTTCGGAGATGCACCCTCGGACCGGTCGTGACTTGGTTTACGAGAGGCATTTAATTTAAGGACTTACAGCCAGGATTGGGTTAAGTCCAATTTTTATTTTAGGCTTTGCCCGATTAAAAGAATCAACCTAAACAGGGCTCTGCCCCTTCATTATCTTTGCAATCTGATTTGGGCCAGGCCCTTTTAAATAATGAGTTACAGAAAACTCAGGAATTTTCTGAACAGGGCTTTGCCCTTTTATTTTTCTGCAATTGGGCTAGGCCCTCTTAAGTAGTGAGTTACAGAAACTCATGAGTTTTCCAAACAGGACTTTGCCCTTTTATTATTCTGCAATTGGGCTAGGCCCTTTTTAATAATGAATTGCAGAACTCAATAATTTTCTTGAGTTGGGCCAGGCTCACTTGTGCAGAAATTCTTGGTTTGAGAACAAAAAGTGCATGGCACTTTTGATCTAAATTTAGATCAAAGGAAAACAAAATTCTTCTTGTTTTCCCTGATTTTACAGAACCAAGGGTTCATATCAAGTGCAAGGCACTATTTATTATTCTTTGATTTTTCAGAACCAGGGGTTCATATCAAGTGCAAGGCACTATTTATTATTCTTTGATTTTTCAGAACCAGGGGTTCATATCAAGTGCAAGGCACTATTTATTTTTTATTATTCCCTTTTTTAATCTTCTGTTCTTCAGAAATTTTACCTTCTTTTTTTTTATTCTTGATTAATCTTCAAGAGCTCACTCTTTTTTTTTCAGAAGTTTTTCCTTCTCTCCTTGATGATTGATCCTCTCTTTTGAATGAGGCTTGGGGTCTTATTTATAGTGCCCACAAATTTGTTGGATTTGTTAACAAAATCTTTCCTGAATAATTTTGGGAATTTTCCCACCACTGGATCTCTGATCCAAGGGTTCCTGTTTTACAGGAGAACAGAAAAGATTTATCTAAATCTTCATTCAGTTGCTGCGCAACTCACCAGCGTGTGACACGTGTCACGCATCCGTGTGCTTGCGCAGTTGCGGCTGCGCAACTGCGCAGACACGTGTCGCGCATCCGAGCGCTTGCGCAGCTGCGCTTGCGCAACTGCGCAGACACGTGTCACGCATCTGTACGCTTGCGCAGACACGTGTCACGCATCGGTGCGCTTGCGCAGATGCGACTGCGCAACTGCGCAGACACGTGTCACGCATCTGTGCGCTTGCGCAGACACGTGTCGCGCATCGGTGCGTTTGCGCAGCTGCGATTGCGCAACTGCGCATACACGTGTCACGCATCTGTGCGCTTGCGCAGACACGTGTCGCGCATCCGTGCGCTTGCGCAGCTGCGATTGCGCAACTGCGCAGACACGTGTCGTGCATCCATGCGCTTGCGCAGACACGTGTCGCGCTGCCATGCATTTGCGCAGTTAAGTCTTTAATTACGTTTTCTGAAGAGCCTTGCTCTGATGGGACGCACCGTCTCGGGCGTTACGCTGCCGAATTGGCTTCTGCCATGTGGCAAATTGCGCACTGCGCACGGCAACCGAAGCGTTGCTTCAAATTTTGAATTTTCAAAATTCAGTAGAGCCTTGCTCTGATTGGGGGAAACAGGGACAATTTGAACAGCGACACTTCGTGCCATGGAAACATCGACCAGCGACACTCCGTGCCGGCCGGGGAAAAGTTGAACAATGACACTCCATGCCGGGGAAACGTCGAACAGCGGCACTCCGTGCCGGGGACAAGTCGACCAGCAACACTCCATGCCGGGGATAAGTCTACCAGCGACACTCCGTACCGGGGAAACATCGACCAGCGACACTCTGGGCCGGGGAAACGTCGACCAGGGACACTCCGTGCGGGGATACGTCATACGCCGACACTCCGTCTTGGGAACACGTCGACCAGCGACACTCCGTGCCGGGGATACGTCATACGTCGACACTCTGTCTCGGGGACACGTCAAGCATCGACCGTCCATGTCGTAAAAAGGGCAGTGCTAGCTTCCCAAAAGCGGGAACCAAATCAAGTTACCTCTACGTGAAAGAAAATCCATCAATTTCATGCACACAACTCATATACGCGGTGTGCATTTATTGATAGTGGGCACTTTGTTGGGGTCAAAAATTGCACCCCGGTTGACCAAGTCAAAGTCAAAGTCAACCCCAAATAAGCGGGCCCAAGCCCAGATCAAGTGGGCCCATGCCCGAGTCGAGCCCTGCGGCCGGCCTCCCTCATGCCAAAACTAAATCATGTAATAAATAATTTTGATATAATTTTTTATGCATGAATGTAAGAAAAATGGGCATAAAGCCAAATTTTTGTAAAGCTCATAACTCATGTGCAAAAAAAATGAGCAAATGAGGCATGAGATGGGAAAAATGCCATTTTGTAAAGCCCAAGAGGCTATATGTAAATTTGTAAGCTTATATAAAGCAACATGATAATGAAATAAAAGAGAACTTTTCCATTCTAAAATTCTAGGGTTTGTACCTCCTCCTTCCTCAAGGTTCTAAAAACCTTCTTCTTTTCTTTTGAATTAAATCAAGAGTTTAACTCTTCCTTTTTCAAAAATAAATAGTTTTTCACCATAAAACCCTTGAAGGGGAGCTCGGATCTGCCATCAAATCCCTAAAAAGAGAGATTTTAAGTCTTACCTCCCCTTTTTTCCCCAAGATCTAGCCAACAGAGAGGAACAAAAAGGATACCCATCTCCAAAAATCTCATGAGGATCCGAGGCTCAAAAGAAGATCCAAAGATTTCTAGGAGCTTAACTCCATTCAAGATCTGTCGAAGTTTAACTCCATAAACCAAACCTCTTTTTAAGAGTTTAACTCCAAATCTATACATAAACTCTTTGGGAGTTCAATTCCTAACCCAGGGGCTAAGCCCTTTTCCGCTGGTGTTTCCAGCGGTCGCGTGCCGTGCACGCGGCCCGCGGGCGCCCAGCGCCCAGCGATCGCGTGCAGCTCACGTGACTCGCTGGGGCCCAGCGGTCGCGTGGGCGCCCAGCGATCGCGTGCAGCTCACGTGACTCGCTGGGGCCCAGCGGTCGCGTGCTCCATACATGACCAGCTGGCGACCAGCGGTCGCGTGCTGTGCACGTGATCCGCGGGCGCCACGCATCTGGCACGTGACTTGCGGGCGCCAGGCATGTGACCCGCGGGCGTCCAGCGCCCACGTGCCATGCACGCGTCTTTAAAACGCTCCTCACCCCTCATTCTCCGTGCACTGCACAACAGAAACACGTCCCCCGTTAGGAAAATTTTTCTAACGGGGTGCTGCCCCGCACCCCGCAAGGGGGCTGCTAGCCCCCTTGACCCCCAGCCTGCTATCCGGGTAGTGGGGCCCCCGTAAACTCTGCGAGGCCCCCGATATATCCAAAACCTCCTTTCAAAACACAACACACGCACACTGCACATTGAGTTCGCATGACCAGTTTGACCCGTCAATCGGAGGTTCCTTCGCTCCAAAGGTGTAACATCCCTAAACTTTCTGTACAACTTTCTGTACAAATTTTTTTCAAAAATACAGAAAGAGATACTTTTGCCTGAGCACAAGATATAAGTTTGTTTTGCTTTTTAATAGCAAGAAAGAGCTTGTAGCTCATTGGTAAGACTTTGCACTGCTGAACCAAAGCACCAGGGTTCAAATCCAATCACCCACATTATTTTTTAATATTGTTTTCTTTTAATATTTTTAGAATTCCAAAAGTATACACGTGCTAAACCCGTAAAACCCCACTACACATGTTAAACTAAACAACCCGTAAAACCCGTAATTGTACGAGAAGCTTCTAGAAGATGTGACTAAGGAGGTTACTTTGGATGAGATTGTGAGTCATGAGGTGATTCATCATTATCATTAATTGCACCATAAATGATAATGACACATGCTTAATGAATCACCATTAGATATTTGTGAAGCATGCTTATTCATCACTCATTTTCTTTTGTTGATAAATGAGAATGCTTCATAATATATTATGATACACTCTCTCTCTTCTCATTATCTTATCTCATATTCTCTCTCCTCAAGCTCTCATCTTCAAGATACTAATCCTTAATCCTCATGTGTTGAGATCAAAGGATTAGTTAGACTTAAACATCCATTACCTTCACTCTACATCATCCTTCCATCTTTGATTAGCAATCAAAGTTGATTAGTTACCTCAAGTTAGAGGTGTAGCTTGGTGTCTTGCTCTCGGGTGGATCGTCTACTACCTAGAGAAGGTCGAGGAGAACAAAGGAGGACACAAAGACGAAGGACCGTTTTCATTAGGTATAATCCCTTAACACTATAGTTTAGTATAGCTATGTGTTCGGTTATTATTTGTTTAGCTTCGATTCAAGCGGTTAGTCGATGTTCGTTCTTTAAACTTGATCGTTTTCGAAAATTCCGCCTCCCCATAAGTACTGGGGTGTACTACATCGACTTACACATTCGGCCGGGCTACTTGGTATTTAGGCAGAATGAAACGGCCCTCTTCATGAGGTATAACCCGCATCGATTTGCCCGGCAATCGAGTTATAACCAAGGGGTCCCGTTGGAAGCCTTCTTGGGAACACCTGCAGTCGGTCTAGAGGGGGTACGGAGTGCAATGCATCACTTCATCCGGCTCAATACAGGCTCCTACTTTTTTATCAGTGAGCGCAGCTGTACCCCTAAGATACTCAATTCGTATGTGGCCTGGTACGCGCACGCGATGGGCCCGATCATCTTGATGGAGAAACGCCTACTGGTTGATCGTAGGGCTGCACCTCCCGGCGGCAATCGCAAGGCTCCATTGCAGCCCAGGGTTCAGGTTATCCCTCCGACGAAAGAGGCCGGAGCTGATCGACCACGCGTGTTGGCCCCTCCGCGTGGGCTGCCACTGCCTACTACGGCGGATGCCCCAACGGCGCCCCGTGCTCCGACAAAGACGGTTAAGGCGGCATCGCCGGAGTCGGGTGCAGGAGTAGACATCGGGACTCGCCGCCCGAAAGTGACTGCCAACACTGGCAAGCGCAAGGCTGCTCCGAGTGGATCCAAGGCTGGTGGACAGAAGAAGAAGAAGTCTATCTTATCCCTTGACGCGATCCTTAACTTAGAACCCGCGGCTCCTCCTGCCGAGACTATATGAGAGTACGGCAGCAATGAGGGTTTCGTGGTGGACCCTGAGGACACCAATCTAGCCGCTGCCATTGCAGCTTCGGAGCGATCGGCGAGGCTCGAAGCAATGTTAAGCAGACTCGCTGAGTCAGGTAATCATCAGCCTCCTTATTTGTCATTTTATCCCACTTTTTATTACTATCTTTAGCTAATATTTGCCTCATTTTCAGCAGGTGGATCTACTGAAAAGGCCATCGATGCCTCTCTGAAGACCTTCCAGGCGGAGGAGAAGAAGCGTGCCCTAGCAAGCGTCGGTATGTTTTACCCCGTTCTCTTTTATAAGGAAAGTTTGTTATCTTTTTATGATAGTCGACCTGACCTTCTCTTGTTTCTTTACAGGGGTTGTATTAATCGGGGCAAGGACCCTTCCCAAGCCCGTCATCGAAGTCCCAGCTCCGTCGAAACTGCTGCAAGAGCCTCAGCTTGATAGAGCGACGAGGGATGCCTTGAAGGATCTAGAGGCATCCCTGTATACGGGCGAAGAAGCCTCCCTTAAGGAGGCCCTGGTGGCATCTGTCTCATCGGCTCGAGAGGAGCAGAAACGGTTTAGACGCGAAGCTAAGGCGCGCAGAGCTGCTTTGGCCGCAGGAGCGGGCCCTAGCACTATTCCTCACGATAATACTCCTTCTGAAGAGCCCCCTGTGGCCCTGTCCACTGCTCGTCGGCAAGTGGCGCGCGCGGTTCGGAGTGCCAATGACAAATCCACTTCAGGTAGTACTTCTTTCAGAATCTCGTCGTACGAATTGTAGAGCTGTTGGCTTATACGTATTCCATTTTGTAGGGTCAAGTCCAACTGAGGGGGAGGTGGAAACGACCGTCGAGCCCAGGGGAGCGGAGGAAGCGGTACTCGCCGACCCCGAACCGACAGTGGACAACTTTGTCGAGGTCATGGAGCCTGGAGCCGAGATTGAGGAACCTACCGCGGAGAAGGTCATTGATGCCGTACCCGAAGTGGCGGCAGATGAGATGATTGTCTCAACCGAGCCGAAGGCGGTAGAGGGCGAGGTACTTGAGGCTGGGGACCTCGTGGTGCCGATGGACGGGGCAGCTGTAATCGCTGATCCTGAGGGAGCAGCAGGTGAGGCGGCTATGGTTCCTGAGGACGAGCTAGGCGCTCCTTCTCAGGAATCTGGCAACGTTCCTATCTTGGCCCTCCCTGTCTATGGTCCCCCGCCGTCTCCCGGGCTTGTGAGCACAACAACGGCTCCCATCGAGTCAGGTGATGAGGCTACGGGTGGTGGCCTGATGTCAGTGGGGGAAGGAATTGCTTCCGTCTCGGCTGGCAGTTCGTCGGGTAAGTTTCGGGTTATCATCGTTTCCCCTCTTTTTTATATATATCTTGCAATCTTTTCTAACAAGCTTGTCTTTGCAGGTGCGGTCAGTGCCGACGCTCCATTGCTTGAGGGAGCACCGTCAACTACTGCTTTGGCGGTGGTCACTTCCCCGTTTTCCCTCGTGCCGTCACGGATGTTGGAAGGTACGGATTCACGACTCATGCATTAATCTTTCAAAAATGTGGCTTTTGTACTAATGCTATACCATTGTGCCTTTTCAGGAGGGCTCTTTGATCATCTATATCAGGTGTTGCTCCCACACTTCTCCTTCCCATCCGAGCTCGCTTCTCCCTCTAAGGGTACCGGTAAGTGCCGTCTTGGTCTTTTTCGAGGGAATATAGGATCGTATCTGACTTTTCCTCTTCCTGACTGCAGTGCCTCAGATCGAAGGAGGGGACGCCGGGCCTGTGCTGCCACCGGCGCTTCCGGCTTTGACGTCCGTTGCGACTGGTACAGATATTCCTTTCCTCTTTTTATATGATCTTTCATCGACTTTTCGAATCATTGTTTGACCATGTTTCGTTTTTTGCAGCTATTTTCCCAGCTCCAATTCCTTTTGAGTCTCATGTCCTCTCACCGGCGGGTCCTTTCTCGCGATGCCCGTCTTCAAAGGGTGCTGTAATGAGCCTGGGTATGTTGAGCGGGTACATCGAAGAGCTCAACATGGATGCCCTTCCTTCGGCCGTAGATTTCGCTGTGGACGTTAACCCAATGTTGGCGGCGCTCGTAACTTTCCATAACGAAGGCGTCGTCGAATCGTGGGTTAACCACTGCAGAGAGATCGAAGCTCGCCTGCATCGGTTGGAGTCGACACGCCCTTCTCCCGAGGCTTTGGCCGCGAGCGCCGAACGGACAGCTTGGCTTGAGCAAAGCACCTCTTATCTCCGCCATTTGGAGCAGAAGGCAGCTTTACGGCTAAAGGCGCATCAGGAATCTTCAAATGCGACCGCTTGCCTTCGTGCCGAAGTTAGGACGAATGCTGCTGAGGTGAAAGCTGTCTTTGAAGGTCTTCTTAAGCGCATATCTAATGGGCTAGCGCTGAAGCGGAAACTTGATGCTGCTGAGCGCGATGCCCAAGGCCAAGAAGCAGCTCATCAGGTTGTTGGGGAAGAGCTCGCATCCTTCACGCAACAGCGGGCTCAAGTAGAGGCGGAGCTGGCAGTGGCAGCTGATCAGGAGAAGGCATGGAAGGACGTATGCGAGCAATTGCTACATCTGTGCAAGACGCTTCCTTCCCCATAATTCCCCTTGTATCATTTGTTTTTGTAAATTATATGTATATGTTTTTTTTTTATTCTTTAGCACAATGTATCCTGTACTCAACCAATTTTTATGAATAAAAGATGCACATTTTGTAATGTCTTGTGTCATTTCTCTGTCTTTCTTTTCTTTTATAATCAGTACGCCACCTTAATAACCATAATTGACGGACGATTGGGACGAGTATCCCGACCTTCTTAAGAAATAACGATGGCTTAGGCCGCAGGTTCAAATCTGCTGCCTAAGACTTTTCAACTCTATAAGCCGTGAGGGTCTCATAGAGACTCTTCTCCCTACGGATCGAGAGGATCTCGCAGGTGAATTTTCTCCTTAGGAATCGTGAGGATTCCCAAGTGTGGTTTCCTCTCATAAGTCGGAAGGATCCTATAAGAGAATTTCTCCCTCTTACGAGTCGAGAGGGCTCGTAAGCGGTTGTTTCCCTCTTTGTCGAGAATCGACTTCAGAGAGTGAGACCCATGGATAGTATGCAAGAGACCATTTAGGATTGACTTGCAGGATCCCATTGCCCCTCTTACGAGTCGAAAAGGCTCGTAAGCGGTTGTTTCCCTCTTTGTCGAGAATCGACTTCAGAGAGTGAGGCCCGTGGATAGTATGCAAGAGACCATTTAGGATTGACTTGCAGGGTCCCATTGTTCAGGAAGCAAGTTTTGAATCCTTACTGCCCAAGATGTGAGTCATAGAAGCTCTGGTCACGGAGTGTTTGTATCCGTGAGTTGAGAAGTTTTGCGAGGGATTATTTGTTTCCCAAGCGCCAAAGATTATTTGTGTCCTTGGGGTCTGAAACGAGTCGATAGTTCCTACGGAGGCACTGGTGGCTCTGCGGGTCGACGCGGATCAGGAGGCTCTCGTCAAGGAGTGTTTGTATCCGTGAGTTGAGAAGTTTGCCGGGATTATTTGTTTCCCGAGCGCCAAGGATTATTTGTGTCCTTGGGGTTTGAAACGAGTCGAGGGTTCCTACGGAGGCACTGGTGGCTCTGCGGGTCGACGCGGATCAGGAGGCTCTCGTCAAGGAGTGTTTGTATCCGTGAGTTGAGAAGTTTGCCGGGATTATTTGTTTCCCAAGCGCCAAGGATTATTTGTGTCCTTGGGGTTTGAAACGAGTCGAGGGTTCCTACGGAGGCATTGGTGGCTCTGCGGGTCGACACGGATCAGAAGGCTCTCGTCAAGGAGTGTTTGTATCCGTGAGTTGAGAAGTTTTGCGAGGGATTATTTGTTTCCCAAGCGCCAAGGATTATTTGTGTCCTTGGGGTTTGAAACGAGTCGAGGGTTCCTACGGAGGCATTGGTGGCTCTGCGGGTCGACGCGGATCAGAAGGCTCTCGTCAAGGAGTGTTTGTATCCGTGAGTTGAGAAGTTTTGCGAGGGATTATTTGTTTCCCAAGCGCCAAGGATTATTTGTGTCCTTGGGGTTTGAAACGAGTCGAGGGTTCCTACGGAGGCATTGGTGGCTCTGCGGGTCGACGCGGATCAGAAGGCTCTCGTCAAGGAGTGTTTGTATCCGTGAGTCGAAGAATTTTCGTTGAAGTCACTGGCTTCTTCGGTTGAAATGAACCGTTGAGGCTTGGTTTCGTCGTTTGACGGAATCCGCTGGGGAGGTATGGTTTCTTCTTTGTTTACGCCCTTGGATTGTATACAGGGATCGATGTGATCTTAACTGTAGGGCCGAAGTTTTATCATTTCTTATTTTTTTGTTTTATTTTATTTCCGCGATGCTCTATCATTTCAGCTTTTATATCGCGAAGGTTGCGATTGCCCAAACATTTCGGCTATTTTTCGCGGTGCCCAATCATTTCAGCTTTTCATTATTTTGTTTTTTACTCGTTGCTCTTTATTACGAGTTGCCCGATCATTTCGGCTATTTTGCATGCATACATTTTACTTGCTGCTTTTTATTGCAAGTTGCCATATCATTTCGGCTATTTCGTATGCATGAGCGGTTTACCGGCTTTCGCCGTCAACCTGAAATTGGACATCGATTTCGGCATCAGCACCGCTGCGACTGGGATATTACCAGGAGCGAATCATCATTTGCTTCTATCGTTGTTGGACAAAGGAGGCTTAGCGACCGGGGTTGGGATCCCGTCGGCTAAGGCTTTTGACTTCATGAGCCGTAAGGGTCTCGTGAAGGTATTTCTCCCTACAAGTCGTGGGGATCTTGTAAGTGTATTTTCTCCTTAGGAACCGTGAGGGTTCCTAAGTGTTTTGTTCTCCTGTAAGTCGTAAGGATCATACAGGAAGGTTTTCTCCTCATAAATCGAGGGGATTTATAAGGGTTGTTTACCATACGAACGTATTCCCAGTCATGGATGGACCTTGGTTAGGGAAACGTTTATTCACGCCCGTGGATTGTATACAAGGGTCAGTATTGAGCCACTCGTAGGGCAATATTGGAAGTTTGTGGGGGTGTGCTTAAGCACAGGTTTAGGTCTCTGTGACTTAAGACTTTCAAATCCTATGAGCCGTGAGGGTCCCATAAGAGAATTCTCCTTACGAGTCGTGAGGATCTCGCAAGCGTATTTTCTCCTTAGGAACCGTGGGGATTCCTAAGTGTGTTGTTCCCTTGTAAGTCGTAAGGATCTCACGCGGGTGGTTTCTCCTTACAGGGTCGAGAGGATTCCATAATGGTTCTTTAACGAAGTTGCGCCCTTTCGGGTTTTCACAACATTCGCCGGTAGTCCTGCTGTTTTTACTCACGGAGCCCTTTCGGGTTTTCATCCGTGCCCATTTTGCTTATGGACTTACCTTTTTTTTCTTCTTATTTTCTTTTTCTCTTTTTTTTACGAGGTCGCGCCCTTTCGGGTTTTCACGAACACTCGCCGGCAGCCCTGCTGTTTTTACTCACGGAGCCCTTTCGGGTTTTCATCCGTGCCCTTTTTGCTTATGGACATACCGTTTATTTTATTTTATTTTTATATGTTTTTTTTTATCTCGTCAGCCTAAGGATGCTGTGGTATTAGTTTAAAGACGTTTCGGTCTGCTATTAGTTTAAGGACATTTCGGTCCAATATTAGTTTAAGGACGTTTCGGTCCATCATTAGTTTAAGGACATTTCGGTCCAATATTAGTTTAAGGACGTTTCGGTCCATTGTCGAGAAGGTTGGCTGTTCTTTATGAAGCTTGAGCTTAGGAAGATAGCGAGCGGACTTAGTCGTCATCATCTATCATTGACCTAGGCTGTGGCTCATTAAGCGTAATATTTCTTTAGGAAGCGACCGTTTATCGGCCTGAAAGGCCTTTCACCGTGCATGTCCATGAGTAGATAGGCCCCACCCTGGTAAACTTTATCTATGACGTACGGGCCTTTATAGTTTGGCTCGAATTTTCCCCGCTTGGCGCGATTAGGGATCATAGGCCTTTTGACCACTAGCACGAGTTCGCCTTGACGAAATGTCCTCGGTCGGGTCAATCTTTCGTATGACCGCGTCATCTTTGCTTTATAAGCTTCCAGATTTTGTTGTGCTAGAAACCGGATTTCATCAAGGGCGTCAAGCTCTTCAAACCGAAGGTGAGCATTTTCTTCGTCTGTCAGCTCGTAGTGGACTGCCACTCGTAGAGAGGGTAATTCTATCTCGAGAGGGAGTACTGCTTCCGTCCCAAATACCAACGCGTACGGCGTTGTGTTTGTGGCCGTTTTAAATGTAGTTCGATACGCCCAAAGAGCCTCTTGCAATCTTTCGTACCAATCTCTCTTATTTCGTGACACTGTTTTCTTCATGATCTTCGTCAAGGTCTTGTTGAAGGCCTCAGCTAGACCGTTAGCTCGCGGATTATAAACTGAGGAATATCTCCAGTCTATATTGTGCTGCTGTGCGAAGCGGCTAATTTTATGACTTCGGTAGGCTGGCCCATTATCAGAGATGATCCTTCTCGGGGTTCCAAACCGGTATATGACATGCGTTTTGAAGAAATGGAGGATGTTCTCCGTCTTCACTTCCCTCAACGGTACCGCCTCTGCCCATTTAGAGAAGTAATCAGTCGTCGCCAAGATGAAACGATGTCCTTTTGACGATGCTGGTTCGATGGGACCGACTATGTCAGTTCCCCACATTTCGAATGGCCAACTAGCCAGTGTTGGATGCAGTGGATTGGGATGCTGATGGATGAAGTCCCCATGAATTTGGCATGAATGACATTGCCTCGCGTATTCCAGGCAATCCTGCATCATCGTGGGCCAGTAGTAGCCCATCCGCTTTATCTTTAACTTCATCTTAGGGCCTGCTTGGTGGGAACCGCAGAGTCCGTCGTGAACTTCTTGGACGACCCTTCTCGCTTCGTCAGGTCCTAAGCATCTCAACCACAGAGAATAGAATGACCTCTTGTACAGAGTATCATTGACGAAGGCGAAAGACAGAGCTCGTTTCGTGAGCTGATGTCTTGTGGACGCCTCTTCAGGTATTCGGTGGAACTTGAAGTAATCTATGAAGACTTCTCTCCAGTCCTCGGTATTTTCCCTGTCTTTTATTTGCAGGGTTGCCTGCTCAGTTGCTCCATTTTCTTTATCTGATCCTGGAGATATTTCTGTTGGGGCAAGCACTCGACGGCTTTGTACCACGATTCTAACGTCGTCGAGGTTCTCGTCCGCCAGTTCTTTAGCAAGTTTGGCTAGTGCATCCGCTTTGCTGTTTTCCGCGCGCGGTATACTTTCCAAAGTGTAAGAGGGAATCTGGGTTAGCAGTTGCTGCACTTTTTCACCGTATTTTACCAATTCCGGTTTGCACGTTTGGTAGTCGCCGTTTACTTGACTAACGACCAGTTGGGAATCGCCGTATATGAGGAGATCTTCGATTCCCATGTCAATGGCGATCTCGAGGCCTGCTATCAGAGCTTCGTATTCGGCTTCATTGTTTGTTCTCGGCTCCGTTAGGGAGAACGCGTAGCGCATTATCCCTCCTTGTGGAGTTACAAAGATGAGTCATACCCCTGATTTAATTATAGGGGTACTTTGTTTGCGTTTCTTCATGGAAGATGCTCCATCGAAATAAAGCTCCCATCGGATATTATCACCGTCGATCGCATCGAACGCATGTTCGTCTGGAAGATCGCAATTCAGAGGAGAATCGGCGGGTATCGGATGCTCAGCGAGGAAATCGGCGATGGCCTGGCCTTTCACTGCCTTGAGAGGTTGATACGTTATCGAGAATTCCATCAAGAGCAGGGCCCATTTAGCGAGTCGTCCTGTCAATATGGCTTTTGACATTAAATATTTAAGAGGGTCCACTTTTGAAATCAGACGGACCTCGTGCGCCAACGCGTAGTACCTAAGCTTTGTTATTGCGAAGATCAACGCCAGGCAGTGTTTTTCAATGGGAGAGTAGTTACTTTCTGCCCCCAGCAGGACTCGACTTAAGTAGTAGAGTGCTCTTTCTTTCCCTTGATCGTTCTCTTGTGCCCATAATGCGCCTAAAGAACCTTCGAGGGCGGTTGTATAAAGAATAAGAGTCTTCCCTTTAACTGGAGCAGCCAACACCGGCGGGTTCTGCAGGTATTGCTTGATCTCATCCAGTGCGCCTTGGCATTTTTGGTCCCAAACGAATGGGGTTCCCTTCTTCATCAGGTGGCTGTAAGGACGGCACTTTCCTGAAAGGTTGGCTATAAATCGCCGTATATACGCGAGTTTCCCTTGGAGAGACCGCAGCTGTTTGAGAGTCTTCGGCGGAGGCATTTCCATGATCGCTTTGATCTTTGACGGATCTATTTCAATACCTCGGTGTCGAACGACGAATCCCAGGAATTTGCCCGAGGAAACCCCGAACGCACATTTAAGAGGATTCATCTTCAAGTTGTATTGCCGAAGACGTTGAAATACAGTCTTCAGATGCTCGAGATGTTCCTCGTATGATTTGCTCTTGACCACGAAATCGTCGATGTAGCATTCGACGATTTCGTGTATAAGGTCGTCGAAGATCTTCGTCATGGCCCTCTGATAAGTAGCACCGGCGTTCTTCAAACCGAAGGGCATCACTTTATAACAAAATATACCAAGAGGAGTCCTGAAGGCTGTGTGCTTCTGATCTTCAGGATGCATTTTTATTTGATTATACCCCGATGAGCCGTCCATGAAGGAGAAAACCTCATGAGTGGATGTGTTGTCTATCATCAGTTCGGTGACTGGCACTGGGAAATCATCTTTTGGGCAGGCTTTATTGAGATCCCGGAAGTCTACGCATATGCGCACTGTCCCATTTTTCTTCATCACTGGGACGATGTTGGCGATCCATTCAGGGTATTGGACTTCCTGGATGAAGCCAGAGTCTATCAGCTTTTTGACTTCGGCGTTGATGCTCATCTCAAGCTCGAGTCGCATTCTTCTCGGCGCTTGTTTGGCTGGCTTGATGTCCGGGGATATCGCCAATTTGTGCACAGCGATTTCTGGATCTAGTCCCGGCATTTCGGAATAGTTCCACGCGAAGCAATCTTTGTGTTGTAGAAGCACATCTTTTAATGCAGCCACCCTCTCTCCAGATAGCAGTTCGCTGATGAATGTCGGTCGCGGGTCATTTTCCGTCCCCAACTCAATTTTCTTGAGATTATCTGCAGTGGTATGGATTCCATCTTCCAGTTCTTTCGGAGCTGGGGGAAATTCTGAGATTACCTCATCGCTGCCGCTTTCAAAACACCAAGGGAGGTTGTTCATGTCCTCGGACCCTTCTTTTAATATTGTTATCACATGGCAGGTGCAAATTTTCTGCCAATCCCAATGCGGAGTTGGTTTTATTCTTGTGTTTTCGGGTTCGTGCTTTTGCGGCGGCGCTACCCTCCAACTGTCAGACAACGCGAATTTGCCAAGCTGATATTGGTCCTCAACCCAATTCTTAAAGGTGAAGCAATCTTCAAGCGGATGCCCTACTACTCGATGGTAAAAGCAATACTTTGGGTTGGAGACTTCGCCTGCTTGTTCAGGGTGTTTAGACTCCGGCAACGTAAGCATTTGATGTTTTAGAGCGAGATCGAATATTTTCCTTGTTTTGTTCCGAGGAAAAGAGTATGCTCGAGCCATTTTCTTCCCGAGGGCTAAGTCAATAACACTCGATTCTCGGATGCGCGGCTTCTTAGCTCTGCTTTGTAGTTGTCGAGCGCCTCTCTTGCCTTTCGACCTGTTTTTGTTCTCGCGTCGAACCTTTTTTGTAGCAGGTTGACAAGGAGCGGCATCTTCGTTTTTTACTGCCTGTTGGAGGAGGCGCTGTGTCTTAGCTTTCTCATAGATTGCCATTTCACGATCGTGATCATCTCGGGCTTTTTGACTCGCATCCCTTATAAGTTTGCTCATCTGGTCTTCGGACGATGGACTGGGCGGTTTTGTATCAGGAACTTTTGCTGGTTCAGGATTAGCGTCCTCCCATTGAGCGCCCGCCTCTTCATCGAAGTCATACATGGCATAACAGCTGTTTACTAGCTCCCGTTTCTTTGGCCGGATGTACCCAAGCCCTTTGGTTTCTACTCTCCCATTAGGTAGCTTGTGTTGAGTTCCGGGGACGTTCCAAACCCTGTCATAGAATCTGGCCTTCCTAACAGTCTGTTCGAAGGGTATCCCTTGGCGCTTTAACAGTCGTTTCAAGCCTTCCGTATAATACCTAGGTAAACGAATGGGTTGAAGCCCGTCCAGCGTTGGATCTGCTCCATACCAGATTTCTTTTTCCACTTTATTTTCCTCAGAGCGGTAAAGTAGAATTGCTTTCTCTCTCTTTCTTCTGGGAGGGATATAGAATGTCCGCAACTCTTCTACACTGTAGATATTAAGTGCATCCAGTTCTTTATGGTGTCTAGGCGGCACCATGGCTATTTATAGACTTCGCTCTTCATCAGCGGAAATCCGTATTGAAGGTCGAGCGGGGAATATAGCATGAACTTCATCCTCTGAATCACTATCGAAGATCAACGAAGGAACGGATGGTCCTGGCCTGGTAGATTGGGATGGACCTGAATAAATTATATCTTCCTCCTCGGTGTCACTGCCGAAGACAGGGATGGTGGCATTAGTTTTGTTCTCCGGTTTGTGACACCTTTCCGTGTCTTCGAAACTCGGCAAGAAGTATTTGGCATCTTCATACTTGCGAACTTCGTTCACGGAAAACGGATTCAACTCTCCGGCCACAGTGTACTCGAGGCCATCCCTGGAATACTTCATGCACTGATGCTGTGTAGAAGGGATGATATTGTACTCGTGTAGCCATGGTCGGCCGAGCAGAGCATTATAGCACGTCTTGGCATCTATAACATGGAATTTGATGTCTGTGACGAGCAACCCGAAGCGTAGCGTCAATATCACAGATCCAAGAGTCTTTGAGGATTGAGAGTCGAAACCGGAGATAGTGATCTTGTCTCGGGCGAGGTGTTGGACACTCATGCAAATCTCCTTTAACACTCGTACGTTGAGTAAATTGGCGGACGATCCGTTATCGACCAAGATTTTACCTATCTTTATGTCATGGCAGTATCCTGAGACATAAAGAGGGCGATTGTGTTCACACGTCCCGAGAAGAAGGTCTTCATCACCAAAAGCAACGTCGGCTGTGTGCACTTTTTCCAATTCGTCTTTCATCTTTTCTTCGGCCAAGAAGGCTTGGAACTGGTCCGGATCTTGTAGCGCCTTAATCAAAGAGTCTCTCGCCTCCTTTGATAGTAACAAGGCATCGAGGATGCTGAGTTGTGAGGGTAGCTTCCTCAGATGCGCTAAGACATTGTAATCCACCTTACTCCTCTTTGGCGGATTTTTGGCGGTTAACTCTTCCGCGACTTGGTCATCTAAAGTGATGTCTTCAGAGACCTTCTCTTTCCCTTTATCTTTTCTATTCGAGGGTCCGAGATTCTTTTCAGGCAGTGTCCGATTCCGCAGCTGTATATTTTCGCAAGACTTCGGTTCTTCTTTTCCCGAAGTTGACTCTTTAAAGAGAGGGGCAATCTCTAGTTCCTCATCAGAGTCGCTTCCAAATGTGGGCACTTGTGACCTGGTAGTGTTAACCATGTGACAGTTGCCGGCAGTTCTTTCAAGCACTTTGGTCGTGTTTCTTTGCTCCCGACGAACCTTACGCTTTTCCCGTTTAAAGCGTTGTTGATTAGCGACGTATCCTTGCCACCATTTATCGAACGCTTTGCACTATTGGGTAGAATGTGAGACCTTCTGATGATATAAGCAATAAGAGGGATGCATTTCTACCACACTAGTAACTTTTTCTTCTGAGGGTGGTAGCTTCATGCCCATCGATATGGCCTTAGCGAACTTCTTTTTTATCTTAAATTGGCTTTTGTCAGCGGTGGAGGCATTTTGCTCCAGTGGGATCATCTCAGCTCCTCCCTCAAGTCGCTGGCGCTTGGCCGTTTCGAATATCGCCGTCTCGCGTTCTTGATCAGCTTTACTTTTCAATCGAGCTTCACTAAGAAACGCGTCAATCATTTCCATTGATAATTCCGGAACCCTTGACTCAGTATTTGCCCCCGGCGTTTTGGTGCCAGAAGTCCCTTCATCGTTCGAGGTCGAGTGAGAGATCATATGACAGCTTGCCACATCTCCGTCGGATTCATCCGATGAAGCTTCTTCCTCATCTTCTTTTTGAAAGACGTGATCAAGGAAATCTTGGAGCATAATGGGAGTCCGCGCCTTTTGGTTGTACTCATCCAGTGCGTCGATCTGCTTCTGTAAGTCCGTTCGCTTGTCGCTAGGCTTCACGGGCTTCTTAGATTTCTTCTTCTTCTTTTTCGAAGATTTTGACGGCTGGTTATGAACGCTTGAACTACCACCATCGGCCTTCGGAGTCGGACGTGGTTTCAACATCCCCTCAATAATCTGCGGCTCCAAGGGGTTCTTCCACTTGACCGCGGGACAGGTCTGAAGATCATTTAGCATTCTTCTCGTTTTGGCTGATAATACAACCTCCCAGGGAGCTTCTTCAATGACGGAGCATGTTGCCCCCGGCGTATTCGTTCCCTTATAGGTGTGGGGCTGCGGAGGATTCACCTTCCATTTGTCAGATAGCGCAAACTTGCCCTGACGGTACTGGTTTTCGAGCCAATTTTTGAACACGTAACAGTCTTCGATTGGATGTCCTAGCACTCGATGGTAAGGGCAATAATTAGGCTCGTTAACGTCACTTGGTTGTGACGGACGTTTTGGATCCGGCAGATTTATGAGCCTATTGCGCAATGCCAGCTCAAATAACCTCCTCGTTTTATCACGGGGGAAGGAGTAAGCACGTCCCATCCTGTCTTCAAGGGGCACGTATGGGCGCGTGTTATTTGGACGAGCAACCGGTTTCGAGTCGTTCGGTTGTTGTTGGGCATTAGCGACGATGATCGGTTTTCCCTTTCCTTTATCGTTTCGAGAGTCCGGCTTCGGAAGAGGGGGTTTATGGCCCATTTGGTCCATCTGCGCCAATTTGTCGATCAAAGCCTGGAAAGAAGTCGGCTTGAAGAACATCATAAACTGCGAAATGGTTGCTTGTGGATCAAGGGTTCCAACAAACATTCCCACCGCAGGGGCTTCTTCTATACGTTGTTCACATTTAGACCATAAATTACGCCACCGTATAGCGTACTGGACCCACGTCTCGCCGGGCTTTACCCTGGCGTTAATCAGCGCCGTCATCGGAGTACGTTCGCTGGCACTTGCAAAGCGTTGGGTGAAGAGCAGCTCCATCTCTGCGAAGGTTTTAATGGAGTCGTTGGGGAGCTCGGAATACCACTCGAAAGCCGTATCTGATAAGCTTCCAACAAACTGGCGCAGCAAGAGCTTGTCGTCGCCTCCAGTGTTACCACAAAGCGCCCTGAATTGGGCAACATGTTGATGGGGATTGCCGGTCCCCTTGTAGACATGAAACTTTGGAATTGTGTAACCTGGAGGGTACTTGATTTGGTCATACCAGCCCGGATATGGCCGCCCCGTTTTTACAACGTGGCCGGCTGCTTCGGCCGCGTGATGAACTTTTATCTGCTGGGCTATATATTCGTCCAGATCTGTTTTAGAGATTGTGTCTTCTTTAGCCGTCGATAGAACGGGCTGAGGGTTTGATGTTTCTCCCCTATCATCCCCAAGGACGATCGGGGGTTCTTCAGTCGGGGATTCTGGTTGTATCATCATCCCTATCATATCCTGGAAGAGAAGGCCCATGCGCTGTATATTGGCTGCTTGTTCAGCAGCCTCTTGGTCTCTCTTTTCGAGCATTCGGCGAAGGAACTCGGCGTCGGTCTCTTCTTCTTGACGTTCATCTAAGGACGTCTCAGGATTCTCTTTTGGCCCCGTGAGTGCAGCTATTGTAGTCATCATCTCCTGGAGCTTTTGTTGCTGCTCCTGAGACTTGGTCACTGACCGGGTAAGCGGTCGGTGACCCATAGAAGTACGACTTTCTTCTTTCCCCGAAGCCATATAGACCGTATGAACTGTGATGCCCCCTGACTTGGGGCGTTTAGGTTCACCGCTCTTAGACCTTGTCAGCGTCATGGGAGCTTTTTCTGGCCTCTTCCTTTTATGGGCCTTTGAGGTTGAAGGAGCCGTTGAAGCGGGCATCCTAGCATTTTTTGCCCCCTGCCGTTTAGCGGGGCGGTTTTTGTCTTTTTCCACCCTTGCCCTGTTCTGGCGACGGAAGTGGTCTGAGTCAATCACGGAGTCTTGAACCCTCCGCCAAATTTTATAAACTTTCGCTGACAGCCGTTGAGGGGGCTGTTCCTGTTTCATCTCCGGAGCTTTTTCCATGGGTGGAGGAGACCTTTTCAACGTAGCCACCGGGGAGTTCTTTCTCACCTTCCTCAGCATTTCAAAGCTGTTCCCAGTTGGAACAGCAGCATCGACTTCCACCACTGGAGCAGGTGGGGTTAGCCCTGAGGGGGAGTTGCCCCCTGCCCTCCTTACTCGCTGCCAATGGCGACGTCGCGCACGACGAGCCGTTGGGATTGGCTCGGAAATCGAGATAATCTCTTGCTGCCCCCTGTTTGAGTGTGGGGTAACTGCTGATGTCAGCCTGTCGAAGACTGATGCCTTCTGACCAGCTGGGGGAGGAGTAGGAACCGTCAATCTTGTGAAGACTGACTCTCTGATAGGAGAAGCCGCTTTAACGACTTCCAAAGCAGCGGCCGTTGCCCTCTTTGGGACAGCCACCTTATAGTTCTGACCCAGCCTGGTGAAAACGGAGGCTGTTGATTCATTAGCAGGCGACCCGTTGTCAGGGGTCGTGGTAACAGTGAGCCGGTCGAACATCGACTTCTTGTTCGCTTCTGGTGTGGGTATCGGCGCCGAGAAGCTTGTAGGTGGGACCATGGTCCCGAAGAACAAGCCGGTGGTGGCCTGAGTCACCTGGCCTACCGGCAGAGTCAGGAAGGAAGCCGCCTGGGGCCCATATGCTACACCTCTCGGTGAGGTGGAACATCCGTTGCATTGGCATTTCGAGCAGTTGGTGCAGTTGGTGGCCATTGAATGCTTGAGTTCTGTACCAAACAAAAGACCAAATCTTAGCAACTTGAAATCCGAAGGCAATCATTTAACAAACCGCGATTGGTTCGCGAAGACGACACACGAAGTGTGGAGTGGAAAGAGGAAGAGGTCCCACCGGGCGTGCCAGAATCTGTTCCCCTCCGAAAGACGGCGCAGACTTTGCGTCTCGCCTGAGATTCGGGGCAGATGCTATATGGTTTTATCCGTCTACCTCTCCGAAGATGCCAAGTTGATTTATGGCACCGTGTATCGGAGGTTTAGACGGATGCGGCCGATGTAGCAGACTTCGTCAGATTCCCCCTCAGGGTGAGGGGTTTTTTTTATTGTGGGGACGCTCTTCCCTGCAGGCGCAAGCCCCTGCAGTTAATTACGCTACCGCATCGCGGTAACAACTTTCTCCTTCTCCAGAATTTCACTTCGTGTCGTGTGTGTTTGTTTTATTTGTGGTTGCCCGTGGATTGTATACGGAGACTGAGTAATGCCGTCGCCCGTAGGACATGGATTAGTCCAAATCCGTATTTACTTAGATTTGGGTTTGATGTTTTTAGTTTAAGGATACATTAGTCGCGTTGCGACTAAGATCGACTTAAACGTTCGTTAAGGATACGTTAGTCTTGTTTTAGACTAAGATCAACTTAACATCATGATTGATTTAATTATCCGGCCGTCGGGACTCGTCACCTCTCTGACGTCGTTGAGGGATTACAACGACAGGCGTCTGAGGAGTTCAGAGATGTACCCTTGAACCAAAGTTAATTTGGAGTTTTATCGTTTATTTAAATGTCTAAGGACACGTTAACCGTATTTGGGGTTAAGATCAACTTAGGCGGGACCGTTTAGATCAAACAAAGGAGCATTTGGGCCCTATTGTGCCAGTTTAGGGACATGGCGGTCCATTGCCAGTTTTAGGGACGTGGGGGTCCATTATTAGTTTAGGGACGTTTCGGTCCGTCGCCAGTTTAAAGACGTAGTGGTCCATATTCCAGTTTAGGGACGTGGTGGTCCGTCGCCAGTTTAGGGACGTAGTGGTCCATTATTAGTTTAGGGACGTTTCGGTCCGATATTAGTTTAGAGACGTTTCGGTCCGATATTCTCATTTTGGAGTGAATATTAGTTTAAGGACGTTTCGGTCCAATATTAGATGAGTGGTCGTTGGGACCCGTCACCTCTTTGACGTCGTTGAGGAATTACAACGACAGGTGTCAAAGGAGTTCGGAGATGCACCCTCGGACCGGTCGTGACTTGGTTTACGAGAGGCATTTAATTTAAGGACTTACAGCCAGGATTGGGTTAAGTCCAATTTTTATTTTAGGCTTTGCCCGATTAAAAGAATCAACCTAAACAGGGCTCTGCCCCTTCATTATCTTTGCAATCTGATTTGGGCCAGGCCCTTTTAAATAATGAGTTACAGAAAACTCAGGAATTTTCTGAACAGGGCTTTGCCCTTTTATTTTTCTGCAATTGGGCTAGGCCCTCTTAAGTAGTGAGTTACAGAAACTCATGAGTTTTCCAAACAGGGCTTTGCCCTTTTATTATTCTGCAATTGGGCTAGGCCCTTTTTAATAATGAATTGCAGAACTCAATAATTTTCTTGAGTTGGGCCAGGCTCACTTGTGCAGAAATTCTTGGTTTGAGAACAAAAAGTGCATGGCACTTTTGATCTAAATTTAGATCAAAGGAAAACAAAATTCTTCTTGTTTTCCCTGATTTTACAGAACCAAGGGTTCATATCAAGTGCAAGGCACTATTTATTATTCTTTGATTTTTCAGAACCAGGGGTTCATATCAAGTGCAAGGCACTATTTATTATTCTTTGATTTTTCAGAACCAGGGGTTCATATCAAGTGCAAGGCACTATTTATTTTTTATTATTCCCTTTTTTAATCTTCTGTTCTTCAGAAATTTTACCTTCTTTTTTTTATTCTTGATTAATCTTCAAGAGCTCTCTCTTTTTTTTTCAGAAGTTTTTCCTTCTCTCCTTGATGATTGATCCTCTCTTTTGAATGAGGCTTGGGGTCTTATTTATAGTGCCCACAAATTTGTTGGATTTGTTAACAAAATCTTTCCTGAATAATTTTGGGAATTTTCCCACCACTGGATCTCTGATCCAAGGGTTCCTGTTTTACAGGAGAACAGAAAAGATTTATCTAAATCTTCATTCAGTTGCTGCGCAACTCACCAGCGTGTGACACGTGTCACGCATCCGTGTGCTTGCGCAGTTGCGGCTGCGCAACTGCGCAGACACGTGTCGCGCATCCGAGCGCTTGCGCAGCTGCGCTTGCGCAACTGCGCGGACACGTGTCACGCATCTGTACGCTTGCGCAGACACGTGTCGCGCATCGGTGCGCTTGCGCAGATGCGACTGCGCAACTGCGCAGACACGTGTCACGCATCTGTGCGCTTGCGCAGACACGTGTCGCGCATCGGTGCGTTTGCGCAGCTGCGATTGCACAACTGCGCAGACACGTGTCACGCATCTGTGCGCTTGCGCAGACACGTGTCGCGCATCCGTGCGCTTGCGCAGTTGCGATTGCGCAACTGCGCAGACACGTGTCATGCATCCATGCGCTTGCGCAGACACGTGTCGCGCTGCCATGCATTTGCGCAGTTAAGTCTTTAATTACGTTTTCTGAAGAGCCTTGCTCTGATGGGACGCACCGTCTCGGGCGTTACGCTGCCGAATTGGCTTCTGCCATGTGGCAAATTGCGCACTGCGCACGGCAACCGAAGCGTTGCTTCAAATTTTGAATTTTCAAAATTCAGTAGAGCCTTGCTCTGATTGGGGGAAACAGGGACAATTTGAACAGCGACACTTCGTGCCATGGAAACATCGACCAGCGACACTCCGTGCCGGCCGGGGAAAAGTTGAACAATGACACTCCATGCCGGGGAAACGTCGAACAGCGGCACTCCGTGCCGGGGACAAGTCGACCAGCAACACTCCATGCCGGGGATAAGTCTACCAGCGACACTCCGTACCGGGGAAACGTCGACCAGCGACACTCTGGGTCGGGAAAACGTCGACCAGGGACACCCCGTGCGGGGATACGTCATACGCCGACACTCCGTCTTGGGAACACGTCGACCAGCGACACTCCGTGCCGGGGATACGTCATACGTCGACACTCTGTCTCGGGGACACGTCAAGCATCGACCGTCCATGTCGTAAAAAGGGCAGTGCCAGCTTCCCAAAAGCGGGAACCAAATCAAGTTACCTCTACGTGAAAGAAAATCCATCAATTTCATGCACACAACTCATATACGCGGTGTGCATTTATTGATAGTGGGCACTTTGTTGGGGTCAAAAATTGCACCCCGGTTGACCAAGTCAAAGTCAAAGTCAACCCCAAATAAGCGGGCCCAAGCCCAGATCAAGTGGGCCCATGCCCGAGTCGAGCCCTGCGGCCGGCCTCCCTCATGCCAAAACTAAATCATGTAATAAATAATTTTGATATAATTTTTTATGCATGAATGTAAGAAAAATGGGCATAAAGCCAAATTTTTGTAAAGCTCATAACTCATGTGCAAAAAAAATGAGCAAATGAGGCATGAGATGGGAAAAATGCCATTTTGTAAAGCCCAAGGGGCTATATGTAAATTTGTAAGCTTATATAAAGCAACATGATAATGAAATAAAAGAGAACTTTTCCATTCTAAAATTCTAGGGTTTGTACCTCCTCTTTCCTCAAGGTTCTAAAAACCTTCTTCTTTTCTTTTGAATTAAATCAAGAGTTTAACTCTTCCTTTTTCAAAAATAAATAGTTTTTCACCATAAAACCCATGAAGGGGAGCTCGGATCTGCCATCAAATCCCTAAAAAGAGAGATTTTAAGTCTTACCTCCCCTTTTTTCCCCAAGATCTAGCCAACAGAGAGGAACAAAAAGGATACCCATCTCCAAAAATCTCATGAGGATCCGAGGCTCAAAAGAAGATCCAAAGATTTCTAGGAGCTTAACTCCATTCAAGATCTGTCGAAGTTTAACTCCATAAACCAAACCTCTTTTTAAGAGTTTAACTCCAAATCTATACATAAACTCTTTGGGAGTTCAATTCCTAACCCAGGGGCTAAGCCCTTTTCCGCTGGTGTTTCCAGCGGTCGCGTGCCGTGCACGCGGCCCGCGGGCGCCCAGCGCCCAGCGATCGCGTGCAGCTCACGTGACTCGCTGTGGCCCAGCGGTCGCGTGGGCGCCCAGCGATCGCGTGCAGCTCACGTGACTCGCTGGGGCCCAGCGGTCGCGTGCTCCATACATGACCAGCTGGCGGCCAGCGGTCGCGTGCTGTGCACGTGATCCGCGGGCGCCACGCATCTGGCACGTGACTTGCGGGCGCCAGGCATGTGACCCGCGGGCGCCCAGCGCCCACGTGCCATGCACGCGTCTTTAAAACGCTCCTCACCCCTCATTCTCCGTGCACTGCACAACAGAAACACGTCCCCCGTTAGGAAAATTTTTCTAACGGGGTCTTGCCCCGCACCCCGCAAGGGGGCTGCTAGCCCCCTTGACCCCCAGCCTGCTATCCGGGTAGTGGGGCCCCCGTAAACTCTGCGAGGCCCCCGATATATCCAAAACCCCCTTTCAAAACACAACACACGCACACTGCACATTGAGTTCGCATGACCAGTTTGACCCGTCAATCGGAGGTTCCTTCGCTCCAAAGGTGTAACATCCCTAAACTTTCTGTACAACTTTCTGTACAAATTTTTTTCAAAAATACAGAAAGAGGTACTTTTGCCTGAGCACAAGATATAAGTTTGTTTTGCTTTTTAATAGCAAGAAAGAGCTTGTAGCTCATTGGTAAGACTTTGCACTGCTGAACCAAAGCACCAGGGTTCAAATCCAATCACCCACATTATTTTTTAATATTGTTTTCTTTTAATATTTTTAGAATTCCAAAAGTATACACGTGCTAAACCCGTAAAACCCCACTACACATGTTAAACTAAATGGCCCAGGGGGTATATGAAACGATAAGGAACCCAAAGCACCCCCGACTCGGCCGGAATCAGCCGCCGCTGGCCGGACTCGGCCGGACCGCCGAGTCGTCAACACCAAAGTTCTGTCTCTTCATCTCTCCAGTACCCCTGAACACTTAATTTTCTTAGATCAGTAACAGAGACCCTTTAAACCCTATTTACTCCATTTTAATACATTTTTAATACATTTTAATACAATTTTCAATTCACCCTTTCACCTACCCTAAACCCTAGCCTTACCCTATAAATACAACCCCTAGACACACCCCCTCACTCCAAAATTCTGATCAAAACTCTCAAGAAAATCCCTAGAAGTTTAGTGTGCAATTGAAGTTAGCAAAAGGCGAAAGCTTCGGCGAAATTCCGACGACAACCCTAAGAGCTCACGGCGACGAAACGACGCATCGGCGCCTCCTACCGTTCCCTCTTCCTCTTTTCTAATCTTTAAACTCATAAGTCCCACCTCCTTCTTCTATTCTCTAGTCTTAAAACTTCTTTTAATAAAACCCGACGGAATCAGAGTTAATCCGATTTCTGATTCGGTTCTTCCTAAAAATTCACTTTTTCTTAAATACAATCATACTAAACTCTTACATGTTGACTATTAAATATTAACAAGTCATATTGAACAAGTTCCATATCAAAAGGATTTCTATTTCAATTTTTATCGTACTTTTTCACTAAAATACCATGTAGTTTAATTTCGACATTTAAAACATCATAATCTTGCTATATATTTAAGTAGATCATGAGGTAATGACCTACCTCCTCACACACTCATATGCAATATAGCACAATACCTTTCAGGAATATAGAATACGGGAAAACGAAACTTTACATATAAATACCACTAACTATTAAAACCGTTTTCTATAAGAATTCGTATTTTTTTATAAATCTTTGCAAAGCGTCGCTATAACTCATTTTGGGGAACCCGACTGGGATGGTGCGGATTATCGCACATCCCTGGGCTTAGTAGTGTGAGATGCAGACCTCCGCAAGGAGCATTCGATCTCGAAAGATTTAAAATACAAATATCTTAAGAAAATGAGATTTCTAGAAATATAATATATATTAAAATTATTTTTATATAAATATGTATATATGTATCATTAAAATATCTATTTTGTGATAATATGAATATTCCAACTTTTTCCTAAAATCACAAGAATCGCCTTACATTAAAATACCATGAATTACATACAAGTTCAATATTACAATTAAATACCCTATATTATGAAAAATAGGTTTATTCATTAGAAATGTCACAAATATAAAATCTACATTTATGACAACTCTAAAGACGATAATTAAATACTTAGGGTGTATTTTGAAAATTATACAAAAGTATTTTTACATGAAACCCCCGCAAGTTCTATAAATTACTCTAAGGACCCTTGTAAATATAGGTTTAAGTGCGACCAATCTCTTGAGCCTTAGAGAGCCGGAGAAGTGGGTGCTTGCCTAAGGTAGACAACTTAACAACGGTATTATCAACACGATAATCGTCTTTGAAAAAGACACAAATCCTGTCGCCCATGTGCAGCGGTTACCGATAACATCAAAACAATCAGGACTTCAATTTCTTTTCTAATTGTTCTGACTCAGGCTGAGTCTCTTTTTAATAATCTGAGTTGAATATGATTCAAGTACAATCTACAATTTACAATTCAACATGAATCCTGGAATACATATATTCAATATATTCAATCTATATTGACCGAACCGAACCATGGATATATTTCCATTCTCCAGTTACATCCATGATTCTCCAGTTACATCCATTTACTGATATCATTGTTTCGGCAAGTCATCTCATTATACAATCTATATTACAAGACAATACAAGTTGCAATACAACACAAATAATACAATCAATACTTCGCTGGGTTTAAGGGGTAGATTGGTACGAAAGGTGTTAGAAGTGGCACGAGACTGCAACCATAAGACACCTAACCTATATTACGTTGCTGTTGTACCGTGGCATAACGGTTCCTTGAGTTCCTGATACCTTAGTCTCTGGGGCAAGTGAGACTCCTCTCGTATACACTGGCATCCTTCTGTACCAAACTACAAACAACAGTGTTAACACTAAATACAACATTATAACAATATAATACACCTGTAAATGCTACTCTCTCTCTCTTGCTCTCTGTCTATTCTATTTCTCCCTTATCTTTGGGACTTACCGAGCGATTGTTCGCTGACGACATTCCTTCTCTTTCTTCTTTGGAATGTTGTCAGGTGATCTGGACACTCAGGAGATTGAGCCTACTAGTGAGGGCTTGGATCAGCTTGCCTACGACCCAGAGCTCTAGCTTCATTGTACACCTTTTTATTCATTACTTTTCATTTCTGTTATGCCACTGTTTAGGCATTACTTTCATTCAGTTGTATTTACATTTCCATGTATTGTAAAAAGAATGTTAATAAATAAAGTTGTTGTTTCATTACATTTGTCTCTTGTGTACATTTCTTTTATATTGCTTAGTTACGCTTAGCGTATTTACTTCAGAGTAAATACGTAGCGGTCTCGTCGCGTCCCCTTCGCCGTACACCGGGAAGCGGGGCGTGACAAAAGGCGAGGGGTAATTAACGGCAGCTTAGTCCGCGGCTACCGGAGATTCGGATCCCCACAATCAATAAACCCCCGCTTACCCTAGGCAGGGGGAATCTGTAGTACGCCTGACAAGTGCGCGCGTATTCCCATCTCAATGGGGTGACGAAAAACACCCTACAATTTCGACTCGAGAAGTCTTGCCAAAATCACAAGAGGGAAATTTATGAGATATTTAGAGCCATAGTTTCAAAACTAACGATTCGTTACGTACTTTAAAATAATAATATCAAGGGTGCACTACGAATTTTCAAACGATATCCATTTCAAAAATATCGTAGTTCCTTATTTCCAAAATAATGTTTCGTGCTATTTTAAATTATAACTTGTTGGGGTCAAAAATTACACCCCACGGTCGAGGTCAACAAGTCAATAGGTCAAAGTCAAGGCCCGAAAAGTGAGCCCGGGCCTAAGCCTTAATTCAAGTCAAGTGGGCCCAAGCCCGAACATAAGTCCAAGCAAGTGAGCCCAAGCCTCGGTCAAGTGGACCCATGCTCAAGTCGTGCCCGAGCATGAAGAGGTCGGCCATTCCCATGCCAAACGAATAATTATCAAGCAATAAATAGGTTTGATATAATTTTCATGCATAAATGTAAAATAAATGGGCAAAAAGCCAAATTTTTGTAAAGTCCATGGCTCATGTGCAAAAAGAAATAAGCACATGGACATGAGATGCGTAGAGTGGTATTTTATAAAGCTCAAGGGGCTATGTATAAACTTGTAAGCTTATATAAGGCAACATTATGATGAAATAAACAATAATTCATTTCCCACAAAAATTATATGGTTTTGTGCCTCCTTCTCCTTCTCAAGGGTTTAAACCTTCTTCTCCTTTTTAAATTAAATTAAGAGTTTAACTCTTTTTTTTCCAAAATGAAATAGTTTTTCAGCATAAAACCCTCGAAAGGGAGCTCAGATCTTCCATCAAATCTCTAAAAGGGAGACTTTTAATCTCAACCCCCCTTTTTCTCTAAGATCCAACAAAAAGAGAGGAGGAAGAATGAACTCATCTCAGAAGAACCCATTTTTGGGAAGTTCAAGGCTCGAAGAGGACGAAAATAGATCTCTTTTCACCATTCAAGATCTAAATCTTTGAGGAGTTCAACTCTAAGATCCAAATCCTCAAAAGATTTTAACTCCAAATTCAGACCTTTTAGGAGTTTAATTCCAAATCTAAGCCTTTTGGAAGTTTAACTCCAAATCCACATCCAATTTCTTCCCTAAGAGTTTAACTCTAAAGCCTCTCGGGAGTTCGACTCTAGCCTAGGGGCTCCACTGGTGTTTTTAGCGGTTGCGTGCCGCGCATGTGACATGGGTCCGCCCAGCTACCACGCACATGGCACGTGACCCGCTGGCATCCAGCGGTCGCGTGCCGCGCATGTGACCCGTTGGCGCCCAGCGGCCATACGCCTGGCACGTGACCCGTTAGCACCCAGCGGTCATGTGTTTTCTCACGCGTCCTCAGGACGCTCCTCACCCCCGTAAACTCTGTGAGATCTCCTATACATCCAAAACACAATATACGCACACCGCACAGTGAGTTCGCATGACTAGTTTGATCCGTCAATCGGAGGTTCCCTCGCTCCAAAGACAAGGGTAATTAACGACTGCTAAGTTCACAACTGCTGGAGATTCGAATTCCCACAATCATTAAACCCCTGCCTACCCTAGGCATGGGGAATCTGTATATGCCTGACAAGCACGAGCATTCCCATCTCAATGGGATGACGAAAAACACTCTACATAACTGTATGGCTCATACGTTGTCGGATATTTTAACACTTGTTCACGTTACGATCTCCTTATTTATGTATACGCTTGTGCTTCGATTACTTACGGTACATGTTACGTTCATACCTTTAATTCTACTTAACTTCATTTGTTAGGACACACACACCATTACCGATGATTTCATATTGCACTTGCACATACTCACTTGTTACACCTACACCTCATCGGTAATTGCCATGCCAAGTACACATATAGAATTTGATATGTCACCCGTATCGCACTGTACTCTGTTAGCAATATAGATTACTGTTTAGTACCCAGCATTACGTACTGTTCCGGATATTGTACTTTCTTTACATTGCTTATACGAACATGCTTATATGAACACACTTGCCATGCTATAACACATCATACTATATTCCTGCCAGTATTGTTGCTCAATTCACATCAGCATGCATTATATTACTGTTCTATACCTTTACATGTTGTTCCATTATTACCATGTTTTTATGAGATAGTGTTTTCATGGAAATTCTGAGATTTGAGAAACCGCTGATATAATTTTATAAAAATTGTGAATGTTTTAAAAAAAATACGGTTTTCTCTTGATATGATATTTTGGCGTCTACTATGAGTTTTCTCGGTTTTAAGATATGAGTATTATCCGATTCGAGGAGTGAGGAGCCACCGTTTATGGATACATGGTGGACCCGGTACGGTACTCAGAGACAAGAAGATCATATAGAAAGGCGTTGAGCCTGGCTGGGAACACTACTTACCGGTGATAGTATGTGACTCGGCGGATATCCGGAGGATACCGACCGGAGTAATATGATACAGATGGATATGAGGGCCGATCCGAGAGATGACGTCTGAGATATGAGGATTTCGAGTGTCGATATTGGACACTGGATTTATAAGGATTTCGAGTGTCGATACTGGACACTCAGTATTTTATGATGATTTCGAGTTTCGTTGATGGAAACTCATTGGATGATATATGTGTGTGTGTGTGTGTGTGTTATGGATGACATGTTACCACATATTAATACAGCCACAATATTACACACGCACACATTCACTTTCGTTACCACGTAGCATGATATTATTATATAGTATAATCTAAGAAATTATTATGCATTCGATTTCTACCTGATGATATCTTCTACTCACGAGTTGGAAACTCACCCTCGTTGTACCATAGTTTTCTTACAGGACCGACCGCTCGGCTCAGTAGCGGCTTACCGGCACACTTCTTCTTCGGATGATTGTTTTGGTAGGTAGGTTACATTCCTAATCGTAACCGCAGCTTGTATATTTATATTCATTTGTAATCTAGTTAAAAACTCCATCGACTAGACTTGTATATTTTAGACTTAGAGATACGACTTGTAAGTTATATTCTTTATATTGAGTTGGATATAGTTGATTTGAAGATGCTTTGATATTTCCTTTATTTTTTTTCTTGTGTTGATCTTTATCTTGGGCGTCGTATATACTGCGTGGTTGTGTTTCCACTGTTTGAGCGATGTGATAGCTTCCGATTGGGGATACTGATATTATTTATGCTTATGTGTTTTTTTCAAAATTTACAAAGAAAGTGTTGCCAAAATTTTAAATGACGAAAATATTTTCGAACCTAAGTCTAAAACCACTTGCATTTTCAAACAAACTTTACTTATACTTTAAAAAGCGGAACTTGATTTCATTAATAACTATTTTCCAAAACTTCACTTTCATTATTTAATTAAAAAGGTTTAGATTCTTGGTTTTCAGCTTACTTGGGTTACAGTGGGGTTTTATAATCTTCACATGATTCAAGTACCGGTCGCATGCCGTTTCCTGGCCGTGACAGTAAATATTTACAAGAAAACTTCAAAATAAAATTTTAGTAAATTTTATTTCCTTTCCTTTATTTTCCTTTATTTATTTTTAAAAAGAGTGTTGATGTGAAGCACAAGCGCGCAGTTACAGTAACATGTACGCTACAGTAGCGCGGCTACAGTTGCGTGCGTGGCTACAACAACGCACGATGCACAAGGAGGGAGCCAAAAGGTCTATTTTTTTTAGGCGAAATCCGGATTTTGGAGCTTGGGCTTAAGGGGGTGTTCTTCTTTTCTTTGGCCTAGTGATGCTCTCTTGATTTTTCAAAACTTAGATTTGGGATCTTGGATGATAAAATGGGGCTTCTTTTCCCTTTCCTAAGCCTTGCAACTTCTCACAATGGAGCTTTTGGTAATGAGTTCTCCTTCTTCCTTTCTCAAATTGGATCTTGAGGAGGAAGAAGAAGATGGGTAAAAATCTTCCCTTTGGGGACATGAGGGAGGATCCTTTCTCTTATCAATGGGTTTTGTGGTGTAAATCTATTTAGTTTTGAAAAAAAAAGAGCTTGATCTCTTGATTTAATTGAAAATATGAAGATGAAGAAGAACTTGAAAAGAAAGAGAGAGAAGAGGGAATCTTAAAACCCTAGATTTTATTTGGATGAATTAATTATTATTCATTTCTTCATGTGTTTGCCTTATATAGGCCTAAATTATTTTACATAGCCCTTTGAGTTTTACAAAATGACATTTTTGCCTTATCCATGCCCATGTGCTCATTTATTTTGCACATAAGCCATTTATTTTTATTTAGGATTTACATAAATTGGTTTTATGCTCATTTTTCTTACATTTATTCATAAAAATTAAAATTAAAAAATATTTAATACATGATTTTCCTCTTGGCATGGGGCCGGTTTAGGTGTGGGCCTACTGTTCCCACCAAAAATTTCTGCGCAAAAAAGCACAAGGTATCAAATGGCAGCAATACACTTAAGAAAATACAAACCAGTATTTTTCGGGCTATATTTTGCCAAACTTCCGAATGAGAATCAGGTAAATTCTGATGGCATCAAAAGCGTCTCGAAAATTCTTCGATTTAATAAATTACGGGCCTCATAACTCTTCCGGAATCAAAAGTTATGAGCAAATGTGCTATATACGTATAGTCTAAGTAATGCTCTACATATGGGGGATACATTTTTAGTCCAACATCGGGAAAAAGAGAGATCCCTTCTCTACCACTCCCCTATAAATAAGAAGGGATGCCTTTTTTTAAAATGGGGGATTCAATTCTCAAAGGAGCTTAGTTCTCCATAAGAGGTTAGTTCTTCAAGTTAGGGCCTTAGCTGTCTCCCATAATACGTATATGCGCAAGAGCCATGTACGCTACGCGTAACGCACATGCGTCCGCTACGTGCACACCACGTGTGAGGATTCAATCCTCAAAGGAGCTTAGTTCTCCAAGTTAAGGTCTTAGCTCCCCCCCTCCCATAATACGCATATGCGTAAGCGCACATGCACAAGCCACGTGCGCACCATGTGCGAGAATTCAATTCTCAAAGGAGATTAGTTCTCCAAGTTAGTGCCTTGGCTGCACCCCATGATGTGCAAGTGCCGCGTGCGACGCACGTACGCCCGCCACCTGCGCACCACATGCAACGCACGTGCGCCCACCAAGTACGCAACACGTGCGACACACATGCGCCCACGCCGTGCGTCAACCACGTGAGACATAAGTGTGCCCTCGCCGTGCGTCCTCCACGTGCAATGCACGTGCGCCCAACACGTGCAACGCACGTGCGCGAATGTAAAGAAACCTTTTTCAAGCAGCTAGAAGTTTAAGCTCCAACCCGTTCTTCCCCCTGATGAATGAGACAT
Source organism: Agapanthus africanus (assembly GCA_030015575.1). Taxonomy (NCBI): domain Eukaryota; kingdom Viridiplantae; phylum Streptophyta; class Magnoliopsida; order Asparagales; family Amaryllidaceae; genus Agapanthus; species Agapanthus africanus. The sequence continues at coordinate 5,324,428 of JASDDO010000018.1, forward strand.
GGTTCAAAGGGTACATCCCTCCACACCTTCGATATATGGCGCTGTAATCTCTCAGCGTCATCGGAGAGGTGGTGGATCCCAATGACCAATGATCTCTCTTTCCAAATAAGGAAGACAGCACCCTATAAGATTCTGTAAAAATACAGAAAGCTCTCAAAATAACAGAAAATTTAATTATCAATTAAGAAGATCTCTCTCCTCTCAAACCCTAGGTAAAGAAACCACAGAGATCAAAATATCTCCTTTACCTATCATATTATATCTAAGGGTATAACCCTTCTCAAGAACTTAGTTCTTTTCTGGATTTGTGATCCACAAGACAAGTCTCCCACATATTGAGAATTTAATTCTCAACAGGAAGGTCTTGTTCTTGAGAATCAAAAATTCAGAGAAGAACAAAATTGAAAAGAAAGAAGATGGAGTCCATAATACTCTAGGAACTTAGTTCCTCACAAATTAAGAACTTAGTTCTTAAAGAACCTGATCTCAGATCCTCAAAATAGTGATCTTGGTGATCGTTAATGGTCATAATACCATTAACAGAGGTTTAACCTCTCTGAAAATATGAACAGAAGAACATGGATAAAAGAACATGGAGAAGATGGAGTCCATAATACTCCAGGAACTTAGTTCCTTCAAATCAAGAACTTAGTTCTTAAAGAACCTGATCTCAGATCCTCAAAATAGTGATCTTGGTGGTCGATAATGGTTAAAATACCATTAACAGAGATTTAAGTTCTCTACAAATATCAACAGAGATTAAATCTCCAAAAAGCTCAACGCCTCACGTAAAAAGCACGTGAGCACTCAAGATCAAAAGCTCGGCACCTCATGTGAAACGCACGTGAGCGCCAAAACTTAGCGCCTCACGTGAAACACACGTAGGCGCTCAAAAGAAGCCAAAGCTGAGTGCCTCACGTGAAATACACGTGAGTGCCAGACGCTCAGCGCTTCACGTGAAACACACGTGAGCGCCAAAGAAAAATTGGTGCTTAGCACCATTTCAACGCCTCACGTGAAACACACGTGAGCGCTATATGCAACTGAGTGCTTAGCACTTTTGGATGATACAGAAACCCAATCTTAGCCCAAATTGGCTAAGCTTATGTCCGTGATATCCAAACCGATCATAGTCCCATACATGACTAACGATCTTCATCCCATACTTTCTAAGTTAATCTTAGTATCAAATAAGAGTAACGAATCTTAGATGATCCACCATGATCTTTTCCCTCAAATACGGGATTTGGTTTAAGAGTACATCTCTCCACACCTCTGATATATGTCGTTGTAATTTCTCAATGTTTTCAGAGATGTGGCGGGTCCCGACAACCAACAACTCTTTTCTCGTCCCAACTTGATGTAAAATTTCATCAAGACAGGGAATGTTACATCCCACATTGATGCACATCCAAATTGACGTGCACATCTCAAATCGGATCGCGTCCCAAATTGGGCGCATCCCATGGCACCATCGTTCACTCCGCCACGTAACAAATACACATGCGCGCAAGATGGATAATGGACTGAAATGTCCTTAAACTAACATTCGTCATCAAAATGGGAATGTTGGACCGAAATGTGCTTAAACTAACATTCGTCCCCAAAATGGGAATGTTGGACCATAATGTTCTTAAACTAAAGTAATTGAGCCCATATGCTCATTTGCTTCTAAGTTGATTTTAGTCTCAAATATGACTAACGATCCTTAGATTAAACCCAAATATCCCGTGAATTGATGGACCCCATTTATATGAGATCTGCGTCCTAAGTTCACTCCCGTTGGAAAACTAAGTTACCAACGTGGACCCCATCAAGAAAATCCTTGACCCAAACCCAAAATAAAACAAACAACACACAACACGAAGTGAACTGCTGGAACATGAGAAAGTGGTCATCGTAATGCGGTAACGTAATTAACTGCAGGGGCTTGCGCCAGCAGGGAAGAGCGTCCCCACAATCAAAACCCCTCACAAATGAGGGGGAATCTGATAAAGTCTGCTACAACGGTCACATCTATCCAAACCTCCGATATACGGTGCCATAAATCAACTTGGTATTTTCGGAGAGCTGGGTGGATATGTCCAAATAGCATCTTCTCCCAAATTCAGGTAAGACGATCAATCCCAGTTCGTCCCTATTTTTCGGAGGTGAACAGATTCTGGCACGCCCGGTGGGACCTTTTCCTTTTTCCACTCCACACTTCGTGTGTCGTGTTTTTCCACGATCAAATAATCACGGTATAGATGTTTGTAGTCGTCCTTGGGTAATGGGATACTGAAGCCGGCATTTCTCCTCTATGCAGAATGGCGTTTGCTTCCACTCATCACAACTCAGGCTCTGTCACATCTGGTGGAGTTAAGTATGGGCCACTTGCAGCCTCAAATCTTTGCAATCCGGCTCTTCAAGAAATCAATGGGCTTCTCTTTGGGCCTATGCTCCCACCTCCCACCCTCGGTACCTCAACACTGAAGGAGGAATCTCAGAAGAAGTCTGTCTTCAACAGGCTGGCTCCTCAAGCTTCTGCTTTGCCGATGGAATCGTTCTCCAAACAACCGGTACCTTCTAAAGGCCATGGTCGACGCAGGGGGTAGAATACTCAAGCTCTCGAAGAAAACAGGGGGCAGGCTCAGCAAAATCCTTAGGCTAATCAAATTCCAGCCATAAGAAACGGTCGACGTCGATATCGGCGTCGTACAAAACAAGCTGTGGGCAGTCTCCATCAGCGTTGACTCCACCTTCTTTAACTCTGATGATGAATGTTGATATTCCACTGGAAACAGCTTCAAACTGTTGTGAAGGGTCAGACAAAATTCTCCCACCGCAGTATTGAAGAAATCTCTGCGTCCCGGGAAAATCCAACGAGAGCAGAAACCAGTTCACTCCCTAAAAGAACTTTCCTCGTCTATATATAAGGTGTGCAAGTAGGTGAAGGACTCAGTCGGTAACCGCGGCACCTCCCCTAAACGTCGGCCAAATTTTGACAAATCCCCTTTCAAATATAAGGGGACTCATCCCAAGACAGTTCCTGATACAACGGTTCCTTCCAAAGCCAAAGCGGCTTCTCACAAAAAAGAGATGTCTAATAAAATCCAAATGCCCGAGGCAAACTCTAAGGGTCAAGATTCCTGTGCCCCAAGCCTGGGGGCATGGTAGTTCACACAGTCTATGTGATGAACTCCAAAGACGAAGTTCGAGATTTTACTAGTCACCGACCTCAAACTCGGTCCCTGATAAAAGTTCAACTGCAACGTGAAAAACTGCAGAAGATACTCGCTCAGGTGGCAGCACTTGCTAATCCATCACCTAAGGAAAATCCCAAAGACGCACCCCAAGAAAGAGTAGGGAAGGAGTCGGATATTGATTTCCTAAAACGCGCTCTTAAAAAGAGAGATGAAGAAGCGGCAGGGATGTCTGCTAAAATGACCCAGATGGCCCTTCTGGTCTAGAGTATGGCTGGAATGATGGTTCAACCGGAACCACTGGCAGATGAACCGCCGGTAGTCGCTTTCAAAGATAATAGGCACATTGCAAATTATCTGCAAGCCTTATCAACGGCCAAAGAGGGAATGATTCCAAAAGCAAAGCTGGACGAATATATCGCTCAGCAAATCAAAGCTCATTACGCCAGTGATACTGCAAATAGATCAATCAAGTCTGTTCGACCGTATCCGGCGTGCTACGATCAAATACAGTACCCACCAGAGTACACACTTCCAACTTTCCACATGTACAAAGGAACTGGGAATCCTCGCAAGCACATCGCGCGTTTTAAATCCATGTATGGCAACACTGGAAGAAATGACATATTGATACTCCAATAATTCATCAGCAGTCTGACAGGCATCGCGTTCGAATGGTATGCAGAACTACCAAATGATTCCGTAAAGACCTTCGACGAGATGGATAAGCTCTTCTGTCAAAGATTCGCTAATGCAGATAAACGCACTACCGTGGCGGAGTTGGTCTACGAAAGGGTTGGACCGAATTAATGGCGAGAATCACGCCGGCCGTTACGCTCCCGACGTCACGTCCGCGTGGTGGGCGGGATCCCGCATTAATGGCGAGGTAGGCTCGTTAATGGGGGATCGTGATGGGGTGGAATGCGGGACATGGTCGGCGGATATCTCGCGCATGGCGAGATTTGCGTGAGGGAGGCGGTTGCGCCTGCGAGTGGTGCCGTTGGTCGGTCGACGAGACCGAGGAAGATGAGCTCGACGGGAGAGCTCAGGGACGAGCGGGAGGCCGAGCTATCTGCTAGAGCCCGGAAGCGAGCTGAGAGGGCCGAGGAGGCCAGTTGTGCAGGAGGCTCGGAGACGAGCCAAATGTTGTCTGTAGGACGGTCATAGGAGCGGTCTGGTCGGCCACTGTGGGTCCTTTCTTGCAAGCTTTGCGACACGTCATCTGCCACGTGTCATGATCTGGGATATCACCGATATCAAGCATCATCACATGGTGTTGAGTGTCCTTGACGCTGTTGATGAAATGTGATAGCGCATTCCATTTGCTTATTTATTTAAACAAAGTTGTTCATTAGTTTATTATGAACACCAAAGAAAAATTAAAACCGTGAATCACTCACAGAACTCAATATTAAGAGTTTGTAATCTTGTATCTTATAAAAAGACAAAAAAAAGAAAAACTAGCACGGTAAGTGGACGAGTCAAATTGCTAAACCACTATAAAATCATGTGTTTCCATTTTATTTGTGCGATTGTTTTGTTTTATCCGTCATTTTCTCCCGTATAATTGGTGGTTCTATTCCTAACACAAATATCTTCCTTAATCATTTTCGCTTTTCTCGGTATTTCTTTGCTCTCTTCGGGAAAAGCTCTTTTCCTTCAAGAACAGCTTCGTCGTGCATTTGTTCCCAAAGCAACTCAAACTGACCATGATATCTTTCTTGAAACCAATTCTTAATCTCCAAAAATAATTTCCAAGCGCTCTCGTTCCATGTCTCTCTCAGCATTGTACGACCATAATAATCTCGACCTCATCCTCGATCCTTTAAAAGGTCACCAAATATTTTCTGGCCCAAAGCCCCAAGCTTCAACAAACTCAGAGGCGGCAAAGCGAGCAATTTCTCTGCCGTTTTAAGTGAGGAAGAACGTTACCTTCAAGCAAAGCACAAGCAAACACCAAAACCTAATATCTTCATTTTTTTCGGCAAGCGATGCAACAGAAGCGGCCAATGCCAATTATGCCGGCCAAAGACTGGGCTGACCCAACACTACACTTCATCGCTTATAGGTTAGTAATATGGTTTCGGATCAGTAAGCGGTGCAGAGAAAGTAAAAAGGGAGCTAGCATACATAACAAGCCAATCTGATTTACACCGGTTGCTCCGTTCATACAAGGACGATTTGCTTATCACCTTCGCCAAGACCGCATGAGCATGATCGATCAAATCCCCCTACAAGACCCCAAATTTACAAATCAAACCCAAAAACCACACAAACAAATACAAAATGCAAATGCTTACACGGATCAATGTGTCTCCGGCACTTTTGAAAGCTTCTAGAAGCTTCGCCTTCGCAGCAGCAGTGCTCTTACGCGCATGCTCACATTACATAGATCATGAATTTACTTTGTACCCCAAGCTGCCGACGATAGGGATCTTGCTCCTCTCGTTCACGATTATTGATTGGAACACAATATGCTTACGCTTCACCGGAGGATCATCATTACACAAAATTTTAGACCACAGAAATAGGTAAAACATAGCCTTAATGTTTTAGATGTAGACAAAAAACTACAAAAGAAAAAAGACGTGGTAATATCTAAATAAAACTATAGCATGAAGTGAGAATACATACATAAAACCATAAACGACAGCATGATAATATCTAATTAACAAGATTCAAGACAACAACTACACATGCATCTCTTAAATTTCCAGAATCAACATAAATTCTCACAGTAAAATTTTCCATCAGTCTTGAAAACAAAAAAATAAGATATAGTTCTGCAGTTCATAGAAAAATGGAGGACAAATTCCCTCTTTACAACAGAGTATCCAAAAACTGATCGACAGTGAAGTGGTTAATATCTGGGTATAGCTGGGTTGCATCCAAGCCGGATGATTTATCGATGCTGAAGTAGATATGATCGCCCTTGATGAATATCGAATACATAAATATCAACTCCATGTTGGTAGGATATGGTCTCTGCAATTTAATAAAGCAATATTCAAATTATAAGAGTTTGCAGCAAAAGGAGTCGAAAGCAAAGACTGAAGGAAACTCATGGTCATGCTCCGTGATGGAAGTTCTCAAGAACATGGCTACATTGCATGACGTGCCTGCACTTTTAGTCAGTCTAGAGAAAATACTACTCTTTAACTTTCTAAAACCTGCACTTTACTACTCCTTTTATCAAGCATTATTTAGTTATGTTCCTGTAATACTTTCCTTCCCGAAATACGCATTTTTTCACTATGTCACAAGGTGACACAAGCTAATCTAATTTCAAATACCTTCAATGCTCTTGAGCAGCTGCTCCTCAGTTACATAAACCTTTTTAAGCTTCTTCCCAATTTTAGTCTCCCACATCTCAACCAACTCATTCATCGACACTACGTTGCCAGGCAGTCTTAGGTATAATACCTTGTTCAAAGTCCGGGGATCATCGATGGCTCTAATTGTAAAGGCAGCAACATCGCATTCCTTGACAAAGACAGCTGCAGAGAAAATTCCATTGGTTAAACAAGTAATAAAAAGCAAATAGAATGTCAAGAAGGATCAAGTGCAAGAAACACCCTTCAATCGTTTATTAGCGCCTGACAGCCCTGAGATAAGCATCTATTGGCTCTAGATTATCAAATTTGGCATGGCTGCTCACATTCTGGGACCGTCGGATTGCTAATAAGCCAGTTGAGGGTGTATAAATGCTGAACGGGGTGAGGACGGGGGGGGGGGGTGTTATATGAAATTAACCCTTTAAAGAATAATAGGTAACTTATCCTTAAAAAGCAAATATGCTTGGACAACCCTTCAATATTTTCGTCACCAGCAGTTAAAACTTATAAGTTATAACCCCCAAGTGGTTTATTAGCACTCTAGGCCCAATGTAAGTATCTATAGGCTTTAGAATATCAAATTTGACATGGCTGCTGAGTGCTGACCATCCAAGGGTGTCGCAGGTGCTAAAAGTCAGTTGAGAGGCTATAAATGTTGGAAAAGGTATAGATAAAGGGTGTTATATGTAATTAACCCTATAAAGAACAATAGGAAACTTATCCTAGTAGTTGTAGATCGCGAAAAATACCAACCGAAGCAACCTAGTAGTATATATTGAGCTATTTGCTTGGACATACCTTTAGTATTTCCATCACCAAATATCTTTAATTTGTCTCGTGGGGGAGTCTTGAGGCCTGGTTGCACAAGTGATGGTAATAAATATCTCATGAAAAGATTGCAACAGATGAAGGTATGAGGAATGCCTTCATTCTCTATGACACGCCTAATTTCCACTTTTTTCTCATAAAAGCCATAGTCCATGTTGCGAATTTGAACCTTATCAGGATCCGCTCCAAATTCAGATGGGATAAACCTCTGCATTCATTTTCCACGGTTATAGCATAAAAATAAATTGAACATTAAAGATTTTTAAATTTTAAAAATGCAACAGATATAGTTTTGACAAGCACTTATCTTTAAAAATTATATTTGGGTCAATTCATCGTTTAGTGTGTTTATGTGATCATCTCAATATTGTTAAGGATTTCCAACATACTTTCTGATAAATATTTGGGTTGATTTACATGACTCCTATAATGGAGAAATTACAAAGTAGTCATATTCCATGAGATACATTAAGCCTGTAAATTCCAAATATTTCTAACCTTCAACACGAATATGATCAAAGCCTGCACGCGTGCATTTACTGTCTTATGTATTTAATTTTCAGTCATATAACTTATGAGGAATTTTTTAATTAAAATATTAGCAACTACATAGTTTACGCTTTGCGTTAGGCTATCTCCTCTTTTTGCTATTTGGCGGCGGTGTGCTATGTGTAGGTACTACGGTCCTTTTTATAAGCGTTGTCGTTGTATTCAACACTGTGTATTTTTACCATTATAATTTTTAGTTGAAAACCCCAATCATATATCACAATATCTACAAGTATTTCTGCAGTTCATGCACCCTCAATGCTATGCATGTTCCCACATGCAGCTCATAATGCATGTGATAATTAATACTTAGAAAAGAATCTTTTGAAAGATCAAATACACAGCCATTGGCGTGCATTCCATAATTCAATATTATTGACTATATATTCTGTGATGTGAGGGAGAGCTTTAGGTAGATGCCTGGAAAGAAAAGTAAAGAAATAAAATTTTAGCTATATCTACAGGACCGTATACACGGTGATGATTGGATCTGCTCCAATGAGGTTAAGAGTTCAATCCCCTCTTGCAAACTATAGGGAAAGAGCAGCCTCTCCACTTTTTTGCCAGCTTAAAAGAGTTTTGAAGGTGTAATTTAGATTTGTTTGTTTATTGTTGTTGTTGATGTCATGTTTTTTTGCTAATGGAATACTAATATAAAAATATGTTCTCACTCTCCATGTCAACTTTATCCATGATCTCAAAAGTTCAATCTTGTGCTTACAAGAGGGCCAAAAAAGAAAGAAGAAACGATATCATATGTCTTAAGTTCTGTTAACGGATGATATGAAAAGTTTACCTGAACTGTTTTGGGTTGTTTTGGCCACAAAACATTATCATCATTTTCATCAACATCGTCATCTAAGCCTACCGTCTTCGCTCAAGTAAGTTTTTGGACAACATTAATACCCTCTGTTATTTAGTGTCAAATTCCTGGCTGGGGAAACCATGTACAAGAGATTGGCTAGCCATAATCCTAAACAACAGGTTCTTGTGTTGCATGGATTATTATCGGATTCATATCCTTACCGAATTCTCTCGGATTGGTCTACACTACCCATGGACTCTTTTTGGAATAACCAGAACATTATATGGTATCTTAGATTCATCGAAAACTAACTAATGGCTGAGACGTCATCGTTTTACGCATGAATACTAACAAGTTATATGCATTCTTAGTTTAAAATTTCCAAATTCATAATTTTGTAGAATATATTTTTGTAGCTTGAATCACGATATCTCAGACTTCCGGAAAATTGCGAATATCGTGCCGTGCATTTGTATCTATACCCGTACATCTTAACAGAGGTTGGCATTCCAGACACTACTACAATCAGAGGCTACCCCTACGGCTATAGGAATCCGTAGGGGCAACTTTTTACTGCCCCTACGGATTAATCCGTAGATCCATAGGGTTGCCCCTACAGTGCCCTACGTATTAATTAAAAAATATTAAAATGTAATCTTTTATTTGGCCCTACGGAGCCGCAAAAGAAAGACCTACGGATTAATCCGTACGGGCAACGATGGGTTAGTTATAAAAAAATAAAGCTCAGTAATTCCCCACAGTCATCCCCAAAATTTCGCTCTCCCGCGATCGATTCCCGCGCGCGCCTCCTTGCCACCACACCTCATCGCCGGTACATCCATCGTCGACTTCGTCGCCGTCATTGGTCGCACCACAGTCGTCGTCGACTTTGTCTCGTCGTCGACTGTGTCTCGTCGAGCTTAGTAATTCTCTCGCGAGCTCGTCGTCAACTATGTCTCGTCGTCGTTGGCCACACCACAGTCTCCCACCGGCAAAACTACTCTGAGGTGAGTTAATTTCCATTTTCCCCTTATAATTATGTTTTTTTTGTGTTAATCTTGATTTTAGGGTTAGGGTTATAGCTATTTCCGTGTTAATTGGGGGTTAATTAGGGTTAGGGTTAATTAGGTAGGGTTAAGATTCGGTTTAGGGTTCGGTTTCGGGTTAGGGTGAATTATGTAGGGTTAGAGTGAATATGTAGGGTTATGGTTAGGGTTAGTTTGGGTTAATTAGGGTTGGGGTTTGGATGATGATTAGGGTTAGGTTAATTTGGGTTAGGGTTTGGGCTAATTTGGGTTAATTAGGTAAAGTAGAGTATATTTGTGTTAGGTGTTGATTAGGATTAATTTGGGTTAATTGGATTAATTGGTGATAATTTGAAGTGTTAGGGTGTTTATTAGGGTTAATTTGGATTAATTAGATTAATTTGGGTTAATTGGGGATAATTTGAGTTAGGGTGTTAATTTGGGTTAATTAGGGTTAGGGTTTATGATGTACTAGTTTCTTCAGTACGATACTCGATGATAACGTAAACATACAACTTTACCGTAAACGCAAGAAAAATTTATCCTAAACTAAAAATTTCGAACCCTTAATAACGAAACGTAAACGTAAAATCTATTCATGTTAAATGTTTAAGTTAAAACCAATATATGATACTCGATAATAATATGAAACTATCATATTCTCATCGATACTCATATGTGAAAATCAAACCGCGACTTAGTCCCCGTCTATCGGTTAACATACGTTCGATATTCGTCGTGACATAGAACTATATGAAGGTTGTTAAATATCGGACGGTATAGTTTGGTACTAACAACCGTCGTGTAGCTTATGTGACGAGAAAATTCAATCGTATGATAACCGATAGATTTGTTCAGTGTGGACAAGTTAGGAATGTATAAATCAAACACCTGCATTCACTTGTGTTTTCATTCGTTTCGAGTTATTTCGTCGGTACTTTTCCGCTGGTTCTCCATGTACAAAGATAAATTAGATGTTCATTTCAACGTTGTTTCACAGAATATTGAAATGATTATCTATTCTATTACAGTGTACTCGGAGAACAGCGGGGAGGTGCTGCCGAAATTTACTCGAAACGGATGAAAGCACAAGCGAATGGATGTCTGCTTTATACATTCTTAATGGGATAGAAGCCTTACCCCCGAAAGCCGAAACACACATATACAATACGAATACATAACAAACGCACACACAAAACACATACACACTAACAACCCTACACTTAAGCGAAATCATAAATTGAAACACACATACACATAATACAACTCATACTTGGGTATCTTCAAATCTAACTTTGTTTATAGATAATTTATTCTTTTCAACGACAAACTTGCATATACGGATTTTCTTCTTTGTCAGTAACTATCTCGTTCTTAGATTTCTCAATATAGTCATCATAACCTACAATTTATATGTTATCCAGTCTAACATAGCTCATGAGTACATCAGAGTTAAGGACTAGATGTACGTGGATTGGCAACAACGTATTCAACCTAAGTTTGTCGCAGGAGTTGCTGCTTTCATTAAATTTGCACGCTCACATAATAAGATAATGTTAGAGAAGATTCTCTGTCCGTGTGATAAATGTGTGAATAAGTACTCGCAAAAGGTAGAATTCGTAGAGCTTCACATTATTAAACATAGTTTTACTAGATTTTATACAACGTGGCTATATCATGGGGAAGGAGAAGAAGAAGACCGTAATGCGGAAGAAGAAGAAGGAGAAGACGGTAATGCGGCAGAAGAAGAAAACGGCAACTTCTTTCCAGGAGAAGAAATGGAGGATATGGTAGAGGCTGCCGTAGGTGATAATATTCGTACCAAAGATAACATTCCTTCCGGTCAAAAACCGCGTGCGGATAAGTATGAAAAGTTCATGAATGATGCTAGAAGACCAATTTATGAGAATGCAAAGTATTCCACTCTCTCATGGTTCGTCCAACTTTTCCAGATTAAGTGTCTAAATGAATGGAGCAACAAGTCATTCACGATACTTCTGAAGTTCATGAAAGATTTTATACTCCCGGGAAATAACGTGCCCGATAGCTGGTACGGAGCCCAGAAGATGATGTCTGATTTGGGTCTGAAGTGTGAGAAGATTCAAGCATGTCCCAAAAATTGCGTGTTGTACTGGAAAGAGAATTCAGATTTGAAAGAGTGTCCAACATGTGGAGAGATAAACCGAAAGAATCCGATAAGAAGCCCGATATACCTGTCAAGATAGCATGATACTTTCCCATAACACAGAGGCTGCAGAGGCTATTCAGGTGCAAGAAAACAGCCGACGCAATAATTTGGTATCATCGTACTCCTCCAAGTGAAGATGGAAAAATGAGTCATCCAAGAGATTCACCGGCATGGAAGGATTTCGATAGGAGGCATGAAATATTCAGTAGTGATCCTTGCAATGTCAAGCTCGGACTCGGTAGAGATGGCTTCTGCTCATTCAACTATATGGCTGGAAGCCACAGCACATGGCCCGTTGTAATGATGGTTTATAATCTGTCCCCTTGGTTGGTTATAGATCAATCTTACTTTATGATGCATCTTCTTATCGACGGACCAAACGCACCGGAAAACAATATCGACGTTTATCTCCCACCTCTGATCGATGAGTTAAAATATTTATTCATTGATGGTGTAGAGACTTACGATGCAAACACAAATACAACTTTCACACTGCGTGCGGCTTTAATGTAGACAATTAATGGCTTTCCTGGGTATGGAATGCTGTCAGATTGGTCCGTATATGGTCACAAAGCATGCTCTTATTGCCATCAATATACAATATCGAAATTCTTGAATTTTTGCAGGAAGGTTTGTTATTGCGGTCATCGGCGTTTCCTGCCTCTAGACCATCCCTACAGGTTAGACGCTGCTCACTTTGATGGTCATCAGGAGCTTCTTGGACCTCCAGTCTCAATTGTCCGGAGAGTACGTGACTGCTCAGTGGGATGGGTACAATAATATGACTTTCGGGATAGATCCGGCAAAACAGGTCAAACCATCCTACTGGAACAAGTTAAGCATTTTCTACGAGCTTCCATACTGGTCAACAAATTTAGTGCGTCATTGTCTGGACGTCATGCACATAGAGAAAGGAGTATCCGAACAAGTACTCAACTTGCTTCTTTGTAAAGACAGAAAATCGAAAGACAATCTCCGTACTCGGATGGATCTTCAGGACTGGAAAATTAGAAGTGAATTGCATTCTAAACCGATAGCGGGTAAACCAGGCAAGTTTGTACTTCCCAATGTCGCGTATCATATGTCACAACCGGAGAAGAAAAGATTTCTGCAAGTGTTGCATGATTTGAAAGTTCTCACGGGTTTTTCAGGATCATTTAGTAAGAAGATAAAAATTGTGAAAGACAAGATCGATGGGCTGAAAAGTCATGATCACCATATTATTATGGAGCACCTTCTCCCATTAGCACTCAGGACTTCCCTTTCCGAATCGGTTAGTCTAGTAATCAATGACCATTGTTGCTTTTTTAGAGAATTGTAGCTAAAACCCTGGATGTTGTGGCGCTGGAGAATCTAGAAAATTCTATTTCATTGATACTTTGCAAGCTTGAGCGTATTTTCCCAGCGTCATTCTTCGATATCATAATGCACCTAACAGATTATCTTGCAACTGAGGCTAAGTTAGCCGGACCGATACAATATCGATGGATGTATTCCGTCGAAAGATGCGTAGAATTTTTAGTTTCACGCAATTTGTAAAATTATTGTCGTCCTATATGCCCGTATTTATTTATTTAACATATTTTTCTTTAGGTACCTCTACACTCTAAAAAAATATATACGCAATAGAAATCGATCAGAGGGTTCTATCATGAAAGGTTATCTTCTAGATGAAGCAGCCACATTTTTTCCCGCTATCTGGACGAGAACATTGAGACGAAGCTTAACCGGCCTCGGAGAATTCAGAACGGACCATATGGTAAAGCTAATTATAAGAGAGTAGACACTGTGTTTATCAACAAGATATATCGGTTTATCCTCCTCAATAGCGTATGTCTTGAAGAAATTAAAGAGTAGGTTTTTTTGGATTAATTGTTAAATTTGTGTTTGTGTGTATGAAATGATATAATATTAACGTCATAATTTATTGTTGAGAACAGAAATCATTTTAATGAGGTACGTAAGGGGCATCCTGATTGGAATGATGAACGATTGGAAAAATATCATCAGGATAATTTTTGCGATTGGGTTGCAGATAATATAAGTTTCGAATAACATGTTATTGCTACCCGTCTTAATCTAAACTTATATCGTTATGTATTTGTCGTAAAATTTGTTTTGTCAGATCCACGATAAACTTGTCTGCATCATTAGAGAGTGATTCAAGATGTTTAGCTCGGTTTCCAAGTATGGAGGTTGCATATTATAAAGGTTTCGATGTCCTTGAATACAAATTTAAAGTTAAGGACATAGAAACGTCTCGAACCACTCAGAATAGTGGGATTGCGACGGTAGGATCGAATGATGTGATTTATTATGGATAGTTAAATTGCATATTTGGCATCCAATATCCCGGACGATCAGAACCGTTTTATATATTTCAATGTACTTGGTACGATACACGAACCGATACAGATAAGTGAAGAAACAATCTCGGGACTTGGAAAGATGAATATGGATTGACTAGTGTGAACACACTTCGATTTTACGGTCAGGACGATCCATTTATCTTTCCGAACCAAGCGTTCCAAGTATACTACTCACAGTGCTTGAAGCATCCGGGATAGAGTGTCGTATGCCGTTGGAAACACAGAGATGTTTACGATGTCCCAGAATTCGAGGATCGTATGGAGGACAGCGATGAGGACGAAGAAGAGAGAAAACTTAGAGTGCTCCAACCGTCTATTTCAAAAGACGGGTTATCTTCAGCTGATCGTGAAGTTACATGGATTAGAAATGATATCGATGATGAAATCCAAGTAGATATGTCTAATGCGTCCATAAAACGAAAAAGGTTATCAGTAATGTTATATTATTATTTCACATTTTTACGATCTATACATATATAGCATGCATATGTAATGATTGTACTCTTGTCTAGATTTGATGACGACGACCGGAGCAGCGAGGGGCGGCAGGAGCACCAGCCGCGGCACCGGCAGAGGTAAAGACAGAGGCAGAGCGGTTCTGCCGCCCGGAGAGCTGCGTAGGGAACTTCAGAAGGCTGGTCTTGCACCCCGATCGGAGACCCCTTCAGTTGACCCCTTCCGTGTGAACTTTGTCACACCTCCAGGTATATTGCACGAATATTCATTTTGAATGTAATATTATAAATATACACGTATATTTATTTCAAAATTACTTATATAGTCAATGTTTGACTGTCTAGCTGTAGGTGGTGCCTCCACATCTTAGGCAGAGATCACCACCACACCTGCGGGTATGTTTATATATCCTATAGTGTATGCATATCGATTATTGATATACACATTCTTTTTGCAATTACTTATATAATCTATTTTTAATTGTCTAATTATAGGTGGTGCGTCCACATCTGGCTCAGGGGCCACTCCCGCGACTTCCGTACCCTCCGCTCAGTCTGCAGGTCGGTATGAATAAATATAAAATATTTATTTATTTTACATATCCTTTAAGAATAAACATGAACTTCATATAATTTTATCGTCAATATTTATTTTCTAGTTGGAGAGGATGCGTCCACGTCCGGGTCACCGGTTGTTCCTCACCAGAGGAACTATCGTCCTGCTCGTGCTGCTGCCCGGGCCCGGGCTCATGCTGCTGTCGCCGGAGGTATATATCGCACTTCAATTTTCGTTAAACCTTGATTTCTTAATACCACTTTGTCTTAATATTGATTGTCTTGATATTTCTTGTAGATGCGGGGCAGACTCATCCCGAGAGGGGAACTTGAAGGCCGAATCAGTCCCACAGGCTGAGGCTCGACAGAGCTAGGGGAGGGAGCATTCCTCGTCTTCTTTACCCCCGATTATCGCTATACCGGCGATTATGCCGAGAGGTTCGGCCGGTATATGGGGGATGAGAGCCGCCTCGTGAAGAAGTATCCACTTCACGTTGAGTAGGACGATCAGCACCGGCGCTCATTCGCCCTCTTCTGGGATCAGGCTCGGGTATTAATATATATTTACATTTGATTTATCCAATATATTTATTATTATTTAACACTTGCAATTTAAATACATTATTTTTTTTTGTATTTGCAGTTGGATTACGACTTTCAGCCTATACCAGACCCTGATCACCCTGAGAGAGTGCTCGGTCTTCACGCTCTGTACTATGGCCAGATGAAGAACATGCAATCAAAGGTCTGATACAATAGGAACGAGCTGAAGATCGACTGCTATTCCCTGTGGATGGCGACCCCCGAGGCAGAGAGAGCGGCTCTCCTTCATACTCCGGCCTTTGCGAGAGTCGACGTAGATACATGGTCTCTCTTGTGCCAATATTTCGACTCTCAGCGCAAACAGGTTTATAATTTAAATGTAATTCATTGTTTAGTATATAATTTATATTTTTGTATTGCTTAATTAAAAAACTAAATCTGAATGTGTTGTGCAGCAACAGGCCGATCAAAATAAAGAGAATAGAAAGTCGGCGAATAGGGGTCGCCCCACTTATACAGAAGGCTCGAGGAACATTACTCGTGCCATGGAGGCATCGGTAAATTATAATAGATCTATTCTGATATAATGTAATATTAAGAGTTATTTTATAATATATGTAATTTTTTTGCAAATTGCAGAGAGCTCAGACCCTGGCGCAAGGTGGTACACCGAGCGTGCTGACCGCGTATCTTGCTGTCTACAGCACCTCGACAGATCCCGCCACGGACGAGCTTCGATTCCCCGACACCGCTATCCAGGAGTATTGCGTAAGTGTTAATATTTATTCTAACAGGTTTGAAATTTTGGTTTTGAAAAGTTCAAATTTAAATGTTATACTTATATTTTAATAGTTAATATGGGTGTAGGAGCGGGTGGTGGAGCAGGCGGAGGCATCGGGGATCAATTTTACTGGACAGACCGATCCGATGCTGCTAACCCCAGTCCTAGACGCCGCACACGGAGGGCACCACGGAGGTTGGGAGAGAGGTCGGGGACTGGATCCTAGCAGGGCCCATATGAGGTTGGACTCCACTCCGGCGGTTATTTCCCCTACCCCATGAGTGACGTCTAGAATATGATGTTGCCGTCTTGAAGACCACCGTCGAGGAGTTGAAGGAGATCTTGGTACGTATACTACTTAATAGTAAAATATTATATCACATTATAGATAGTAACATATGCAATATTAGTAGCCTGAGCTTATTTGGTTGTAGACTTAGCTTTGATTAATCATACTTACATAAAACTATCTAATTAAAATAAACTACGGTTTTCCAAACTAGATACCCAAACGATGCCTAAATCCCTAAGTATTCTTACTCATTTATTACACATAAAATTTAACAGATGCGACAGACTGCTTCGGCTGCGGCTCCACATGCATCTCCTTTGGCTGCGGCTCCGCAAGCCACTACCTCGGCTGCGGTTGCGCAGACCATTCCTGCAGCTCCACAGCCCGCTCAGACTCCCCCACAGTCCGCTCTTTCATTGATCGAGTTTTTGACGACTCAGAACTGCACCGAGGAGCAGATGCGCCAGATTACGTCATTTAACAGAGGTGGAGGAGCTGGACCGAGCTAGGGTAGCTTTTTTTTATATTTTTGAGGATGTATGTACTTGATATATATTGTATATATTTTGGACGATTTTGGTGGTTGTTTGATTGTTCACGATGATTTAGATTGATATCGTATTCTGTTTCTTTATTTCTTTTATATATTATGCGTGAGATGTTGATTATGAATATTTCTGTATTTGGTTATATGATGTATATATTATTGTGCACGGGGTGGGGAAAACAGTAGAACCCTTTTTATAAAAAAAATTGATATTTTGTCCCTACGGATATATATTGCACCTGCGGATTAAACCGTAGGTGCCGAATTTGCCCCTACACTGTTATTCGTAGGGACAAAATATAAGGATACCTGATATTTTGTCCCTATGAACTCAGTTAAACTTGCCCCTATGAAGTTATCCATAGGGGCATTTTGCGGGCTCTACGGATATATCTGTAGGGGCAACAATCAGGCCCTACGAATACATCCGTAGAGGCAAGTATTTTAATTTATAAACCAATAAATTAAAATATTTATCAGGCCCTACGAAGTAAGCCGTAGGTATACGTGTCCCTACGGATTAAGGCGTAGGGGCAATTATAACTCCGTAGAGGTATGTTCAGGACGAAGACTTGCACCTGCGGTCTTTGCACCTACGGGGTATTTTCATGTCCCTACGGCTTTATCCGTAGGGGCAGTGGTTTGCGCCTATGGATAAATCCGTATGGGCAATCTCTTATTGTAGTAGTGAGACCTAGTAAAGTCTAGAAGGAGAAAACGGTAGAATTGCAATACGAAAGTATGTTCAACTCTAAGACACAGCTAATAAACGCATGCATGAACACACGCAAACCATGATGAAAGCCAAATAGGTGCATGCTAGATCCATATTCTTGAAGTAAGGAGTGCAAGATATATCAACATCAAATAACAAATAAATTATGAGGTAAATTTACCTTTATGCAGCCTGCTTCCTTAATAGCCTGAATGAGAAGCTTCTGTTCAAGGACTTGCTTTGATGGCACCGCACAAATCACAGCATCTACTCTCTTCACAGCTTCCACAAGACTTGTATAATCATTCAAAGAACCCTATCTCGATATAAATATTCAAAGTAAGCAATTCCTAAGTTTCATTGCCAAAAATCAATAAACACTTTAGTGTGTTTGCGATTCTAAAATTTTCTTCAAAAGAATCATGTTTTACTGCTTAAAATCAACTAAAATGTAGTGGGTCTGCAACAAAACAGATAAGCAATTGGCAGATCAAATGCAAAGCTTCTACTTCAAATTTAGAGAGAATTGCACAGACCCAAGAATTGCACAAATTACAGCTTCCACTCTCTTCACAGCTTACACAACGCTTGTATAATCATTCAGAGAACCCCATCTCGATATAAATTTCTAAAAATTGTGAGAAAAATCAAGTTTTTACTGCTTGAAATCGACTAAAATTTAGTGGGTCCGCGACAAAATGCAAAATTTCTACTTCAAATTTAGGGAGAATTGCACAGACCCAAGAATGAAAAATCAAGTTTTTACTGCTTAAAATCGATCATAATTTAATGGGTTTGTGATCAAACACATAATGAAGAGAGGGATAGAGGGAGGGACCTTGAGGAGAGTGACGCCGCTGAGGGAGAAGGAATCGATGAGTTGGGATTTGTTGGGATCGTTGAAGGAGTGATCTCTGATGAGAGCGAAGGCTGGGTGCCCAAAAGCGAGGCAGCATCTGACGAGCTCTTGGCCAAGCACACCTGTGGCCCCAATCACCAGGATCCTGCTCTTCTCCATTGCCATTGCTCAATGGCCAAAAAGTTTGACAAATGAGGGATTTTTTTTTTGGGGTACTGTTCAGTGGAGATTTGGAAGAAGAAAGAAAGGTTTTTCTTTATATATAGGCCCCCCAAATCTTGGGCATTTCTAAATAAGGCCCTCAAATCTCCATATTTATGAATAAGGCTTTCAATTCCTAGCGCTTTCCCTGAATGGCGATATTGCCAAATCTTTGTTTGATAAATCCACACCAAAAATTGTGTATAGAAATATTAACCCCAACCACATCAAGCTTTTAATAAGTTTAATAACGATGTTAGTTCAATTTACTAAACTACCCGTTTATAACTTTAGAAATAACTTCTTTTTACTGCCCACCGGTCAATTAATATAAAAAAAACTTCTCATTGTCCCCAATCCCTTCCACCTGTGATTGTGACCCCCCACCTGCTGCGTCGTCGTCCTCAACCTCCCCTCCATACGTTATGTTCATATTATAAAAACCATTTTATAAAAAGAAATCTCACCCAATCTTTTAGAAAGCAACGGTACCGAGGAATATTGGAGCAAAATATTCCTGGCAAAACATTATGATCTATAAAAAATAAATCTAGCATATGACAAAAAATATTGCAATTTCAATCAGTGCAACGACAGTGCCGGTTTTAAAATAAATAAAATTTTGTTTGAATTTATTTTTGCTTGTTTTGTTTTTTAAATTATAAACGAGGAATTTTGTTTTTTGAAAATGAAAGGGAAAACCAGAAAATAATTTATTGGTTTTAGAAAAGAAAAGGAAAAAAAGGTTTTGTTAGATTTTTAAAGAAGAATATTTTTTAAGAAAATATATAGGATTTTTATTCATAGTATTTTTTGTTAGAGAAAATAAATTTTTGTAAAGATAAAAATATTTATTTTAAAATAAATAGGAAAGCTTTTGTAATTTTTAAGATTTAATTGGATTTTAGAAAAGATGTTTTTTAAAAGTATGAGATTAGTTAAAAGTATTTTAAAAAAGAAAAAGGATAATTTAAAAGATTTTATTAAAAAGTTTTTGAAAAGATAAATTATTTATTAGTACTTTTACAGAAATGAGAAATAAATTGTTTGATTTAGAAAAAGATTTGTTTTTAAATTAAAACCACTTTTTAGAAAACTCCGCTGTGAGGCGTTAGATTTAATTTAATTTAATCCTTGCCCTTGTCATAGAATATGACAAAGTTTTGCATTGGCTGTCACAAGCCTATCACAATTCTGATCCTTTCTCATCCAGATTTAGGACCTGCAATGGTGGGTTTAAAATATGTCTAAAGTTGAGTTGAACCCATGCCCCTCTCAAAGACCAGAGCTTATGGCAAGCGCCTAAAATCACTAAGCCACCGTCATCTTCATAAAATATGTCTTAAGTGGGAGTTGAACCCACACCCTTCTCAAAGACCGGAACTTAAGGCTAGCGTCTAAGACCATTAGGCCACCCTCATCTTTGTCCTATAAATTGTAACGACTCTAAATTTACTGTACGGAATTTTCCAGCTTAATGTACAGAAATGAGTTACACAGTCTGAGATTGAGTTATAAGTTAACTTTGTTAAATAATAGTAAGAAACAACTTGTAGCTCACTGGAAAAGCCTTGCACTGTTGTGATGTGGCATGTGTGTTCTAATCGCATCAAACACAATTTTTTTCTGATTTTTCTTTTTAACTCTTTGGAAGCCCAAAAGTTTACACGCGACGCCACGACGACAACCCTCTCTTCTTATACCTTTCTTTAAGCCTCCTAAGTTGTAAGTTCCTTCCAATTTTCTTTTCTCTTCTTTAAAAATTCATTTTTAAAACGAATATCGGTAAGTGGAGTTAATACCGATATCTATTTGCTAAACCCTAAAAACTCCCATTATTCTTACATATTGTTCATCCAAATTTTACACAATAATTTTAATCTTAATTATAAATGTTTAGAATAAATATTAACCTAGAATTTCATGTAAAATAAATTTAATTTAAGTTTTTCATTAAAATACCATGAACTTTAAATATCACCTCTTTTAGTATCGTTTAAACATACCTTAGGAAAATTTCACGGGGTAACGACCTACCCCTCACATACACTCTTGTTCCATAACACGATGCCTTTGTGTGAATTTTGGTTACGAAGAAAATATTACATTAAAATACAACTCAATTTAAAAACGGTTTTCTTTTAAAACAATATTCTTAATTCCTTTGCGAATATGCATCTACAACTCTCTTTAAGAAACCCGCTAATGGATGGTGCAGGTTATCGCATATTTTTAAACTAGTAGAGCGAGATACAGACCTCCTCATGGAGCATTCAGCCTCGAAAGGTGTTAAATACGGTTTTTAAGAAAAATGCATTTTTCTAATTAAATAAAATTATTTTTTAATAATTATATAAAATTACAAAATCCATATATTTTCAAAATATAATAAACTTACATTTTTTTTAAAATGAAAGGTTTACCAGTTTCACTAAAATACCATCAAGATACCAACAAAAGACAAGTTTTACAATAAAATACCATGAATTTTACAAGCTAAGCAATTATCACTAAAATACCTCAATCCTTAAAATTCATATATATGAAAACCCTAAATAAAATAAGAAAATTTTGAGATTTATTTTGAAATTTTCTTTAAAATATTTTTCATAAAACCCCCTCGAGTTATATAAAACAATATTAAGAATTTTAGTAAATATAGATTTAAGCGGGATCAATTCTCTTGAACCCCAAGGAGCCGGAGAAAGTGAGTGCTTGCCTATTTAATGTAGAAAACTTAACGGAGTTATCAATGATAATTGTCTTAGAAAAAACACAAATCCTGCCGTACATGTGTAGCAGTTACCGATGACTCCCGAACCCAATTCAGGATCTAAATCAGTTACAAGTGTCTGACTCAGTCTTAGTCTAACTCAAACCTGAATCCAAACTTAAATCAGAGTCCAATTCAAACATGAATCCAAAGTCTAACATGAATACTTGAACATGAACATGAACCTGAATACCAGAATTCAAACATCAATATAAAACCTGAATACTTGACTTGACTTGACCGAACCATAGTTATAACTTGACATGACTACTTGAATACATGATTACATCCTGAACCTAACTACTTGAACAACTTATATCCATGATTTCGGCAAGACTTGTAAATAGAACTCTATACAATACATCACGCGGGGATAACGGGGTAGATTGGTACGAAACGTATTAACGTGACACGAGATGGTCACTTAAAAGACACCTACATGAACTCGCGTGCCGTTATCCCGTGAGTTTTGACGGGGTCTTGTACTACATGTTACCATAGTCCACGGGATAAGATGGACTCCTCTCGTATACACAAATACTTTCTGTACCAAGGTACAAACAACTACGTTAGAATAAGAAGCATATACCTGTACAACTTACCATTTTCATTTCACATTCCTAGTTATATTCCATTCCTTCTTTTGGGACTTACCGAGCGCTAGTTTGCTGACGACATTCATGTTTTTTTCTTTCTTTAGAATGTTCATCAGGAGGACCGGACTCTCAGGAGGTCGAGCC
The DNA here is from genome assembly GCA_030015575.1 of Agapanthus africanus. NCBI lineage: Eukaryota > Viridiplantae > Streptophyta > Magnoliopsida > Asparagales > Amaryllidaceae > Agapanthus > Agapanthus africanus. The sequence continues at coordinate 5,347,170 of JASDDO010000018.1, forward strand.
TAGCCAAGAGGACTTGAACCAACTCACTGCCCAGCCGGAATTCTAGCCCTCCTTGTATTTATTTTCAGTTTGTATGCCACTGTTTAGGCATTGTTTATATCATTGTATCCTTTTCATTTTTAAACATTTGTATGTAAAGATGAATGTAAATAAAAGTTACTGTTTATTTTATATCACTTGTCATTCCTGTGCATTATATATATATATATATATATATATATATATATATTGCTTAATTACGCTTAACGTATTTATTTCTTAGTAAATACGTTGTGGCCTGCCACGTCACCGATTCCATACACTGGGAAGCGGGGCATGACATATTTTATTGGCGGCCCATGCAGGTCAGTTCTGCATGAAGTCCTAAGCAATATATATCACAAGAATTATAAGAATCAGCAACTATACATTCCTTACATTTCAAATTCCTTGAATCTATCCTAACCTTTCTTTTTCTATCAAGGTCATGGATTCTCCCAACAACACACGCACGAACGTCAATGACAATACCTCACCACCTACTCTACCACCACCACCTACCATTGCAGTTCCCGTCAACGAGCAAACGGTACTTCTTGAGGCAATCAAGAGCCTCTTGGAGGGTCAGCAACACCAGACTGGTATCCTCATGCACTGTCCAGAAGTCAAGGCACCCGGAGTCAAGCAATTCCGGGCACTGCACCCGAAATATTTCTCAGGAAATGAGAGCCCACTGGAGGCAGAAGAATGGGCTCAGTCGATAGAAGATGATCTGGCAGCAGCACAAGTGCCAGAAATTGCTTGGGTGAGGGTTGCGAAGCTGCAACTAACAGACAACGCCAGAGTCTGGTGAAAGGCTGAAGAAAGCTGTCTCACCCAACCTATCGAATGGAAGACGCTTCATGATATTTTCGATGCGAAATACTTCCCTGAGACTGCCCATTTTGACATGGAGTAGCAGTTCATCCACTTACAACAAGGCTCGATGTGGAGTAAGTCCGTGAATGAATACGATACTGAGTTTACCATGCTTAGCAGGTATGATATTAGCTCAAATTCAATTTCCTGATTTCACTCATTACACTGCTAACACAAGACCGTAACAGGTTCGCGGCACACCTGATTCCTACTGCTGAGATCCGGACATGACAATTTCAGCAAGGGTTAGACCCGGAAATCCAAGCTGCACTCGCTACAGGGGATTTCCCAACCCATGATCTCGTTTTGAAGGCTGCCCGACGCTATGAGGCAGCTGTTAAGAAGAAGGACAGACCGCAGACTGCCGGTATGAAACACCCTGCCACACAAACGACAGGAGGAGCCTCTTCTAGGCCGACATTTGCACTCAGGAGACCGGGAGGATCATTTAACCGGTCAAGTCCAGACTTTTGCTTCTACTGCAAGAGTAATGGACACTTGGCGAAAGACTGCAGGCGTGCAAATGGCATGTGTTTGGTTTGCGGCGCATCCACTCACGCCATAGGAGCATGTCCATATCGACTCAACCCAGCTCCAGCACCTAGACCCGCAATCATAGTTCCGTAGCGGCCAGCTATTCAGGCTCTTGCACCTCGGTTAGCTCTCCCTCCTTCACCTCCGTGTGGACTTCCTGCACAACCTCCTCGTCAATTCCATCAGGCATAGATGAACATGTCTTAAGGGCAGAGAAACGTACCTCAAGGGCAGAGGAATGTGCCTCCAGCAACGAAGAATGTACCCAGACGTCAGGTTTTCACAATGACGGTTGAGGAAGCCGAAGCCACTGGCCAAGTAATTACTGGTAATTCCCAACCCTTTTATCTTTTCAATCCTTGTATACCTCTATATTTTTCCTGTATTTAAAACCAACCTCTCACAACTTAGGTATTATACTAGTAGCCACCCTTCCTGCACTCGCACTGTTCGACACTGGAGCATCACACTGCTTTATGTCGCAACGATTTGTATGAACGCATGCGATTCCCATGAAGCCACTCATTTCAAGCTGGAATGTCAGTTCCGGAAATGGAGTGTTGAAGGCAACTATTGGATTTGATCAGTGTCCAGTTTTAGTTTGCGGACGGGAATTCTACGCGAATTTCAAAGTACCGGACATCCCAAACTTCGATATTGTATTGGGAATGAACTGGCTGGGAGTTTTTTATGCTACGATTGAATTCCGTCAAAGGAGGGTAGTACTTGAGATACCAGATCACCCAGTTTTCTACTTCAAGAGTGGAGATAGAACTTTGGAGTCAGGAATCTTCCGTGCTAAGCCAAAGAATGCAGAAGTGTTTACTTTACCGGCGGAAGAATCAAAGCCGGAAGTAGTTCGAGTGTTCAAGGATGTGTTTGTTTCCCCCAATCAGAGCAAAGCTCTGTTTGAATTTCAAAATTAAAAACTTGAAGCAACGCTTCAGATCCCTTGCGCTGCGCGCAGAGCGCCACGTGTCAAAAGCAAACACGCCAGCGCAAGGAGCGCTGCGCCCAAGGCAGCGCACCCCCAATCAGAGCAAGGCTCTGTTTTAAAATTTTAAATTTTAAATAAATGAAGCAATGCTTTAGAACACTTGCGCTATACGCTGCGCGCCACGTGTCAAACAGTGGTGCGCTAGCGCAGTTGCGCTGCGCTCTGCGCTGCGCGCCACGTGTCAAGCGCAGGCGCACTAGCGCAGTTGCGCTGCGCGCTGCACTGCGCGACACGTGTCAAGCGCAGGCGCGCTAGCACCAATTGCGCCTGCGCTGTAATTTAATTAATAAATTATTAATTAACCAGAATTAAAATTCTAGAAAGATCTTTCCAATCTTATTAAAATAAGAAAATTATCTTCTGTAAAACAGAGGCCCCAGGATCAAAGATCCAACGGTGGGGAAATATCCCAGATCAATCAGAGAAAGATCTCTGTAACTAACTTAACAAATTAATTGGCCCTATATAAAGGCCCCTAGACTCCAAGATAAACAGATAGATCTACAGAAAAGAGAAAACTCTTTGAAAAATTTGAAAGGTAACCCTTTGAAGAAAGAAGATCATCTTCTTCGAGGTAAAGAATTTGATTCTTGAAGAACAGAGATGAAACCATCTCATTAAAAAAGAAGAATTTCTTCTAAAAAAAAGATCAAAGTTCTAAGAACAAGATCAAGATCTTCAGTATAAAAAAGAAAAAGATCAAAAAAGATCCAATCATAAAAGATTAAAGAAGTAATTTACTTCGTCCCTAGGTCTTTTGATCTATATAAAGGCACAGCCTTTTGATGAACCATTGGTTCTTGAATCTTGAGGTAGAACCTCTTTTGAGAACAAGAAAAACTTGTTTCTTTGATCTGAATTGGATCAAGATGCGCTCTGCGCTATTGGACAGTGCCTTGCACTTTTGAAATGCGCCCTTGCGCTCCTTGGACTGGCACAACTCACCAGAGCGCGCCACGTGTCAACCACAGAACAATCTACGCCTTGCGCTTCTAAAAACAGCGCACTGCGCTCTTAGATTAGCACATAGCACCAGAGCGCGCCACGTGTCAGAAGCGCGGTAGCGCAGTGCACTGGCGCAGCGCACTGCGCTAACAGACTTGCGCTTGGCAGAGCGTGACATATGTCACCTCCACATGCGCTAGCGCCTTGCGCTCTTTAATTGGCGTAAAGCGCCTGACAAGCCACGTGGCGTACTGTCAGACCACTAAAATGCTATGCATTATTAAAAAAAAAGGGGGCAGAGCCCAAGTAAAGTCTATCAGACCAATTTCAATGCTATGCATTGTTTAAAAGGGGCAGAGCCCAAGTAAAGGCCTAACAGGCCAAAAATAAATGCTATGCATTTAATTACAAAGCCCAATGCTATGCATTGTTTAAAAGGGCAGAGCCCAAGCAAAGGCCTAACAGGCCAAAGATAAATAAAATGTTGAACATTTTCAACTGGACTTAGCCCAATTTTGGCCGTAAGTCCTCAATATAAATTGAACTGAGCACAACTGCTCTCCCAATCAATCTACACCCGGTTCGAGGGTACATCTCTTTACTCCTCTGATATCCGTCATTGTAATCCCTCAACGTCGTCAGAGAGGTAACGGGTCCCGACAACCACACACTGCTACGGACTGTGGGGTCCTTAAACTCATGGACTATGATGTCCTTAACCTTGACCGTGATGTCTTAAAACTAATATCGGACTATGATGTCCTTAACCTCGACCGTGATGTCTTAAAACTAATACTGGACTATGATGTCCTTAACCTCGACCGTGATGTCTTAAAACTAATACCGGACTATGATGTCCTTAACCTCGACCGTGATGTCTTAAAACTAATATCGGACTGTGAGGTCCTCAAGCTCACGGACTATGACGTCCTTAACCTTGACCGCAACGTCTTAAAACTAACATTGGACCGCAACGTCCTTAAACTACTTATCGACCGCAAAGTCACTAAACTAAACAATAGAGCCCCCAATTGCTCTCTTGTCGGATCTAAACGATCCCGTTAAGTCGATCTTAGTCTAAAATTAGACTAACGTGTCCTTAACGAACGTTTAAGTTGATCTTAGCCTCAAATAAGGCTAATGTATCCTTAAACACACACCCCAAAACCCAAATCTAAGAAAGATACGGATTTGGACTAATTTATGTCCTACGGGCGACAGCATAACTTAGTCTCCGTATACAATCCACGGGTAACCGAACACAAAACAAACACCCATGACACGAAGTGATCATATGGAGAAGGAGAAAGTTGTTACCGCGATGCGGTAGCGTAATTAACTGCAGGGGCTTGCGCCTGCAGGGAAGAGCGTCCCCACAATCAAAAACCCCTCAGACGAGGGGGAATCTGACGAAGTCTGCTACATCAGCCGCATCCGTTTAAACCTTCGATACGCGGTGCCATAAATCAACTTGGCATCTTCGGAAAGGTGGACGGATAGCACCTATTAGCATCTGCCCCGAATCTCAGGCAAGACGTCCATGTCGCGCCGTCCTTCGGAGGGGAACAGTGTTCCCTGAAGATATAGCAGGTTTGCCTCCCGATCGAGCTCTTGAATTCAGCATTGATTTACTACCTGCTGCGCAACCGGTAATCAAAGCTCCATACCAGCTAAGTCCAGAAGGATTGAAGGAGATCTGTACTCAGTTGGACAAACTCCTGAAGAAAGGTGGGATTCGTCCCAATACTTCAAGTTGGGATCTCTGGTATTACTCGTGGAAAAGAAATAAGGTTCATATAGAATGTGTATAATTACCGAGCTCTGAACGAAGTGATGATTAAGAACAAGTATCCACTATCGCGCATCGATGACCTTTTCGATCAGCTAAGTGGGTCTTGTGTATTCTCAAAGCTAGATCTTCGTTCGGGTTATCATCAGGTGAATGTCAAAGAGTCCGACATTTTGAAGACGGCATTTAGAACTCGCTATGGTCATTATGAATATCTCGTAATGCCATTTGGAGTGACCAATGCACCTGCTATTTTCATGAATCCGATGAACCAAGTTTTCCGAGAGTACTTAGACAGGTTTGTTGTTATTTTCACCGACGACATCCTGGTGTATTCAAAGAATCAGAAAGAACACGCCAAGCATTTACGGATTGTCCTGGAAACATTGCGGCAATATCAGCTCTATGCCAAGTACAGCAAGTATGAATTTTGGTTAGATCAAGTTGGATTTCTCGGGCATATCGTTTCAGGCGAAGGAATCTCAATAGATCCGGCTAAGGTGTCAGCTATCAGCGAGTGGCCGAAACCAAAGACTGTGAAAGATATACGGAGTTTCTTGGGATTAGCAGGAAACTACTGAAGATTCATTGAAGGCTTTTCGAAGATTGCAGCACCCCTGACCAAGCTCACATGTAAAGATGAAATATTCGTGTGGTCAGAAGCATGTGATAACGCTTTTGTAGAACTCAAATCAATATTAACTTCTGCTCCTATCCTTGTAATACCGGATCAATCTGGAGGATTCGTCATACATTGTGATGCGTTCGGTAAGAGATTAGGATGTGTTCTACATCAGGATGGAAAAATTATGGCTTTCGTGTCGAGACTACTGAAGGTTCATGAGCGCAACTATCCAACACATGATCTGGAGTTGGCGGACGTTATCTTCACACTTAAGATTTGGCGTCACTATCTTCTGGGAGAATGAGTGGATATATACACTGACCATAAGAGTCTGAAGTATGTATTTACTCAGAAGAAATTGAACATGCGGCAGAGAAAATGGCTAGAACCTATAGCGGATTTCGACATCAACCTACAATATCATCCTGGGAAGGTGAATGTAGTTCCTGATGCACTTAGCCGCCAGCCATTAGCAATGAATCTCACCGCTTAGTGGAAGCTACAGCAGGAATTGCACGGATTGGCAATCGAAGTAGTTATGCCAGGTAACGCTTCGTATTTGATGAACTTATAAGTCCAGTCTACTCTTGTCAATCAGATCAAGGCAACTCAAGCAAACGATGCCAAGCTACAAAAGATCCGAGAATAAGTAGAAAGTAAACTTCGAACTGACTTCATCATCTACGAAGATGGATCCTTGCGATATGGAAGTCGATTATGTGTACCAAACAGCTCAGTTCGAAAAGAGTTGATGAAAGAAGCTCACAGCTCTCCTTATTCTGTACACCCCGGTGGTACAAAAATGTACAAGGATCTATGGCAACACTACTGGTGGTATGGAATGAAGCGCAGAGTAGCCAGAAGCGTAGCCAAGTGTTTGGTGTGTCGGCAAGTAAAGGCTGAACATCACAGAATTGCTGGTCTATTTCAGCCGTTACCAATCCCAGAATGGAAATAGCAACACATTACCATGGATTTCGTGACTGCCCTTCCTCGCAGCACAAAGGGTAACGACGCGGTATGGGTTATTGTGGATCAACTCACCAAGTCGGATCACTTTATTCCCTTTCAAGTTGGCTAATCTACCGAGACGTTAGCAAAGAAGTGCATGGAGGTAAGCATGAATCTAAAGTAAGATTTAACCTCAAGATATCCTATTTTTGATACCTATGAAACTCATGTAGGAGATTGTGAGATTATATGGAGTACCAGTTTGCATCGTCTCCGATCGTGATACCAGATTCCGATCACAGTTTTGGCACAGTTTGCAAGCTAGCTTAGGTACGAGTCTGAACTTCAGCACGGCTTACCATCAACAAACGAACGGACAGTCCGAGCGAACAATTCAGATTCTGGAGGACATGCTAAGAGCTTGTATGTTAGACTTCGGAGGTTCGTGGGAAGATCACCTGCACCTTATGGAGTTTTCATAAAACAACAGCAATCAAGAAAGTATTGGAATGACACCATTTGCAACACTCTACGGATGAAAGTGTCGTTCACTACTAAGTTGGGACGACGTCGGAGATTGTGAACTCTTTGGACCAGAGATGATCATAGCAACTGTGGACGTAGTTTGCACGATCAGGGAAAGAATGCGCATAGCCCAAGACCGATAGAAGCATTAGGCTGATACAAAGCATCGACATCTGGAGTTCCAACCTGAAGACCATGTTTTCTTAAAGATTTCTCAAAACCGAGAAGTGATCCGCTATGGTAAGAGGGGTAAGCTCGGTCCCAGATACATGGGACCGTTCAACATTCTCGAACGAGTCGGAGAAGTGGCATACCGTTTGGCACTACCACCCTCATTGGAAGGAGTGTACAACGTGTTCCATATATCTCAGCTATGAAGATATATGAGCGACCCCGGCCACATCCTTGATGACTCAGAGCTCACAGTCCACACCGACCTGACTTGCGAGCAACAACCCGTTAAGATCCTGGACCGAAAGGTGAAGACACTGCGGAACAAGAAAGTAAACTTGGTCCGAGTAATATGGAGAAAAGATTCACTAGAAGAATCAACGCGGGAACAAGAAGAAGACATGCGTGCAAGATACCCTCATTTATTTGTAAATTAGTCCATATGTAAATGTAAATTTCGAGAACGAAATTTTTATAAGGAGGATAGAATGTAATGACTCAGAATTTACTGTACGGAATTTTCCAGTTTAATGTACAGAAATGAGTTATACAGTCTGAGATTGAATTATAAGTTAATTTTGTTAAATAACATCAAGAAACAACTTGTAGCTCACTGGTAAAGCCTTGCACTGCTGTTAGGTAGCCCGTGTGTTCGAATCCCATCAGATACATTATTTTTTCTGATTTTTCTTTTTAACTCTTTGGAAGCCCAAAAGTTTATACGCGCAATACATATAAAAATGAAAAGTCAGAAAAATCAAACATGTGCAAAAGGGTTTAAACACTGAGTTGTACACATGGCACGAATCCAGAGGCACGAAACCCTAGATCGACCGGCGGAAACTCCATTTAGGCCGGGTACCAATGGGTGAACCGAGGCCAATGGGCCCCGGGCTTTGCACACATGACTCTTCTCCTACCCCCAACTCCCTTGCACTATTTGATTTCCCTACAATCAAACAGAGACCCTTCATTTCACCATTTATCATATTTTCAATATATTTTAATTCACCATTTTAATTCCAAAACTCTAAATCTACACTATAAATACCACCCCACCCTTTGGCTCAATATTATTATGAAATTTCTAGCCAAAACTCTCAAAAATTCTCTAAGTACAAGTGGAGTAAAGAAGAGTTAGCAAGCGGTCAACTTCCGGCGAAGGATGAAACTATTCCGGCGCTCCCGCGACGCCACGACGACAACCCTCTCTTCTTATACCTTTTTTTAAGCCTCCTAACTTGTAAGTCCCTTCCAATCTTCTTTTCTCTTCTTTAAAAATCTATTTTTAAAACGAATATCGGTAAGTGGAGTTAATACCGATATCTATTTGCTAAACCCTAAAAACTCTTTTTTTCTTACATATTGTTCATCCAAATTTTACAAAATAATTGTAATCTTAATTACAAATGTTTATAATAAATTTTAACCTAGAATTCCATGTAAAATAACTTTAACTTAAGTTTTTCATTAAAATACCATGAACTTTAAATATCACCTCTTTTAGTATCGCTTAAACATACCATAGGAAAACTTCATGGGATAACGAGCTACCCCTCACATACACTCTTGTTCCATAGCACGATACTTTTGTGTGAATTTTGGTTACGAAGAAAATGTTACATTAAAATACCACTAACTTTAAAAACGGTTTTCTTTTAAAACTGTATTCTTAATTCCTTTGCGAATATGCCTCTATAACCCTCTTTAGGAGACCCGCTAATGGATGGTGCTGATTATCGCACATCTTTGGCTAGTAGAGCAAGATACAGACCTCCTCACGGAGCATTCTGTCTCGAAAAGTTTTAAATACGGATTTTAATAAAAACGCATTTTTCTAATTAAATAAAATTAATTTTTAATGATTATATAAAATTAAAAAATCCATATATTTTCAAAATATAATAAACTTACATTTTTTTAAAATAAAAGATTTACCAGTTTCACTAAAATACCATCAAGATACCAACAAAAGACGAGTTTTACAATAAAATACCATGAACTTTTCAAGCTAAGCAATTATCACTAAAATACATCAATCCTTAAAATTCATATCCATGAAAACTCTAAATAAAATAAGTAAATTCTCGAGGTTTATTTTGAAATTTTATTAAAAATATTTTTTTATAAAACCCCATTGAGTTATATAAAACAATATTAAGGACTTTGGTAAATATAGGTTTAAGCGGGATCAATTCTGTTGAGCCCCAGGGAGCCGGAGAAAGTGAGTGCTTGCCTATTTAAGGAAGAAAACTCAACGGAGTTATCAATGGTAATTGTCTTGAAAAAAGACACAAATCCTATCGTCCATGTATAGCAGTTACCGACGACTCCCGAATCTAATTCAGGATCTAAATCGGTTACAAATGTCTGGTTCAGTCTGAGTCTAACTCAAACCTGAATCTGAACTCAAATCAGAGTCCAATTCAAATATGAATCCAAAGTCTAACATGAATACTTGAACATGAACATGAACCTGAATACCTGAATTTAAACATCAATATAAAACCTGAATACTTGACCAGACTTGGCCGAACCATGGTTATAACTTGACATAACTACTTGAATACACGATTACATCCTGAATCTGACTACTTGAACAACTTGTAATCATGGTTTCGGCAAGACTTGTAAATAGAACTCTATACAATACATCACACGGGGATAACGGGGTAGATTGGTAAAGAACGTATTAACGTGGCACAAGATGGTCACTTAAAAGACACCTACATGAACTCTCGTGCCGTTGTCCCATGGGTTTTGACGGGGCAATGTACTACATGTTACCATAGTCCACGGGGTAAAATGGACTCCTCTCGTATACACAAATACCTTCTGTACCAAGCTGCAAACAACTACGTTAAAATAACAAGCATATACCTGTACAACTTACCATTTTCATTTCACATTACTTGTTATTTTCCATTCTTTCTTTTAGGACTTACCGAGTGCTAGTTCACTGACGACATTCCTGTCTTTTCTTTCTTTGGAATGTTCGTCAGGAGGACCGGACTCTTAGAAGATTGAGCCTAGCCAGGAGGACTTGGACCAGCTCACTGTCCAGCCGGACTTCTAGCTCTCCTTGTATTTATTTTCAGTTTGTATGCCACTGTTGTAAGGTGTTTTCGTCACCCCATTGAGATGGGAATACGCGTCGCTTGTCAGGCATACTACAGATTCCCCCTGTCTAGGGTAGGTGGGGGTTTATTGATTGTGGGGATCCAAATCTCCGGCAGCCGTGGACTAAGCTGCCGTTAATTACCCCTCGCCTTTGGAGTGAGAGAACCTCCGATTTACGGGTCAAACTGGTCATGCGAACTCAATGTGCAGTGTGCATATGTGTGTCTTAATGGGTTTTGGATATATCGGGAGACTCGCAGAGTTTACGGGGGTCCCGCTACCCGGATAGTGGGCTGGAGGTCAAGGGGGCTAGCAGCCCCCTTGCTGGGTGCGGGGCAGCGCCCCGTTAGAAATTTTTTCTAACGGGGACAGTGTTGTGGAGTGTGTGTGTGTGTATAAAAGGAAGAATAGCGTCCAAAGGACGCGTGGGCGCCGGCGCCCCACGTTCTTGGCACGCGGGCGCTGGGCTTCAGCAGGAAAAGGAACTTAGTTCCTACACTGAGAGCTGTGCTCCCGATTCGACGTCTGGAGTTAAACTTCTGAAAGTGATTAAATTATAGAGTTAAACTCCAACAGATCTTGAATGGAGTTAAACTCCCAGAAATCTTTGTAAAAGATTGAAGGGGACCCACCTCTTCTCTCCTTTAGCCTTGGCTATTCTTTTGAGGCTTAGATCTTCCCAAAATGGGATTTTTTTTGGAGATGGATCTCCTTCTTCCTTCTCTCTGTTGGTTGGTTCTTAGGGAAAAGGGTGAGACTTAAAAATATTCCCTTTTAGAGATCTGATGGAAGATCTGAGCTCCCCTTTGTGGGTTTTGTGGTGAATTCAAGAGCCCGGGCAAAACAAGCGGGGCTTCCTTCACCATTCGTTGCGGTTGCTCTCACATGCTCAACGGATCAAAGTGAATCTAGGGATAACTATTTATTTTTGGAAAAGGAAGAGTAAAACTCTTGATTTAATGCAGAAAATAAGAAGAAGGTTTAGAATCTTGAGGAAGGAGAAGTAGGCACAAAAACCCTAGAATTTGAGAGAATGAGAAGTCCTCTTTTATTTCATCATCATGTTGCCTTTTATAGGCTTACAAATTTACATATAGCCCCTTGGGCTTTACAAAATGGCATTTTGCCCATCTCATGTGCTCATTTCTTTTGCACATAAGCCATGGGCTTTATAAAAATTTGGCTTTATGCCCATTTTTCTTACATTCATGCATAAAAAATTACATCAAAATTATTTATTACATGATTTCATTTTGACATGGGAGAGGCCGGCTGCGAGGCTCGACTTGGGCATGGGCCCACTTGGTTTGGGGTTGACTTTGACTTGGTCAACCGGGGTGTAATTTTTGACCCCAACAAAGTGCCCCCCATCAATAAATGCACACCGCATATGTGGGTCATGTGCATGAAGTTGATGGATCTTCTTTCATGTGGAGGCGACTTGATTTGGTTTCCGCTTTTTAGGAAGCTGGCACTGTCTTTTTTACGATATGGACGGTCAATGCTTGATGTGTCTCCGAGATGGAGCGTCGGTGGTTGACATGTCCCCGAGGCGGAGTGTCTGTTTGACGTGTCCCCGGCATGGAGTGTCGCTGGTCGACGTTTCCCCGGCATGGAGTGTCTGGTTGACTTGATTCCAAGGCGGAGCATAATTCCAACGAGGAGGTCGTTGCTGCCCTTTTTGCGACTTGGACGGTCGATGCCGCCCTTTTTGCGACGTGGACGGTCGGTGATACCCTTTTAGCGACTTGGATGGTCCGTGCTGCCCTTTTACCGACGTGGAATGTCGATGTTGCCCTTTTAGCGACGTGGACGGTCGATGCTTGAATTGACTTGCTCCGCTTCTTGCGGTGTCAGGAATTGGATTTGACTTACTCCGCTTTCTGCAGTGTCAGTGGTTGAAGTTGACTTGCTGATTGTGATCTGGGTTGACATCAGCATCGCTACACTGGAATATGGTACCATGAGCAAATCATCATTTGCCATGAGGGGATTTGGGGATTTTGGTTTTGGTTTGGCATCAGCACTGTTACACTGGAATATGGCACCAGGAGCGAATCATCATTTTCCATGAGGGGATTTCCCTCATTCCCAATTTAACGACTTAGGGGTCATCTGTTCCTAATTTATAGACTTAGGGGTCTATTGGATCGATTTGGAATTTCGGGATAGGGGCCGGCATCAGCGTTGCTAACACTGAAGCACGGGTGTCAAGAGCAATTCATCATTTGCCTTTACCCGTTAGGGAGCGATGGCTTAGGAGATAGGCTTAGGTCCCTATCCCCTAAGGCTTTTCAATTTTATAAGCCATAAGGGTCCCATAAAAGCATTTTCTCCCTACGAGTCAAAAGAATCTCGCAGTTGTATTTTGTAACACCCTAGTTCGTTATACCATGCTTGATTTGATTAATTTATATTGGATGGCTATTTCTTGATTTATTGCTGTTTCGGGGTGCAAATAGTATAATTGGTGTCTGTATTTGCATCCGACCCGACCCGCTTGCTGGAAACCCGTCTTGATTCCTGTTTATGATTTATCCCTTCTAGTTATGAAGATCCGCGCACTTTCATGTTATATATCCTGTTTACCCGTATCATATATCTGGCATCTGCATTTTTTAATAATACAATTATAATCAAATAATATATTTTAAAAATATCCAGCATGGCCTGCATCATACCCCTAACCCTGTGGTAGCATCCGTGCATCGTGTTCTCATCCCGTTCAGTGAAACGGGCTCGTTTGGATCTCTACGTGCACGATGCGTGTATCCATTCTTGGGGATATGCATTTTTGTTATCCGGATATCCTATTTTGGTTTTGATTGACACGTATATTATCCGTATTTTCAAACCATAATTTTAGACGTGACCCGGGCATATTTTGGAGTAAGTTTGTATTAGCCAGAAAACTCAAATTTTCTTAATATTAAATTCTTTATATAATAACTGTTTACGTTTTATAAGTAAAATATATTTCAAAATATTTTAAAAATCCTAATTTAAAACAAACTCTCTCTCAGTCTCTGTCTCTCATATATATATTTATATATATATTCTTTTTTTTATTTTAATCTATATATATTATTAAATCCCCAATCCCACGTCTCTCTCTCTATTCTTTTATATTTTATACCCAACCTTTAATCCCCACGTTCTCACTTTTTCTCTCTCTCCCGCTTCATCCATCCTCTTCTCCCTCGCCTTTTTGTCCCGCCTCGCGTAGCCCTCACCCTTCCCCACGCGTCGCCGCGCCGTCGCCGCCTCCATCTTCGACTTCACCTCCATCTCCTCCACTCCTCTCTCCTTTACCGACTCTCTACTGCAACCCCTCACCCAAACCGCGCATGCAAACCCATCGACCTCGCTTGCATTAACCCGCCGTCTCTTCCCCACTCGAACCCATCATGACTCCGTCGACCACCGCACACCCTCATCATCCCTTCTTCCTTTTCCTTATCACCTCTAACACTACCACCCTCACCCTACAGCCACCAAGAACCCCTCACAGAACCCTGACTTGAAGAACCCTTTGCCTGCACCCTCTCGTCGCAACACCTCGCCAGAAAACCCATCGCCGTCTTCGCCCCTTGCCGCCTCCTCTGTCCCGAGCACCACACCAGAGAACCTGAGAGGGCATCTCTTCTTCTTCTTCTTCTTCTACTTCTTCTTCTCTTTCTTGTCTTCTTTCTTGGTTTTCCGATCATCGGCGTAGCCGTGCCGTCGCCGACGATCCGGGCGACCCAGTCGATGTTCCTAACCAGCGTGGTCACCTTCTTGCTTTGCCTGGTCCTGTTATGTATGCACACGTGTGCATTGCGATATTTACCCGACGTCGGACGCTGCGTACGCACCCCGTATTGAGATCCGATCAGGCAAGTTTATCCTGCTCCATGCTATGATACATATTTTGCATTCATATGAATAAAAATATCACATGTTTACTACATTGTACGTCCATGTTACTGTTTTACTGTTTTCGGATAGCCGTTCGTATCCGTATCACTTATTACCTATATAGTCGCGTGCAAGTTTATCTTGGTATATGCTATGTCTATATATTTTCATTATATGAAGAAAAATATTGCATGTTCATTACATTATGCATCCCTGTTATAGTTTACCATTTTACAACACCCGGTCATATCCGTACTGTATATTACATATTTAATTGCATGCCTGAACCTGATTGCTTCATGTTACTGCTAGATTCATATACCATACTTGCTAGTATGCATTATACGACTCATGGACTCATTATATGTTACCACTGATTATTATTCGTGCATCCGTGCTTTTACCGTGATTCGATACTAGTTACGTTTTACTGTTGGGCATCCATTGGATACACTGTACACCACCTGACATGACCTGATACACCACTGCTTGACTTGATACCTGATCCTGTTACTAATGCCGACAACCCTGACTTGTTGTCCCGATGGACGTTACTGTTGTCTGTATAGACAAAACCTGTACCTGCTTGATCCCGTGTTGGCATTAGATATCGATTGGCAATACCTGACTTGAACACATAACCTTTGGGGTAAGGGGAAATCAAGAATGTAAACGAACGTAACTCAAAGGGCTATTATATTGTTTGCCGTTTTTCCGGGCGTTACGGAATATATTTTTTGCCGTTTTTCCGGGCGTTACGGAATATATTGTTTGCCGTTTTTTCGGGCGTTACGGAATAATCCTGTTACCGTGGTCCCGTGGAGAATGAACAGGGCATAGACCGATGGGTTACGATGATGATTACATTAATTGATTTCGAAGACTTTAGGATAGATAACCCAGTAGTATGGTTTAGATTACTCACTGCACTTCACCTGCACGTATACACTTCACTGTTGCATATCCATGTTTACTGGTTATATTCATGTCATCGTTTATATTCATGCCTGCATATCTCATATATCCTGTTCATTTATTATTGTTGATATTATGACGTACTGACGTCTGGGTTTTGCATGGCCCAGATCCTCTGTCTCTTTGGCAGGCTAATCAGGAGTATTTTCGCCGTCAGGCCGAGCAGTGAGGATCCTGTTAGTATCTAGTTTAGTTTAGTTTTATTTCCGTACTTTTATTTCCTGATGTGAGCCCGTATTTGGGACATACTTTCCAGATGTTATTGTTTATTAGATTTATTGCTTCTGCATTTATATTTCTTGACTCGTTTACTCTAGCAGATGGACATGTATTAGATAGTTTTATATTTTTTCCTGTTCTTGATATCTTATATACAGCCGTAATGTGACTGGAGGGATGTTTCCTAGCCACAGGTAGCATGGTTGGCTCTGTCACGTGCCAATCTTAGCGCACTTTGGGAAGCGGGGCGTGACAGGGTTTGTTTGGTATCAGAGCCATAGGATTTAGGTTAATTGGGTTTGATTCTTTTGTAGTTAGATATTGAACCAAATACACGAATCAGAAAACCCGTGATTAGAAACATGTCCTGCCACATTGTTGTCCTGATTCTTGAATCTTATCTTTCCTTTGACCCTTTACCTTGACGAGATGGATGACTTTGCATCTCAATCTGGAATTCTCCCGATTCCTTATTGTTTCTCCCGTCCTATTCCTTTGATTCTGATACTTGGATTTGGGCGACTTGAACAGAGTTATGTGATTGTAATTATGAACTGCAGCATGGTTACAATGCGGTGTTCTATTTAAGTAACTTGGAGTCCTAGTCTTGATTCATCTCCTTGTTTTATGGTCATTGTATTACCCTGCTCTCTCGATTGCATTGTTTACCAGTTTATGTTTTATCGCATGCTTGAGTCCTGTTTACCATGCTTATCATCTTCAGTGTCTGGGCTTCAGATGAAGTCGTTTCAGGTGTCCTACTTGTTCATGATTTTACCGCATTAGCACTATTCGATTCTGGTGCATCCCATTGTTTTATATCGTCCAAGTTTATTGCTGCACACTCGATTTCTTGCACGGCCATGTCTATTTGTTGGGACATACGCACTGGGAACGGGAAGATCATATCTAGTAGTGAGTGCAAAGATTGTTCAGTTGTTATTTGCGGACGAGAGTTATTTGCAGATTTCTTGGTGATCGATATCGGCAGTTATGATATTGTCTTGGGAATGGATTTTCTCGGCACTTTCCATGCTCACAGTGATTGTAGGGCAAAGAAAGTGATTTTCCATATTCCCGGATATCCGGAGTTGGTATTTGCTGGAGGTAGCAGTTCGGTCGGGCCAGTCTAGTTTAGGGCTAGGCCGACAAACAGTGTTCTTTCGTCGATGGAAGTTGATAAGAAGGAAGCGCCGGATGTAGTTCGAGAGTTCATGGACGTGTTCGAGGACATCTCGGGTTTACCGCCAAAACGAGATGTGGAGTTCGCGATTGATCTTGTTCCTGGTGCAGCGCCAATCTCAAAGGCGTACTATCCGATGGCACCAGTGGAATTAGAATAAGTGAAGAAGCAGGTTACTGAATTGCCAGAGAAGGGTTGGATTCGCAGCAGCAATTCACCATGGGGAGCTCCAGTTCTTCTAGTCAAGAAGAAAGATGGCACAAGGAGGATGTGCATCGATTATCGAGAATTGAACCGGGTGACTATTAAGAACAAGTACCCAATCCCTCGCATTGGTGAATTATTCGAGCAACTCAGTGGCGCGAGGGTATTCTCGAAGCTGGATTTGCGGTCCAGATATCATCAAGTTCGAGTTAAATCAGAAGATATTTGCAAGACTGCGTTCCGAACTCGATATGGACATTACGAGTATTTAGTGATGCCATTCGGAGTCACGAACGCACCGGCGATATTCATGGACTTGATGAACCGAATCTTTTCACCGTCCTTGGACCAGTTTATTATGGTGTTTATTGATGATATTCTGGTGTATTCGAGGAGCCTAGAAGAGCATGCAGAACACTTGAAGATCGCACTGCAGACATTGAGGCATGAAAAAATGTATGCAAAGATGAGCAAGTGCGAGTTTTGGCTTGAAGAAATAAAGTTTTTGGGGCATGTCGTATCCGGAGATGGAATCGCCGTTGACCCTGAGAAGATTGCAGCAGTTCAAGATTGGCCGATTCCGAGGAATGTAGCAGAGATCAGAAGTTTTCTGGGACTTGCAGGATACTACAGAAGATTCATGGAAAATTTTGCTCGATTGAATGAGCCTTTGACTAAGCTTACATGGAAGGAGGTATCGTTCGTATGGACGGATGGTTGTGCGTCAGCTTTTGAGGCGTTGAAGCAAAAGTTGATAATCGCTCCTATTTTGACCGTACCAGACGGTTCCGGAGGATTGGTGATTCACCATGACGCGTCTGGGAAAGATTTGGGATGTGTTTTGATGCAGCATGGGAAGGTTATAGCCTACGCATCGAGACAGTTGAAGACCCATGAGAAGAATTACCCAACCGATGATTTGGAGCTTGCAGCAGTGATTTTTGTTTTGAAGATTTGGAGACACTACTTATTGAGCGAAAGGGTCGAAGTATTCATTGATCACAAAAGCCTAAAGTACGTGTTCACGCTGAAAGAGCTCAATATGAGGCAGCGTAGATGGTTGAAGCTGATGGCTGACTATGATCTTGATCTCAAGTACCATCCAGGGAAAGTTAATGTAGTTCCGGATGCGCTTAGTCGGTTGCTAGCAATTCAGATATTGACTACCGAGAAGGAGCTTATCGATGATTTTCGGAGATTCGAGTTGGAGATCGTGTTACCGCATTCTTCAGGACAGTTGATGCAGCTGCAAGTACAGTCGTCATTGATTGATAATATTAAAGTAGCGCAGTCACAGGACCCAAGATTGCAGAAGTTTAAAGAACTGATTGAAGCGGGACTTCGAACGGACTTGTTGATTCATGAAGATGGTTCGTTACGATATGGTAGCCGTTTGCGTGTGCCGAAAGGAGACATTCGTGAAGAAGTTATGAAGGAGGCCCACAGTTCCGCATATTCTGTACATTCAGGAGGCACGAAGATGTATCGTGATCTATGACAGCATTTCTGGTGGAAAGGCATGAAAAGGAAGATTGCTCGCTTTGTAGCGAAGTGCTTGGTGTGTCAGAAAGTTAAGGCTGAATATCAAAGTGTAGCTGGTTTATTGCAACCACTTCCGATTCCTCAGTGGAAGTGGGAACATATAACCATGGATTTCGTGATAGCTTTACCGCGGAGTCCAAAGGGCAACAATGCAGTTTGGGTGATTGTTGATCGATTGACCAAGGCAGCTCATTTTATACCGTTTCGATTTGGTCAGTCGACGGAAGCGTTAGCAGAGCGATACATGCAGGAGATTATGAGATTGCATGGATTACCTGTGAGCATTGTTTCCGATCGTGATACTTGATTCTTATCACACTTCTGGAGGAGTTTACAGGAAAGTTTGGGGACGCGATTGAAATTTAGCACCGCTTATCATCCTCAGACCGATGGCCAGTCAGAAAGAACGATCCAAAATCTTGAAAACATGTTGAGAGCTTGCATGTTAGACTTCAAGGGTTCATGGGAGGACCATCTACACTTGGTGGAGTTTTCTTACAATAACAGCTTTCAGGCGACTATTTAGATGGCTTCATTCGAAGCATTGTATGGTCGCAAGTGTCGCTCACCCGTCAGCTGGGACGATGTTGGACATCGAAGATTGTTAGGACCAGATTTGATCGTGCAAACAGTAGAGAATGTTAATACAATCCGGAATCACATGAAGGCAGCACAGGATCAGCAGAAGAGTTAGGCCGATACTTCGAGAAGAGCTCTAGAGTTTGCTGTTGGTGATCTTGTATTCTTGAAGATATCACCGACTAGAGGGGTGATTCGTTTTGGGAGTCGAGTCAAGCTTAGCCCTCGATTCGTGGGGCCTTTCGATATTATCGTGCGCATTGGAGAAGTAGCTTATCAATTGGTTTTACCACCATCTTTGGCGAATGTACATGACGTTTTTCATGTATCTCAACTTCGTAAGTATGTTCGAGATGAGACGCACGTGCTGGATCATTCGGAGCTGACTGTAAGGGAGGGTTTGACCTATGAGGAACGACCGACGTCGATTGTTGATCGAAGAGAAAACGTCCTCAAGAATAAGGTTATACCGCTCGTACTTGTTTCGTGGGGGAATCGCTCGCATGGAGAATCGACTTGGGAACGAGAAGACGGGATTCGACAGAAGTTTCCACACCTCTTCTCGTAAATTCATGCTTGTTTATCTTTTCTTGTTCCGGGAATTTCGAGGACGAAATTCTCTTTGTAGTTGGGTATAATGTAACACCCTAGTTCGTTATACCATACTTGATTTGATTAATTTATATTGGATGGTTATTTCTTGATTTATTGCTGTTTCGGAGTGCGAATAGTATAATTGGTGTCTGTATTTGTATCCGACCCGACCCGCTTACTGGAAACCCGTCTTGATTCCTGTTTATGATTTATCCCTGCTAGTTATGAAAATCCGCGCACTTTCATGTTATATATCATGTTTACCCGTATCATATATCTGGCATCTGCAATTTTTAATAATACAATTATAATCAAATAATATATTTTAAAACTATCCTGCATGTCCTACATCATACCCCTAACCCTGTGGTAGCATCCGTGCATCGTGTTCTCGTCCCGTTCAGTGAAACAGACTCGTTTGAATCGCTACGTGCACGATGCGTGTATCCGTTCTTGGGGATATGCATTTTCGTTATCCGGATATTCTATTTTGGTTTTGATTGACACGTATATTATCCGTATTTTCAAACCATAATTTTAGACCTGACCCAGGCATATTTTGAAATAAGTTTGTATTAGCCAAAAAACTCAAATTTTCTTAATATTAAATTCTTTATATAATAAGTGCTTACGTTTTATAACTAAAATATATTTCAAAATATTTTAAAAATATTTAAAACAAACTCTCTCTCAGTCTCTGTCTTTTATATATATATATATATATTCTTTTTTTTATTTTAATCTATATATATTATTAACTCCCCAATCCCACGTCCCTATCTCTATATTCTTTTATATTTTATACCCAACCTTTAATCCCCACGTACTCACTCTTTCTCTCTCCCCCGCTTCATCCCTCCTCTTCTCCCTCGCCTTTTTGTCCCGCCTCGCGTAGCCCTCACCCTGCCCCAGGCGTCGTTGCGCCGTCGCCGCCTCCATTTTCGACCTCATCTCCATCTCCTCCACTCCTCTCTCCTTTACCGACTCTCCACTGCAACCCCTCACCCAAACCGCGCTTGCAAACCCATCGACCTCGCTTGCATGAACCCGACGTCTCTTCCCCGCTCAAACCCATCACGACCCCGTCGACCACCGCACACCCTCATCATCCCCTCTTTCTCTTCCTTATCACCTCTAACACCACCACCCTCACCCTACAGCCACCAAGAACCCCTCACAGAACCCCGACTTGAAGAACCGTTTTCCTGCACCCTCTCGTCGCAACACCTCGTCGGAAAACCCATTGCCGTCTTCGCCCCTTGCCACCTCCTCTGTCCCGAGCACCACACCAGAGAACCTGAGAGGGCATCTCTTCTTCTTCTTCATCTTCTACTTCTTCTTCTCTTTCTTGTCTTGTTTCTTGGTTTTCCAATCATCGACGGAGCCGTGCCGTCGTCGACGATCCGGGTGACCCAGTCGGCGTGATCACCTTCTTGCTTTTCCTGGTCCTGTTCTGTACGCGCGCGTGTGCATTGCAACGTTTACCCGATATCGGACGCTGCGTACGCACCCCGTATTGAGATGCGATCAGGCAAGTTTATCTTGCTCCATGCTATGATACATATTTTGCATCCATATGAATAAAAATATTACATGTTTACTGCATTGTACGTCCATGTTACTGTTTTACTGTTTCTGGATAGCCGTTCGTATCCGTATCATTTATTACCTATATAGTCGCATGCAAGTTTATCTTGCTACATGCTATGTCTATATATTTTCATTATATGAATAAAAATATTGCATGTTCATTACATTATGCATCGCTGTTATAGTTTACCGTTTTACGACACCCGGTCATATCCGTACTGTATATTACATATTTAATTGCATGCCTGAACCTGATTGCTTCATGTTACTGCTAGATTCATATACCATACTTGCTAGTATGCATTATACGACTCATGGACTCATTATATGTTACCGCTGATTACTATTCGTGCATCCGTACTTTTACCGTGATTCGATACTAGTTACGTTTTACTGTTGGGCATCCATTGGATACACTGTACACCATCTGACACGACCTGATACACCACTGCTTGACTTGATACCTGATCTTGTTACTAATGCCAACAACCCTGACTTGTTGTCCCGATGGACGTTACTGTTGTCTGTATAGACAAAACCTGTACCTGCTTGATCCTGTGTTGGCATTAGATATCGAATGGCAATACTTGACTTGAACACATAACCTTGGGGTTAAGGAGAAATCAAGAATGTAACCGAACGTAACTCAAAGGGCTATTATATTGTTTTCCGTTTTTCCGGGCGTTACGGAATATATTGTTTGTCGTTTTTCCGGGCGTTACGGAATAATCCTGTTACCATGGTCCCATGGGGAATGAACGGGGCATAGACCGATGGGTTCCGATGAGGATTACATTAATTGATTTCGAAGACTTTAGAATAGATAATCCAGTAGTATAGTTTAGATTACTCACTGCACTTCACCTGCACGTATACACTTCACTGTTGCATATCCATGTTTACTGGTTATATTCATGTCATCGTTTATATTCATGCCTGCATATCTCGTGTAACATGTTCATTTATTATTGTTGATATTATGACGTACTGACGTCTGGGTTTTGCATGGCCCAGATCCTCTGTCTCTTTCGCAGGCTGATTAGGAGTATTTTCACCGTCAGGCCGAGCAGTGAGGATCCTGTTAGTATCTAGTTTAGTTTAGTTTTATTTCCGTACTTTCATTTCCTGATGTGAGCCCGTATTTGGGACATACTTTCCAGATATTAGTGTTCTTAGGGGAACCTGGCTTCCGCATTTATATTTCTTGACTCGTTTACTCTGGCAGATGGACATGTATTAGATAGTTTTATATTTTTTTCCTGTTCTTGATATCTTATATACAGCCGTAATGTGACTGGAGGGATGTTTCCCAGCCACAGGTAGTATGGTTGGCTCTGTCACGTGCCGATCTTAGCGCACTTTGGGAAGCGGGGCGTGCCATATTTTCTCCTTAAAATTCGTGAGGACTCTTAAGTGTGTTTTTCCTTTGTGAGTCATAAGGATCCCACGAAGGTTTGTTCTCCTCATGTATCGTGAGGACACATGAGTGGGTCTTCCCAATGGAGCAAATTCCATGGGTGGAGACCGGCCGCATGACTGGTGATTGCGGTGGGGTATGGGTGTGATAAGAATTATTTGAGCCCGTTGATTGTATACGGTAGTCAATTTGGGGACCACCCGTAGGGCAGGGAGAATTTTAGGATTTTGTTGGCGTCTACATCGCTGCACTGGAATATTGTACCAGGAGAGACTCATCATTCGCCGTTTGGAGGTTTGGATCTTGGTTGGCGTCTGTATCGCTGCACTAGAATATGGTACCAGGAGCGACTCATCATTCTCCATTAGGAATTAAGGATTTGGATTTTGGTTGGCATCTGCAACGCTGCACTGGAATATGGTACCAGGAGCGGCTCATCATTCGCCGGTTTTTTTTACCGCGATTGCTCCATCATTTCAGCTTTTCTTATCACGAAGGCCGCGATTGCCCTATCATTTCGGCTATTTATTCGCGGCTGCCCCATCATTTCGGCTTTATTTTTCACCTTTATTTTACTCGCTTATTTTTATTGCAAGTTGCCCCATCATTTCTGCTCTTTTTTTATTTACACTTTTTTTTCTTTATTTACACATTTATTTACATTCCCAGTTTAACGATTTAGAGGTCGATTGTTCCCAGTTTAATGACGTGGCGGTCATCTGTTTTATATGAAATTGGCGGTCGCAGCTTGACTGTTTGCTAACACGTTTTTAGACAGTTCTATCTCCTCTGCCTTGTATTGTTTTTGGACCCAATCTTTGAAGACGAAGTAGTCCTCAATGGCATGACCTATCACTCTATGATAGGGGTAATATTTGAGGTCGCCAGTCATATTTGCTTCTTGCGGTCTTTTTGATTCTAGCAATTGTAGACAGTTTCTTAGGGCATCCTTGAATATTTTACGGACTTTGTCCCTTCTGAAGGAATAGACCTTATCCAGCCTCTCTTTCAGTAGAGATTCTCCTCCCTCTTCGAACACTGGCTTCCGAGGCCGGTTGGCATTAGGCCCGCTCATCCCTTGCTTATTTCGGTTAGCCGAAGTGTTAAAAGATTCAGCATCTTCGTAACTTCCGCCTTTGCGATTATCGTCCTTGCCGTTTCTCTAGAACATATTGTTATTTTGGGAATCAGAGGAGGACTCCTGTTTTGAGCGCTCCAACATCTGAACTTTCCTGGTCGGTTCTTGGAATGTTTTGAGACCCGCCGTGCATAGAAACGGGGCCATCCAATTGCTGAGATTTCCGATGAGGAGGCTGACAGATTGGTCCTGCTTTATCGGCGGTTCACATTTGACGGAGAGATTGGGCCATCGGGTTATAAAATCCGTGCTGCTTTTGTTGTTCTTTGGCTTGGTCCTTACGAGGTCGGCAATGGTGATCTTATCACTGACACTCATGAACCTTTGTCGGAACAGAGATTCCATTTGGACGAAAGTAGTAACGGAGCCATCCGGTATGCTCGCATACCAGTCGAAAGCAACATCGGTTAAGCTATAAACGAACTAGCAGAGGAGAAGCGCATCATTGCCCCCAGTATTCCGGCATGAGGATTTAAAATGGGCGATGTGCTGATTCGGATTTCCCGTCCTATCAAATCTTCCGAATTTGGGGATGACATAGCCGCTGGGAAATTCTACCAGATCATACTGAGCAGGATATGGTCTCCCACTACCGCTGATATCTTTTTACGCTTCGGCTACCAATGTTTTGACTTTGTTGGCAACCAAATCCATGATGTGATCTTGAGTTAGCGGGATACTGTTATCGGTAGGTAAGACATTCCCCGAGATAAGATGAGACCGAATTTCATGCGGTCCGTCCAACTTTGGATTTGAGGGAATAGGCATCGGCTGTTTCGGGACATCGTTTCCCGATTCATGAGCAGAGCCCTGCACTTGATTAGGAGGCTGAGAGGCAAGTTGGGCCATGAGCTGTAAGACGACGTTTGTCAAGTCATCAATTTTTGAGTAGAGCTTGGCCATCTCTTTGTCTTTGTTTCCGAGCTATTTTCGGAGCTCTTGGAGAAGTTGTTGCTCTGCGGTCTTGGGACGAAAGATTGGCTCATCTTCGCTTTCCGAGCCCGACTCTTCATGAACCGAGGGATCTCTCTGCTTATCAGCCTCACTGGAAGGGTTTTCATTACCTTCAAGAGAAGGCTGGTCTTGGGAAGTGGAAGCCACATTCACCCCAGACTGGATTTGAGATGTCGTGGCCCCATCCTTACTCTTGCTGCGCGTGCCCACCATGTAGACAGTGTGGACCACATATCCAGCCGTCTCTTTATCTTTGGCGGGGTAACCCTGTTCTTGGAACCTCATGAAATTCAGCCTAGCAGGAGCCCTGGCCCTTTTGTTGGCTCTGTATCTGAGTCTTTTCTGTCTTAGCTTCTCGATTTTGAGGGCTTGGCGGACATCCGTTATCCAGAAATCCATTGTGAGACGATTGGCGGGAAGGTTAGAGAAGACACCCGATTGAGCGGTTGTCAGGGGCACCGCCGGAGCTTGCTCGAGACGCCTTTTTGCTTTATTGGTGTTGATGGCTGTTGGGGTCAAAATTTACACCCCGGTTGACCAAATCAAAATCAAAGTCAACCCCCAAGCCAAGTGGGCTCAAGCCCAGGTCAAGTGGTCCAATGCCCGGGTCGAGCCCGAACATGAAGCGGCCGGCCTCCCCCATGCAAAAAATAAAATTTTTGTAATAAATAATTTTGGTGTATTTCTTTTTTTTATTTTATGAATAAATGTAATAAAAATGGTCATAAAGTCAAATTTTTGTAAAACCCATGGCTCATGTGCAAAAGAAATGAGCACATGAGGCATGGGATGGGCAAAATGCCATTGTGTAAAGCCCAAGGGGCTATATGTAAAGTGTGTAGCCTATAAAGGCAAAGATGATGAAAATATCTCAACAACTTTTTCTCTCTCAAAAAAATTAGGGTCTGTGCCTCCTTCTCCTTCCTCGAGGTTCTAAACCTACTTCTTTTTTTTTTGAATTAAAACAAGAGTTTAACTCTTCCTTTTCCAAAAATAAATAGTTTTTCGCCACAAAACCCACAAAGGGGAGCTCGAATCTTCCATCAGATTTCAAAAATGGGGGATTTTTAAATCTCACCCCTCCTTTTTTCTCCAAGATCCAGCCAACCGAGAGGAAGAAGAAGGAGACCCATATCCAAAAACCCCACTATGGGGAAGATCCAGGGCTCAAGGGAGAAGAAAGGGGTCCCCTTTCATCAGCTCCAAAAATATCTTAGGAGTTTAACTCCTAAAAAAATACACATATATAGATATATAAAACAATAAATCTTTCTTTTTGGGAGTACAACTCCCACTGCAGGGGCTAAGCCCCTTTGTTCTCTTTGTCGGGAGTTCAGCTCCAAAAGTCAAATCGGGAGCACAACTCCCAGTGTAGGGACAAAGTCCCTTTTCCTGCTGGTGCCCAGCGCCCGCGTGCTAAGCACGTGGGATGCGGGCACCCATCGCCCAGCACCCAGCGTCCGCGTGCTAGGCACGTGAGGCGCTGGCGCTCACGCGTCCTTTAAACGCCATTCCCCCAACATTTTATATACACTCCATACTAAAAATACCTCCCCCGTTACAAAAATTTTCTAACGGGGCGCTGACCCGCACCCTGCAAGAGGGATGCTAGCCCCTTGACCCCGGCCCACTATCCGGGTAGCGGGACCCCCGTAAAAACTCTGCGGGGCCCCCGATATCTCCAAAACCCCTTCAAAACACAACACTGCACATTGAGTTCGCATGACCTGTTTGACCCGTCAATCGGAGGTTCTCTCGCTCCAAAGGCGAGGGGTAATTAACGGCAGCTTAGTTCGCGGCTACCAGAGATTCAGATCCCCACAATCAATAAACCCCATCCTACCCTAGGCAGGGGAAATCTATAATGCGTCTGACAAGCACACGCATATTCCCATCTCAATGGGGTGACGAAAAACACCTTACAATGGCTTGCCCCCGGCTGGGACCAAGGAAAGTCGTTCAAACACCGAATTGCGTTTTGGTTGGCCGTTTTCGAGATCACCACATTTGGCCTCCTGCCTTTGGAGGCCGGTCTGTCGATTATCGGAGCTTGAGAAGCTGGGATGGCGCTAGCTGGCACGAACAGAATAGAGCCAAATGGTAGCAACGTCTCCTCCCACTGTCACCCGAGACTGGCTGGGCCTGAACGTCCCGGCATCCATCTTCATCATGTAGGAGATGGGAGCCGTGTTAAGAGCTGATCTTGTCCTTAGAGACATTTTGTTGCGTCCGAAGATTGCAATTGGAAATTGTTAACCTGCAAATAGAAACATGATTTCAGTACAGGAAATCGATATGTATATTGATTGAGCTTGCATGAATGTTTAACCCAAAATATGGGAGGAGAGATCTGTCCCACCGGGCGTGCCAGAATCTGAAGGGTGTTTTCGTCACCCTATTGAGATGGAAATACGCGTCGCTTGTCAGGCGTACTACAGATTCCCCCTGCCTAGGGTAGACGGGGGGTTTAATGATTGTGGGGATCCGAATCTCCGACAGCCGCGGACTAAGCTGCCGTTAATTACCCCTCGCCTTTGGAACGAGAGAACCTCCGATTGACGGGTCAAACTGTTCATGCGAACTCAATGTGCAGTGTGCATATATGTGTCTTAAGGGGTTTTGGATATATCGGGAGCCTCACAGAGTTTACGGGGGTCCAGCTATCTGGATAGCGGGCTGGGGGTCAAAGGGGGTAGCAGCCCCCTTGCGGGGTGCAGGACAGCGCCCCGTTAGAAATTTTTTCTAACGGAGACGGTGTTGTGGAGTGTGTGTGTGTGTGTGTGTATAAAAAGGGAAGAATTGCGTCCAAAGGATGTGTGGGTGCCGGCGCCCCACATGCCTGGCACACGGGCACTAGGCGTCTGCAGAAAAAGGGACTTGGTCTCTGCACTGGGAGTCGTGCTCCCGATTAGACTTCTGGAGTTAAACTCCTAAAAAGAGATTAAATTATAGAGTTAAACTCCAACAGATCTTGAATGGAGTTAAACTTCCAGAAATCTTCGTAAAAGATTGAAGGGGACCCCCTCTTCTCTCCTTTAGCCTTGGCTCTTCTTTTGAGGCTTAGATCTTCCCAAAATGGGATTTTTTTTGGAAATGGATCTCCTTCTTCCTTCTCTCTGTTGGCTGGATCTTGGGGAAAAGGGGGCGAGACTTAAAAATATTCTCTTTTAGAGATCTGATGGGAGATCTGAGCTCCCCTTTGTGGGTTTTGTGGTGAAAAACTATTTATTTTTGGAAAAAGAAAAGTAAAACTCTTGATTTAATTTAGAAAAGGAGAAGAAGATTTAGAACCTTGAGGAAGGAGAAGGAGGCACAAAAACCCTAGAATTTGAGAGAATGAGAAGTCCTCTTTTATTTCATCATCATGTTTCCTTTTATAGGCTTACAAATTTACATATAGCTCCTTGGGCTTTACAAAATAGCATTTTGCCCATCTCATGCCTCATGTGCTCATTTTTTTTGCACATAAGCCATGGGCTTTACAAAAATTTGGGTTTATGCCCATTTTTCTTACAATCATGCATAAAAAATTATATCAAAATTATTTATTATATGATAGCATGGGGGAGGCCGACCGCGGGGCTCGACTTGGGCATGGGCCCATTTGGTTTGGGGTTGACTTTGACTTTGACTTGGTCAACCGGGGTATAATTTTTGACCCCAACAACTGTTTATGCATTGTTTATATCATTGTATCCTTTTCATTTTCAAACATTTGTATGTAAAGATGAATGTAAATAAAAGTTGTTGTTTATTTTATATCACTTGTCATTCTTGTGCATTATATATATATATATATATATATATATATATATATATATATATATATATATATATATATATAGCTTAATTACGCTTAACGTATTTATTTCTTAGTAAATATATTGCGGCCCGCCACGTCACCGATTCCGTACACTGGAAAGCGGGGCGTGACATAAATAAACATTTTCCTCTTTTCCTCTCTTATAATTTTTGTCACAACAAAAAGTGTTTCTTGAGGCACTATAGGAATTTCAAGTCGATCAAGGTCTCTATCTCTGAGTTAGGGCTTCGGAAAATTGATTGTTATATCGATTTGCAAATTTCGGTAAGTTTCCCTTGTCCGCATATTTATATTTTCAGGAAGCTCTTATCATATTTTTCTACTGAAATTATGTGATTATTGCATGTTTTCATCATATAGTTTTCCTAAGTATTTATTCATATTTTATGAGATTTTACAGGTTATATCGGTTTACTTTTCGCATGAGATACTTTATACGTGATTACTACTTTATATGTGATTGATACTTGGTTCATAATACTGGTTAACTCTTGTTTATGGAAAATTCATGGTTGATATAGTAAACCGTTTTTTTGACATGGGGTAATGGGGGAGTTGGGAAAAAAATAGAGTCGTATATATCGAAAACACGGTAATGCTATTGTATGCTGAACTAAATGTCACGTGGAACAAATTACCATGTCATGAGGGTGAAGGCCACCTCTTGAATCCACGGGAGCCACCTCTAGAATCCCCATATAATATTCCGACATGGCGAACGGAATATTCACGATGTTGCTTGCCCTATTCTTGTTTCGAGTCGTACAAGATAAAACATGGTTTTAAAAATATATACGTCAATATCTTTTTACATAAGATTGCATTATTTTTTCTTGCTATTTATTGAGTTGGCCATGTTTTATCAATATCATATTTCCATTAAATTTACTAGATTTTTGGGGACTTATCGAGCGTTACTTTGCTGCCGGGCATTTCATATGTTTTCTCTTCTTTTTTTTTGAAATGTCCGTCAGATTCTATTTTGGAGGGGGGACGAACCAGTGCCCGGTGAGGAGAACGTATCAATCCAAGACTTTTCACACTTCCAGCCATTTCCAGAGTATTAGTCTTTCCTTTTGTTAGTGTCACGCCCCGCTTCCCGGTGTACGGGGAGGGGACGCGGCTGGTCTGCTACGTATTTACTCTGAAGTAAACACGCTAAGCATATCTAAGCAATATAAAGTAAATGTACACAAGAAAGATGACAATAAATGTAATTGAACAACAAATTTTATTTATTAAACATTCTTTTACAGGTACAACTGGAAATGTAAATACATGAATAGAAAGCAATGCCTAAACAATGGCATAACTGAAATAAAAATATGTACAAGTACCTACAGCTCTGGGTCAAAGGCTAACTGCTCCAAATCTTCAGTACTGGGCTCGATCTCCAGTGAGTACAATCCACCTGACAACATTCCAAAGAAAGAAGAAAAGGAATGTCGTCGGCGAACAATCGCTCGGTAAGTCCAAAAGATGAGTAGAGATAGAATAGACAGAAAGAGAATATATTTAGTAATGTTTGATTATAATGTTAACGCTATTGTCTGTAGCTTGGTACAGAATATGCCAGTGTATACGAGAGGAGTCCCACTATTCCGGAGACTAAGGTATACAGAGCACAAGAAACCGTTCAGCCACGGTACAGCGGCAATGGATATTCAGGTTAGGTGTGTTATGGTTACAGTATCGTGTCACTTCTAATACATTCCGTACCAATCTACCCCTTTATAATCCCGCAATGTCTTTTGTATTGATTGTATTGTTTGTTAAATAGATGGATGACTTACCGAAACCATGATATCAGTAAATGGAATGGATATAAATGGATAGTCATGTAGACGGAGTAAATCCATGGTTCGGTTCGGTCAAGACAGATTGTTATAGATTGAATAGACGGATTCATGTTGAATTGTAGTTTATACTTGAATCATATTCAAGTCAGATTGATTAGATTGAGACTCAGTCTGAGTTAGACACTTTAAAAAGAAATTGAAGTCCTGAATTAATTTTGGTTATCGGTGTTAGTTATATGTATGCCCTAGAGGCCATTACTGTACATACGATGTATATTGTAGTGGATGCTTGGACATATATAGGGAGGACTTTCTTGCTCGACATGATAGTACGCTATCTGGTTGCTCTTTATCTTAACATGTACTCTGATTGTCTCTATGTTACATGTTGATAAAGCCCTTAGGATATGTACTCGACTACTGGGACTATGATGAGATCATACTAGTGGGGCCACGGTAGTCGACGAGTACATCCTATAACTGTTCCTAGTCGAGGGTGTATCGAGACAGGGCATCGATACACCAGAGTAGACTAGCATATACGCATCTTGACCCATATGATGGGCGATGGATGATCCCATATCCATCGGTGTTTGACATCAAGGATGGTGTATGGGTGCTCAGTGGAGACTAGGTACATTGGACGGACTCTCCGAGAACTCCCAGATGCTATTATACCTCACGTCAGATGGCAGTTCTCTGGTGACACTAGTACAGGTTAGTCTGTAGACCCGAGATCGTCATAGAGTCTTGTGTGATTCCCACTGTGCTTTGATTTCCATCATACCACGTCCAAGAGGGCATGAAAAAAGGTGGATTTTGGGTACAGTCCCGAATCACATGGAGGCAATGAACGATAGGAGGGGATTCGTCTCTCCCGGTATAGGGAGTTGATGTTGCGCTGTGTTCGATTGGCTATAACTGAAAATCCCTGGCCAGGGCTGCTGAGATTTACTGGTAAGTGTTATCAGTAGTTTCTCGAACTGTTATAGACCTCATATCGACACGACTTATCAAGCTACTGGGGTCTGACGTTTACCACCCCTAGGAGAGATACGCGACATATCAGACGAAGAGACCGGACTGTACGGGAGTGTTACTGATTGGATTCGCAGGAGAATGTACAGGCTTGCTTGTTGATCTTCTGATCGCTCAATACCTGGGTGGCTGTTACGTTTAGATGACCGCTTGCAGCTTGTGGGTGTTTGATATAATCATCACCTACTGCCGGCGTATTGACGATTCTTTAGAGTCCTACACAGAGGTTTCTTGACTCAGAAAAAACAGAGTAGGAGCACATATATGATATGTGCGGGACCGAGAACAATACGTGTATGTGATACCGTATTAGATTCTCGCGATATGTGATATCGGTCGGGTATATATGATATAGCCGGGTCATCGGATCAAGTGTTAATTCGATGAACTGATACAGATTA
This sequence comes from Agapanthus africanus, assembly GCA_030015575.1. Lineage (NCBI taxonomy): Eukaryota > Viridiplantae > Streptophyta > Magnoliopsida > Asparagales > Amaryllidaceae > Agapanthus > Agapanthus africanus. Next base: position 5,379,077 of record JASDDO010000018.1, read on the forward strand.
TATTAGTCGGTTATTTGTGAAATAGCCGGATTATCGGATCAAGTGTTGATTCGATAATTTAATGTATAATTATATATTTGATATATTAAATTACATTAACTAATATAAGCTCACTAAAAGATTCTTTTTCTCACTCGGGTAGTACATTGATATATATGCGATATATGTTAATTGTATTATTTTATTTTGTTACAAAATATATTATATGTGTGATATATAATATTATAACATATTATAATTACTAATGCAACATGATTAGTGGAGATTAAACCTAGTTAGGGTTTGATTTGGGTTAGCTATTCATAAAGCTTCTAGAAGCTTTTACTTTGTTTCTAGCAAAGATATTATGGTTGATATTTTTGCTTGATATTTCTAACCCAACCCAAACCCTTCACCCTAGGTTAAGTCTCTACAATGGTTAGCCTTCTCATGATCAACCATGGTTGCATTTGTAATGATAAACATTATTCATCACAAAAGAGTTAGCTTCTTCTTCTTCTTCCTTCTTGCTTGAAAAGCTTTCTAGCTTTTTGAGAGATGGTGAAAATGAGTGAGATTATGAAAATAAAAGAGAGCTAAATTCCTACTTCATCATCCTAATCTATCCTAGCCATTTAGATTATGGTGTTCACTTGATTAGTGAGTGAGAGCTTGTGTTAAAGAAACTTCAAGGTAGGTCATCTTAGTTATCGAAGATCGGAATCAAGCTTGCATCATTCTCTTCGTGGAGCCTCTCTAGAGTCTGGGTACATGATGATCGCAGCGAAGGGACCTCAACACGGAGCTTATGAAGTGAAGGACCGGACTACAAAGGTTGTAATCCCAAACTCTTAGATATTAAAGTGTTTAACATGCTTTGTTTCGCCTAATCTCTAGTTTAAAGATCTTGGTTAGGCTTGTTCGGCACGTCTAAATTTTAAATCGGGCATGGTTGATGCCTTGTAGAACCTTGTGAGTGTGACTAGTAACCCTACAGTGGTTTCAGAGCCAAGCTAGAGCTTTAAGCGAAGTGTAGACGAAATTAGAAGTCCGATCGAACTCCGAATACCCGTAAACCCTAGTTTCTGGAATTTTTTTCAAAAGTTGACATTTTCATATTAAAAATGCTCAGAAAAATAAGCAGGGGATTCTAAGGATAACTGTAGAAAACGAGATCCTAATTCCCTCATACCGCCGCGGAACCGCGGCAGGACCATGCCTTGCACGGCGGTTCCGCGGCCATTCATGGGTGTTAGGATTTTGTTTTTCTACAGTAATATCCGTAGGTGTCTCTACAATCTTCTGGGAATTTTTAATTCTTACTCAAGTGTTGAGTTTTTTGGGATGTATTGGGTACTCGTTGATTCGATCGGAAAGTTTAACTTCGTTTAAGTTTTTTCCGGGTAATTTAGAACGTGTTAAAAAGTTTGAACGGATATCAATAACTCACTTTTTCCCCTGCCGGAAAATTTCCAAGTGTTGGATTTTTCCGTAGTTTAAGAACGTTCTAAGTCGTGCAAGTAACGCGGTGGACCCTCTATAAGAACACAAACCTTAACTCGATTATGTGACCGTCTGAACCGTCTTTAAACCTTAGGGTTTGTGGCAGTACGGCGTTGCCACATGTGAGGCGTTGGCTTGACCCTTCTACGGCTGGACCATTGGTACTGTGGCATGTGATGAATGTTTTTTAAACTAATTTCAAGTGTTGAGAACTATTTGGGAAATCTTGGGTGTTTGTTTATTCGATCGGAAAGTTTAACATTGTCTATTTCTCTGAAATGTGATACAATATTTGGAATCCACAAGTTGTTATGAACTAACTAATTTGAATGTTATAAATCTAGCAGTTCAGTCTCATTTGATCGGTTGCCACGGGATTTTGATGTGATCAAAAGTCCGTCGCAATCACGTAGCGTACGCGGATACTCGCCGGGTAAACTTAATAGATAGCCACGCCCCATAGCCCCGACCAAGTGACTGTAGGAGAACCCCGTCGCCAAAAGCATCCGTTCGGGTGTTCGCGGCAGCGGTGTTCCGCCTTAGTGCACTTCGTCGACGGCATCCAGAGGTGCGGCCGTCTGCTAAAGTTTGCGACGAGCATTCGATCTGAATATCGGGAATCTTGTTGAATTGCTCGACTAGATATTGAAAAGTGTTTTCGATATTGAGACTAAAATGCGGGGTTTATAATTGTTAGGCATGAGATGTCTAAGGAATTCATTTGGTTAGGCATGCGATGTCTAAGGAGGTTGCGGATTCCAACTGTTGTAGTTTTACACTTTCTTTTCTGTGACCGTAAGTGTAGTATGTAGTTGTATCGCCGGTTTTCGTTGTTATACATCAACGACAATCGGTGTATGCATACTTACTTACGTTGATGATATGAGATATTATGTGTTGCTGTGATATGCTGTATTGGATCGTCGTGTTCTGAATAGCCGGGGGTTTTATGTGAGATGAGAGTTTTTTTATTTTCATTCATGTAAAATTCAATTGTATGTAATATTCTTTTATTGGGGCACTTCCGGGCTGAGGATGATGTCACCATTGTATATTATTTACTTTTCCACATTAGGTTAGACCCAAGGCGGGGAGCACAAGTAACCGGGTTCTAGGGTCCAGTAGGAGACCATCTCGAGGAGTCGAGACTGGGTCTCCTAACTCTAGAACTGGCACGGTTACTTGCCGCTTTCGTAGGGGTCTAGGGATGTGGGTTTGGCTATTCATCACGACCGTGGAATCCGTGTTTTATACAGGCTCGTATTAAAAACACGGACGTCCTAGTATATCCAATATTTCATATATGTTCTTCTGCTGCAATGTTCTGTGATGAGATCATATTACTGCCTGAGACAAATGTTTATATTATATATATGTGATATATATTATATATTGTTGATTTCGTTTCATATCTGATGCTTGTGAAGCATAATTAAAATGGGACTTCATTAATGAGATTAATGAAATAAAAAAAACCTAAAGATATTGTAGAAACTTGTTTAAAAACTGGTAGCTCTAGTTCCTACTTTGCTTAGCGGTGTTCCTTGTAGAACATCCAGCACCTTATTTGATAAGGAAAGAGCCGAGATCCCTTCACCGGGAGTGACCTCTTTAGCGAAACTGGCAGATGCTGCATACTCGGTTTGTCTTTTGATTGCTTCTATAGTTTTTGCTTTGCATAATGATATTTGTGAAATATCCTGCACCTTATTCGATGAGGAAAGAGCCGACGATCCCTTCACCGGGAGTGACCTCTTTAGCAAAACTAGTAAAAGCCTCAAAAATACTCCATTTAAAATCACTCGATTCTACAACGATATCAAGTTCATTACGCAAAAGGTTTTCTTAAAAACCTGTCGTAACCCTCCGTCATTTTAGGAAGTAGAGTACTTAGTATTCGTGCTGTGTTTGTTGACCTTAGTTAAGGCACAGTGTACGGTAGCTAAGTGATGTCTTCCTATATAGCATATGATGCGATTAGTTAGGACAGTCATGTGACTTTGTTGGCCTTAGTTAAGGGTCATGTGGGTGGGTCTAATTAATCAAGAAATGACGGGTAGAACTTGACTAGTGCTTATGATTTGTTGACCATAGTTAAGGTCATAAGTCACTAGGGGTAAAATATTATTGGGAATTTCAAGTGTTGAAATTTGCAATGAGATTGCATACCTTCTATGAGATAGTTTGATCCCGATACCCGCTGCGAGTAAGAGTTACTCCTGGAAGAGTTTTACACATTACAATTAGCCGATCAAGTAGGTGTCTAGAAAGGTGTCAACGGAGTTACGCCCCTGGGAAAACGAGGTTTGCTTTAATTAGGTCTGTGCGAAAGCACGGGGAACCTCCCTCAAAGTACCGGCACTGGCCTGGCTGAAAGATTGGCGAACTTGTAGCGTGTAATTAATCCCGGCTAGTCTTTCCTTTTAGGGTTGGAAGGAATATTTGACTAAAATAGTGGGAGACATTCTGATTAGATATATTAGATAACCAATCTAACCTTGAAAGAGCATACGCTGAGTGTTTTCTTCTCTCTTTCTCCAGGTAGCGACCATATCACGCCTTAATCAAGATAATAATACAGATTTATTGACCAAACCCGCTTGTTATACTGAGTTGGGGAACGTTGGTCCCGCTCCAACTTATAATTGTTATAAGACAGAGCAGGAAATAGGGGATTACCAGAATTCCCGTGCCACCCAAACGAAGAAAGTGCATGCTGATGCATCTTCTTCGGGTGTGTTCATTACACAGAACTGTTTCTCAATATCCTTTACATCCTGGGTATTTGATACCGGATCAGGATCCCACATATGTAATTTGTTACATGGGCTACAGATAGGTAGAGAACTGAGAACGGGTGATAAGTTTCATGAGATAGAAACGGTGCAAGTGTTGCAGCCAAGTCTGTTGGTAGTTATCACCCTGTATTAGCAAATATATTGATTCTGAACGAATGTTATTAGATACCGAACCTGATATACAATATCATATCAGTCTCTTTATTAGTAAAGAAGGATATAATTTTGTATTGTTGGATAATGTTTTGAACATTTCCTATATCAAGAGTTGATCGGTTCAGGCACGTTATCTAAAAGCATTGACGTTCTAAATCAAACTACAGTTCTTAGTATACAGAACACACACAAGAGGAAGAGTTCAGAAATGAACGAATCCTTCTTGAGGCATTGTAGACTAGGTCATATCAATACGACCCGACTAGCTAAGTTACATTTAGATGCATATTTAAATTAGTTTGAATTTACATCTTATGAAACTTGCCGGTCATGTCACAAAAATAAGATAACCATAGCTCTGTTTATTGGAAACAGAGAAAGAGCTAGTGAACTCTTGGGATTGATACATGCTGATATATGAAGGTCCCCTGTCTACACATGCCAAGACCGGTTCTTTGTACTTCATTACATTCTCTGATGATCTCTCAAGATTCAGACATATGTTCCTGTTGAAACACAAGTCCGAAGCTTTTGAGATATTCACAGAATATAAGTTAGAAGTAGAGAACCAAAAACGGGTATAAGTATTATGTCCTTTGATGAGATCAGGGAAGAGAATACTTGAGCACGGAATTCCTGGACTATTCTAAAGGAGAATGAGATTCTCTCTCAGCATTACTCCTCCGTATACACCACAGCACGTAGGTGTATCGGGGCGGAGAAAACACATCCTATTAGATATGGTGTGCTCTATGATGAGTACTACTGAGTTTACTATTTCCTTTTAGGACTTATGCACTTGTGAAGTTGCATACCTATTGAATAAGGTTCCAATCAAATCAGTTGCCTACCACTTCATATGTGATATGAAATGGGAAGAGCCAATATCTTAAGTATGTTAAGATTTGGGGTTGTCGGGCCTATGTCTAAAAGCATAATATGGACAAGCTCGAGGCAGAGTCAGTTCTGTAGAAGTTTGTTGGATATCCCAAGCATTCGCAAGGGAATATTTTCTACCAAACCGAGGAACAAAAGATGTTTTGTTTCTCAACATGCCACCTTTGTGAATGGGAATTTCTTGTGAAGAAATTAGTGGTCATGAGGTAGAACTGGAAAGAGTTCCAGCTATACAAAACTGCAGCTGATAATTTGGTAGAATCCGAAGGATTCAATAGTATCCAACGAACCTCAGCCTCTCCGCCGATCTAGTAGGGTTCCTCACCCACCTGAGAGATACTTCAGTTTCTCCATGATAGTGGGAGCGAGGATTGCATCATGAGATGATGACCCAACTAGTTTCGAGCTGTCCATCAGGAGTGGGACTCTGTAAGAATGGCTGGATGCTTAGCGATCTGAGATGGAATCCTTATACACCAACAAAGTATGGACTTTGGTTGCTTCATCTGAAGGGTTAAATCCCCATCAGGAGCAAGTATATCTTGAGAATATTACTTGGTGTACATGGAAAAGTTGAGACTTTCAAAGCTATAAGTCCATCCAGATCCTACTTGCCATTGCTACACACCATGACTATGATTTCTGGCGGTTGGGTGTCATGACAGCTTTTCTAAATGATGTTTTGGAAGAGAGTGTCTATAAGTACACAGCCAGAGAGCTTCGTAGATAGTGGGAGCAGCGGAAACATGTGCAAGATGTTTTATGTGATAAAACAGGCATCGCGGAGTTGGAACGTCTGTTTTGATGTGGTAGTCAAAGAGTTTAACTTCATCAAAATGGTATATGAACCTTGTATATACAAAAAGGTAGTAGGGATTATGGTAATGATCCTCGTAGAGTACGTGGATGACATACTCTTGATAGGAAACCAGTTTCCTATGCTACGCTCGATCAATGTCCGCTTATCACAAGGATTCTCCATATAGGATCAAAGGGATACCTCATAAATCCAGGGTTTTGGATCTATGAGATAGATCTAATTGGATGTTAGGATTCTCACTATTTGTAGTGAGATGGTATCAATCGATCCTGGGGAGAATCACTGGAAAGGTTCCAGGGTGATAAGGACGACTGAATGTCAGTCGCCGGCATTGTCTTTACCCTCAGTGGAGGGACGGTATGTTGGAAGAGTTCCAAGATAGATACCGTGACATACTAGACGATTAAAGGCAAGATACATCGTTACCAAAAATGCTACCAAAGAGGCAGTCTGGATATATTTTAGTTCATAAGATGAACCAAGTTCCAACCATTGTGTGACAATGGAGTTATGGCTTTGGCCTAGGAACCCCCGTCCCATTAGAAATCCAGATATAGTTCTTAGGCAGTATCACCTGATCATGGAGATGGTTGATCTCCAGGGAGATCGATGTTAGGAGAGTAGAAACAGAGGACAACAGCGCGGATCCACTCACAAAGGCTTTTTTCCCAGTAGAGACTTTTATGGGATGGTTGAGTATGAGATACTTCAACCACAGCTAATTGTTGGGTATGTGATACCGCAACAGATGGCCCTAGTGCAAGTGGGAGATTGTTAGTTATATGTATGCCCTAGAGGCCATTACTATACATACGATGTATATTGTAGTGGATGCTTGGACATATATAGGGAGGACTTTCTTGCTCGACATGATAGTACGCTATCTGGTTGCTCTTTATCTTAACATGTACTCTGATTGTCTCTATGTTACATGTTGATAAAGCCCTTAGGATATGTACTCGACTACTGGGACTATGATGAGATCATACTAGTGGGGCCACGGTAGTCGACGAGTACATCCTATAATTGTTCCTAGTCGAGGGTGTATCGAGACAGGGCATCGATACACCAGAGTAGACTAGCGTATACGCATCTTGACCCATATGATGGGCGATGGATGATCCCATATCCATCGGTGTTTGACATCAAGAATGGTGTACGGGTGCTCAGTGGAGACTGGGTACACTGGATGGACTCGCCGAGAACTCCCAGATGGTATTATACCTCACGTCAGATGGCAGTTCTCTGGTGACACTAGTACAGGTTAGTCTGTAGACCCGAGATCGTCATAGAGTCTTGTGTGATTCCCACTGTGCTTTGATTTCCATCATACCACGTCCAGGAGGGCGTGCAAAAAGGTGGCTTTTGGGTACAATCCCGAATCACATGGAGGCAATGAGCGATAAGAGGGGATTCGTCTCTCCCGGTATAGAGAGTTGATGTTGCGCTGTGTTCGATTGGCTATAACTGAAAATCCCTGGCCAGGGCTGCTGAGATTTACTGGTAAGTGTTATCAGTAGTTTCTCGAACTGTTATAGACCTCATATCGACATGACTTATCAAGCTACTGGGGTCTGACGTTTACCACCCCTAGGCGAGATATGCGACATATCAGACGAAGAGACCGGACTGTACGGGAGTGTTGCTGATTGGATTCGCAGGAGAATGTACAGGCTTGCTTGTTGATCTTCTGATTGCTCAATACCTGGGTGGCTGTTACGTTTAGCTGACCGCTTGCAGCTTGTGGGTGTTTGATATGATCATCACCTACTGCCAGCGTATTGACGATACTTTAGAGTCCTACACAGAGGTTTCTTGACTCAGGAAAAACGGAGTAGGAGCACATACATGATATGTGCGGGACCGAGAACAATACGTGTATGTGATACCGTATTAGATTCTCACGATATGTGATATCGGCCGGGTATATGTGATATAGCCAGGTCATCGGATCAAGTGTTGATTCGATGAACTGATACAGATTATATTAGTCGGTTATTTGTGAAATAGCCGGATTATCGGATCAAGTGTTGATTCGATAATTTAATGTATAATTATATATTTGATATATTAAATTACATTAACTAATATAAGCTCACTAAAAGATTCTTTTTCTCACTCGGGTAATACATTGATTTATATGCGATATATGTTAATTGTATTATTTTATTTTGTTACAAAATATATTATATATGTGATATATAATATTGTAACATATTATAATTACTAATGCAAAATGATTAGTGGAGATTAAACCTAGTTAGGGTTTGATTTGGGTTTGCTTATTCATGAAGCTTCTAGAAGCTTTTACTTTGTTTCTAGTAAAAATATTATGGTTGATATTTTTGCTTGATATTTCTAACCCAACACAAACCCTTCACCCTAGGTTAAGTCTCTACAATGGTTAGCCTTCTCATGATCAACCATGGTTGCATTTGTAATGATAAACATTATTCATCACAAAAGAGTTAGCTTCTTCTTCTTCTTCCTTCTTGTTTGAAAAGCTTTCTAGCTTTTTGAGAGGTGATGAAAATGAGTGAGATTAAGAAAATAAAAGAGAGATAAATTCCTACTTCATCATCCTAATCTATCCTAGCCATTTAGATTAGGGTGTTCACTTGATTAGTGAGTGAGAGCTTGTGTTAAAGAAACTTCAAGGTAGATCATCTTAGTTATCGAAGATCGGAAGCAAGCTTACATCATTCTCTTCGTGGAGCCTCTCTAGAGTCCGGATACATGATGATCGCAGCGAAAGGACCTCAACACGGAGCTTATGAAGTGAAGGACCGGACTACAAAGGTTGTAATCCCAAACTCTTAGATGTTAAAGTGTTTAACATGCTTTGTTTCGCCTAATCTCTAGTTTAAAGATCTTGGTTAGGATTGTTCGGCACGTCTAAATTTTAAATCGGGTATGGTTGATGCCTTGTAGAACTTTGTGAGTGTGCCTAGTAACTCTACAATCGGTAACTGTTGCACATGGACGGCAGGATTTGTGTCTTTTTCCAAGACAATTACCGTGTTGATAACACCGTTTGTTAGATTGTCTACCTTAGATAAGCAAGCACCCATATTCTCCGGCTCCCTGAGGCTCAAGAGAACATGTCCCGCTTAAACCTATGTTTACTAGGATCCTTATTGTAATTTTGTATAACTTGAGGGAGTTTATGTAAAAATAGTTTTGATATATTTTCAAAATATATCTCAAGTATTTAATTATCGTCTTTAGGGTCTTCATAGATGTATATTTTATAAAAGTGACATTTCTAGTGAGTAGAACCTAGTTTTCATGTATATGGTATTTTAATGAAATATTTGGATTTGTATTGAATTTGAATGGTAGTTTCACGTAATGGTGATTCCTTTGATTTAGAAAACTTGGAACATTTGTATAATATATTAAAATAGATTTTTTGACAATATTCATATATATATTTATATATTTAATAAAAATAAATTTTATTTATTTTGTAGAAATCTCATTTTCTTAAAAATAGCATTAAAAATTCCATCGAGATCGAATACTCCTTGCGGAGGTCTGCATCTCGCTCTACTAGGCCTGAGGACATGCAATAATCCGCACCATCCCGATCGGGGTTCCCCAAAATGGATGGTAGAGGCGTATTTGCAAGGAATTAGTTAACACTCTTTTTTTTTTAAAGAAAACGGTTTTATAATAGTTTGGTATTTTATTGTAACTCGTAATATTCCCACAAATATTGTCCAAAAGTAAATCATATTATGTCTAATATGTATGTTGTGATGAGGTAGGTCCTTACCTCGTGAGTTTTCTAAAGGTAATACGGTTAAAGGTAGATAACAATATCGTTTGTAAACTTGGTGGTATTTTAATGTAAAATTGAAATAAAGATTGTAACATGAATCATTTTGAGATGAAACTTGTTCTAATATGTTTATTTATGTTTGCTAAACATTATAAGAGAATATGGTATTTTATGGTGTAAGAAAAATAGAATTTTTAAAGAAAAGAGAGTCGGAAGTCGGAATAACTCCGCTTCCGACGAGTTTTGAAAAATGAAAGTTTTAGGATAGTAGAAGAGAGGGGGAGAGGGGACTTACAAGCTACAAGGAAGGGGGAAGGTAGGAGAAGGTTTAGGGATCATCGAGGCGTCGTTTAGCCGCCGGAAACTCCTTGAAACGTCATCGGAATCTTGCCCTTTGCTAACTCCACTTGCACAACTATATGGACTTTATGAATTTTGGAGAGTTTTGGCACTTGATTTCAGAATGAGGAGTGCCAAAGGGTAGAGCTGTATTTATAGGGTAGGATTAGGGTTGATGGTATGAATTAGAGAATTAAAATGCATTTAATCATGGAGTTGTATGGTGTTTTTCGTCACCCCATTGAGATGGGAATACGCGCGCGCTTGTCAAGTGTACTACAGATTCCCCCTGCCTAGGGTAAGTGGGGGTTTATTGATTGTGGGGATCTGAATCTCCGGCAACCGCGGACTAAGCTGCCATTAATTACCCCTCGCCTTTAGAGCGAGAGAATCTCTGATTGACGGGTTAAACTGGACATGCGAACTCAACATGCAGTGTAAGTATGTTTTGAAAAGGGTTTTGGATATATCGGGGGTCTGCAAAGTTTTTATGGGGGTCCCGCTACCCAGATAGCGGGCTGGGAGGTCAAGAGGGCTAGCAGCCCCCTTGCGGAATGCGGGGCAACGCCCCGTTAGAAATTTTTTCCAACGGGGGAAGTATATTTAGTGTAGAGTGCATATAAAAAGGGGGGAAGAGTCTTAAAGACGCGTGCATGGCACGTGGGCGCTTGGCGCCTACGGGTCACGTGCCCGACATGTGGGCACCCGCGGGTCACACGCCAGGCGCATGGGTGCTTGGCACCCGCGGGTCACGTGCGCGGCACGCGCGGGCTCTGGGTGCCCGCGGGTCACGTGTGAGGCACGCGACCGCTGGAAACACCAGTGGGAAGGGGCTTAGCCCCTAGGTTGGGGAGTTAAACTCCCAAAAGTTTTGGAGTTGAACTCCTAACAGAAATTTGATTTATGGAGTTAAACTCCAACAGATCTAGAAAGGAGTTAAACTCTTAGGAATGTTTGGCTCTTCTTTTGAGCCTTAGATCCTCCCAATGTGGCATTTTTGGAGATGGGTCTCCCTCTTCTTCCTCTCGGTTGGCTGGATCTTGGGGGAAAGGGGAGTGAGATTCAAAATCTCCCCTTTTAGAGATTTGATAGGAGATCCGAGCTCCTCTTTATGGGTTTTATGGTGAAAAACTATTTCTTTTTTAGAAAGGAAGAGTTAAACTCTTGATTTAATTTTCAAAAAGAGGAAGAGGGTTTTAGACCCTTGAGAAAGGAGAAGGAGGCACACAAACCCTAGTTTTTGGGGAGAATGAATTGTTCTTTTTTTTATTCATCATCATGTTGCCTTATATAGGCTTACACATTTATACATAACCCATCGGGCTTTACAAAATGGCATCTTGCCCGTCCCATGTCTCAGGTGCTATTTCATTTTGCACATAAGTCATAGGCTTTACATAAATTTGGCTTTATGCCCATTTTCTTACATTCATGCATAAAAAATTACATCAAAATTATTTATTACATGATTTTTTATTTTGGCATGGGGGAGGCCGGCCGCTTCATGTTCGGGCTCGACTCGGGCATGAGCCCACTTGATCTGGGCTTAGGCCCACCTGACTTGGGGTTGACCTTGATTTTGACTTGGTCAACCTGGGTGCAATTTTCGACCCCAACAAAGTGCCCCCATCAATAAATGCACACCACATATATAGGTCGTGTGCATGAAATTGATGGATCTTCTTTCGTATGGAGGTGACTTGCTTTGGTTCCCACTTTTTGGGATGCACTGCCCTTTTTACGACATGGACGGTTGACGCTTGACGCGTCTCCGAGACGGAATGTCCGTAGTAGACGTTTTCCTGGCCCAGAGTGATTTGGTTCCTGCTTTATAGGAAGCCTGCACTATCCTTTTCACGACATGGACGGTCGACGCTTGACACGTCTCCGAGATGGAGTGTCCGCAGTAGACGTTTCCCCGACACGGAGTGATTTAGTTCCCGCCTTGTAGGAAGCCTGCACTGCCCTTTTTACGACATGGACGGTCGACGCTTGACGTGTCTCCGAGACGGAGTGTCGGTGTATGACGTATCCCTGGCACGGAGTGTCGCTGGTTGACTTATCCCCGGCACGGAGTGTCGCTGATCGACTTGTCCCCGGCACGGAGTGCCACTGGCTGTTCGATTTGTCCCCAGCACGGAGTGTCGCTGGCTGTTCGACTTGTCCCCGGCACGGAGTGTCGCTGGTTGACTTGTCCTCGGCGCGGAGTGTCGCTGGTCGACTTGTCCCAGGCACGGAGTGTCGTTGGATGTTCGACTTGTCCCAGGCACGGAGTGTCGTTGGATGTTCGACTTGTCCCCGGCATGCAGTGTCGCTGGTCGTTCGACTTGTCCCCGGCACGGAGTGTCGCTGGTCGACTTGTCCCCGGCACGGAGTATCGCTGGTCGACTTGTCCCCGGCGCGGAGTGTCACTGATCGACTTGTCCCCGACACGGAGTGTCGCTAGCTGTTCGACTTGTCCCCGGCACGGAGTGTCGCTGGTCGACTTGTCCCCGGCACGGAGTGTCGCTGATCGACTTGTCTCCGGCACGGAGTGTCGCTGGCTGTTCGACTTGTCCCCAGCATGGAGTGTCGCTGGTCGATTTGTCCCCAGTGCGGAGTGTCACTGATCGACTTGTCCCCGGCACGGAGTGTCGCTGTCTGTTTGACTTGTCCCCGGCATGGAGTGTCGCCGGCTGTTCGACTTGTCCCCGGCACGGAGTGTCGCTGGTTGGCTTGATTCCGAGGCGGAGTATAATTCCGGCAGGGAAGTAGATATCCCGAGGCGAAGCATGATTTTGACGCGGGGTAAATTCTGGGACGAAGCATGATTCCGCCGCAGAGGTTGTTGGTTTGATTTGATTTGGGTTGACATCAGCATCGCTACACTGGAATATGGTACCAGGAGCGAATCATCATCTGTCATGAGAGGATTTGGGAATTGGTTTTTGGGTCGGCATCAGCACCGCTACATTGGAATATGGTACCAGGAGCGAATCATCATTTGCCTTTCCTTATTGGGAAGCGATAGCTTAGGGGGCAGGTTTAGATCCCTATCACCTAAGTCTTTTCAATTTTATGAGCTGTAAGGGTCCTATAAAAGCATCTTCTCCCTACGAGTCGTAAGGATCCCGTTGGTGCATTTTCTCCTTAGGAGTCGTGAGGACCTCCAAGTGTGTTTTTCCTTTGTGAGTCGTAAGGATCCCACGAAGGCGTTTTCTTACGAGTCGTAAGGATCTCGCAAGTTTTGTTCTCCTCATGCATCGTGAGGACACATGAGTGGATTTCCCTCGTTCCCAGTTTAATGACTTAGGGGTCATCTGTTTCTAGTTTAACGACTTAGAGGTCATATGTTCCCAGTTTATAGACTTAGGGATCTATTGTGCCCAGTTTAACGACTTAGAGGTCATCTGTTCCCAGTTTAACGACTTAGGGGTCTATTGTGCCCAGTTTAACGACTTAGAGGTCATCTGTTTCCAGTTTAACGACTTAGGGGTCTATTGTGCCCAGTTTAACGACTTAGAGGTCATATGTTCCCAGTTTAACGACTTAGAGGTCATCTGTTTCCAGTTTACGACTTAGAGGTCATCTGTTCCCAGTTTAACGACTTAGGGGTCTATTGGATTGGAAGTTTGGAATTTTGAGGTAGGGGTCGGCATCAACGTTGCTAACACTGAAACACAGATGCCAGGAGAAATTCATCATTTGCCTGTACCCGTTGGGGAGCGATGGCTTAGGAGACAGGTTTAGGTCCCTATCACGTAAGGCTTTTCAATTTTATGAGCCATAAGGGTTCCATAAAAGCATTTTCTCCCTACGAGTCGAAAGGATCTCGTAGGTGTATTTTCTCCTTAGGAGTCGTGGGGACTCCCAAGAGTGTTTTTCCTTCGTGAGTCGTAAGGATCCCACGAAGGTATTTTCTTACGAGTCGAGAGGATCTCGTAAGTTTGTTCTCCTCATGTATCATGAGGACACATGAGTGGGTCTTCCCAAATGGAGCATAATTCCAAGGGCGGAGACCGGCCACTGGACTGGTGATTGCTGTGGGGTATAGGTATGATGAGAATTATTTGAGCCCGTGGATTGTATACGGTAGTCAACTTAGGGATCAACCGTAGGGCTGGGAGAATTTTGGGAAATTGGATTTTGGTTGGCATCTGCATCACTGCACTGGAATATGGTACCAGAAGCGACTCATCATTCGCCGTTTGGGAGTTTGGATTTTGGTTGGCATCTGCATCGCTGCAATGAAATATGGTACCAGGAGCGACTCATCATTCGCCGTCGGGACATTCAGAGTTTGGTTGGCGTCTGCATCGCTGCACTGGAATATGGTACCAGGAGCGACTCATCATTCGCCGTTGGGGATTTGAGGTTTGGACGGCGTCTGCATCGCTGCACTGGAATATGGTACCAGGAGCGACTCATCATTCGCCGCCATTTTTTTACCGCGATTGCTCTATCATTTCAGCTTTTCTTATCGCGAAGGTCGCGATTGCTCTATCATTTCGGCTATTTATTTGCGGTTGCCCCATCATTTCGGCTTTATTTCCTTATTTATTTTACTCGCTGATTTTTAATGCGAGTTGCCCCATCATTTCGGCTTTCTTTTTTCTTTTATTTACACACATTTTTTTTGCATTCCCAGTTTAACGACTTAGGGGTCGTTGTTCCCAGTTTAATGACGTGGTGGTCGTATGCTCCCAGTTTAATGACATGGTGGTCAGTTGCTCACAGTTTAATGACATGGTGGTCAGTTTTCTTATCCCAACTCCTCGAATTTTGATCTTGGCGGAGTTGTGTTGATGACCGTAACTCTGTGGCTTGTCGGTACATCTGACGACTGTGGGGCTTTCCCTAGTTTGTATTGGTTCTCCACCTAATCTTTGAAAATATAGCAGTCTTCAATGGTATGACTCACCATTCTATGATATGGGCAGTATATGGGATTGTCGGTCATGTTCATTTCATGTGGCCTCTTTGGAACAGGCAGTTGCGGACCATTGTTCAAGGCGTCCACGAATATTTTGCGGACTTCATCCCTCCTGAAGGAGTATACCTTCTTCTTTCTCTCCACTGGAGTAGGTGCCTTTACTAATGCTGGTCCTTGAGGCCGATCAGTCTTTGGTTCGCCCTTTTCAGATATTGGCACATGTCTGAGAGAATCAGGTTCCCGAAGGGCTTCGGTCTCCATTTGTATGAAATCGGCGGTCGTAGCTTGACTGTTTGCTAACATGCCTTTAGACAGTTCTATCTCTCCCGTCTTGTATTGCTTTTCGACCCAATCTTTAAAGACGAAGCAGTCCTCAATGACATGACTTATCACTCTATGATAGGGGCAATAATTTGGGTCGTCGGTCATATTCGCTTCTTGCGGTCTCTTTGATTCTGGCAGTTGTAGACCGTTTCTTAGGGCGTCCTTGAATATCTTGTGAACTTTGTCCTTTTTAAAGGAATAGACCTTATCCAGTTTCTCTTTCAAAAGCGATTCCCTTTCGGTGTATGTATCAGAGGGACTAGAGGCTGATTGCAGCCATTTTTCATGAAGGCGCTCCGCTCTTAGGCTGAAGGAGGTATCCGTTGGATGCCTCCGGGTATCAATCCCTGGCTCCTGAACCAAAATTTGATTCTGCTGTAATTGCAATCGGGCGACTTGGGTCGCGAGATCTGCCATGACGTTTGCCAGTCCGTCGACCTTAGACTGTACCTTGGCTAACTTCTCATCCCTGTCCTGAAGCTGCTTCTGAAGCCATCGGAATAATGCTTGTTCTGTAGTTCCGGTTATGAAAACCGGGTCATACTTATTACCTGAGCTCAATTCCGCAGGAACCCCGGGCTCCTTTGACTTATCGGCCTGAGCGAGCTCTTCATCATTTAGACCGAGTCGACGTTGGGTAGCGTCCACCATATCATCACCATGGCTTTTAAGCATCGGAGGGTTCGTTTCTTCATGTCCGACCATGTAGACAATGTGGACCACATATCCAGCCGTCTCTTTATCTTTGGCGGGGTAACCCCGTTCTTGGAGCCTCATGAAGCTCGGCCTAGCATGAGCCCTAGCCCTTTTGTTGGCTCTGTATCTGAGCCTTTTCTGCCTTGGCTTCTCGATTTTGAGGGCTTGGCGGGCATCCATTTTCTAGGAAGCCACCGTGAGTCGATTGATAGGGAGCTTAAAGAAAATACCCGATCGAGCAGTTGTCGAGGGTACCGTTGGAGCTTGCCTGAGATGCCCCGTTGCTTCGTTGACGTTAATAGCCTTGCCCCCAGCTGGAGCGATGGAGAGTCGTTCGGAAACGGATTTGTGCTTGGGCCGAGGTGCCCTCGCGACCATGACATTCGGCCTTTTCCCTTTTGAGACCGGTTTGCTTGTTATCGGAGCTTGAGGAGCTGGGACGGCGTTAGTTGACACGAACATAATAGAGCCAAATGGTAGCGGCGGCTCCTCCCATTATCGCCCGAGACTGGCCGGGAGGACCGTCTTGGCGTCCATTTTCATCGTGTACGAGATGGGAGCTGTGTCGAGAGCTGAGCTGATACTTAGAGACATTGTGTTGCTTCCGGAGATTGCAATTTGAAATTCGTTAACATGCATAAAGAAGCATGATTTCAGTACAGGCAATCGATATATTGATTGAGTTCGCACGAATGTTTAACCCGAAATATAGGAGGAGAGATCAGTCCCACCAGGCGTGTCAGAATCTGTAGGGTGTTTTTCGTCACCCCATTGAGATGGTAATATACGCGCGCTTGTCAGACGTACTACAGATTCCCCCTGCCTAGGGTAGGCGGGGGTTTATTGATTGTGGGGATCCGAATCTCCGGCAGCCGCGGACTAAGCTGCCATTAATTACCCCTCTCCTTTGGAGCGAGAGAACCTCTGATTGATGGGTTAAACTGGACATGCGAACTCAACGTGCAGTGTACGTATGTTTTGAAAAGGGTTTTGGATATATCGGGGGACCCGCAGAGTTTTTACGGAGGTCCCGCTACCCGGATAGCGGGCTGGGGGTCAAAGGGGCTAGCATCGCCCTTGCGGAGTGCGGGGCAGCGCCCCGTTAGAAATTTTTTCTAACGGGGGAAGTATATTTAGTGTAGAGTGCATATAAAAATGGGGGAAGCGTCTTAAGGACGCTGCATGGCACATGGGCGCTGGGCGCCCATGGGTCACGTACCCGGCATGTGGGAGCTTGGCGCCCACGGGTCACGTGCCCGGTGCGTGGGCACCCGCGGGTCACGCGCCAGGCACGTGGGTACTTGGCGTCCGCGGGTCACGCGCGTGGGCGCCTGGCGCCCGCAGGTCACGTGCGAGGCACGCTACCGCTGGGGGCCAGCGGGTCACGTGCGAGGCACGCGACCGCTGGAACACCAGCGGGAAGGGGCTTAGCCCTTATGTTGGAGAGTTGAACTTCCAAGGAGTTTTGGAGTTGAACTCCTAACAGAAATTTGATTTATGGATTTAAACTCCAACAGATCTAGAAAGGAGTTAAACTCCTAGGAATTTTTGGCTTTTCTTTTGAGCCTTGGATCCTCCCAACGTGGGATTTTTGGAGATGGGTCTCTCTCTTCTTCCTCTCGATTGGTCGGATCTTAGGGGAAAAGGGGAGTGAGATTCAAAATCTCCCCTTTTAGAGATTTGATAGGAGATCGGAGCTCCCCTTTGTGGGTTTTATGGTGAAAAACTACTTCTTTTTTAGAAAGAAAGAGTTAAACTCTTGATTTAATTCAAAAGGAGGAAGGGGGTTTTGGACCCTTGAGAAAGGGGAAGGAGGCACACAAACCCTAGTTTTTGGGGAGAATGAATTATTCTTTTTTTATTCATCATCATGTTACTTTATATAGGCTTACACATTTACACATAGCCCCTCGGGCTTTACAAAATGTCATCTTGCCCGTCCCATGTCTCATGTGCACATAAGCCATGGGCTTTACATAAATTTGGCTTTATGCCCATTTTCTTACATTCATGCATAAAAAATTACATCAAAATTATTTATTACATGATTTTTTATTTTAGCATGGGGGAGGTCGGCCGCTTCATGTTCGGGCTCGACTCGGGCATGAGCCCACTTGATCTGGGCTTGGGTCCACCTGGCTTGGGGTTGACCTTGACTTATACTTGGTCAACCGGGGTGCAATTTTCGACCCCAACAGGAGTAATGCTAAATTTTAATTCTCTGGAAAATGTGCAGAGAAAATAAAGAGCATGAGAGAAGTGGGATAAGCCAAGCGTTGCTCGGGTGAAAATATGGGGAGCATCCCCTACGGACGGCCCGGCGGTGCCGGTCCCCAACGCAAGCGTCGCCGGTCGATCCCCGGTGGGGGATCTTGGATCTTTGGCCACGTGTTGGTGTCGCCTTGTTTTCTTCAGTGCACATGTTTGTTTATTCTGTAACTCATCATCTTACGTGTAGTGCACGTGTAAACCCTTGGGCTTCTAAAATATTAAAATAAAATCAATTAAAAAATATATGTGGCTGGGGGGATTCGATCACATGGGCTACGTCACAGTAGTGCAAGACTTTACCAATGAGCTATAAGTGCTTTCTTGCTGTTCAAAAGCAAATCAAATACTTATAGTGTACACAGGATTTCAAATACCCCAATTGTACATTAACTTTTAAATAAATTTCTGTACATTGAAATTGGAGTTGTTACAGTTAGTGATCGCTTTACGACATGTATCTTGGATATGCCTCATGTTTGAAGGCTCTTTCTTTTGTATCGCTTGAAACTTGTTATTTTGTTGTGAACCTTGATTATCTTGTTTAATAAATATTGTTATAAATTCTTATAATATAACTACTGCATGTACAGACGCTTAGAGTATCTATATCGGAATGGTGCGCTTCTTGATATAGATACGTCGCAGGCCTTGTCATGTCCTCGTAACATTATTATTTTAATATTTTTGTCAACCCTATTATTTTTAGGAAGCGGAACGCCCATGCGCGGTAGAAAAATCTAAGAAAGGAAATAGAGGCGTTCAAAGTCGACGCAACCCCAAATCGACATCGAAAATCAAGTAGGTTCTCTTCTTCTCTTATCTTGAATCCAACACTTTTGCTCACATGACGATTAATCATACCTTCGCTGATCTTCCTCAATGCTCAAAATGGATCAAAGTTTTTATTTGCTTGCTTTTAAATATCAAAAATCAAGGATTACCCTAAAATCGATACGACATTTGTAAAAATAGAATCTTTAGATCTAAAATCCTAAATGGTCAAGATAGATAATAACCTATAATTCCATCACTTATACAATGCGATATATTGCCTTTTTCAACGATCACTTCCACCCCGTTACGCTGCCGAAAATCCTGGAAACTACCCGTTATGTTGCCGGAATTTCTGCAGACCTTTTTCGACAAAAAAGGGATCAATTCTTATCCATTCGACCTATATCACAATGCTAGTTGCTTGAGAACACTATGAAACTTTTAGGATAACTCTTTGACACATGTTGTGCACGTGATTTACATTTGAACGTGTGCTTTACATAATGTTAAACATACTTGAACATAACCTTGCATGCACATCTAACGACATGAAACAAATACGTACTTTACATGAAGCTATTATGCTTGAGCAAAGGACACGAGACATGAGTGAAACGATTAATTCAGTTGACAAGAAAGTACAAGTTTCCATGTCTCGTTGGTTCCATCTACAATCTGTAAGTGTGTAGTGCTAAGGTTGCAACACTTGCTAACCAAGGCGGAAAAGAAAAACAAGAATTTTCATGCAAGCACCACAAACTAAAACCCAAAAATCATCCAAGAACTAGTAGTTGTGAAAACTCAAAAGAGCTATGCTAAGCTAAACTAGGAGTTTGAGGGATAACAACCTTTGAAGCGTGTCCACACACAAATGGAAAACCCTAACTAAGTCCTTTGGTTGTGGAATCGAGCTTGATCGCAGACCTCGTTACCGAAGATAATCCACTTTGAAAGAAATCCAACCCAAACTTCAACTTCACCAAAGAACTCTTCTTTGTGAAGCAACTTTTGACTCGGGACCTTTCCTTGCCTTCGCGAGTGAACTGCGGACTTCATCTCTGAGGCGGGTCCAAAAAGTCACCCGCCTTTTTCTCGCAAGAGATCGCCAAAGCCCAAAAACAAGCATTTTTTACTAATTAAGATGGCATACTATGTGCTCTCACAAAGTGCTAGAATGAGAGAGGAAAACTCAATCTCACTTTTTCTCTCTCTAATTTCTCTAGTTCTCAACTCATGAGAGAGAAGATAGAAAGGAAAAATGACATGGATATGAATACCTACCCCTTTTCTCTCTCTTCTATCATATATTAGAGAGAGGGGATGATCCTTATTTCTCCAAGTGGTCCCCACTTGCCCACATCCCTCTACATGCAAGCATGCCACTAGAAGACAAGGCTAGTATATGTATCATATACATATACACTAGAGAGAGTGTGAAAATAATACTAAAATACATATCAATATATGATCAACACCTGATTTAATAATGCGGTTTTATAATAAACCGGCTAGTATTATCAAATGTCCGATTAATGTACGTGTATCATATACACATGTTTAATCGAACTCCCGCACGTATCATCATACGCACACTATATCGTTTCGCCTGAACAGGGAAACCCTCTGTGTGGGACTCTAAAGATTCAACAATACGCTGACAGTGAGTTATTGAATCATATCCATAACCCACAATCACGTCAACGACACTAGCGGTACGTAACGGCTAGCCAGGTATGTATCAAAAGAAAAATTAACAAGCAAACTCATCCGTGCCCAATAGAGCCTGTCAGTGACAATCACCGTATAGTCCGGTCTCTTCGTCAAAGAGTGTCGCATACCTGTTCTGGGGATGGAAACTGTCAGACCCCCAATAACCCACTAAGTCATGTTGATGTCAAACTCATAACCATCGGAGATACAACTGATAACCCTTATCAGCTTATCTCAACCGCCCCGGTCAGGGACTTATATTTATAGTCTATCATACACAGCGCGACATCAACTCCCTACACCGAGAGAGACAAATCACATCTTGATCGCTCACTGTCTCCATGTGCTTCAGGACTGTACCCAACTAAAACATGTATACACGGCTCTTTAAAGCCGTGGTTGGGTAGCAATCAAAGTACAGTGGGAACACACACAAGATACTATGACGATCTCAGGTCAAAAAACTACCATGTACCATTGTCACCAAACAACTGCTATCTAACAATATGTATAATACCATCTAGGAGTTCTCGGCGAGTCCATTCAGTGTACTTATTCTCAAATGAGCATATGTATACAATCTTCGGTGTCAAACACAAATGGCTGTGGAACCAACTATCGTCCCGGCCGGGGTCAAGAAACGTATACACTAGTCTATTCTGGAATACCGATACCCGGTCCCGACACTCTCATGACTAGGAACATTTAAGAGTGTGCTTATAGACTACTCAGGCCCTACTAGTTTGATCACATCATAATTCTGGTAGTCAAGCAAAGATCATATGGGCTTTATCAGCATGAATTAGCGATACGTAATATCAAGTAAAGTATATGGGGATATGTATACACACACACATGGGTATGGGACTATGTATATATATATATATATATATACGTATACATATACATGGATTATGAGGATAATACATGGTATTTGGAGATGAGTCGACGAGATTTGGCATGATGCCACGAGATCGATGATGTGATATGGTTCGTATTATGAGATACGACATGATTATTATAGCGGGTCCTTAGGCGATGTGTTTTCATACACACGCATACATATATGTAGATGGTATCAGTATGTACTAGACTTAGATCAGTACCCCTAATACAGGATATGATGATAAAGATACCAGATAAATGATGAGATAAATGTGATATTCGACCCGTACCCAGATTTGGGATGCCGTATGATGGATTTACCGTACGAGCTGTATATTGATGATAGATCCGCACTCTTGACTCATATTGATGATAGATCCGCACTCTTGACTCGAGGATATCATATTATATATATTGTATCGTATGTGATACTATTGAGGCGGGATCTCCGACTATTATATATATATATATATATCGACTCAGACTTAGGTGGAGTTCCTTATCTCTTTTCGATTAGTGTGTTAGTTTAGTCCAGTAGTTTACTTGTAGATGTTACACTAGACTCGGGTCATACCTATTTCAAAACTAACGAATCATGAGTATTTTAAAGACAGGCCAAGGGATTCTACGGATATTGCAAAGGACGTACATTTTCTTAAAAACACCGTAGCCCTATTTTCTAATCACCATGATTCTTGTTATTTCAAACAGCAAAACTGTATGACCCATATATGTTAATGTAGATTCCTTATTGTTGCATTTACTATTCATTGTTGTATATTCGGTATTGCTGCTTTTATTATTCATGTTCCGCATATTCTGGTTGTTCGCATCGCATTGCATTCTTATCGTGTTTACATTAGTTATTATTAAAATAATGTTGTCAGGACACCAGCACCATTACCGATGATGCGTATGCTCCACATACACCTGCTTGCCGGCTCACACACATCATCATCGGTAATTGCCATGTCACGCACACTTTAGAGAATATTGATTCATTGATATTGCTTGTTAGCTGATAGTTCCAATATATTATTAGTGTGCTAGATTAGATATTGCATTTATTTATTGTGTTATCTCATGCATGTATATTCATTTGCCATGCGATAGTTTGGGCCAGTCCGGATTGCCGGAGCCCAGTATTCATTATTTATTTACATCGTGATTTATGATTTCGGATTTCCATGAGATTTCTGGATTTAGAGAAACCGCAAAGATTTATAAACTTATCATCTTTTTAAAAGATAGAAAATGCGGTTTTCTCATGATATGATTTGAGATATGTCCACCATGAGTTTTCTCGGCTCTTGAGCGATATCATACACCCGATTCGAGGGGGAGGAGGAACCGTTTATGGGTGCATGGTGGACCCGGTGCGGTACCCCGGGGCGAGAAGGTCGCAGATGATGGCATTGAGCCTGAGACAGGGGAGCACTACTGACCGGTGATTGTATTGTGACTCGACGGATATCCGGAGGATACCGATCGGAGTACAGGCCAGTCCGGATAGCCGGAGCCTGAGGTTTTAAGATTTGAGGATATGGGCCAGTCCGGATAGCCGGAGCCCTAGATATTGAGATTCGAGGTTACAGGCTAGTCCGGATTGCCGGAGCCTGAGATATTGAGATATTGGGATTTATATTTTGTGTCGATGCTTGACACTGATTTCATATTGATTTCATTGATGATACCTCGATTTATATAAACAGAAATCTCACCAATTAAAGAAAACAGTTTCCCATACATGATGTATTCTGTTTTCATTATATTGCATTCATATCTCATATTTATGATATGTTGCTACCCGAGGCACTGCCACGAGCACTTGGTATTACATTTATACATAGATGTTTACCCATGCCAGTTTTAGATGCTTCAGACTTTATCATATTGAGGATATATATATTTGATCGTATTAACCTTGGATTAAGTCATACATACGATTTCTGCTCTGTGATGTTTTTTACTCACGAGTTGGCAACTCACCCCCGTTGTGCCACAGTTTCTTGCAGGTCTTGCCGTATAGGTTCGTTGGGGCTTTACTGGCACACTGCTCCTTTTCGGGTGATTGCCTTGGTAGGTGGGTCCACTCGCATCGTAGCCATCTTTGTATTTTATTATATTCTGTCACGCCCCGCTTCCCAGAGTACGCTAGATTGGGTACGTGACATAGCCAACCATACTACCTGTGGGTAGGAAGTATCCATCCACAGTCACATTACGGCTGTAGAGATATCAAGAACAAGATAAAACTATCCAAAACATGTCCATAATCCAGAATAACAGGAGTCAATAATAAATAAATGCGGAAGCAAATGATCCAATACAAATAACTGAAAAGCATGTCCCATAATGCGGGCTCACATCAGGAAATAAATGCAGGAAATAAAACTAAGTACTACTGAACTCACAGCTCAGCCTGCTGGCTGAAGTACTCCAGCTCGGACTGCGACAGCGGTACAGAATCTAGGCCATGCAAAACCCAGACGTCAGCGCGTCATGTCAACAAGTAATATAATATGAACAATGTAACAGGCAATGCAAAATAAACATGAATAAAACGAGAGAAGCAATAATATGAATCAAGCAGTGCAGGGTAGTGTGTAGTGGGTAACTAAACTGTTCTATCAGGTTTTCTATTCTAAAGTCTTTGAAATCAATTGATGAATCGTCGATGTAACTCAATAGTATCCCATGCATGCCCGGGACCACGGTCAAGATTCTCGGGGCTGAATCCGAGACGTGCCGCTAGGCAGTAACAGGTAGCAGGATGGGCGAGTGATGTCAGCATCATCACTCCGGGGCTGGCCTAGCCCGTAAGACTGATCAGAACATGTATCGAACTGTTGAGTTACAAGTCATGTTTCACCTTTGATTTCCCCATACCCCCAGGTTATGTATGTCAAGTCAGGTATTCAGTAATCAAGAACTAATGCCAACACAGGATCAGGTAAAAGCAGGTTTGTCTGGATAGACAACAGGAACGGTCCATGAGGACTACATGTCAAGTTTGTTGGCATTAGACACAAGATCAGGTAACGGGTCAGATCATGGTACATCAGGTCAAGTCAACAATATACGATACCATGTCAGGTGTATCAATATATATATATATATATGTGTGTGTGTGTGTGTGTGTGTGTGTGTGTGTGTGTGTGTGTGTAGCAATGTCAGGTCAAGATGTAAACAATCTCGTGGGTGTGCTCACAATCAGATATATACTCAAACATGAGTATTAACAATATAAGATAAGCAATGAATTAAATAATGAGCAGTTTCATCCAAATTACAAGAGTGCAGTAAGACAATATAGCCGTTTAGTCATGTTAACAGGTTTAAGAACCCTTAGCGGTGCAATAATTTATGTAACGGTTCAATACAGTTATTCAGGTTAAAAGCATACGAGTGTCCGAATGTAACAGAACTACAGGGATAAATGCTACCAGCTATTCTAACAGTAAAATGTGATTGAACAGGTAGATATGATTATTAGGTTCAATTTGCGAACTGTAAGTTCCATATTTAACAGTAAAATGATATAATACAATATTGTAACCGAAAATGGGAAACGATTATACCAAGTTAAATTTTACAGGTTTAGGGTGTTCCTACATATATGTAAATATTGTATAGCATGTAGCAAGGGATACTTGCCTCGACGGGTCGCGAACCGGGAAAACGGAACGTAACGTCGGCGGGGAAACTCGCGACGGGCGCACGGTTCACGGATTGAACCCAAAAAACGAACAAAGGAACCACGCGGGTCGGGGTATCTCGCTGGATCGTCGGGACACGTCACCGGCACGGCCGGATTCCAGCGAGCATGTGAACAGTAAACTGTCAAGAGATGCAGTTCAAGAATACAAGGAACCAGAGGAGAAAGGAAGGAGGAAAAGAAGTAGAAGGCTTACAGTGGGTCGTACGAGGCCGGGGAGGCAGATCGAGATCGCCGGCGGCGACAGATCCGGCGATCGAATCTGTGCAGTGGGGTGCGCGCAGGCGCGGTGAAGGTGCAGGGGTGCGGGAAATGGAGAAAGGAGGATGATGGTGAGGGAAAGACGGCGAGGTGATCGTCGGCGGCGAGACACTGGAACGGTTTCTGGTGGTCGCGGGTGGTGAGCAGGTGGCTGCAGCGGCGAGGGCGAGGCCGCTGTGAGGGTGCAAGCGCACGGGAAGGAGGACGAGGGGCTTGGTGAGGTGAGGAGGTGTGGGCGTAGGCGCCGGTGGCGCCGGTGTGGGGTTGCGGCGGCGACGGGAGACGAGGCGGCCGAGGTTCGCTGGGCTCGGATGGGTTCTGCGTTCTCTTTTCAAAAAAAAAATGAAGGAGGGAAGATACTTTATATAAGAGAGAGAGAGAGAAGGTGGGGCCGCGGGGGAATAATGGCCTCGTGATTGGCTGAAGAAGATTTAGAGGTTTAGGAAAATACTTAAAGATTTAATATAAAACAGTAAAATATATATAAGTTATCGAAATATATTATGGTTTAAATATTATTAAAATTTGGGATTTTGGCGCCAAATAAAACATTTCCAAATCGCGCCCGGATCGGGTCCAAAAATTTGAAATTGAAATAATAGGATTTTAAGCGGGTTCCAAATTTTAAAATTAAGTGTTTTATGATTAAAAAGCATACCCCCAAAACGGATACACGCACGCGCACGTAGCCATCCAAACTCGCCCGTTTCACTGAACGGGACGAGAACACGATGCACGGACGCTACCACAAGGCTAGGGGTGTCGAGTAGACCAAGATGAATATTTTTAATTTTATTTTAGATACCAAAAATTGTTATATGCAGAAATGATTTTATCGGGTAAAATTTTACAGTAAGCAACAAACAAGTCAGCTAAAAGAAATGAGTACTATATTAGGCTCAAACAGTAACTGAAATTAGTAGCATTGGGCTCGGGTGTTACATATTCTGTTGTATCTAGTAAACTCTATCAACCAGACTGTATTATTTATTAGACTTAGAAGACCAGTGTATATTTATTTCGACCTTAGAGTCGTGCGTGGTATTATTATGGGTTTTCTTGATGTTATTTGAGTTTCCTTTTGAGTTTTGATCCTCGCCCTTGGCGTTGTATATTATATTGCTTGCGTGGTTGTGATCGTCAATTGATGAAGAGCTAGCTTCCGCTTGGGGATGCCTTTATATATTTATTCATGTTGTACCCCTTTTGGGGCCAATATTTACAAAGGAAACTCTGCCGAAATTTTCAGGAAAGACTTGATATTTTAAAAATGCATATTCGACTTATGTTATTAAAACCACTTACTTTAAAATAAGTTTTCTTCACCTACTTGTTCCTTAAAATGGTTTAGATTTCTGGGATTCTTGGCTTACTTGAATTAGATGGGGTCGTATAGACTTCATATGATTCAAGTGCCAGTCACGTGTCATTTCGGGTCGTGACACGCTAGCGCCCAGCGCCTGCGTGCCACGCACGTGAGGCGCTGGCCCCCACACGTCCTTTGGACACTTTTTCCTCTTTTTATATATATGTATATGTATATATATATATATATATAGATAGACCCCCGTAAAAAACTCTGCGGGGCCCCCGATATATCCAAAATGCCTTCAAAACACAACACTACACATTGAGTTCGCATGACCTGTTTGACCCGTCAATCGGAGGTTCTCTCGCTCCAAAAGCGAGGGGTAATTAACGGCAGTTTAGTCCGCGGCTGCCGGAAATTCAGATCCCCACAATCAATAAACCCCAGCCTACCGTAGGCAGGGGGATCTGTAATGCGCCTGACAAGCGCGCGCGTATTCCCTTCTCAATGGGGTGACGAAAAACAGGTGACGAAAAACACCCTACAGATTCAAGATAGAGTTTCATTACAATTACATAATCAAGAGAGAGAGAATGAATTGGATCACTTAATCACCATTCACTCTCCTCATTTCCTCAATAAATTTACAATTACTCACAATACATCATCATCAACATCACAAAGAAATAATGTAATGCCCCACGCCCTAGTACAGATGGTATTGTCCGCTCTAAAGGGAAAAACCGAGCGAACCGGACCCGACCAGGGGCCACTTCCCAGGAGGTCACCCATCCCAAGACTTCCCTGGCCCGAGCACGGTTAACTACGAAGTTCTCAAGCTCTTGTAGTTCCGGTTCATTTAAAAGGCGCTTCTGTAATTGTGGATGGTATCATTATATTTATAATGCAGTTCGGTCTTCTTTCGGAATGTGCTTTAGGGACCCGATCCCATTGTTCTGAAATGGCTCCCCTCACTCTTAAGACCGTACTGCTCTGGGGTATTACATTCCCCCCATCTAAGAACAATTGTTCGTCCAAGAACCACAGACCTACTATTGAGGGACCTGCATGGGCCACCATAAATGTAACGCCCCATTCCCTAGTACAGATGGTATTGTTCGCTTTGGCCAAAACCGCACGGTTTTTCCCTTTAGAGCGAACCGGACCCGACCAAGGGCCACTTCCCAAGAGGCCACCCATCCCAAGACTTCCCTGGCCCGAGCATGCTTAACTACGGAGTTCTCAAGCTTCTGTAGTTCCGGTTCACTTAAAAGGCGCTTCTGTAATTGAGAGTGGTATCATTATATTTATAATGCAGTTCGGTCCTCTTTCGGAATGTGCTTTAGAGACCCGATCACATTGTTCTGAAATGGCCCCCTCACTCAGATCACCATGATGTCTTAAGACCGCACTGCTCTGGGGTATTACAAACAATAAGAGAGCAAGAAGAAGAACATCTTGAATGCACAAGGTATTTAAATGCAAAAGAAAGAGAGAAGAGGGAAGAACACCAATTGATCTTAAAATTTACCTTTGATCCAAGTCTTGATCCTCAATCTAATTACAAATCTTTATAATTTTTGAAATGGAAAAGAGAAAAAATTCTAACTTAAGATCCAACCTCCATTAATAGCTATGAGGAAGCTAACAAGAAAGGAGGAAACAAAAAAGCTATCCTAAAATGAAAATTACAATTAAAATTCGAAATTAAAAGAAAGAAAAATTCAATCTCCTTGATCCCTTCAAATCTGCTCCATATATAGATTCGCCAACGAGAGTCTAGAAGTTTTGAGAGCGTAACCGTTTGATGACGAGGTATGGGCCCAAATTCGAGCCCAATCGGTTGTGACACGATCACGAAACCGCGGTCCAGATGAACTGTCTCGACCGCGGAACCGCGGTCGACTTGAATCCAAATGTTTTTGAATTTGGCCTGGGTTCTTCTGTTGCTATGTGGTTGCTCTTTTTCAACCCTGAAATTTTTTCCCATGTCATCTGTGACTTTCCACCAGAGATTATATCATGTATTTATTAATCGAACTCAGACGCGATGTTTTTAGTCCAGATTCCATCTTTTTGGCTTCTAGACATGTTTCCTGTAATTAGGTAGCAGTTAAGCGTTAATAGTACTTATTTATATACAAAAGGGATAGGAATGGATGATATATAATGCAATAATTCATGATGAATAATAGACGAAGGACATAGAGATGACGTGGACGGAGAGCACGTGGTAGAAGTCGAAGCTACTGAAGAGGACTATGCTGAGTTGTCAATCTACTATTAGAAGACTTAGTTTATTTCTTTATTTTTGTTTTCGCCCATCTATTTAGAGCTTGCTTTTATCTAGTTATTTTATTCAGACTCCTATGATGTAATAAACTTTTTCGGGTGAATCTGTTGGTAATAATTATTGCGTTGATGGAATAAAACTTTAGGTTTATTTTTACTCGTCTCTTGTACATTGCCTGCATGTAAGCTTAACGTGGCCATACTCGAGTTGAGTCATTTCTCTCGGTATTGTTACATCACGGACCGATCATGTTCTCGTTATGGTATTTGGAAAAGCGAGGCGTGACAATTAGTTAAAGAATGAATTAATTATCCACAAAAAATTGAATTAATATGTCATTGGTGGATAAAAGGTATTTCTTAAGTTATAAATGGAGTGGTTTAGTAAATCGAACCAATATCATAATTAAACTTATTAAACGCTAGATATGGTTGGGGTTAATTTTGTCCAAACATAATTTTTAGTGTGGATTTATCAAATGAAGGTTTGGTAATATCGCTGCCCTAACTAAATTAGCTCCCCCAGTTATAGTTTTTAAAATAAAATTTTGCTTATTGGGTTAAGTAATTACAGGAATTTTAGCTTTTGGAAAGTAAGGGCAATATGGTAAAACTACCTACTTAATAGGGGTTTTGAACATTCGATGATGAAATAATTAGAGGGTGTTAGTACCAAGTGAATTGAAAATACAATTCCGGAATTTTAATGTTCTTGTTAGTCCCAAGTTATTTAAAATTGGAATTTGCTTTATGGTCTTAATCGAAACTAGTATTTTACAATGCGAGAATTTGGATTTTAGAATTCGTCATTCAATTTATAGTATAAAAATAAGAAAATCAATCAATCTTCAAATCACCATTTCCCCTAAATTTTCTAAAATGTCATACTATACGTGATATACCAAAATTTAAATAAACCGTCCCACCGGGCATTGCCGCCACCGGCTACGACCACTATTAACCGGACATCGACCGCCGCCTTCCCACTGTCCCCACCACTGCCGGCCGACCGTCCCCACCTCCGCTGTCGGCCTGCAGTCCCCGCCGCCGCCAGTGACCATCTCCACCGCCGCCGGCCGGCCAATCATCCCCGCCGCTGCCGACCAACCATCACCATCGCCGCCGCCGACGGACCGTCCCCATCGCTTCAGCAAGCCGACCGTTCCCGCCTCCACCGGCTGACCACCCCCACCACCGTCACAGACCGCTATTGCCGGCCAACCCCTCCGGATGACCGTCCCCACCATTGTTGTCCGTCAACCCTACCGGACGACTGTCCCTACCATTGTCGTTTGCCGGCCGCCGCTTGTAGTAGTCGACCGCCGCCGCCGCCGCCTGTCACAGTCCCCGTTTGCCGCCGCCGCCAGACCATTCTTGTCGCCAGCCGACGATCGCCTTCATCGTCACCGATCATCCTTCGCCATCGATCGGCGCCCGTCAAATCTCCATCGGTTGAGTACCGGCTAACGTTCACTATTAAATGTATTGTCCTAAATTACATATGAATTCTAAAATCAAATGGCTAGCATTTTGGATAGAAAAGAATTTTATCAAAATAACGGTAATTTCATTGACAAATTCTGAACGATTACTCAAGAGATTGGGGTGGGGTGGGGTGGGGTGGGGGTAGCTAATTTAGAATCCCAACCATTTTCGGGATCAAAATAAATAAACCTTTATGTATAAGTTTCTTGAATTAGAACTAAATAGCAGTCCCTGGAATCTCAATATTTGCTCTTAGGTCTTCCAATTCCTATAAGGGGTTCCAACTTGGTATACATTAGCAGAATAATTGTTGATCTCACTCCATAGTATTTAAATTATTGTCAAATAGTTGTTTCGTGTTACGTAATTATTTTGCAGATCTATTCATACGAATAATCAATGGAGGACAGAGGACTAAACCTAATATGTCAAATCCATTGGAGGTCGGAAGTTAATGTTCGGACTTCATAAACCAACATTTTCAACATCAAGTTTGAAGCCGAGATGGAACAGCAAGACGACTTAAAAATCGACTTGAGGTGTAGTTAAATTTTTTGGGTTTTTGTTTTTATTCATTTCTGTTTAGGGCCTGAATGTAAAAGGGCTGGGATTTAATGAGCTTAAGAAAACACACACTTGGCTTTTTCATACCATATCATTTTTTGACAAAATGGTTTTTAGTCCAAAAGTATATTTTTTTTCTATATACTTCCTTCCTAAGGTTTATATTCATTTAAACTTTAAAGGGTATTTTAATATAACTGAAAATTAAGCCAAAAGTTTATTTGCTTACTTTATATCAAAAATATTGTCAATGGATTCTCAGTATAAAAGCAAATATTGTTTTATCATATTTTATCATATTTATTTTATAATCATCATAATTATTTGAGCATATATCCAAATATATATTAATTTAATTTTATACTTTGCCAAGGCTTTTATTATTGGTTACATGTGCCTTGCTTGCAGCCATGGGAATTGATGGGGTTCACTATGTAAATTATAATTTTTGCGTAATTAACCCATGTGCTTAGACTTAGACTCTTTGACAAGGAATTTGATTTGAAATGGATTATTTCAAACTGCTAGTTATTCTTTTTATAGTCAATTATTTCATGAATTGTCTTCTGCATAATTGATTGGATTCTGCCTTGATTATATAGCCGCTAGAATCATTTTTGTTTTTGGAAAGTTTTCCTTAGAAAAATTATTTTTCATATCATTTAATTATTTATAAATACTACAGGCTTTTATTATGAAAAATGAGGAACCTCACTTGCTCAAATCATTTTAAAAGATCCTCTCAAGCTCATCACTTTCAATACCCTGTAGAAAATTTGTATGTGCTTCATTATCTTTCACCTGTTTAGAGAGACGAATCAAAATATTGTAAGGGAGATCCACTACATGTGAAAAGAAGGTGTAAGGGTATTCCACTATCCGGAAAACGAGGTGTTTTTCAGGTTTCTCCACCCAGTTAAAGAAGGTTATAGTGGCTGGGAAAGTCCTAAAGGTGGGAATTTTAGGTACTAGATTAGGTGGAGCGCACCGAACCACTCTAAAATCGATCGTGTCAAAGTTTGCTCTTCTTTATCACTTTACTTTATTGTTTTGCTTGATATTATTTTAACTGTGCTTAAAATTGTTCGAACATATTACAACTGTGTTAGAGTTAGAGATTAAATTTGTAAACCCCTATTCACCCCCCTCTAGGGTTACCTAGCGCACTTTCATTTGGTGTCAGAGCCTCGTGATCGTTTTTTTTAAGGTCCAACAACCCAGAGCTAAAGATCATGGATTTTCTTCAAAGGGGTTCTGATCCGACATCTTCATCCATACTTAATGATTTCATATATGAAGAGTGGCTAATTAGAATGGAGTATTTGTGAATCTAAAATCTTTTTTGGGTTGTGGGAGGTTATAGTAGAAGGCTTTATTTCTCGCTCCAAACCAAAATCGGGGTGGACTTAATATGAGAAAAGGCAATATATATGGACAAACTTGCATTAAATTTATTAATTTCTTCGTTTAATACTAACATGTGTAACAAGATTTTCGTTGTGTAAGTACTAATCAAGCTTGGAATATCGTTAAAGTCATACATGAAGGGAACTCTTCAATTGAGGAAACTGACAAAATTAATGATCCACTTACTCATATTCCTCTCGATAAAGGTATATCATCTATCTCAAACATAGATTCAATTGATGATATTTGTAATGAGAATAGTGGTGTTTCTTTTGATGATCATGATGATATTTCATATGATGAGTTTTTTGATATGGTTCATGAATTGTTTGGTAAGATTAGAAAAGCAGTTTATAAGGATAAAGAGCTTGAAAAGAAAAGTTCTTAATTAGATGGTAAAAATGATGAGTTGGTTTCTGTTTGTGAAAGTGTGAAAAATGAGAATTTAAAGATTAGTTCTAAATGTGAAGCTTTATCTTTATCCTGTGATTCTCGTATTATGGAAGTCGAGAGATTGATTGATGAGAAAAATTATATATTTTGTAGATTTGAAGAACAAAAGAAAGTTTATGATTTGTTGGTTTTTGATTTTGAGTCTTTGAGAAGTAACAATGAGGATTTGGTTTGGAAAAATGAAAATTTAATGTCTTCTTATACTTCTTTGCAAAATGAGCTGAGCAACTTAAATTTCGTGAAGGAAAACTAGAGTGTAGTGATTGATAAGCAAAACTAAATTAAGTTTGAGTGCATTTAGATTAGAGAAAAAACAAATAAAAAATCGATATTTGCAGAACAGGTTACATCTAGACGAAATATTCCTCTATTCTTCAATTAAACAAATATCCCGATCCATGAAAACTTTATCGGACTGGAAGGCCTACAGCAAACATGAGATTTCATGGAGTAACCGCCATTCAGAAAAAGGATATTAACCTTAAAAAATATATTAAAAAAGAAATATATTAACAATGCAGATAGAGACCTCATGTAAGAATATGTGAGATTTAAAATTAATTACAAAATTTGTTATGTACAGAATACTGGCAAGAGGCAGTATACACTACCATATTTAAATGTGAACAATATTGTTACAAAATATCATGTGTGATTAAATTTAGTCCAAATACGATAACCAATCTAACAAAGCTTTATTGGCTAGCTCCGGGACCTCATCATTGGGGCAATGCCCGGCCTGCATGTTCACGATCGAAGTCTTCGGGTTGAATTCTTTGATCTGGAGAGCCTTGGTCGGACTCACCCAAGGGTCTAAGTCGCCCCAGAGCAATAGCAACGGGCACAAAAGCTTGCTTAGAGGGCTATCGAGTGTGTATTTGGATTGGTTCGTCATAAATCTTGACATCAATCTGCCCACATTAAAGGAAATCAAGGAGTTGAGAGGTATTCCTGCTTTGAATTTTGAAGCGATTTAAGCTAAATTACACTATACTATCGTTAACAACTGTTGTTTCCCACGAAAGCGCCTTCAATTTTAATTTTTATAGCAAACAAATCTAATGTTCGGCTTTAAGAGAGCTTTTGCTTTTTCACTCAAGTGCTCTCAAGTATAGCACTCAAAGCATAGTCCATCTTTTGTACCTTTGTTGCATTAAACTCACTCAACTTTAAAAATTCATCAAATTAGAAAAACTTCGAAAATTTTGAGCTCTAATTATTGGTGCATGCTATTTGATCGTTGGTAAAGGAATATGCTGATGAGATAAAAGCAGCATACACTTTTTAAGACAGACTCAATGCGTGCAGGTTGTTGTGCTTGCCAGAAAAAAAATCCGAGTACGGCCCTTTGAAATACTTCCTTTGGTGGGGTTGATAAGGAACTTCTCTAATGCTGTTTCTTCATTAGTTTTGTTGGTCTGCGCAATTTGGTTCCCAAATTGTCCTGCAGAATTTCGTAATGCAATCCCGAGAACTTGTTGAGGCAGTTCCGCAGCTGCAAACAAATGCGTGAAGCCACCAAGGCTGGAGATCAAGCGTGATCTAGATTAGCTATATGATAACATTGTAAATAATATGGCACGAAAGCTAAGAATGTCAGCTAAAGAAATAGTCGAATCAAGACTATGTTAGAAATGTGGGTAGATGGAGATAGGAAAACCAAATAAACACTTATTAGACTTCGAGGCATGAGGTGTACAGCTATTTTTAAGTGTTTATAGCTCTCAATCATATCAAGTTTGCTACCGGGTTCCACGAAAGCTAGTGGAGTCGGCTAGTAAATCTTTCTCAAGATCTTTTGCAACTTTTGTGTAACAGCATAGAAAATAATTTGAGTAATATAGAAAGGGTCAAGAGAATTTGAGTTGTCGGGGTGATAGAACTTGCAGTAATTAGTTATGTTTGAAGCAAGTGAATAGGGTTTCAAAGGTTTCTTAAGAAGCCCTCTAGTTTCGGTCACTTGACAATCTAGAGAGGTACATCCTTTGGTTTATAAGCAAAACTTCGGTGAAATTTTGGCCGCTGGTTCGATACGTTTCATTTGCAAAAGTTTTCCAGGAACAACCGTTCCCTTAACCAAAAGGGTTCAAAACCTATAGGGGATCTCCGGTGTGCTTTAGTCCAAGCTTTTAACAGTTCAGTTGACACTTTTCATCATAATATACATAAACCTAATCTTATAAATGTACTTCTTTGATCACTGTGAATATATTTCAAATATAACATATAAACATTACATCCAGAAAAAAGATTAGCATTCATGTCCAATAACCGCTTGTATTGTAATTACCAATTGCCGACTAAGACTGCTGGCACTTTGACAACTTCTTTCATAAAATCAGACACCTAGCCCCTCCAAACAGTTGCATCGTATTCGACAAGCGCTTTATCGCTCCAGCCAAACCCTAGCAAGTCTAAAGCATATACCTTGTACTTCTTTGCCAACTCAGAGGTTTTGTATCTGCAAAAATTGGAACAACATTGTCAGCGATACAAAAACGGCTTGTCCCTGCGGTTCAGAAAAACCACAGAGACTACGTTACGTTGCCCCTATGATGTACACCATTGGCGCATTTCTATAGAAAAAATTAACTTTTGTGTCAAACTTAAGTTGTCTCTACGGCACCGGCGGAGAAACACATACCTTGGGAACTGTAGGAGCAATGTTGGGGGATTTTCTAAAAAATAAAACAGAAATCGCTTAATTCCCCAATCCAGCCGCGCGCGGAAAAAAACACTAATTCCGTCGCTCGTCGCCGCCTCCTCCTTCGCCGCTCATTAGCGCCTCCTCGCTATAGACCCTCTCCTCCTCCTCCTCTGCGGCGCTTCCTCCTCCACCATAGACCCCCTCCTCCTCTGTCATAGACCCCCTCCTCCAATCCATGGGCGCATGAGAAAACCTAACCCTCGCTCGCCGCCGCCTCCTCCTTCGCCGCTCGCCGCCGCCTCCCAACCGAGCATGCGCACGTCTTCCAGCCTTCCAAATCGAGCTCTCGTCCAGCGCCAAACCCCCTCTCGTCGAGCCTCCTCGTCTTCTATCATCCCCTCTCGCCGAGGCCCCTCGGCCAACACCGATCCCCCTCTCTGTCGATCCCCAGGGCCAAGTCTCCTCTAGTGCCGAGCCCTCTCCTCCAGTGCCGAGCCCCCATCAATCCTCCACCACAGCGCCGACCTCCTTCTCCACAGCGAGTGAATTTTCTTTAAGAAATTGCTAGAAAGTATTTTAAGGTTTTTAAATTAGTTAGTTTTAAATGTTAAGTTTAATTTGTTGATGATAAATGTTAATTATTTTAAGGTTTTTAAATTTAGTTATTGTTGTAAATGTTGTTTATATTCCCGGCCTTCATGCCATGTTACCGGCCTTCGTGCCACGTATCTCATTGTATCTCAATTTGGGAAATTTTATAAATACAGAGAAGGTGCTGTCGAAACCGAAACGAGATTAGCGAAACTAATAAAATTGTGAGAGACCGAAACCGAGTTCTTGAACCTTGCATCAAAGTTAAGAACTGGATGTACATGGATCGGCAACAACGCATGAACCCTGAGTTCATCGCAGGAGTTGTTGCTTTCATTAAATTTGCACGAAAACATCATAAGGCCGTGTCGGGAAAGATACCTTTGTCCGTACGACAGTTGTGGGAATAAGATGTACCGGAATATAGGTAAGGTAGAGTTCAATATCGTTAGACATGGTTTTACTAGATTTTATACAATTTGGTTATATCATGGGGAAAAAGAAGAAAACGGTAATACAACGGATGAAGAAAATAACTTCTTTCCAGGAGAGGAAATGGAGAATATGGTTGATAGTAATCCTACTGAAAAAGACCTTCCTTCCGGTCAAGGAGAGCGTGCGAATAACTATAAGAAGTACATGAATAATGATAAGAGACCAATTTATAAGAATGCAAAATATTCCACACTATCATGGTTCATCCATCTTTTCGAGATTAAGTGCCTAAATAGATGGAGCAATAAGTCATTCATGATACTTCTCAAGTTCCTGAAAGATTCTATGCCATGTGCTTGAGAGCTGTTACGAAGCCCGGAAGATGATGTCTAATTTGGGTCTGAACTGTGAGAAGATTCATGCATATCCCAAAGATGTGTACTGAACCGGAAAGAAAATTCCGATTTGAAAGAGTGTCCTACCTGCGAAGAGGACATGTATAAGCTAAAAGTATATGATAAAAAGCCATATATATATGTCAAGGTAGCACGATACTTTCCCATAACACAGACTGTAGAGGGTATTCAGGCGTAAGAAAACGACGGAGGTAATAATTTGGCATCGTGCTCCTCCAAGCGAAAATGGAAGAATGAGTCATCCAAGAGATTCACTGGTATATAATGATTTCGATAGGAGGCACCTTATATTCAGCAATGGTCCTCGCAATTTCAGTCTCAAACTGGCTAGTGATGGATTTTGCTCATTCAACTATAAGATTAGTGATCAACATAGTACATGGTTCGTTGTAATGATGGTTTATAATATATCGTCGTGGTTGGTCATGGGTCAGTCCTATTTTATGATGCATCTTCTTATTAACGGGCCAAAATCATCAGGAAATAATATCGACGTCTACCTCCGACCTCTGATCGAAGAGCTAAAATCCTTATTCATTAATAGTGTAGAGGCTTATGATACAAACACAGATACAATCTTCGCGATGCGTGTGGCTTCAATGTTGGTAATTAATAGCTTTCTTGCATATGAAATGCTATCAGGTTATCCGTACATGGTTACAAAACATGCTCTTACTGCCAGCAAGATATAACATTGAAACGATTGAATTATAGAAACAAGATTTCTTTTTGCGGTCATCGGCGTTTCCTGTTACCATATCATCCCTACAGGTTTAACAATGTTCACTTTGATGGTCATCGGGAGCTTCGTGGGCCCCCAGCCCCATTATCCGGAAAGGACGTGATTGCTCGATTGAATGGTTATAATAACGCGACCTTCGGGATAGATCCCAGAAAACATGACATTTCACCCGACCGGAACAAGTTAAGCATTTTCAGCGAATCACCGGGCTGCCCAACAAATTTAGTGTGTCGTTGTTTGGACGTCATACACATTGAGAAGAGAGTATCTAAGCAAGTACTTAACTTGCTTCTTTGTAAAAATGGAAAATCGAAAGACAAACTCAGAGCTCGGATAGATCTTACGGACTGGAAAATTAGAGATGATCTGCATCTTAAACTGATAGCGGGTAAATCAGACAAGTTTGTACTTTTCAATATCGCATATCATATGTCACAAGCAGAGAAGAAAAGGTTTCTGCAGGTGTTGCATAATTTTAAAGTTCCCGCAGATTTGTCCAGATCATTTAATAAGAAGATAAAGATTGTGAAAGGCAAGATCAATAGGTTGAAAAGTCATGATTACTCTGTTATTATTGAGCACCTTCTCCCGCAGATTTGTCCAGATCATTTAATAAGAAGATAAAGATTGTGAGACAAGATCAATAGGTTGAAAAGTCATGATTACTCTGTTATTATTGAGCACCTTCTCCCATTGTTCCTCAGGACTTCCCTTCTGAATCGGTCGGTCTAGTAATCAATGAACTTTGCTGTTTTTTTTTATAGAATTGTGAGCTAAAAACATCGAAATTGTGACGATGGAGAAACTAGAAAATGTGA
This sequence comes from Agapanthus africanus, assembly GCA_030015575.1. Lineage (NCBI taxonomy): Eukaryota > Viridiplantae > Streptophyta > Magnoliopsida > Asparagales > Amaryllidaceae > Agapanthus > Agapanthus africanus. Next base: position 5,418,063 of record JASDDO010000018.1, read on the forward strand.
TTCGCTCAATACTGTGCAAGCTTGAGCGTATTTTCCCACTGACGTTCTTCGATATCATAATACACCTGACGGTTCATCTTGCAACCGAAACTAAACTTGCCGGACCGGTATAATATCGATGGATATATCCCATTGAAAGGTATCTTGAATTTTTTGGTTGACGCAATCGATATACTTTTGTTATCTTATATGCTTGTATCTCTTTATTTAACATAAGTTTCTTTAGATATCTCCTGACTTTAAAAAATTATATATGCAATATAAATCGACCAGAGAGTTCTGTTATATAAGGTTATCTCCTAAATGAAGTAACCATATTTTATTCCCGCTATCTGGACAAAAACATTGAGACGAAACTTAACAGGTCTCGGAGAATTCAGGACGGACCATATGGTAAAGCAAATTATAAGAGAACGGAACACATATTTATCAATAAGATATATCGGTTTATCTTCCTCAATAGCGTATGTCTTGATGAAGTTAGAGAGTAAGTCTGTTTTACATTAATTGTTCTTTATATATATGTATGTGTGTATATAAAATAATATAATATTGACGTCAAAATTTAATATTGAGAACAAAATTCATAAGAATGAAGTATGTTGTGGGTATCCTAATTGGAATGATGATCGATTGGAAAAATATCAAGACAATTTTTGCGACTGGTTTGCATATCATGTAAGATATTCGAATCTCATTTTTGCGACTAGTCTTAATCTAAATTTATATCATTATGTAATTGTCGCATAATTTATTTTGTCATATTCAATATCCGAACAATTTTTATCATTAGAGAAAGACTTGAGATGTCTAGCTCAGTTTCTTGGCATAGAGGTTGCATACTACAAAGGATTCGGTGTCCTTAGATACAAATTTGAAGTCGAAGATATAGAAAAATCTTGAACCACCCAGAATAGTGGGATTGCGACTGTTGGCTCGAATGATGTGATTTATTATAGGTACTTGGTATCCAATATCCCGGACGAACAGAACCATTTTATATATTTCAGTATATTGGTATGATACACGAACCGGAACTGGAAGGTGGAGAGACAATCTCGAGATTTAGAAAGATTAATATGGATTGACTATTGTAAACACACAGCGATTTTTCTTTGAGGACGATCCATTTATATTTCCGTAATAAGTATTTCAAGTATACTACTCAAAGTGTTTGAAGCATCCGAGATGGAGTGTTATATGCCGATGGAAGCTCAGGGATATTTATGATGTCTCAGAATTCGAGAATCACATGGATGACAGTGATGAGAAAAAAGAAGAGAAAAAACTTAGAGTGCTCCAACCGCCTGTTTCCGTAGAAGGGTTATCTTCGGATGAGCATGAAGTTACGTAGATTAGGAATGATATTAATGATCAAATCCAAGTAAATATTCTTACGAAGTCTATTACGTCTATGAAACGAAAACGGTAATTGTTAATATTATATTATGAGTTTACCTTTTCTATGAACTATACATGTATTGTTGTTATTATTTCTCTTACATACATGTATTACATGCATATGTAATGATTGTACTTATATTTAGGGATGATGGCGACGTCGGTACCAGTGAGAGGCAGGGGCACCAGGGGCAGCGCCAGAGGCGGCTCCAAAGGAAGGGGTAGAGCGATTATGCTGGGGGAGCTGCGTAGGGAGCAGCTCCTACAGCAGAGGGATGGTGTTTCACCCCGTCCGGACAAAGTCCAGATGACTCTTTCTGTGTGGATTTTTCCACCCCTACAGGTATATTTATATATTATATATTGCACGCATATTCATTTTGAACAATATATTATAGATATACACACATATTCATGATGAACGATATATTATAGATATACATGCGGAGAGACCAATCCAGCAATACTGACCCCTATCCGAGACGCCGTACACGAAGGGTGTCGCGGTGGCTACGAGAGAGGCCTAAGACTTGGTCCCAGCAGGACCCATCTGAGATTGTATATTTTTGAGATTTTTGTAGGATGTCTGTATTATATTTGCAACATGTATATTTTAGATATCGATTGTATATGGTGATTATGATCATGATTTTAAAGTGATTTTGTATTATGTTTGTTTATTTTGTATTTTTACATTTCTGTATTTCGTTATATATTATGCGTGGGATATTATTGATATATATTTTTGTATTTGGGTGTTGATCAGTCGAAAATACTGCATTTTTAACACGTCAATTTCCCTATCATTTGCACTCATCTATTAGTGTTCGGTTTGCATATTGCACATATTAGCAAAACAGCTGTAAAATACTGAATTACCTGTACTGTATACTAAAACCGGCATTTTTAGGGAAATTGACTGTTTATCATGGCATCGCATCATTCTTCTGTAGCGCAACACTTGTTTCGAAGTCTGTGCAGGAAATTGCAGGAACAGAGCCAAAATTGGGAAAAGAGCTGATCAAAATTACGCTAAGTCTAAGATTGTTGATCTGGCAATTAACTAGAAGGAGTTACAATATTAAAAATATCAGAAAAATACCAAAATGTCATCAGAAGGCCACAGTTGAAGACTGAAGCCCTAAGGCTCCTATTGGGCCGCGGATCCGCGGCTGGAGCCGGCTTGCGCCGCGGATCCGCGGTGGTCTTGCCACGTCATCAACAATTCTCTGCTTCATTATTCCTCTCTCAGTGCATACATCTCAGCAAGCTATGTCAAATTCCAGACGACTCTCGAAGCTTCTGTCAGATCAGCAAAGATCATTAAGCAAGCTAATCATGATTAAGCTCCAAGCTTCCAAAGCAAGCTAACTAACAACCTAGTTCTAGAAGCTCTCTCCAACTAACTACTTCTAGAAGCCTCTCTAGCTAACAAATCTTTGGAGGGAAATTCAAATTTTGAATCCTAGATCTAGGGTTACAAGGTCTATAAAAGGGAGCCTAGATCTAGGGTTTAAGGGGTAATTAATCTCTAATCTACACCATTTCTAATATAAGTTGAGTGACACAACTTGTAACCCTAAATCCAAAATCCAAAGCCAAATTCAAGATTCCGAGTACCATTCAAGCGAGAAGCCTTCAACCTTTTAGGAGCGGAGCCGATCTTCAATCGAGCAAGTGATCCAAGCCGATCCGCGACTCAAGGAGACGAGCGAAACCAAATCGACGATCGAGTTCTTCCTCTTGTAGTTCTTGAGCGATTTGTAACGGAATTGTTGATAAATAAAAGGTGAAATTCTTTAATCTTGCTTTCTTTAAATTCTTGCATTATGATTCGATCTCAATTTGTGATTGTGGTTCTTGTTGTGATGTTTGAGTAAAACTCCGCTCGTAAAGGAGTCGAGACGATCAATAGAATGATGATGTAACAAATCTTAAAACGATTCTTAAGTCCTACGAGTTTGTAAACTCTTGTAAATTGAAGAATCGACGACCTAGTTTCGGTGCGATACTTTCTTGATTGTGATCGCTCGAAATTAGGGATCCACGATCGATTCTTGAATTTACTAGAGGCTAGAATGTGAATGATATCGACGAAGGAACACGGGATAGATGTTGAAACCCTAGTTTCACAAGAAATCCCTAATTCTCATTGATCATCATCGATCTAGTATCAATTCATCGATGGATAAGAATACGTAATCGCTAGATTTCATCACATCTATAGATCCGATCGATTCCTATGAGCCTCATTTCGATTCTTGATATTTGATTTGGAAATCATCACAAATTCTCAATTCTTGATTTTATCGTTTCTTGATTTAGACTAGATTTTTCTAATTCTTGAACTTCAAATCTTTAAATCATGAATTGTTGTTTGTTTTTTTTTCTTTAAAGTTTCAACTCATCTAAATCGAAACACGAATGATTACACTTTCCCTGTGGACGATCCGCACTTACTAACGCGCTACATTCGACACCGTTATTGATTGCGGTCAAAATATTTTTGGTTGTGATTTCTATAAAATTCTACCTATACACAATCGGAAAACGTATCAATTAGGTGTATAATATGGTGTGTGCTATATTATTGTATAAAGGGCGAACAAAATACAGAATACGGTATTTTTTTAAAAAAAATTAAAATTTGCTCCTACAGTTTATACCGTAGGGACAACCTTTACCCTTACGGTGACCGCCGTAGGAATAAAGTATCAAAAAACCTGATATTATGCCCTTACGATGGAAATCATAGGAGCTAAGTTTGCCCCATATTAAATTTTTTAAAATGTATAAAATGATGCTCCTACGGCGCACACCGTAGGGACAAGATATTATTATTATTATTATTTTAAAATATAATTACCCCTACGTTGGAAACCGTAGGAGCGGCGACCCCTGCGGGTTTCGCCGTAGAGGCAAATTTATAATCGCAGGGGTTTTCTGCCCCAACGGCTTTTGTTCTTACGGATCATAATTTTGTCCCTACAGTGAATACCGTAAGGCCAGATGGTTGCCCCTACAGTTCTAACAGTAAGGGATGTAGTGTGTATGAGATCTTACACCAGCTATACTGAGTGAAACTAAAGTTTTCAGCAATGTAAAATGTCATGCCACATAGGATTGTGGTCAGGCCCGCCTCAACATCACCTTATGAAGGCAATGGTCTAGCAAAGACATTATATCATAATCGGTGGGAGTGTTTCACAAGCCACGAATGAGATGTCTGGTAAATAGTTTATGTAAGAAGTGTTGCATGACAAAAAGTTGTGCAACGTCCTACGCAACAGGGTTTGCAGGGGGTGGAATGTGTTGGCGGAAACACCGATTTTGGATGGATATAGCAACCGATGAAGAAATGTGAAGAGGATCTTATTGGCGAAAGAATACTTTATACTAATACAGAGAAAGCTATTTTACAAAGGAATTTGAAGGCTACAAAATATACTAGAGCTCTCAAACTCTCAATCTCTCATAAAAACTCACTATAGCTCATAAGTGTTTGTGTTTGCTTGATTATTTGATGCCCGTCTCAAATGACCCGTAAGATATTTATAGGGATTCAATGAATAGTTCTAGAAACTTCCAGAATTTCTAAACTATTTCTAGAAGTTCTTCTAGAAGATGTCTAGAGCCATTATAAACAATTTCTAGAAGATCTCTAGAATTTCTAGACTTCTTCTAGAAACACTCCATAACTTGGATTTGGGATGGAGGACTTAGGCTTGGGCTTATGTGAAACATTCTCCTCCTTGATGCAAAATCGTCAAATCTCTAAACCTTTCTCTTTCTCCGGTGCGTCTTATAGTCCTAGCTCCGCAATCAACAATGTGGACCGTGTCCAAACAGAGCTTAAACTTGTCCAGCGAAACGACCTTAGTCAATACGTCTGCCGGGTTCTTTTTGGTATCAATCTTCGATAGGATGACCACCTTGTCTTCTTTCATTGCATTAATGAAGCAGTACATTACATTAAAGTATCTCGTCCTCTAGTAGAAAGTCTGGTTATTGGCCAGACAAATGACGCTCAAACTGTCCTAATAGACCTTCGTAATCTCTTGACTTACGCCCAAATCTTCAAGTAAACCCCGTATCCAGATCGCATCTTTAACTGATTTAACTGCAGCTATATACTCGGTCTCAGTCGTTGATAATGCGATGACAGTCTGAAGCGTCGACCTCCAAGACACTATGCATGTGCCTGCTGTAAATATATAGCTCGTCGTCGACCTTCGCTTGACTAAGTCATCCGTGAAGTTGACATCCGCATATCCAACTAGGACACAGTCTTCCACATTGTCTTCTCCATACTTTAAACCGATACTAGAAGTCCTTTTCAAGTATTGCGGGATCCACTTTACCACTTGCCAATGCTCCCTACTGAGTTTAGCCGCATATCGAGTCACGATCCCAGCCGCATGTGCTAGATCCGGACGAGTGCACAACATCGCATACATGAGAGTTACAATCGCATTCGCATATGATAGTCGAGACATATATTCTTTTTCCGCATCTGTAATGGGTGAATGTTTTGCCGGCGGTTTGAAATGCGCCGCTAACGTAGTGACCACGGGCATAGCCTTCTCCATCCCGAATCGAGTGAGAACTTTCTCAATATATTTCTTGTGCGAAAGGCACAATTTTCTTTTCTTTCTATTCCTGACAATCTCTATGCCAAGGGTCTTCTTCGGGGCTCCTAAATCATTTATCTCGAACTCTCGACCCAGTTGTTGCTTCAATTTGTCGACTTCTGATTTGCTTTTCAAAGCGATCAACATATTGTCGACATATAGAAGGAAATACATCCACATACCATCATCAAGCATCTTGAAGTAAACGCACTGGTCTCGCAAACTCCTCCTGAACCCGATCTTCACCATGAAACGATGAAATCGCTTGTACCATTGTCTTGGTGATTGCTTCAATCCTTACAGCGATGTTTAAGCTTGTATACATGACCCTCGTTGCCTTTGACTCTAAATCTTTCAGGCTAGTGCATATAGATATTTTCTTCCAAATTTCCATGCAAGAACGCGGTCTCCAACTCCATGTCGTAGACGGCTGCCATAACTAAAAAAAATACGTATCGAAGTATGTCTTACCACTGGGATGAAGATCTTAGTAAAGTCTACTTCTTCCTTTTGAGTGTACCCCTTAGCCATAAGTCCTGCCTTATATAGAATACCGCCCTCTTATGAAGAACCTTCCTTTAGCTTGAAGACCCACTTGCATCCTATGGCGCGTGTGCTTTCTGGCAACGGTACTCGATCCCATATACAGTTTCTTTGAAAACATTCACTCTCCTCCTCCATAGCGAGTCTCCATTTTTCAAAGTCTCATGATCGGGTAGCCTCTCAGTAAGAGAGTGGTTCTTCATTTTTAATAGTTAAGGCATATGCTGTCATGTCTTCAAAACCGTAAGTTGACCAATCTTCATACCGTTGCGGTGGACGATTGTCTCGTTATGGCCTTTGCAACACTTGCTGACCTGGGGGACACTTATCTTATTGTGGCCCAAGCTCCACCTGCTGAATTGGCTCCTCCTAAGCTTGAGTTCTCGGTACCTCATGTAACGACTCGCTATATTTGAATCTATCTCACTTCCTTCATTTGATTTTCTGGAAAATCACTTCTTACTTTCTTGAAATTCATTTCCGTGTCTTCTTATATCTCTTTAACCATGTTTTACATTCAATATTACTCTCTTGTCAATTAGAGTATCGACTGGTGGAACGACGAAATGTGACTAAATTATCCTAACCAAGTTTTCTTGTTCTGTTACAATATCCTTCTTAAGTAATTTCGAGAACAAAATTATTTTAAGGAGGGTAGAATGTAACGATCATAAAATTCTCATACCTTCGCGTATCATTTCTTTAATAAAATATTGCAATTATTTATTTTTGGTATATTTTTTTCTAGTAAATATATTATTTTATCATTTCATCTATTTTATCCATTCTATAATTCTTCAAAGCCCAAAACCCAAGCCAAGACGATTTCATTTGATTTCTTTCTTTTCTTTTTCTAAGCCCACTTTCTTTTCAAGGTACGATATATATTTAACTTTTGTTAAATATGTAAATGAATAACCTTGTAGCTCATTGGTTAAGTTCTTGCATTGTTATTGTATAGGTCACATGTTCAAATACTCATTCTTACATTTATTTTTTATCAATTTTTATCATTCTCATAACTTACAAATCATTCCCAAAATAAATGGTGACCTTTCATTTCTCTTGTAATTCCCATATTGACTGCATATATTATTGGAGATAGTTCACTGTTACACCAACTTTATTTGTCCTCCTCTTTCTTTTTCTTCATCACATTTTTCTAGCTTTCCCTTCTCCCTCTTCAACTAGAATTTTAGAAGAAGAACACAAATAAGTTTTCAAGAAAGTCTTGTTAGTAACGTGAGTCTATCGTCAGATGGACAAGCTCGGTGACGATACTGCTTGTGCATGAAAGTTCCCTCTCTTTCTCCTTTTCTCTACTTGAAATTCATCCCCTTACCATACCTCCGCCAAGTCGAATATTGAGATAACTAGTTATCCCACGATAAAGTTTTTGTTAAATTAAAAAAAAATGGTTGGAATAAAGTATATATGTTTAATTATAAAATCTTGTATGCAATGGTTGATAATATGTTAAGTATTGTTGTTTTAGACGGTTAAGCATGACCGGATCATATGTTTGCTTCACATATGTTAATTCTTGTTATTTATCGCTGAAATTTTAATTATTTATATTTACTTTTGCATACAAGAAAATAAGGTTATAAATAAATACCATAGATTTATCATTTTCAAATACGATCTTACAAAACCTTTATCTTTAAAATAGTTTTTATAAATTAATTCCCACTTCTGGAAATTTCAGGAAATTTACATATGATAGAATATATATTTTTGTATATACTATAAAAATTTCAAATCAAACCGCATAACTTTTTAGGAATTACATCGTTTTTAATCACTGTTCGTAAAACAGAAAACTGCAGTTATTGGTCAACTTTTAGGACACATAATTTGGTATGCTGATATCCAAATTAAGTATTTTCAAATGTTTTGAATATCTACATAGAAAGATATAGATTTTCTTAGTTTTAAGTTTTTACTGAAAATCGACGTAAAATATAGAAAACCGTGTTTCAATATTAAGCGACGTATCTGGACTGTCTGATTCGGACACTGGTTTTAAATAGGACATAATTCGAACTCCCGATATTCGTTCGTGACAAAATTTAGATATGTAGATGCACAAATGATAAATCTAAATTTTTTTGTATATTAGATTACTTAAAAACGTATGAAACAATCCGATATAGACTTTGCAATATAATATATAGTTGTTGTTCAGAAATCTGAAATTCTTTTTTAAACGCTGATATTAAAATGATCATCACTAGAGCTTCAGAAATATAAATCGCGAAAATTTTAGTGTTTTGGATAAGTACATCGAAAGACCTAAAAGTTTTTAATAATCTTCGTAACCTGAAACCTGATGGAAATTGAGCCAAATTATATTTTAAAAATATGTGACGGTACTGAATAGATTCTGAGCTGTTTTGTGCGACGATACGAAAACAGATATATCTCCCAAACCGATAATCGTATTTAGGAGATACTGGAACTCATGTGTGTATAATACTTAAGGCCATGTTTTCGTTTATATTTCCGACTTCAATTGAATTGATTAACTAGTCATATATATCACATATTTACAATATTGTTTTTAGACGTTTCTTATATATTTATCTTATATCATGTTCTGTGACTGCTTATTTATTTTTATCTATATGATTTGTGATTAAACCATTACATGCTAGAATTGACTTGATCTTGACATGACTTGATCATGAATACTTGAACCCAATATGTACACTTGAACCAACTTGTCTCGAACCATGAATACAATTGGCATAACTTGCACTTGACGTGACTATATGAACTCAATCTTGAAAACTTGATATCATACATCACCTTTTTGTATTCATAGATTCGATCAAGACTCGTAAAATTAATCATAGACTAATATATACGGGATGTTAGGGTAGCTTGAGTATGAGTCCAATAGAATTTCATGAGTCCCGTTAATACAAATCATGTCGCTGTGGTACCGGGCTAAAACGGCACAGATCAAGTTATTGTGGTACCGGGCTGAAACGGTACAAATCACGAATTCACGAATAAGGGCCCGTATTTCCAAGCCTCTGGATGATAGTCTATTGGATTTGGAATACTTCAATAACACTTAAAGTCCCAATATTTTGGACCTGTGATTCCTTGCCCCTGGATGATAGCCTTGGGTTCGGGAATACTCTTAAGATTCGGTTGACATTCATACTTGAACTCACGTTAGTTAATTTTACCATTTTAGAGAACTTTTAGGACACTTACATTCATTTCATGTTCACTAAGCCTACACTCCACGGTCATGTTATACTTGTTCTCCATTCTGATATACTTGACATACACATTACCATATACGCTACTATACTTGTTTACGTTTTCATGATTTATATCCATACTATACCATATATCACATTACACATTGCATTTCATTTATATACATCACACCATTCTTTTGGAGACTTACCGAGCGTTAGCTCGCTGACGGGCATTCCGCCCATCTTTCTTTCTTTCTTAGAATGTTCGATAAGTGGTATTGAGACAGAGAAGACAAAAGCAGTCGAAGAGTAGTACAACTGGTTCGCATCACAACCGGACATCTAGTTTCATTCAGCTTTCCATTTCATTTCAGTTTATTTATGTATGTCTCCTTATTAAGGTTTATCATATTATCATATCTTGTATTCAGATATTTTGTCAATTGTGATTTTTGAATATAATAAATCAAAATTGGATTTCATTCTTTTGTTTGTTCTTATTAGTTTATGTTGCTTCTAGACACTTAGCGTATTTATTTTGAGAAATGAGCTTCTCGAAATAAATACGTCGCGGGATTGTCATGTGTCGTTACTATTCTTTTGGGAAACGGGACGTGGCACCTCATCTCTAATACCCTGGACCGGAACCTTCGTCACCACCTGATTAAGTGATTTCGCTATTTTCGTCTTCACTTTGAACCTGCTTGTTAAGTATCGGCACGTGTCTGCTGATTACGACTTTACTGGTATCAGAATACTACAATATGTAACCCTTTACTCCATCTCCATAACCAAAGAAGATACACTTCCTTGCTTTCGAATCAATCTTATTGTTCTTCTCATGAACGTTAGCTAGACACCCAAAGACTTTGAGTATCGAGTAATCGACAGACTCCTTCGAAAATCCAGCGGTAATCCGTAAGCATCGCGCCTTCTCTATCGGTGTTCGATTTATGCGTTCTGCAACACCATTTTATTGTGAATCTCCGGATGTGGTGTAGTGGCGTACAATACCCTCAGATTTGCAGATCCTCTTGAATTCATCAGAGGTGTACTTACCGCTATTATTGGACCTTACGACCTTTACGGACTTGTCCGTCTGCTTTTCCACCATAGCTTTCCAAAATTTGAACTTCTCAAATACTTCAGATTTGGGCTTCATTAAATATATCCAAAGTTTCCTTGAGAAGTCATCAATGAAAGATACAAAGTACATAGCTCCTCCACGAGAAGGAATCGGCGTCGGTCCCCACACATTGGTGTGAATATAATCCAAGATATTTTTGGTATCATGCACGTCTGTGCCGAACTTTACCCGATGTTGCTTTTCCAACACACTCCTCACAGAAATCTAGCTTCTCAAAATTTACATCTCCAATCAAACGTCTCTTGTGGAGCATCTCCAAATTTCGTTCACTCATGTGGCCAAGTTGCAAATGCCACAATCGTGACACATCTAGATTTTTATCGAAAAATGTAAATGAGGATTCGCCTGTGATGGTGTGTCTTAGAAGTAGATATAAGTTGCTGGTCTTCCTTCCTTTCATACGATCTTAGTCCCTTGAAAGATCTTCATAGTACAACTCTCGATCACGGTCTTGCAACCAAGAGAATCCAGAGCATCCAAGGAAATGTGTCACGCCCCGCTTCCCAGAGTACGCAAGATTTGGGCACGTGACATAGCCAACCATGCTACCTGTGGGTAGGAAGTATCCATCCACAGTCACATTACGGTTGTAAGGATATCAAGAACAAGATAAAACTAAACTAATACATGTCCAAATCCATAATAACAGGAATCAATAAACAATAAGTGCGGAAGCTAATGATCCAATACAATGAATAAACAGTATGTCCCATAATGCGGGCTCACATCTGGAAATGAAATGACATAAATAAACTAAACTCTAAAGAACTCACAGTTCAGCCTGCTGGCTGAAGTACTCCTGCTCGGTCGACGACAAAGGTACGGAATCTGGGCCATGCAAAACCCAGACGTCAGCGCGTCATGATATCAAGTATAGCATAAACATGGTAATAAACAATGCAAGTATGAACATGAATAAAGCAGCAATAAGAAATAACAAGCAGGGTAATGTGCACTGGTGACTAAACTGTCCTGTCAGGTTTTCTACTCTATAGTCTTTGAAACCAATTGATGAATCGTCGATGTAACTCAACAGTATCCCGTGCGTGCCCGGGACCACGGTCATGACCCTCGGGGCTGAGTCCGAGACGTGCCGCTAAGCAGTAAAAGGTAGTAGGATGGACGAGTGATGTCAGCATCATCACTCCCGGACTGGCCAAGCCCGTAAGACTGATCAGAACAATGTATCGAACTGTTGAGTTACAAGTTGGTTTCACCTTTGATTTCCCCATACCCCCAAACTATGTATGTCATGTCAGGTATTCAGTATTCAAGGACTAATGCCAACACAAAGTCAAGTAAAGGTAGGTCTGTCTGGATCGACAGCAGGAATGGTTAGGTTGGTCGGCATTAGGCATGAAATCGTGGGACAAGTAATGTCATGGTACAACAGGATGAGTCGATATGTATGTATATGTCAGGTGTAGCAGGGTCAGGTCAATATGTCGTGCAATCGGGTAAGTGCTCACAACCGGTATACAATCAATAATGAACAGTAGCAGGAAACAGTAAATTACAGTATTAATCTAGGTAAACACGGTGATGTTTCGTATTCTCTTATTAATCCGGTTCACGCACCTTTGAGGTGCAAAAGCCACAAGACGAAACAATATCGATAATATACGTAATGGAGTTACCTGAATTTGAACTAAGCATAATAATTGTCTCATGAGTGATTTTAACAAATGGAGTGGGGATGATCTACTTGGTTTGATTAGTTAAGTATGAATTAATAGCAGACCGGTTAATACGAGCAATGATTTCATCGATTTAAAGTTACGGATAATCGTGACTAGCAATTCTAAGTTATAAAAGGTATCGATGTTATAATAGTTGTGTGGTTATAATATGATGATTAAGTTGTAGCATGTTAAAGCAAGTATTCGGATACTTGCCTCGGCGGTTCCGCAAACCGAAACACGGATGCGATGTCGGCAGAAACTGCGATAGGGAAGCACGGGCCACGGATCGAGTCCCAACAGAGATCAACGGGATCACACGGACCAGGGGACTTCGCTGGAGCGTCGGGTTCGTCAGACGGCACGGTCGGATTCCGGCAAAAGTTAACGGCAACAAGTTAGCAATACGATAAACATACAAGATCAACGGGGTTTGCACCAAAGGAAATAAAGTGATGCTTACAGAGGAGAAACAGGGGTAACTATGATGGGCCCGACGGCGATGGACCCACCGGCGGTGAACAGGAGGCGCGGCGAGGGAGCTGGAACGGCTGAAAGAGCTCGGGGTCGCTGGAAAGGGGTGCTGCGGTGAGTGGGGAGGAGCGTGGTCGGCTCTGGTGGTCGAGGGAGAGAAGGAGGTGGTCGGAGGTGGTGTCGACGAGGTCGCCGGCGCGTTTCTCCGGCGAACAGCGGGGTAGGCGATGGGTTAGGGTTCGTGTTGGGTGTTCCGGCGAGGGGAGGAGGGCAGCGACGACGAGGTCGGGTCGAGTAGGGTGAGAGGGTGCCGCGGGAGTCGTCGTCGACCGTAGGTGGCGTCGACGGCGAGGTCTGTGAGGGGATGAAGGCGTCGGGGAGATGGGTGCAGGCGCGGGAGAGAGAGGAGGAAGGAGGGAGGAGGTGCGGCAGGCTCGCGGTGGCGAGGGCGGCGACGGCGAGGTCGCGGGGGAACCGGCAGTGAGGTCGCGGTAGGCTAGGGTTAGGGTTTGAGTGGGTTTCTCGCGACGAAGGTGGGTCGGGGGCGGCTGCTGCATGAGAATTATATATAGAGGAAGAGTGAAAGAGTTGTTGATAGAGAGAGAGAGAGAGTTGTTGATAGAGAGAGAGAGAGATATTGAGGGAGAGATTGAGGGAGGAGAGAGACAGAGAGAGAGATGGAAAGGAGGGGGCCCACGCGGTGAAACTCGTGCTCGCGATTGGCTGGGGAGTTAAAGAAATATTTGAGTAAGGATTTTGGAGAAATAAACTGTTGGGATTATAATCGTCAATATATATTTTAGTTTATATATATTAAATTGAAACGGGCCCTTTTTGGCGCGAAATGAAACATTTCCAAATCGCGCCCGGGTTGCGCCCAAATGTTCCAAATTCAAATTATAAGATTTTAAGCGGGTTCCAAATTTTGAAAAGAGGTGTTTAGTGATTAAAATGCATGCCCCCAAGTCGGACACTTGCACGCGCGCGTAGTCGCCCAAACTTGCCCGTTTAGCCAAACGAAACGGAATCTCGACACGCGGACGCTACCACGCGACTAGTGGCGACGAGTAGGCCAACATGAACATCTTAAATTTCATTTTAGGAGTTAAAATTTGTTATGTGCCAAAATGACTTAACCGGGTAAAATTTAGCAATAAACACCAGAAAATCAGGAAAATTGGAAATGAGCAAACCACAACCCTCAACTAGTAATATAAATAGTATTATTGGGCTCGGGTGTTACATCATACCCAACTACAAAAGAATTTCGTCCTCGAAATTCCAAGAATACAAGATAGCTAACTACGGGAAAAGGTGAGGGAATTTCTGTCGGATCTCGTCTTCTCGCTCCCAAGTGGATTCTCCATGCGATCGATTACCCCAAGAAACTAGCACAAGAGTGATAATATTGTTCTTAAGAACCTTTTCTCTTCGATCCTTGATTTCAACTGGTCGCTCCTCGAAAGTCAGATCCTCTCGTACAGTCAACTCCGAATGATCCAAGACATGAGTCTCATCACGAACATACCTCCGTAGTTGAGACACATGAAACACATTGTGAATTCCTGCTAATGACGGTGGTAACGCCAACCTGTACGATACCTCTCCAACACGCTCCAAAATCTCGAAGGGTCCAACGAATCGGGGACTAAGCTCTCCCCGACTTCCAAAGCGAATCACCCCTCTAGTCGGTGATATCTTCAGGGATACCAAATCACCCACGGCGAACTCTAGAGGTCTTCTTAACGTGTCGGCCCAACTCTTCTGTCTGTCTTGAGCTGCCTTCATATGCTTCCTGATTGTATTCACCTTCTCGACTGTCTGTACCACCAAATCTGGTCCTAGTAACCTTCGTTCACCAACATCATCCCAACAACTGGCGAACGGCACTAACGACCATACAACGCTTCAAACGGAGCCATCTGAATTGTCGCTTGGAAGCTATTGTTGTACGAAAACTCCACCAGGTGTAGATGATCTTCCCAAGAACCTTTGAAGTCCAACATGCAAGCCCTCAACATATCTTCAAGGGTCTGGATCGTTCTCTCCGATTGTCCGTCAGTCTGAGGATGATAAGCTGTGCTAAACTTCAATCGAGTCTCCAAACTTTCTTGTAAACTCCTCCAAAAGTGCGACAAGAACCGAGTGTCCCGATCGGACACGATGCTTACCGGTACTCCATGCAATCTGACAATCTCCTGCATGTACCGCTCTGCCAAAGTCTCTGTCGATTGACCAACCCGAAAAGGAATAAAGTGAGCTGCCTTGGTCAACCGATCGACAATCACCCATACTGCATTGTTACCCTTTGGACTCCGCGGTAAAGCCGTCACGAAATCCATGGTTATATGTTCCCACTTCCATTGAGGAATCGGAAGTGGTTGCAACAAACCAGCAACCCTTTGGTGTTCAGCCTTGACTTGCTGACACACCAAGCACTTAGCCACGAAGCGAGCAATTTCCCGTTTCATACCTTCCCACCAGAAATGCTGTCGAATATCTCGGTACATCTTTGTCCCTCCTGGACGTACAGAGTAAGCTGGACTGTGTGCCTCCTTCATAAGCTCTTCACGCACATCTCCTTTTAGCACACACACACGGCTACCATATCTCAACGAATCATCTTCATGGATCAGTAAATCGGTTCGTAGTCCAGCTCCAACCTGCTCTCGAAACTTTTGCAGTCTAGGATCCTGCGATTGCGCCGCTTTAATCTTCTCAATTAAGGACGATTGTACTTGCGACTGCATCAACTGTCCTGTAGCACGCGGTAGCACAACCTCCAAGTCAAATCTCCGAAACTCCTCAATGATCTCTCTCTGTGCAGTCAATAACTGAGTTGCTGGTAACCGACTTAGCGCATCTGGCACGACGTTAACCTTTCCCGGATGGTACTTAAGATCAAGGTCGTAGTCGGCCATCAGCTCCAACCATCTGCGTTGCCTCATGTTCAACTCCTTCTGAGTGAACACATACTTCAAACTCTTGTGATCCGTAAAGACTTCAACTCTCTCGCCCAAAAGGTAGTGTCTCCAAATCTTCAGGGCGAAGATCACGGCTGCAAGCTCCAAGTCGTGAGTCGGATAGTTCTTCTCATGAGTCTTCAGCTGTCTCGATGCGTAGGCGACGACTTTCCCATTCTGCATCAAAACACATCCCAATCCTTTTCCAGATGCGTCGTTGTGAATCACCAGTCCTCCTGAATCATCCGGTACGGTTAGGATAGGGGCGGTTATCAACTTCTGCTTCAACGTCTCGAAGGCCAATGCACATCCATCTGTCCAAGCAAACGGTACCTCCTTACGCGTAAGCTTGGTTAACGGCTCAGCTAAACGAGCGAAATTCTCCACAAATCTTCTGTAGTATCCGGCGAGTCCAAGAAAACTCCTTATCTCCGCAACATTCTTTGGAGCAGGCCAATCCCGAACTGCTGCAATCTTCTCGGGATCAACGGCGATTCCATCGCCCGACACGACTTGCCCCAGAAACTTCACTTCTTCCAGCCAGAATTCGCACTTACTCGTCTTCGCGAATAATTTCTCTTGTCTCAGCGTCGGCAATGCGATCCTTCTTCTTCACTAAGAGAACTGGAGCTCCCCAAGGTGAGTTGCTGCTTAGAATCCATCCCTTCTCGAGTAGTTCACCCACCTGTTTCTCAGCTTCTTCCCACTCCACAGGTGCCATCGGATACGCTTTAGACACTGGCGCTGCACAGGACTAAGGTCAAACGTGAACTCCACGTCTCGCTTCGGCGGTAAGCCCGAAATGTCTTCAAACACATCCACAAAGTCGCGAACAACTGCCGGCTCTTCCTTACTATCCACTACCATAGCCTCAAGAACATTGTTCGTCGGCCTAGCCCTAAACTCGACTGGCCCGACAGAACAGCTTTCTCCAATGAAAGTAAACTTAGGATGTCCGGGAATCTGGAAATTACCTTCCTTGCCCTACAGTCAATGTGGGCGTAGAAAGTGCCAAGAAAATTCATTCCCAAGACTACATCATAACTGCCCGCATCAATCACCAAAAAAATCTGCAAAGAGCTCCCGACCACAAACAACAACAGTACAATCTCTACATTCCTTACTAGCTATGATTTTCCCATTCCCAGTGTGTATGTCCCAGAAACTAGACAGGGTCGTGCAGGTGATCGAGTGTGTAGTTATAAATTTGGATGACATAAACAATGGGATGCTCCGAAATTAAGTAATGCCAAAGCGGAAAAACCATGAACGAGTAAATTACCTGAATCCTCTTCTCCCGATGCCTTAGCTTCTTCCGTTGTCAACACGAACGCTCGAGCCTGCTGTGGTTCTTGAGTAAGCGGTTCCTGTCCTTGGAACGGTCCCTGCGGAGATTTCTGTGTATCATCCCTTGTGCGAGGCGTCGACGGACAAGCATCAACGGTGTGATCTGCCGCTCCACATCTAAAACAGAGTCCCAGCCTCATACGACACTTCTTTCGCACATGTCCGGGTTTATGGCAGTATCTACAAACCACTCTCCCCTTCCGATCACCCATACTTGTTTTCTTCATTGGTGCCACGCTGCGCCGGTTCACTGGAATACTTCTACGTATGGACGTGGGGTCCAGTGCAAATGCTGGTTCCAGCTCGAGTTGTTCCTTTAGTTTCTCCATCAATCCCCTTATCACTCTTTGCCTGGCGGCTAAGACCGCATGCCCTGGGTCCATCTCCAAATTCTGACCGGCCATATTCCTGGAAATCAAAGTACCCACATTAGCATGATGATAGTTTTCGAGTATAGATCAAGGCTAGAACTCCAAGATACTTAAATAGAGTGCTGCATTGTAGCTATGCCGCGGTATCATAGCCGCAATTACTTAACTCCACCCAAGTCGCCTAAGTCCTAGAGATAACAAGAAGTTAGGTTTTCGAGTTAACAGTGCAAAGTAAGTTTGCATGTCGACATGAACTGGAAGAATGATTCAAGGACGGTAAGACGGTCAAGGTGGCAGGACATGTTTCCTAATCACGGGTATTCTGATTCGTGTATCGGGTGTGATACCCAACTACAAAGAATCAACCCAATTAACCTATGGCTCTGATACCATAAAACCATGTCACGCCCCGCTTCCCAGAGTACGCAAGATTTAGGCACGTGACTGTTCCCCTCCGAACGGCGGCCGAGACGTTAGGACGTCCTGTGCCTGAGGTTCGGGGCAGATGCTATTTGGTTTTATCCGTCTATCTCTCCGAAGATGCCTAGTTGATTTATGGCACCGTGTATCGGAGGTTTAGACGGATGCGGCCGATGTAGCAGACTTCGTCAGATTCCCCCTCAGGGTGAGGGGTTTTTGATTGTGGGGACGCTCTTCCCTGCAGGCGCAAGCACCTGCAGTTAATTACGCTACCGCATCGCGGTAACAACTTTCTCCTTCTCCAGAATTTCACTTCGTGTCGTGTGTGTTTGTTTTGTTTGTGGTTGCCCGTGGATTGTATACGGAGACTGAGTAATGCCGTCGCCCGTAGGACGTGGATTAGTCCAAATCCGTATTTACTTAGATTTGGGTTTGGTGTTTTTAGTTTAAGGATGCATTAGTCGCGTTGCGTCTAAGATCGACTTAAACATTCGTTAAGGATACGTTAGTCCTGTTTTAGACTAAGATCAACTTAACATCATGATTGATTTAATTATCCGGCCGTCGGGACTCGTCACCTCTCTGATGTCGTTGAGGGATTACGACAGGCGTCTGAGGAGTTCAGAGATGTACCCTTGAACCAAAGTTAATTTGGAGTTTTATTGTTTATTTAAATGTCTAAGGACACGTTAACCTTATTTGGGGTTAAGATCAACTTAGACGGGACCGTTTAGATCCAACAAAGGAGCATTTTGGCCCTATTATGCCAGTTTAGGGATATGGCGGTCCATCGCCAGTTTTAAGGACGTGGTGGTCCATTATTAGTTTAGGGACATTTCGGTCCATCGCCAGTTTAAGGACGTAGTGGTTCATATTCCAGTTTAGAGACGTGGTGGTCCGTCGCCAGTTTAGGGACGTAGTGGTCCATTATTAGTTTAGGGACGTTTCGGTCCGTCGCCAGTTTAAGGACGTAGTGGTCCATATTCTAGTTTAGGGACGTGGTGGTCCGTCGCCAGTTTAGGGACGTAGTGGTCCATTATTAGTTTAGGGACGTTTCGGTCCGATATTAGTTTAGGGACGTTTCGGTCCGTTTTTCTCATTTTGGAGTGAATATTAGTTTAAGGACGTTTCGGTCCAATATTAAATGAATGGTCGTTGGGACTCATCACCTCTCTGACGTCGTTGAAGAATTACAACGACAGATGTCAAAGGAGTTCAGAGATGTACCCTCGAACCGGCCGTGACTTAGTTCATGAAAGGCGTTTAATTTAAGGACTTACAGCCAGGATTGGGTTAAGTCCAATTTTTATTTTAAGCTCTGCCCGATCAATCTAAACAGGGCTCTGCCTCTTTTTATTCTTGCAGTTTGATTTGGGCCAAGCCCTCAAGCATTTCCAAACAGGGCTCTGCCCTTTGTATGATTTGATTTGGGCCAGGCCCTCAAGAATTTTTCAAATAGGGCTCTGCCCTTTCATGATTTGATTTGGGCCAGGCCCTCAAGAATTTTTCAAATAGGGCTTGTTTCCTGATTTAAAATCAGGAAAGCTTCTGGGAAAAACTTCAGAGGAGAGTCACGTGCTTACACGTGACTAGCGGTCACGTGTTGGCACGTGACACCTTAAAAGCATCATCAAGTCGAGTTCAGTCTCCTGACTACGCTGAAGAAAATGGGCTTCAGAAAGAGTCACGTGCTCCCACGTGACCAGGGTCACGTGGCGACACGTGACATTTGAATACGAGCGTCGAAGACACACAAGTTCTCTGATCAAGTCAAGAAAAAGGCTTCAGAAGAGGTCACGTGCTTCCACGTGACCAGGGTCACGTGTTGGCACGTGACGTTCAAGACAGTAGACTCGTTCTCCAGACGAACCAAGGAAAGAGAGCTCAAACAAGGGTCACGTGCTCACACGTGACCAAGAGTCACGTGGTGGCACGCGACGCTTAAGCAACAATCAGAAGAAAGGAAAAGGCTCATTCCAAAGGGGGTCACGTGCTCACACGTGACCATGGGTCACGTGGGCACACGTGACCGGCTTTCAAAGCCCTTTTTGTCAACAGAATTAAATTCTGAGAGAAATGCAAATCTTTCCAAAGGAACGCAACTATATTCATCCAATCAAATTAAAGATTCGGAGGTCATTTATCTATGGAAAATCTCGGGTTTGGAAAGATTTCCCCCTTAAATCTAACCAAAATAACAAAGGAGAATCTCTGGATTTGAAATCCAACGGTGAATAAAATTCACCTAATAATCCAAAGGTCCAGAACGAATGAAGGACGCAAATCAAATCTCTCAACGAAGATTCGTCAAAAACCAACTGATTCAGCTGCTTCTCCTATAAATAGGAGCCAAGAGACACAAAAAGAGATATACAGGCGCAGAGAAGAGAAAAGAAAAAAGGAGGAGAGCTTTGATACTTTAAAAAGACTCGGATCTTCTGCAAAAAACCCTAGGTAAGGAAGGGGAAGCCTTTCGAAAGAAAGAGAATTTAATTCTCTATAGAGTTTAACTCTAATATATAAAACAGAAGAGCAAATTTCTTCTCTCTTTGATAGAGGATCTGCAAAGTGCACATCTCCCCTTAAGGATGAGAATTTAATTCTCAATGGGTTGAGATCCTGCCATGCAGATCCAAAACATAGAGAAAGAATGCAAGCATGAGAATTTAATTCTCACAGAACTATAGGAATTTAATTCCTCTAAGATAAAAGTAGGGCTCGACCCTGTGTCATGGGAATTTAATTCCTTCAAAATAAAAAGGAGCAGGGTTTAACCCTAATTAAGAATTTAGTTCTGTTGAAACAATGGGAATTTAAGTCCCTTAATCATAATCTGACGGGAAACGGAAGTTTGATTCCTTAAAAAGTTTTATTAGGGTTTAACCCTATTCAATTCTTCACATAAACGAGGAATCTAATTCCTGCAGAAGGTTCAAGGATCGAAAGGGAAGTAAGAATTTAATTCCTTTGAAAATTAAAGCCAGAGGAATTTAATTCCTGAAAAGAAAGATCAACAGATCCTCTAGAAACTACCTAGAGGCAGGGTCACGTGCTACCACGTGACCCCCCAAAACCCCTACAGAAAGCCCCTTTGAGGCAGCACCCCACGTGACCCACGTGACCCTCAGCAGAGGCCTTAACACAAAGGCATTTGAATGCCCATCACGTGACGGCACGTGATGCTATGAAGGAAATGATAATTTCAGCGGAACAAATGAAGGGAGGGCGCCCTCACGTGCCGCCACGTGACCCTTCTTGCCTTAGTGTTTAACACTAAAATTAAAACTCTCAAGCCCAATGTTAAAACACTGTCGAGCCTTAGCATTCAATGCTGATTAAAAAGCCTTATTGGCAGGATTCAACACTGATCCGTTTTAGTGTTTAACACTAATTTGAAAAAGCCTTATTGCTGGTGTTTAACACCAATTATCTCTTAGTGTTGAACACTAACTCAACAACTCCATTCCCAGTGTTCAACATTGATTGCTCTGTAGTGTTCAACACTAGGCTTTGGCCCAATTGGCTAAAGGGGTAGAAGCAAACATTCTCCCTCCATGAACCAGCAAAGAGTCAATATTCCAGACCTGACTGGACTTAGCCCAAGCTGGCCATAAGTCCTCAATTTGTGATTAACTGGGCCGGTAGGCTCATAACATAATTGATCAGTCTTGACCCAAATTGGGCCAAGGACCATTTAATCCATCCCGGTTCTAGGGTACATCTCTTCACTCCTTTGATACTTGGCATTGTAATCCCTCAATGTCTTCAAAGAGGTGACGGGTCCCGAAGACCATTCATGATATGGACTGTGGGGTCCTTAAACCCATGCATAACACAAAATTTCTGGTTACGTGGAACGTGGATAACGTCACTCTTTGACCCCGCGGAAAACGTCCAGAGCGGATCCTGGTCCTCGCCTAGCACGGCAATGAACCCGTGCTAAGCATCCAGAGCGGAGCCTGGTCCTCGCCTAGCACGGCAGTGAACCCGTGTGAAGCATCCAGAGCACATACCGGACTGTGGAGTCCTTAAACCCATGGACTATGACGTCCTTAACCTTGACCGAGATGTCTTAAAACTACCAACGGACTGCAATGTCCTTAAACTACCCACGGACCGCAATGTCCTTAAACTACCCACGGACCGCGATGTCCTTAAACTACCCACGGACCGCAATGTCCTTAAACTAGAACCATAGAGCCTCCATATGCTCTTTTGTCGGATCTAAGCGGTCCCGTTTAAGTTGATCTTAGCCTCAAATATGGCTAACGCGTCCTTAGACCTTCAAGCAGACTGGACTATGAATCCCCCTAATTAACTCTGGCTCAAGGGTACATCTCCGAACTCCTCTGACATTCGTCGTTGTAATCCTTCAACGTCGTCAGAGAGGTGACGGGTCCCGACGGCCACACATACGACGGACTACTATGTCCTGAAATTGGAACAATTGGGGTCCAAACACTCCTTTGTCGGATCTAAATGATCCTGTTAAGTTGATCTTAGCCTTAAACTAGACTAATGTGTCCTTAACAAATGTTTGAGTTGATCATAGCCTCAAGCATGGCTAGTGTGTCCTCAAACCAAACCCCCAAACCCAAATCTAAGAAGATACGGATTTGGACTAGTCCACGCCCTACGGGCGACGACATAACTCGGTCTCCGTAAACGATCCACGGGCAGGAAAACATAAAACAAAACACACGATACGAAATGACCATCTGGAGAAGGAGAAAGTTGTTACCACGACGCGGTAGCGTAATTAACTGTAGGGGCTTGCGCCTGCAGAGAAGAGCGTCCCCACAATCAAAAACCCCTCACCCTGAGGGGGAATCTGACGAAGTCTGCTACATCGGCCGCATCCGCCTAAACCTCCGATACATGGCGCCATAAATCAACTTGGCATCTTCGGAGAGGCAGACGGATTGCACCTATTGGCATCTGCCCCGAATCTCAGGCGGGACGTCCCAATGTCTCGGCCGCCATTCGGAGGGGAACAGATTCTGGCACGCCCGGTGGGACCTTTTCCTCTTTCCACTCCACACTTCGTGTGTCGTGATTCGCGAACCAATCGCGGTTCGCTAACAGTTGCCCTTGGGTTTCAAGATACTAAGAATTGGCGCCTTGCCTATTGCAGAAAACAAAGGATCGATGGCTGCTACTTCCGCGAAATCCTCCAACTGCTCAAGCTGCAATTGCGACCAACGCTTTGCCTCGCCGGGAGGTATAGCCTATGGACCCCAAGCTGCTTCGTTGTTCACAATGCCGGCGGACCAGGTGACTCAGGCCACTACCGGATTGTTCTTTGGGACTATACTCCCACCATCCAGCTTCACGGCGCCAGTGCTGACAAAGGAAGCCCTCAAGAAGTCGGTCTTTGATCGTCTCACCCCTGCCACGGCTCCTCTCACCGAGTCGTCCGATGTCAGCGCCTCAGTCTTTTCTAGATTGGGCCAGAAATCCTGCAGATTCGTCGCAGAGAAGGCTGCTCCTAAGAAAACGGCCGCTCATGCTTCCGAAATCGCCAAGGCAGCTTCCCCGGCCAAAAAGTCGGTCTTTACCAGATTAACGGCTTCAGTTCCCGCTCCCGTTGCACAAAGGACATCGGTCTTTGACAGGCTAACACCAACAACGACCCCCCACCCACACAGGGGGCAAGATGAAACCGTTCTTATATCTGACTCTACGCCGTCTGCTC
Organism: Agapanthus africanus; assembly: GCA_030015575.1. NCBI lineage: Eukaryota > Viridiplantae > Streptophyta > Magnoliopsida > Asparagales > Amaryllidaceae > Agapanthus > Agapanthus africanus. The sequence continues at coordinate 5,441,952 of JASDDO010000018.1, forward strand.
GACACGCTCGACGTCGTCATTGGCGCCGAATAAGGAAGGCTGGGGGCAACTCCCCCTCTGGATTGATTCCACCAGCCCCAGCGGTAGAAGTTAATGCTGCTGTTCCAACTAGGAACAGCTTCGAAATGTTAAATAAGGTGCGAAGGAATTCCCCTACCGCAGTGCTGAAGAGGTCTCCTCCCCCATCAGAAAAGGTTGTGGAAATAGAATCAGAACAGCCCCGATCTCCTCAACGGCTGTCTTCCAAAATCTATAAGGTTTGGCGGCAGGCCCGGGACTCAATCATCGATCCAAACTTCTCCCGCCAGCATAAGAAGCTGAAGATCCAACCGAAAGCTGGTCACCAGGCGAAAACCCAAAAGGCTGTTTGGACGCCCACCTCGACGGCCCCCTCAACCTCCATGGCTCATAAAAGGAGGGAGCCAGAGAAGATCCCTCAACATGCAACGACGGCTAAAAGCAATGAGCCCAGACACCCTAAGTCTGGGGGCACGGTGGTGCACACTGTTTACATGGTCTCTGGAAAGGAGGAGAGCCGCACCTCTACGGGCCACCGACCGCTGACCCGATCCGTGACGAGAACCCAAGAACAACAACAAAAGTTGCAGGAAATGATGAGTGCTATGGCTGCACTTACCGGGCCAAAAGAAAGCCCAGAAACATCCTCAGACGCACGCCGAGAGGAGGAAACCGACGCTGAGTTCCTTCGCCGGACATTGGAGAAAAAGGACAAAGAGGCTGCTGAACAAGCGGCTAATATACAGCGCATGGGCCTTCTCTTCCAAGATATGATAGGAATGATGATCCAACAGGACCCACCCATTGAAGATCCCCCAATCGTTCTGGAAGATGACCGAGGAGAAACGTCAAATCCACCACCAGCCCTCTCAACGGCCAAGGAAGAAACGATCTCTAAGGCTGACTTAGCCGACTACATAGCCCAGCAAATCCGGGTCCATCATGCGACTGAGGCGGCTGGTCAAGTCGTGAAAACAGGGCGGCCGTATCCAAGCTGGTACGATCAAATCAAATACCCGCAAGGCTATACGATACCGAAATTCCATGTGTATAAGGGGACCGGCAATCCTCATCAACACGTCGCCCAGTTCCGGGCCCTCTGCGGTAACACCGGCGGTGACGATAAACTGTTACTCCGTCAGTTCGTTGGCAGCTTATCAGAAACAGCGTTCGAATGGTATTCAGAACTCCCGAACGATTCCATCAAAACGTTCGCTGAAATGGAGCTGTTGTTCACTCAGCGATTTGCAAGTGCCAGCGAACGCACTCCAATAACTGCACTTATTAACGCCAGGGTAAAACAGGGCGAAACCTGGGTTCAGTACGCCATACGCTGGCGGAATTTATGGTCGAGATGCGAACAACGCATTGAGGAAGCACCCGCAGTGGGTATGTTCGTGGGAACCTTAGACCCCCACGCAACCATCTCCCAGTTTATGATGTTTTTTAAGCCAACCACATTCCAGGCTTTAATCGACAAGTTGGCTCAGATGGACCAGATGGGTCATAGGCCACCTCCTCCGAAGTCGGAACCTCGGAATGATAAGGGTAAAGGAAGAGCAACCTTTGTCGCGAATGCCCAACAGCAACCTGACGCCCCGAAATCGGCAGATCAACTGGAAGAAAGACGCCGGTATTATAATGAAAAGATGAAGCGTCCCTACTCGTTCCCACGAGACAAGACGAGACGGTTATTTGAGCTAGCAATACGCAACAGGCTTATTAACCTCCCGAATCCAAGGCGACCGCCACAACCCACCGAGGTGAATAACCCCAACTATTGCCCCTACCATCAGACGGTAAGCCATCCGATTGAAGATTGCTTCGTCTTCAAAGGATGGATCGAAGATCAATACCTCCAGGGGAAGTTTGTACTGTCCGAAAAGTGGAAAGTGAACCCGCCACAACCACATACTCCTAAAAAGACGGACACATCGGGGACAACCTGCTCCTTTATCGAAGAAATTCCATGGGAGGTCGTGCTATCAACGAAGACCAAAAGGATGCTGAGAGACCTTCATGCGTGCCCTGCAATCGAATGGAAGGACCCTCTTGAACCCCAAATTATCGAAGGGATGTTGAGGCCCCGCCCAACTATGAAGACTCATGATAAAGATCCAAATACTCACGCCCAGCCGTCAAAAGCTTCGAAGAAAAAGAAGAAGAAATCCAAGAAGCCCGCGAAGCTTGGAGACGAGCGAACAAACTTGCAGAAGCAAATCGACGCGCTGGAAGAATATAATCAGAAGGCGCGAACTCCTGTCACACTGCAAGAGTTTCTCTACCACATCTTTCAAGAGGGAGATGATGGAGGGAGCTCGTCGGATGAATCCGAAGGGTATGTGGCGAGTTGCAACATGATCTCCCACTCGTTTACCAATGATGAGAAAACTCCTAGCACTAAGAAGCTGAAGGCGGAACCCGAACCAAAGCGTGCGACGCTGACAACTGATATGATCAATGCCTTCCTAGACGAGATTCGTCTAAAAAGTAAAGCAGACCAAGAGCGTGAGATGGCAGCATCAGGAGGAACCAAATGCGGGCAACTGAACGAAGGAGTTGAACTACCCCTGCCAGAGCGAAAGGCATCCGAGATGGACAGGAAGATATTCAAGACGAGGAAAAGGTTCGCCAAAGCCATGTCAATGGGAATGCGGCTACCACCCTCGGAAGGAAACACACACAATGGGGCGGAGAAGCACCCCGATTACTGTGCATATCATCGGAAAGTTTCACACCCCACAGAGGAGTGCGACGCCTTTAAGATATGGTGGCAAGGATATGTTGCTCGTCGGCAACATTTCAAACGCATGAAACGCAAGAGCCGTCGGGAGCAAAGAAGCGCCGTTGACGGACCCAACAGAATTACTGGCAACTGTTATATGGCTCATGCCGAGGGGTCGCAAGTCCTCACCTTTGGGAGCGACTCTGACGAAGAAGTGACTCTGGGCCCTCTCTTTGAAGAATCCGCGCTAAGGAAAGATGAGGAATCAGAAGCCTGCGGAAACACTCAGCTGCGCAGTCGCACGCTCCCGGAAAAGAATCTCGGGCCTACGAACAGAAAAGATAAGGGAAAGGAAAAGGTCACTGAAGATATCACTTTGGATGACCAAGTCGCGAAAGAACTGGCTGCCAAAGACCCTCCTAGGAGGAGTAAAGTGGACTATAACATCCTCGCGCATCTAAGGAAGCTACCTTCTCAGCTTAGCATTCTCGACACCCTCCTATTATCAAAAGAAGCACGGGACTCACTAATTAAGGCACTACAAGAACCTGAGCAATTCCAAGCCTTTCTCGCCACTGAAAAGATGAAGGACGAACTGGAAGAAGTGCATACGGCCGACGTCACTTTCGGTGATGAAGACCTCCTTCTCGGGACGTGCGACCATAACCGTCCCCTATATGTCTCTGGGTACTGCCATGACATCAAGATTGGCAAGATCCTGGTGGATAATGGATCCTCCGTCAATCTCCTTAATGTTCGGGTGTTGAAGGAAATCTGCATGAGTGTGCAGCATCTCGCTCGGGACAAAATTACTATCTCCGGTTTCGACTCACAATCGTCACGGACTCTCGGGTCCGTGATACTAACATTACGCTTCGGGCTTCTCGTCACAGACATCAAATTCCATGTCATTGACGCCAAGACCTGTTACAATGCCCTGCTCGGCCGTCCTTGGTTACACGAGTACAACATCGTCCCTTCTACACAACATCAGTGTATGAAGTACTTTAAAGATGGTTTCGAGTATACTGTAACGGGTGAGCTGAACCCATTTTCCGTGAACGAAGTCCGCAAATACGAGGATGCGAAATACTTTTTGCCAGACTTTGAAGATACAGAAAGGTGTCACGACTCGGAGAACAAGGCCGCCGCCACCATCCCTGTTTTCGGAAGCGATACCGAAGAAGAGGAAGAGATAGTTTATACGGGGCCAGATCAACGCAACAACCGGAGGACGCCCATCCCCATACTGGTCTTCGGAAGTGATTCGGAAGATGAGGTCAATGCCGTATTCTCCAGTCGGCTTTCAATACAAGCACCTCCTGGCGATAACCATAACTTGCAAATCACCATGGTACCGCGAGAACACTACAAGGACCTCGACACGCTTCAAGCTCACAGTGTGCAAGAGCTGCAAACGTTTTGCGTCCCCCCCAGGCGAAAGGGTGAGAAGATGATCCTATTCTATCGATCCTCAGAGTCGAAAGTAGAGAAAGAGATCTGGCACGGCGTAGATGCTACATGCGACAGACTCCAGCCCATCCGTTTGCCCAGATACTATACAAATGGATTAAAGAAGCTATTGAAGCACCAAGGGGTACCCTTAAAACAAACTGTTCAACAGGCTCGGTTTTACAACAGGATTTGGGATGTCCCTGGAACCCAACGCAAATTGCCTAATGGGAAAATGGAGACACTCGGGCTTGGATACGCGAGAACCGGAAAACGAGAACGGGCTCATAACAGCTACGCTATATATACCTTTGATGAAGAAGAAGACGCCCTGTCAGGAGATGCCAACCCCTCATCAAAACCAGACCACGCGATTGAGGCGCCAAGTCCGTCATTTCTAGAACGAATGGACAAGCCCATCAGGAAAGTGGGTCAGAAAGGTCGGGAAGACCCCAACCACGAAATGGCCATCTACGAGAAGGCCATGACGCAACGTCTATTTCAACAGGCTGCGAAAGGCAAGAATGCTCATCCTTGTCAACCCATCATGCGAAAGGCCCGACGCGGAGACGGAAATAAGTCGAGAAGCGGAAAAAAGAGCCGACAACAACGACGCAGGATTAGAGGGTTACGAGATCGAGTACTGCACAGCTCGGATTCGCCCTTCATAGAAAAGATGAGTCGAGCGTACTCCTTCCCCAGAGACAAGACGGAAAGGTTACTCAAACTCGCCCTAAAACATCAGATGATCGCGCTTCCAGAGTCTAAACACCCTGAGCAAGCTAATAAGGCCTCTCGCTCAGGCTATTGCTCTTATCACCGAGCCGCAGGACATCCTACCGAAGACTGCTTCACCTTCAAGAACTGGGTCGAGGACCAGTACCGACGGGGCAGATTCGCTTTATCCAACAGCTGGAGGGTAACGCCGCCACAAAAGCACGAGCCCAAGGCCGCAAGAGCGGAGCCGGATCCGCCTCGGCCCCGGGAGTGGATTCGCACCTGTTATACGATTACGATAGACAACCCTCCCCGGTGCTTCGAAAACAGCGATGATGAGGTTATCTCAGAATTCCCGCCTGCTCCGAAAGAACTGGAAGACGGTATACATACTACTGCAGATAACCTCAGGAAGATTGAGTTGGGATCGGCAGAGGACCCGCGACCAACATTTGTCAACAAGCTACTCTCTGAAGAAAGGGTGGCCGCGTTAAAGAACGTGCTTCTATGACATAAAGACTGCTTCGCGTGGAACTACTCTGAGATGCCAGGATTAGATCCGGAAGTTGCCGTACATAAATTAGCAATATCCCCGGACATCAAGCCAGTCAAGCAAGCGCCAAGGAGGATGCGACTCGAGTTGGAGATGAGCATCAACGCCGAAGTCAAAAAACTAATCGATTCTGGATTTATCCAAGAAGTACAATATCCCGATTGGATCGCCAATATCGTCCCGGTGATGAAGAAGAATGGGACGGTGCGTATATGCGTGGATTTCAGGGATCTCAACAAAGCCTGTCCAAAAGATGATTTCCCGGTGCCGGTAACCGAGCTAATGATAGATAACACGTCTACTCACGAGATCTTCTCCTTTATGGACGGTTCTTCAGGATACAATCAGATAAAAATGCATCCCGAAGACCAGAAGCACACCGCTTTCCGGACCCCTTTGGGTGTATTTTGCTACAGGGTTATGCCCTTCGGTCTAAAGAATGCCGGTGCTACCTATCAAAGGGCCATGACAAAGATCTTCGACGACCTCATACATGACATCGTCGAGTGCTATATCGATGACCTCGTAGTAAAGAGCATGTCATACGAAGAGCATTTAAACCACTTGGAGACTGTGTTTCAACGCCTCCGGCGATATAATTTGAAAATGAATCCCCTCAAATGCGCGTTTGGAGTCTCCTCGGGAAAATTCCTGGGATTCGTCATCCGACACCGGGGTATTGAGATAGATCCGTCAAAGATTAAAGCGATCATGGAAATGCCTCCGCCAAGAACCCTCAAACAGTTGCGGTCTCTCCAAGGGAAGCTCGCATACATCCGGCGATTTATCGCAAATCTTTCAGGCAAACGCCGCCCCTATAGTCACCTGATGAAGAAGGGAACCCCATTCGTCTGGGATCAAAAATGCCAAGGTGCACTAGACGAGATCAAGCAGTACTTGCAGAACCCGCCGGTATTGGCCGCGCCGGTCAAGGGAAAACCCCTCATTCTTTATACAACCGCCCTCGAAGGTTCCTTGGGCGCATTATGGGCGCAAGAGAACGATCAGGGGAAAGAGAGAGCACTCTACTACTTAAGTCGAGTTCTACTGGGGGCAGAAAGCAATTACTCTCCCATTGAAAAACATTGCTTGGCGTTAATCTTCGCGATAACAAAGCTCAGGCACTATGCGTTGGCACACGAAGTCTGCCTCATCTCGAAAGTGGATCCTCTTAAATACTTGATGTCAAGAGCCATATTGACGGGACGACTCGCTAAATGGGCCCTGCTCTTGATGGAGTTCTCGATAACATATCAACCTCTCAAGGCAGTGAAAGGCCAGGCCATTGCCGATTTCCTCGCTGAGCACCCGATACCGGCCGATTCTCCTTTGAATTGTGACTTGCCGGACGAGCATGCATTTGATGCGATTAGCGGTGGAAGCGCCCGATGGGAACTTTATTTCGATGGAGCGTCCTCTATAAAGAAACAAAAGCAAGGTATCCCAATGATCAAGTCAGGGATAGGCCTCATCTTTGCGACTCCACAAGGAGGGATAATGCGCTTCGCCTTCTCCTTAACAGAGCCGAGGACAAACAATGAAGCTGAATACGAAGCCCTGATAGCAGGTCTCGAGCTTGCCATTGACATGGGAATTGAAGACCTCCTTATATACGGGGATTCTCAGCTGGTCGTTAGTCAAGTGAATGGTAACTACCAAACGTGCAAACCGGAGCTGGTGAAGTACGGCGAAAGGGTGCAACAACTATTGTCCCAAATTCCTTCCTACACTTTGGAGAACATACCACACGCAGAAAATAGCAAAGCAGACGCATTGGCTAAGCTTGCTAAAGAACTGGCCGACGAGAACCTCGATGATGTCAGAATCGTGATACAAAGCCGTCGAGTGCTCGCCCCGGCAGAAATATCTCCGGAATCATGCAAAGAAAAGAGAGCGACTGAGCAGACGACCCTACAAACAAAGGACCATGAGAAGGCCGAGGACTGGAGGGAAGTCTTCATAGACTACTTTAAGTCCCGCCGCATACCCAAAGAAGCGTCCTCGAGACATCAGCTCATGAAACGAGCTCTATCTTTCGCTTTCGTCAACGATACTCTATACAAGAGATCGCTTGATTCCCTATGGCTGAGATGCTTGGGACCTGACGAAGCGGAAAAAGTCGTTCAGGAAGTCCACGACGGGCTTTGCGGCTCTCATCAAGCAGGCCCAAAGATGAAGTTAAAAATTAAACGGATGGGCTACTACTGGCCCACGATGATCCAGGACTGCCTCGAGTATGCGAAGCAATGCCACCCGTGCCAGATTCATGGAGACTTTATCCACCAACATCCGAATCCGCTACACCCAACGGCGGCCAGCTGGCCATTCGAAATGTGGGGAACTGACATAGTCGGCCCCATTGAGCCGGCATCATCTCGGGGACATCGTTTTATCCTGGCGACTACTGATTACTTCTCCAAATGGGCAGAAGCAATACCATTGAGGGAAGTGAAGACGGAGAATATCCTCCATTTCTTCAAGACGCACGTCATCTATCGGTTTGGAACCCCACGGCGGATTATCTCCGATAACGGGCCAGCCTACAGAAGCCATAAGATTAGCCGCTTCGCGCAGCAGCACAATATAGACTGGAGGTATTCTTCAGTTTACAACCCACGAGCCAACGGTCTGGCCGAGGCCTTCAATAAGACCTTGACAAAGATCATAAAAAAGACCGTTTCCCGGAATAAGAGAGACTGGCACGAGAGGCTGCAAGAAGCCCTTTGGGCTTATCGAACTACATTCAAGACGGCCACAAACACAACGCCATACGCGTTGGTATTTGGGACGGAAGCAGTACTCCCCCTCGAGATAGAGTTACCCTCTCTACGAGTGGCAGTCCATCACGAACTGACCGACGAAGAAAATGCTCACCTTCGACTTGAGGAGCTTGATGCCCTCGACGAAACCCGACTCATAGCGCAACAACATCTAGAAGCCCACAAAGCAAAGATGACGCGCTCGTACGAAAGATTGACCAGGCCAAGGGCATTCCGCCAAGGCGAACTCGTGCTGGTAGTCAAAAGACCTATGATCCCCAATCGTGCCAAGCGGGGAAAATTCGAGCCAAACTATGAAGGCCCGTACATCATAGACCAGGTTTACCAGGGTGGAGCCTATCTACTCGTGGACATGCACGATGAAAGGCCTTTCAGGCCAATAAATGGCCGCTTCTTGAAGAAATACTACGCTTAGTGAGCCACAGCCTGGGTCAACGGTAGATGACGACGACTATGTCCGCTCGCTATCTTCCTAGGCTCAGACTTTACAAGCAGTAGCTGACCCTCCCATAACAAGGGACCGAAACGTCCTTAAACTATCAACGGACCGAAACGTCCTTAAACTAATGACGGACCGAAACGTCCTTAAACTAATGACGGACCGAAACGTCCTTAAACTATCAACAGACCGAAACGTCTTTAAACTAACGATGGACCGAAACGTCTTTAAACTAATGACGGACCGAAACGTCCTTAAACTAGCGACGGACCGAAACGTCCTTAAACTATCAACGGACCGAAACGTCCTAAAACTAGCGACGGACCGAAACGTCCTTAAACTATCAACGGACCGAAACGTCCTTAAACTAATGACGGACCGAAACGTCCTTAAACTAGCGACGGACCGAAACGTCCTTAAACTATCCATGGACCGAAACGTCCTTAAACTAGCGACGGACCGAAACGTCCTTAAACTATCAACGGACCGAAACGTCCTTAAACTATCGATGGACCGAAATGTCTTTAAACTAACGACGGACCGAAACGTCCCTAAACTACTACCGCAGCATCCTTAGGCTGACGAGATAAAAAAAAAAAATACATAAAATAAAAAAAACGGTATGTCCACAAGCAAAATGGGCACGGATGAAAACCCGAAAGGGCTCCGTGAGTAAAAACAGCAGGACTACCGGCGAGTGTTTGTGAAAACCCGAAAAGGCGCAACCTCGTTCAGAGACACTTATAGGGTCCTCTCGACCTTGTAAGGAGAAATCACCTGCGTGAGATCCTTACGACTCACAAAGGAGCAACACACTTAGGGATCCTTACGATTCCTAAGGAGAAAATACACTTACGAGATCCTCACGACTCGTAAGGAGAACTCTCTTATGGGACCCTCACGGCTCATAAGATTTGAAAGTCTTAAGTTATAGAGACCTAAACCTGTACTTAAGCAAATCCTCCACAACCTCCGACATTGCCCTACAAGTGGCTCGGACTGACCCTTGTATACAATCCACGGGCGCGAATAAACATTTCCCTAACAAAGTCCCACCCGTGACTGGGGATATATCCATATGGTGAACGACCCTTGTAAGTCCTCCCGACTTATAAGGAGAAAATCCTCTTTGTAAGATCCTTACGACTTACAAGAGAACATGCACTTAAGAATCCCCACGATTCTTAAGGAGAGAACACACTTGCAAGTCCTCACGACTTGTAGGGAGAAACACCTTTGTGAGACCCTTACGGCTCATGAAATCAAAAGCCTTGGTCAACAGGACCCTTAACCCTGTTTGCTAAGCCACCTTTGTCCAAACGTCGACAGAGGCAAATGACGATTCGCTCCTGGTAAACATTCCAGACAAAACGGCCGAAATGATGGGACAACTTGCAATAAAAAGAAGCAAGCAAAATCTCGGCGGTTCACAGATAACTTAGTGATCGCCACCGTGGCATTCGTCTCGATACAGCAGACGCGATACCGGCGAATGAAGCGAAGGCCAAATTCCTAGCTTCATTGTCTCGACGACACAACATCAAGCGAAACGGAACAGCGGCAACCCCAAGTTCCATGGCTCGGCGACACATATCGCCAAGAGTCAACCCCCATCCCGTGAAATGCGGATACAATCAGCAAACTTCCTGGTTACGTGGAAAGCGGATAACGTCACTCTTTGACCCCGTGGAAAACGTCCAGAGCGGATCCTGGTCCTCGCAGAGCGTGGCAGTGAACCCATGTGAAGCATCCAGAGCGGAGCCTAGTCCTCGCCTAACGCGGCAGTGAACCCGTGTGAAGCATCTAGTGCAAACTTCCTGGTTACGTGGAAAGCGGATAACGTCACTCTTTGACCCCGTGGAAAACGTCCAGAGCGGATCCTGGTCCTCGCAGAGCAAGGCAGTGAACCCGTGCGAAGCATCCAGAGCGGAGCCTAGTCCTCGCCTAACGCGGCAGTGAACCCGTGTGAAGCATCTAGTGCAAACTTCCTGGTTACGTGGAAAGCGGATAATGTCACTCTTTGACCCCGTGGAAAACGTCCAGAGCGGATCCTGGTCCTCGCAGAGCATGGCAGTGAACCCGTGCGAAGCATCCAGAGCGGAGCCTAGTCCTCGCCTAACGCGGCAGTGAACCCGTGTGAAGCATCTAGTGCAAACTTCCTGGTTACGTGGAAAGCGGATAATGTCACTCTTTGACCCCGTGGAAAACGTCCAGAGCGGATCCTGGTCCTCGCAGAGCATGGCAGTGAACCCGTGCGAAGCATCCAGAGCGGAGCCTAGTCCTCGCCTAACGCGGCAGTGAACCCGTGTGAAGCATCTAGTGCAAACTTCCTGGTTACGTGGAAAGCGGATAACGTCACTCTTTGACCCCGTGGAAAACGTCCAGAGCGGATCCTGGTCCTCGCAGAGCATGGCAGTGAACCCGTGCGAAGCATCCAGAGCGGAGCCTAGTCCTCGCCTAACGCGGCAGTGAACCCGTGTGAAGCATCTAGTGCAAACTTCCTGGTTACGTGGAAAGCGGATAATGTCACTCTTTGACCCCGTGGAAAACGTCCAGAGCGGATCCTGGTCCTCGCAGAGCGTGGCAGTGAACCCATGTGAAGCATCCAGAGCGGAGCCTAGTCCTCGCCTAACGCGGCAGTGAACCCGTGTGAAGCATCTAGTGCAAACTTCCTGGTTACGTGGAAAGCGGATAATGTCACTCTTTGACCCCGTGGAAAACGTCCAGAGCGGATCCTGGTCCTCGCAGAGCATGGCAGTGAACCCATGTGAAGCATCCAGAGCGGAGCTTAGTCCTCGCCTAACGCGGCAGTGAACCCGTGTGAAGCATCTAGTGCAAACTTCCTGGTTACGTGGAAAGCGGATAACGTCACTCTTTGACCCCGTGGAAAACGTCCAGAGCGGATCCTGGTCCTCGCAGAGCATGGCAGTGAACCCATGTGAAGCATCCAGAGCGGAGCCTAGTCCTCGCCTAACGCGGCAGTGAACCCGTGTGAAGCATCTAGTGCAAACTTCCTGGTTACGTGGAAAGCGGATAACGTCACTCTTTGACCCCGTGGAAAACGTCCAGAGCGGATCCTGGTCCTCGCAGAGCATGGCAGTGAACCCGTGCGAAGCATCCAGAGCGGAGCCTAGTCCTCGCCTAACGCGGCAGTGAACCCGTGTGAAGCATCTAGTGCAAGATTCCTGGTTACGTGGAACGTGGATAACGTCACTCTTTGACCCCGCGGAAAACGCCCAGAGCGGAGCCTGGTCCTCGCCGAGCACGGCAGTGAACCCGTGTGAAGCATCCAGAGCAAACACCGGACTGTGGAGTCCTTAAAATCCACGGACTATGACGTCCTTAACCTCGACCGCGATGTCTTAAAACTAACAATCAACCACCCCTATTCCTTACAAATCTTTGCCTCGGTTTAAGGGTACATCTCTTCACTCCTTTGATGCCTGGCGTTGTAATTCCTCAACGTCTTCAAAGAGGTGGCGGGTCCCTGCAACCAAACGTCGGACTGTGGAGTCCCTAAATCCACGGACTATGAGGTCCTTAACCTTGACCGTGATGTCTTAAAACTAACATCGGACTGTGGAGTCCCTAAATCCACGGACTATGAGGTCCTTAACCTTGACCGTGATGTCTTAAAACTAACATCGGACTGTGGAGTCCTTAAATCCACAGACTATGAGGTCCTTAACCTTGACCGCGACGTCGTTAAAACTACGATATCTGGAGAAACCCCTGACTTCGTAGAACACGGACCAGGGTAACCGCATCCGGCGCTTACAAGTCCTCACGACTGGGAGAAAAGCTCTTTATGAGACCCTCTTAGCTCATAAGATGTAAAAGTCTCAGGAAACAGATCTTAACCCTGAATCCTGAGCCATTGCTGTCCTGCAAGGGAATCAAGATAGGATACCCGCAGAATGCATTCAATAAAAAGGAGACACACCATTGAAGAGAAAAATGTATCTTTTATTCATAAACCAAAAAGGATACAAGGTACAATTCAAGAAACAAAAATGAAGATACTCTTATTCATGAGCATGTACAAAAAAGGGAGAAAAGATACAGTCCTCAAGCCGGTGGCCGGTGTAGTAATTTCAGCAGCTCGTCGTTTTGCTGCTGAGCCACGGCTTCATGACGCAAGATCTCCAGAAGGCGAGCCTCCGCCTGAGCTTGTTGGGCCTGATATAAAGCGAGCCGAGCTTCAAGCTCTTTCTCAGTGGCCTTGTGAGCCTCAACCCTCTCGCGGGTAAACATGGCAGCTTTATCAAGAGCTACCACCTCCTTGATGGATTCCTGAAGCACTCGCCAAAGGTCATACGCTTGTTGGCTTTAACTGTGAGGCTGACCAGAAGCTCGCCCAACGCTTTGGAGGCTAGCTCTCTCTCAAAATTTTTACGACCGAACCCTTTTTCTCACACAACAATATGTTCGCTACGTGGCCACGAAAGCCCGCACTCGCAACCACAGCCTCGAACACGAGACATTTACAAGACCGTATAAATGAGCCCCCGGTCGACAGAGATGATCGAGCTGAAACGTGTTCACATCACCCGGTATGAAAAGCAATGAGAAAATTTCCAGTGTTTATCCTATCAAGCATGTGTTCACGATTATATAAGCATCCGAAGAAGAAATAAAGTTTGAGGCATTAATTTGCATGCGACATAATGACGATGTTGATAATTAGAAGAAGCTTGCATAAGAAGAACCCAATGTTTATTCAGGCAAGCGAAAACATGCATACGAGTACCAAGCCTACATAGGGATTCAGCATAAAGCATACAAAAGAAGAGGACTAATTTAAAAACACTACGCTAACGGAAAAGATCACCAAACACCGGATCAATGGCACAAGGGTTCACAAAGCAAAGAACAAAATTCTCCATCTCTCTCTCTGCTTTCTCCAGCACGTCAAAGCGACGGTTCTCACGAGGAGTCGCCCCCCATCGATTGGTGCCGTGTTCGTCTGCAAAAGCGAACATAATAGCTCGCCGGGCCCTAATCTGGCCCAGCAGGTGAATCGAGTAATCCTTCAAAGCCTGAGTAATCAGGCACGCTTCATGGAAGCCCTCGAGCTTTTCTTCTGCCGCGTCGAGCATCGCCAGGGTCATCTCCGCCGGGTGAGGAGGAATGTCGGCAAGCACGGCCGTGAGAGTCATCCGGAGCCAGAGAGAACCCATCGGGAGGGGAGACCCTCTACGGATCGAGAGCTCGTGCATGGCCGAGTCACATTCGTTGTCAGAAAGGAGAGGGTCCACTAACCGAGCAGCAAAGCGGGGGATCATCTCCTCAAGAGGAACTTCCCACGGTTGTCGACGAGCATGAGGGCGATTGCAAGCCATGGCACTCGTTTCTCTCTTAAAAATATATATATATATATATATATATATATATATATATATATATATATATGTATATATGATATGAATCCCTCTGAGAAAGGAGAAGAAGGTTATAGCCTCATATATAATGAAGCGCATTAAGTGCTATGCGCGGAAAATCTTGCATGGTGAATCTGTTTTCAGGGCCTAAAAATGGAAAGGTACCGAAAGTCAAGGAGATGGAACGATTCCCAAGCCCCTTTTCCAGCACCTAATATTGTGCACTGAAAATATGGCATGAGGAAAATCTTGTGAACCGTCGCATCAAGAGATCTCACGCGTAGAACACGTGAGGCCCAAACCTGCAGTGTATTTAGAAGGAAGAATATGGAGTATTACCATGCATATTAAAGGCACCAACAGCAACAATAGTGAAATGATAAAATTCCAGAAAAGGGCATGCAAGCATAGAAAAAAAAAACACATAATAAAACTTGTCACTCATACTTCAAGAGGTTCATACAAAATCTAAAAGACACTTTTACAATGGTAAGGTTTCAGACGCGGGGCATGGGTTGAGAAACTCAAAATTGACTTTATTCAAGATCTTCCAAGCATTTCGAACCTCCCGGGTATGCTTTCTCTCACGGTCACAAGCATCGGGGTCCCCTCGGATGTCCTCTACCCTCCGATAGGCACCCAATATGGCTGACTGCTGAAAGATCCGATGAAGGAGATCGATGAGATCATCCCGCCTTCTCTTTGAGATCAAACCCATAAGATATACCGAATGCACCTTGTCCTCAGCAGTGTCCAAGTCCCCGAGTGGTATGCCGGCGCAAAAGAGAGGAAGGGCCTCCCGGATCGCCAGCACGATCAGCCTCAGAAGAGAAGAGCGACGGGGAAGTAGCCGATGATTGTACTCGTCGAAGCGGCCCATGATCTCGGCACACTGAGCATTAGTGAACTCCTGGTTCTGACTGCGGCCCAGCGCACGAATATTCCCGTACGAGATGATCTCGTCAAGACGATACAGATGGGCATCCATGATACCTGAAATAAAAGTCACGAGAATTATTACAAGATCCCCCTCGCATTAATTACAGAAGAACAGCCTCGGGCCAAGAGACCCCAAGGAGCCTCTGGGTGAAGAAACTGAGTTCTTCATAAGAATTAAATTCCTTATCAGGAAAAAGGGAATTAAATTCCCAGGAATAATTTTGATGGACTTAAAGTCCAGGGAGTTGAAACGCTGTCATCATCTCCCCGAAGATCGCCTAAACTCTAAGAGATCTACAGTTCGAAGGTTCCCTGTTCTTAAGAAAAAACTTGAAGAAAAATGGGTTCTTTGCGAAACCCTTGATACAGATTTGAAATCCAAAAAGTTCTTTTAAAAACGAAGGTGCTTTGGCCGCTCAACACCATTACCTGAGAAGAGAGGTTCTTTGCGAACAGAGTTAAACTCTGCAGACTGTTTCAAGACAGAGAACTAAGCTCTGAAAAACGAGAATTAAATTCTCAAAGAAGAAGTTCTCAGGGGAAGAAGATGAACAAAGCGAAGGCTTCTGTGAAGAGACAGCTATTTATAGAAGACAATGAAAACGTTTCGTCTCCCCAGATCCCTAGAGGAATCCAACGGTCATAAGAGGTGACAGCGTTGCACTCACGTGCGGACACGTGAGAACAACGCTGTGGGGGCATTTGTTTCCTGATTTAAAATCAGGAAAGCTTCTGGGAAAAACTTCAGAGGAGAGTCACGTGCTTACACGTGACTAGCGGTCACGTGTTGGCACGTGACACCTTAAAAGCATCATCAAGTCGAGTTCAGTCTCCTGACTACGCTGAAGAAAATGGGCTTCAGAAAGAGTCACGTGCTCCCACGTGACCAGGGTCACGTGGCGACACGTGACATTTGAATACGAGCGTCGAAGACACACAAGTTCTCTGATCAAGTCAAGAAAAAGGCTTCAGAAGAGGTCACGTGCTTCCACGTGACCAGGGTCACGTGTTGGCACGTGACGTTCAAGACAGTAGACTCGTTCTCCAGACGAACCAAGGAAAGAGAGCTCAAACAAGGGTCACGTGCTCACACGTGACCAAGAGTCACGTGGTGGCACACGACGCTTAAGCAACAATCAGAAGAAAGGAAAAGGCTCATTCCAAAGGGGGTCACGTGCTCACACGTGACCATGGGTCACGTGGGCACACGTGACCGGCTTTCAAAGCCCTTTTTGTCAACAGAATTAAATTCTGAGAGAAATGCAAATCTTTCCAAAGGAACGCAACTATATTCATCCAATCAAATTAAAGATTCGGAGGTCATTTATCTATGGAAAATCTCGGGTTTGGAAAGATTTCCCCCTTAAATCTAACCAAAATAACAAAGGAGAATCTCTGGATTTGAAATCCAACGGTGAATAAAATTCACCTAATAATCCAAAGGTCCAGAACGAATGAAGGACGCAAATCAAATCTCTCAACGAAGATTCGTCAAAAACCAACTGATTCAGCTGCTTCTCCTATAAATAGGAGCCAAGAGACACAAAAAGAGATATACAGGCGCAGAGAAGAGAAAAGAAAAAAGGAGGAGAGCTTTGATACTTTAAAAAGACTCGGATCTTCTGCAAAAAACCCTAGGTAAGGAAGGGGAAGCCTTTCGAAAGAAAGAGAATTTAATTCTCTATAGAGTTTAACTCTAATATATAAAACAGAAGAGCAAATTTCTTCTCTCTTTGATAGAGGATCTGCAAAGTGCACATCTCCCCTTAAGGTTGAGAATTTAATTCTCAATGGGTTGAGATCCTGCCATGCAGATCCAAAACATAGAGAAAGAATGCAAGCATGAGAATTTAATTCTCACAGAACTATAGGAATTTAATTCCTCTAAGATAAAAGTAGGGCTCGACCCTGTGTCATGGGAATTTAATTCCTTCAAAATAAAAAGGAGCAGGGTTTAACCCTAATTAAGAATTTAGTTCTGTTGAAACAATGGGAATTTAAGTCCCTTAATCATAATCTGACGGAAAACGGAAGTTTGATTCCTTAAAAAGTTTTATTAGGGTTTAACCCTATTCAATTCTTCACATAAACGAGGAATCTAATTCCTGCAGAAGGTTCAAGGATCGAAAGGGAAGTAAGAATTTAATTCCTTTGAAAATTAAAGCCAGAGGAATTTAATTCCTGAAAAGAAAGATCAACAGATCCTCTAGAAACTACCTAGAGGCAGGGTCACGTGCTACCACGTGACCCCCCAAAACCCCTACAGAAAGCCCCTTTGAGGCAGCACCCCACGTGACCCACGTGACCCTCAGCAGAGGCCTTAACACAAAGGCATTTGAATGCCCATCACGTGACGGCACGTGATGCTATGAAGGAAATGATAATTTCAGCGGAACAAATGAAGGGAGGGCGCCCTCACGTGCCGCCACGTGACCCTTCTTGCCTTAGTGTTTAACACTAAAATTAAAACTCTCAAGCCCAATGTTAAAACACTGTCGAGCCTTAGCATTCAATGCTGATTAAAAAGCCTTATTGGCAGGATTCAACACTGATCCGTTTTAGTGTTTAACACTAATTTGAAAAAGCCTTATTGCTGGTGTTTAACACCAATTATCTCTTAGTGTTGAACACTAACTCAACAACTCCATTCCCAGTGTTCAACATTGATTGCTCTGTAGTGTTCAACACTAGGCTTTGGCCCAATTGGCTAAAGGGGTAGAAGCAAACATTCTCCCTCCATGAACCAGCAAAGAGTCAATATTCCAGACCTGACTGGACTTAGCCCAAGCTGGCCATAAGTCCTCAATTTGTGATTAACTGGGCCGGTAGGCTCATAACATAATTGATCAGTCTTGACCCAAATTGGGCCAAGGACCATTTAATCCATCCCGGTTCTAGGGTACATCTCTTCACTCCTTTGATACTTGGCATTGTAATCCCTCAATGTCTTCAAAGAGGTGACGGGTCCCGAAGACCATTCATGATATGGACTGTGGGGTCCTTAAACCCATGCATAACACAAAATTCCTGGTTACGTGGAACGTGGATAACGTCACTCTTTGACCCCGCGGAAAACGTCCAGAGCGGATCCTGGTCCTCGCCTAGCACGGCAATGAACCCGTGCTAAGCATCCAGAGCGGAGCCTGGTCCTCGCCTAGCACGGCAGTGAACCCGTGTGAAGCATCCAGAGCACATACCGGACTGTGGAGTCCTTAAACCCATGGACTATGACGTCCTTAACCTTGACCGAGATGTCTTAAAACTACCAACGGACCGCAATGTCCTTAAACTACCCACGGACCGCAATGTCCTTAAACTACCCACGGACCGCAATGTCCTTAAACTACCCACGGACCGCGATGTCCTTAAACTACCCACGGACCGCAATGTCCTTAAACTAGAACCATAGAGCCTCCATATGCTCTTTTGTCGGATCTAAGCGGTCCCGTTTAAGTTGATCTTAGCCTCAAATATGGCTAACGCGTCCTTAGACCTTCAAGCAGACTGGACTATGAATCCCCCTAATTAACTCTGGCTCAAGGGTACATCTCCGAACTCCTCTGACATTCGTCGTTGTAATCCTTCAACGTCGTCAGAGAGGTGACGGGTCCCGACGGCCACACATACGACGGACTACTATGTCCTGAAATTGGAACAATTGGGGTCCAAACACTCCTTTGTCGGATCTAAATGATCCTGTTAAGTTGATCTTAGCCTTAAACTAGACTAATGTGTCCTTAACAAATGTTTGAGTTGATCATAGCCTCAAGCATGGCTAGTGTGTCCTCAAACCAAACCCCCAAACCCAAATCTAAGAAGATACGGATTTGGACTAGTCCACGCCCTACGGGCGACGACATAACTCGGTCTCCGTAAACGATCCACGGGCAGGAAAACATAAAACAAAACACACGACACGAAGTGACCATCTGGAGAAGGAGAAAGTTGTTACCGCGACGCGGTAGCGTAATTAACTGTAGGGGCTTGCGCCTGCAGGGAAGAGCGTCCCCACAATCAAAAACCCCTCACCCTGAGGGGGAATCTGACGAAGTCTGCTACATCGGCCGCATCCGCCTAAACCTCCGATACATGGCGCCATAAATCAACTTGGCATCTTCGGAGAGGCAGACGGATTGCACCTATTGGCATCTGCCCCGAATCTCAGGCGGGACGTCCCAATGTCTCGGCCGCCATTCGGAGGGGAACAGGGCTCTGCCCTTTCATGATTTGATTTGGGCCAGGCCCTCAAGAGTTTTTTCAAATAGGGCTCTGCCCTTTCATTTCTGATTTGGGCCAGGCCCTTTTAAATAATGAGTTGCAGGAACTCAAGAATATTCTGATTGAAGAACAAAAGTGCATAGCACTTTTGATCTACATTTAGATCAAAAGAAAACAAGTTTTTCTTCTTGTTTTCTTTTCACAGAACCAAGGGTTCATATCAAGTGCAAGGCACTATTTATTATTCTTTTTCCTTTTTAGAACCAGGGGTTCATATCAAGTGCAAGGCACTATTTATTTTTTTATTTTCTGTTCTTCAGAAATTTTACCTTCTTCTTTTTTTTGTTCTTGATTAATCTTCAAGAGCTTTTTTTTTTCCAGAAGTTTATCCTTCTCTTGATGATTGATCCTCTCTCTGATTATCTGATTGATGCCTCTTGAATGAGGCTTGGGGTCTTATTTATAGTGCCCACAAATTTGTTGGATTTGTTAACAAAATCTTTCCTGAATAATTTTGGGAATTTTCCCACCATTGGATCTTTGATCCAAGGGTTCCTGTTTTACAGGAGAACAGAAAAGATTTATCTAAATCTTCATTCAGTTGCTGCGCAACTCACCAGCAAATGACACGTGTCGCGCATCCGAGCGTTTGCGCAGTTGCGACTGCGCAACTGCGCAGACACGTGTCGCGCATCTGTGCGTTTGCGCAGCTGCGACTGCGCAACTGCGCAGACACGTGTCGCGCATCCGTGCGCTTGCGCAGCTGCGACTGCGCAACTGCGCAGACACGTGTCGCGCATCTGTGCGCTTGCGCAGACACGTGTCGCGCATCTGTGCGCTTGCGCAGACACGTGTCGCGCATCCATGCGTTTGCGCAGTTGCGACTGCGCAACTGCGCAGACACGTGTCGTGCATCCATGCGCTTGCGCAGACACGTGTCGCGCATCCGTGCGTTTGCGCAGTTAAGTCTTTGATTACGTTTTCTGAAGAGCCTTGCTCTGATGGGATGCACTGTCTCGGGCGTTACGCTGCCCATTCAGCTTCTGCCACGTGGCAAATTGCGCGCTGCGCACGGAAACCGAAGCGTTGCTTCGAATTTTGAATTTTCAAAATTCAACAGAGCCTTGCTCTGATTGGGGGAAACAGATGCCCCCCCACCGTTGCGCTCACGTGGCGCGCGCGTGGGTGCAACGGTGGCAAGATCCTGACCGTCGGATCGACGAGTCAGGTGAACAGGCGCAGGCGCCTATAAATAGGACCCTTGGTCCTTGGTAATTTTTTACCATTCTCAAGAAATTAGATTTCAGAGCCTTGTTCTTACTTGAGAACTTCCAGAGCCTTGCTCTTGCGATTTTTAAGAACTTCCAAGTTTTATCCTTAGAACCATTCTAGGTAAATTAAATTAATTTAAATCAAATTTAAATAATCAGAGCCTTGCTCTTATAGATCTTTGATCTAAAAGAATCTCCTTTGGGGTTTCTACAACAGAGCCTTGCTCTTATAGATCTTTGATCTAGAGGGAACCTCTTTGGGGTTTTTATCCACAGAGCCTTGCTCTCAAGAATTTGTAGAGATTCTGTTCTTAGGTTTTAACCCATGAACAGAGGGGCTCACAGATTAATTAGAAAACTTTCTAAAGGTTTCCATGGATCTTTAAGATCCCACAATTTTAATTCTTAGGAATTATAAGTTTTTTATTACTGCTACAGAGCTAGGCTCTTTTTTTTAAAGAAGTTTTATTCTTTTGAAACAAGGGTTTGACAAATGTCACTCTGTGACAGAGCTTTGCTCTGAAAAGAGGAGATCTTCTCCTTGTCTTTAGGGGTCCCCCCCAATGAGGATATTCTCTTGGGGGTCTCTTTTATTGACTGATAGTCCCATTCAATGGTGGGATTGTCTCATCAAATGATGCGCCGTCATCTTGATTTTGTGGGTCCCCCTTTGGTCCCCTACCCATTGCATCACAGCGTGGAGCCAGATTTTTATTTATTACTATTATTTTTATTATTATATTTTTTTTATATTATTTTTATTGAATGTTAAGTGTCAAGCCACTAATGATATATATATATTTTATGCAGGAAGGATGTCTGACGACTTGTCTTTTCCCTTCGTTCGCTCGGAAGGAGGGTTCCCACACGCACCAGTGGACCGGGTAGTGTTTGCCTTGATTAAAGATCGTGATCCTGAGTGCAAACATCTCCACCTATGGGGAAGGTGGTATAGCCAAATCATCCAGGGTCGTCGCAGTTTTAGTTCCGCCTCGCCCTCCGAACCTATAGTTACGATCCCCTACGCAGATAAACCCCCGGTGGAGTATGCCGTGGAGGTTAAAAATTGGAATTCGGACGATCTTCTTCAGCCTGCAATCGGCGCTATTCCGGTACAGCCGCCGCCGGCCATAGACATCTTAGGAAGGCGAATCTGTCAGGGTGAAGCACGCCCTTGGGGACAGGCCTACAATATTGGATTGAATCCGCGACCGCTTGCTGGATACCTGCCATGGGCCCGGTACATCTTAGCGGCGAAAAGATCTCATCTGACGAAGATCGGTTTATACTCCGCCGTCTATGTCTCGCTTTTCGAATATCCTACTCCTCCAACGTGGTGGACAAGGGCTTTCATTGAACAATGGAATATCCCCACGCATACTTTCCTGACGGCGGATAGGGAAGTTTCCATTTCTCTAGAGGAGTTCGTTGAGCTTTCGGGTTTACCGGCGAGGGGGGAGCATTATGAGGAGCTGCTTCCTCCTGATGAGTACGTCTTTGCTACCAAGCAGGTGGTACTCGACTTAACTCCGGAAAATGCCATCCAGCATCAGCATCCGGGCCTGGTGAGGGTGTTGGAGATTTACGAGGAGCTTCATTTGGAATTGGGCGACCGAGGCGTTAGTTTCGCGGACTTCATTGCTCGCTTTATTCGCCCGGAATTTTTATCGGAGCAAGATGATAAGTTCGCTCAACTTTCTGACCCTTTTGGTTTCGGCCTGGACCGCCGGCCTTCATCAGAAATTGATCAGCGAAGCTTTTACCTCCCCGGCACTGCTAGCGTCCCTTTCTCAGAGATCGCCGTTCCCGGCATGGATGAGGAGACCTTCTTCATCGGGTTCTTAGGTCTGTGGCTGTGCAGCTTCGCGCTTCCCATGCACCCACGCCTTATGCGGTCTTCTGTATTTTACCCGGCGCATCGAATGGTGGCCGGTCTGCAGTTATCAGTGGGGATCGCCGGGTTGGCTTACCTCTACAATGGACTTAGCATAGCGGCAGACGCTAATGAACCTGGGGTACAGCCTGCTAACTTCCCGATGCACTACTTCACGTCTTGGATGGAGCTGCATGTTCGAGGAGTGTTCGGTGCCCATAAAACTCCTCCGTTCTTTGAGAGATTCAAACTTCCAAGAATCATACGATTGGTCGGGGCTTCCATCGTGTTTGCACCTCCGCGGGAGTCTAGAGGACTGCTTCTGCGTTCGCATCTAGTCGGGGCGAAGACCTCTTTGGTGGATAAGGTCATCACCATGGGTTCCGAGACCACTAAGTCGGTGGTGCCGCTGCGTGATGACTTTAAGGGCGGTGTTTCCGTGTTGAAGGCTCGAGAGATTCTTCACCTTTATTCCATTCGGCCGGGCTACTTGGTATTTAGGCAGAATGAAACGGCCCTCTTCATGAGGTATAACCCGCATCGATTTGCCCGGCAATCGAGTTATAACCAAGGGGTCCCATTGGAAGCCTTCTTGGGGACACCTGCAGTCGGTCTAGAGGGGGTACGGAATGCGATGCATCACTTCATCCGGCTAAATACAGGCTCTTACTTTTTCATCAGCGAGCCCAGCTGTACCCCCAAGATACTCAATTCGTATATGGCCTGGTACGCGCACGTGATGGGACCAATCATCTTGATGGAGAAACGTCTATTGGTCGATCGTAGGGCTGCGCCTCCCGGCGGCAATCGCAAGGCTCCATTGCAGCCCAGGGTTCAGGTTATCCCTCCGACGAAAGAGGCTGGAGCCGATCGACCACGCGTGTTGGCCCCTCCGCGTGGACTGCCACTGCCCACTGCGGTGGATGCTCCAACGGTACCCCGTGCTCCGACAAAGACGGCTAAAGCGGCCTCGCCGGAGTCGGGTGTAGGAGCGGACATCGGGACTCGCCGCCCGAAAGTGACTGCCAAAACTGGCAAGCGCAAAGATGCTCCGAGTGGATCCAAGGCTGGTGGACAGAAGAAGAAGAAGTCCATCTTATCCCTTGACGCGATCCTTAACTTAGAACCCGTGGCTCATCCTGCCGAGACTATATGCGAGTACGGCAGCAATGAGGGTTTCGTGGTGGACCCTGAGGACACCAATCTAGCCGCTGCCATTGCAGCTTCGGAGCAATCAGCGAGGCTCGAAGCGATGTTAAGCAGACTCGCTGAATCAGGTAATCATCAGCCTCCTTATTTGTCATTTTATCCCACTTTTTATTACTATCTTTAGCTAATATTTGCCTCATTTTCAGCAGGTGGATCTACTGAACAGGCCATCGATGCCTCTCTGAAGACCTTCCAGGCGGAGGAGAAGAAGCGTGCCCTAGAAAGCGTCGGTATGTTTTACCTCGTTCTCTTTTATAAGGAAAGTTTGTTGTCTTTTTATGATAGTCGACCTGACCTTCTCTTGTTTCTTTACAGGGGTTGTATTAATCGGCGCAAGGACCCTTCCCAAGCCTGTCATCGGAGTCCCAGCTCCGTCGAAACTGCCGCAAGAGCCTCAGCTTGATAGCGCGACGAGGGATGCCTTGAAGGATTTAGAGGCATCCCTGTATACGGGCGAAGAAGCCTCCCTTAAGGAGGCCCTGGTGGCATCTGTCTCATCGGCTCGAGAGGAGCAGAAACGGTTTAGACGCGAAGCTAAGGCGCACAGAGCTGCTTTGGCCGCAGGAGCGGGCCCTAGCACTATTCTTCACGATAATACTCCTTCCGAAGAGCCCCCTGTGGCCCTGTCTACTGCTCGTCGGCAAGTGGCGCGCGCGGTTCGGAGTGCCAATGACAAATCCACTTCAGGTAGTACTTCTTTCAGAATCTCGTCATACGAATTGTAGAGCTGTTGGCTTATACGTATTCCATTTTGTAGGGTCAAGTCCAACTGAGGGGGAGGCGGAGACGACCGTCGAGCCCAGAGGAGCGGAGGAAGCGGTACTCGCCGACCCCGAACCGACAGTGGACAACTTCGTCGAGGTCATGGAGCCTGGAGCCGAGATTGAGGAACCTACCGCGGAGCAGGTCATTGATGCCGTACCCGAAGCGGCGGCAGATGAGATGATTGTCTCAACCGAGCCGAAGGCGGTAGAGGGCGAGGTACTTGAGGCTGGGGACCTCGTGATGCCGATGGACGGGACAGCTGTAATCGCTGATCCTGAGGGAACAGCAGGTGATGCGGCCATGATTCCTGAAGACGAGCTAGGTGCTCCTTCTCAGGAATCGGGCAATGTTCCTATCTTGGCCCTCCCTGCCTATGGTTCCCCGCCGCCTGCAGAGCTTGAGAGCGTAACAACGGTTCCCCTTGAGTCGGGTGACGAAGCTACAGGCGGTGGTCTTCTGTCAGTGGAGGAAGGGACTACCTCAGTTTCTGCTGGCAGCTCGTCAGGTGAATTTTCGAGTCACCAGCGTTTCCATTTTTTTGTATATATCTTGTGATCTCTTCTAACAAGCTTGTTCTTGCAGGTGTGGCCAGTACCGATGCTCCATTGCTCGAGGGGGCACCATCAACTACTGCTTTGGCAATAGTTACCTCCCCGTCTTCCCTCGTGCCGTCACGGATGTTGGAAGGTAAGGATCCACGACTCATGCACTAATCTTTCAAAAATGTGGCTTTTGTACTAATGCTACACCATTGTGCCTTTTCAGGAGGGCTCTTTGATCATCTATATCAGGTGTTGCTCCCACACTTCTCCTTCCCATCCGAGCTCGCTTCTCCCTCTAAGGGTATCGGTAAGTGCCGTCTTGGTCTTTTTCGAGGGAATATAGGATTGTATCTGACTTTTCCTCTTCCTGACTGCAGTGCCTCAGATCGAAGGAGGGGATGCCGGGCCTATGCTGCCACCGGCACTTCCGGCTTTGGCGTCCGTTGCGACTGGTACAGATATTCCTTTCCTCTTTTTATATGATCTTTCATTGACTTTTCGAATCATTGTTTGACCATGTTTCGTTTTTTGCAGCTATTGTCCCAGCTCCAGTTCCTTTTGAGTCTCATGTCCTCTCACCGGCGGGTCCTTTCTCGCGACGCCCGTCTTCAAAGGGTGCTGTAATGAGCTTGGGTATGCTGAGCGGGTACATCGAAGAGCTCAACATGGATGCCCTTCCTTCGGCCGTAGATTTCGCTGTGGACGTTAACCCAATGTTGGCGGCGCTCGTAACTTTCCATAACGAAGGCGTCGTCGAATCGTGGGTTAACCACTGCAGAGAGATCGAAGCTCGCCTGTATCGGTTGGAGTCGACACGCCCTTCTCCCGAGGCTTTGGCCGCGAGCGCCGAACGGATAGCTTGGCTTGAGCAAAGCACCTCTTATCTCCGCCATTTGGAGCAGAAGGCAGCTTTACGGTTAAAGGCGCATCAGGAATCTTCAAACGCGACCGCTTGCCTTCGTGCCGAAGTTAGGACGAATGCTGCTGAGGTGAAAGCTGTCTTTGAAGGTCTTCTCAAACGTATATCTAATGGGCTAGCGCTGAAGCGGAAACTTGATGCTGCTGAGCGCGATGCCCAAGGCCAAGAAGCAGCTCATCAGGTTGTTGGGGAAGAGCTCGCATCCTTCACGCAACAGCGGGCTCAAGTAGAGGCGGAGCTGGCAATGGCAGCTGATCAGGAGAAGGCTTGGAAGGACGTATGCGAGCAATTGCTAGATCTGTGCAAGACGCTTCCTTCCCCATAATTCCCCTTGTATCATTTGTCTTTGTAAATTATATGTATATGTTTTTTTTTTTTATCCTTTAGCACAATGTATCCTGTACTCAACCAATTTTTATGAATAAAAGATACACATTTTGTAATGTCTTGCGTCATTTCTCTGTCTTTCTTTTCTTTTATAATCAGTACGCCACCTTAATAACCATAATTGACGAACGATTGGGACGAGTATCCCGACCTTATTAAGAAATAACGATGGCTTAGGCCGCAGGTTCAGATCTGCTGCCTAAGACTTTTCAACTCTATAAGCCGTGAGGGTCTCATAGAGACTCTTCTCCCTACGGATCGAGAGGATCTCGCAGGTGAATTTTCTCCCTAGGAATCGTGAGGATTCCCAAGTGTGGTTTCCTCTCATAAGTCGGAAGGATCCTATAAGAGAATTTCTCCCTCTTACGAGTCGAGAGGGCTCGTAAGCGGTTGTTTCCCTCTTTGTCGAGAATCGACTTCAGAGAGTGAGACCCGTGGATAGTATGCAAGAGACCATTTAGGATTGACTTGCAGGATCCCATTGCCCCTCTTACGAGTCGAAAAAGGCTCGTAAGTGGTTGTTTCCCTCTTTGTCGAGAATCGACTTCAGAGAGTGAGGCCCGTGGATAGTATGCAAGAGACCATTTAGGATTGACTTGCAGGGTCCCATTTGTTCAGGAAGTAAGTTTTGAATCCTTGCTGCCCAAGATGTGAGTCAAAGAAGCTCTCGTCATGGAGTGTTTGTATCCGTGAGTTGAGAAGTTTGCCGGGATTATTTGTTTCCCGAGCGCCAAGGATTATTTGTGTCCTTGGGGTTTGAAACGAGTCGAGGGTTCCTACGGAGACACTGGTGGCTCTGCGGGTCGACGCGGATCAGAAGGCTCTCGTCAAGGAGTGTTTGTATCCGTGAGTTGAGGAATTTGCCGGGATTATTTGTTTCCCAAGCGCCAAGGATTATTTGTGTCCTTGGGGTTTGAAACGAGTCGAGGGTTCCTACGGAGGCACTGGTGGCTCTGCGGGTCGACGCGGATGAGAGGGCTCTCGTCAAGGAGTGTTTGTATCCGTGAGTCGAGAAGTTTGCCGGGATTATTTGTTTCCCAAGCGCCAAGGATTATTTGTATCCTTGGGGTTTGAAACGAGTCGAGGGTTCCTACGGAGGCACTGGTGGCTCTGCGGGTCGACGCGGATCAGAGGGCTCTCGTCAAGGAGTGTTTGTATCCGTGAGTCGAGAAGTTTGCCGGGATTATTTGTTTCCCAAGCGCCAAGGATTATTTGTGTCCTTGGGGTTTGAAACGAGTCGAGGGTTCCTACGGAGGCACTGGTGGCTCTGCGGGTCGACGCGGATCAGAGGGCTCTCGTCAAGGAGTGTTTGTATCCGTGAGTCGAGAAGTTTGCCGGGATTATTTGTTTCCCGAGCGCTAAGGATTATTTGTGTCCTTGGGGTTTGAAACGAGTCGAGGGTTCCTACGGAGGCACTGGTGGCTCTGCGGGTCGACGCGGATCAGAGGGCTCTCGTCAAGGAGTGTTTGTATCCGTGAGTCGAGGGATTTTCGTTGAAGTCACTGGCTTCTTCGGTTGAAATGAACCGTTGAGGTTTGGTTTCGTCGTTTGACGGAATCCGCTGGGGAGGTATGGTTTCTTCTTTGTTTACGCCCTTGGATTGTATACAGGGATCGATGTGATCTTAACTGTAGGGCCGAAGTTTTATCATTTCTTATTATTATTTTTTTTTATTTTATTTTATTTCCGCGATGCTCTATCATTTCAGCTCTTATATCGCGAAGGTTGCGATTGCCCAAACATTTCGGCTATTTTTCGCGGTGCCCAATCATTTCGGCTTTTCATTATTTTGTTTTTTACTCGTTGCTCTTTATTACGAGTTGCCCGATCATTTCGGCTATTCTACCATACATTTTACTTGCTGCTTTTTATTGCAAGTTACCCTATCATTTCGGCTATTTCGTATGCATGAGCGGTTTACCGGCTTTCGCCGTCAACCTGAAATTGGACATCGATTTCGGCATCAGCACCGCTGCGACTGGGATATTACCAGGAGCGAATCATCATTTGCTTCTATTGTTGTTGGACAAAGGAGGCTTAGCGACCGGGGTTAGGATCCCGTCGGCTAAGGCTTTTGACTTCATGAGCCGTAAGGGTCTCGTGAAGGTATTTCTCCCTACAAGTCGTGGGGATCTTGTAAGTGTGTTTTCTCCTTAGGAACCGTGAGGGTTCCTAAGTGTTTTGTTCTCCTGTAAGTCGTAAGGATCCTACAGGAAGGTTTTCTCCTCATAAATCGAGGGGATTTATAAGGGTTGTTTACCATACGAACGTATTCCCAGTCATGGATGGACTTTGGTTAGGGAAACGTTTATTCGCGCCCGTGGATTGTATACAAGGGTCAGTATTGAGCCACTTGTAGGGCAATATTGGAAGTTTGTGGGGGTTTGCTTAAGCACAGGTTTAGGTCTCTGTGACTTAAGACTTTCAAATCTTATGAGCCGTGAGGGTCCCATAAGAGAGTTCTCCTTACGAGTCGTGAGGATCTCGCAAGCGTATTTTCTCCTTAGGGATCGTGGGGATTCCTAAGTGCGTTGTTCCCTTGTAAGTCGTAAGGATCTCACGCGGGTGGTTTCTCCTTACAGGGTCGAGAGGACTCCATAAGGGTTTTTTAACGAAGTTGCGCCCTTTCGGGTTTTCACAACATCCGCCGGTAGTCCTGCTGTTTTTACTCACGGAGCCCTTTCGGGTTTTCATCCGTGCCCATTTTGCTTACGGACTTACCCTTTTTTTTTTCTCTCGTCAGCCCAAGGATGCCGCAGTATTAGTTTAAAGACGTTTTCGGTCTGCTATTAGTTTAAGGACATTTCGGTCCATCACTAAGAGGGTTGGCTACTACTTATAAAGCCTGAGCCTAGGAAGATAGCGAGCGGACATAGTCGTCGTCATCTACCATTGACCTAGGCTGTGGCTCATTAAGCGTAGTATTTCTTTAGGAAGCGTCCGTTTATTGGCCTGAAAGGCCTTTCACCGTGCATGTCCATAAGTAGATAGGCCCCACCTTGGTAGACCTTATCAATGATATACGGTCCTTCATAGTTTGGCTCAAATTTTCCCCGCTTGGCGCGATTGGGGATCATGGGCCTTTTGACCACTAGCACGAGTTCGCCTTGGTGGAATGTCCTCGGGCGGCTCAATCTTTCATACGAGCGCGTCATCTTTGCTTTATAGGCTTCCAGATTTTGTTGTGCTAGAAGCCGGATTTCATCAAGGGCGTCAAGCTCTTCAAACCGAAGGTGAGCATTTTCTTCGTCTGTCAGCTCGTAATGGACTGCCACTCGTAGAGAGGGTAATTCTATCTCGAGAGGGAGTACTGCTTCCGTCCCAATTACCAATGCGTATGGCGTTGTGTTTGTGGCCGCTTTAAACGTAGTCCGATACGCCCAAAGAGCCTCCTGCAATCTTTCGTGCCAATCTTTCTTATTTCGTGACACTGTTTTCTTTATGATCTTCGTCAAGGTCTTGTTGAAGGCTTCAGCTAGACCGTTAGCTCGCGGGTTATAAACTGAGGAATATCTCCAGTCTATATTGTGCTGCTGTGCGAAACGGCTAATTTTATGACTTCGATAAGCTGGCCCATTATCAGAGATGATTCTTCTCGGGGTCCCAAACCGGTAGATGACATGCGTTTTGAAGAAATGGAGGATGTTCTCCGTCTTTACTTCCCTCAACGGAACCGCCTCTGCCCATTTGGAAAAGTAATCAGTCGTCGCCAAGATGAAACGATGTCCCTTTGACGATGCTGGTTCGATGGGACCGACTATGTCAGTTCCCCACATTTCGAATGGCCAACTAGCCATTGTCGGATGCAGTGGATTGGGATGCTGATGGATGAAGTCCCCATGAATTTGGCATGGATGACATTGCCTCGCATATTCCAGGCAATCCTGCATCATCGTGGGCCAGTAGTAGCCCATCCGCTTTATCTTCAATTTCATCTTAGGGCCTGCTTGGTGGGAACCGCAGAGTCCGTCGTGAACTTCTTGGACGACCCTTCTCGCTTCGTCAGGTCCTAAGCATCTCAACCACAGAGAGTCGAATGACCTCTTGTATAGAGTATCATTGACGAAGGCGAAAGACAGAGCTCGTTTCGTGAGCTGATGTCTTGTGGATGCTTCTTCAGGTATTCGGTGGAACTTGAAATAGTCTATGAAGACTTCTCTCCAGTCCTCGGTATTTTCCCAGTCCTTTATTTGCAGGGTTGTCTCCTCTTTCGCTCCTTTTTCTTCAGACGATTTCGGAGATATTTCTGTTGGGGCGAGCACTCGACGGCTTTGTATCACGATTCTAACGTCATCGAGGTTCTCGTCAGCCAATTCTTTAGCGAGTTTGGCCAGTGCGTCCGCTTTGCTGTTTTCCGCACGCGGTATACTTTCCAAAGTGTAAGAGGGAATTTGGGTTAGCAGTTGCTGCACTTTTTCGCCGTATTTTACCAATTCCGGTTTGCACGTTTGGTAGTCGCCGTTTACTTGACTAACGACCAGTTGGGAATCGCCGTATATGAGGAGATCTTCAATTCCCATGTCAATGGCGATCTCGAGGCCTGCTATCAGAGCTTCGTATTCGGCTTCATTGTTTGTTCTCGGCTCCGTTAGGGAGAAGGCGTAGCGCATTATTCCTCCTTGTGGAGTTACAAAGATGAGTCCTACCCCTGATTTAATTATAGGGGTACTTTGTTTGCGTTTCTTCATGGAAGATGCTCCATCGAAATAAAGCTCCCATCGAATATTATCGCCGTTGATCGCATCGAACGCATGTTCGTCTGGAAGATCGCAATTCAGAGGAGAATCGGCGGGTATCGGATGCTCAGCGAGGAAGTCGGCGATGGCCTGGCCTTTCACTACCTTGAGAGGTTGATACGTTATCGAGAATTCCATCAAGAGCAGGGCCCATTTAGCGAGTCGTCCTGTCAATATGGCTTTTGACATTAGATATTTAAGAGGGTCCACTTTTGAAATCAGACGGACCTCGTGCGCCAACGCGTAGTGCCTAAGCTTTGTTATTGCGAAGATCAACGCCAGGCAGTGTTTTTCAATGGGAGAGTAGTTGCTTTCTGCCCCCAGCAGGACTCGACTTAAGTAGTAAAGTGCTCTTTCTTTCCCTTGATCGTTCTCTTGTGCCCATAATGCGCCTAAAGAACCTTCGAGGGCGGTTGTATAAAGAATAAGAGGCTTCCCCTTAACTGGAGCAGCCAACACCGGAGGGTTCTGCAGGTATTGCTTGATCTCATCCAGTGCGCCTTGGCATTTTTGGTCCCAAACAAATGGGGTTCCCTTCTTCATCAGGTGGCTGTAAGGACGGCATTTTCCTGAAAGGTTGGCTATGAATCGCCGTATATACGCGAGTTTCCCTTGGAGAGACCGCAGCTGTTTGAGAGTCCTCGGCGGAGGCATTTCCATGATCGCTTTGATCTTTGACGAATCTATTTCAATACCTCGGTGCCGAACGACGAATCCCAGGAACTTGCCCGAGGAAACCCCGAACGCACATTTAAGAGGATTCATCTTCAAGTTGTATTGCCGAAGGCGTTGAAATACAGTCTTCAGATGCTCGAGATGTTCCTCGTATGATTTGCTCTTGACTACGAGATCGTCGATATAGCATTCGACGATTTCGTGTATAAGGTCGTCGAAGATCTTCGTCATGGCCCTCTGATAAGTAGCACCGGCGTTTTTCAAACCGAAAGGCATCACTTTATAACAAAATATACCAAGCGGAGTCCTGAAGGCTGTGTGCTTCTGATCTTCAGGGTGCATTTTTATTTGATTATATCCCGATGAGCCATCCATGAAGGAGAAAACCTCGTGAGTGGATGTGTTGTCTATCATCAGTTCGGTGACTGGCACTGGAAAATCATCTTTTGGGCAGGCTTTATTGAGATCCCGGAAGTCTACGCATATGCGCACTGTCCCATTTTTCTTCATCACCGGGACAATGTTGGCGATCCATTCAGGATATTGGACTTCTTGGATGAAGCCTGAATCTATCAACTTTTTGACTTCGGCGTTGATGCTCATCTCAAGCTCGAGTCGCATTCTTCTCGGCGCTTGTTTGACTGGCTTGATGTCCGGGGATATCGCCAGTTTGTGCACAGCGATTTCTGGGTCTAGTCCCGGCATTTCGGAATAGTTCCACGCGAAGCAATCTTTGTGCTGTAGAAGCACATCCTTTAACGCAGCCACCCTTTCTCCAGATAGCAGTTCGCTGATGAATGTCGGTCGCGGGTCATTTTCCGTCCCTAACTCAATTTTCTTGAGATTATCTGCAGTGGTATGGATTCCATCTTCCAGTTCTTTCGGAGCTGGGGGAAATTCTGAGATTACCTCATCGCTGCCGCTTTCAAAACACCAAGGGAGGTTGTTCATGTCCTCGGACCCTTCTTTTAGTATTGTTATCACATGGCAAGTGCAAATTTTCTGCCAATCCCAATGCGGAGTTGGTTTTATTCTTGTGTTTTCGGGCTCGTGCTTTTGCGGCGGCGCTACCCTCCAACTGTCAGACAACGCGAATTTGCCAAGCTGATATTGGTCCTCAACCCAATTCTTAAAGGTGAAGCAATCTTCAAGCGGATGCCCTACTACTAGATGGTAAAAGCAATACTTCGGGTTGGAGACCTCGCCTGCTTGTTCAGGGTGTTTAGACTCTGGCAACGTAAGCATTTGATGTTTTAGAGCGAGATCGAATATTTTCCTTGTTTTGTTCCGAGGAAAAGAGTATGCTCGATCCATTTTCTTCCCGAGGGCTAAGTCAATAACGCTCGATTCTCGGATGCGCGGCTTCTTAGCTCTGCTTTGTAGTTGTCGAGCACCTCTCTTGCCTTTCGACTTGTTTTTGTTCTCGCGTCGAACCTCTTTTGTAGCAGGTTGACGAGGAGCGGCATCTTCGTTCTTTACTGCCTGTTGGAGGAGGCGCTGTGTCTTAGCTTTCTCATAAATTGCCATTTCACGATCGTGATCGTCTCGGGCTTTTTGACTCGCATCCCTTATAAGTTTGCTCATCTGGTCTTCAAATGATGGACTGGGCGGTTTTGTATTATGAACTTTTGTTGGCTCAGGATTAGCGTCCTCCCATTGAACGTCCGCCTCTTCATCGAAGTCATACATGGCATAACAGCTGTTTACTAGCTCCCGCTTCTTTGGCCGGATGTACCCAAGCCCTTTGGTTTCTACTTTCCCGTTAGGCAGTTTGTATTGGGTCCCGGGAATGTTCCAGACCTTGTCATAGAATTTGGCTTTTCTAACGGTCTGTGTGAAGGACATCCCCTGGCGTTTTAGCAGTTTCTTCAAACCTTCGGTATAATACCGGGGAAGACGGATAGGCTGAAGCCCGTCGAGTGTGGGATCCGCGCCATGCCAAACTTCTTTTTCTACTTTGTTCTCTTCAGAACGGTAGAATAAGATTGCCTTCTCGCCCCTTCGACCGGGAGGGATATAGAATGTCTGCAATTCTTCTACGCTGTTGGTGTCGAGTACATCCAGTTCTTTGTAATGTTCAAGTGGCACCATGGTTATCTGCAGACTTCGCTCTTCATCGGCAGAGATCCGTATCGAAGGCCGAGCAGGGAATACAGCATGAACTTCATCCTCTGAATCACTACCGAAGATCAACGAAGGAACGGATGATCCTGGCCTGGTAGATTGGGATGGACCTGAATAAATTATATCCTCCTCCTCGGTGTCACTGCCGAAGACAGGGATGGTGGCATTAGTTTTGTTCTCCGGTTTGTGACACCTTTCCGTGTCTTCGAAACTCGGCAAGAAGTATTTGGCATCTTCATACTTGCGAACTTCGTTCACGGAAAACGGATTCAACTCTCCGGCCACAGTGTACTCGAGGCCATCCCTGGAATACTTCATACACTGATGCTGTGTAGAAGGGATGATATTGTACTCGTGTAGCCATGGTCGGCCGAGCAGAGCATTATAGCACGTCTTGGCATCTATAACATGGAATTTGATGTCTGTGATGAGCAACCCGAAGCGTAGCGTCAATATCACAGATCCAAGAGTCTTTGAGGATTGAGAGTCGAAACCGGAGATAGTGATCTTGTCTCGGGCGAGGTGTTGGACACTCATGCAAATCTCCTTTAACACTCGTACGTTGAGTAAATTGACGGACGATCCGTTATCGACCAAGATTTTACCTATCTTTATGTCATGGCAGTATCCTGAGACATAAAGAGGGCGATTGTGTTCACACGTCCCGAGAAGAAGGTCTTCATCACCAAAAGCAACGTCGGCTGTGTGCACTTCTTCCAAGTCGTCTTTCATCTTTTCTTCGGCCAAGAAGGCTTGGAACTGGTCCGGATCTTGTAGTGCCTTAATCAAAGAGTCTCTCGCCTCCTTTGATAGTAACAAGGCATCGAGGATGCTGAGTTGTGAGGGTAGCTTCCTCAGATGCGCTAAGACATTGTAATCCACTTTACTCCTCTTTGGCGGATTTTTGGCGGTTAACTCTTCCGCGACTTGGTCATCCAAAGTGATGTCTTCAGAGACCTTCTCTTTCCCTTTATCTTTTCTATTCGAGGGTCCGAGATTCTTTTCAGGCAGTGTCCGATTCCGCAGCTGTATATTTTCGCAAGACTTTGGTTCTTCTTCTTTTCCCGAAGTTGACTCTTTAAAGAGAGGGGCCATCTCTAGTTCCTCATCAGAGTCGCTCCCAAATGTAGGCACTTGTGACCTGGTAGTGTTAACCATGTGACAGTTGCCGGCAGTTCTTTCAAGCACTTTGGTCGTGTTTCTTTGCTCCCGACGCACCTTGCGCTTTTCCCGTTTAAAGCGTTGTTGATTAGCGACGTATCCTTGCCACCATTTGTCGAACGCTTTGCACTCTTGGGTAGAATGTGAGACCTTCTGGTGATATAAGCAATAAGAGGGGTGCATTTCTACCACGCTAGTAACTTTTTCTTCTGAGGGTGGTAGCTTCATGCCCATCGATATGGCCTTAGCGAACTTCTTTTTTATCTTAAATTGGCTTTTGTCAGCGGTGGAGGCATTTTGCTCCAGTGGGATCATCTCAGCTCCTCCCTCAAGTCGCTGGCGCTTGGCCGTTTCGAATATCGCCATCTCGCGTTCTTGATCAGCTTTACTTTTCAATCGAGCTTCACTAAGAAACGCGTCAATCATTTCTATTGATAATTCCGGAACCCTTGACTCAGTATTTGCCCCCGGCGTTTTGGTGCCAGAAGTCCCTTCATCGTTCGAGGTCGAGTGAGAGATCATATGACAGCTTGCCACATCTCCGTCGGATTCATCCAATGAAGCTTCTTCCTCATCTTCTTTTTGAAAGACGTGATCAAGGAAATCTTGGAGCGTAATGGGAGTCCGCGCCTTTTGGTTATACTCGTCCAGTGCGTCAATCTGCTTCTGTAAGTCCGTCCGCTTGTCGCTAGGCTTCACGGGCTTCTTAGATTTCTTTTTCTTCTTTTTCGAAGATTTTGACGGCTGGTTATGGACGCTTGAACTACCGTCATCGGCCTTCGGAGTCGGACGTGGTTTCAACATCCCCTCAATAACCTGCGGCTCCAAGGGGTTCTTCCACTTGACCGCTGGACAGGTCTGCAGATCATTTAGCATTCTCCTCGTTTTGGCTGATAATACAACCTCCCAGGGAGCTTCTTCAATGACGGAGCATGTTGCGCCCGGCGTATTCGTTCCCTTATAGGTGTGGGGCTGCGGAGGATTCACCTTCCATTTGTCAGATAGCGCAAACTTGCCTTGACAGTACTGGTTTTCGAGCCAATTTTTGAACACGTAACAGTCTTCGATTGGATGTCCTAGCACTCGATGGTAAGGGCAATAATTAGGCTCGTTAACGTCACTTGGTTGTGACGGACGTTTTGGATCTGGCAGATTTATAAGTCTATTGCGCAATGCTAGCTCAAATAACCTCCTTGTTTTATCACGGGGGAAGGAGTAAGCACGTCCCATCCTGTCCTCAAGGGGTACGTATGGGCGCGTGTTATTTGGACGAGCAACCGGCTTCGAGTCGTTCGGTTGCTGTTGGGCATTAGCGACGATGATCGCTTTTCCCTTTCCTTTGTCGTTTCGAGAGTCGGGCTTCGGGAGAGGGGGTTTATGGCCCATCTGGTCCATCTGCGCCAATTTGTCGATCAAAGCCTGGAAAGAAGTTGGCTTGAAGAACATCATAAACTGCGAAATGGTTGCTTGTGGATCAAGGGTTCCAACAAACATTCCCACCGCAGGGGCTTCTTCTATACGCTGTTCACATTTAGACCATAAATTACGCCACCGTATAGCGTACTGGACCCATGTCTCGCCGGGCTTTACCCTGGCGTTAATCAGCGCCGTCATCGGAGTACGTTCGCTGGCGCTTGCAAAGCGTTGGGTGAAGAGCAGCTCCATCTCTGCGAAGGTTTTAATGGAGTCGTTGGGGAGCTCTGAATACCACTCGAAAGCCGTATCTGATAAGCTTCCAACAAACTGGCGCAGCAAGAGCTTGTCGTCGCCTCCGGTGTTACCACAAAGCGCCCTGAATTGGGCAACATGTTGATGGGGATTGCCGGTCCCCTTATAGACATGAAACTTTGGAATTGTGTAACCTGGCGGGTATTTGATTTGGTCATACCAGCCCGGATATGGCCGCCCCATTTTTACAACGTGGCCGGCTGCTTCGGCCGCGTGATGAACTTTTATCTGCTGGGCTATATATTCGTCCAGATCTGTTTTAGAGATTGTGTCTTCTTTAGCCGTCGATAGAACGGGCTGAGGGTTTGATGTTTCTCCCCTATCATCCCCAAGGACGATCGGGGGTTCTTCAGTCGAGGATTCTGGTTGTATCATCATCCCTATCATATCCTGGAAGAGAAGGCCCATGCGCTGTATATTGGCTGCTTGTTCAGCAGCCTCCTGGTCTCTCCTTTCGAGCATTCGGCGAAGGAACTCGGCGTCGGTCTCTTCTTCTTGACGTTCATCTAAGGACGTCTCAGGATTCTCTTTTGGCCCCGTGAGTGCAGCCATTGTAGTCATCATCTCCTGGAGCTTTTGTTGCTGCTCCTGAGACTTGGTCACTGACCGGGTAAGCGGTCGGTGACCCATAGAAGTACGACTTTCTTCTTTCCCCGAAGCCATATCGACCGTATGAACTGTGATGCCCCCT
This sequence comes from Agapanthus africanus, assembly GCA_030015575.1. Lineage (NCBI taxonomy): Eukaryota > Viridiplantae > Streptophyta > Magnoliopsida > Asparagales > Amaryllidaceae > Agapanthus > Agapanthus africanus. Next base: position 5,479,255 of record JASDDO010000018.1, read on the forward strand.
GACTTGGGGCGTTTAGGTTCACCGTTCTTAGACTTTGTCAGCGTCATGGGAGCTTTTTCTGGCCTCTTCCTTTTATGGGCCTTTGAGGTTGAAGGAGCCGTTGAAGTGGGCATCCTAGCATTTGTTGCCCCCTGTTGTTTGGCGGGGCGGTTTTTGTCTTTTTCCACCCTTGCCCTGTTCTGGCGACGGAAGTGGTCTGAGTCAATCACGGAGTCTTGAACCCTCCGCCAAATTTTATAAACTTTTGCTGACAGCCGTTGAGGAGGCTGTTCCTGTTTCGTCTCCGGAGCTTTTTCCATGGGTGGAGGAGACTTTTTCAACGTAGCCACCGGGGAGTTCTTTCTCACCTTCCTCAGCATTTCAAAGCTGTTCCCAGTTGGAACAGCAGCATCGACCTCCACCACTGGAGCAGGTGGGGTTAGCCCTGAGGGGGAGTTGCCCCCTGCTTTCCTTATTCGCTGCCAATGGCGACGTCGCGCACGACGAGCCGCCGGGATCGGCTCGGAGATTGAGATGGTTTCTTGCTGCCCCCTGTTTGAGCGTGGGGTAACTGTTGATGTCAGCCTGTCGAAGACTGATGCCTTCTGACTAGCTGGGGGAGGAGTAGGAACCGTCAATCTCGTGAAGACTGACTCTCTGATAGGAGAAGACGCTTTAACGACTTCCAAAGCAGCGGCCGTTGCCCTCTTTGGGACAGCCACCTTATAGTTCTGACCCAGCCTGGTGAAAACGGAGGCTGTTGGTCCAGTAGCAGGTGACCCGTTGACAGGGGTCGTGATAGCAGTGAGCCGGTCGAACACCGACTTCTTGTTCGCTTCCGGTACGGATATCGGCATAGAGAAGCTTGCAGGTGGGACCATGGTCCCGAAAAACAGGCCGGTGGTGGCCTGGGTCACCTGGCCTACTGGCAGAGTAAGGAAAGAAGCCGCTTGGGGCCCATACGTCACCCCTCCTGGTGAAGTGGAGCGTCTGTTGCAGTGGCATTTCGAGCAGCTGGTACAATTGGAGGCCATTGAATCTCGAGTTCTGCGCCAGACAAAAGACCAAATCTTAGCAACTTGAAATCCGAAGGCAATCATTTAACAAACCGCGATTGGTTCGCGAAGACGACACACGAAGTGTGGAGTGGAAAGAGGAAAAGGTCCCACCGGGCGTGCCAGAATCTGTTCCCCTCCGAACGGCGGCCGAGACGTTAGGACGTCCTGTGCCTGAGGTTCGGGGCAGATGCTATTTGGTTCTATCCGTCTATCTCTCCGAAGATGCCTAGTTGATTTATGGCACCGTGTATCGGAGGTTTAGACGGATGCGGCCGATGTAGCAGACTTCGTCAGATTCCCCCTCAGGGTGAGGGGTTTTTGATTGTGGGGACGCTCTTCCCTGCAGGCGCAAGCCCCTGCAGTTAATTACGCTACCGCATCGCGGTAACAACTTTCTCCTTCTCCAGAATTTCACTTCGTGTCGTGTGTGTTTGTTTTGTTTGTGGTTGCCCGTGGATTGTATACGGAGACTGAGTAATGCCGTCGCCCGTAGGACGTGGATTAGCCCAAATCCGTATTTACTTAGATTTGGGTTTGGTGTTTTTAGTTTAAGGATGCATTAGTCGCGTTGCGTCTAAGATCGACTTAAACATTCGTTAAGGATACGTTAGTCCTGTTTTAGACTAAGATCAACTTAACATCATGATTGATTTAATTATCCGGCCGTCGGGACTCGTCACCTCTCTGACGTCGTTGAGGGATTACAACGACAGGCGTCTGAGGAGTTCAGAGATGTACCCTTGAACCAAAGTTAATTTGGAGTTTTATTGTTTATTTAAATGTCTAAGGACACGTTAACCGTATTTGGGGTTAAGATCAACTTAGACGGGACCGTTTAGATCCAACAAAGGAGCATTTTGGCCCTATTGTGCCAGTTTAGGGATATGGCGGTCCATCGCCAGTTTTAAGGACGTGGTGGTCCATTATTAGTTTAGGGACATTTCGGTCCATCGCCAGTTTAAGGACGTAGTGGTTCATATTCCAGTTTAGAGACGTGGTGGTCCGTCGCCAGTTTAGGGACGTAGTGGTCCATTATTAGTTTAGGGACGTTTCGGTCCGTCGCCAGTTTAAGGACGTAGTGGTCCATATTCTAGTTTAGGGACGTGGTGGTCCGTCGCCAGTTTAGGGACGTAGTGGTCCATTATTAGTTTAGGGACGTTTCGGTCCGATATTAGTTTAGGGACGTTTCGGTCCGTTTTTCTCATTTTGGAGTGAATATTAGTTTAAGGACGTTTCGGTCCAATATTAAATGAATGGTCGTTGGGACTCGTCACCTCTCTGACGTCGTTGAAGAATTACAACGACAGATGTCAAAGGAGTTCAGAGATGTACCCTCGAACCGGCCGTGACTTAGTTCATGAAAGACGTTTAATTTAAGGACTTACAGCCAGGATTGGGTTAAGTCCAATTTTTATTTTAAGCTCTGCCCGATCAATCTAAACAGGGCTCTGCCTCTTTTTATTCTTGCAGTTTGATTTGGGCCAAGCCCTCAAGCATTTCCAAACAGGGCTCTGCCCTTTGTATGATTTGATTTGGGCCAGGCCCTCAAGAATTTTTCAAATAGGGCTCTGCCCTTTCATGATTTGATTTGGGCCAGGCCCTCAAGAATTTTTCAAATAGGGCTCTGCCCTTTCATGATTTGATTTGGGCCAGGCCCTCAAGAGTTTTTTCAAATAGGGCTCTGCCCTTTCATTTCTGATTTGGGCCAGGCCCTTTTAAATAATGAGTTGCAGGAACTCAAGAATATTCTGATTGAAGAACAAAAGTGCATAGCACTTTTGATCTACATTTAGATCAAAAGAAAACAAGTTTTTCTTCTTGTTTTCTTTTCACAGAACCAAGGGTTCATATCAAGTGCAAGGCACTATTTATTATTCTTTTTCCTTTTTAGAACCAGGGGTTCATATCAAGTGCAAGGCACTATTTATTTTTTTATTTTCTGTTCTTCAGAAATTTTACCTTCTTCTTTTTTTTGTTCTTGATTAATCTTCAAGAGCTTTTTTTTTCCAGAAGTTTATCCTTCTCTTGATGATTGATCCTCTCTCTGATTATCTGATTGATGCCTCTTGAATGAGGCTTGGGGTCTTATTTATAGTGCCCACAAATTTGTTGGATTTGTTAACAAAATCTTTCCTGAATAATTTTGGGAATTTTCCCACCATTGGATCTTTGATCCAAGGGTTCCTGTTTTACAGGAGAACAGAAAAGATTTATCTAAATCTTCATTCAGTTGCTGCGCAACTCACCAGCAAATGACACGTGTCGCGCATCCGAGCGTTTGCGCAGCTGCGACTGCGCAACTGCGCAGACACGTGTCGCGCATCCGTGCGTTTGCGCAGCTGCGACTGCGCAACTGCGCAGACACGTGTCGCGCATCTGTGCGCTTGCGCAGACACGTGTCGCGCATCTGTGCGCTTGCGCAGACACGTGTCGCGCATCCGTGCGTTTGCGCAGTTGCGACTGCGCAACTGCGCAGACACGTGTCGTGCATCCGTGCGTTTGCGCAGACACGTGTCGCGCATCCGTGCGTTTGCGCAGTTAAGTCTTTGATTACGTTTTCTGAAGAGCCTTGCTCTGATGGGACGCACTGTCTCGGGCGTTACGCTGCCCATTCAGCTTCTGCCACGTGGCAAATTGCGCGCTGCGCACGGAAACCGAAGCGTTGCTTCGAATTTTGAATTTTCAAAATTCAACAGAGCCTTGCTCTGATTGGGGGAAACAGTGACATAGCCAACCATGCTACCTGTGGGTAGGAAGTATCCATCCACAGTCACATTACGGTTGTAAGGATATCAAGAACAAGATAAAACTAAACTAATACATGTCCAAATCCATAATAACAGGAATCAATAAACAATAAGTGCGGAAGCTAATGATCCAATACAATGAATAAACAGTATGTCCCATAATGCGGGCTCACATCTGGAAATGAAATGACATAAATAAACTAAACTCTAAAGAACTCACAGTTCAGCCTGCTGGCTGAAGTACTCCTGCTCGGTCGACGACAAAGGTACGGAATCTGGGCCATGCAAAACCCAGACGTCAGCGCGTCATGATATCAAGTATAGCATAAACATGGTAATAAACAATGCAAGTATGAACATGAATAAAGCAGCAATAAGAAATAACAAGCAGGGTAATGTGCACTGGTGACTAAACTGTCCTGTCAGGTTTTCTACTCTATAGTCTTTGAAACCAATTGATGAATCGTCGATGTAACTCAACAGTATCCCGTGCGTGCCCGGGACCACGGTCATGACCCTCGGGGCTGAGTCCGAGACGTGCCGCTAAGCAGTAAAAGGTAGTAGGATGGACGAGTGATGTCAGCATCATCACTCCCGGACTGGCCAAGCCCGTAAGACTGATCAGAACAATGTATCGAACTGTTGAGTTACAAGTCGGTTTCACCTTTGATTTCCCCATACCCCCAAACTATGTATGTCATGTCAGGTATTCAGTATTCAAGGACTAATGCCAACACAAAGTCAAGTAAAGGTAGGTCTGTCTGGATCGACAGCAGGAATGGTTAGGTTGGTCGGCATTAGGCATGAAATCGTGGGACAAGTAATGTCATGGTACAACAGGATGAGTCGATATGTATGTATATGTCAGGTGTAGCAGGGTCAGGTCAATATGTCGTGCAATCGGGTAAGTGCTCACAACCGGTATACAATCAATAATGAACAGTAGCAGGAAACAGTAAATTACAGTATTAATCTAGGTAAACACGGTGATGTTTCGTATTCTCTTATTAATCCGGTTCACGCACCTTTGAGGTGCAAAAGCCACAAGACGAAACAATATCGATAATATACGTAATGGAGTTACCTGAATTTGAACTAAGCATAATAATTGTCTCATGAGTGATTTTAACAAATGGAGTGGGGATGATCTACTTGGTTTGATTAGTTAAGTATGAATTAATAGCAGACCGGTTAATACGAGCAATGATTTCATCGATTTAAAGTTACGGATAATCGTGACTAGCAATTCTAAGTTATAAAAGGTATCGATGTTATAATAGTTGTGTGGTTATAATATGATGATTAAGTTGTAGCATGTTAAAGCAAGTATTCGGATACTTGCCTCGGCGGTTCCGCAAACCGAAACACGGATGCGATGTCGGCAGAAACTGCGATAGGGAAGCACGGGCCACGGATCGAGTCCCAACAGAGATCAACGGGATCACACGGACCAGGGGACTTCGCTGGAGCGTCGGGTTCGTCAGACGGCACGGTCGGATTCCGGCAAAAGTTAACGGCAACAAGTTAGCAATACGATAAACATACAAGATCAACGGGGTTTGCACCAAAGGAAATAAAGTGATGCTTACAGAGGAGAAACAGGGGTAACTATGACGGGCCCGACGGCGATGGACCCACCGGCGGTGAACAGGAGGCGCGGCGAGGGAGCTGGAACGGCTGAAAGAGCTCGGGGTCGCTGGAAAGGGGTGCTGCGGTGAGTGGGGAGGAGCGTGGTCGGCTCTGGTGGTCGAGGGAGAGAAGGAGGTGGTCGGAGGTGGTGTCGACGAGGTCGCCGGCGCGTTTCTCCGGCGAACAGCGGGGTAGGCGATGGGTTAGGGTTCGTGTTGGGTGTTCCGGCGAGGGGAGGAGGGCAGCGACGACGAGGTCGGGTCGAGTAGGGTGAGAGGGTGCCGCGGGAGTCGTCGTCGACCGTAGGTGGCGTCGACGGCGAGGTCTGTGAGGGGATGAAGGCGTCGGGGAGATGGGTGCAAGCGCGGGAGAGAGAGGAGGAAGGAGGGAGGAGGTGCGGCCGGCTCGCGGTGGCGAGGGCGGCGACGGCGAGGTCGCGGGGGAACCGGCAGTGAGGTCGCGGTAGGCTAGGGTTAGGGTTTGAGTGGGTTTCTCGCGACGAAGGTGGGTCGGGGGCGGCTGCTGCATGAGAATTATATATAGAGGAAGAGAGAGAGAGTTGTTGATAGAGAGAGAGAGAGAGTTGTTGATAGAGAGAGAGAGAGAGATATTGAGGGAGAGATTGAGGGAGGAGAGAGACAGAGAGAGAGATGGAAAGGAGGGGGCCCACGCGGTGAAACTCGGGCTCGCGATTGGCTGGGGAGTTAAAGAAATATTTGAGTAAGGATTTTGGAGAAATAAACTGTTGGGATTATAATCGTAAATATATATTTTAGTTTATATATATTAAATTGAAACGAGCCCTTTTTGGCGCGAAATGAAACATTTCCAAATCGCGTCCGGGTTGCGCCCAAATGTTCCAAATTCAAATTATAAGATTTTAAGCGGGTTCCAAATTTTGAAAAGAGGTGTTTAGTGATTAAAATGCATGCCCCCAAGTCGGACACTTGCACGCGCGCGTAGTCGCCCAAACTTGCCCGTTTAGCCAAACGGAACGGAATCTCGACACGCGGACGTTACCACGCGACTAGTGGCGACGAATAGGCCAACATGGACATCTTAAATTTTATTTTAGGAGTTAAAATTTGTTATGTGCCAAAATGACTTAACCGGGTAAAATTTAGCAATAAACACCAGAAAATCAGGAAAATTGGAAATGAGCAAACCACAACCCTCAACTAGTAATATAAATAGTATTATTGGGCTCGGGTGTTACAAAATGAGATTCTTCTTCAAATCCGGCACATACCTAATGTCTGTCAGTATTCTTTCAATCCCATCATATATCTTGATTCAGACCGACCCTATCCCAACGACTTTACATGTCGCATCATTGCTCATGAGAACCGATCCACTATCAAAGTCACGATATATCGCAAGTGACTCCGGTTTGGGTCATATGATAGGAATATCCTGAATCTAGTATTCATAAGCTTTGCACATCGGCTGATGTGCAAATAGAAAGTACCGAGTCGTCACTGTCGTAATTTAAAGTCTCCTTTGTAACATTTAACGTGTTTGAATGCTTCTTCTCCTTATCCTTCAGCTGAGGGCATTCCTTCCTCCGGTGCCTTTTTTCTTGCAACAGTGGCACTTGTCGTCTCTTGGATTTCTCGATTTCGATCTTTTCCTAGATTTATCTATGAAGCCTTTATTGTCACACCTAAGTGAGCGTTCTCTAGCGAGCAATCTATTTTCTTGGTTTTCTCCACGATCCGATGACATCTTCTCTCGGAGCTTTTCTGAGTGCGGTCTGGCTTTCACATCTTGCAGTGAAAGGGTGTCTCGCCCATATACCATACTTTTGACAAACTGACCATATGATGGAGTCAACGAGCACAGGAGAATCATAGCTTGATCCTCATTTTCAATTTTCATGTCGATATTCTTAAAATCCATCACGATCCTATTCAGCTCGTCTAAATGGTCTTTGATAGACGTACCTTCTTTTATCTGAAAAATATATAGGCGTTGCTTCATGTATAACCGATTTGTAAGAGACTTCTTCAAATAGAGCGACTCCAACTTCTTCCACTGCTTGGACACGGTCTCCTCTTCGGCAACCTCACGTTGCACCTCATCGGCTAACGATAATTGGATCGCACTATATGCTTCATCTCTATCTCCTCTTTCGCCTCTGGCGTAGTCTCCTTCAGGATTTTGTCCGGCTCGAACACAATCTTGTACACGCCTTGCTGCTTCAGGAGAGCGATCATCTTGATCCTCCAGAGACTGAAGCTGTTTCGGCTATCGCATTTCTCTATCTTAAAACTCATCGATGCCATATTCCGGAATCAAATCCTGAACCGAATCAAGCTTTGATACCAGTTGTTGGCGGAAAAACCGGTTTTGGATGGAATATAGCAACCAAGGGAGAAATGAGAAGAGAATCTATAGGCAAAAGAATATTTTGCACTAATGTAGAGAAACTTATTTTACAAAGGGATTTGAGAACTACAAGAGTTCTCAATCTCTCACAAAAACTTACTATAGCTCATAAGTGTTTACGTTTGCTTGATTACTTGATATCCGTCTCAAATGACTCCTATGGTATTTATATGGATCCAATGAATGGTTCTAGAAAGCTTCTAGAATCTGTCTAGAATTTCTAGAAGTTATTCTAGAAGTTGTCTATAGTTATTATAAAACGATTTCTAGAAGATCTCTAGAACTTTTAGACTTCTTCTAGAAACACTTTAGAACTTGGATTTGGGGTCAAGAACTTGGGCTTGATCTTATGTGATTTTGCATCACAAATCAACATGACGATGGACCCCGCCACACATGCGTGCCCCCTTCACTCTTTGCACAGGAGCCTGCGCATCTAATTGTTGCGCATGCCCCCTTTCTCATAATAGTTTTAACTTTTAATGACTTAATGTAGGGATTTCACTCAAATATCCTTAATTTCACTATTTTTCACGAATCTAACTTAAATTTTCACGACGGTAAGCTCTCTTAAAGCACAGCTTTGAAGGGCATTTTTAGTTTTAAAATAGTTCTTTAAGACCACAGTTTGAGGGAGTTTAATGTTCGGTGATGACTAAAGAAAAATAACAAAATAACTTAGAATAAGAGACAGACCTGGCACAAGAAGTTTCAATCTATTGTCTGTTGTGCGAAATCACATAAATGTAAGATCCATAGAATGCCAGGGTCTAATAAATCTCAAATTTTCCAGTCTGAAATTAATTCTAGCTATTATCCAGGCAATAACTCTCCTCAGCCATTATTCAAAATATGCTACATGAGTATAATCGCTACTAGACTCTTGATAAGGTACTTGTAAGAAGTGAGTTGATCGAACTATGGCACAAAAATCTTCAACTTAACCATACTATATGTCAATGTCATGTTCATGCTTTTGAAACGGTACAAAAAATAAGCAAACCTCCAATGAAATGCCGAAGCACCAAATCCATCCACATAATGTATCTTGTGACCTTTCCATGTCAAAAAACTTATATCCTTCTGGCTTAAAGGGTAGCCTCTCTGTTCCTGCAATACACAAGATGTCTTTTATAGTCAACTTTTTTTCCTCCAAAGAAATTGATGTATATATATGTGGCTAGAGTTGTGACTCCATCCCCCCTCCCTCCCTCTCTCTCTCTCTCTTTCTCTCTCTCTCTCTCTATATATATTTATATCACCCTTTTACTCGAAAACATATTCAGATTACGCACGAGAATGTTATAAAAGTCCAGCATGTTAAATAGATAAGAGGTCGGGGGGCTTCAGGCCCGAACCGCAATGGTTACTCACAGCTCTAAGTAGGGTCCAGGAGCCTATATGCAAAATAACCAGTGGGCCTCATCCCATGCTGTTAGAAGCGCAGCAGCGAGGTCTTGCATGTCCGTGCAGGACCCGTTTCCTCTAGATTGATTGTACTTGTAAGGAGAAAAGAGAAATGTTGAGGGCAGCGTGTGAAAAGAAAGCAGAAAAAACCATTTGATTTGACACAACCTGCAAGGTTTAAGTGCCAAAACAAAAGGAGGCGCCTTTGTGAAATCCAAAAAAGATGATAGTAAACTTTATAAAATCTTAAAGTTTCTGCGCCAAAAAAAGGTAAAGTCTGCCTTAGGAAATGTTATTAATAATATTAAAAGTAAAATGGTCAACATAAATAAGATACGCGGGTGTGAGGTTGCTTAACGGACAATCCGCAAAACACATAATACGTCCAAAACAAAATGCACATATCCAATATCCACTTAATAGTGGCCCGATTATGTTATTCTGCTCCTCTGTGTGTTTTTCTTCACGTTTTTTCATCTTTTTAGGATTTTCTACTCACATAAACATACTAAAGTCTATATTTATGTAATTCCGTGTAATTGTATTGTTAGGCGTATAATCCACTTCTATGTCATGAGCTCACCAAATAATAGAAGACGGATATGAGCTTTAGGACGTTGGGACTGAGTATAAGCTCATCGCATTTAGCATGTGTGTGTGAGATGCATAATGTGTTCCCTAGACATTATAAGGAAAAGAATATAAGAAGGTTCATATAAAATTTTACTTAAATTAATGAAGAAAATTATCATAAGAACTTCTTTAGGAACATTTTTCCTCAAAACCAAGAGAGGATGAGGTGGGCCGGGCTGCTGGGTTCCATCCACATGGTGACCCCACACACTCACACTCTCTCTCTCTCTCTCTCTCTGAAAAACCTAGTATGCAGGGGCCTAAATCCTGCAAGCCACTTGCAAGCTCTCGTAGGGATTTGAGTTTTATCCAAAAGAAACCATCCAAGGGTTTTCAAATGGCTTACACCATGCAAGTCCTTGCATAGAAGTTTTTTCCCTCTCTCTCTAGGAGAAATTATTCTCTATGCCGGGTGTAATACACCCGGCAAGGGAAAAAGAGGAGGAATTTAAGGAAATCTTGGACAACTTGTGGGGTCCGTACTTTTATTTTTAATTTTTGGGCGGGTGTATACGGCTGACATAGCGAATAATTCAACATTCCTAAGGGTTCTCAGGAAAATGGCTCAGGGCCAAATTCCTTTAAATTAATACCACAGAGTTCTAAAATGTTAAAGGCCTGGGAACCGATTAGTTGAAGAATTTTTTTTATTTACATAAAGTCTCCTTCCATAAAATATATACTATTTTGTAATATGTCAAAAGAGAAATCATGTTATAATATTGTATTCTTTAAACAAAGAATCATAAAACAAGTCCAAAATACCAAAAAGAATTTACTTTAATTGATAGCCTTACCATCAAGACCTTATTGGGTTATTGGGTTTTGGATCTAACCATTACCAAACCCAATCCTGTAAGATCCAGATCCAGTAATTCAAATAAATGCAGTTGGATGTTTCTTTTAGGAAAAAAAGATTATTATTATTATTATTGCAACATCCGCATGGGGCCTCTAGGCCAATAGAAACTCAAAATATTCTTGCAGCCGCAAGTAGGGGTTTTGAACCCAACGTATTTCATCAAGTGGAGGAGTGTCGTTACTGCTCTGCAAAGACTTTTTTGGCTCGCGCCTTCATGCTTCGTATTATTCAAAGTACAAAAAGATAAGAGGGTTGCTTTCTCAACCACCTAAATGTCATCTCACATCGTTAAGATGGTGGCACCTGGCTACTTCTTTATCCATACATATTGATGCATCCTTTTTTAAAACTATGCTCTTTATTTGCACAACCACATCTCCAATGTTCAAAATATGTTTTTTGGTAATTTTTTAATTTGTTTTGTACAACAGGAAAAACAATTTTTTACTAGTTGTTTAAGAGATCTGGATTTAGAAAATATACCGAAACAACTTTAATACAATTATACAAATGGTAGGACAATATCAGAAAACAGCATTTGTCGTGATAGTAATATAGCATACTGAAATAAATCGAAAAAACCGAACCAGAACAATATAGTTAAGAGGCTACAAACAAAATTATTCTAAAGAATATGATATAAGCTTGTTTAAATCTATGGTAACATATTTAATTGGCGCTATTTTCTTGCACAGCAACGTTTTCTCGAAAAACTTTATCTACATGCATGGGAAGAATGAAATAAAGACTGATCCTTGAATTTTGTGACAGAAAAACAGTTGGTGGCCATAAATTTTCACACCAAATAAGATTGAAAACAAATATATTCTCCCTGTAAAATAGGAAAAACAAGGAAAGAAAAAAACTTTAAACGGTAACAAAATGTAAGAAACCTAACAGGAAATCTTGTGAAGGCTACAGTCTAGGGAAATCCTTTCCCGTATTTTCACTCTTTTCATTATATTGGTGGGTCCCACACTCCAGGAACCATATGTATAGTGGGTGCAAAAACGAGTGAAATAAAAAGTTGGTGCAATTAAATAATTCTCATCGTTATCGGCAAAATGTGATCTGCTGGCATTTCTCTCTTGCTTTGAAAACCGCCAACAAAGTACCCCCATTTTTTCTGCCAAAAAAAATTCAATAATTAAATATTTTGATAAAATTATTTGAGAGAGAGAGAGTTTGAATTATTTTGGAGGAGGGGGGAGAGAGAGAGAGAGAGAGAGAGAGAGGATGCAGAGGTGATTGGGGATCTGAAGGAGAAGGAAGAGGGATGATGATGATCTATTTAAAATGAGAGGAAAAGGTTCTCAAATTCGCCCAAATTGATTCAAGTTTGGATTTTGATCTTAGATTAGTGCTCCTTCCTTTGGATTCCTTCGTGGGTACCCCTCAAAATTTCATCTTTTGGTTTCTTTCTTTATTTTTTTCTGTTGAATTGTAGTTGTAAATTGCCAAGTTTTCAACAAAAAGTTGTGTTTTTTATGCCCCCCTATTAGATCTATCTTTGTTGCATTTGGTTCTTTTATGGATGCTCGATAGAAATTAGAATGTAGATGTTTTGTTGTAATGATAGGGAGGTTAAAATTTCAATTTTTAGTATCCAAATCCATTAAGGGTTTATTGACCCTTTTGAAAGACCTGCACACAAATCTAAGCTATCAATTGCCTATACACAAATGGGTAAAAATTTCAATGCCAAAAAGCCAATTTGTATCCAATAACAATCCCATTTCTCTCTCCTTGGGACTTTGGTAGAAGTGAAAAAACCCAAACAATGTCATTTAAAAGCATAGCTAGAGAGCTAAAGGAGATGAGAGATGGGTTTAGCTCATCAAGAAGAGGCAATGCTGTTGGAGGAGCATTTCGATATTCATGGCCGAATTTGCGCTACCGGGCTCGAGAAGAGGAGGATTGGGAGCAAGAGAGCTGGGCAAATCTGCCACCCGAGCTTTTGTTGGATGTGATACAAAGAGTTGAAGCTAGCGAGGTGGTGTGGCCTGCGAGGAGAAATGTGGTTTCTTGCTCGTTGGTATGTAAGAGTTGGAGAGAGATCACGAAGGAAGTGGTTCAAACTCCTGAGGAATGCGGGAGGATTACATTCCCAATTTGTTTGAAGCAGGTTGTTGTTTGTGACTTGGTTTAATTGCTTTAAACACGCCTATAGTTTACCCCTTATAGCACTTATACCCCCAGAACTGATTTATTAGCACAAACAAGTTCTAGAGTTGGATTAGCCAATCATTTAAGTATGTTACAGTTGAATTTGAGTATCTCAAAGGGTTTCGATCGATGAACAGGGGGTGTTTGAGCTAATAAATTACCTGAGGGGGTTATAAGTTCTATATGAGGTAAAATGCAGGGGTGTTGTGTGCAATTAACTCATTGTCTTTGTTTATTTGCTGTTAAATTATTTAAATAGTGGCTGGTTGTGTTATAAATTGTAGTTTGCTGATGTTTACTTTTTGTTTGGATTAGCCGGGACCAAGGGATACACAGATACAGTGCTTCATTAGAAGAGAGCGTGTAACCTCCACTTATCGGCTGTATTTGGGGTTGAGCCCTTGTAAGTATTTTTCGAATCCATGCTCCTTGTGAAGTAGAATTTTGTTGGTGGTCTAAATTACCCAATGACAGGAATCAGAAGAAAGTGTATACTTTTTCCTTTAAAGTAGAGGGTTAAGGATCATGCATTCAGATTCAGTGTTTGTTTGTATGTTATGGATGTAGATAGGTCACTGGCGTAGATGATTCATATGCGACCATGGTTTTAATCATCTAAATGTGCAATTATCTGTCTTTTTCTTTTGTTGGAGAAATAAACGATGATCTTAAGATGACCTCAAAATTTACAGATGCAAGAAATCTATATAAAAAAATGTCAAATGCTATGATTTTAGATATTGTCAGCAAAGAGATCAGGAACTTTTCAAGAAAAGCAGCAAGGGGATATGAGACCAATTTCTTTCTTCTTATCAGAAAAACAAAAAATCTACGATCGAATCACCAAGACCCTAACCACTCAGTGAATGAGATGTAACATGCCATATATATATTCTGTAGTGTGAGCCTAAGAAAAAGCTCTCAGTTTAATTTTTCTCGCTTTTGCAATATACTAACTAACAAAATCCAATTGCAGCAACTCAGGGTGAGAATGACAAGCTTCTGCTAGCAGCTCGGAAGATTCGTCGAGCAACAAGCACTGAATTCGTGATCTTCTTGTCCTGTGATGACTTCTCGCGAAGTAGCAGCACCTACATTGGGAAACTGAAGTAAGTACTGCTTCCGGTTCTAGTCTTGCTTGTGTTAGGCTGCTTAAAATAATGACAAAGGAAAGAATTTAGGCAATCAGGAAAGGAGAACAGAAAAAAAGGAAATATATATATATATATATATATATATATATATATATATATATATATATATATAGAGAGAGAGAGAGAGAGAGAGAGAGAGAATAATGTAGAAAAGAGGCCATAGGAGGGAATTTCCTTCTATGGCATCAATATTTACACCATCCATCCTTTTTCCGACGATCGGCACTCATCATCTTCATCTTTATCATCAAAGATGTGGATACACCAAATTTCATATGATTCTACCATTTTTCACCGTTGATTTAGTGGGTGCAAAATTAACGGTGTACCGACAATATAACTTTTTACATTGCAAATTCAACGGTGAAAAAGCCGTAGAATCGCATGAAATTTGGTGTATCCACATCTTGGATGTTAAAGACGAAGATGATGAGTACCGATCGTCGAAAAAAATCTTGGAGGGCGTATTTTGTCGACGTCATAGGAGGAAATTCCCTCTTATGGCAACTTTCTTCCATTATCCTCCATAGTAGGGAATTTTCTTCTATGGCGTCGAAAAAATACGCCCTCCATGATTTTTTTCGACGATTGACACTCATCATCATCTTTATCATGTAAGATGTGGATACACCAAATTTCATGTGATTCCATCACTTTTTCACCGTTGATTTAATGGGTGCAAAATTAACGGTTTACCGACAATGAAACCTTTTACATTGCTAATTCCACGGTGAAAAAGTGGTGAAATCACATGAAACTTGGTGTATCCATATCTTACATGATAAAGATGATGATGGGTGCCGATTGTCGGAAAAAAATCGTGGAGGATATATATATTTGACGCCACCTAACGAAAAAGCCTCGTAGGGACTCTTTTCTTCATTATTCCTCTCTCTCTCTCTCTCTCTCTCTCTCTCTCTCTCTCTCTATATATATATATATATATATATATATATATATATATATATATATATATATATATATATTGCTTTTCAAGCGAGTATGTTAAAAGTTACAGCTGGCTTTACTCTGTAAGGACCTTGTGGTGTACTGATATAAATCTATTATGTCTACCTACATTGAGATCTTAAACCATATAGCATTCTATGCTATATAGAGAAAATTAGGTTCATTTTTGGAGATTTATTATATGTGTTCGATCCCGGGATGTATATATTTGTTATACAAATGGAAACCGGTTGAATCTTATCGTGTTGAGCGAAGTTAATCATATCAATACTAGTTCCTTGTTCAGTTGTATTTTTTTTGAGGAATCAGGATCCGTGTACTGTTTCACCATTTGCTTCTTCTTTTTTTTACCTTAGGGTCCGAATATAATTTCTTATAATAAATCTATCATCTTTTCTCTTACACTGGCTTTTCTTCTAATGTCTGAAAATTTGGACACCAAAAGGTCGCTTGGGATTATGGCAAATTGCTCTCTTGTGTATATCGTTCTTTTTCCTTAAATTTGGCACTAATTTAAAAGAGAGTTAGATGTCAGGTCAATTTTAGGCAGTGAACTTTTATAATTTTAATCTTTTTGTTTGGAAAGCCAGCAAAGCCTTTAACTAGTGCATAAATGTGTCAAACTGATACAGGTCAAACTTTCTCGGAACCAAGTTCACCGTCTACGACAGCCAACCTCCTCCAGCCACCCCAATCGTCCCCAACAACCGCTCGGGCCGAAGGTTCCATTCGGGACAAGTATCCCCACGAGTCCCCTCTGGAAATTACAACATCGCCACTATAGCTTATGAGCTCAACGTCCTTCGAACCAGAGGACCCAGAAGAATGCGATGCACTCTCGATTCGATCCCTATTTCGTCAATTCAAGAAGGTGGAACTGCCCCAACCCCCACCGCCTTCATCCACTCCCTTGATCAGTTATCATCCTCGGCTTCAAAAGGGAAAGACACGTTGGAAGCAAACAGTTCAAGAAAAGAGACAGGTCTCTCTTTTTATTTATATTATTAAGGCTAAAATTACCCTGAAATATCCTAAAGTATTTTTAATTTTTCATTAAACTACCTTAAAGTATTTTAAAAAAAATAATAACAGTAAGCTCCCTTGAAGGCTCCATTAAAGGGTATTTTAGATGAAAACTCTCTTAGAACTGATGGTTAAGGGAGTCTACCATAATAGAAAGGAACTTTGAGGTGCTGTAGTGACACACCAACAGTTAAGGGTATTTTAGAGTGATTTTGCATATTATGAACTAGGGATTTTTTATTACTTAAAATACCTTAAATACCCTTTTCTCATTATAGGTCCAATTTTGGAATTTTCGTCTACTAGCCTTACTGAGACTCCAAGGCCCGACCTATCTTTGACAGAGCCATTGATTTTAAAAAACAAAGCGCCGAGATGGCACGAGCAGTTACAGTGTTGGTGCTTGAATTTCAGAGGGAGAGTCACGGTGGCTTCGGTTAAAAATTTCCAGCTTGTGGCTTCGGTTGATGAAACTCATGGAGTTTCTTTAGCCGAGCAAGAGAAGGTGATTCTTCAATTTGGGAAAATCGGAAGGGATATTTTCACGATGGATTATCGATACCCTCTTTCTGCTTTCCAGGCATTTACTATATGTTTGAGTAGTTTCGATACAAAGCCAGTTTGTGAATGAGTTAACCAAAAGAGGTAAAAGCTTGAGCTTCTCGTGCATTCGCAACTTCTCTTTTGTGCTTTTTTTTGCTGTTTTTTTTGGTTTTCTTGTATTTTTTTCAGTGAATTGATGACGATGTTAAAAGCGTTTGGAGAATTAAATGATGGCCGTCTCTATTTGAATCTTTAAATTTAAAGCAAGGTGGTTATGTTTCTATGAGTATATATAGTATATCTTCTCATTTTCGGTATCTGTTATATTTGTATGGAAAAAACCATATTTCTTCTGGCTTATGTTTTTGATTCTGCATTTTGGTATATAGGCATATATTCTCTTGGGGATGATAAAATCTTGGAAGATGTTGAAATTTTGTCTATAGATTCTCATATTACTCGTAATTGAGCTCCGCAAATTTGAATGAAACATGTGCTGACCAAAAGTTTGAATAGATTAGGCTAGTGCATGAATCATGTGTCTATGTTTAGTATTATGTGTAATTTTTCTGATTCTATGGGATTCTATGGTTTGAGAATTCAAAGTCAAATTTGTATTTGGGTAATGGATTTATTTTTTACCAAGGAGCAATAACTCCGTTGATATGACACTTTTGTTTTAAGATAAGTCTGGGGTTCGATACCCATTTGGGAAAGTGGCCATAATTAAGTCAGTTTTACCGATTATCAAACCCCTTATAGGAGCAAGCTTTTTGTACTTTCAAGTCTTTTTTCTTTAGGATTTTTTTAATAATTAAATTAACCATCATTATCGGTCATTATATACATTATTGTATAGGCTGGTATATCTTTAGAAAACATATAATATGTGGAATATCTACTCTAGTAAGAATTGCAAATCAAAAATTCAGTTTATTCATTGAGTCTGATAATTTTTTGTGGGAATACTGATACATTGAAATTATTCAGATTCCTTTGCAGATCTAATAACAAAGGTTTGGGTACTTGTTCATATTGGAATGAGTTTTTAAATATCTTTGTTGTTTTGGATTCCCTATAATGGGAGAGGCTCAAGAGCAGTTGAGTTCAATTGAAGAGAAATTCTATGTTCTTTTAGGTCCAGCATCCCAAGTTTTTTTTATATTCATATTTTAAAATATTGTGCATGAATTCTATTAAAATATACATGTGGGAATTGCATAGGTATATATGTGATAATGTGCAATTGCCATTTTTCAATATGGAATCTCTTGGGTTGATAAAATGTATTTCTCAAAAGCAGTTACACACTGATGAGTCTGGATTCTGATCAAGCATAAATTTTGTAAATAAAAGTTTGTCCTGCTTATTTGATGTAGAAAATGTTTTATTCTCGGAAAACTATTGATTCTGCACTCATTGTTAATAAATGTTGAAATCAGATGAAATTTTATGTATCAATGTTTCAGAAGGTAAAGATTAAGGGTACTTACGTTAAAACCGAGACTTCTTTTTTATCATCCGTTGCAAAAACCTGATGGGTTTGGGTCTCTAATTGAAACGGGTCATTAATCGGGTCTTAAGTTAGTCTGATCCGAATTCAATGACTTTTCCGGTCATCGACTTGACGCAAAATTCTAAGACGCAAAAGTGGGGCAGCATTTGTTTGGACCAATTCTAAATTCCTCAAACATTGTTGCCAACTTTTCTCTCTTTGTTAGAAAAATTAATTGCCTGCTAATCTTCTAGAATGCTAACAAAACTTTGATAGAGAAAGCCCGAGCAAGCTATTAAATGACCTAATTTCCTAGTATTAATGCAAAGAAAAGGTGGCCTCCGAGTTGAAATTGCCAATTTGATTGCGATACTTCTGATAATATTATTCAAAAATATAACAGCCAACCTTTTCAAATCTTTAGGTGACGAACCCTAATAAAAAAAAGGTGTTGTCAAGCAATCACATGGTTATATGTATATTATATGTATAATTAATAAGTGAATTCTAGTTATAAATCAATAACAATAGGCTTATTTACTGAAAACTCCCAACAGGTTTGGGTCATTTTAATAAAACTATCAATGCCTTTGAAACTATCAAAAAACGGTCCGACTTGACGGTCAACGTTAATGTTCATGGCAAATGATCTTTTTACCCTTCTCATAATTAATTAATTAATTAAAATTATATTTTAAATAATTTTAATAATTATTAAATATTAATTTTATAATTAATAATTTTGTAGGAGGAGCCAAGGGAGTTAATGGGACGTTGCCGGCGAGAAAAGGATGATGGGTTGATGATGAAATAGGAGGAGGAAGATAATGGTTTAATGATGAGGATGATGTTCGGTTGATGATGAAGATGATGAGGATGATGATGGAGGTCTTGGAAGGGGGTCGAAGAAGGGGGCTATGGGAGGGTGAGGGGGAGGTCGGAGAGTTTTATTAAAATGGTCCAAATCTATTGGAAATTTTCAGTAAATAGGCCGTAAAAATAACTATTGACAAACACAACCCTCAAGTTGTTTCATCTTACTTTTGAAACAATTTTCTTAAAAAATATTCATATTTGCTTTATTGTCTCATCTTGATATGATATAAATATTTATGAACAAGTTTCTGGAAAATAAAACAACATATAATTCAACATTTTATTATATAATAGTTTCCAAACTATGTCAATACAAAATATATCGTCTCAAGAATTACAGAATAATTACAACATTCAAATCGATAAGTTCTTTCTTCTAGACTACTTCTCGTCCGACAACTTCGATTGATTGTGAATCCTCCAGATCTTGATCTTACGTCTCTTCAGCTATTTTAAGAAATAACTAGCTTTTTCTTAACTTACATTTTGATAAGTTTACTTCAACCATATATCAACACTAAAAATTTATCTAGAATAGTAAACTTTAAGAATAAAAGCTATTTTCATTATAAATTAAAAAGGCATGAATGTGAATATGACAAAGTGTTAATTATTAAAACCGGATACAACAAGATACCAAAAAGGAAAAAAAAACACTACGATAAGAATCCATTTTAGATCATATTAGATGAGTGGAAGATTATGTTGTAAGAATTACGTATCTCCTGTGCAGCGAAAATCCAATACTGTTATTTTAGGATAGATTGAAAAAGACTATCTGATAGATACCAAATCATACGAAAAGAACACACTAAAAACAACACACAAGATTTACCCAGATTCGGCGCAATTAACACCTAATCCTGCAACCCGCGACGAAAACTTCAACTATAAGAAAGAATTATAAGAGATTACACCGACTTCTCATCCTTCCTTTACAAAGAATTACCTTCTCTTACAAAACCTTTCTCTATCCTCGACCGTACTTGGCCGTAAAATTATTCCTAGAGGGGGGGTGTGAATAGGAATAAGCTACAAATACACCCAATTAAAAATTCTATCAACACTTGATAGTATAAAACACAATTGCAAAGATATATAATATCAAGCAATACCGCAATTGTGAACGAAGAGCATAAAGCAAGCAAGAGCAATATCAAGTACAAACAATGAGCATAAAAACCAAGTAGTAAGCAATTATAGCAAGTAGAGAACACACATGCAATCGAGCAATTTCTAAGCTAATAAGCAACATAAAGTAAGAGAGAAATTGCAAACACAATAGCAAACACAAGTCATTTTTATAGTGGTTCGAGAGATCACCCAGTCCATTTTCTTTAGGCGTACGATCTCGTTCCGCTAAACTCGTCTTTCTCTTGGAGACAAACATGTTCCCTGCAAATAGCACACAACCTTGCTTCCGGTGGAGGCTAAACCAAACACGTCTCTTCAAAAGACCACACGTTGTTCGCCACTACGAACAATATTTCCCGTAGAAGCTCATCGCTCCTCTCTCTGCAAAGATACTCCCATCTTTTACAATGGCAATTTTGCACTCAAGATCCCAAACATAAAAAAAAAAAAAGAGATTACACTTGAACCACAATACTCTTAATGAGTTTCTCTCAAGCTCAAACTGATACTCTATCAAATATGGATAATCAATTGAAGCACTTTATTGTATGTGAGAATGATTTGGATAGCAAATACAAAAAATCTTTTGAGTTCTCATAAGAAATGAGATTTTTCTCTCTTAATTGCTTAAAAATAATAGCAACTGAAATATTGAGTGATTAGAGCCCAAAAAACTAACCTAAAACACTTTTTATAACTCCAATGAAAAACTAGACGTTTTAGCTTAAAACTGTCATTTTTTACCGCTGTTAGACGTCAGTCGGACTCTTGTTCAGACGTTTGTCGTAGACCAATATTCCTAAAAATATCTTTACTTAAAAATTAAATGGTCATATGCCTATATATATTCAGATGTCTAAAGCACAACACTATTGACATTTGAAGAACAAAAATAAATCAACCCGAGACTTGATGAGTTCCATTTTTCGTATTTTGCTTGCTATAGCACAAAAATATGACGATATTTTCAAAAACCCAAAAAATTCATTATTTTGATGCTATAACGATACAAAAATATCACAATTTTATGTTTTCTTTGGATTTAATATTAGCACACAAAAATTGCGAAGTTCTGAAAATCTCAAAACAAATATGTTTGTTTTAGTTTTTCAATATTTTGCGTGCTATATATGAAAATTGCGAAACTTTTAGAAATCTTAAAAAATTAATTTTGTTCCTTTTTCATAACTTTGCGTGTTACATAGCACATAAAAATCATGAGATCTGAAAAAAATCTAAAAATATTATGTATCTTCCGTTTTTTTAATATTCTGTTTGCAAACACAAAAAATGTGATATTTTCAGAAATCCTAAAATTTTCAATATTTTGTATGCTACACAAAAGTCTCGCAATTTTAAAAAATTTCTATCTTCTTTGATTTTTCAATATTTTGTTTATTATATATCACAAAAAATATCGAAATATTCAAAAATCTCAAGTAACTTTTTTGTTTTTTGTTTTGGATTTTCAATATTTTGCATGTTATACAGGCGAAAATCACTATAACGACTTTGAATTTACTATAGGAAAATTTTCAATTTAATGTAGAGAAAAGAGTTTACAAGCGTGAGTACAAGTTATAAGTTAATTTTTGTTTAAAAACAGTAAAAAAACAACTTGTAGCTCACAGGTAAATCCTTGCACTGCTGTGACGTAGCCATTGTGTATGAATCCCATCAGACATATTATTTTTTCTGATTTTCTTTTTAAACTTTTTGGAAGCCCGAAAGTTTACATGTGCAATACACACAAAAACGAAAAGACAGAAAATCAAACATGTGCACAATGATTTAAATACAGAGAGAAACATGTGGCGAGAATCCACCGACCTCACCCCTCAAAACGACCGGCGGAAATTCCCCCATGGCTGGTACCGACGGTCGGCCTGTGGCCAATAGGCCCGGGCTTTGCACACAAAACCTTTCCCCTACCCCTAACTCTCATGCACTGTTTGATTGCTCTGCAATCTAACTGAGACCTTTCAATTCCCCATTTATCATCATTTTAATGCATTTTAATTCCAAAACCCTAATTCCATACTATAAATACTACCCCATACCCTAACCCTTCATCATTCTGAAAATTATTGCCAAAACTCTCCAAATTTTCTAAGTACAACTGAAGTGCAAGTGGAGTTAGTAAGAGATCAACTTCCGGTGATAATCGAAGCAACTTCCGGCGACGCCGCGACGCCAACCCTCCCTTCTTCTACATTCTCTTAATCTAATTAGCTAATAAGTTCCTCCCAATCTCTCTTCTTCTTTTTTAAAAGTTCATTTTCAAAACATATATCGGAAGTGAAGTTAATACCGACATTTTCTTCTAAAACTCTACAATTCCACTTTTTCTTACATATTCTTCATTCATATTCCTACACCATACTTGTTAACATAAAACCAATGTTTAGAACCAACTTCTAATCAAAAATATCATGTAAGATAACTTTAATTTAACTTTTACATTAAAATATCATGAACTTTGTATATATCATTTTTATTTATTTTGCTTAAAATACCTTTAGAAAACTTTACGGGTAACGACCTATCCTCGCATGCACACATGATTTCTATAGTACGATACTCTCTGAACATATTTTTGTTACGGATACAAGATTACATTAAAATACCATTTACTATAAAAACGGTTTTGTTTTAAATTGTATTTTCAATTCCTTTGCAAATAAGCCTCTACAACTCTTTTTAGGGGACCCGCTATTG
Organism: Agapanthus africanus; assembly: GCA_030015575.1. Taxonomy (NCBI): domain Eukaryota; kingdom Viridiplantae; phylum Streptophyta; class Magnoliopsida; order Asparagales; family Amaryllidaceae; genus Agapanthus; species Agapanthus africanus. Next base: position 5,502,036 of record JASDDO010000018.1, read on the forward strand.
GATAGTGCAGATTATCGCACATCCTTGGACTAGTAGAGCGAGATGCAGACCTTCTCATGAAGCATCCGGTCTCAAAAGATTTTAAATACGGTTTTTAAGAAAAACGCATTTTTCTACATAAATAAAAATTAATTTTTTATAATTATATAAACATTACAAATCCATATATTTTCAAAATATAATAAACTTATATTTTTCAAATAAAAGAATTACAAGTTTTATCAAGATATCATCAAGATACCAACAAAAGTTAAGTTTACAATAAAATACCATGAACTTTCCAAGCTAAGCTATTATCACTAAAACACCTCAAATCCCTAAAATTCACATCCATGAAAACCTTAAATAATATAAATAATTTCTCGAGATTATTTTGAAACCATATTAAAAATATTTTTCATAAATCCCTCTCAAGTTATATAAAACTATATTTAAGAACTTTAGTAAATAAAGATTTAAGCAGGATCAATTCTCTTGAGCCCTAGGGAGCCAGAGAAAATGAGCGTTTACCTATTTAAGGTAGAAAAACTTAACGGAGTTATCAACGGTAATTGTTTTGGAAAAAAACACAAATCTTGCCGTTCATGTGCAGCGGTTACTGATGACTCCCTAATCAAATTCTGATGCAAATCAGTTACAAGTGTCTGACTCCATCTGAGTCTAAATCAAACGTGGAGGGAAAAAACCTTCGGGATGGATCGGGAAAAGTGACCTCCGGCTCAGCCCCCACGACTTCCTTCCCTTCACGTAGCTCAATTCAAACTCAAATCAGAATCTAATTCAAATATGAATCCAAATTCTAACATGTATACTTGAACATGAACCTGAATATCAAACCTGAATACAAGACTTGACTTGACCGGAGCATGGCTATAACTTGACATGACTATAAGATTATATTCTGAACCTGACTACTTGAACAACTTATATCCATGGTTTTGGCAAGACTTGCAATATAATCAATACAAAACATTACGCGGGGTTAACAGGGTATATTGGTACGGAATGTATAGCGTGGCACGAGATGATCACTAAAAGACACCTACATGAACTCTCGTGCCGTTATCCCGTGGGTTTTGACGGGGCCTTGTGCTACATGTTACCATAGTCCATTGGGTAAGATAGATTTCTCTCGTATACACAAATACCTTCTGTACCAAGCTACAAACAACTACGTTAGAATAGCAATCTTATACATGTACATCTTACCAGTTTAAATTCTCATTACCTGCTATATTCCTTTGTTTCTTTTGGGACTTACCCAGTGCTAGTTCGCTGACGGCATTCATATCTATTTCTTTATTTTGAATGTTCGTAAGGAGGACCGGACCCTCAGGAGATCGAGCATAGCCAGGAGTGCGTGGACCGGCTCATTGCCCAGTAAGACTGCTAGTTCATCTTGTACTTATTTCAGTTTGTATGCTACTGTTTAGGCATTGCTTATTATCATTGTATCTTTATTTTTCAAAGCAATTGTATTGTAAAGATGAATGTTAATAAAAGTTGCTGTTCATTTTATATCACTTTTCATTTTTGTGTATTTTTTACATATATTGCTTATTTATGCTTAACGTATTTACTTCTTAGTAAATACGTTGTGGACCAGCCATACTCCTACGGTTAGGGAGTAATCCCGCCGTAGTCACACTTCGGCTTCTTACATTACATGGTAGTCAGTAAATAGTACTAGGGTAAAGGAAAATCACAGTTCATAACTTTATTGCATTGCAATAAAAGAGTTCGAAATACATTTACTTTGCAGAATAAAAACTAACCAACGAAATACAAAGTGCTGGGAGTAAAAGAAATGGCGCTGATGATGCAGTCTAGACCTCTACGATCTCGAATGGCAGGTCCTGCTCCTGGGCTGGATCCACCTGGTCCTCTGAGCATGCACACTCAGGTCGTCAGGGCGACACACACACACACACACACACACACACACACACATATATATATATATATATATATATATATATATATAATGAGTATGCAATATTATTGAACATGAGAAATACAACAAAATGCAGAACATGAGTATAATAAACACCAACTGAATATGAATAGTGCAATATGGATATCATGTCAGTAAACTGGCAATACGTATGTCACTAATTATCGGTCACTAAGTCAATGAAATCAATTGGTGGAAAGGATGCTCGTGTTTAACAAGGGTCTCATGCATGCCTAAGACTACGGTCCGCTGTGTCCGGGACATAACCCTGTCAGCCGTGCCGCCAGGCCTACGACCTAATGTATTTGTGTGTGTGTGTGTGTGTGTGTCACTAATAGCGAATGGCCATCCTCTAAATCACTATACCTCGCTAAATACGAGTTCAATTCCATCTTGGTTTCCCCATTCCCCGGGTTATAGTATGCATTCAGGTATTCGATAGGTTGTGAACAAATACGTGTCGCTATCACTTTCAATCACTTTTCCACTTATCAGTATCACTGTCGTATTTGCCACCATCCAATCACTAACACTAATATATCGACAATGCAAATCAGTCGCTAGGTTTCAACGTGAATGATCACTATGCAGCAGGTATACAGAAAACACGAAAAATAAGCCGAAATGCACTGAACAGATATTCCCTATTCAATGACGACCAATGCCATAAACTTGTAAAATTTACGATAAATCACACGCAAAGATTCGACCGAAATTATATAAAAGGCGTACAAAGTACACTTGATCATCTAAACAGTAAAATTATCATCTAAACAATAATTTCATATCAATCGGGATTCAGGTTAGGGAATTATCATCATTTTAAGGTAGCGATCGATTGCTGGAATTCCAGTTTCAGAACTGGAATCCCGACTTCGCGCGCGTTTTACCAGTGACTATATTCAGATTCAGGTATTTCCCCTGTTGAGTAGAATCTAATTCTATCCGTTATGTTTCCAAAGTATCAAACGGATTATCGATAGCAGTTCTGTATTAAAAGTTATGTCCTGTCCAGTGTAGCTATGCAAGAGGAGTCATTGCAGAAACTGCAGAACACCTAGGTACGCTAAAATGTAACTTAGATATCAAAAGACGGTGAAACGGCAAGGGACTAAATTAATGTGTTAGCTAACTAAATTATCTACGCGTCCATATGGGGCTCCGCGCATTTTCAGTTTAAAACAGGGGTGTACATGTGTTCAAAATCAGGCATCCAAGCAAAAAACTGTCTCAGACTGCAATCCAGTGCCGCATCCATAGCCAATTATCGTTACAGAAATATATAAACGTCGAGAATTAAACTATAGGGGTTTTTAGGTTATCGAGTCGTCTTCGATATGATCTCTCGAACACAACATTCCGGTGTGTAAACAATTTACTATGATTTTCACAAAATTCAGGTACGGAAAATTTTCAGATTCGACGGATCTAAATGGGGATAACATTTCACGGTGTTAGGATTCGTATTTTCGACCCAACTCTTCACACGGTATTCATTATCACTAAAGTAATCCATTACATCTAAATTCCGTCATTTTAAGAGAGCTTTTAGCTTATGGTTTGCTTCGAGCACCTATATGAACATTTGATACGCAACCGAAATGAATATACTATAGCATGTAGCAAGTATTTGAACTTGCCTGAATACGACGGTCGGCGATACGACAGCAGTGAACGGTGATGAACGGTACGGCACGTTGAATGCACGGACTAGGCACGACACGGCAACACAAAAGTTTGGCCTTGGCTCGAGCTTGGTGCGGTTTCGAGGCTTGGACTCGGTTGGTGGCTTGGGTCGGCGATGGTCGGGGAACGATGGAGGCGGTGTCGACGAGATCGACGGCGATACGAGCTCCGGCGGCAACGAGGCGCTGGTGATGCAGGGAACCTGAAATGGTTTCCAGCGGGTTCTTGGGTGCAGTCGAGGTGGGGGATCTTCTCGTCGGGAAGAAGGGGAGAGGAGGAAGAAGTGGCGGCGTCAAGGGCGTGGAGGCGACGATGAGGTCATCATCGGCGATGGAAGAAGATGGCGACGTCGGGGCTGTGGGTTCGAGTGTGCAGGGATCGGCGTTCTGGGGTGTCGGGTGATGGCGGTCGTGGTGTTGGGGGGAGGAGGAGAGAGAGAGGTGATTCGAGGAGGAGATGGGCGAGGGGAGGCCGACGAGGCTGACGGTGACGACGACAACGACGACGAGGGATAGGTATCATGGTCGTGGGGTTTCTTGGTGCAGGGGTTCGTTGTCGTGGATGAGAGGCGATGTGAGGTAGTGAAGGTGAGGATGAGGGCGTCGGCGGTGGTGGCGACGGCGACGCAGGCGTGAGTTGGGGTTTCGAGACGAGGAAGCCGAGAAAAGAACGAAGAAGAAGCAGAGAAGGGAAACGTGGGGTGAGACATGGGTTCTTGAAAGTTTATAAAAAAAATATAAATATTCTGTGCAGTAGAGAGAACGTGGTTTCCAACATGGGGACGTGGGTTTTTAAGAAAGGCATGGGTTTATTAATAAAAAAATGAAAGAATATATATACAGTAATAAGGAAGAGAGAGAGAACGAGTGTGAGGTAAGTCAGGATGCAACGTAAACATTATAATATATAAGGAACATAATATTAGTTAAATTGGAGTTTTCTGGTTAATACAAATCTACTTCAAAATATGTCCGAATTGGGTCTAAAATTCTAGTTTTAAAGTACGGATACCATACGTATCAACCAAAACCATAAAATGATGTCCGGCTTAAGAAAATGCATACCTCCAAGAACGGATACACGTAGCGTGCATGTAGCGATCCAAACGAGTCCGTTTCACTAAACGGAACGAGAACGCGATGTACGGATACCACCACAGGGTCAGGGGTATGACGCAGGCCATGCTGGATATTTTTAAAATATATTATTTGATTATAATTGTATTAAAAAATGCAGATGCCAGATATACGATGCAGGTAAACAGAACATAAAGTGGAGGACCTCGCCCAATAGAAGACATCACTTTTGAGTCGGAGATTCCCGAGTTTGTTGTTTGATGCGAGCACGGATCCTCCGCACTAGCAGAGATAAAACATAATCAAGAACCAAGACGGGTTTCAAGCATGCGGGTTGAGTCGGATGCTAAGCATAGATACCAAAACACTATCCGTACCCAAAACAATAAAAATCAAGAAATAGTCACAAGATAAAATAATTAACACGAGCATAGTATAACTGAACTAGGGTGTTACATTATACCCAACTACAAAAAGAATTTCGTCCTCGAAATTCCCGGAACAAGAAAAGATAAACAAACATGAATGTACGAGAAGAGGTATGGAAATTTCTGTCGAATCTTGTATTCTCATTCCCAAGTCGATTCTCCGTGTGAGCGATTACCCCATGAAACAAGTACGAAAGAGATAACCTTGTTCTTGAGAACTTTTTCTCTTCGATCAACAATCGACATCGGTCGTTCTTCATATGTCAAGTCCTCCCTTACAGTCAGCTCCGAATGATCTAGCACGTGCGTCTCATCTTGAACATACATCCGGAGTTTGGATACAAGAAACACATCATGAACACTCGCCAAAGATGGTGGTAAAGCCAATCGATAAGCTACTTCTCCAACGCGCTCAATAATATCGAAAAGCCCCACGAATCGTGAACTAAGCTTGTCTCGACTCTCGAAACGAATCACTTCTCTAGTCGGTGATATCTTCAAGAATTTGGATCGTTCTTTCTGACTGGCCATATGTCTGAGGATAGTAAACGGTGCTAAATTTCAATCGAGTCCCAAACTTTCATGTGAACTCCTCCAGAAGCGAGATAAGAATCGGGTATCACGATCGGAAACGATGCTCACAGGTACCCCATGCAATCTCACAATCTCCTGTATGTACCGCTCTGCTAATGCTTCCGTCGACTGACCAACTCAAAACGGTATGAAATGAGCTGCCTTGGTCAATCGATCAATAATCACCCAAACTGCATTGTTACCCTTTGGACTTCGTGGTAAAGTTGTCACGAAATCCATGGATATATGTTCCCACTTCCACTGAGGAATCGGAAGTGGTTGCAACAAACCAGCTACTCTTTGATGTTCAGCCTTGACTTGCTGACACACCAAGCAATTTGCTACAAAGCGAGCAATCTCCCTTTTCATGCCTTCCCACCAGAAATGTTGTCGTAGATCATGGTGCATCTTCGTGCCTCCTGGATGTACGCAATATGCGGAACTATGCGCCTCCTTCACGACTTCTTCACGAATTTCTCCTTCTGGCACACATAAACGACTCTCATATCGTAATGAACCATCTTCATGAATCAACAAGTTCGTTCGAAGTCCCGCTTCTACCTGTTCTTGAAACTTCTGTAATCTTGGATCGTGCGACTGCGCTGCATTAATGCTATCGATCATGACGACTGTACTTGCAGCTGCATCAACTGTCCCGAAGAGTGCGGTAATATGATCTCCAACTCGAATCTCCGAAAATCATCGATAAGCTCTTTCTGTGCAGTCAACATCGTATTGATGGCAACCGACTTAGCACATCTGACTGTTTCCTGATTTAAAATCAGGAAAGCTTCTGGGAAAAGCTTCAGAAGAGGGTCACGTGCTTACACGTGACCAGCAGTCACGTGTTGGCACGTGACACCTAAACGCATCATCAAGGCAAGTTCAGTTTTCTGACTACGCTAAAGAAAAGGGACTTCAGAAAGGGTCACGTGTCGACACGTGACATTTAAATGCAAGCGGCAAAGACACAACGGTTCCCTGATCGAATCAAGAAAAAGGCTTCAGAAGAGGTCACATGCTCACACGTGACCAGTTGTCACGTGGTGGCACGTGACAGCTAAACAGAGAACAGAAAGCAAAGCGCAGAAAGAAAGAGGAAGGCTCGTTCCAAGAGAGTCACGTGTCCACACGTGACCATGGGTCACGTGGTCACACGTGACCGGCTTTCAAAGCCCGTTTTGTTAACAGAATTAAATTCTGAAGGAGAATCAAATCTTCCCAAAGGAAAGTGATTATCTGGAGCAGATCGAATTAAAGATTCAGAGATGATTGAATACCATCTATCTATGGGAAAATCTCGAATTTGGAAAGATTTCCCCTTTAAATCTAACCGAAATAACAAAGGAGGATCCCGGGGATTTGAAATCCAATGGTGAATAAAATTCACCTAATAATCCAAAGGTCAAAAACGAATGATGGATGCAAATCAAATCTTTTAATGAAGATTCATCAAAAACTAATTGATTCGGCTGCTTCTCCTATAAATAGGAGCCAAGAGACACAAAAAAGGGACAGATACGCAGAGGAAAAAAAAGGAGAGAGCCTTGATACTTTGAGGAATTTGGAGCTTCTGCAAAAGAAAACCCTAGGTAAGAAAGGAAAGGCTTTTTGAAAGAAGGAGAATTTAATTCTCAACAGAGTTTAACTCTGATAATATAAAAACAGAAGAACATATTTCTTCTCTCTTTGATAGAGGATCTGCAAAGTGCACATCTCCCCTTTAGGTTGAGAATTTAATTCTCAATGGGTTGAGATCCTGCCATGCAGATCCAAAACATAGAGAGGGAATGGAAACACGAGAATTTAATTCTCACAGAACTATAGGAATTTAATTCCTTTAAGATAAAAGTAGGGCTTGACCCTGTGTTATGGGAATTTAATTCCTTCAAAACAGAGAGAAACAGGGTTTAACCCTAATTAAGAACTTAGTTCTGTTGAAATAATGGGAATTTAATTCCCTTAATCATAATTTAACAGGGAATGGAAGTTTAATTAGGGTTTAACCCTATTCAGTTCTCCACATATACGAGGAATTTAATTCCTACAAAAGATTCAGAGTTCAACTCTACTCCAGAATATAAGTCTTCAAAAGGAAGTAGGAATTTAATTCCTCTGAAATTTAAAGCTCGAGGAATTTAATTCCTGAAAAAAGATTAACAAAGCCTCTAAACAACATATATGAAGGCAGGGTCACGTGCCACCCCGTGACCCCCTCAAAAGATCTACAGAAAGCCCTTTGAGGCAGTCCCCCACGTGACCCACGTGACCCTTGACAGAAGCTCTAACACATAAGCATATGAATGCCCGTCACGTGATGGCACGTGATGCTCTGAAAGATGCAATAATCTCAGCAGAATGAATGGAGAAAGGGCGCTCTCACGTGTTGCCACGTGACCTCTTTTGCCTTAGTGTTTAACACTAAATTGGAACTCTCGAATCCAGTATTGAAACATTGTTGGGCCTTAGTGTTCAACACCAATCAAAGAACTTTATTTGCAGTGTTCAACACTGACTACCTTAGTGTTTAACACTAATTTGAGGGCTCTGTTGCCAATGCTTGATACTGATCTGTTTTAGTGTTTAACACTAATTTGAAAGCCTTGTTGCTGGTGTTTGACACCAATTATCTTTAGTGCTAAACACTAATTTGTCAATCTCATTCCCAGTGTTCAACACTGATTGCTCTGTAGTGTTTAACACTAGGCTTTGGCCCAATTGGCCAAGTGGATGGAGGCAAAACCTCTCCCTCAATGGACCAACAAGAAGTCAATATTCCAGACATGATAGGACTTAGCCCAAGCTGGCCATAAGCCCTCAATTCGTAATTAACTGGGCCAATGGGCTCATAATATAATTAATGGGTCTTGATCCCAAATTGGGCCAAGGGCTATGTAATCCATCCCGGTTCTAGGGTACATCTCTTCACTCCTTTGATACTTGGCATTGTAATCCCTCAATGTCTTCAAAGAGGTGACGGGTCCCGATGACCACCCATGATATGGACTGTGGGGTCCTTAAACCCATGTCTAATGCAAAATTCCTGGTCACGTGGAACGCGGATAACGTCACTCTTTGACCCCGCGGAAAACGCCCAGAGCGGAGCCTAGTCCTCGCCGAGCACGGCAGTGAACCCGTGTGAAGCATCTAGTGCAAAATTCCTGGTTACGTGGAACGTGGATAACGTCACTCTTTGACCCCGCGGAAAACGCCCAGAGCGGAGCCTGGTCCTCGCCAAGCACGGCAGTGAACCCGTGTGAAGCATCCAGAGCACATACCGGACTGTGGAGTCCTTAAATCCACGGACTATGAGGTCCTTAACCTTGACCGAGATATCCTTAAATTAACAATGGACCGCAATGTCCTTAAACTACCCATGGACCGCAATGTCCTTAAACTAGAACAATAGAGCCCCGCATGCTCTCTTGTCGGATCTAAACGGTCCCGTTTAAGTTGATCTTAGCCTCAAAGATGGCTAACGTATCCTTAAACCTTCAAACAGACTGGACTATGAATCCCCCAAATTAACTCTGGCTCGAGGGTACATCTCTGAACTCCTCTGACATCCGTCGTTGTAATCCTTCAACGTCGTCAGAGAGGTGATGGGTCCCGACGGCCACACATATACGATGGACCACTATGTCCCTAAACTGGAACAATGGAGCCTAAAACACTCCCTTGTCGGATCTAAATGATCCCGTTAAGTTGATCTTAGTCTCAACATTAGACTAACGCATCCTTAACAAACGTTTGAGTTGATCTTAGCCTCAAGTATGGCTGACGTATCCTCGAACCAAACCCCCAAACCCAAATCTAAGATAAACACGGATTTGGACTAGTCCACGCCCTACGGGCGACGACATAACTCAGTCTCCGTAAACAATCCACGGGCAACAAAACATAAAATAAACACACACGACACGAAGTGACCATCTGGAGAAGGAGAAAGTTGTTACCGCGATGCGGTAGCGTAATTAACTGCAGGGGCTTGCGCCTGCAGGGAAGAGCGTCCCCACAATCAAAAACCCCTCAAACGAGGGGGAATCTGATGAAGTCTGCTACATCGGCCGCATCCGTCTAAACCTTCGATGCACGGTGCCATAAACAAATTGGCATCTTCGGAGAGGTGGACGGATAGCACCAATTAGCATCTGCCCCGAACCTCAGGCACGGACCCCCGAGTCCAGGCCGCCGTTCGGAGGGGAACACTGACATTACATTAACTTTTACCGGATGGTATTTTAGGTCGAGATCATAGTCAGCCATCAGCTCTAATCATCTACGCTGCCTCATGTTGAGCTCTTTCTGCTTGAATACATACTTTAGGTTTTTATGATCGGTGAATACTTCGACCCTTTTGTCCAATAAGTAGTGTCTCCAAATCTTTAAAACGAAAATCACTGCTACTAGATCCAAATCATGAGTTGGGTAGTTCTTCTGATGGGTCTTCAATTGTCTCAATGCGTAGGCTATAACCTTTCCATGCTGCATAAGAACACATCCCAAGACTTTCCCAGATGCACCGCTGTGAATAACTAACCCTCCGGAACCATCTAGCACGGCCAAAATAGGGGCGGTTGTCAATCTTTGCTTCAACGCTTCAAAAGCTGACGCACATCTATCCGTCTATATAAATGGTACCTCCTTTCGCGTAAGCTTCGTCAAAGGCTCAGCCAAACGAACGAAATTCTCCACGAACTTTCTATAATGTTCGGCAAGTCCAAGGAAACTTCTGATCTCCGCTACGTTCTTCGGAATCGGCCAATTCTGAACTGCTACAATCTTTTCAGGATCAACAGCGATTCCATCTCCAGATACGACGTGCCCCAAAAACTTTACTTCTTCGAGCAGAAACTCGCACTTGCTCATTTTCGCATACAGCCTTTCTTGCCTCAACGTTTGTAGTGCGACCTTCAAGTGTTCTACGTGCTCTTCTAATCTCCTTGAATAGACCAGAATATCATCGATAAACACCACTATAAACTGATCCAAGAACGGTGAAAAGATTCGATTCATCAAGTCCATAAATATCGCCGGTGCGTTCGTGACTCCGAATGGCATCACTAAATACTCATAATGCCCATAACGAGTTCGGAATGCAGTCTTGTAAATATCTTCTGATTTTTCTCGAACTTGATGATATCTGAATAGCAAATCCAGTTTCGAGAATACCCTCGCGCCACTAAGTTGCTCGAATAACTCGCCGATGCGAGGGATCAAGTACTTGTTCTTAATAATCACCCGATCTAATTCTCGATAATCGATGCACATCCTTCTTATGCCATCTTTCTTCTTGACTAGAAGAACTAGAGCTTCCCAGGGTGAATTGCTGCTGCGAATCCAACCCTTCTCTAGCAATTCGGTAACCTGCTTCTTGACTTCTTCCAACTCCACTAGTGCCATTGGATAGTACGCCTTTGAGATTGGCGCTGTACCAGGGACAAGATCAATTGCGAACTCCACATCTCGTTTTGGCGGTAAACCTGAGATGTCTTCAAACACGTCCATAAACTCTCGAACTACTGCTAGCGCTTCCTCCTTATCAACTTCCATCGACGAAAGAACGGCGCTTGTCGACCTAGCCCTAAACTCGACTCGCCCGACAGAACTGCTACCTCCAGCAAATACAACCCGTTGAGATACTGGACAGAAAGGTAAAGAAATTACAGAACAAGGAAGTAAACTTGGTCCGAGTGATGTGGAGAAAAGATTCACCAGGAGAATCAACATGGGAAAGAGAAGATGACATGCGTGTAAGATACCCTTACTTATTTGTAAATTAGTCCTTATATAAATGTAAATTTCTAGGATGAAATTTTTATAAGGAGGGTAGAATGTCATGACTCTGAATTTACTGTACAAAAATTTTCAATTTAATGTACAAAAAGGAGTTTACAAGCCTGAGTATAAGTTATAAGTTAATTTTTGTTTAAGAACAGTAAGAAACAACTTGTAGCTTCCTGCTAAAGCTGTCACGTCCCGCTTCCCGGCATATGGAGATGGAGATGTGGCAGGCACGCAACGTATTTACTCAGAAATAAATACGTTAAGCGTAAATAAGCAATATATAAAATGCACAAGAAATGACAAGAGATTTAAAATGAACAGCAACTTTTATTAACATTCATCTTTACAATACACTGCTTTGAAAAGGAAAGTATAATGATATAAAGCAATGCCGAAAAAGCATATGAAATGAAAAGTAAGTACAAGGAAAGCTAAAAATCCTACTGCTCGGTGAACTTGTCCACGTCCTTCTGGTTAGGCTCGATCTCGAGAGAGTCCGGTCCTCCCGACGAACATTCCAAAGAAAGAAAAGACGGGAATGTCGTCAGCGAACTAGCGCTTGGTAAGTCCCAAAAGAAAGGAAGGAACACAACAAGCAACGTGGAAAGAAACTGTTAAGTTATACAGGTATTACTTTTTTATTCTAACGTAGTTGTTTGTAGCTTGGTACAGAAGGTATCAGTGTATACGAGAGGAGTCCAACTTGCTCCGTGGACTATGGTAACAGGCAGTACAAGGCCCTGTCAAAACCCACGGGACAACGACACTAGAGTTCATGTAGGTGTCTTTTAGTGACCATCTCGTTCCACTTCTAATACATTCCGTACCAATCTACCCCGTTAACCCCGTGTAATGTTTTATATAGATTATAATTATCAGACTTGCCGAGACCATGGATACAACTTGTTCATGTAATCAGGTTCAGGATGTAAACAAGTAGTCATGTAATCAAGTCAAGTTATAGCTATGGTTCGGTCAAGTCAATTCATGTTTGCATGTTGATATTGTTCTGGTATTCAGGTCCAAATTCAAGTATACATGTTAGAGTTTGGATTCATGTTTGAATTGGATTCTGATTTGAGTTTGATTCAAGTTTGATTTAGACTCAGACTGAATCAGACACTTGCAACTGATTTAGATCCTGAATTAGGTTCGGGGGTTATCGGTAACTGCTGCACATGGTCGACAGGATTTGTGTGTTTTTTCAAGATAATTACCATTGATAACACCGTTAGATTTTTCTACCTTAAATAGGCTAACACTCACTTTCTCCGGCTCCCTAAAGCTCAAGAGAATTGATCCCGCTTAAACTCATATTTACTAAAGTACTTAAATGTAATTTTATATAACTCGAGGGAGTTTTATGAAAAATATTTTTTTAGATATAGTTCAAGAAATTATTTATATTATTTAAGGTTTCCATGAATGTGAATTTTAAGAATTGAAGTATTTTAGTGATAATAGCTTAACTTGAATAGTTCATGGTATTTTACTGTAAAGCTTGATTTTCGTTGGTATCTTGATGGTATTTTGATGAAATTTGTAATTCTTTTCTTTGAAAAAATATAAGGTTATTTTATTTTGAAAATATATGAATTTTATAATATTTATATAATTATTAAAAATTAATTTTATTATTAAGTAGAAAATTGCGTTTTTCCTAAAAAATCGTATTAAAAACCTTTCGAGACCGAATGCTCCGTGAGGAGATTTGCATCTCGCTCTACAAGCCTAAGGATGTGCGATAATCCGCACCATCCAATAGCGAGTCTCTTAAAAAGGGTTGTAGAGGCTTATTTGCAAAGGAATTTTAAAATACAATTAAAAAACCTGTCTTTTAATAGTAGATGATATTTTAATGAAATATATTGTATTCGCCGCAAAGATACGTTCAAAGAGAATCGTGCTATAGAATCATGTATGTTTGTGAGAGGTGGGTCATTACCCCGTGAATTTTTCTGAAGGTATGATTAACAAAAAATACTAAAAGAGATATATGTGAAGTTTATTGTATTTTAATGTAAAAGTTAAATTAAGGTTATATTTCATGATATTTTTGAATGAAAGTTTGTTCTAACCATTAATTATATGATTACAAATATGGTGTAAGAATATGGATGAAAAGTATATAAGAAAAAGTGAACTTTTTAGGGTTTAGAATAAAAGGTCGGTGTTAACTCCACTTACCGACATGTTTTGAAAAAAGAAAACTTTTCAAGAAGAAAGAGAGGGATAGTGTAACACTTTAGAATGCGTTTTGAGTAATTAAGAGAATGAATGCGGATTTTTAATAAAATTTAACCAAAACCGTTTTTATATATTTTATTTGAATTAATTAATATTTTATTAAATTATTTTGTGACATGCACACACTTGTGCATGTTAATCTAGGGTTTCGGAGATGTTAACCATGCTAGGTTAACCATGACATTTTACTTTTTACCATGCCATATTAACTTTTACTTAAAAAGTTTACCTTTAAGATACGTTTTATTTACATTTTCATTAAATATTAAAAATGTTTTATTTTAATTAAAGAGAAGGATTTTAAAATTTGTGGCATGGAAGGCATAATGAATATGCAAGGTTGTCATGGAATCAAGGCATGAGTGGCATGAGTGTAAAGGAAGGGTAGGTATGGTGGAAATATGCATAAGTGTAATGAAGAATCATTAAAGAGAGAAAGAATTTGGCTATAAATACCCGCCCTCACCCTCCACATTCTCTCATTCACAAAACCTTCAAAAAAATCATGTTTATGTTGTCTTGGAGCATGGATGGATAGGAATTCAGTCAAGTTTTGGTGAGGTATGATTTTAGTCTGTTTCTGTGTTAAAAAGATGACAGAAACTGGTTTGGAGTGCGGCTCTGGACTGCAGTCCAGAGCAGTTCTGGTTGTCGATTCTCGTTTTGTAATGCTTTCAATCTTCTGTATGAAAATGTTATAATGCGGAACTCTATATCATAGTGAAGATAAATCTATTAGCTAACCAATGAAAGTGATTTCATTCATTTCTACAGTCGTTTACTATTTAAACTGTATTTTAAATCAAAAGAACGTATAGCAGTCCCAAATAGGGACAGAACGTATACCCCTTTGTTTTTCAGTGCATAACTTCCAGTACGCAATGGATATTATCGATCTGTATGATGCGTTGGAAACCTAACTGATAAACCTAAATTTTGTTCAACTATAGCGTCGCCTAATTTTGATCCCAACAGGGTGAAAACTGTGTTGCGAAATGGACATTCAGTTCTGAAACTGAAATTCCAGCAGCGAACACTTGAAGTGAAACGACTGTATCTTGCGAACCCGAAATCCGATTGTACTGAAACAAATTTTGCTGAACTGCCGACAGAGTGTACTTGTTACCGTATTTTTATAGTTTCACTAAATTTTGAGCTTATGATATTACGCGATACGTGTCCGATTCAGTTCTGTGGTTCGAGTCAGTTCTGCGCATCGTGTCGGTTCTGCGCGTGCGTGTTTTTCAGTCGTGTCGCCTCACACGTTTAGTCACCGAGCTATCACTAAATAGTTTGTGTGAACTAAATCGTTAGCTAGGTGTCCGTGTCCGTGTGTTATCCTTAGTTTACTGATATTGGTAAGTATTGGCTTTATTTGTGTGATATTAGGATCGCAAGCAGGGACTTCAGACGAAGGAAGGAAAGGAAAGGAGGTGATTGGGTTCACCTAATTCAGGATTGTCTGGTGGGTAGATTTAACATCTACGGGGAAATCGCCTGTGTGGCGCTAAGCGCCAAAGGCTAGGATTCAAGTGAATTACTTTAAGTGGTATGCCTATTGACCACACATAGATAAAAACATATATTGAACTAGTAATAATTAGTACATCATATTTCATCATATTTCATGTTAATCATTGATATACTATTGATAGGACACTGCACCATTACAAACGGTTCATGTTGCACGAGCACTATATGTTACACACACACCGTTGGTAATTGCCATGTCACGCACACTATAGAAATGGCCTTAGATAAATATATTGAACCATATTCATGATTTGTAGTTAGATAGTTATTCTTGTATTAGTTCACATTATGATACTTACATTGATGTAGTAATATTTTTATATGATGTTTTTTTTCGATATCATGGATTTGAGAAATCACAAGATACTTTCTAAAAACTAGGATTTATTTATAAAAGTGTGGATTTCCCTTGATATGATCACATTACTTCCATATTGCATACATTGTAGTTCATGAATATATGCATTGAGATATTGTTTTCATGAGATTTCTGGATTTGAGAACCGCTGGTATATTTCAAAGAAAGCTATAAATTGTTTTAAACGCGGTTTCTCTTGATATGATTTTGGGATGTCCACCATGAGTTTTCTCGGTTATGAGCTTGGTTTTCGAGACCCGATTCGAGGAGATGTGGGAACCGTCTGCGGGTACATGGTGGACCCGGTATGGTACCCCGGGGCAAGAATGATATCGTGGTGTAGCCGATGAGCCTGGCAGAGGGCATACTACCTACCGGTGATTGGATGGACTCGGCGGTTGTCCGGAGGATACCGGCCGGAGTCATGAGATATGGGTCGATTCGGAATGACGAAACCCAGAGATATGGACCGATTCGGAATGACGAAGTCCAGAGAGATATATATATGGATTTACGTGTCGATGCTTGACATGGGGTTTTTCATGATGTTTCGAGTGTCGGTGTTGGACACTCAGGTTTTTTCATGAAATTTACAGATGAGAGGGCCGGTCATAGTGACGGCGCCTGAGATATTGAGATTTACGTGTCGTTGATGGACACTGGATTTATTTTACTGATAGTGATTATGGATGAGTATTATGTTTACCCCATACTCAGGTATTTATGATACATTCTCTACATATAGTCATTGACCAGATCATGATTTACTGCAGTTCATATTAACATATATACCTTATCATGACACATATGTAGAAATGGTTGTTTATCGTACATACATGTGATTACTTGTACGATGTTATTTACTTCTCACGAGTTAGCAACTCACCCCTGTTGTGCCACAGCATTTTTGCAGGGTTGATCTGCAGTTTGGAAGCGGCAGGCTTCTTATTACATCTTTTCCGTGGATACCGCTACTGCTGGGTTGAGACCCTTTCTTTTGGTATGTGGATTTGTGCGGTTATCTATTTATGTATCTTATTGTATCTAGTACTCTCCATCTACTATTCACCTGTATTGACTTAGAGACTGAGAGGTTCGGTATTTGTACCTTATGTGACTTTGGTTGTTGTGCTCGTATGAGCCGGATTTGATTCATATTGCGTTATTTCTTCGCTATGGTGATATTTGTACACATGTTGTAGTTGTGTTTCATCTCTATGATTTGTATCATTCATGATTGATTTTTACAAAGGAGATGCTGCCGAAATATACAAAGGAAAAATGAAACTTTCTACAATTTTTAAACTAAGATTCTAAATGTTTTAACTAATCTTTTAAACAAATGTTTTAAAGCTTTATCACTCTAATCTTTTCATGGTTTAGATTACTGGGTTTCGGCTTACTTGAGTTACGTTACGCCTTTTGACGTCACGTGATTTAAGTGTCGGTTACGTTCCTAATTTTGGTCGTGACAGATAGGGAGGGACTTACTAGCTAGTTATCCTAAGGAAATGTAAACGAGGGATTGTTGATCTTCATGGCATCGCGGAGTCGGCGGAACTTACTTCGATTCTCACCGGAAGTCGATCTCTTACTAACTCCACTTGTACTCTTCTTGTACTTAGAAAACTTTGAGAATTTTGGCTATAATTTTCAGAATGGGGAAGGCTTAGGTATGTGGTAGTATTTATAGTGTGGAATTAGGGTTTTAGAATTAAAAAGATGAATTAAAATGCATTAAAAATATGATAAATAGAGAATTAAGTGGTCTCTGTTTGATTGCAGAGTAATCAAACAGTGCAGGGGAGTTAGGGGTAGGCCAAGAGACTTGTGTGCAAAGCCCGGGCATCATTGCCCACGGGGGGACCGTCGGCGCCGGCCTTATTGGAGTTTCCGCCGGTCAATTGGTGAGGAAGGGCCGGTGGATTTTGGACACGTGTATAACTCTGTATTAATACCCTTTTACATATATTTATTTCCTCGGGCTTTTCATTTTTATGTGCATTGCACGTGTAAATTTTTGGGCTTCCAAAAATTTTAAAAGAAAATCAGAAAAAATATAATATGTATGATGGGGTTCGAACACAGGGGCTACGTCACAACGGTGCTAGGCATTACCAATAAACTACAAGTTGTTTCTTGCTATTCTTAAACAAAATTAATTTATAAATTGTACTCAGACTTATAAACTCATTTCTGTAAATTAAATTGAAAATTTTCTTACAGTAAATTCAGAGTCGTTACAAAAGCCTTGCACTGCTGTGACATAGCCCATGTGTTCGAATCTCATCAGACACATTATTTTTTCTGATTTTCTTTTTAAACTTTTTAAAAGCCCAAAAGTTTACACGTGCAATGCACACAAAAACGAAAAGACAGAAAAATCAAACATGTGCACAATGATTTAAATACAGAGAGGAACACGTGGCAAGAATCCACCGGCCTTACCCCTCAAAACGACTGGCGGAAATTCCCCCATGGCCGGTACCGATGATCGACATGTGGCCAATAAGTCTCGGGCTTTGCACACAAAACCCTTCCCCTACCCCTAACTCCCCTGTCCTGTTTGATTGCTCTGCAATCAAATAAATACCTTTCAATTCCCCATTTATCATCATTTTAATGCATTTTAATTCCAAAACCCTAATTCCACACTATAAATGCTACCCCATACCCTAGCCCTCCATCATTCTGAAAATTATAGCCAAAATTCTCTAAATTTTCCAAGTACAAGTGAAGTGCAAGTGGAGTTAGCAAGAGATCAACTTCCGGTGAGGATCGAACCAAGTTCCGGCAACCCCGCGACGCCATGACGACAACCGTCCCTTCTTCTACCTTCTCTTAATCTAACTAGTTAGTAAGTCCCTCCAAATCCATCTTCTTCTTCTTTAAAAGTTCATTTTCAAAACATATGTCGGAAGTGGAGTTAATACCGACATTTTCTTCTAAAACTCTATAATTCCACTTTTTCTTACATATTCTTCATTCATATTCCTACACCATACTTGTTAACATAAAACCAATATTTAGAATCAAATTTTAATTTAAAAAAATCATGTAAAATAATTTTAATTTAACTTTTACATTAAAATACTATGAAGTTTGTATATATCATTTTTATTTGTTTTTCTTAAACATACCTTTAGAAAACTTCACGGGGTAACGACCTACCCCTCACATACACACATGGTTTCCATAGCACGATACCCTTTAATATTTTTATTACGAATACAAGATTACATTAAAATACCATTTACTATAAAAACGGTTTTCTTTTAAATTGTATTTTCAATTCCTTTGCAACTAAGGCTCTACAACTCTTTTTAGGGGACCCGATATTGGATGGTGCGAATTATCGCACATTCTTGAGCTAGTAGAGCGAAATGCAGACCTTCTCACGGAGCATTCGGTCTCGAAAGGTTTTAAATACGGTTTTTAAGAAAAACGAATTTTTCTACTTAAATAAAAATTAAATTTTTATAATTATATAAATATTATAAATCCATAAATTTTCAAAATATAATAAACTTATATTTTTCAAATGAAAGAATTACAAGTTTCATCAAGATACCAACAAAAGTCAAGTTTTACAGTAAAATACCATGAACTTTCCAAGCTAAGCTATTATCACTAAAACACCTCAAATCCTTAAAATTCACATCCATGGAAACCTTAAATAATATAAATAATTTCTCGAGATTATTTTGAAACTATATTAAAAATATTTTTCATAAAACCCCCTCGAATTATATAAAACTATATTTAAGGGCTTTAGTAAATATAGGTTTAAGCGGGATCAATTCTCTTGAGCCCGAGAGAGCCGGAGAAAGTTAGTGCTTGCCTATTTAAGATAGAAAAACTTAACGGAGTTATCAATGGTAATTGTTTTGGAAAAAGACACAAATCCTGCTGTCCATGTGCAGCGGTTACTAATAACTCCCGAATCTAATTCAGGATGCAAATCAGTTACAAGTGTCTGACTCCATCTGAGTCTAAATCAAAAGTGAATTCAAACTCAAATCAGAATCTAATTCAAACATGAATCCAAACTCTAATATGTATACTTGAACATGAACCTGAATATCAAACCTGAATACAAGACTTGATTTAACCGAACTATGACTATAACTTGACATGACTACAAGATTATATCCTGAACTTGACTACTTGAACAACTTGTATCCATGGTTTTGGCAATACTTGTAATATAATCAATACAAAATATTACGCGGGGTTAACGGGGTAGATTGGTATGGAATCTATAGCGTTGCACGAGGTGATCACTAAAAGACGCCTACATGAACTCTCGTACCGTTGTCCCGTGGGTATTGACGAGGCCTTGTACTACATGTTATCATAGTCCATGGGGTAAGATGGACTTCTCTCGTATACACAAATACCTTCTGTACCAAGCTACAAACAACTACGTTAGAATAGCAATTTTATACATGTGCATCTTACGAGTTCAAATTCTCACTACTTAGTATATTCCTTTCTTTTTTGGGGGACTTACCGAGCTAGATCGCTGACGACATTCCTGTCAATTTATTTATTTGGAATGTTCGTAAGGAGGACCGGACTCTCAGGAGATCAAGCATAACCAGGAGTACGTGGACCAGCTCATTACCCAGCAGGACTGCTAGTTCATCTTGTACTTATTTCAGTATGTATGCCACTGTTTAGGCATTGTTTATTATCATGGTATCTTTATTTTTCAAAGCAGTTGTATTGTAAAGATGAATGTTAATAAAAGTTGATGTTCATTTTATATCACTTGTTATTCTTGTGCATTTTTTTTACATATATTGTTTATTTACGCTTAACGTATTTACTTCTTAATAAATACGTTGTAGACCCGCCACGTCTCCGCTTCCATACACTGGGAAGCGGGGCGTGACAATCACTAAATTTTCAAAATTCTTAAAATGTTATTGTTTAGTTCCATTGTTTTTATAATTTTGTGTAGCTAGAAAGAAGAAATTTTCAAAAACCTTTCTACTTATTTCCTTTATGTCAATATTTTATATGCTATCACACAAAAATTGCGAATTTTTTTTTTAAAACACCCCAAAATTTTCATTCGATATTTTGTACACCACAAAAATCTAGAAATTTTTCCCAACATCTTTCTTCGGTTTTTTAATATTTTGTTTGTTATAGCATACAAAAATCATGAGATTTTAGAAAATCTCAATTTTTTTTGCATTTTCTTCGGTCTTTCAATATTTTTCATGCTATATACATGAAATTGCGAAATTTTCCGACTTCTTAAAAGAACTATTGTTTTGTTTTTCAAAATTTTGTTTGCTATATATAGCACATAAAACCACGAAAATATCAAGAAATTTTAAGTTTTTTGTTTTCTTCCATTTTTTCCTATATAGCACACAAAGCACACAAAATTGCGATATTTTCAAAAATTCCATAGTTATCAATATTTTATATGCAATACCACACAAAAATCTTGAAATCTTTAGAAGTCTCATAATTTTTCTATTTTCATTTGTTTTTCAATATTCTGTTTGTTATATAGCACACAAAAATTGTAAAACTTTCAAAAATCTTAAAAATTTGAATTTCTCATACAAATACAATCTCCTACAGGAATTTAAATATACTAATCCTCTGTAATAATTGTTCACTTGTAAGTAATCAAGTTTTAGGAAGTAAAATAAAAATTGCATCGATAACACTACATAACATATTACTTAAACCATTCATATGTAATACACAACTGCATATTGAACATGCATCACATGATACAGAAATATCTGATTATTCAAAATTGATACAGAAAATATCATAAAGTAATAACAGAAGACAGGATGTTACAGACTATGTAGCTTTTAAACAGACCAAAATAGTATTTACATTTTCATCACATAAGCAATCAGAACAGCTGTACATACAACATTACAAAAGCTTGTGGAAATACAAGGGGATGAAAGTAGCATCACTCCAAAGTATTCCACCCAAATTTTTTTTTGCATCATTTAAACAACATAATATGTCATCTCTCATCCTATTTCTAAACTATACTATATGATCAGAACAACAAACTACGATCAATATCACTGCCTTACCTGGATATAACCCTATCTGGGTTTAAGAGAAACCGCAATTTCCTTCTGAAAAATCCTGAAGACTTTGAATTCGGTTGTTTTCTTATAGGTTCATCACTCGGTTTCTCTGTTTCTATTTCAGCTGCAGAATCAGACTGTGAATCTGAATTCTCAAAACTGCCGCTTAGCCGGAGATCTTTCAGAAGATGAAGCAATTCCAAAGATTTCTGCCTCCCCTTCAAGTTCCCATTAACGGAGATATCGACAAGAGAAGGAATTACGCCTTCCTTCATAACTAATAGGCAGTGCTCCAAACTTTGAGAACATAAAGAATGTAAAATAGAAACCCCATTATCTTTCTCTTCTCGGTTACCCGTTTCGAGAATCTCGGCTATAGAAGTGATGCATCCATCGGTTTCAGCAATCAATGCCAAAGCTTCTTTTATATCACACAAATTATTTAATATTTTCAGGCAAAATCCTGTGAGTTTTCCGTCACTTAAAAAAGGAGCTAGTTTTGGAATGCAGCCAGAGGACACAATATGAGGTTTTAGTTCTCTGTGTGGCGAGAGATCAAAAAGGATTTTTACGGATAGTTCAAGAAAATCGTGACTTTTGCAATCCAGAAATTTAATAATGGAAGGAGGAAGAGTAGACATCACAATTATAGACTTGGGGTTTAATTTTTGGGAGAGCTTTTCAAGTATGGTTAAGGCTTCCAAGGTTATTTCGGAATCGAGAAGAGAACTCAACACCTGAATCGTGTCTTCGCTTAATGATGGGATTTCAACCCTGCAAATATTGGAGGGGAAAAAATTCAGTATAGCAGAAAAAAATAAGGAGCAAGTAATTTGGAAACATCTGACAGTCATCAGATGTTCATAGCTCATATTTGGAGGTCTAGTAGAACTAGCCAGATCTTTACAAATTATAATTCATTACCTTTTGTTGCTCAGAAACGCAAGAAAGATCTGTGCTCCTGTTCTTTGCATGTACATATCGCACAACACGTACGCATTCTTAAGAAAACTCACCACTGCTTCAGTGAAACCATTCGAGAGCATAGCATAACATATCTCCTCATTATTTTCAAAAAGGATTTTCAAATTGTGCACTTCTTTGTCTCGGATATCCAGCGGAAGCTCAAGGAGCCCGTAAAAGAATCTTGTATACATATCACAACTAAAGTTGGCAAAAGATTGATATTTCAAATAAACATCGCTCCAAGAGAAGAACTGAATGCCCTTTACATGCGAGGAATCTGAACAAAAGCTTGCATCGGAAGATATAAATGATACACTACTATTATCGCTCTGAAGCAAATAATCTCCACTTCTCCCATTTAATAGAGCTGCATCGACGTGTCTCAAGCTTGATATAGAACTGCAATGGGAATTTTCCCAAGATTGAATCGGTACCGATGGGTCCTCCAAATTTATATTGTGTTTTTTGCACCAGTTAAAGATAAGATCCTTCATGCAAGAATTCGGAATCATATAAACATTCATCAGTTTCTTTTGGGTCTTTGGGCATGTATTATGCCCTTCATTAAACCATTTCTCGATATATGCTCTTTCAAAAGTTTGCCCAGATGCTATGATAACAGGATCGTACATTAATCTTGATGAAATTGGGCAATAAAATTCTTCAGGAATAGGAAATTCACTAGCAATTGAGTCAGTTCGAGAATCACAAATATTGGTGGGTTCATTGGGTGCAAAATCTGGGTTTGAACTCAAAAATTTATCTTGTGCAGCATGATCAAGTTTGTTTTCATAAGTTTCGGCTTTCACTTTCTTCCCATATTTTTTTATAAGGTAAAGAAGGTAGTTCAGGATCTTTTCTTTTTTAGGATCATTGCCATTGATTTTATCCAGGAGCTTTTTAATGGATCTTCTCTCTATCAGAAGGGTTTTAGGAGATGTGATTTTTAAACTTGAAGCAGCAATCTGAAAAGCCTTGAATTCAAACTCTTCACTCGAGTCGCTTTGTCGAAGAAGTTCCAGCATGGCCTTGCCAGCTTCGTCATCAGGTGAATCCATGATGAACCTTGCACCTTTGAGAAATTTTTGAATGCCAGAGATCTGCAGATATGATAGGACAATTAACAACCATAACAAAAACGTACAACTTTCACAAACTAATGAATATGGCGTGTTAGTACTTCTGCACTCTCAATAAGAAGCATCCTCTCATAGACTAATAAATCTAGTATATTCACGTTTGTTTGAATCCTATAATCCTGTAATGGTTCCTGTTTACAGAGGACGTTTCTGATCCTATCGCTATTGGGTTTGAATGTCACATGGATCTGCCCAAAGGGACTCTACTTGCTACTAGGGTGCTGGTTTCTTGCGCCATGTTCTTATTCTTAGCAAGATTTCATGCAAATAAATCATTTCCGTATTTGAGCATTTTCTTCGTTTCTTAAAAATACTCTTATTTGAAAAACAAGATAATCCAAAAGTATTCTCCGCTTATTTATGTTTTCGATGAGTAATCTAGTCTTTGGTTTTTTAGGAATGGATGCAGTCAATATGCCCCTAACCAAATAAAATATTTCCATTGAAAATATGAAATAAGAAAAAAGAGCTACAGACCTTAGCGCCATAACAAAAAACATAATAAAAAATTCGACCCCTTCCAAAAGAAAGAAAAAAGTACTAGAAGAATAAAGAACGCACTGCAGGTTAGGTTCGACCATGGCTTTCTTCGTCGATTGTCAATAACAAAGGTAGAAAATCAACCAATAGTAACACTCTTCCTTTTCAAATCACTTGTCCAATTTCCAATTAATATTAATTAGTCGAACTTCCACCTCTTCTCTCAAACCTCACATGCTTGCTAAATTTCTAAAAGGTGGCTCCTCTCTTAATCTTTTTTCCCAACAAACTCTTTAAAAATGTGGCTCTTCCAAACTAAGTGTGAGTATGTTGTCTCTGAGAAGAAGATCTCCTGATCATCATGATTTTGTGGTTCATCAAATAAGTTCTGAATTATTCATTTCTCCATTTACATTTTTAAAAAAATGGCTAAAGGTTGGCTAAAACAAAACTAACAATAATAATGATATATTTCGCAAATGAGTTGGATAAATTATATTGGACCGAAGCCTACCAGACCATTATGTGACCCTAAGATTTCAGCATCATAATAACGACTAATGTTTTATAATGTTAACGGTAAAAAGGAACAATAGATACTTTGACAGAAAATAAAGAGCGTGACTGACCTGAGCAGCTAAAATTTGCGGAACAATATTTTGAATATGGAATAAGCTATGGTCCAAAGAAGTTCTTATCCTTTCGCATCTTAAAACAACCGATTCCCCAGTAATCGCCTGTAAAATAAGTAGAAAACGAGCATGAACTTAACTACACGCTTTAAAGATAGAATTCACACTTATGAACTTTAAAATTAATTAAGATGCATAAAAGCAGTAAAGAAAAATACAGTCAATGATAAAGATAACAAGATTAAAGTTTCGCTGTCTTCAGTAAAATGATTTTTTTTGCTGGGATATCCCGTGTAATGCTGAACCAATGGTGCAATGAGCAAAGAAAAATTAACAGAAGGAAATGACGAGGATACCAAATATATATATATATATATATATATATATATATATATATATATATATATATATATATATATCAGTTCTTAAAAAGTAGGCAAAGGATAAGAGGAGCATGTTGGTGAACCGTATGTAGATATTTTACTTTCACGATTGAATATTCTTTTTTTGCATGCTTATTGTATATCTTTGAGTTGTTCTTTCTATTTCGCAAGTCTCCTTGTTACATATTTTCATTGAAATATTACATTAGGCTAGGGTCTTAGACTCTGTATCCAGTCTCCTCAAAAAAGTACGCAAAGCTTGAAAATGTGAAGTGAATACCAAGTAGAGCTTGCTAGATTCAGCACAATGTTGAATAAGAAGCTTTGCTTTCTCGATTGTGTTGTTCAGATTACACAACTCTTGTATTCCAGCCGTACATCCCGGTCGTGCTGCTTCTATCGCAGGAAGAACTCCAGTGATCTTTTCCAAAATCTTTGTAAGCTCCGAGCAAATTGAATTGTGAACCTGAAAATTAAATAGAGCTCTAAGAAGAAAGCATGACATAAAGTATTGACAAAAGTAATTTAAGAGACACATAACAAGAGGCGTAGCAATGAAAAGTTTTTTCATGACATCCCATTTTCTTTCTTCAAGTGAATGATTAATAGTAGAATCACATATCAAAAATCAAATAGAAAATAAGTCTCCTAACTGTATGGTTTTTTGTTATATGACTTCTCCAATCAAAATGGGGTACGAGCAACTCTGCAAAAGAGTAAACATATATAAAAGTTTCATTAATATCTCTAATTATATTTCAGTAAGAAGTGATAGTTGTACCCAAAGTCCCATCCACAAATTATGTAACTGAATTTTATGTTATTATAACAACTTTATGTTAGATATTTTGTCACTATACTATAAATTATTTGTTAAACATAAAATAATAAACTAAAAATAAATAGAAAGATATTATCGGCCTGTGGTAGACGTGCAAATGCACTGCCCTAAAGGACATATCACCGGCCTCGGACGGCCAGCCTACACAGATGTGCCCCCTGACGGTACAGACTCTTATCTGCCGGTATTCTCGACGTGTCACGACAATCGAAGGGAGAGACCGCGAATAGAAAGCATTTGCCCATAAAACATACATAGAACTAATTATTTTGGTACAGCAGGTATTAGAAAAGCAGTGAAAGGATTTTCTTCCTCTTTTCTTCTGTGTGTATCTCCATCAATATATATAGGGGTAAAAATAATTAAGGCTGTTATGAGAATAATAAGAATATCTATGATTATCCCACTAAAATGAGGCATATCTGTAAATATCCTACTAAAAGAGGCATAGATATAGGGCTGTTATGGTGTCACATTGCAAATATCAGTCGCATAGTCGCATGGTTATTTGATATAAATGATGATAGAATTAATTAGAAAATAATTGTTAAAATATAGAAATAGTTTTAATTTGTAATAATGAAATTTATTCTTTCCTTTATTGTAAAAGTTCCAGCACTTTACAAGTGCATTTTCCTTATGTCCTAGGTCGACCACATTTTCAGATCATGATTGAGCAAAACGGCTACACCATACAATCCAACAAGCTTCTCCAAAGTTACTAAATCTGCAAATTCTGATATCAGACATCATAAAAATGAATTAAATAAAAAGGTAAAAAAAATATCAATGAGAGTGTGATTATTCAGAAAGCACTCAAATCAAAGATAAAGTTTCTAGGGAAATGCATTTACATGATTATCCTAGGCAGTTAAAATCATTATCATATTGGTATGAAAAGCGTATGTCCCCACCTTAACACATGAAGAACTTTTTGGTGCAGGTGCAATTTCAGGAGGATCACTCCCCATCAACAAGGACAGCGGGTTTTTTCAATCTGCGAATAGAATTTAATAAACAAATAACAGTTAAGAAGAAATTAGTTAAAAGACAAAAGGGGTTAAAGGCATAAAAAAAACTGCAGTGTACCATGTATAGCACTTATACCCCCCTAAAGTGATGTATTAAAACAAGCGTCCATCTGTATTTCCAAAACCCTTAACTAAGAACACTTGAATTCAACTCCAAACAACTCAAATGATTGTATAATTTCACAATATAGCTTGTCTGTTTTATTCAAAGTAGAATTTGAGTCTTCTTAAGGTTTTGATCAATGAGCAACGAGGGTGTATCCGCTACTAAATTGCTTGAGGGGTATAAGCGCTAAACAAATCTAAGCAGAAAAGATGGGATTGCTAATGGTCGAGAATCAAACTTGACATATAACAGTTGAATATAGACGAAAGCCATCAATTGAAACTCAAATTGCAAAAAAAATTCCAAGCAACCAAGACGTTACAAAATACATAATTTTCCATATCATGTTATAATCGGGTCAGAAAACAAGTTCAAAATTTGACACGGACCTATGTAACAGAGGGTTAAGTTTTTATACCTAGTAAAGGCAACTCAAATTTGTGTGAAGCAATTTAAGCATACATGTTAAGAAGGCATACAATTTTGAACTTGTCCAAACACCCTTTTATTCTCAGCAACTCCCTATCTTCTGCTATCAAACCAATCAAACAATTTATAAAATAATAAACTTACAAACCTGAAGAATCCAAGAGTGATGGAATCACATCGCGTTTAGCACGTAAATGGACATGAATATAAAGCACAACACATTGATACACAAGTTCGAAAGGAGAATTATAAGATGGCTGTGTTATGGCAATAATTTTTTTTAAAAAAAAAACACATTTGAAATATGATGATCTTTCTTTAGCAATTCAAACCAATATACAACAGGATTAGTTTTTTTTACATGACATGCTTATATAAAGAAGTAATAAAAGACAGCTATTTATTGGCAATATACCAAACTTATAACATAAGAAAGCTGATAATCAAGGGAAAAGGGACAAGCATGAGCACAGTTAGCAGTAGTCATGACAAAACCCATCATCAAAAAAGAAGAATTTTTATGAGAACGAACACTAAAGATCGAATCTTTACACGATTACAAGCAATGAAATGAAGAAATAGGAAAAGGGCATGGAGATAAAACCTGTGGAGAGCTTTCTATCGTCTCAAAATCCAAACTTTTGACATGAGAGAGTGAGAGGGGGAGGGATTGGCCCGATTGGGGGCTGAGAATCGAGGAGAGAGAAAGAAGAGCAGCCGGAAACGCAAGCTTCTGTCTCTAGAGAAGGGGGGGGGGGTGAGGAGAGAGGATACCCAAAGATTGAGACTTGTTGAGATGGTGGGGTTTGAGAAAGAGAAGAGTAGGCGTGAAGAGAGAGAACACCACCCACCAAAACCCCTCCAATAAGAAACTGACACGTAGGATGGCCCAATGTTGATATATACGTGTATATAGGGATTAGCGTCCTTGTCTAAGATTTGATGAGTTTCCTCTCTGATTCTTGTACATGTAGCTCTACCTTGTATAAAGACTGAAAACGTGATTTCAAGGTTTTGTATTAGACTATGTCAATTGTCATGTCCCGCTTCTCAATATAAAGTAAAATACGGGACAAGGTTCGGTCAGCCATGCTACCTACGGTAAGAAAATATCTTTCCATAGTCACATGAAGCCCATCGATCAGAAATCAAACACAATATAATAAAGTCACTAACCATCGCATGTCTAGTATGCCACAATAAAAAAACAACAATAATAACGAGTCAATAGCGGAAACAATAATAACGATCAAGTCTCAAGATCATGAATAAGAATAATAATATCAATACTCGGCCCTTATGGCTCACAATAAAATCCAATAAAGGTTCAATACTAGTTCAAGATGTCTAACGGGACGGGCCGCCACGCGGCGGGCTCGGACCAGCCCGGCCCCGGGCCAGGCGTTGGCAGGCCGATGGCCCGGCCTAGGTCCGGAACTTTGAATTTGGCTCTGGCATTTGGGTTGGAGGGGGGGTCAAATTCTTGGAATGGGTTTTTTTTTATGGGGGTGAGTTTTTAATAAAGGGGGAAATTTGAATTAAAGTGGGCTTCGTAAAATTAGCTAAAAGCTCCTAACTCAAAATTATATATTTCTATACCCCTAATCCAAAACTCTATAAATATTTATCTACACTTCTCATTTTTCTCACATTCCAAAGCAACAAAATTTTTAGTCTCCCAATCACTCTTTTTAATTTTCGAAAAGCTTACTGTTAAAATTGGAATCACGCAATCTTCATTTCCGCAGTCTCAATCTTCATTTCAGTTTCACTAATTTGATTCTGATATTTGGAATCAGT
Source organism: Agapanthus africanus (assembly GCA_030015575.1). Taxonomy (NCBI): domain Eukaryota; kingdom Viridiplantae; phylum Streptophyta; class Magnoliopsida; order Asparagales; family Amaryllidaceae; genus Agapanthus; species Agapanthus africanus. The sequence goes on from JASDDO010000018.1 coordinate 5,531,565, forward strand.
TTTTTTTATTGATTATATATTTTTCTCGTATATTTTTTTTATCATCTCTCTTTCTCTATTACTAATATTTTTAATTAAGAATGTCATGCTCATCTTCACAAGGTAACAGGGGTGCTTATCTTCATGGAGACGTTAATTTCAAATCGATATTGATTCACAAGAGAGACAGAGATTAACCAATATGCTGCAAACTAATTTTGATTCATATTCTCCTAATTATGAATCTTCTAATTATGAGATCCTTGCTGCTTCACAAAGTAATGTCCTTGAAGTTCCTGCTCCTACCGTTCTTGAAGCAAGAACTTCCGCCTCTAAATATAAAAGAGCTAAAATTTCTGATGCTTGGAAATATTTTGTAGTATAAACAGTTGCAGGTAAAGGCAAGCGGGCAGTTTGCACACATTACCAAGCAGATTTTACTTGTGCCACTTCATGTGGAACTACCCATCTAAAATGACATTTAATCAAACACGAAAAAGCTAATTCTTGGCAGATGGCTCTAAGTATGCCGTCTAACTCTTTAACTAGTTTTTCTTATTCGCAAGATACTAATAGAAGAAAACTTGCAAGATATGCCATACATGCTGAATAACCATTTGGTTTTGCACAAAATGAAAAATTTGATAGATTGGTAAAAAATGCATATAATCCAGCATTTCAAAGAGTACCCAGAACAACACTTAGAAGTGATGTTTTAAAAAAAATTCATGATGGTAAACCCAATTTGATTAATATTTTTGCAAATATTAAGAGTAAAATTGCATTAACTTCTGATTTTTTGACTACAAAATGGGGTATGAGTTATATTTGTGTTACTGCGCATTTCTTTGATAATGGTTGGTTTTTACATAAAAGAATTATTGGTTTTTCAAAAATGGAGCATCCACATAGTGGAAATAATATAGCTAATTGTATTTTGACTACTGTACGTGAATATAATATTCAAAATAAAATATTTTCTGTTGGTTTTAATAATGCTACTAATAATAATTCTACTATAGCAATTTTAAAAAATAATTTAAATTTTGTTTTGAATGAAGAATTATTTAATCAAAGATGTGCATGCCATGTGTTAAATTTAATTGTGCATGATGGTCTTACTATAATCGATTCTTATTTAGCGAAATTTAAAGATGCAATGATGTTTATTGAAAGCTTTGGATCCCGAAAACTGATTTTTAAGCAAACTTGTACCCAATTAAATTTAAAATTTAGATTTTTCAAATTCAACATTCCAACTAGATGAAATCCCACTTATGAGATGTCGAAATGTGTTTTAAAATATCGGGAGCCCATTACTTTATTTTATGAGGAATAAATGCCCAATAATAATTTAGAGAATTATGATTGGTTTATTTATGAATATGTTTTGAATTTTTTAGAAATATTTTACAATGCAACTAAATGTTTATCTGGTGTTTATTATCCTACTGCATGTTTAGCAGCAAAACAATTATTTTATGTTAGTAAGATTATTAATGAGCATGTAATTGATCATGAAAGTGCATTTGCTGGAATGCTGCATGGCATGCTTACAAAATTGAATAAATATTGGCGAAATGTTCCTGCACTGTTTTGTTTAGCATATGTTTTTTATCCCAAACTTAAAAAAGATAATTTAATTTTTTTATTAGATGGATACCATGAAAACTTAGGTACGGATATAGGAGATTATAAAAATGTTTTGGAATCTTATTTGCATGAATTGTATGCCATATATAATGCACAGTATGGTCAAAACAGAACTTCTTCTTTATCTTCCCCTTCACAGCAAACTTTCGAAAAAGGAATATTTCGGTTTTTGCTGCAGAAAAAAATAAAGAACAACCGTTTCTACTTCTTCTATTTATAATGAGCTTACGATGTATTTGCAAACTGATTTCAGTAATTTTCTTACCGCCGATCAAATAGATAATCTTGATATTTTGGATTGGTGGAAAACACATGGACACATGTATCCTGTGCTTTCTGCCATAGCTCGTGATTTACTAACAACTCCGGTGTCCGCAGTAGTTTCGGAATCTGCTTTTAGTGCAGGTAACAGAGTTCTGAGAAACAAGAGAGCGATGTTGTCGGATGACGCATTGGAGATCGCAGTGCGCCAAAAATATTGGTTCAATACATAAGCTAGACAACAACACGTTAAAAGCATTGAAGACTCTGACACCGAAGAAGAGTAAAGACCGATAGAAGCTAACTTGTTAGTTTTTTTTCCATTGAATTGTATTTTTACCTTTTTAGCAATTGTATGAGGGTAAGTTTTGCCAACTTATGTTCCCCCTCAAAATATTTTCTGTCCTGGGACCTACATTAAGTTTGGGTTAAAAAAATTTCCAAATTTTTTTAATAAATTTTTTTTTGAAAAAAAATTCAAAATTTTTAAACGGGTCGAACCGACCCAGGCCGTGCCACAGGTTGGCCCGACCCAAGCCGGGCCACGGGCCAGGCTGGGTTCGGGTTGGAGGTATTTGGGCCGGGCTGAACCCCGGTCAACACGGGTCACGCCCGGCCCAAAGACGGCTTGGCCCGGTGGGCTCCGGGCTGGGCTGATCCAATCGGGCCCGATAGACACCTTGAATACTAGTAAAGAAATCTAAACCATAATAATAAACTAGACCAATAGAATGCTTCTTACTGATGATCAGCAACCTTCTCGAACCACTCACGATACTCATGTGCCAAGGTCAAAGAATCTGTACCATGCAAAATCCAGACGTCGGTGCGTCGAATATAGTATCATAATGAATATAACCGGAATGAAACTCAATATACCATTCACATGAATCAATGTCATGTATGATCCAATAACAATATCAATATAGGCGGTGTATCAATCGAGATATAACAATCAATCATGTCATGTGTGTCTTATGGGTCCACGTCGCTAAGTTATCTATTATACCGGTACTTGAACCAATTAATGCAATTCTCATCGTAACTCAATAGCATCCCGTGCGTGTCCGGGACTACGGTCTTATGAATCTCGGGGCTGAATCCGAGACATGCCGCTGGGCAGTAAAACAATGTCAATATGAACAAATAATATCAGCATCACCATTCCAGAGCTCATAGCTTGTATCGACTGATCAGTCTCCAGCAATCAATCCCACCGGGTTACAATTCGGTTTCCACTATTAATTTCCCCTTTCCTCAGGTTTCAATACATGTTAGTTACCAATGCAATATCTACCTAATGCCAACATATAAATGATCAATACAATTCGTATCAATAAACAATCAATAAGATCCTGTCCATTAGGACAATCCGGTCAATCGATACAATGAGGTCAATCAATCAATATCAATAAATTGTTGGTATTTCAGTAAACATTACAATACAAGCGGTTAACATGATAACATCAGCAATAGTCTATCAATTATGGTTTCATATAAACAATCAATAGCATGCGTAGAAATATCGTAATCTAGCAATTTCATGATCAAGTTGCTAGCAATTAACGAAATAACATAGGCAATCAATTTATGTACAATATCATGATTATGTCAGGTAAAACATCCAGTCAAGGTTAAACGTGTACTTGTGAAACAAGTTAACGTGTCAGTTTCATATCAGGTTTTAAATATCAGTTTCAGCAGTTTTAACCACCAGACATCTGTAAGAGATGTCTGGTCTACCTCAAGTTTTGATCCAGACGTCTGCAGGAGACGTCTGGTCCCTGCAGAAGATGTCTCTAGTTCAATTCAAGTTTTGGAAAATAAATATATAGACGTTTGGCCACCGTAGACAGACGTTTGTAGTTCGATTTTATTTACTGTAAAGTCATCATACAGACTTCTTGTTTCCTGTAGGAGGCGTCTGCACAGAATTTTTCTTGAACGATCAGATTCTAAAATTAGGGTTTTTAGCAATCTTTCCAATATGAATTTTACACAAATATTAAACATAAAAATGATGCAAGTGTAGTACATTAAACTAGTCGATCCCAAAGACGATAAATTCTAGGGTTTGACAATACGTGTAATATCTATTTCGATCCATTTACACATCGTGATTTAAATCTCGATGTATCATGTTTTAAGTTGCGGTCTATAAATTAATATAGTAATATGATATGACAAATATGATATTGTCATAATAACATGTTAAGAAAGCATTAAACTTTCCTTAAGGATGAAATCTCGCAATGTAAAAAACAACTATATTGACAATCTCGATCCAACCACCACCAAGAATACGACGTAGAAGGAAAATAGCAATGACGGTGCCGAGACAATCTCGGTGATGACGATGGTAATGGGGATCGGTCGGTTAAAACTAGGGTTAGGGTTTAAGAGATGGAGGGATATGGAGGCCAGAGTTTTGGGCATAAAATTCATATGGAGAAAAATAGCATATGCATGTTTACTCGAGGGTTTAAATAGGACAGCTTAATTTGCAAGTAGGTCAGATATTTATATGAAGTTCTATATCAATTAGGTTTGGGGATCAAGATAAAGTGTAATATAATCATATGACACATATCTTTCTAATCTCATACTCATAAAAATTTTCTCAATTAAATATTTACCATCCAATAAATTACCATGACCTATAATAATAATAATAATAATCAATAAAACCGATGATAATCCAATCCGCGTCAATTTATCAATAAACCCCATAATATTCAATTCATGGCGCAAAACCCAATTCAATAACCAAATAATTTTAAAGGACCTAAACAATCAATCAACATAATTTTATTATATTAAATTATTTATTGCATCAATCCATGCCCTTGGAATTTTGGATTGGTTGGAAAGGAATTTTGTATGTTGTTAGAGTTTTAAACTAAACCAAAGTTTTACATGGGGAATCACGATAAATTACATGCTTTGTTACGATATCCCAAGAGTTTATTTTCTTAAGTTTTTTTGACGACGGAGCGGAGCTGAGCATAAAGCTCACCTCATGTTTATTAACATGGACAACATCTCGAGTGTTTCAAACCGAATGTTGTAAAGAGTTTGGAGCCGAGCGTTATAAAAAGAGTTTGAATCGCGGCTTTTGAATCAACAAATAAAGTCATTAATATAGCACACCGAAAGAAAAGTTTTACAGCATCAACCGTGCTTCTTTTGTAAGAGAAAATTGCACTTATAGAAAAGGAAGAAAAGTCTTTGAGTAAATATATTTTTTGAATAACAAGCAAAAGATAAATCTTCTAAAAGCTAGCAAGCCTGTTATGCCCTTATCATCTAATATTACCCATATGTTAGGCAAAGATCAACCCAAATTAATAGCCACCAATGGACACAGGAAAAGCAAGTGGATAAAATCAGGTGCATTACAAATTGATTAGTCTATATTGTTAACAGCACCAGCCCACCATTAAAATTAAAAACATAACAAAAGAAAATAAGTACAAAAAGGAAAAGGGAAATGAAGATAGAATCCAACTCCAATGCCAAAGGATTTAGAACACCATTACATACAAGATAGGAAAAAATATTTATTAAAATAGCTATTGACGTTCAAAGATTCACAATTAATCAATAAACAGTTTTACATATAAAATTACGCTTTACATATCCACCGATCTAAAGCTGTATAACATTGATTAATCAGCGATTTTATTAGTTTGATTGATGTGAATTTTGAACGCCGATAAGATTCACATGAGGTAAAGCGACGGCGATCCATATAAATCTATATATAGGATGGTATTTGCCTTTTTTTTACCTACAAAGTACTATAAACATTGTTTAATGGTGTAGCTTTGGTTCTTTGAATTTTATGAGCAACAACATTTTTTTAAATATTAAATAAAGTATATAGAGATTTTTAGCATATTTAATATTAAGGTTTTTTTTATATAGGTCCCCTAGAATATTGCTATTTTGAAAAACACTTCCTAAAACATCATATTTTTAAATAGAACCCCTAAAATTCTGAATTAAACTAAATTAGCCCCCTCTGCTTAATTATCATCCGTAACTCCGTTAGAAATCTCAGTTAAGAAGCTAAAATGACAACTTTACTCTTCTAATGACTTTATATTTGCATTGAAAAAAGAGACAAAGAGGGACTATTAAGTAATATTGGTGATATATAAGACTTTTTATCTTCCAATTCATCATATCAACTATAATCCAATTATTAATTCTAATTAATTTACGAAAAGGGGTGCTTTTAGTTAATGACGAGGTTTTAGGGGGTGTATTTAAAAATATTAAGTTTTAAGGAGAGTTTCTCAAATTACCAAAGTTTTATGGGGCCTATATGAAAAAAAACCTAATATTAAATCTATTAAATATATCTTTTGGCCTTTTAATTTGACCTTTTCTTTTATGTGGTGTGTTACTTTACCCAGTAAATCACCCACTCTGCATAGCTACTGATCCCTGTGGTGACGGCTGATGAATACAGAAGAAACCAACAAAATAAATGGAAGAAAAAAGAGAACGAGAAATGATAAAGCAAACCGAAAATAAAAGGGAAAATATTTCAATATATAGTCTAGCAAAAAATTATGAAACGAACACGACCGGTTAAACAAGGGCTCGAATTATTTTATATTTCCGTCATGAGCAATATGTACATGTGGTTGTGCATATATACAACAACATCAGCCGCAGCTATGCATGTGGTTGTGCATATATACAACAACATCAGCCGCAGCTAAAAAACGGCCAGCAGATTACAGGGTATTTTTTAGTCAATTAAAAACCTTTCAAGAGGTATATGAAAACATTAGGAATTATACAAAATGTGAATATGTCATGAAGATAAAAATCTCCATTAAGAATGCCTAGTTTTATCATTCGATTGAATGAGTTGGCAAGTCTTCATCCTTCATCGTTGATTAATCTTTTCAATGAGGAGGAAGCAAAAGGAGCTGACCAGGTCAAGATTTGGCAAGCTAAGGTTGCTTGACTCTTCTTTTTCCATAGCAAATTGACCTAGTCATCAATGCAGCTTGGGCATAGTCACATAATTCACGAATTATTCGTCGGATTCACGATTTATTCGCGAATTTTTGATCAGCCGACTTAATCGGAGGGCCGAATAATTCGTGAATTATTCCCGAATTATGTGGAAAAACAACGAATAATTCAAAAAACAACAAATAATTCACAAAATCAAAACATAGCGTCTCATATATTAATTTCTTGCTCGAAATCCTTCCTAAACATTTCCCAAACACTTACCGAATCTTTCCTGAATACCTGCCGATTTTTTCCGAATAGTTCTTCGAATCCGAATTTTCGACCTCGCCGAATTATACCCGAACGACGAATTTGTGTCTATGGCTTGGGGTTTGTTTGGTTGCTTTTGGATTGGGTATGCTCCAATTTTACTCAATGGTAGGTGACATATCCTTATTCTATCACCATATTTTGGTGGAAATGCCAATCATGAGTGATCTGTTTGTCAAGGCTTCAAATCTTAGCACATCCAATCTTTTTTGTTCTCAAATTTGTTTATCTTTATTCCTACTATTAAGTCTATGTATCACATATGCAAATTATAATAAATGTCTTTATCGTTTCTTCACGATTGGCTGCACATAAGAGACCGCGTATCTTACAATTTTAAAATGAGATAAGATCCGTACGATGCTATATAACTTATGCTTACCAACACGGCATGATTTCATTAAAATTTGATAAAACCGAACAAGTTGATTGATTGGTTGCAGCATATAGTTAAATCTTTGATTCCTTTCGTTTTCTTTTAAGCAAATATATAGTTATTAATAAAACCAATTTCACGTGACACTCACTACACAAAAATACATACAGTAAATACCCTTCATATCTTCAAGATACTAGACTTTTTGCACATACTCCTTGCAAGTAAATACATGGCAAACAACATTAAAAAAGATACAACGGTTTTAAAATATTATTAAAACAGTAAATTTTCAAGGTTTGTAAGAATTATTCTTGTAACCTTTTTTTTTAGATGATTTAAGCAATTATCTGTAAGGCGTAAAAAACGATTTTTAAGCGGGTTATATATAAACTTTCCATTTTCAAGATGTGTTCCTTTGTGGGGTGTTTTTCTTTTTCCTTTTGTGAGTCATATTTAAAATAGCGATTGAGAGAGATAAGGTGATATTTCAAGAATTAAGAAAACCGTTGCGTTTTTAATTTTTTAAAATTAATTTTACAAAAAATAAGAAAACACCATGTATACCCATTTAGTTTTAGTTATAAAAGCGGAGAAAAACGATAAGTTATAAAATCACACAACAAGATGGATGCAATTTTCTTTAGTGCTGTGTGCTCCTGGTCATAAGAACACCACTACGAGAAATGTTGTGAAAGTAGCACCAAAGTACGTAACGGATGATCGATACACGTAAATCGGAACAAAAAGGTCAAACGCAACAACTACGCAAAAACAATAAATAATAAATGAAAACACACCAAGAAAAGGACACAAGATATTAATCAGGTTTTGGTGCGCTCTTGCACCTAATTTTGCAAATCGACGACGAATTGCTTGTACTATTCAACGAATAATTATAAGAAAAGGACACAAGATATCTGCTGTACTCACGATCTCACCCAAATACAAAACAATCTCTCAATCTCTATGCAAATCTCTCTCTCTCTCTGTGTCTCCTTGGCTTTATTGCCGCAGCCAATGATTTTTGTTCGGCTCTCCGTGGATTAATCTAGCAGTCACAGACTTTCCTTTTTTATGTGGATTTTGGCCGCAGTCTTTTTGTGCTGCTATTGATTGATGAATACACCAACCTAGGGCTAATATATACAGGATTGGGGGTTCTTAGAGATAAAGCTTAAATTAAACTTTGGTTTAAGATTGAGACTAATCCATATCTCCATAGCAGCCACACAAATTTCTATGGTCATTAGAATTGAACCCAGGTATACCGCACGCGCTCAACTAATGGGCTTCTTCCGGGTCTTTGATCTCATGCTTCGAATTTACAATCAATTTCAACATTTTTCTGTAAATTTTTGATTCAATTTCAAATTGAGGCTTTTTCTCCAAATTCTCAAATCCAAGATCTTGTTCTCCTGATTAAGGCAAATTGCTCAATAAACGGCTCTATGATTATAATTTATGTTCAATGTATACAAAGAATCTGTGTTATTATTAAAATAAGGGGTAAGTTTAATCAATTTCTGTAATAAATACCGCAGGTGGTTTCTGTATAACGAAATAAAAGTTCGGGGGTTTTCGTGATAAGTTTAATCTATAGCGCGGACCATAGGATGGTTTCTGTGAAATAAGCCATATTTTATTTGTGTATCTCGATAACGGGTCATGTAAAATTATATAACCATATTATGTTAGCACTTTTTTACCGTCGTGTCCGCTTCACTTAAGATGTTGGGATGCAACTCTTTGAGACGAAGGCGCCATATCTCTTCTGATTTATCTTATTAAATAATGACGAAAATTTATTAATTATTATTTACAAAGAATATCTTTAGTATTATAGTCCAGATTATATTGAACCTTTGCACATTTGAAGCCATGGATTATTGAGATTTATAAAAAGTACATATTGAAATGGATCAACGCATCGTGGATCCCGCAATGGCTCAAGACGATGAAGCATTGTCCGATGCCCTCTATAGTTAGATTGATTTTTATGAATCATTGTTAGTATATTCTAATATAATTTTACTGTTTATTAGTGATTTATTTGAATGCTAAACAAGAAATCACCCCTTTCACATGTCGCAATTGTATTTAGATTTATTACAGAAAAAGATTTATAGCATATACTTTCTACAAATTTCCTTAGTTACACAAGGATTAATTTCCTTCCATATTTCATATTTTCTCGCTAGAGCAGTTCTCTACCATTCATATTCAAAAAGGAAAAGGAGTTGATCTAAAAAAGCAATTCCTAATTAAATCCCAAACCAATGGGATACCAAAGTATTAAATCTAATATCTGTTTAAAGGATGAGACCCTAAACTTTGTGTAATCTAAACAATGTGATCATCTAAGCACTTCGAATAAAATATATATAGCATGCAGTCACAAAGATTTGTTAATGGCTTACACACATGAGCTAGCTTTGAGTCGGCCCCAGATGGAGCCCTATTGGATACTTTCCCTTTTCCTTTTGTGTGTTGGCCTCCCACCAATCTTTACCACTTTCTTCCCATTTTGCAAGTCATGTTTAGCTTTCATAAAAATTAGTTTTTGGATCAATGCTTTATCGTAAACGTTCTACCGTTTTGGTCTAAACGCGCAAACATCTGACAGTCGCATATATCAGTTTGATATTTTTGTCAGAAAGATAGACTCGGTCTGCTTGTCTCTTAGTATAACATATTAATAGAACTTAGAGTAAAAGGAACACTACTATTGTATTAAAATTTTAAGATATAAGAAGGGTTAAAGGGAAGGGCTTATCGGGGCTGTGTACGTTCACAGCCAAGAAGGAGGTGGTTTCTAGGTTTAAGTTGCGACGGAACCCGTCTTCTGGGAATGTGAGTGCATTCACAGCCAAGGCTGGTTGTGACATTCACAGCCCCATTTTTTTTTTAATCTAAATAAAGGGGAATGTCATCATCTGACAACATGTTCCTAACTTATTGGTTTTTTACGGAGAATATTAAAAGAGATTGAGAGCAAAGTGAGGGAGAATGGTTTTGGTTCTAGATAACAAAAAAGGGAGATAGAAACAGCATACAATCTTAAAGGATACAAACAATTTGTGCTCAAACAAACATAATTAAAGATTGATGGATACACTTATTTTGTTCTTTGTGATATGTTTATTATTATTTTCTTAAATAAGAGGCTGTAATCTCAGGCAACCGGGGGTAGAAACCCTTGGCTCAATTAAAACCACCTTTATGCTTGTTACATGTAATACTTAAGCAGCTGTCTATAATATCTAAAGAGCTGAAAAGAATAAAGACCTAAATGAAATTGGCCAATGGGTTTCTAAATTGGGCCCAAACACTATTTATGTTATATATGTAAGACGCTAATAAACCAGTTGAGAGATGATAAATACTTTATGTTATATATGTAAGATGTCATGTGAATAAACATTCCAGGCTTCCATTCTTTAGCTTTGGCCTAATGTAGCTCATCCGTTTGCTCTTATGCCAGAATGAACCCCCAATTCTCAACGGCTGCTTTTTCAAAACCTGTATCGAAAATGGGTATATGACATTACTCAAAACTGTTTCCTTTTCCATCCATGCCATTTTTATTTGATCATTTTGTGTGCCATATGGATTTTCTCATTTTGTTTTGGTTCATATTCTAGGCTCTTGAAGCACAAGTATTGACACTTTTTTTTTGGTCTTTTCACAGGCGGTGTTGATTTTCGCCAGTTTCTGAGCTTGGGTGTTTCTCCATACATTTTTTGTTTTGTTGGAATCCTCCCCCTTCGGGGATCGAACTTGCGACCTCTCGGTGGAGAGGAAATTGGTACCAACTGAGCTAAGCCCAGCTGGTTTTTATCATTACATCGTTCCAGTAAGTAGAAAATCTACATCTCTTGCTTGAAATTGGCCTGTTTTACTGCACTTAGACAACAGTATATTATTTTACCTTTAGGATTTTATTATCGTACTTGCAGAGATATATTGACAATCTCGGTTCTATATCGAAGTCTAATTAAGGAGAACTTGGAAAACAAATTTCATTGATGAATATGCATTTAGGTGTTCTCTTAATAACTGTTAAGAATTTGATACTAGACATGAGGTTATGGTTCAAAGAAAACTTATATAGGCGTTTGTTCTTGGATTTTCACAGACATGCATATTCCATTTCATTCATAAAATGACCGCTAAATTCCGATATACTACTAGTAGTTATGAGCGTTTTTCAGTTAACTCTCTTAATTAGGACGCTTTCACTCTTTTGATTTACGAGTCGGACGGTGTTCTATTAAATATGAGCACATTTTTTTTATAGCAAGCTAGAGCTTCATTTTTAGCAAAATAAAAATAAAATGAAGCACTTCAAGCTAGCTGAATATAATAGTTAGGAGTAGTTTAGTGAATTTAAGCCTAGCTACAGAATCACCTAAATTTAACAAGAAGTTTCTAAAGCCGATTGACTGACGACAGATGAAGCATGGTATCTCAAAGATTTGCAAATCTTATCTCCTATCAAAGCTTTATGGCTCATCGGAATGTCGCTCTATGACCTTCTGAAAGCTGTACATGAACACAAGCCAAAGAGGAATGCGGAATGCATAGCTAGGCCTTTCCAATGCGTTTGGTATACATAAAAATTTCTATTCTTGTCCCTTTCTCTTTTTTCCACAATAATCGCATCAAAAGCTTATTCAGCCATTTCTAACCACAGATCCATTATCAACTGCCCTTGCCTTTCTCAACTGATCATCTGCTTATTTTGGCAATTGCATGCATGATAGGCGAACACCCCATGCACACGAACAATATACATCTTTAATTGTAACTTGTACGATCGAGGGATTCTCATTGGTTGGTCCTCTGACCTCATACGTCCCTCTATTTATCGCCGATATACACCCTCCTCTTCTTCTTCTCCTCTTTCTGACCCCCTTTTGTTCTTAACAAATAGCCCCTCAATATTTATAAATTTATTCATGTTTCTCTCCTATCTTTCACGTGCATCGCACGTGCACATATTCTATTTACATTAGTCGCAACAAGCGAATGTCTGCAAACAGAACTACAGTTCCGAAATATGTACAAAGCCTGGTTTTACATTATAGATGGGTTGAGCAGCTTTGTAAATAATTGTGTCTGAAATTTTTCTTAGTTTTTGGTATACAAGATGGATATTGGCATAAGTCATAGCATATATTTTCCGAATGACCAATTGAAAAAGTTTTCCACGCACAACATACACGAAGGATGGCTATTTGTTTGTTGAGCCAAGCCGTTGAAGTGCCGCTATAAGCTATGTGTTTGAACAGCTTGTGTAAAAGAAAAGGTATATTATTGTCTTTTCGTGCTTGTGTCACTGCGTTGAATCTTGAAATTGGAGGTGATATATCAAAATTCCGTTCCGATAGATAGATTCCTCCAACTTGTTCTGAGATTGATGCCAAAGCTTATGAGATAGAAAGGGAGAGAATTTATGATCACTGCTTTACCGGAGATTCAGGAAATGATAAGGATTCTAAATTTCGGCTTCACAAGGACCACTTGTTTTATAGAAATTCCTGGCATTGTTATATTAAGTCATTTTCATTGTTATCAGCAGACTATTGCACCGGTCAACTTGTTTGTTGGCGTCCGGACTCGCCACAGTTTAGGAATAAGAGATCATTTTGGATATTATAATTGTTACCAATTAGGAAAAAAGATGACATTTGATGATAAGAGAATTTCTTATCATTACAAGCACCAGAACTTTACATGAAAGGCTCATCTTTTTCCATGCCCAGGTTGGAGGAGGAAACAGGAGAGTGAAAATGTTGTCGGCGTATTTTCTTTCTTTCTAACGCATATTTTGCAGATAAAATGCCCATTTGCTGTCAGAATAGGACATATATTAATCCAATCCTGGAGAAACATTGGAAAGCAGTTTATGAACATTATATGAATGTTCTTAGGATATGGTAACGGCAGCCTCCTTCAGGAGACGGTTATCATTTCAGACTTCCAAGATGACCTGGATGACAGAGTGACCGTCAGAGTTGCAGTTTTTCCCTCCTTTGAGGGACAGTATGTTGGACAGGTGGTCCAAGCGAATACTGAGGAAAGGCATGGCGCAGGATACTGATTAAATTCAGTGGACGATACAGTCTAAGTAGTTTGCTGGTTTGGAGTTCATTTATGAACTGGATCCCATCAGGCATCCAGACAAATTCTAAGACAAGTATTGCTCATTTCGGGAGATAGTTTTCTCCGCGAAATTGAGATATAGAGAGATACAGAGAGAAACATTGGAGCGGATCCACTCATTAAGGCTATTTCTCGAACGCAATCATTTTCGCAAACGGGCTTTGCGAGACTGATTAGTAGAGAAGTTGGGTGTTCGGTATCACACGGGCTGTGAGTATGCGACATCGCAATAATTGGCCTTAAGTGCAACTGGGAGATTGTTGGCTATAGTGCCCTCAAGGCAATTATCATAGTCGCGGACTTGTGATTATGATGATTGAGTGATGACCTATACCGATAAAACAGTCTTACTCAAGATGATAGTATGCTATCTGGTTTTTCTTTATCATCATGTACGTGTTGATAGAGCCCATAGGATTCTTGCTTGACTGCCAGCATTATGATGGCGACCATATATGTGGGAGCTGGGGTCTATAAGCACATCCTTAAATGTCCCTAGTCGTAGGAGTATCTAGACCGGGCATCGATACTCCAGTGTAGACTAGTGTATACTGATCGAGACCCCGACGAGAAGCGGTGGTCAGGTCTCACAAGCCATTGGTGTTAGTTTGTTCACCTAAGATAGTATACAGGTGCTCATTGGGTTATGAGTACACTGGACGGGCTCGCCGGGAACCTGCTAGTTGGTATTATATCTATTGTCAGATAGCAGTTCCCTGGTGACATGTGTACAGGTTAGTCTGTCGACCCGAGATCGTCATTTGTCTCGTGTGAGTTCCCACTATGCTTTGATTACTACCCTACCACGGCTCGAAGGAGTCGTGCAAACAGGTTTTAGTTGGGTACAGTCCCGAGCCACATGGAGGCAGTGATCGGATCGTCGGGGATTCGTCTCTCCCGGTATTGGGGCTTGATGTCGCGTTGTGTACGGATGGCCATCATCATAAATCCGTGGTAACGGTGGACGAGAATTATCGATCCAGGATCGATAGTCTCAGGTGGTGATGGGGTTTCATACTGACACTAAATGTCGCGTTGTTAGGGGTCTGACTTTATCCACTCTCTTAGACTCGATATGCGATACTCTTAGACGAACAGACCAGACTGTACTGATATTGTCACTGTCAGGCTCAGTAGGGGTTCTGCATGAGTTTGTTCGTCGGCCTTCCTTTCGCTCAATACCTGGGTAGCCGTTACATACAGCTAGTGCCGCTGACGTGCTTGTGATTAAACTCACTGCCAACGTATTGACAAGTCTTTAGAGTCCCACACAGAGGGTTTCCCTGGTTCTGGCGAAATGATGTAGTAGCCGTATTGGATATGTGCAGGGTTCCGATCGATTGATGTACTTTGTACCAGGACTTTCGATCGGACAATTGATAGTACTAGCCGACTCGGACTTGAGCCGGATTATTAAATCAGGTATTGATTTAATAATTTACGTATATGTATTTCGATACGTATATTCTAGTATTATATTTTTTGTGTTATTCTATCTCATTGGGTATTCGTATTTCGGTACGAATGCAGATATATTTACAGTAGAATGTAATCCGTATTTTTTACCGGATAATATTCTAGAAGGTGCCACCTCATTTCTTGATTTGACCATTTACATAAAATGGTTAATGAGGTGGATATTTGGAAATGGAGGTATGGTGAGAATCATACTTGAAATAATGCACACAAATGAATTGTTAATTCATTTGTGTCCATTATTCAAGTATGGGAGGATTTTAAAATTGGAAAAATTGTTTTTACAAAACCTATCATGCTATTTTCTCTTTCCTAAGAGAGCTCAATTTTTGGAAGCATGATAGTTTTTTCTTCACTTGGATTTTCTTCTTGAGCTCCCCCCTCACCATTTGCTTCACCTCATCTAGATTTCTATGGATGCTATCACCTTCTTTGTTTTGGGATAGCTAGCACTAAAGATACTACACACTACATCCTAGACTTTCTAGGGTAGCATTCTAGAGACCCTAGTTGCTCCATATGCATCGTGTTGAGGAGCTAGAGCCGGAGCTACATCCCTCGGGTGGATCATTGGAGATGAAGGAAGACCGGCAATCAAACCACATCAAGAAACCACTAGGATCTTGAAATGAAGACCGAAGGACACGGATCTACTCGGTATAACGATTCTAACTTTTAGTTAGCATGCTGGATTAGGGTTTAAGATCGATCCGGGATTCGGGTAGCGGTAACGCCAGTTCAGAAATTTTTGTTCCGCATTTTGGCCGCGTTTCGATGGCCGGGGCGCTGCCGGAACCCTTCATTTTCATCCTTAGCGTGGGAAGGGCCGTAAGTGGCCTACTAAGGATGACCGAGCAGGGTTACTGCTCGGTGCCTCTTGGCGAGGGCTTTTTGTCCTTAAGGATGGCCGAGCAGGGTTGCTGCCCGGTGCCTCTTGGCGAGGGCTTTGATCTCTGGCGTTGTGGGGTAGGGAAGCTACCAGCCAGGGATAGCCGAGCAGGGAGCTGCAGGGCTGCCTCTTCGTGAAGGCTTCGATCCCTAGCGTTGTGGGGGCCGTGGGAGGCCTGCCAAGGATGAACCAAGCAGTGAAGCTGCTCGGTCGCCTCTTAGTGAGGGCTTAGATCCCTGGCGTTGTGGGGTAGGCGAGCTACCGGCCAGGGATAACCGAGCAGGGAGCTGCAGGGCTGCCTCTTCGTGAGGGCTTCGATCCCTGGCGTTATGGGCATAGTCACAAATTCTCCATTCGGGAATTATTCGGCAAGGTCAAAAATTCGGATTCGGGGAACTATTCGGAAAAAATCGGCAGGTATTCGGAAAAGATTCGGCAAGTATTCGGGAAAGATTCGGCAAGTATTTCGAGCAAGAAATTAATATATGAGGCACTGGGTTTTGATATTGCGAATTATTCGTTGTTTTTGAATTATTCGCTGTTTATTTGAATTATTCGAAGCGTTCGCCAGTAGCGATTAAATCGGAGAATTAATCGGCTGATCAAAAATTCGCAAATAATTCATGAATTCGCCGAATTATTCACGAATTATGTGACTATGGTTGTGGGGGCCGTGGGAGGCCTGCCAAGGATAAACCAAGCAGTGAAGCTGCTCGGTCGCCTCTTAGTGAGGGCTTAGATCCCTGGCGTTGTGGGGTAGACGAGCTGCTGTAAGTCCACATTGCTCACCTCGGTTCTTACGGGGAGGCGGAAATGGTAAAAACGATTTTTGGCGCAAAGACAACATGGACTAAAAGAAGGATCTTTGCTAAACAACAAACTAGAAAACTACATGAGGTTCTATCTACTATGCCATAGAGATTATACCTCACGATACGGGTCCTTCGGGTCTTCTCTCCGCTGTCCTGCTCGTCCATCCAAGCTCCGAGGATCGATCCGGATCTTGATCACCTCCGCGGCCTCCTTGAGTCGAAGACGATCCACCCGAGAGTTGTGTTCCGAACTCCACCTCGAGCCGAGGCAACTAGGGCAACAAGATCGCTAGGCTTGATGTCCTAGGTTGTGTAGAAGTAGTAGATGGATGTGTTTTTCTAATTGGATCCTTTTTCTCTCAACACATGAGATCAAAGGAATTTTCAAGAGGAGGAAGAAGAACTAGCAACCATGGAGCTTTCTCATATCAAGAGAGAGAATAAAAAAAAATTATGAACCAAAAGAAAAGGACCCATGGTTACAATAATGCATAAACATCATCATGACTAATCTTTTCAAGATAAAGTTGATGGCTAGCTTGACTTGACCATTTTCATATCATAAAAAGAAAAAGAAAACCAAAGAAGAATTTAGATCTCACATGAAGATGCTAGTCAACTTTGGTCAAACGGTCAACAAAGTCAAGTGTGGTCAAATGATCAAAGCAATTAGCCATAACATAATTATCACTAAAAAGATTAGTAAATAATGTCCCCGGCTCATAATGGTTTTGACCGAACCTACTGCCAAAACCCAAATGAGTCCGCCTTATAATGGTTTTGACCGAATCAACTGTCAAAACCCTAATGAGGCACCATCTTCTTCTTCGCTCTTCACAACTATGCATACACAGCCGCATCCGCATTCCGTAGAATGCGAATGCACAGAAGACAAAACAAATCCATCCATACAATACTAGGATCCGACTTAAACCAAAGCCCACTAGTATCGTCTGCCCGAACAGCGTACGCACACAAGTGTACGTAAGTGATCGTAGCCCTGCCGTAAAACCATACGGCCTCTACACGTTTCGCTCAGTGCAGGGAAACTCTATGTGTGGGACTCTAAAGACTCGACACTACGCTGGCAGCAGGTTTAACCACAGACCGCAAGCGGCACTAGCTGTACGTAACGGTCCCCAGGTAGATGTCGATAAGAAGGCCGATGAGGTACACCCATCCGAACTCCTACTGAGCCTGAATGTGACAATCTCCGTACAGTCCGGTCCGTTCGTCTGAGAACATCGCATGGCGGGCCTAGGGGGTGGTGAACGTCAGTCCCCTAATAGCGGTATAAGCGTGTCGGAGTGTAGCCCAGAACACCCTGAGATAACACTGGAAACCTACCAGTATATCTCGCTTGCCCTGGCCAGGGACTACAATGTGTAATGGCTCTCCTAGACACAGCGCGATATCAACCCCCAATACCGGAAGAGACGAATCCTGTCTAACCGTCACTGCCTTCAAGTGCTTCGGGACTGCACCCAACTACTACCTGTTTGCACGACTCCTTTGAGCCGTGGTAGGGTAGTAATCAAAGTACAGTGGGAACACACTCGAGGCGAAGTGACAGTGTCAAGTCAGCGGACTAAGCTGTACTCATGTCACCTGGGAACTGATAACTGACGATAGGTATAATACCAACCAACAGTTCCCGACGAGTCCTGTCCAGTATACTCGTAACCTAACGAGCACCCGCATACTATCTCCAGTACGACATACTGATGGCTGTGGGACAGACCATCTCCCCTGCTGGGATGAGAAGCGCATACGCTAGTCTACTCCGGAGTATCGATGCCCTGTTTCGATAGTCCTACGACTAAGGACCTGTATAAGGATGTGCTTATAGATTACCCAGCCCCCACAAGTGTGTCTGCCATCACAACGCTGGTAATCAAGCAAAGATCCTAAGGGCTCTACTAATATGTATAAGCGATATGCTAAAAAGAAACACATGCATATATTGAAGTAGAGACAAACCAAGCAGCATACTACCATTTTGAGCAAGATTGTCTATACAACTGTGAATATCCTAAGCTTCCATCAAGTAATATACAAGCTAGTATGATACAGTAATGGCCTCTAGGGCATATACACTAACAGCTGCCGGCCAGGGATAGCCGAGCAGGGAGCTGCTGGGCTGCCTCTTCATGAGGGCTTCGATTCCTGGCGTTGTGGGGGCCGTGGGAGGCCTGCCAAGGATGAACCAAGCAGTGAAGCTGCTCGGTCGCCTCTTAGTGAGGGGTTAGATCTCTGGCGTTGTGGGGTGGGCGAGCTACTGGCCAGGGATAGCCGAGCAGGGTAGCTGCTGGGCTGGCTCTTCATGAGGGCTTTGGGAAGATGGACAGCCGCGAGTGACACGTGCCACGAACGTATAGAGAACGCGAAGCGTTTTGGAATGTCGTGCCAGTTTCGTTACGTGGCGGCGTGGCATTGGGGTAGTTGTTGCTATTCCCAAGATTCGTGCTGGCATGCCCGAGAATCCGGGTCCTTGGAGATTCTGCTTGAAGCTATAAGTAGGGAAAGAGATGGCAGTTCCTTTGGTACCGCTTACTTTCGAGATGACTGGACGCGTGTATTTGATCGAAGAGATTATCACCCTTGGTGATGTCTCCTTGTACGACCAAACGCTGTCCGAGGAGAGGTGCCGAGGAGTGGTTCGTCCGCTCCTCCGTTGAGGGGGAGACGGCGGCTGGTGCTTGGATCGTCGTGATGATCGCTCGCCATTGGATTGAGATCGGAAAGTGAACTTTTGTTTTTGTGAAATCAAGGATTTCCCACAGACGGCGCCAGCTGACGCGACCTGGATCGCGCCAAGATGTTACCTTCCGTTGATCTGCTGATGGCGGCGATGGGTGGCTGAGATTGGATCTGGAGGCTGTCGCTCCTGAAGCGTGTGGATCTCAATGGGTTTGAGGTTGTGGTTGCCGAGCTACCTGCAAGGAAGTCCCGGGATGGTTGTACCACCGAGGACCCTCTGACGGTCAAGTTAGACTAGAGATCCGAGCAGAGTAACAGCTTAGTGGAGTAAAAAATGGCTTACTTGAACCGGCTGAAGAAGGGGTTTATATAGCGGTGGAAGCAGGCGAGGCAGGCGTAAGAATCACGCCGGCCGTTACGCTCCCGACGTCAATCTGCGTGATGAGCGGGACCTCCCATTAATGGTGAGACATGCTCGTTAATGGGGGATCGTGGTAACGTGGAACGTGGAACGTGTCCGGCGGAGATCTCGCTCATGGCGAGATTCGCGGGGTGGCGGTTACGCCTGTAAGCGGTGCTGTCGGTCGGTCGATGAGAGCGAGAAAGATGACCTCGGCGGGAGAGCTCATGGAGGAGCGGGAGAGCCGAGGTATCTTGGTTCTGCTCGAACCCGGAGGCGAGTTGAGAGGGCCGAGGAGGCTCGGGCCTGTGATAGCTCGGAGACGAGCTGTGGGGCCGAGGAGGCCAATTGTGCTGGGGCTCGGAGGTGAGCCAGCGTTTGCTTGTAGGACGGGCACAGGAGCGGTCTGGTCGGCCACTGTAGGTCCTTTCTTGTGAGCCCTGGGACACGTCATCTGCCACGTGTCCTGATTTGGGAGATCACTGATATCGAGCATCATCAATATCAATTCGTTGAGGCTTACTAGTCTTGGTAAGGTTTACCACTAAATGAGAATGGCCCCTAGGTAGATAGAACATTTGTATAATCATTGCATATGAAAATCATGAAATTTTCAACAATTTCAAATTTTTCTGTTTTCTTCAATCTCTTATATTTTGAATGCGAAATTTATAAAACCCTAAAATTATTTGTTTTATTTAAATTTACAATATTTTGCATGCTACCACACAAAATTGCATAAGTTTAAAAAATCTCAAACCTTTTCAGTTTCTTTTGGTTTTCTAATATTTTGCTTGCTATATAACACATGACAATTGCGAAATTTATAAAAATCCCAAAATTATTCTCCTAAACCTAAATTTTTTAGTTTTGTTTGATTTTTTCAATATTTTGCATGTACACATGGATATCATGAATTTTTTTCTAAAATCTCAAAATTTTCTTTACTCTTTGGTTTTTTAATATTTAACTTTCTACAGCACGTGAAAATCATGTTATCTTCAAACATCCAAAAAAATTCTGTATTCTTCAAATTTTTAATATTTTGCATGCTATAGCAAATGAAAATTGCGTTGAAAAATTAAATTTGCTTATGTATTCTTCAAATTTTCAATATTTTTACATGCTATAACATACAAAAATTGTGAAAATTTTAAAAATCTCAAAAAAATTTAATTATGTTTTTCAGTATTTTGCTTGCTAGCTTAGGAACCTTTTAAAAATACCAAAATTTTCCGTTTTCTTCTTTTTTCAATATTTTGCTTTTTATAGCACATGGAAATTGCTAAATTTTAAAAAATCTGGAAATTGCTAAATTTTAAAAATTCTCAAAATTTTTTGTTTTCTTCAGTTTTACAATTTTTCGTATGCTATATATATAACACACGAAAATCACAAAATTTTCTATTTTCTTCAGTTTTTATTATTTTGATTGCTATACAGAGTATGAAAGTCGCAATATTTTAAAAAATCCTAATTTTTTCTGTTTTCTTCAGATTTTCACCATTTCGCTTGCTCAAACAAACAAAAATCGCAAAATTTTTAGAAATTTTAAATTTTTTCTGTTTTCTTCGCTTTTCAATATGTTACGTGATATACCCCATAAAAATCGCAAACTTTCAAAAATCTCAAAAAAACCGTTTTCTTCATTTTTTTCATTATTTTGCAAGCTATATAGTACGCGGAAACCATGAAATTTCAAAATCTTAGAATTTTTTCTTCGGTTTTCCAATATTTAATTTCACATACTTTTGAAAAACTTTCGAATATCAAGGAGATAAAAAGCCGAGAGAAGAAAAAGATCTTCGATTTCTATTAAAAACTTAATACAATAAAAAAAATGGTTCGAGTGGCTTGGAATCCTGGGAAACACATGAAAATCATGAAATTATAAACAACCCCATTTTTGTTTTTTCAATTTTTTCATGCTGTAGAATAAAAAAATCATGAAATTTTAAATATTCTCATTTTTTTTTTGTTTTCTTTGGTTTTTTCAAAATTTTGCTTGTTACAATACAAAATCTTAAATAATCTCAAGATTTTGTTTTCATCGTTTTTTGATATTTTTTGTTTGCTAGGGTACACAAAAATCGCGGAACTTTCAAAAGTCTCAATATTTTTTGTTTTCTTCCATTTTTTTTGTATTTTATATGCTATATAGCACAAGAAAATTGAGGCTATTTCAAAAATCTCAATTTTTTTTGTTAGTTCCGCTTTTTAATATTATTCATGCTATAGCACTCGAAAAGTGTGAAGTTTTTAAAAATTTCAAATTTTATTCACAATTTTAGTATTTTACATGTTCGAGCACATGAAAATTGCGATTTTCTCAAAAAATATCAATTTTTTCCTTTGGTTTTACTAAATTGTTTTTGCAATAACAAACGAAAATCTTGAAATTTTTAACTCTACAAAATTTTAATTTTTTAAATACATTTTCAATATTTTGCATGCTACATAATGTAGCATATAAAAATCATGATTTTTTTTTAATATTCTGTTAGTAAAACCTATATAGGGAGAGAAAAAAATAGAAAGAGTTTAAAAAAAGGTGGCCGGCTAGAATTTTTCCACCATATAAGTTTAACTGTAAGCGATAGGTGACAATAAAATCTTTTTCATGACTCAAATATAAGAGAATTAAATAGGAGCTAGATAACAATTTTTCCATAAGTTCAAGCTAGATAAGAGAATATTCCAAGAAATATTATCTCATATATAGCTTTATATATATTATATAGATAGATAGATCTGACATAGGAAATCAAGAAGTATTATTACCATTTTATGGACTTCAACTTGGACAATGCCTTGTTTCATGTTCAAAATAGTTCTGCTATCACTAACTTGATCAACTTAAGTAAAACAAAGTTATTCTGATTTTTTTGGATGGAGGTCAATCATGCATGTAAAACTCTTACTGCCTCACAGATGTTTTCTAATGCTCTGAGCTAGATTTGATGATGTGACATAACTTCTAAAACAAATTCAAACCATCCATTTTTCCTAAACTTGAGATGCTTGTGTTATTGATTAATCATCAGAGGCCTGTGTAGGCCATAAGACAAGATAGAAGTGGAGCTATGATGAATATAAAGTACAGTTGTTGTGTGGTGTATAATTTAGATAGCTTTTTGCCTAAAGAAGTATATATGCAAACCCTAAACAGAGAAATATGCCATAGCTGAAGTTATATTTTTAGGTAGGGGAGTAGCGAAACAATCTTACATAAGCCATCAATGTCATTACCTTAAAAAGAGGCAAATAGGACACTAACTATTCATATACACCGTCAAGTTCTTTTTTTTATAATATCTTTTGTTAGTTGTAAATGTACATTTCTTTTGTGTTTCTAGCAATTCATTTACCTGGAAACCTACTGAGCATTGGTAGCTGGATCCATCCATATGTTTGAACATTGATATTTAATACCATACTACTCTTTTCATGCACACAGCATCAAATAGTTTGGATAATGATCTTAGAACTAGTACCCTCACATCAAGTATTCTCATGATTTATTTCCCAATCTAGGACCAACAAGAGATTTTCTTTCCATGATGAAGTGTTTTCTTTGTAGGGTTACTTGTGGTGTAATCCAATTTCAAGGTATAAGCCAAGCTATAGAGCCATTGGACTATAGCTGAGAAAGGTTGTGGAGCCCTTTCACCTTCATTATCTTAACTCTGATCAGTCTCTCATTATGGGAGGAAATGAAGGGTCCCCAGTAAGTCCTCAACACACACACACACACCCCTATGATCTTCTAAGTGCCCCATGCTCCAAAGATACCGTTCTATGGTCTCTGTACTATAACTCCGAAGTTGTGATAAAGGTTGATAAAGTTATTGCACAATAAGAATATTCTTCCCGGGCATCCTTTTCTTGATTGAAACATGAGATTTTGCACAAAGATATATTTCTTACTAAACATGTTTTTCTAAGTGTTGGTGGTTTGGATTTGACCTTATGTGGACATGCTATCATCTTAAAATTCCCTCTCACTACACCAAAACTCCGTAGATTTATGATGAGGGTTGAAGGAAATACTTGTATACCATAATCATCCTTGTTTGGTTAATTTGTCACAGTTATTTACAAGTATCTACCGACTTTTAACCTTTGGCAAAAAAAAATCTACTGACTTTTAACTCTATATTCTTTACGCAGGGAACTATAAAGAGGACGGGTAAACTACACTAAGCTACCCTTGACATTGTTGTTTTTTTAGTTAACTACCTTAAAGTTTTTCCTTACAATTAAATCAACATCCTTGAAGTTCTACGCGCGAGGGTTTTTAAGTCGGAAAAAAATCCCTTAAAACCAAAGCTCAAGGGATTGTACCGCAATAAATAAGTTTTAGATAGTTTAATTAGTGTAATTTAGCCAAGAAGATACGGCCACACTTGTCTAGTTGGGAGGTAATTGGACATGTAGGGCCCTGTTTGCGAACGGAGATAAGTTTTCTAAACCGTGGTTTCATAAAGTTGGCAAAACTCAACTCCAAAAAGCTAACTTTGTCTTGTTTGGCAACCATTTAGGAGTTAAGATAACTACAGCTCAAAACTTGAGATAACCGCAGCTATCTACTCTCCAATCTGACCAAAGTTTTGTAAACTCCATTTTTAAAGTTTGGGGCTTGCAAACCATATTTTGCATCCCCTATACCTCCCCTTAAAAATAAACAACAGTTATCCTTATGCCAAATCCAAACACAACCTAGGTGTCAAGCTCTATGTAATCAATCAGTGATATCCTAAAGTTTTCTAGGCCTAGGAACAGTATTGATTCAGAGATGCGTATGATATGATATGATTTGCTTTAAGGAACACAATCACAAAACTGTGTGTGGAGAGTCACTAGACCCTAATGGAATAAAGTGTGAGTATTCTCTCAAATCAATAAAGTATGAGGATATAGATTCAAATTGGATTAATCTACTATATATGTGGCCCACCTATTCATTGTTCATTCATTATCTTAGACCAGGAACAGTTAATAACACAGACCCTCAAGCCCAATCCCCATCCCCTTGGAAAAGAGATCTACAAAAAAGAGCTGGATTCATTTGGGTCAAAAGCTTCACTCTTGGTCAAGAGGAGTCTTTAAACAGTGACATCATGTATAACAGAGAAGTTAAGGTATTACAATGATGATGTAAAATTTTTTTCAACTAGTTCTCTATTATTGGGAAGTTTGATTCATTTCTTAAGATTGGTAGCTGTTCATCCTAGAGCCAGAGTTGCAGATATGCAGAGATATATATAGAAGCTCTTAATAAATGTCTGATTAAGAGCAATGCAGGAAATGCACATGGCTCATAGTAACTTCAATTGGGTAAAAAGAATACCATATCCCTATCCACTGAAAGCCTTCAGAATTTTCAATATCTCCATCTTATATAGTATAAATTAATTACAAATATCAATAACAAATTCAAAGTTCATCATGCATATATTTGGTTCATGCATGTGTGTCTAGTGATCATAAATTGGATTTATCAAGGTGTTTCTTTTCATTATAGTAGTACTTGCATCGCACCGGAAATACAGCAAATGTTGCATGCAACAAATATATTATGTAGCGTCCAATTTGAATATTATAAGGCGATGCGATTCCCTTCACTGGTAAAATCAGTGTAGGGTTCCAACGATTTATTTACACAAGGGTGTTGATTTTGATCTTGTGATGTAAAAGTAATTAGAAATGAAGTGGCATCCAAGTGGGGCCCACCTCCACTCAATATGTGAGTAGAATATTGGCGGTTTGCTAACCATGCAAATAAGGGATCTAAGATTAGGCACTTTAATCCTAAAGGGAGGCAGAGAGAGAGAGAGAGAGAGAGAGGGAGGGAGGGATTTAACTTTCAAAAGCAAGACTCAAAGAAAGCAGAAACAGAGTACCCTTCATCTCTCCCTAATCTCCATGGTGTGATATAGGATTCTCTCTTATGGTCCCTCAAAATCTCAATTTTCCTTAATCTTGTGCCTCATAGTGCTACTAGTCACCACTTATTCCCAAATTTATGACAAATATTATTCCCCTCAAGTAGCTCTTGCTCTCCCTATATAAATACCAACCAACTTCTCAAGTTCCCTATTCAAAGCTAGAGCATTCAAATCCTGTATGCTCCTCAATTTCTATACCATCCCGATATGGCTTCTGGCTCGCTTTCTCGAAGCTCGGGATCGTCATGGACCCCGAAGCAGAACAAGCTGTTCGAGCAGGCGCTGGCGGTGTATGACAGGGACACCCCCGACAGGTGGCAGAATGTGGCCCGTGCCGTCGGGAAATCTGTGGAGGAGGTGAAGAGGCAGTATCAGATTCTTGAGGAGGACGTTCGGCACATTGAGTCTGGCAATGTGTCTTACCCTTACTCTCAGTCCAACTCTGGCTCTCGTGACCGAGCTAGAGACGAGGAACAGAGGTAGTTAACTCAAACGTTTCACAGCCTTTCTTGATCAATTTGCTCGATTCATCTGGCTCGAGAGTTTTTTTCTACATATATTTGAGGCTTAAAAGTTTTGGAATAGGATCAAACCTTCTCCGCGACATTATTTTCTATTTCGTTTTATTTTACCTTATATCTTGGCAAAAGAGTCATTACTTTTTTATTTGAATTACCATTATTTTTTGCCTCACATGACATGAAACTACTATTTGATGAGGTCCAAATCGACGCTCAAGTATATTCTTCTGTAACGAATTTTTGCCCCGCCTGACATAAAATCACCATATGATGAGGTTCAAAAATATTTCCTATGATGAAACTTCTACCCCACCTAATGTAAAAGTAACCATTTGAGAATCAAATATTTCATGTAGTGAAAATTAATCATTGCCATTTAAGCATCAAATATCTTCTTCTTTCATGCATCCTCTCTCATCTTAAATTACTTCCATGTTGTCCATGTGGTCCCTTGAAGGTGATGTAAACATGTAATGGACCCATGAACCATCTTCTTCTTCTCTCTTATACCTGTTCCATCATTCTTTTTGTATTTAAAAACTAGGGTTTGGAGTCGAGCAGTTGCTTTCATTCAGTTGTGCAATTAAAAGGGAAACAGAGGGACCTCAAACATGAAAAGTTTTGTTGTTACATGACTGCAAACTACTAAATGTCTAAGCTCCCCTTACCCTTTTGTCTCTCCATCACATGAGATCTAATCCTCTCTAATTAATTACACCATATATATCTTCCATGCGCTTCTACATCACTCCCCCCATTCTCTCCTCCATCCAAAGGCATGCATGCTCATTATATTTATACTCTGAATTTTTTTAATTTTTTTTGAAAATGATAAAGTTGAAGAACAAAAGATAATGGCACTTGATAAGCTCTCCCTACCTACCTTGCTTCCAAAGATCATGGCTAACTCATTATTATCGCTTTAATATATATATGCTCTTTTGCTTGTCACATTCCCTTTGTCCCTCTCAATTATTTCATGTCAATTTATACCATGTGACTCTTTAATTTATTTTATTTGAATCAAATGGCAATCTGAGATGGTATCAGAGCATCATATACTTTCGGTTCAGAACACTTATAAGATCATGACGGTAAAGATTTTGATGCTAATTTTTTTTGGTAATTTTTTTAAAAACCAGGATGAGGTACCTGAAGCTCAACTGAAGGAGCAAATTAAGTGCTACAAATTAAGATGGAGCCACTGTGTGAACCAAGTTTGGGGTACATGCATATATATAAGCAGTGTTCTTCTAAACGCCGCCCGTTAATGCAATATTATATATCTATGTATCTTTGTTTTCTCCTGTTTTTTAAGGTGTAAATTATACAGGACTGCTCTTAATCAGTGTACGTATTTTGAGTTAGTTTTCTGCATGTGCTTGTTGCTTAATTGAAGTATGTTTGATATATATGCCTTGACTTCTATATTTTCATTTTGAGTTTATTTAAGAGAATCATTTTTATGTTAATTTGTTGGAAACTTGTTTGTCGCAAGCTAGCTAGTAAGGAAAGGTAGTATTGGCTGGTGCAATTGCCAAGTGCAATTGCCGAGTACAATTTTATTCTGTAGGCTTCGGCTAGCGAAATGGTAAGCATGGTAATTAATAGACATACAATTTCTGCAAAATGGAGAATAGAACGGCATCAAATCTTTCAACTAAATCGACTGCAAATATGAAGTTTATTATGCCGCATCATCGCATTTCTATTAACATATTGTTTTCAAATTATATAACTTTTACTTCGACTGTTTTCTAGTCAGATAGTACACTGAATTTATAATGAAAATGCATGCAAATTTTACAATGAAGTTTGCAAAAGATCCAAACAAGTGTTAAATAAATTTAACACCCCCATTAATATTAATCTCTCTCTCTCTCTCTCTCTCTCTCTCTCTCTCTCTCAATTTATATAATTTAAGAGAATATTTCTTGAAATATTTTCTTATCAAGCCTCTATTTAATTCTCTTAAAATATTTGGGCATGGATTTTTTTTACAGTTTCTACACAATATTTAACATTTTTTTATCCCAAACAGCTAGGGCTTGTATGGTAGAAAATTTTTGGTCCTGTTCTTTAAAATCTTATTCTATTTTTCTCACTTTACAAGAAAAATATTGAAAAATTTCACGATTATTGTGTGCTATAAAATGCAAAATATTGAAAAATAAAAAAAATACTAGAAAGGCTTTTTAGAGTTAAAAATTTGTGATATTCTCGTTTGCAAAAAAAATAGAAAAATTAAAGAAAAAAGAAAAAACTTGATATTTTTGAAAAAATCAATATTTTCATGTGGCATGTAAGATATTAAAATTTTAAAGGGAACAAAAAAATGAGAAATTTAAAATTTTCGCGATTTTCGTGTGTTATTGCATGCATAATATTGAACAAACGGAAGAGAACAGACAATTTTGAGATTTATAAAAATTTTGCAATTTTCTTGTGTCATTACTTATAAAATATAGAAAAAGGGAAGAAAATAGAAAATATTAAGACATTTGAAAGCTTTACGATTTTCATAAAATATATAGCAAACAAAAAGGATGAAAAACCAAAGAAAAAAGAATTTTTTAAATATGTTTGAAGTTTTTGCGATTTTTGTATGCTATAACAAGCAAGATATTGAAAAACCAAACAAAACAAATATTTTGTTATTTTTGAAAATTTTACGATTTTTATTCCTACATCATGCAAAATATTAGAAATTTGAAGAAAACAAAAAAAATTAGGTTTTTTTTTTAAAATTTTGTGATTTTCGTTCCAATCATCAGGAGTATTAGATACACAGAGCAAATATCTTTGTTTTGTTAGGTTCTTATAATCAATTAACGATCTTTTCTTCATTTACTTCACATAGTTTTTTGTCTGCTTGGTACCTGGAAATTCTTCAAAACTATCAGCAAGTAAAATATTGAAAAATCGAAAAAAACAACTTTTTTTTATAGAAATTTCATGATTTTCATGTGCTATATATATAACATTCAAAATAATGAAAAAAGAAATAAAAAAGTATTTTAGAATATTTTGTGTTTTTCATGTGCTATAAAAATAATTTAAAATGTTGAAAAAAACAGATAATTTTGAGATTTCTAGAAATTTTGCATTTTTCGTTTGCAGAGCAAGCAAAATGAGAAAAATCGTAGAAAATAGAAATTTTGGTATTTTGAAAATATTGTATTTTTCATGCTGTACATCAAAGCTAGTAAAATAATAAAAAAATCCAAAGAAATTATATATTTTTGAGATTTTTGAAACTTTCAAGATTTTCATCTGCATATAGTATAAAATAATTGTAAACCGGAGAAAACAATTTTTTTTTGAGATTTTTAAAACTTAATGATTTTTGTGTGATGTATAAGCAAAATATTGAAAAAAAGCAAAAAAAAAACTGAAAATTTTGATATTTTTGAAAATTTGCGAACTTTATATGCTGCAGCAAGCAAAATTTTGAAAAAAAACGAATAAAATAGAAAGGGATATTTATTGTCTGCCCCATCCCAATTTAAAGTTATCTACGCCAAATCCCTCAACCTTTTGCTGTTTACTTTAGAACCCCCTCCCCACCAACTCTGTTTAAGTTCCATTAAAAACCATTCTTTAACGGTTTTCATCCATCAAATTTGTTCTTGTAATTTTCTAATAATTAACAAAGTAGTTAATTATTAAATACTTAATTAAATAAACCCTAATCGCAAAATAATCGCCTCATACATCATTTTCTTACAATCTCCTCTTCTACTCCCATTCATCCCGACGACGATCACCGCAATTCTCTTCTATATTCATCTTCTCTTTGATCGCTATCACAACCACAACTTATTTTTTCATCAAACTCAAAAAAACCCAATCCCAAATATCTTTCTTTATCTCAAAATTTTCTCTCAAATCTCCTTTCTTTATCTCATTCGTTTTTATCCACCGCATCATAATCAACTTCAAACGCTCATGCTTAATTGAATGTAAAAAAAAAGAAAAAGAAGAGAAAAAGAAATAGCAGAGCAGACGAGAAAGAAGAAAAAGAGTTGAAGATGACGAAGCAAAGGATTTTTAAGAGAAGCTAATTTAAAAAATATTATTAAAATAGTCATTTCCGTACAGTATTAAAGGAGTTAGAGTAACCTTCCATAAAGATACTCTTTTGTGACAGCGGTGAGGACTTTTAGTAGAACTTAAACAAATTTGGGGGTTCTGGAGTAAATAGCGAAAAGCGGGGGAATTTGGAGTAAATATAAAGTGGGGATACAAAATAATCAACCAAACAGAGAACATTGAGATTTTCATGTGTTATATGCAAAATACTGAAAATTCAAAGAAAAAAAGGAAATTTTCGAATTTTTAAAAAATTTGCAATTTTGGTGTGTTAAGCTTGCAAAAAATTGAAAATGTGAAGAGAGCAAAAAATTGAAAATGTGAAGAGATCAGAAATTTTTGTGCTTTTTGAACATATCGCGAGCCTTTCCACCCAAGGCTCGATTTAGGCGTAGAGTGTGGTGGGTGCACTCGAAGTGGAAGCTTCCCTCTATCAACATGCGAGCTTTGTTGAAAAGTTTCGTATTATCCTAAAAAAAGAAGGGTCTTCCGATAGATGAGAAGACTCGGTTACAGCATCAGACTAACCAACTATAGCTGACCCAGCTTGAAGGACAGGTTTTGATCCGCGTGCCGCTGCTCTTCGAGTTTTGGTTCCGAATGAGGAACTCATTCGATTGACTTTGTGTTCAGTTCAGTGAACCGATCCTGCGACCCTTAGAAGATTAGAGCCCCTTATCGTAACGACGCGTGTTATACCAAGGAAAATATTTAAAAACCAAAGAGCATAGAAAATTTTGAGATTTTTGAAAATTTCGTGATTTTTTTGTGTTAACAAACGAAATAATGAAAAACGAAAACAGAGTTGGTCAAGTTTTTTTTTTGAAAATTACACCATTTTCATACGTGCAATTTTGTAAATTTGAACAAATAATTTTGTGATTTTTGTAAAATTTTGCGTTGTCATGTGCTATATTAAGCAAAATATTGTAAGAAAATAGAAATCTTAAGATTTTTAAAACTTCGCAATATCCGTGTGCATAGTGTGCAAAATATGAAAATTGAAGAAAACAATTTGTTTTTGAGATTTTTGTACATTTCATAATTTTCGTGTGCAGGGAAATTTTTTTAAAAATTGAAAAACATATAACAAGCAAAATATTGAAAAATCGAATAAAAAAAGAAAAAAAATTTACGAGTTTTAAAAACTTTCGCGGTTGATGTTGTTATAGCATGGAAAAATATTGAAAAGCCGAGAAAGACACCGAAATGTTTACAAGTTAAATCTTCTTATGATTTACATATAAAGGTTATAAATATGAGATATTTCAACTTAGCGAAGCATATAATAATAAACTTTAAAATTAATATGTTTATTTTGGGCTTTTAGGCTTTGTACCTGTAGCTTTAGGCTGGAGGCTTTGCAATAGAAAGTTTGATTTGGAGTGGGAGGTTTCTTTTGGGTGAGAGAGATATATTCTAAAAAACTTGCCTTGCTTCAACAGATTAAGGGAGTCATATTGGCAAAAAGCAAGACATATCACATCTTAATCTCAATTATTGTAAACTACTAATATAAAATTTCAAGTTACAGTTCTTTCCGAGGAATAGATTAACTGGGGAGGGCAAGTCCAAGACAATGTGTGTGTGTATGTGTCTGTGTGATCACGCGCACCCACATCATCATCGAAGCGCTTTTCATCAAAGCAGAATCGACTTCACAAGACGTAAAAAGAACAAAAGGCAAACTTTTATATATAAATCCTGCCTACCAATCGTCATTCTTCATTTTACCAAGCTAGATTTTTAGATCTTTGACTACAGATTGAAATAGGTTTGTAGATATTCTAAACGATCAAACAAGTCCTCAGAAATTCCAATGTGAATGAAAGTATAAGAGTAGGGAAAATGAATCAACATATATCTGCTGAAATAAATTTTGTTCAATTCTAATATTTTACAAATCAAGAACCAAGCCGAACACAATACCCACCATACATATGTCCTTAAACTGCAGTTGGGTTATGTCGAGATTCTGCCAGTAGCTTATGCATATTATCAATACAAAAAAGAGAGAAAAGAAAGGAAAAAAAAATGAAAAATGTCCATCACTACCACATACAGGCACTATTAGAGACCGTATGAAACGGTCTCCAAAAAATAATGAACGGTCCCAAATGTGTATTAGCGACCGTTTATATTTTAAACGGTCACTGATTGAGTGGTCGCTGATACATCTATTAGCGACCGTTAATGAACGGTCTCTAATACGAACAGTCGCTAATAAATGTATCAGAGACCATTTCCACCGGTCGCTAATAAATAGAAACGTGGACATCTCAACCAATATACCTGTTTTCTATTCGCTGATGAGGTATTGGCGACCGTTCCTGTAGCTTATACGGTCGCTAATAATTATTTTTCCTGAAATTTTTTAACAGAAAAATGTTGTATTCAATACAATAATACACAATATCACAATATATTACGCCACAATAGTGTTTCACATACAAATCAATATTTATGCACAATCCACAACATATCCAATAAGATCAACAACAAATACGAACACATACGCATACAAACCAACATATAAGCATTATCCACGATATATCCACTAATATCAACAACTCAATCAAACACATTTGAACTAAATTTTTAATAAACAAGCATAAATAAACTAAATTGTTTTGAATATGAACAACACAATACATACGCTACATATATGTCCAACAAAACGAAAAAATTCTCCAAATCACTCGTACTCGCAGCTCACTCAACCCTGTGAATCGAAATAAATAAATATATAAATATATGAACTCAAATTATAATCTTAGACAATGTTAACTATACTAACACACATATATATATGCCTACCTCACTAACTCCCGCCACTTCTATCGTCAAAACATAATTCTTTCGCCGTTAACTTATAAGAACCCTACGAATACACAACATGCATTTTAAATATCAAAACTCAACACAGTTTAATTGTATGCTCGAATTTCTATAAATAACAACTATACATACCTCAATAACTCCCACCGCCACCATCACCACCAGAAGTTCGTCTTGAATAGTATCGATTCACATCCTCGAAGTCCTCCTGCGAAAAAAAGTTACCTAATAACCCTTCCTGTGGGGTCGGCTGATCAGGGTTATACGGTTCCTGTAGCGGAGAGTTAGGCTAATAAGGATCTTGTGGCGGAGGAGGAGGCCGAGGGTAGTACCCTCTTTATGATTGTGGAGACGGTGGATAAGGATATTACGACGTTCCGTGTGATTGTTCCCTACCAAATACGGAGACGCGACCGTGCAGGTCCGTCTTGCCTGAAATTCGGGGCAGATACTAATTGTTGCTATCCGTCCACCTCTCCGAAGATGCCAAGTTGATTTATGTCACTATGCATCGAAGGTTTAAACGGATGCGGCCGATATAGCAGATTTCGTCAGATCCCCCCTCGTTTGAGGGGTTTTTGATTGTGGGGACGCTCTTCCCTGCAGGCGTAAGCCCCTGCAGTTAATTACGCTACCGCATCGTGGTAACAACTTTCTCCTTCTCCAGATGGTCACTTCGTGTCGTGTGTGTTTGTTTTGTTTTTGGTTGCCCGTGGATTGTATACGGAGACTAATGTATGTTGTCGCTCGTAGGGCGTGGATTAGTCCAAATCCGTATCTTCTTAGATTTGGGTTTGGGAGTTGGGGTTTAAGAATACGTTAGCCTCATTTGAGACTAAGATCAACTTAAACGTTTGTTAATGATACGTTAGTCTCATTTTAGACTAAGATCAACTTAACGGGATCATTTAGATCCGACAAAAGAGCATTTGGGCTCTATTGTTTAGTTTAGGTACATTGCGGTCAGTTAGTTTAAGGACATTACGGTCTAATGTTAGTTTAAGGACGTCTCAGTCCAGGTTAAGGACATCGTAGTCCATGAGTTTAAGGACCCCACAGTCCGTGGTTTAAAGACATTATAGTCTATAGGGTTTAAGGACATCGTAGTCCAAAAGTTTAAGGACCCCACAGTCCGTAGTTTAAAGACATCATAGTCTATAGGGTTTAAGGACATCGTAGTCCATGAGTTTAAGGACCCCACAGTCCGTAGTTTAAAGACATCGTAGTCTATGAAGTTTAAGGACATCATAGTCCATGAGTTTAAGGACCCCACAGTCCGTAGAAATGTGTGGTCGTCGGGACCCATCACCTCTCTGAAGACGTTGAAGGATTACAACGTCAAATATTAGAGGAGTAACGAGATGTACCCTCGAACCGGTGTGAGTTGCTTGAAAGATCTGTAGTCCAATTTGGGACTAAGTTCTGTTGAAATATTCATGAGCAGATGTGCTTAATTAAATATAAGTTGAGGACTTATGGCCAATCTTGGGGTAAGTCCAATAAATGTTCAACATTTTCTTATTCTGGCTATTGAGCCTTTACTTGGGCTCGGCCCTTTTAATAATGCTAAGCTTTAGGTCCTGACAGTTTTTGTCTTGTATTGAATGCATGGCATTCATCAGAGCCTTGGCTCTTTAAAGAACAATTTGTGTTCATTCAACGCAACATATGGTGTGCTAGACGCTCTGCGCCAATTAAAAAAGTGCAGTGCGCTTCTGCCACGTGGCGCGCATGTAAGTGTTGCGCTCTGCGCTAAGCGCAGATGCCAGTCTGTGAGCGCTGGTCCATGAGCGCATTGCGCTGGCGCATACGTGGATGACACGCGTTGCGCTTGGCGCCAAGCGCCAGCCCATGGGCGCAGTGCGCTGTTTCAGAAGCGCAAAGCGCAAGCTGTGTCTGTGGTTGACACGTGGCACGTTTTGGCGCAAAGCGCAAAGTTCAAATTTTCGATTACCATCAGTATATCTAATACACTAGTTTTAATCGAATCCCGGTATACATCCAATATGTACATCTACATGATATCGCTAGAGCCGAAAAAATCTCTGTGTGGAACTCCAAAGACTTGATAATACGCTGTTAGTGAGTTATTAGATCCAATCCATAGCTTACATGCACGTCAGTGGCACTAACTGTACGTAACGGCTACCCATGTATCTGTCAAAAGGAAGATCGACAAGCAAGCTTGTCCGAATCCCTACTGAGCCTATAACTGAAATTCACCGTACAGTCTGGTCTGTTCGTCTAAGAGTATCGCATACCGGGTCTAGGGGGTGGAGTAGGTCGGACCCCAAATAACCCGATAAGTCATGTTCATATCAAGTTCAATACCAACAGAGAAATTATTGACCTCATGTCAGTAAATCTCATCTGCCATAACCAGAGACTTATGATATTAGCCAACCGCACACAGCACGTCATCGACTTCCTATACCGGGAGAGACGAATCCCCTCGATCCGCTCACTGCCTCCATATAGCTCGGGACTATACCAAACAAAACTTGTTTGCACGACTCAGTAGAGTCATGGTAGGGTAATAATCAAAGTACAGTGGGAATTCATACAAGAAAAATGACGATTTTAGGTCAACAGACTACCATGTACTCATGTCACCAGAGAACAACTATCTGACTATAGATATAATACCATCTAGCTAGTTCTCGGCGAGTCCGTGCAGTGTAACTCATACCCTAATAAGCACATGTATACAATTTTAGGTGCCGTACACCAATGGTTGCGAGACCGGACACCTCCCCTCTTGAAAATAAGAAACGTATACACTAGTCTACTCCGGAGTATCGATACCCAGTCTCGATAATCTAACGACTAGAAACATTTAAGGATGTGCTTTTGCATTACCCAGGCCTCACTAGTATATTGCCATCATAACCCTAGTAGTCAAGTAAGAATCTTATGGGCTCTATCAATTGTATTAGCAATACGATATACCACATAATACATGTATATGATGATAAAGAAAAATCAAATGGCACACTATCATCTCGAGTACGACTGTTCAACCCATACAGATTCTTCCTCAATTATCATAATCGCCTGCTTGTAATTACAATAATAGCCTTGAGGGCACTATAACCAACAGTTCTTGCCAGAATATGTAATTTCAGGGGCACACACTGTTTCATGTCCACTACTCTCGTTACTGCACATCCTATACCACACGAAACTTTGACCCCAGGACCGGGAATTACGAC
Organism: Agapanthus africanus; assembly: GCA_030015575.1. NCBI lineage: Eukaryota > Viridiplantae > Streptophyta > Magnoliopsida > Asparagales > Amaryllidaceae > Agapanthus > Agapanthus africanus. Next base: position 5,568,197 of record JASDDO010000018.1, read on the forward strand.
ATTGTCTTAGATGGATTGGTTATGTACCTTCCTTGCACACATTTATTGTCGGGACAAGATCGTAACTTTTCGTACCCCCATCTATTTCCTTGGTCCTTGTAATTAGTTCTCAATACTTGTACTTTTTTTGTTCTTCGAAATTTTGAGGTCGAGATTCGTCAGAAGTACCCTCATTTGTTTCCTTGATTCTTATATTATCGTTCTTTCAAATTTTGAGGACGAAATTTCTTGTAAGGTGGGTAGGATGTAACACCCTGTATCTAGAAATCCCAATAAAACAAGTCTTTGAACGTATTTCTTTGATTCTATGTCTATTTAATATGTTAAGTAACGTTTCTGAAATGATATCAGCTCAGACATCATCTTGAGCTGGCTCAACCATGACAGAGACGATTCAGAAGTCTTTCCCAATGTTTATTTCTTCTTTACCTGTATGAGACAGCTCATGACCATCTTGAGCCGGCTCATAAGTCTAGAGAATTGTCTTTTCTTCACTGTTTGTTAGAGATGGCTTGTAATCATTATGAGCTGGCTCTGTCTGTTCTTAAGACGGCTTAATTCTAATTTGAGATGGCTCATGTTATGCCAGGAAACATATAGTTCTTCTCTGTCTTGTTAAGACATCACAACAATAGTTTGAGCCGGCTCAACTTGAATTTGATCGAATTCCTGATATCTCGCGCGGATAATTATTTAGTGTAACCGACCCATCATCTATATAAACCCACGTCTATACATGATCGAAACCCTAATTTTACAGCCTCTTTTCCTCTACAAAACCCCAGCCTTCTCGTCTCTCTCTCACTCTTCCCTTTTTCACCTTCAAAGCCAACGAGATCTCCTAGCAATCAAGAATCCCATCAAAGCAATGTTCTCTCTCGCCATCATCGCCGGCAAGCATCATCATCGTCGTCTCTTTCTCCCCGTTCGCTGCCATACGCGGATTAAAGTCATCAAGTCGAGATCCTCGCCTTCGTATTTCGAGATCCCACAAATTCCCATCAATAAGGCATGTACTCTTGCTCCCTCTTTGTTAACCGATGCGACATCGGTTAACCTATTGATTAAATTCACTTGTTTTCAAAAGAAAATAACATAAACCTTAATATCGTGATTCCTTATTAATATGAGAACCCTTGGATCTAGCATATCCATTAATCGAATTCATGAGATCATGCTTAAAACTGCGATTGTTTATTGATAAATCAAATTGCCATGTTCATGTTAGAGTTGTATCAACATTGAAATACGATTTATGCATATTCATTGTTGTTGTTGCTATGACCCGTTTTATCCATTACCATCGACATGTATGAGACTCCTTTGACATGCTATATGTATGTGTGTGTGTTGTGTGTGTGTGTGTGTGTGACCACTATGATTTGTGCAGTAAAAATGCGATCACCGACTAGAATACCGAGACATATGTATATATTGATTGATTTGGCACTATTTCATGATTCAGTGTTTATTCATGATTCAAGTGTTTACTGTGATGCAAGTGATTATGCGTGATTCAAGTGTTTATTCATGATTAGTGTTTATTTGTGATACGTGCCAGTAAATCGTATTAGTCGATATTCGAGATCTAATGATCAGGTTTATTTGTCATGACTAAACTTAGAAATACGGGGGATTGGGGAAATTGAAAGATGTAATGTGGACCTGTAATTTTGGGGAATTCTAGTGTTAGAGATTGACCAGTCGAACGCGCGGTTGTCGTAAGGGAGGTGTGCTGGACATCACCCATAGTGATAGTGAGTGTAGGATTTTGCCTAGCAGCACGCTCGGGATCAACTCCGAGCACAGTGGGCCGTAATCCCGGATATGTATGGGATATCTTTCGAGGTTCGAAAATAATTTCCACCAACGATTTCATACTTACGCGATACTAGTTAAGGTTTAACAATAGGGACATCTAGGACCGACATGACTTGTTACCATGCATATATTATTTTTACAGTCCTTTACTTACATTGTGCACGCGGACATTTCACGACACTTACAATATTACGCCATTATACACTTTACGTTGAGTATTTATTGGATATTCTAACACCTCTGGGATTTACCACCTCAGGCTTAGAGACGAAAATATTAACAGAGCAGGATCATGGCTGTTTCAGGAGCTAGCCGAAGAGCATTAGTTTAGTGTATGTTTATTTCCTTTATTTATTTAAGTCGTATTTAGCACGTCAGCCCCTCTTCGGACGTTATGAATTATGTATCTTTCTTTTCGGGTCTTACATCTCTTTATTTGAACTTATTGTCATTTCATAGATATTTTTTTGAATCTATTATTTTGTGGACCCATTATTATACTCTTGACATTCTATGCAGCAAACTGTCAGTGTTATATCTTTGGTATTTTGGTGTGTGTGTACCGGATATTATCGTTACAGGTTTAGCTAGAAACTATCGCGTGATTATGGAAGGATTTTTTTTTACCATAAGAGCGTGGCCATTCGTTACTCTCCGTATTCTCGTAAGGATCTATTCAGTTGATCATACTGAGGACCATCATCATAGCCCACAGAAATCATGGTATGCAAATTAAATACAATAGCTCTAAAGTAAGATTCTCTAGTCAAGAGATTCAAATATGACTCGGATGCCATGAAAACAAAGGATTTCAAACATTATCCCAAAAACTTCTTGACATGATGTGGCATCCAAGAGGTCCCCACTCCCACAAAAGTTGATGGAATATTATTGATCTCGATAATATATCAAGCATAATATCAGTTATATATCATATATGGTACATAGTGATATATGATTGAAACCAACAGAATCTGTTATGGATCATACATTTATATGAAAAATGGAAGAGTTGATAGAGTATGAAAACGGAGAAAACATACTTATTAGGGTGTAATTATTGGGATAACCCTTGTGAAAATGAAGGCAGCTCTAGTGACCATAAAAAATGGGAAAACTTCTACTTGGTTCCAAAAAAGGAGGAAGCTAGTGGGGAAAGAATTATGAATATTTGAAATCCAAGACCCCCTCCAAATTTTATGATAAAAATATTCTCTCTCCCTGTACCTCTCAAACATTCATAATCAACCTTTATTCCACTCATATCTATCTCCTCTCTTTTAAATTTCTCCCTTCAAATATTCCTTCAACTTGCTCAACTCTCCAATTATAAGCACCTACATCCTCTCATCTCTCTCTATCTCTTCACACAACCTAACTCATCTCTCTCCCTTCCTCCTCCTCCCTCTAGTTCTCCATTTTCAATCAATGGCGTCGTGGACTGCAGAGCAGAACAAGCGCTTCGAGCAGGCGCTGGCCGTCTTCGACCAGGACACACCCGACAGGTGGCAGAAGGTGGCACGTGCCGTCGGGAAATCCGTTGAGGATGTCAAAAGACATTATAAGCTTCTCGAAGAGGATATCCGACACATCGAGGCCGGAAATTTTGCCTTTGGCACCGCCGGAGGCCGAGCCTTGCCAAGGACGAAGAGCAAAGGTAACGTTCTTGTGTATATTCGACATGCAGCATTTTCTTGCTATATTTAGCCCAATCCGGACATTTTAATTATTATTTTTCGGGATCATATCGAGTCCTTGTTCATATGAGGTCTTTGCCGATTGGCTCTCCATTTGCTTTGTGTTAAATATTTATAAGTATTCCAATTGAATGAAAACTGATTAACATATAAATATTGATATGGATTTAGACTTCTAAACTTATCAATTAAACTTTGGAGCAAATTGAGTCTCGGTTCATATGATGACTTTACCGGTTGACTTTCCGCGACCTTATTGAATTCTAGTGAGTATATTATGATAGGTCCGGAGTGCGAATCAATGGAAACATATGAATTTCATGATTATAACCAGCATCAGGCGTATTTGGAAGTATGTGATTGCGGAAGCTATATAGTTTGATAGTGGTCCATATAGTCATGATTGTAAAGTTATGAAACGTAAGTACTAAATATAAAAATGAACACAAGACTTAATTTTGGCTATGCTGTAGGACCATGAGGATTAGAATAGTGCTTACCTTTTTCTCCACACTCATTATAATTCAGTCCCTGTATTTTTTTTTCTTAGGAAAAAAATGTGATCAGGGCCTTAGGACACACAAAAGAATTATGGTTTAATCCCAGGACAAAAAACATACGACAAAAACTCTCTAGACTCAGATTCTTTTGTTCCAGCAGTCATTTTTGAACATCAACTGATGTGCAACACCAATTAATTATACCGTCCTTTTAGACGAAGTACTAAATCTACCTTATAAACTCTACCTTTTATGTTGATGAGACTGCTATTCTACGTTTATAAGGTTAGAGCCTAAATTTCAACTTGCTACCGTTAGATATTGGCATTTTTCCCAAATGATACCATATACTTTCAAAACGATGGAACGATATCATGGACTTTCAAAAGTTTCAAAAAAAAAAATAACGGTATTAACGGAAAATTATCAAAATACCCCTTCTGTTTTTTTGCAAATATACCGTTTTTTATTATATAAGTCTTCTTAATCATATGAGAAGTATTTTGGTAATTTTGTAATTTTGCGTTAACGCTGTTAGGGTTTTTTTTTGATACTTTTGAAAGTTAATGGTATCAATCCATTATTTTGAAAGCTCATAGTATCAATCAGGGAAAATGCCTATAGTTCATGGTATCAAGTTAAAATTTAGGCTAAGATAAATATATAGTATTTTATAAGATAGATAGAGTATTTTAAAACTTGAAATAATGCTGAAAAGACACTATTGACATAACACATTACGAAAAAAACTACTTTAAAAGGGCTTGCATGCAAGCCCCTCTAGAGCTCTTGGATGAGCTCCTCTTGTATGTGGGAGAAGCCCATTCAAGAGCCATACAAGTCCTTACACCATGTAAGCCCTTGCATGGTATATTTTTCCACCCATCGGCTAGTTAATGCATAAAAAAGACTTAAACAAAGAAATCTTTGGGTCTCACCAATTTTTGACGAATGGTTTTGACCTAGAGGCTAAAAGTTATGTCTTTTACGTCCTAGGGACCTAAGTACATTTTTCCTTTTTTTTTATATGATGTTCAAAAAGTTGAGTAAAAAAGCTTAAGTGCTCAAAAAGTTAAAAGCAAACATTGCCTTTGTCCAGTAAGAACCCTGTTATAACACTAATTATGTCCTCTGTTCATAATTACTTATTTTTTAGTAAGGTTTTTTTTTTATAAATTACATGCTTTTTTATGATATAGAGGTGAATGATATGAAATTTCTCACCACATTTATCTTTTTGTTTTTGTAAAATATCTAAACTAATCTCATTTAAAAAAGTATCGGTGTAAGGTTGCAAATAAAATTTAAGAAGATGAGAAGACAACATTCATTAATAAGAGGGTAATTAAGGAAAATGTACTAGGATGGCGATATTATAATATTTCTTTCGAATATACTTTAAATCATACCTTAATTGCAGTGCAAAAGTCTTGAGGGACAAATAGTGGTGAACGGAAGGAGTAACAAAGATTAAGGGATATATACTTTCATATTCCAAACATTTTTGTTGGCTAACCGTCTTTTTGTGGGATGATATTTGAGTTATATTCCAATTTGTGGAATGATTTTTGTAACCTAAAAAAATCAATATTTATTTATAATTTAGTACTAAGCAACAACCAAATTGACATGTGCTTCTCCATCATTCCTCACCTACAAATTAAACAGATCCCTTGGAAAAAGGGAAGTTGTTGATAAGCTTTTCATTGCAAATTTGCAATGGTTGCCAATCTTATGATTGAGCTGAGGTTTTGTATTCATTATCTTCACTTTGTCACACTCAGTGAACGCATCATATCCCTCGTGTTCTGCTTTATATCTTGCTGGAAAGTTATTTGTCCTTCTATTTTCTTCTCCATTTTTTTTTGTTTTTCATTTTCTACTTCTATGACTTGTAGATTATGATTTGTTTTTTGTTTTCATTTTTATTTTTCCAGGTTGAGGTACCTAAAGCTCTGATATATCAAATCAGAAGACCATATCAGGATTATATCTTGCAGCCAAGGGGAAATAAAAATTTGAATGTTCACATCCGTCTCTCTCACTTTACACCATCCACTTTAATTATGTGCAACACGCTTTTTAAGATCTGATAAAAAAGCTCCGACGGTTGTTCTAGATCAACTGTAATAAAGCATGTGAAAGATCGTCTCGTCGAACTGACCATACCATCCAGAACTCTAGCGTCTTCCATAAAATCAGCATCAGCATTTCCTTCACGGAAAATACGAGAGGCTCATAAACTATTAAGCAATCCAATCTAATTCCATATATCATTAAGTATTAATTTTGTGATGCTAGAAGGAGAACTTTCATGATTAATCCAACCTATAACCAAACTTGATTCACCCTCTAACTAAACCTTGTTTGCACCTTATTCAAATAAGGCAACTCGCATGGCCTTTCTAGCTGCAGATAACTTGACCAAAGAACCGTGAGACCAGCAAATCACCATTCTTTAATTTATAGAAAATAATCCCGTCCGTTGCGGAATAATACACCTACGTCTGCTATTGAGAAATTTTTAACAGGGCCATCAAAATAATTAGCCTTGACTTGTTCATCACGTCATGTGCGTGTTACCATTGAAAAACAAAGAGATTTTAGGATGTCTAGAGGACACTGGGTCATACCAGCTGGCCGCCTTTGAATTCGAGTAGTAATTGAACTTGCAGCAGCGGATTCTTTAGCTCGAAAAAGAGTTTTTTCTTTGACCTTCTTAGGCGTCGGCCGGAGATCATTAAAAAATCACTCTATTGGGTGCTTCTATGTCCTCCATGCACCATACATTAGAAATGCTTGGTTGAGACGCAATTTACTACCGCAAGCCCCACTTAAAAGATATTGTTGTTGCAATTAGATCCTGATCGGTATTGAAATTGAATATGATGTCGCTGACAGCCTCAAAGATGACATGCCAATAATGTTCTACAGCTACAACCGAACATTTGTATGATTGCATGGTCAATGGAATCTCTCAATACTGTATTTTTATCGGGCGCAATCAATCCATCTTGTTGTAGTAAAATTCTGCATGTGTGCTTTGATAGAATTGCTGCTCTTCAAGGTACCAATATGTGAACTGCTAAGCTTCTTGAGATTTCGGCATCTTAAGAACATCCTAAGAAATCAGATGCAGTTTGCTGCCACCCAAAAATTTGTATAACAAATTTTCTCAAGAGTACAAAGAACCGGTACTGATACTCATGATGTATCAGAATATATAGCAGTACATAATTAAAAAGAGTGACTCGTCTTTGCTAAAGATAAATTCATAACCTTCTGATGATGCTCAATATTGACGGTCTCCAAGATCAGGACACGTGGCAGATGACGTGTCCCAGAACTCAGAAGAAAGGGCCACAGGAGCCGACCAGGCCATCCCTGTACCTGACCTGCAAGCACAAACAAGCTCACCTCAAAGCCCCTGGAATTTGGCCTCCTCGGCCTCTCAGCTCGCCCCGAGCTGCCACAGGACCGAGACTCCTTGGCCCTCTCGCTCGTTCCCGAGCCCTCCAGCCGAGGCCATCTTCCTCGGTCCTCCGACCGACCAACTCCACCATTCACAGGCGTAACCGCCGCTCCGTAAATCTCGCCATGCACAGATTCTCCGCCAGCAACAGCCCACGTTCCACGCCACCACGATCCCCATTAATGGGCGATACCCTCTTTACGCGGGCGTGACGTCGGGAGCGTAACTGCCGGCGAGATTCTCGCGCCTGCTATTGTGTGCTGCCGCCACTATATAAACCCCTATCACAGAAGGGTCAAGTAAGTCATTATTATTCCACTTAGCCGTTACTCTGCTCGGATCTAGCACTAACTTGATCGTCGAAGGGTCCTCGTTGGTACCAAACCATTCCGGGACTTCTTTGCAGGTACTCGGTGCTAAACGCCTCAAATCACCAATCTCACCAAAACCCATTGAGATCCACACGCAACAGAAGACCACCACCAAAATCCACCAGGAGATCAACGGAAGACAACATCTGACGGAGACCTGAAAAGGACATCCATCAGTTGGCGCCGTCTGTGGGAACCCTAACTCCACAAAACACAAAGTTGGCCTTCCAATCTCCGCCCGCATGGCAACCGATCCCCCTGAAGATCCAAACACCCGCTGTCGCCTCCCTCGCAACAGAGGCGCAGACGAACCCTCACCAAATGTCGTCGGCTTCCCCGCTGGCTGCCGTTTTACAGGCTCCAGCGACCGCCCGAGCAAAAGGGCTAGAGGCCGAGAGCCCATCACCTTTGGCGACGAGGATCTCCACGGCATATATGTGCCCCATAACGACCCGCTGGTGATCATAACCCAAATCCACCGGTACGAGGTCCACCGGATACTCATCGATTCGGGCAGTTCGGCGGACATCCTCTTCCACGACTGCTTCCTGCGTATGGGGCTCGCCCCAGCAGACCTAAAACCGACCTCTCACGTCCTCTCGGGGTTCACCAACCACTCCATCCCGGCGCAAGGGGTGGTCACCCTGCAGTTCACGATCGGGGAGCCCGGCCACACGCGCACACTTCTTGTGGACTTTATTGTAGCGAAAGTTCCGTCGGCTTACAATGTCCTCCTCGGCCGCCCGACACTGAACTCCCTCCAGGCCCAGATCTCGACATACCACCTGGCGATAAAATTCCCCTTTGATCGGGGCGGGATAGGTCGGGCATACGGAAGCCAGCGGGTCGCGAAGATAGGCCTTACCGAGACGTCTTCGCCCGAGCAGTATGCTGACGGCGCCGAGGCGTGTGACGACATCAAAGGTTCCCTGGACACCCGAGGAGAGCGGAAGGAGGTCCGTGGAGCACCGATCGAACCTCTGACCGAGGTGCCCCTAACGGAAGGAGACCAAGGAAAGACCGTCCAGGTCGGGTCGCTCCTGACGGGGACTCAACGGGATGACCTGATCAGATTTCTCAGAAGCAACTCCGACGTCTTCGCCTGGGCGCCTGCTGACATGCCTGGGATCGACCCCAAAATCATCTCCCATAAGCTCGGAGTTGATCTTGCGGCCCGACCCGTCAGGCAGAAGAAAAGAAGCTTCGCCCCTATCAAACAGAAGGCTATCGAAGAGGAGGTTGATCGTCTCCTCGCCGCCAACTTCATCAGAAATGTGCCCTACTCGTTGTGGCTGGCAAACGTAGTTTTGGTCAAGAAGTCAAGCGGGAAGTGGCGTATGTGCGTCGACTTCACCGACCTTAATAAGGCCTACCCCAAGGACAACTTTCCGCTCCCCGCATAGACCAGCTCGTCGACAGCTCGGCTGGTCACGAGCTGCTGAGCTTCATGGACGCTTTCTCCGGCTACAACCAAATCCGTATGAATCCCGAAGACAAAGATCTGACCGCATTCACAACGGACCGAGGAGTGTACTGCTACAAGGTGATGCCCTTCGGCCTCAAGAACGCTGGGGCCACGTACCAAAGGCTGGTCAATCGCATGTTCAAACCACAAATCGACAGGAATATGGAAGTCTACATTGACGACATGCTCGTCAAGTCCATCTCGTCGGCCGACCATGCCAAGGACCTGGGCGAGGCTTTCGGAGTACTCCGCTGTAACACCCGAGTTCATTTATACCAATTCCAGTTCTCGTATTTCTTTATTTGTGATAATTCTTGTTTTAACGGGTTTTGGGTGCGAATGGTATTTTTACATTTTACATTGCATTCGACCCGACCCGCTTGCTTGAACCTATTTGATTCTTATTTATAAATTACCTTGATTTGTTAGATAGACACGTGCATCTCATGTATATTGCATACTGGTATTTTATCTAGTATCGCATCTTTTATCATATAACATTTTAGGTCATGTATAATAAATTAAAATTGCATTTCATAGTCTGCATGATACCCCTAATCTCGTGGTAGCGTCCGTGCATCTTTTTCTGGTCCCGTTCGGTGAAACGGACGTGTTTGGATGGTTACGCGCACGTACGTGCATCCGTTCTTGGGGGTATGCATTTTCATTAACTGAGCCTTCATTTTGAAATTTGGAAGTCGCATATATTTTTCATATTTTAAATCTGGATTTTTAGACCCGACTCGTACGTGTTTTGGAGTATATTTGTAATTGTCAAAATCTTGAAACGGACTAATATTATTATTCTTTAACTAGTTTACATTGCTAAATCATTCCTACACTAACAGTTTAGTTAATATATATATATATATATATATATATATATATATATATATATATATATATATATATTATATTTTTTTTGTTAAACAAATCTTGACTGTGACCCTCTCTCTCTTTCCTGGCTCCCTCTCATATCTCTCTCTCTTTATACTAAATATATTTTCTCCCTAACCATAATATATTCCACACTTCTCTCTCTCTCCTCTTTTGTCATCTTCTTCTTTTTCCTTTTGCTTCCCCGCCTCATCGAACCCACGGCCGCGCGACGACGCCGCCGCCTCTGCCCTCGTCACGGTCTCCGCCTCTGCCCTCGTCGCCCTCGCCGTCATCACCTTCATCTCCTCACCTTCTGCCACACCACCACCCCCGGCGCCTTCACCCATACCCATCTCCAATGACCTCATCCCAAGGACCCATAGCCTACACCTCACCCTCTGCCCCCGTCGTGTCGCCGTTTCCGGCACCCTCAACGCCGACCACCCTCGTCGGCATTCCCTGGCCACCTCCTCCCTACTCCCCTGCACCAAAAGCATTCCCTGCACAACCCAAGAACCCTGCAAGAACCGAGCCTTCACCTCCACCTCGCCATTTTTCTCCTTCTTTATCATCCCCGAGCCCTCACCTGAACCACCATCGCCGGCGATACCTCGTCATCGCCGACCTCTCCTCCTCACCGACCTCTCCTCTTTTCCTCCTCTTCCATCAACTTCCTCTCTCTTCTTCCCTGGACGAGCCGTGCTTGCAACTCTCATCCCTGCACACCCTAACCCCACTGCCATCGCCGGAAACTACCAACTCCGGTCACCCTCCTCCGACAAACAATCAACCCATCTCCTTGACCATGCAGCCACCATCTCCCTTCAACCCAAACTTGAGCATTCTTCAAACCCTAACTCAAGCCATCGTCGCCGATTCCACCGTTCATCGCCGTGATCTTCGCTTGCATCCCTTGCCGAGAACTTCAACCCTAGCCAAACAAGCCCAGAGCCGTGAAGATCCGGACCCAAGCTTGGTTCAGGCCGTGACCTCACGTGTATCGTGTTCACGTATCCGTGTCGCGACCAGATCGCGCTGCAACTCGTGTCCAGATCATGTCCAGACCGCGCATCAGATCGCGTCCAGACCGCGCGCCAGATCGTATCCAGGTCGCGCCCAGACCGCGCACCAGACCGCGCCCAGACCGCGCACCAGATCGCGACTAGACCCAGAATCGTGTCGAGCCGTTTCACACACCGTATCATGACATGTCGCACCAGGCCGCCTGCATCTCGACCTTTGTTCCGAGGCAAGTTAATCTTGCTACATGCTACTTTAAACTACTAGTTATGCTATTTAAAGTTCTATATATCCCTTGATTGCACGTTACACCTACAGCTTACATTTAATGCTTTAATATTTCCTTGTAACAGTTTGACGTTCCGTTATATCATTTAGTTTCATCGCATGAAACATGCCTTGCTGCATTTAGTTCTACCATACATAGTACCCACAATCATAATTAAATCACATAACAATTATTGTATAGTCCACAGTACCCTTTTATGTTTTATACCCTGTTGGACACCCGTGTGATTCTTTAACCGGTTTTAGTTTTAATTGCATCTTTTGAACCTATTATACAGGATGGTGCATCTCTAGATTACGTAGTGCATGTTAACATGATCCTAACATCCATATTTGTATACTGTAGATAAGTAATGATGACTGTGCATCCATATAATGTAATGTGTACCTTTTTGCTTACCATATTATCTGATATAGTTTATTGTTCTGATAGTATTCAAGCTGGTTCATTTATAATCTTGTTTATGTTAGTTTGATTATGAGCACCCACCTGATATCTGGTATACCCTGACATGACTTGCTACACCCATTACCTGACCCGACATGGTACCGTACACTATTTGACTCGACCTGATGTACCATGGCTTGACCCGTTACTTGATCTCGTGTCTAATGCCAACAAACCTGACATGTGTCCTCACGGACCGTTCCTGTTGTCTATCCAGACAAATCTGCTCTTACCTGAACCTGTGTTGGCATTAGTTCTTATTATTGAATACCTGACTTGACAAACACATATAACTTGGGGGTATGGGGAAATCAATGATGAAACCTGACTTGTAACTTGACAGTGTACTACCTTTACTGATCAGTTTTAGAGGCTAGGCCAGCCTTGGAATGATGCTGCTGACATCATTCATCTGTACATATTTCCTGTTTTAGTGCCTAGCGGCATGTCTCGGATTCAGCCCGAGAATCTTGACCGTGGTCCCGGGTATGCACGGGATACTATTGAGTTACATCGATGATTCATCAAATTGATTTCAAAGACTTTAGAATAGATAACCCAATAGAACAGTTTAGTTTACTCACTGCACACTACCCTTCACGGCCCTGATTTACCTTACTGTTACATCTTCTTTTCATTCATGATTATATTTGCATTGACTTGTTACCCCCTGTTTATATTTTATTGCTTGATGATATGACGCGCTGACGTCTGGGTTTTGCATGGCCCAGATTCTTCTACCTCGTTGCAGACTGATCAGGAGTATTGCCGCTGTTAGACGAGCGGTGAAGTTCCTGTCGGTATGTAGTTTTCACTTCCAGGTGTTTCATTTATTGTATCTTTTGGCTTCCGCATATTGTTATTTCTTGACTTTTTTACCCTGGCTTATGGACATGTACTAGATAGTTATTTTACTTTCCTGTTCTTGATATCTCTACAGCCGTAATGTGACTGTGGAAGGATTTTTCCTATTTACAGGTAGCATGGTCGGCTATGTCGCGTGCCCATCTTACCGTACTCTGGGAAGCGGGGCGTGACATGGTTTTTTTGGTATCAGAGCCTAGGATATAGGTTAATCAGGTTTGATTCTTTTGTAGTTGGGTATTGGACCCAACACGCGAATCAGAATACTCGTGATTAGGAACATGTCCTGCCACCTTGTTATCGTGATTCTTGAATCATCTCTTTCTTTTGATCCTTGTCTTGACGATATTCAAACAACTTTGCATCTCGGCTTGAAACCTTTTGCATTCATCATTGTTTCTCCCTGTTTCTTGATTCTGATACTAGGATTTGGGTGACTTGGGTGGAGTTATGTAATTGTGCCCATGAACTGCAGCATGGTTACAATGCGGTACTCTATCTAAGTAACTTGGAGTCCTGGTCTTGATTCACTTCCTTGTTCCATGATCGTTGTACTACCTTGTTCCTCTCGGTTTCATTGCTTACCAGTTATTGTTTCATCGCCAGCTTGAATCATGTTTACTGTGGTTAACCCTCTTCAGTATCTTGACTTCGGATGAAGTCATCTTGGTATCTTACTCGTTCTTGTTTTTCCCCGCGTTAGGATTATTCAATCCTGGTACATTTCCTTGTTTGTTGTTGTCTTGGGAATGGGATTTCGCGGCACTTTTCACACTCGTATTGATTGTAAGGAAGGGAAGGTGATTCTCCAGATTCCCGGACATTCGGAGGTTGTTTTGCTGGAGGAAGCAGTTCTGTCGGGCCAGTCGAGTTAGGGCTAGGCCGACAAACAAGGTTCTTTCGTCGAGGGCAATGGATAAGGAAGAAGCGCCGACTATATTTGAGAGTTTCATGGAAGTGTTTGAGGACATATCAGGTTTACCGTCGAGACGGGATGTGGAGTTTGCAGTTGAGCTTGTTCCTGGTGCAGCGCCAATCTCAAAGGGCATATTAGCCGATGGCACCAGTGGAGTTAGAAGAAGTCAGGAAGTAGGTTGCTGAATTACTTGAGAAGGGTTGGTTTCACCGCAGCAAATTAACTAGAGAAGCTCCAGTTCTTCTAGTAAAGAAGAAAGATGACACAGGAAAGGCGTGCATTGATTATCGAGAGTTAAACCGAGTGATCATTATGAACAAGTACCCGATCCCTCACATTGGCAAAGTGTTTGAGCAGCTTAGTAGCGCGAGGGTATTCTCGAAGTTGGATTTACGGTTCGGATATCATCAGATCCGAGTTAAATCTGAAGATATTTGCAAGACTGCGTTCCGAACTCAGTATGGACATTACGAGTATTAGTGATGCCTTTCGGAGTAACGAATATACCGGCAATATTTATGGACTTGATGAACTGAATCTGTTCACCATTCTTGGACCAGTTTTAGTAATGGTCATGGAAGATATTCTGGTCTACTCGAGGAGCATTGAAGAGCATGTAGAACACTTGAAGATCGCACTGCAGACTTGGAGGCAAGAAAGATTATATGCAAGGATGAGCAAGTGCAAGTTTTAGCTTGAAGAAGAAAGGTTTTGGGACATATCGTAGCTGGAGATGGAATTGTCGTTGATCCTGAAAGATCACTGCGGTTCGAGAGTGGACGATTCCGAAGAATGTTGCGGAGATAAGAAGTTTCTTGGACTTGCCAGGTATTATAGAAGGATCGTGGAGATTTTTTTTTTCTCGTTTGGCTGAGCCTTGACCAAGCTTACATGCAAGGAGGTACCATTTGTGTGGACAAATAAGTGTGCGTCAGCTTTTGGGACGTTGAAGCAGAGATTGAGAACCGCTCTTATTTCGACCATACCAGACAGTTCCGGAGGATTGGTGATTCACAGCGACGCATCTGGAAAAGGATTGGGATGTGTTTTAATGCAGCATGGGAAGGTTATAGCCTACGCATCGAGACAGTTGAAGACCCATGAGACGAATTACCCAACTCATGATTTGGAGTTAGCATCTGTGATTCTCGCTTTGAAGATTTCGAGACACTACTTTGGACGAAAGGGTCGAAATTTTCACTAATCACAAAAGCCTAAAGTACGTGTTCGCTCAGAAGGAGCTAGTTGTAAGACAGCGAAGATGGTTGAAGCTGACGGATGACTACGACTTTGATCTTAAGTACCATCCGGGAAAGGTTAGCGTTGTACCGGATACTCAGTCGGATACCGGCAATTCGGATGTTAACTGCACAAAAAGGGAACTTACCGAAGACTTTCGAAGATTCAATTTGGAGGGTGTGCTACCGCATTATTGGGGACAGTTGATGCGACAGCAAGTACAGTTGTCGTTGGTCGGAATTTTTTTTTTTAGAACAGAGAAATTGCAGGACCCAAGATTTCAGAAGTTTTGAGAACCGGTTGAAGTTGGACTCGAACGGGCTTAGTGGTTCATGAAGATGGTTCGTTGTGATAGTTGTTTGTGCGCGCCAATGGAGGTATTCGAGAAGAAGTTATGAAGAAGGCACACAGTTCCGCATATTCCGTACATCCAGGAGGCATGAAGATGTACCGAGATCTACGACAGCAATTCTGGTGGAAAGGCATGAAACGGGAGATTGCCCGCTTTGTGACAAAGTGCTTAGTGTGTCAGCAAGTTAAGGCTGAACATCAAAGGGTTGCTGGTTTATTGCAACCACTTCCGATTCCTCAACGGAAGTGGGAACTTATAACCATGGATTTCGTGACAGCTTTACCGCGGAGTCCAAAAGGCAACAATGCAGTTTGGGTGATTGTCGATCGATTGACCAAGACAGTGCATTACATACCATTTCGAGTTGGTCAATCAACAGAAGCTTTGGCAGAACGGTACATGCAGGAGATTGTAGGATTGCATAGAGTACCGGTGAGCATCGTGTCCGACCGTGACACCCGTTTCTTGTAGCATTTCTGGAGGAGCTTACAGGAAAGTTTGGGGACTCGATTGAAGTTTAGCACAGCTTATCATCCTCAAACCAATGTCCAGTCAGAAGGAACGATCCAAACTCTTGAAGACATGTTGAGAGCTTGCATGTTGGACTTCAAGGGTTCGTGGGAGGATCATCTACACTTGGTGGAGTTTAGTACAACAACAGCTTTCAGGAGACTATTCAGATGGCTCCATTCGAAGCATTATATGATTGCAAGTGTCGTTCACCTGTTTGTTGGGACGATGTCGGTAAATGAAGATTGTTGGGATCAGATTTGGTTGTGCAGACAGTTGAGAAGGTTAATACTATCTGGAATCACATGAAAGCAGTACAAGACCGATAGAAGGGTTGGGTAGATACATCGAGGAGATCTCTGGAGTTCGTGGTTAGTGAATTGGAAATTTGAAGATATCACCAACTAGAAGAGTGATTCGTTTCGGAAGTCGAAGAAACTTTAGTCCTCGATTCGTTGGACCTTTCGAGATTTTGGGAGCATGTTGAAGAAGGGGCGTATCGTTTGCCGTTACCGCGATCTTTGAGGAATATTCATGACGTGTTTTACATACCTCAACTCCGTAGCTATGTTCGAGATGAAACACATGGGTTGAATCATCGGAGCTAACCGTACATGAAGATTTAGCCTTTGAGGAACGACTGATGTCAATTGTGGATCGAAGAGAAAAGGTTCTTAAAAACGAGATTATCACTGTTGTACTTGTTTTCTTGAAGTAATCGCTCACATGGAGAATCAACTTGGGAACAAGAAGATGAAGTCCGACAGAATTTTTCCCATCTATCTTTGTAGTTTCTTGATTGATTATCCTTTCTTGTTCTTGGAATTTCGAGAACGAAATTCTTTTTGTAGTTGGGTATAATGTAACGCCCGAGTACATTTATACCAATTCCAGTTCTCGTATTTCATTATTTGTGATAATTCTTGATTTAACTGGTTTTGGGTGCAAATGGTATTTTTACATTTTACATTGCATTCAACCCGACCCACTTGCTTGAACCTGTTTGATTCTTATTTATAAATTACCTTGAATTGTTAGATAGACACGTGCATCTCATATATATTGCATACTGGTATTTTATCCAGTATCGCATCTATTATCATATAATATTTTAGGTCATGTAAAATAAATTAAAATTGCATTTCATAGCCTGCATGATACCCCTAACCCCGTGGTAGCGTCCGTGCATCTTGTTCTCGTCCCGTTCGGTGAAACGGACGTGTTTGGATGGCTACGCGCACGTATGTGCATCCGTTCTTGGGGGTATGCATTTTCATTAACTGGGCCTTCATTTTGAAATTTGGAAGTCGCATATATTTTTCATATTTTAAATCTGGATTTTTAGACCCGACTCGGGCGTATTTTGGAGTAAATTTGTAATTGCCAAAATCTTGAAACGGACTAATATTATTATTCTTTAACTAGTTTACATTGCTAAATCATTCCTACACTAACAGTTTAGTTAATATATATATATATATATATATATATATATATATATATATATATATATATATATATATATATATATATATATATATATATATATAATATTTTTTTGTTAAACAAATCTTGACTGTGACCCTCTCTCTCTCTTTCCTGGCTCCCTCTCATATCTCTCTCTCTCTTTATACTAAATATATTTTCTCTCTAACCATAATATATTCCACACTTCTTTCTCTCTCCTCTTTTGTCATTTTCTTCTTTTTCCTTTTGCTTCCCCGCCTCATCGAACCCACGGCCGCGCGACGCCGACGCCGCCTCTGCCCTCGTCGCCTTCCCCGTCATCACCTTCATCTCCTCACCTTCTGCCACACCACCACCCCCGGCGCCTTCACCCATACCCATCTCCAACGACCTCATCCCAAGGACCCATAGCCTACACCTCACCCTCTGCCCCCGTCGTGTCGCCGTTTCCGGCACCCTCACCGCCGACCATCCTCGTCAGCATTCCCTGGCCACTTCCTCTCCACTCCCCTGCACCAAAAGCATTCCCTGCACAACCCAAGAACCCTGCAAGAACCGAGCCTTCACCTCCTCCTCGCCATTTTTCTCCTTCTTTATCATCCCCGAGCCCTCACCTGAACCACCATCGCCGGCGATACCTCGTCGTCGCCATCCTCACCTTCTCACCGACCTCTCCTCTTCTCCTCCTCTTCTATCAACTTCCCCTCTCTTCATCCCTGGACGAGCCGTGCTTGCAGCTCTCATCCCTGCACACCCTAACCCTATTGCCATCGCCGGAAACTACCAACTCCGGTCACCCTCCTCCGACAAACCATCAACCCATTTCCTTGATCATGCAGCCACCATCTCCCTTCAACCCAAACTTGAGCACTCTTCAAACCCTAACTCAAGCCATCGTCGCTGATTCCACCGTTCATCGCCGTGATCTTCGCTTGCATCCCTTGCCGAGAACTTCAACCCTAGCCAAACAAGCCCAGAGCCGTGAAGATCCGGACCCGAGCTTGGTTCAAGCCGTGACCACACGTGTATCGTGTTCACTTATCCGTGTCGCGACCAGATCGCGTCTAGATCGCGCTGCAGCTCATGTCCAGATCGCGTTCAGATCGTGTCCAGATCACGTCCAGACCGCGCATCAGACCGCGCCCAGATCGCGCACCAGATCGCGACTAGACCCAGTACCGTGTCGAGCCGTTTCACACACCGTATCGTGACATATCGCACCAGGCCGCCTGCATCTCGACCTTTGTTCCGAGGCAAGTTAATCTTGCTACAAGCTACTTTAAACTACTAGTTATGCTATTTAAAGTTCTATATATCCCTTGATTGCACGTTACACCTGCAGCTTACATTTAATGCTTTAATATTTCCTTGTAACAGTTTGACGTTTCGTTATATCATTTAGTTTCATCGCATGAAACATGCCTTGCTGCATTTAGTTCTACCATACATAGTACCCACAATCATAATTAAATCACATAACAATTATTGTATAGTCCACAGTACCCTTTTATGTTTTATACCCTGTTGGACACCCGTGTGATTCTTTAACCGGTTTTAGTTTTAATTGCATCTTTTGAACCTATTATACAGGATGGTGCATCTCTAGATTACGTAGTGCATGTTAACATGATCCTAACATCCATATTTGTATACTGTAGATAAGTAATGATGACTGTGCATCCATATAATGTAATGTGTACCTTTTTGCTTACCATATTATCTGATCTAGTTTATTGTTCTGATAGTATTCATGCTGGTTCATTTATAATCTTGTTTATGTTAGTTTGATTATGAGCACCCACCTGATATCTGGTATACCCTGACATGACTTGCTACACCCATTACCTGACCCGACATGGTACCGTACACTATTTGACTCGACCTGATGTACCATGGCTTGACCCGTTACTTGATCTCGTGTCTAATGCCAACAAACCTGACATGTAGTCCTCACGGACCGTTCCTGTTGTCTATCCAGACAAACCTGCTCTTACCTGAACCTGTGTTGGCATTAGTTCTTATTACTGAATACCTGACTTGACAAACACATATAACTTGGGGGTATGGGGAAATCAATGATGAAACCTGACTTGTAACTCGACGGTGTACTAACTTTACTGATCAGTTTTAGAGGTTAGACCAGCCTTGGAATGATGCTGCTGACATCATTCATATGTACATATTTCCTGTTTTAGTGCCTAGCGGCATGTCTCGGATTCAGCCAGAGAATCTTGACCGTGGTCCCGGGTATGCACGGGATACTATTGAGTTACATCGATAATTCATCAAATTGATTTCAAAGACTTTAGAATAGATAACCCAATAGAACAGTTTAGTTTACTCACTGCACACTACCCTTCACGGCCCTGATTTACCTTACTGTTGCATCTGCTTTTCATTCATGATTATATTTGCATTGACTTGTTACCCCCTGTTTATATTTTATTGCTTGATGACATGACGCGCTGACGTCTGGATTTTGCATGGCCCAGATTCTTCTACCTCGTTGCAGACTGATCAGGAGTATTGCCGCTGTTAGACGAGCGGTGAAGTTCCTGTCGGTATGTAGTTTTCACTTCCAGGTGTTTCATTTATTGTATCTTTTGGCTTCCGCATATTGTTATTTCTTAACTCTTTTATCCTGGCTTATGGACATGTACTAGATAGTTATTTTACTTTCCTGTTCTTGATATCTCTACAGCCGTAATGTGACTGTGGAAGGATTTTTCCTATTCACAGGTAGCATGGTTGGCTATGTCGCGTGCCCATCTTAGCGTACTCTGGGAAGCGGGGCGTGACATCCGCAAATTCAACATGAAGCTAAACCCCGCCAAGTGCGCATTCGGAGTCACCGGGGGAAAGTTCCTCGAGTTCATGGTCACTCACCGCGGAATCGAAGCTAACCCAGAGAAGATCGACGCTATCCTGAACATGGCCGCACCCAAGACCAACGTTGAGATCATACGGCTCACGGGGCGGGTCGCTGCTCTAAGCCGTTTCATGTCCAGGTCGGGGGAGAAGTGCCTTCCGTTCTTTAAGGCGCTGAGGAAGATTCTGAGGTTCGAGTGGTCGGAGGAATGCCAAGCCGCCTTCGACCAATTGAAGAAGCACCTTGCGACACCGCCGCTGCTCACCCGGCCGATAGAGGGGGACGAGCTGTCGCTGTATCTGGAAGTATCCGACCAAGCAGCAGGCTCGGTGCTCGTTCGGAAAGCCGAGGGGGCGTAGAAGCCGGTGTACTATGTGAGCCACGTGTTTAAGGACGCGGAAATGAGGTACCCCTCCATAAAGAAGATTGTCTTAGCCCTCGTGGTAACCTCACGGAAGCTGCGGCACTACTTCCAAGCACACACCATCATCGTCCTCACCGAGCACCTATTGGGAGCTATCCTAGCATCACCGGAATCCTCGAGCCGCCTAGAAAAATGGAGGTGGGAGCTATCCCAATTCGACATAAGGTATCGCCCGAGGCAAGCCATCAAGGCGCAGGCCCTGGCCGATTTCATCGTTGAATGCACCATCCCTGGCGGGAAGCCGGAGTCCGCGCCACCCCTCGCAGCCTAGTGTCCCGTCCCGGAAGGCCCTGGCTCGGTTCCGGAGTGGGTCATCTACGTCGACGGGTCTTCCACCGAAGAAGGCTGCGGTGCCGGCCTCATCATCCGGGGCCCAAACGAAGCAGAGATGGAGTATTCTTTGAGACTCGATTTCAAAGCATCGAATAACGCGGCAGAATACGATGCCCTCCTGGCCGGACTGAGCATGGCCGTCGGGCTAGGGCAGAAGATAATTCGAATCCGCAGCGACTCGGCCCTTGTTGTCGGTCAAGTGACCGGCCGCTTCGAAGCTCGAGAACCTCTGATGATGAGGTACCTAGACGAAGTGAGGAAACTCCGAAGAAACTTCGATGAAGTCCAGATAGAACAAATACCCAGGCAGCTGAATGCCCAAGCAGACGCCCTGAGCAAGCTAGCTTCGTCGTACTCGGCCAACAATAAGCGGTCTATCCTCTTCGAAACCTTACCTCGACCCAGCGTGGGAGACGAAGCGATGACACTCCACGTGTACGCGGCGCAGGAGAGCGACCAGGATTAGAGGAAGCCCCTCGTGGAGTTCCTGAAAGACGGCGCGCTCCCGGAAGACCGGGCGGCCGCCCGCTGTCTCCGGGCCAAAACCCGCCACTTCGTCTGGAGCAACGGGAACCTCTATAAGAAGGCCTTCACTCAGCCCCTGCTCCGGTGCGTTGACCCCCACGAAGCCGAATACGTCCTTCGGGAAATCCATGAAGGGGTGGGCGGTGCGCACCAGGGGGCTCGAACCTTGATCCAAAAAGCGTTACTCCAAGGGTACTACCGGCCCACCATGCACGAGGACGCCCTGAAGCTAGTCAGAAGATGCAAGAGCTGCCAGCTCCATGGCAGCATTCCCCGCCTCCCGGCTACCGAGCTGACCGCCCTGACATCCCCATGGCCGTTCGCTCAGTAGGGGTTGGATATGATCGGCCAGTTCCCTACCGGAATAGGCGGGCATAAATACGTCCTCGTCGCGGTGGACTACTTCACCAAGTGGATCGAGGCCGTCCCCATCGGGAAACCGGACGCCGCCACAACCACCAAGTTCCTGCAAAACAACCTGATACTCCGGTTTGGCATCCCGAGATGCATCGTCACCGACCACGGGACGAACTTCGAAAACGAGAAAGTGAAGGACTTCTGCAAAGAGTACCGTATCCTCATGAAGTTCGCCACGGTTGCGCATCCCCAATGCAACGGGCAGGCCAAGATCGCTAACCGAGATGTCCTCCGAGGTCTCCGGACCCGCCTAGAAGGGCGACAAGGAAGTTGGGTCGAAGAACTGCCCCGGGTATTATGGGCCCTGCGCACGTCAAAAAAGACTCCCACCGGGGAGACCCCCTTCAGCCTCTGCTACGGGACCGAAGCGATGGTCCCAGCGGAGATCGGGTTATCCAGTCACCGGGTCGAGCACTTCGACGATGACGCAAACATCTCGGCGCTACGGACCAACATCAACATCTTGTTGGAAAATAGGGATCGGGCTCAGATCAGAGCTGCCGTCTATCAACAACAAATGGCCCGATACTACAACGCTCGGGTCAAACACCGCTCCTTCAAGACCGGGGACCTAGTCCTACGACGGAACGAGTTCACCGACCAGGGTAGGCTTCACAAGTTCTCCCCGAAGTGGGAGGGTCCCTTCCTTGTCTCTGAGGCGCTCCCCGGCGGAGCCTACCGCCTACAAGACGCGGACGGACGAAAGCTTCCGCGGCCTTACAACGCCGAGAAGCTCAAGCTATACCAGTGAGGTCAAAGCCAGCGAGTGTATACCGCCCCTCCTCTTTTTCCCTTTCACAAAGATGGTGTGAAGCGTTCTCTAAAAATTCCCGTCCATACGAATAAAGAAACGACGAATCATTCCGAACAGAGTCCCATCTTTACACTCCAAGGCCCTCGCCAAGAGGCGGCCGTGCAACCCAATGCTCGGGTATCCTTAGTGGGCTTCCGGCAGCCCCCTGATGCTAAGGACCAAAAAGCCCTCTCAGAGGCAGTCGAGCCCGAGGATCCCTCGTTCGGCTATCCCCAGCGGGCAGCTTCCCTGCCGCAACGCCGGGGATCAAAAAGCCCTCCCAGAGGCAGTCGAGCCCGAGGATCCCTCGCTCGGCTATCCTTCAGGACAAAAGCCCTCGCCAAGAGGTACCGGGCAGTTACCCTGCCCGGCCAAGGGTCCTTGGTAGGCTTCTACTGCCCCTCCCGCGCTAAGGACCAAAGTCCTCCCAAAGGCAGTCGAGTCCTTGCTCTGCTATCCCCGGCTGGTAGCCTCCTACCACAACCGACAGGGATCAAAGTCCTCGCCAAGAGGTACTGGGCAATAACCCTGCTCGGTCCCTGTCCTGAAGGATCAAAGCCCTCGCAAGAGGCAACCGAGCAGCTACCCTGCTCGGTCATCTCCGGCTGGTAGCTCCCTACCTATGACGCCAGGGATCGAAGCCCTCGCAAGAGGCATCCGAGCGGCTGCCCCGCTCGGCCATCCCAGGCTGGTAGTTGCCTACCCGTGACGCCAGAGATCAAAGCCCTCGCCAAGAGGCGACCCCGCAGCGTCACTGTCCGGTCATCCTTAGTGGGCTTCCTACAGCCCCTCCAACACTAAGGATCCAAGCCCTCACCAGAGGCGACCGAGCAGCTACCCTGCTCATGTCATCTCCGGCTGGTAGCTCCCTACCCATGATGCCGAGGATCGAAGCCCTCGCAAGAGGCATCCGAGCGGCTTCCCCGCCCGGTCATCCCAGGCCGGTAGTTTCCTACCCGCGACGCCAGAGATCAAAGCCCTCACAAAGAGACTGCGCAGCTTCACCGCCCGGTTATCCTTGGCGGGCTTCTTACATCCCCACCAACGCTGAGGATCCAAGGCCCCAAAAGGGGGCAACAAGTCCATCGAAGTCTAAGCGATCCCCCCCGGCTCCGGGGCCAAGGAGATGCCTCGTCGGCTGCGCTTGGTAAGTGATCGAAATCAACCCGACGAACGATCACTAGATAGATAGCTGGCCCAACAGTGCAGGCAGAAATATTTTACAAACATTCTTCACACACAGAAGATGAAATGTAAACCGATGAAACAAGAGTTTTCTTTTATTACCAAAGGTAAAGTTTTTACAAAGGGTGTTCTAGGGCCCCCCAGCCCTACAAACTGCCTGGAGGCTTACTTCGATCCCCTCATCACTGGCATCACGGCCTACCGGGGGCTTTACCATCGGAGATTTCGCCACCAGGGGCGCACCCTACTCCCCTCGCCATCTTCCACCGGAGGCCTCGCCACCGGAAGCGGAACCTGAGCGCGGAGTTCGCCATCGTCGAACTCGGGAAGCTGCTCCTTCACGGCGTCTAGGGCCTTGTTCCACGCGACGGCAGAATACTACCCGAGCTCGGCATAAAACTGCTCTGACGTTTTATAATCGGCCATGGGTTTCTTAGCCCGAGCCTCGGCAACCTGGGCCTCCAGAAGCGCCGCCTCAGCATCTCCCCTGCTGGCGTCCCTCTCTTTTTCCATGGCCGCAAAGCGTTCGGCCAGATCTGCCAGCTTCCTATCGGCGACCCGGAGGGACGCACTCAGACGACGATGGACACCCCGATTCGCTGAATTGGCAAGTTCCGCAGCCTCCGCCCGGGCCGCCAGGACGTCGGCCCTTGCCCTCTCCAGACGCAGGTCACGCCGCAAAACCTCGACCTTCGAAAGAAACGCTTCTACTGGCCTCGAGGCGTGGAACGCCCCCTCGGCCTTCATACGAGCGGCTAGGGCGCAGTGTTGAAGGACCTGATGGAAAGCCGATGAGAAACCAGGAGGCCCCCGAGCCAAAGAAAGGTATACCAGAAAAACTACACGTAGAGGGGTTCGTACCTGGACCGTCCCCTGGGCCATGGCTTCCAATTGAGCCCTCAGGGAGCCATGCGAAAGCTTTCCCCCAGCCGACTCCTCCATCCCGACGAGCAGGCCAGCGGCAACGGAAAGCCCAGACGGAACCGTGAAGACGGCGCCCCCCTCCCGCACGGAAATTCCCTCAGGGACCCTCGACGACGACGCGCGAGAAATTGTTCTATTCCTCTTGAGAGGGGGCCTGTCCTTGCCCTCCCCTCTGTCCCCCGTCTGGAGCTCGGATAACTGTGGACGTCTCTGGCCGCCGCCGAAGAAACCACCAGAAGCCGTCAGCGGAGCAGACGGCCCTATCGCTGGCAGAGGATCCGGCGCAGGGCATGAGCCAGCCAGGAGCTCGGCCGCGCCACTAGCCTCCTTCTGGCGCGGGCAGCCCAAAGAGTGGGAGCGAACCATGTATTCAAAAAGAAGAAGATTGCTTGTTTGGAAGCTATCTATGGAGTTGTCACCTTCAACTTCCAAAATGTTAGCAGCATGAACAAGAGCCGTGAGTTTGGATTCTTAAAGCGTGTGGATACCCTTTAAGAGTGAGGAAATGGGTAGAAAGATTGAGAGGTATGAATATCATACCAAAAGATTGAGCATGCATGAGGATATATGCAACTTAATTAATTTCATCCAAGGGACAATCTCAAGATGTAATCTTGAACCATAGCCGGTTGCTTTAACAATTGGCATGCTATCTAGAATAAAAATTATCCTATTATATATGTTTCAGCAGCAAAATATATCCTAATGACGAATCGGTTCTCTTTTTTTGTTAAGCATATTTGAGATATATCAACAATTTAACAAGTCAAGATGATAAAAAGAGAACAAAAAAAATATTGTCCACTCAAGTAACTGCGTTACATTTGCTGACTACAATCAACCAAACAAATGATAGGAAAGGCTGTTGTTGTCGAGATAGACAGGAAGATGTGCAAATGGCATAACTTAGTATACAGTGAAGCATAGGCTCCACAATTATATAAATAACAAGCTAATTGGCCTTTTCATTTTATCAATTATCATTATATTTGAATAAAAATTATTTGTATAGAAGGACTAATGATTTTGGAGGCTGACCCATGGCTTTTGCTACTTTTCCTCTTTTTATCTTTGGAAATATTTGTCAACGTTTAAATGAGTAATAGCTATTTTTAGGTGAATAAACTAAAAAAGGTAAATAATAAGAATTTAATCATCCAAGTTAAATATTTAATGGCTCCTTCGTTATGACATTTTGTGACCTCTAAATTTTTCGTTCCTACCTAATTTGATGTTCTGGCTCCGCCACTGACCGACCACATGTGTTTGTTCATGAGAGAAAAAGAAATAAAAACACAGACTCCATTAAGATGCCCGAAAAATGTATGAAATTCTTCATCTCTTTCTCCCTTTGCCAGGTCACACCCGGCACTCCGCAATAATTTCTCAGGCGTTACGGATTTCTTGATTTTCCCTCTATCAACAGGGCCTGATGAAAGGGCCCAGGTATGTTGATCTAGCCCAAGCCTTATCCACATTCCCATCTGGAAATTCCTGCTTTTCCGCCCTTTAAAAAATCATCTCACCAAAAAAAAGGACAGATGTTTCAAATTCTAAATTAATCTACGAAACATTATTTCCTCCTCTCTTTTTTTCTCTTTTTTTGGTGAAGAAAAAAATAGCATACAAAATTTTTTACAGTCCAAATATCTGCAAGCTTGGAGTAGCCCCGTGGTGGGTGTGTTGGAGTTTGGGAGGAGGAGACCCGGGTTCGAACCGGAAGGTTGCTAATTTATTCCACCTATTATCTCATAAATATCTGCAAGCTACATTCTGGCCTTAATTCAATATCAAACCACAATAAAAATGACCAAGCATCCGTGACGACTATGAGTCGAACCCTGGAACGGTTATTTTGTCTCGGGCAAAATATTGAACATTCATACATATTTCCTTCAGCACTCTCACGTTAAGAAGATTGACGGATGATCCGTTGTCGACAAAAAAATTTCCTATCTTGATGTTGTGGCCTATTTTGACGTCGTGGCGGTACCCGGTGACATAGAGCAGTCGATTATGTTCGCATGTATCGAGAAGTAGATTTTCATCGCTGAATGTGATGTCAGCCGTGTAGACCTCTGCCGGTTCTTTTTTCATCTTCTCGTTTACGAGAAAGGCCTGAATCTGACCAGGCTCTTGTAGGGCTTTGATCAGAGAATCTCGTGACTTTTTTTTGGACAAGAGCAAAGCATCCAGTATGCTCAGTTGCGAGGGTATTTTTCTAAACTGGGTAAGGACATTATAATCCGCTTTAGTTTTCTTAGGAAAGACTTTCGTGGCAAGCTCTTTGGCCACCTCTTCATCAAGGGCAATTTTGTCGGGTATTTTCCCTTTTCCTTTATCCTTTTTATCTGGACCTTTGTTTGTGGGTCCGAAATTCTTTTCGGGCAACGTGCGGTTACGCAGCTGGATGTTCTCGCAGTCCTTCCCTTCCTCTTCTTTTTCCAATGGGGTTTTCAAAGAGAGAATCGAAGGATATTTCATCCTCAGAATCGCTCCCGAACGTGATAAATCGGGGGTTTCCCCTTTCTGAATTGGTACCAGCCATATGACAGCTGCCAGTTGCTTCTTTGTGTGTTGCTGTTTCGCCATTCTCATTTCGACAAGTGCAACCTTCACGCTTCTCCTTCTTAAAGTGTTTTCTGTGAGTAACATATCCTTACCACCACTTCTTGAAGGCGTTGCACTCCTCGATGGTGTGAGCAAATTTTCGGTGGTATGCACAGTATTTTAGGCATCCTTCTCCACCATCGAAATATGGGACCCCAGGCATGTATATCATCAGAGGTGGCGACTTCATCCCCAGTAATAGGGCTTTGGCAACCGCTTCTCAGTTTTGATCCTGCTCTTATTTGTTGCAGGCATGTCTTGGTTTGGTCGGAGAGATTTATGACTCGTCCTCACCGCAACTTATTTGTTCAGACGCTGACACTTAGCCTTTTCATATATGGTTGTCTCACGTTCTTGGTCAGTTTTTCTCTTTTGAAATGTTTCGTTTAATAGCCTTTCAATCGGATTTTCTTCCAGCAGTTTTGGTAAATTTAGCACTGATTCTTCCCCCAGTTCGCCCATGTCACTTTCTGACGCCGGCGGAATTTCTTCATCATATAGAGATGAATGGAAGATCATGTGGCAGCTTTCCACATGGTCTTCCGTTTTTTCTAATGAGTCTTTTTCCTCATCATCGTCACTATCCTCGTTCTCAAAAATATGCTTGAGAAATTTTTCGAGTGTGACTGGCGTTCGCGCTTTCTGATTATATTCTTCCAACGCGTATATATATTTCTTGAGGTCTGTGCGCTTGTCGATGTATTCGGCAGGCTGCACAGGCTTCTTATTCTTCTTCTTTTTCTTCAAAAATTTTGATGGCTTGACTTGGGGGATTTTCCCCTTGTCTACAGTCTTCGGCGCGGGACGCGGGTTCAACATCT
The DNA here is from genome assembly GCA_030015575.1 of Agapanthus africanus. NCBI lineage: Eukaryota > Viridiplantae > Streptophyta > Magnoliopsida > Asparagales > Amaryllidaceae > Agapanthus > Agapanthus africanus. The sequence goes on from JASDDO010000018.1 coordinate 5,596,407, forward strand.
CTTATATAATTTTGGGCTCAAGCGGGCTTTTCCACTTGACCGCCGAACAGGCTTGTAGATCTTTCAGTATTCTTTTAGTTTTTGCCGAAAACATACTTCCCATAAAGCTTCTTCCACGATAGAGCAGGATGTCCCCTGCGTTGCCACCATTTTGGGAGCATACTTTTGGGGAGGATTTTGTTGGAGATAGTGCCCTCATAGTCAATTATTGGATCGCAGGTACGTGATTGCAATGATTGCGGAGGACCTATCCCGGTAGGACAGTCTTACTCGAGATGATAGTATGCTATCTGGTTTGCCTTTATCAGTCGTGTACATGTTCAGGTGACTGATTGCATGTTACACTTTGATAGAGCCCTTAGGATCTTGCTTTACTACCAACAGTATGATGGCGATCATATACGTGAGAGTTGGGTAGTTTATATGCATATCCTTAATTGTGGTCCCTAGTCGTGGGAGTTTCGAGACAGGGCATCGATACTCCGGAGTAGACTAGTGTATACAGTCGAGACCCCGACGAGGGGCGGTGGCCGGTCTCACAAGCCACTGGTGTCAGTTGGATCACCTAAGATGTATACAGGTGCTCATTGGGTTATGAGTACACCGGACAGGACTCGCCGGGAATCTGCTAGTTAGTATTATATCTACCGTCAGATAGCAGTTCCCTGGTGACATGTGTACAGGTTAGTTCATCGACCTGAGGTCGTCATTTGTCTCGTGTGAGTTCCCACTGTGCTTTGATTTCTACCCTACCACGGCTCAAAGGAGTCGTGCAAACAGGTAGCTTTTGGGTACAGTCCCGAGCCATATGGAGGCACGTGAGCGGATCGGCAGGGGATTCGTCTCTCCCGGTATTGGGGGCGAGGTCGTGCTGTGTCTAGGAGAGCCATTACACAAAGTCCATGGCCATGGCAGGAGATTTACTGGTAGGTACTCCAGTAGTATCTCAGGGTGTTATTGGGCTATACTCCGACACGACTTATACTGCTATTGGGGGTCTGACGTTACTAGCCCCCTAGGCAGATATGCGATACTCATTGACGAACGGACCGGACTGTATATACATTGTCACTGTTAGGCTCAGTAGGGTTTTCGGAGGAGTTCGCTCATCGGTCTCCCTTGAGTTCGCTCCTCGGCCACCCTTGAGGTCAGTCCATGGGCAGCCGTTACGCATAGCTAGTGCCGCTGACGGTTTGTGGTTAAACCCACTGCCAGGGTGCTGACGAGTCATTAGAGTCCCCCACAGACAGTTTCCCAAGTTCGGGCGAAACGTTGTAGAGGCCGTATGGTTTTATGGCAGGGTTCGGAAAATGCACGTGCGTTTACGCACGTGTCGATTTTCGGACAGATGATACTGGTCAGCTTTGGTTTAAGCCGGATCCGAGTATTATATTGAGTAGGTATAATATCTTTGTCTCAGTTGCATTTGTATTCGGTCGTAATACAAATGCGGGTATATTTATACAGTTTCGGGGTTATCCTGAAAGTCGTTTCAGGATCACTTTTGGAAGTTGCCAGTTTCCAGTTTTCTATCAGCCGTCTTTTAACATTCTGTTAAAGACGGATTTATCTTTTCTTCTGATATGAGTGAGTCATCATTCTAGAAGCTTCTAGAAGTGATGATGTGGCTTCATGACTCATTAGGCATTAATGGTGTCATTAAAGCTTTTGGTGACTAGCCTAATGACTCATGCTTTGTGTTTAATTCCTTTTGGATTCCTTAAGATATTTGAGTGAGAAGCTTTTGGTTTATGGTCACCTCCCTCCTCCTACGGTCACCTCCCTCTTGCTATATATGGCTTGCCCTCTCTCTCTCCTCATACACTCTCTCTTGATGTTTCATTGTAGAAAAGATATGATAGTTTTGGGGTGTATGGAATTTACAGTTCATTTCATTCCATCACCCGATTTCCACGGCAACTTCATTAACCGATCGTCCACGGATTTGGACGAAGTGAGACAAAGTCATCTACTCATTCTCTACATCATTCTTGGTCGTCTCTTTTAGCAAACTTGACGATCGAGTTGCTTCGAGTCAGAGGCGGGAGCCCGTTTAAAGAACCGATCATGTGGTGCCACCTCGACGAGGAGATCGGCGATCGACGAGATCGGAGCAGCCGCAACGGAGCGTGGGATGATGGTTGAAGAACGAAGGACTCGGATCGTTCGGTATAACCATTCTACACTCTTTACAGTTTGTTAGTTTAGCAATAATGGCAGATCCGGGTTAAAGTATACGATAGCGCCAAGTTAAAAGTTTTTGTTCCGCATTTGGCGTCTGTAGACTGCCGGGGCGCTAGCGTAGACTTACAGTGGTATCAGAGCCTAACCATTTTGCTATACTAACTTGTGCTAACGCGTTTAAAACATCGATCCGACCGGAAATCAAAAATCGCAAAAATCGCAATTTCTTATCCCGACAGTTTCTGTTAATTTTAAACGTTCTCGAAATTAATTTCTGGATGTCTTAAAAATCCGTGCAGGGAATTCTAAGAACGACGAAGAAATTTGGGCACGTGACTCAATGATACCGCCGCGGAAGGGCGGTCAAACCATTGGTTTGACCGCGCTTCCGCGGCCAATCATTGAGCTCGTGGCCCCAAATTTTTCCAGTGGGTTCTTGGTGGGATTTTGTGGTTTTTGGTATATAAAGTTTTGGCTCCGATTTTGTTACTGTTCACCAGTAAGCTGTGGGGCCCACTTTTTAATATTTGGTCTTTGGTCGATCGAAATTTAAACACGTTAGTTTACAGTGCTTACATTATATCTCCGACCGGGAATGTCATTTGATCGGTAAACCGCGTCCGATTGCTATAGCTCTTTTAGACGGGTTTGCGAACGTGACATTCGCGTTGATGTTCTGTGTTGTGCTGTAATGTTGCGGATTTGTCGTGGTGGATAGCAGTGTGCAATGATAGTACAGTTTGAGTTTATTTGTACATTTGATATTGCGGGGCGAGCGTCCAACTTGTGGACAGCCGTCACTGCCTGTTGTATAATATTATTTTGGGGCACGACCAGGTTGCGGTCGATGTACCCATTGTACTATTTTTCATTACTGTACTAGGTTTTACCCCGAGACGGAGTGCACGGATAGCCGGGTTCGGGAAAGCAACGGGTCCGCATCTCATGGCTTTGAGAGGCAGAGGGGCCCCACTTTAGAATTGGCAGACTATTCGCCGCACTCGTAGGGGGTAAAGGTTGACCCAAGGAGGGGTGCTCAATTTACCGGATTCCGTGAAGTGCCGGGTGTTCCATTCACTATGCTGTGGGGACTACCTCGCTTCAGGTTTTGGCGGGTAACTTGCCGCACCCGTAGGGGTCTAGGTTTCATTGCACAGGTTATCCACACGACAGGGGAACGTCGAGTTTCAGCAGCGGCTCTGTGAAACTCGGGGATCCCAGATTATCTGTATTGTTCTGTGATGCTTATTACTTTTCTGTAATGTTGCATACTATCACGCCTGGAGCGATTATGTATATTGGTTTATATACTATTAGATGTTGTATATGTTTTACACCCGCGCTAGTCCAGTCCCCGCTCTGTCGTTAGTTAAGTAACCTAACGGGTTATGACGGGACCCAGAGACGAATGCGGATGGCATATACGTACATTTTATTTTCGTTCTTTTCTGGTGTGATTGATTGATGGGACTGCGTTGATTCTGATCAATGCAAAGTTAAACAAACCTGTATACAGTTGTTGGAACAATTTAAAAAGGTGTTATTGCAAAGACGTTTTCTTTTGTTATGCATAGCGGTATTCAGTGGAATATCCAGCACCTCATTCGACGGGGCAAGGGTTGATATCCCTTCACCGGGACTGACCCCTTGGGCAGAAGTTTGCGTCAGGGTAATAACTTCACTATAGTCGATTACATGTTGCTTTGCATAGCGGTATTCAGTGGAATATCCTGCACCTCATTCCACGAGGAAAGAGCCGAGATCCCTTTACCGGGAGTGACCTCTTTAGCAAAAGGTTTTCGCCACTATATTTTTATAAAAAGCTATCAGGTTCCTTCAGCGATATCAAGTTCACTACGTTAAAGGTTTTTCGCCAAAAACCAGTCGTAGCCATCCGTCATTTCTTATGGATGGTCAGTAGTATTCAAGCTATGTTTGTTGGCTTTCGTCAAGGCATAGTGTTTGGTAGCTGCTGGGTATTCATTTGTTGCATAGATAGATGAGTTGGTTTGGGACAGTCGTATTACCTTGTTGGCTTTCGTCAAGGGTATGTACGGGTGGATTCAAATTAACAAGATAATGACGGGCAGAACTTGACATGTGACTTATGATTTGTTGACTTTCGCCAAGGTCATAAGAGCATGGGGCAAGAAAATGATATCGGGAGTTTCTAAAGAAACTGAAACTTGCCAAGTATGCGCATACCTTCTGGAGTATGAATAACGTGGATGCATTCCATCACGTTAACATGCGATGAGAGTTGGATCCCGATTCCCACTGATGAGTTGGTTTACTCTTCGGATAATCCCGATTGATTCTTCTTTAGGTTTGGAGGAGAATTTGACAGGACAGTGGGAGGTTTCCGGATTAGATAAAGTGATGACCATTCTGATCTAGGATAGAGTGCACGCAGAGTGTTTCTTTTCTCTCTCTCTCTTTGGCAGCGACCTTTGACCGACCCTAGACTATGACTCAGTGACCAGGTCGACCGAACCTTCTTAAAATACTGGCTTTTGGATTGTCTGAGTTGCATAAGTCATTGCCACTCCTTATTTTACCCTTTGAATTTCTCAGAACACCCGTATTACTACGGATATCCACTTCCATTGGATAGATCCATCGTATGGTTATATACGAACTCGAAGGGACTTCTTCGAGGATGGATCCCGGTTAAGGTTCAGGAGAAATAGAATTGGTTTATTCAGTTGTCTTTTATTATCACCTTCTCTCAGGTTGCGAGAGCTCCTTGGTTTAGGAGAGTACACCTATTACGCCTATTGGATAGTCTTATTCCAAACCATAGGCTGGTGCCGAAAGGTAGGGAATGAAGAAAACCAATTAGCCTAAGTAGGGTGTGCAGAAGGTAATATGTAAAGACAAAATAAAGGGATTAGAAAGAGGGCAAAGTAAATTGCGACTGATATCATTCACGACCAAAACCGCGTACTTCATCGCCACTCCTATTTCACCTTTAAAGGAATAAGGTATTATTCAGTTGTCTTTTATCGTCACCTTCTCTCAGTTGCGAGTACTCCTTGGTGTAGGAGGGTACACCTATTATGCTTACTGGATAGTCTTCTTCCAAACCATAGGCTGGTGCCGAACGGTAGGGAAGGAAGAAAACCAGTTAGCCTAACGATGGTGTACAGAAGGTAACGACTAAAGACAAATAAAGGGATTTGGAGAGATGGCAATAAAATATACGGTTGAAGTCATGAATTGGATTATGGAAAAGGCATTGCTATGAATACCAGGATACCCCTACGAAACATTTTCATGTTTCAGTGCATTGTTAAAGGAAAAACTGTTTTCCCGATTAGACACTTACTCCAAGGGTATGTATTTACCAGGTTTCATTCTCATATCTGTATGGTTTTACAGATGATGAGTGGGAGTAAGATATTGGGAATTAGGTGATCATCCTCATTATATCGGAATTCGTTGTAATTGGTGATATTTGAGGAAATCGCCAGGGTACAGTTTTCCACCGACAACGCACAGGTTTTGAGTTGTTTAACTCAGTGGACTTATACAGAGTATTGTATGTTGTCCAAGTGTCCATCAGGACAAAGGGGTAGGTCCTAGTACTATGTTCTATTTACTTATAACTTCTCTAGTATTTAGACGAGTGTTTCGTAGAAATACAAGGTCTAAGTTTTGAGAAGTTGTGGGTATAAGAATAAAGTAGAGAACCAGGTATCACAAGTATCGGGATTCTTCAAAGAGATCGAAGATGTAGATTCTTGTGATTGGTATTCAGATGATAGTGATGGTTTTGAGAAACGTGTTTCTCTTTCAGGTTACTCATAATTGGATGGTTTCCTAAGTTGAGTAATGCTGATTAGCCTTTTTCCATTAAGTTGATATGCACTGGTGACAGCTGCATGATTTGAATATGGTTCCAATTAAATAAGTGCCAAAGTTTCTGTATTGGATATAGTATGGATCGTACCTTAAAAGAAATTAAGGTATGGGGAGTTGTCCAGCTTATGCTTAAAACCAGACTCTGGATAACTCAGGGCACGTTTCTGTAATGGCTGTTTGTGGGTTGACCCTGGCTATGACGAGGGTTGATACTCTACCATTTGGAAGATCAATAGTGATATTGTTCTTGACTCGCCACAGTTTTAGTAAAATGGATATTTTTCAGAAAACAGTAGTGGGAGTATGGTAGAACTGGAAGTGATTCCAGAACCACGAACGATTACGGAAAATTTAATAGGACCTATACATTCAATCAGGTTTGACATTCCAATTGCCACTCCGCAGGTGTGGTAGGTTACCTCAGACACCCGAGAGGTACTTCGGTAGCCTCAAGGACGGTGACAGGGAGGTTATTATCTACCAAGACTTGACACTACTGTTGTTCCAGGATATGAGACCCGGTAGGAGGGTTGTCGAAATCAGTGGGAGCAGCGGAAGCATAGTGGGCAAGATGCTTATATCTATTTATAGACTTGAGCAGTTATAGCGGAGATAGATCATCTAATTTTGATGTGACAGTCATGGGTTTGACTTCAATCAGAATAGGGGATGGATCAGTTAAGGAGGTAGTAGGGTGTGATGTCATGGTATCTTGATGACATACACAGAGTAGGAAGTAAAATTCCTATACTACGATCGGTTGGACTGTGGTCGTCACACAGTTGTTTCTCCAGACAGGATATGGATATAATATTTGACATTCTGGTTTCTGGATCTATGGTTTTAGATCTGGATTTGGGTAGTTTCCCAATGTGGGTACTTTGACAGATATTCTAATGGTTTTTGGAATAGTTGACTCCTAGCATGGTGGTGTACCTGCAGATGATGGAGTCACCCTCTCTAAAGGTGTCGTATAGACTAAAGGGGAGAGGGATGTGCATGATTGGCAAATCACTTGCTTAGGCAATTGAGTCAATCATGAGATGTCAAGTACAGCACCAAATGTTGTTTTTGCACTAGATGCAATAAGTTTGTATTAATCCAATCCTGGAGAAACATAAGGAAGCAGTTTTAGAACATTAGTACATGTTCTACGGATTTGATAACGGCAGCCTCTTTCGGGAGACGGTTATCATTCCAGGCTTCAAAGGTGACATGGATGACAGAGTGATTGTCAGAGTTTTAGTTTTCCCTCTGACGAGGGACAGTATTATGGACAGGTGGTTCCAGAGGATACTGTGGGTGGCATGGTGCAGGACACTGATTAGGTTCAGTGATCCTTACAGTCTAAGAAGTTTGGATATGGAGTTCATTTATGAACTAAGGTCCCATCAGATATCCAGACATATTCTAAGACAGGTACTACTCAATTCGGGAGATGGCTTTCTCCACGAACTTGAGATTATGAGAGATACAGAAAGAAACTTCTAGGCGGATCCACTCACTGAGGCTATTTCTCGAACACAATAGTTTTACAAACGGGCTTTGTGAAACTGATTAGTAGAGGAGTTGGATGTTCGGTTTCACACGGGCTGTGAGTAGTCGACATCGCAATATTAGCCTTGAGTGCAAGTGGGAGATTGTTGGAGATAGTGCCCTCATAGTCAATTATTGGATCGCAGGTACGTGATTGCAATGATTGCGGAGGACCTATCCCGGTAGGACAGTCTTACTCGAGATGATAGTATGCTATCTGGTTTGCCTTTATCAGTCGTGTACATGTTCAGGTGACTGATTGCATGTTACACTTTGATAGAGCCCTTAGGATCTTGCTTTACTACCAACAGTATGATGGCGATCATATACGTGAGAGTTGGGTAGTTTATATGCATATCCTTAATTGTGGTCCCTAGTCGTGGGAGTTTCGAGACAGGGCATCGATACTCCGGAGTAGACTAGTGTATACAGTCGAGACCCCGACGAGGGGCGGTGGCCGGTCTCACAAGCCACTGGTGTCAGTTGGATCACCTAAGATGTATACAGGTGCTCATTGGGTTATGAGTACACCGGACAGGACTCGCCGGGAATCTGCTAGTTAGTATTATATCTACCGTCAGATAGCAGTTCCCTGGTGACATGTGTACAGGTTAGTTCATCGACCTGAGGTCGTCATTTGTCTCGTGTGAGTTCCCACTGTGCTTTGATTTCTACCCTACCACGGCTCAAAGGAGTCGTGCAAACAGGTAGCTTTTGGGTACAGTCCCGAGCCATATGGAGGCACGTGAGCGGATCGGCAGGGGATTCGTCTCTCCCGGTATTGGGGGCGAGGTCGTGCTGTGTCTAGGAGAGCCATTACACAAAGTCCATGGCCATGGCAGGAGATTTACTGGTAGGTACTCCAGTAGTATCTCAGGGTGTTATTGGGCTATACTCCGACACGACTTATACTGCTATTGGGGGTCTGACGTTACTAGCCCCCTAGGCAGATATGCGATACTCATTGACGAACGGACCGGACTGTATATACATTGTCACTGTTAGGCTCAGTAGGGTTTTCGGAGGAGTTCGCTCATCGGTCTCCCTTGAGTTCGCTCCTCGGCCACCCTTGAGGTCAGTCCATGGGCAGCCGTTACGCATAGCTAGTGCCGCTGACGGTTTGTGGTTAAACCCACTGCCAGGGTGCTGACGAGTCATTAGAGTCCCCCACAGACAGTTTCCCAAGTTCGGGCGAAACGTTGTAGAGGCCGTATGGTTTTATGGCAGGGTTCGGAAAATGCACGTGCGTTTACGCACGTGTCGATTTTCGGACAGATGATACTGGTCAGCTTTGGTTTAAGCCGGATCCGAGTATTATATTGAGTAGGTATAATATCTTTGTCTCAGTTGCATTTGTATTCGGTCGTAATACAAATGCGGGTATATTTATACAGTTTCGGGGTTATCCTGAAAGTCGTTTCAGGATCACTTTTGGAAGTTGCCAGTTTCCAGTTTTCTATCAGCCGTCTTTTAACATTCTGTTAAAGACGGATTTATCTTTTCTTCTGATATGAGTGAGTCATCATTCTAGAAGCTTCTAGAAGTGATGATGTGGCTTCATGACTCATTAGGCATTAATGGTGTCATTAAAGCTTTTGGTGACTAGCCTAATGACTCATGCTTTGTGTTTAATTCCTTTTGGATTCCTTAAGATATTTGAGTGAGAAGCTTTTGGTTTATGGTCACCTCCCTCCTCCTACGGTCACCTCCCTCTTGCTATATATGGCTTGCCCTCTCTCTCTCCTCATACACTCTCTCTTGATGTTTCATTGTAGAAAAGATATGATAGTTTTGGGGTGTATGGAATTTACAGTTCATTTCATTCCATCACCCGATTTCCACGGCAACTTCATTAACCGATCGTCCACGGATTTGGACGAAGTGAGACAAAGTCATCTACTCATTCTCTACATCATTCTTGGTCGTCTCTTTTAGCAAACTTGACGATCGAGTTGCTTCGAGTCAGAGGCGGGAGCCCGTTTAAAGAACCGATCATGTGGTGCCACCTCGACGAGGAGATCGGCGATCGACGAGATCGGAGCAGCCGCAACGGAGCGTGGGATGATGGTTGAAGAACGAAGGACTCGGATCGTTCGGTATAACCATTCTACACTCTTTACAGTTTGTTAGTTTAGCAATAATGGCAGATCCGGGTTAAAGTATACGATAGCGCCAAGTTAAAAGTTTTTGTTCCGCATTTGGCGTCTGTAGACTGCCGGGGCGCTAGCGTAGACTTACAGATTTACCCTCCAATGCTCAGACAGTGCGAACTTTCCCTGCTGATACTAGTTCTCGACCTAGTTTTTTAAGATGCAGCAATTCTCGATTGGATGGCTTACTAACCTGTGGTAGGAAAAGTAGTTGGGCTTATTGATGTCGCCCACTTATGTAGGTCACCGTGGGGCTAGAAATGTGATCAGATTACTTTGCATCACCAGCTCAAACAACCTCCTTGTTTTATCACGAGGGAACGAGTATGCACGTCCCAGCCTTTCTTCTAAGGACAGGCGTGTACGAGGGTTGTTTTGACGGACATGTGTTTTTAGACCGCCCGGTTGCTGCTGCATGTTGGCAACAAAACCTTCTTTCCCTTTGGCCTTGTTATTGTTTCGAGAATTCTTACTTAAGGAGGAAGGACCATGACCCATCTGATCCATCTACGCTAACTTATCAATCAGCGCCTAAAACGTGGTGGACTTGAAGAAGGTCATGAACTGGGACACGTTTGACTGAGGATCAATAGTCCCAATGAACATTCCCACAGCCGGAGACTCCTCAATGCGTTGTTCGCATTTGGACCACAGGTTTCGCCACCGGATCGCCTATTGGACCCACATTTCACCTGGCTTAACCCTGGCATTGATCAGCGTTGTGATCGGAGTGCGGTCGCTCGCACTTGCGAACCTTTGCGTAAAGAGCGGTTCCATTTCAGAAAAGGTTTTCACGGAGTCATTTGGGAGCTACGAGTACCATTCGAAAACTATTTCTGATAAGCATCCGACGAATTGGCGAAGCAACAATTTTTCGTCGCCTCCAGTGTTGCTACACAGAGCTCTAAACTGTGCGACGTGCTGATGGGGATTCCCCGTTCCTTTATATATTAGGAACTTTAGGATAGTATATCTCTGCATGTACTTTATTTGGTCATACCAGGTCGGATATGGTCGTCTGGTTTTGACGATTTGGTTAGCAGCTTCATTGGCCTGATGAGCTCTAATTTGCTGAGCAATATAATCAACCAGGGCTATCTTGGAGATCGTCTCCTCCTTGACCGTCAAAAGGGCCTGGAGAGAATTCGACGTTTTCCCTCTATCATCTTCGATGATCACCGAAGGATCTTCAACCGGTGATTCTGGTTGGATTATCATTCCAGCCATATCTTGAAAGAGAAGAGCCATATACTTTATGTTAGCAGCCTGCTCTGCAGCTTCCTTATCTTTCTTCTCCATCAATCGTCGCAAGAACTCTGTATCGGTTTCTTGCTCCTGGCGTTGTTTAGTTTCTTTGTCTGGACTTTTTTTAGTTCCGGTGAGTGCTGTTATTTTGGTCAGCATCACTTGGAGCTTTTGTTGTTGCTCCTGAGTCTTCATCAGCGACCGAGTATGTGGTCTATGACTGACAGAAGTACGGCTCTCTTCTTTTCCGTTGGCCATATAGACCGTATGTATAATCATGCCCCCAGACTTAGGGCATTTGGAGCTCTCGCCTTTGAATTTGCCGCTGGTGATGGAATTTTCTCTGGCCTCATTCTTTTATGAGAGGTAGGAACACGAAGAGCCACTGTGACATGCATCTCTTTATAAGAATTCCTCTGTTGTATGGGGGAGGAGCACTCTTTTTCTTATCGGACCTTGGATTTCTTCAGTTGACGAGAGTAGTTTTCATTAAGAACTGGGTCTTGGACTTTCCTCCAGACTCTATGAATTTGCGAAGAGAGCCGCTGATAAGGCTGCTCCGGTTTTTCTTGCACTATAGCATCTGTAGGTGGGGGTGATTTCTATAGCACCGCCGTTGGGGAGTTTTTGTGCACCCTCCTAAGCGATTCAAAACTGTTTCTAGTTGGAACTGCAGCGTCAACATCCACCGTAGGAGCTGGTAGGATAAGCCCGGAGGGAGAGTTGCCCCCACCTTGTTTCACTCGGCGCCAGTGGTGACGTCGAGCATATCATGTAGCAAGAATTGTCTCGGTTTTGGAGGTGTCTTCATCATGCCCCCGGCGTTGTTAGGGAGCTTCGCTTGGTGTCAGCCTCTTGAAGACGGACGCTCCTGGCGGAGCTGGAGTAAAGTTGGCCAATCTGTCGAAGACCGACCGTCTTGGTGGCGAAGCACTTTTGTTGGCCTCGCATATGGTAGGAGCAGGGAGGGCTAGCCATTTCAGGGCAGCTCCTTCTGGAATCACATGCTTCTTTACAAGCCCGTTTGAGTTTCTCTTCAGCCTATTGAAGACCGAGACTTCAGAGTTAGACGGCTTACTGATAGGAGCCGTCTTAGTAACCAGCCGATCGAAGACCGACTTTCGGGAAGCTTCTTCTTGGGGCGTTGTGGCGCTAAAGCTCATGGATGGGAGCATGGTCCCGAAGAATAGCCCGGTGGTGGCTTGAGTGACCTGTCTTACCGGCATTGAGAAGATGGAAGCCGCATTGGGCCCGTACATCACTTCTCCAGTTAGCACGGAGTAAGAGTTGCTTTTGCAGGAAGTGCAGTTGAAAGCCATTGATTCTGCACAGAGACGAAGCACCAAGTTTTAGTATCTCCCATTCAAGGGCAACCATGAATATAGCGAACCACGATTTTGTTCGCGAAACACGGCACACGAAGTGTGGAGTGGAAAGAGAAAGAGGTCCCACCGGACGTGCCAGAATCTGTTTACCGCCGAAAAATGGACTGAGACGTTGAGACGTCTAGCCTGAATTTAGAGACAGATACTATTTGTGTTAGTGTATATGCCCTAGGGGCCATTATTGTATCATACTTGTATGTATATTACTTAATGGAAGCTTGGGATATTCACAGTTGTATATACAATCTTGCTAAACATGGTAGTATGCTACTTGGTTTGTGTCTACTTCAATATGTACATATGTTTCTTGTAACGTATCACTTATACATATTAGTAGAGCCCATAGGATCTTTGCTTGATTACCAGCATTGTGATGGCAGTCACACTAGTGGGGGCTGGGTAGTCTGTAAGCAACATTCTATACAGGTCCCTGGTCGTTGGATTATCGAGATAGGGCATCGATATTCCGGAGTAGACTAAGTGTGTACGCTTCTCATCACAGTTGGGGAGATGGTCTGTCCCACAGCCATCAGTACGTCGTACTGGAGATAGTATACAGGTGCTCATTAGGTTACGGGTACACCGGACAGGACGCACAGGGGAACTGTTAGATGGTATTATACCCGTAGTCAGTTAACTGTTCCCAGGTGACATGAGTACATCATAGTCCGCAGACTTGACACTGCTACTTCGCCTCGAGTGTGTCCCACTGTTCTTAGATTGCTACCCTACCATGGCTCAAAGGAGTCGTGCAAATAGGTAGCAGTTGGGTGCAGTCCCGAGCACTTGGAGGCAGTAGTGGTTAGACAGGATTCGTCTCTCCCGGTATTGGGAGATGATATCGCGCTGTGTCAGAGAGCCATTACGCAAAGTCCCTGGCCAGGGCAAGCGAGATATACTGGTAGGTTCCAGTAGTTTCTCAGGGTGTAATGGGCTTCGCTCCGACACGACTTATACAGCTATTAGGGGACTGACGCTTGCCGCCCCCTAGGCTTGATATACGATAGTCTTAGACGAACAGACCGGACCGTACGGATATTGTCACATCAGGCTCAGTAGGAGTTCGGATGGTTTTCATCATCGGCCTTCTTATCGACATCTACCTGGAGACCGTTACGTACAGCTAGTGCCGCTTGCGGTCTGTGGTTAAACCCATTGCCAGCGTAGTGTCGAGTCTTTAGAGTCCCACACAGAGAGTTTCCCTACTCCAGGCGAAACGATATAGAGGTTGTATGGTTTTACGACAAGGGTTCGGACGCATACGTGTGTTTACGCGCGTACGAATTTTCGGACAGTTTTTACTAGCCGACTTTGGTTTAAGCCAGATTTTAGTATCGGGTTATTGGATTTATACAGTCTAAAGTTTTTCCGTGTTTTCACGGATTGGAGGGGCGTTCTCGTAATTTGTCGGGAAGCTTCTAGAAGAGTGGTGACTTGGGGGGGTAAGGTGGCATTGCATTTAATGAGATTAGTGACTCATTTGTGTGATTCATCCATGTCATTAATGCATCATAAATGCTTAATGACTCATGGAGATGAATCACTCATATGTATTTATGAAGCATGGTTGTTAAATCTTTTATTTCATTTTTGGATAAATAATAATGCTTCATATATATTATGATAGATCATTATCTCATTATGATTCTCATCTTCACCTTCTCTCTCCTCAAGCTCACTCTCTCTTCAAACCCTAACCCTAACCTCTCATGTGTTGAGATCAAGGGTTAGCTAGACTAATACATCCATAACCTCACTCTATATCCCCTAGGTAGCTTAGATTAGCACTTTGAGCAACCTAGTTATCTCAAGTTAGAGATAAAGCTTGGCGTAGGAGCTCTCGGGTGGATCATCTTTGATTCGAGGAGGCCGTTGAGGTGCCAATGTTCCAAGGAGCCTACGAGGAGTGGAGGACCATGATGAAGACCCGAAGGACAAGTAACGTGAGGTATAACTTCGAATCCGAGTAGTTAAACCTCTAGTAGATAGTTAGCAATAGTTTAGATATGATTCATGCGCTCAAGTCCGTGTTACGAAGCTTTGATAATCGTTTTTCATATATTCCGCCTCCCCGCAAGTTCGTGGGGTGCGTGACATGGACTTACAGTGGTATCAGAGCCAACTAAACCATTACTAGCTTGTTAGCAACTAGTTAGAAGTTCGATGAATGGAAAACACGAAAACGAAACACCCCGTACCCTAAGTTTCTGTTAATTTTAAAAGTGTCTGAAAAAATATTTGACATACCTTAAAATTCACAGCAGGGAATTTTATGAATACTGAGAAAATACGAGCACTCAATTCGACTTGACGACCGCGGATCCGCGGCCAGATGGTGCTTTTGGCCGCGGATCCGCCGCCGAGTCAACTCTGAGTTGACTCGGATTTGCTCAGTTATTCATGCTTTTTGGTGTTTTGTTTTCTAGTATATTCTGTTTCTGCCCAGGTTACTTCAGTGCAGGTTTGTTTTTGGGGTAGACACAGAATATGGTATTCGATCGATGTTCTAAGATATTTGCTAATTGGGTTTTTATCTGTAATGTTTAATGTGTTCATAAACCTCCCCTAACTGCTAGTATGTCGGTTGGCAGGGGGTTGCACATTTCTGAAATGTTTACTGTTTGTGTATATGAACTGTATTGGACTGTTGTGATGATTAGCCGGGATTTGAGATGGGTTTAATATTCATTCATTCGATGTAAATGTAATATGATGTAATATTCTTTTGCGGGGCACCTCCAGGTTGCGGTTGTAGCCACCGTTGTATTATTTCTTTTTACTGTTTTTGCTCCTAGGATAGACCCAAGGTGGGGTGCACAAACTACCGGGTACTTTGAAGTGTTTAGTGACCTACTCACTTTGTTGAGGGAGACCGCTTCACTTCGGGTACTTGGCGGGTAGTTTGCCGTACCCATAGGGGTCTAGGGTGGGGTAATGGCTATTCATCACAACTGTGTAATCCGTCTTTTATTGTAGGCTCAAAGCAAATGCGGATTGCTAATAAAACCAATAAAGTTCATCTGTGATCTGGAATGCTTATTATTGCGTCTGACGAATGTACAATATCTATATATGATAGCTATTAGACGTCACTTATGTTTTACACCCGCGCTAGCCCAGCCCCCCTCTGTCGTTAGTTAAGTAACCTAACGGGTGATGACGGGACCCAGTGGCGAATGCGGATGGCATAAGAGGACGTGGTATTTTCGTTGTTTTCTGCAATGATAGGATAAATGATGGGACGCATTATTATAAATGCAAAGAAAATAAACCAACGTTTAATCGTTGGAACAAATTTAAAAGAAACCACTCGGTTATTTTAAAAAGATCGGAATTTTTAATTGCGGAGCTTTAACCACTCCTTTTAAAAAGTATCAGGTTCCTTCGATTATATCAAGTTCACTACGTTCACGGTTTTGCCAAAACCAGTCGTCGCCCTCCGTCATTTCATATGGATATTCAATAGTATTCAAGCTATGTTTGTTGACCTTCGTCAAGGCATAGTGATTGGTAGCTGTTGGGTGTTCATATGTAGCATAGATAGATGCATTGGTTTGGGACAGTCGTATTACCTTGTTGACCTTCGTCAAGGTTATGTACGGGTGGGTTCAAATTAACCTGGACAATGACGGGTAGAACTTGACATGTGACTTATGATTTGTTGACCTTCGTCAAGGTCATAAGAGCATGGGGAAAAAATCCACATCGGGAATTTCTAAAGAAACTGAAATTTGCAGATAGAAGCATACCATTTTGGAGTTTGACGAATGTTGGTAGGATTCCTTCAACATTATCATACGATGATATTTTGGATCCCGATCCTACTGTGAGTACATGCTACTTATCAGGAGATTCGTTACTTAACGATCAATGCTATAAACCAAGTAGGTGCCTAGAAAGGTGTCAGCGGGGCTACGCCCCCAGAGAAAAGAGGTTTTTTAATTAAGGAACTTCGCGAAAGCGTTGGAAAACCTCCCTCGAAGTATCGACACTGGCCTGGCTGAACGGTTAAGCAAGTATTGTACGGTGAGAATAGTCCTGGCTAATTCTTTTTTTATGGTTTGAGAAAGGATTCGAGAAACAGTGGGAGCCATCCTGTTTAGATAAATTAAAAACCAATCTAAGCTTGTAACAGCATCATACTAAAGTGTTTTCTTCTCTCTCTCTTAATTGCAGCGACCTTGTGACCACACATAGGTTACATCTAGATAATAAATTGACTGATTCTGACTTATATGACGGGCAAAGGTCTGTCCAGATGTCCATTGCCTATGACAAGCTGGACCACCCTATTGAGGGACATTCCTATTGTTATGGGATCGGGCATTGGCAGAATAATTGCAGAGCTTTAGAAGCCAGTAGCCAGGATACGAAGTATGTTGTGGCTTCGACTTCGGGTGTGTTTATGATAGAGAACTGTATGTCAGTTAACCCTACTTCCTGGGTATTGGATACCGGATCAGGAACTCACATCTGTAATTCATTACAGGCTCTGAGAAACCGTAGGGTTATCGAGATAGGTGACATGACCCTCACAGTTGCTAACGGAATGAGCATGAACGCTGAATCCGTAGGGGAATATCATCTTGGACTGACAACTGGGCAGATATTAATTCTGCGTGACTGTTTTTATGTACCAGGTACGACCTGTAATATCATATCTGTACCCTTACTTTCTAAGGAAGGATATGATTTTACTTTTACAAGAAATGTGGTTCACATCCACCTAAATCAATATTTGATTGGGTCAGGTACATTAGAAAACGGAATATACGTATTAAATCAAGTTCAAATTTTTAGTGTCCAGAACACACTTAAAAGAAAGTCTCCGGAAACAAATCAGGCTTTCTTATGGCATTGTAGACTAGGTCACATCAATGAGAGAAGGTTGACTAAGTTACATAGAGAAGGATATTTGAATCCGTTCGAATATCAATCTTATGCTACTTGTGAATCTTGTCTCATAGGAAAGATGACAAAGACTCCGTTTACTGGACACGGAGTAAGAGCAAGCGAGCTCTTAGGACTCGTACACAGTGACGTGTGCGGTCCAATGTCTACACATACGCGAGGTGGTTATTCATACTTCATTACTTTTACAGATGATTTCTCTAGGTATGGATATATCTTCTTAATGAAGCATAAATCCGAGGCCTTTGAGAAATTCCAAGAATACAAGAATGAAGTAGAAAAACAAACCGGCAAAAGTATCAAGACACTGAGATCTGATCGAGGTGGTGAATACTTAAGTGCCGAGTTTCTAGGTTACTTAAAAGAGAATGGAATTCTCTCTCAGCTTACTCCTCCATACACACCACAACACAGCGGTGTATCGGAAAGGAGGAATCGAACCCTATTAGATATGGTTCGTTCCATGATAAGTAAGGCTGAGTTGCCGCGATCTTTCTGGGGTTATGCACTAGAAACAGCTGCATATCTCTTGAACAAGGCTCCAACCAAGACTGTGCCTACCACCCTATATCAGATGTGGAGTGGGAAGAAACCCTGTCTTAAGTATCTTAAGACATGGGGATGTCCAGCTTTTGTAAAGAAACAGAATACGGACAAGCTCGAGGCACTCTTAGTACTGTGTAAATTTGTGGGATACCCAAAGAACTCCAGGGGGTATCTTTTCTATTCCGCAGAGGAACAAAAGGTTTTTGTTTCTCAGCATCCCCACTTCTTGGAAACTGAATTTTTAGAAAATCAGAAGAGTGGGAGCGCAATAGAACTGGAAGAAATTCCAGAACCATAAGCTGTTACTGAAAGTATGGTAGAACCTGAGGTTTCAGAAGAAAGGGACATCCCGACGCCACTCCGCAGGAGTAGTAGGCAGTCTCATCCACCCGAGAGATACTACGGTTTTCTCATAGACAGGGATCGAGAAGATTGCGTCATTGACTATGATGAGCCTACTTGCTTCCAACAAGCCATTCAGAGCGGTGACTCAGTAAAATGGCTGGATGCAATGCGGACCGAAATGGAGTCCATATACACTAACAAAGTATGGACTTTGGACGTTGCTCCAGATGGGGTAAAACCCGTAGGATGCAAATGGATCTTCAGAAAGAAGATTGGTGTAGATGGACAGGTTGAAACCTATAAAGCTAGACTTGTTGCAAAGGGTTTCCGTCAAAGACCTGGTTTGGACTATGACGAAACCTTTTCTTCAGTAGCTATGCTGAAATCCATTCGGGTCCTTCTTGCTATTGCTGCCTTCCACGATTATGAGATCTGGCAGATGGACGTAAAGACAGGTTTTCTAACTGGAAATTTGGAAGAGAGTGTCTATATGGATCGGCCAGAGGGATTCATTCAGAGTGGGAGCAGCGGTAAAGTATGTAAGCTGCTTAAGTCCATTTATGGACTAAAGCGGGCATCGCGGAGTTGGAACATCTGTTTTGATGATGCTGTCAAAGAATTTGATTTTATCAAAAATCCAGATGAACCATGAATATACAGTAAGATTGTAGGGAGAGCTGTAGTATTCCTCGTCTTGTACGTGGATGACATTCTCCTAATAGGAAATGATATTCCTATACTACAGTCAGTCAAAAGATTCTTGTCACATAAATTCTCCATGAAAGACCTAAGTGATGCTACCTACATTCTGGGGATCCGAATCTATCGTGATAGATTAAAAAGGATGTTGGGACTTTCGCAGTCCAGGTACATAGACACCATAGTGAAGAGATTCAGTATGGAAGATTCTAAGCGCGGTAACTTACCGGCTTGTCATGGAATCACCCTCTCCAAAGAGATGTCTCCCAAGACTGATTTGGAAAGGGATCGCATGTCGATTATACCCTACGCTTCAGCGGTAGGCTCTATAATGTATGCGATATTATGTACCAGACCAGATGTAGCATACGCATTAAGCGTAGTAAGCCGGTATCAAGCAAACCCAGGAGAGAATCACTGGATAGCAGTAAAGAACATTCTCAAGTACCTGAGAAGGACTAAGGAGATGTTCTTGGTGTATGGCGGAAAAGACCTCCAGATGGAGGCCTTTGCCGACTCCGGCTTCCAGAGTGACAAAGATGACTCCAAGTCCATATCGGGTTATGTCTTTATCCTCAATGGAGGGGCGGTCTGTTGGAAGAGTTCCAAACAGGAGACCGTTGCTGACTCAACGATGGAAGTGGAGTACATAGCTGCTTGCGATGCCGCAAAAGAAGCTGTCTGGATGAAGAAGTTCCTCACAGAACTTCAGGTGGTTCCTACCAGTGTTGATCCAATACCTCTGTATTGTGACAACAATGGCGCTATAGCTTTAGCGAAGGAACCCAGGTCCCATCAGAAGTCCAGACACATCTTAAGGCGGTATCACCTGATCAGGGAGATCGTCGATCGCCGGGAGATCGAGATGAAAAGAGTAGAGACGGAGAATAACATTGCTGATCCATTCACAAAGGCCCTTCCTCAGACGCAATTCGAGAGGCTATTCGAGATGATAGGTCTACGATATGCCAGCTCATGGCCCTTGTGCAAGTGGGAGATTGTTAGTGTATATGCCCTAGGGGCCATTATTGTATCATACTTGTATGTATATTACTTAATAGAAGCTTGGGATATTCACAATTGTATATACAATCTTGCTAAACATGGTAGTATGCTACTTGGTTTGTGTCTACTTCAATATGTACATATGTTTCTTGTAACGTATCACTTATACATATTAGTAAAGCCCATAGGATCTTTGCTTGATTACCAGCGTTGTAATGGCAGTCACACTAGTGGGGGCTGGGTAATCTGTAAGCAGCATCCTATACAGGTCCCTGGTCGTTGGATTATCGAGATAGGGCATCGATATTCCGGAGTAGACTAAGTGTGTACGCTTCTCATCCCAGTTGGGGAGATGGTCTGTCCCACAGCCATCAGTACGTCGTACTGGAGATAGTATACAGGTGCTCGTTAGGTTACGGGTACACCGGACATGACTCGCAGGGGAACTGTTAGATGGTATTATACCCGTAGTCAGTTAACTGTTCCCAGGTGATATGAGTACAGCATAGTCCGCAGACTTGACACTGCTACTTCGTCTCGAGTGTGTCCCACTGTTCTTAGAGTGCTACCTTACCACGGCTCAAAGGAGTCGTGCAAACAGATAGCAGTTAGGTGCAGTCCCGAGCACTTGGAGGCAGTAGTGGTTAGACAGGATTCGTCTCTCCCGGTATTGGGAGATGATAAAGCGCTGTGTCAGAGAGCCATTACGCAAAGTCCCTGGCCAGGGCAAGCGAGATATACCGGTAGGTTCCAGTAGCTTCTCACGGTGTAATGGGCTTCGCTCCGACACGACTTATACAGCTATTAGGGGACTGACGCTTGCCGCCCCTAGGCTTGATATACGATAGTCTTAGACGAACAGACAGGACTGTACGGAGATTGTCCCATCAGGCTCAGTAGGAGTTCGGATGGTTTTCCTCATCGGCCTTCTTATCGACATCTACCTGGAGACCGTTACGTACAACTAGTGCCGCTTGCGGTCTGTGGTTAAACCCACTGCCAGCGTAGTGTCGAGTCTTTAGAGTCCCACACAGAGAGTTTCCCTACTCCAGGCGAAACGATATAGAGGTCGTATGGTTTTACGACAAGGGTTCGGACGCATACGTGTGTTTACGCACGTACGACTTTTCGGACAGTTTTTACTAGCCGACTTTGGTTTAAGCCAGATTCTAGTATCGGGTTATTGGATTTATACAGTCTAAAGTTTTTCCGTGTTTTCACGGATTAGAGGGGCGTTCTTGTAATTTGTCGGGAAGCTTCTAGAAGAGTGGTGACTTGGGGGGTAAGGTGGCATTGCATTTAATGAGATTAGTGACTCATTTGTGTGATTCATCCATGTCATTAATGCATCATAAATGCTTAATGACTCATGGAGATGAATCACTCATATGTATTTATGAAGCATGGTTGTTAAATCTTTTATTTCATTTTTGGATAAATAATAATGCTCCATATATATTATGATAGATCATTATCTCATTATGATTCTCATTTTCACCTTCTCTCTCCTCAAGCTCACTCTCTCTTCAAACCCTAACCCTAACCTCTCATGTGTTGAGATCAAGGGTTAGCTAGACTAATACATCCATAACCTCACTCTATATCCCCTAGGTAGCTTAGATTAACACTTTGAGCAACCTAGTTATCTCAAGTTAGAGATAAAGCTTGGCGTAGGAGCTCTCGGGTGGATCATCTTTGATTCGAGGAGGCCGTTGAGGTGCCGATGTTCCAAGGAGCCTACGAGGAGTGGAGGACCGCGATGAAGACCCGAAGGACAAGTAACGTGAGGTATAACTTCGAATCCGAGTAGTTAAACCTCTAGTAGATAGTTAGCAATGGTTTAGATACGATTCATGCGCTCAAGTCCGTGCTACGAAGTTTTGATAATCGTTTTTCATATATTCCGCCTCCCCGCAAGTTCGTAGGGTACGTGACCCGCAAGTTCGTAGGGTACGTGACATGGACTTACAATTTGGACATATCCATCCAACTCTCTGAAAATACCAAGTAGATTTATAGCACCGTATATCGGAGATTTGGATAGATGCGACCGATGTAGCAGATTTTTTCATATTTCCTCTCATTTGGGGGGGGGGGGGTTTGATTATGGGGACGTTCTTCCCTACAGGTTCAAGCCCATACAGTTAATTACGTTATCGCGTTGCGATAACAACTTTCTCCTGCTCCTGTAAATCACTTTGCGTCGTATTATGTTTTGTTTATTTTGGTCTCCTGTAGATTGTATACGGAGACTAATTTATGTCGTCGCCCGTAGGGTTTGGATTAGTCCAAATCCGTATATATTAGATTTGTGTTTGAACTTAGGTTATATGTTCCGTCAGTTCAAGAAATATTTTATTTTATTTAAAGACCGTTAATCTGGTTTTAGATTAAGATCGACTTAAGTATATAAGCATATGAGCTTAATTTATCTTCACTAAGAATGCGTTAGTCTTGTATGAGACTAAGATCAACTTAGAAATATACTTAAGGATCATTAAATTTTATTAAGATTCATCAATAGAGCATATGGGCTCGACTGCAAAGAAATTTCAGAGACTTGGCCAATTTTGGGCTCAGTCCTGGGTTTTTCCCCTCATTCAGCAGTGCTAAGCATTTAGTCTTTTGACTGTATATATAGTGCTAAGCACTTAGTCTTTTGACTGTATATATAATGCTAAGCACTTTTTTGTTCAGCGTTCATGTGTGTTTCACGTGAGACGTTGAGTTTTATCTTTAAAATAAAAATAAAAAATTGATAAATAGTTTAAATTAACAGTAGTTAATTGTCGAAGGTCCAAGATAACTACTTTTATATTCACAAGGTTCAAAAAGGGTTCAGGCCGTTAAGGTAATCGTGGGTCCATGTTTGGTGGCGATTTAGACTTGTCAACCGTTAATATAAAGGGTAAATTGTCAACAACCCCCAAGCAGTTTTTCTCACTGATAAAAAAACGCCTGACCTTGAAACGATTCTCAAAAATCCCGTGGATAATTTTCTAACTCCTTTGATTTTGCAATCCATCAAATTTCAGATGTCAGTTCAAGAAATTAATATAGAAATCGATATATCCTTAAAAATCATCTGAGCTCATTAATTAAAGATATTATATTATCGAGAATTAACTGGAATTGACATATTATAATTATCAGATAAGTTGGATTACCTCTCAATATTATTGCATGTAATTAGAATTAAGGATTTTGGAATTTATAGAATAATTCATGAAAAAGGAAGCAAATGAAAGAAAAGTAAATTAGTGCAGTTGACGATCTATGGCATGGCATCAAGCACAAGAAGCATATATAGGATGAAGGAGAAATTATAAGAAGAGAAGATTTAATTAACACCACAAGATTTGCAATTAGTGGGAAGAGATTTTAATTAAAAGCATAACATTCTTGTTTGGTAGCAAGAAACATAGACTTGTTTGTATTTCATGCATCAAACACAGTGAAACATATAAATTAAGAAGGGAAATGTACTGACACATCATAACATTTCTGATTAAAGAAGAAAATCTCAATGTTCTAAACTGAAATGGGCAAATGCATCATAGGAAGAAGGGAAATTAAGAACTATAAGTAATTGTTTCAAATCATAAAGTTTGTTGAGGATAAAAAAGAAGCATATTTTGACATGCATATAATAACATCATAATCACAATGCTTAAGTTGAATGGAGAACTCTACATCAATATTAACAAGAATAATAATGAGGTAATAGATGTTGCTGCCGTCAGATAGATCGGCAACGTAGCAGAAAACCTTATAGACGAATAACAAAAGAAAACCCGATACAAACCGCAATAAAAATAACAAAAGAGATTTAGGGAGGAAATGATGAGAACCTTTATGAGAACTTGAGAAGAAAAAAATCTTACAGAGAATTATTACACTCTCTCCTTATGATCTCCAACGAGATCTCTTTCCTTCTAAAAATTCTTCTTTACCTTCGATAGCCTAGAACCCTTATGGAGATGTCGTTTACTACTTTTGCTTTATGATCTAAAACTCTCCAATGTTAACCTTATACGATGATCTTTATCCCTTATGAAGCGATGAATCCCTTTAACCTTATGATTAAAAACCATCAACCCTAAATAATAACTATAAGATCCTATTTATAACCTAAACAGTTTTAGTTATAATAAGATTTCAGAAATTACAAAACTGCCATAAAAAAAACCTGACTTTAAAGTTAAATCTTGAACTTAAATTCGCTATTATCGCCGACCAGACGTCAGTAGCCATGCAGGCTGACGTCTGATGCTTTAACATGTTTCTGTCCAAATTGCAGGAAAACATCTATTCATTGCAGGCAGACGTCTGTATAGATGTCAGAACCTGAGTCTGTAGTTCATCTGGGTTTCTGTATCTTCTTTTGACTAACGTCTATTCTTTGCAGGTAGACGTCGGTCGCTCCTTCTGATACACAGTCTTTTTTAAATACGAGACGCATTCACAACAATCTCCACCTTGGCTCGCAATTTCTTATAACCATCTTGAAAACTTTTTTCCCTTCATCTTGTATCATTTAGGGTTGCTTTAGTTGTTCTCCCGTTTTCCTTCGCAGGAACAATCTTTCTTCAGAATTGCGAAACTGAAGTTGTCACCGTTTTTAAACCAGAACTGAAAAACTGGTCTATGACCTTCCTAATGAGATTGACCTTCCTCACATTTGAGTACTTGAATAGAACTCAAGGCAAACTTGAACTTCTCTGCAGGAATGGCCTTAGTTAGCATGTCCGTCGGATTCACTTTAGTATCGATCTTTATCAAGTCGATCTCCTTTTCGGCTCACTCTCTTATCTTGTGATACCGCATATCGATATGCTTAGTTCGACTGTGGTATACTTAATTCTTCGCCAAGTGTATGGCGCTTTAACTGTTGCAAAACAAAGGAACCGGCCCTTTATCAAACCCGAACTCGCCAACTAGGCTCTTTAACCACAAGGCCTCTTTAGATGCTTCCACTGCCGCCGTATATTTTGCCTCCGTTGTTGAGAGCGCTACGGTATTCTGAAGTGTCGACTTACAACTGATAGGAGATTCTGCAACTGTATATACATAGCCTGTAAGAGATCTTCTCTTGTCCAAGTCTCCAGCGTAATCTGCATCTACATATCCTTGCAACTGGCTCGATTTATTTTTTGACTTGTGAAAGAATAAACCAATGTCCCTACTTCCTTTTAGATACCGAAGTATCCACTTTACAGCTTCCCAATGAAGCTTCCCTGGATTTGACATGTACCGGCTAACCAGACTTACCGCATAGGATATGTCTGGACGTGTACATACTATAGCGTATATCAGCGATCCCACCGCACTTGCATATAGTACTCGAGACATTTTTTCCTTCTCCTCCGCTGATTCCGGACATTTCTTGGAAGATAACTTGAAATGACCGACGATAAGGGTACTCACTGATCTAGAGTCCTTCATGTTGAAACTCTCCAACACCTTCTCTATATATTTGACTTGGAATAGCCACAGCTTTCCAACCTTTCTGTCTCAAATAATTTTCATCCCAAGAATTTTCTTCGCATCACCTAAATCCTTCATGTCAAATTCTGTGCTCAATGAAGTATTAAGCACCTTTATTTCTGCCATATTCTTAGCCGCAATCAACATGCCATCGACATATAGAAGTAGATATATCGACGACCCATTCTTAAGCCGCTTCGAGTATACGCAGCTATCATACTCACATCGAGAGTAATTGGTCTTTCTTATGAACGAATCGAAGTGCTTGTACAACTGTCTGGGAGACTGTTTCAACCCATATAAAGGCCGCTTGAGTTCACATACACGATCCTCCTTGTCGGGCTCTATAAATCCTTCAGGTAGCTTCATGAAGACCGTCTCTTCCGACTTCCCATGCAGAAATGTTGTTTTCACGTCTATTTGCTCCAATTCAAAATCTTGAGTAACTACCATCGCTAACAACACTCGAATAGACATATGCTTGACTACCGGTTAGAAAATCGCGTTGTAGTCAAACCCCTCTTTCTGAGCAAAACCCTTTGCAACTAAACGTGCCTTGTATTGCTCGTTTTTCTTTTTTCTGTATACCCACTCGCAACAATAGCCTTTTTGACTTTCAGTAACTCTATCAATATCTACGTACTATTCTTTCAAAGTGACTCAATCTCCTCTATCATCGCCACAATCCATCGATCACCATGCTCTTGCCCAATGGCCTCCAGATAAGAGCCAGGATCTCCGTTTTCGGTGACTAGAGCAAATGCAACCATATCTTCAAAACTGTAACAACTCTGAATTTACTGTACGGAATTTTCCAGTTTAATGTACAGAAAATAAGTTATACAGCCTAAGTTTGAGTTATAACTAAATTTTGTTAAATAGCAGTAAAAAGTGACTTGTAGCTCACTGGTAAAGCCCTTGCACTGCTGTGACGTAGGTCCTGTGTTCGATCCCCATCAGACACATTATTTTTTTCTGATTTTTTTTTTAAATTTTTGGAAGCCCAAAAGTTTACAAATGCAATACACAGAAAAATGAAAAGTTAGAAAAATCAAATATAAGGAAAATAGAGTATACACTGAGTTGTACACGTGGCACGAATCTAGAGGCACGAAGCCCTAGATCGGCCGACGGAAAGCCTATAATGGCCGGTACCGACGGTTCAACCGTGGCCAATGAGGCCCGGGCATTGCACACTTGACTCTTCCCCTACCCCTAACGCCCCTGCACTGTTTGATTGCTCTGCAATCAAACATAGACTTTTAATTTCACTTTTAAACCAAATTTTAATGCATTTTAATTCCCCATTTTAATTTCAAAACCCTAATATTACACTATAAATACCACCCCACACTTTGGCTCAATATCATTCTAAAATATCTATCCAAAACTCTCAAAAAAAATTCTAAGTACAAGTGGAATAAAGAGGAGTTAGTAAGCGGTCAACTTCCGGTGAAGAATCGAAACTATTCCGGCGCTGCCGCGACGGTAAGAAACTCATTCCTCCTCCTTTAATCTTTCTTTAAGCCTTCTAACTTGTAAGTTCCTTCCAATCTTTATTTTTCTTCTTTAAAAATTCATTTTAAAACGTATATCGGTAACTGGAGTTAATTCCGATACCTATTTTCTAAACCCTAAAAACTCTCCTTTTTCTTATATATTGTTCATCCAAATTCTTACACAATACTTGTAATCTTAATTATGAATATTTAGAATAAATTTGAATCAATAATATCATGTAAAATAACTTTAATTTAATTTTTTTCATTTAAATACCATGAACTTTAAATATCACCTTATTTAGTTTTTGTTACAAACATACTTTTAGAAAAACTTCACGGGATAACGACATACCCCTGACATACACTCTTATTCCATAGCACGATATCTTTTGTGTGAATTTTGATTACAAAGAAAATATTACATTAAAATACCACTCACTTTAAAAATGGTTTTCTTTTAAAACAGTACTTTAAATTCTTTTGCGATTATGGCTCTACAACACTCTTTAGGCGACCCGCTATTAGATTATGCGGATTATCGCAAATACTTGAGCTAATAGAGCGAGATGCAGACCATCTCACGGGGCATTCGGTCTCGAAAGGTTTTAAATACGTTTTTAAGAAAAAAAACGCATTTTTCTAATTAAATAAAATTTAATTTTTTAATAATTATATAAAAATTACAAATCCATGTATTTTCAAAATATAATAAAATTACATTTTTTAAATGAAAGAATTACAAGTTTCACAAAAATACCCTCAAGATACCAACAAAAGACAAGTTTTACAATAAAACATCATGAACTTTCCAAGCTAATCAATTATCACTAAAATACCTCAAAACCTTAAAATTCATATCCATAAAAATCCTAAATAATATAAATAAATTCTCAAGGTTTATTTTTAACTATATTATAATATTTTTTCATAAAACCCCCTCGAGTTATATAAAACAATATTTAAGAACTTTAGTAAATATAGGTTTAAGCGGGATCAATTCTCTTGAGCCCCAGGGAGCCGGAAAAAGTGAGTGTTTGCCTATTTAAGGTAGAAAACTTGACGAAGTTATCAATGGTAATTGTCTTGGAAAAAAACACAAATCCTGCTGTCCATATGCAGCAGTTACCAATGACTCCCGAACCTAATTTAGGATCTAAATCAGTTACAAGTATCTGACTCGGTCTGAGTCTAACTCAAATCTGAATCCAAACTCAAATCAAAGTCCAATTCAAACATTAATCCAAAGTCAAACATGAATCCAAAGTCAAACATGGATACTTGAACATGAACCTGAATACCTGAATTCAAACATCAATATCAAACCTGAATACTTGACTTGACTTGACCGAACCATGGTTATAACTTGACATGAATTCTTGAATAAATGATTACATCCTGAACATGACTACTTGAACAAATTGTATCCATGATTTCGGCAAGACTTGTAAATATACTCTATATAATATATTACATGGGGATAACGGGGTAGATTGGTACGGAATGTATTAACGTGACACGAGATGGTCACTTAAAAGACACCTATATGAACTCCCGTGTCGTTGTCCCGTGGGTTTTGACGGGGCTTTGTACTACATGTTACCATAGTCCACGGGGTAAGATGGACTCCTCTCGTATACACAAATACCTTCTGTACCAAGCTACAAATAACCACGTTAGAATAATAATCTTATACATGTACAACTTACCAGCTTCATTACTTGTTATATTCTACTCCTTCTTTTGAGACTTACCGAGCGCTAGTTCGCTGACGACATTCTTATCTATTTCTTTCTTTAGAATGTTCGTCAGGAGGATCGAACTCTCAGGAGATCGAGACTAGCCAGGAGGACTTGGACCAGCTCACTGCCCAACCGGACTTCTAGCTCTCCTTGTATTTACTTTCATTTTGTATGCCACTGTTTAGGAACTGTTTATATCATTGTATCTTTCCTTTTCAAAACAGTTGTATGTAAAGATGAATATTAATAAAAGTTTATGTTCATTTTGTATCTCTTGTTATTCTTGTGCATTTTATATATATATTACTTAATTACTCTTAATGTATTTATTTCTTAGTAAATACGTTGCGGCCGGCCACGTCACTGATTCCGTACACTAGGAAGCGGGGCGTGACAGGTTTTGTTGGCGGCCTATGCAGGTCAGTTCTGCATGAAGTTTTAAGCAATATATCACAAGAATTATAAGAATCAATAACTATACATTCCTTACATTTCGAATTTCTTGAATCTATCTTAACCGTTTCTTTTCTATCAAGGTCATGGATTCTTTCAACAACACCAGCACGAACGTATGGCAACACTCCACCGCCTACTCTACCACCATCACCTACCATTGCAGCTCCCATCAACGAGCAAGCGGTACTACTTGAGGCGATCAAGAGCCTCTTAGAGGTTCAGTAGAAGCAGAATGCTATCCTCATGTACCGCCCAGAAGCTGAAGCACCTGGAATCAAACAATTCCGGGCACTGCACCCAAAACAATTTTCAGGAAAAGAGAGCCCACTGGAGGCGGAAGAATGGTTCAATCAATAGAAGATGACCTGGCAGCAGCACAGGTGCCAGAGATTGCTTGGGTGAAAGTTGCGAAGCTGCAATTAACAGACAACGCCGGAGTCTGGTGGAAGGCTGAAGAAAGCCATCTCACCCAACCAATCGAATGGAAGATATTTCGCGATATGTTCAATGCAAAGTACTTCCCTGAGACTTCCCGTTTCGATATGGAACAACAGTTCATCCATCACAACAAGGCTCGATACGGGTCAAGTATGTGGATGAATACGATACTGAGTTTACCATACTTAACAGGTTCGCGACGAAAGTCGGCCTTAGTGATCCGACGGTGCCGAGTCGCCCCTACTGCTGAGATCCGGGAACGACGATTTCAACAAGGGTTGGATCCGAAAATCCAAGCTGCACTCGCTACAGGGGATTTTCTAACCCATAAGCTCGCTTTGAAGGCTGCCCGACGCAATGAGACAGCTGTGAAGATGAAGGGTAGACCGCAGACTGCCGGTGTGAAACGCCCTACCACACAGATGTCAAGAGGAGCCTCTTTTGGGTCAACTTTTGCACCCATAAGACCGGGAGGATCAGTTAACCAGTCCAGTCCAGACTTGTGTTTCTACTGCAAAAGAAATTGACACCTGGCAAAAGACTGCAGGCGTGCAAATGGCCTATGTTTGGTTTATGGCGCATCCACTCACGCCATAGGAATATATCCATATTGACTCAACCCAGAACCAGCACCCAGACCCGTAATCACGATTCCGCTGCGGCCAGCCATTCAGGCTCCTGCACCTCAATTAGCCCAACCTGCACCGGCTCCACGTGGACCTCCTTAACAGCCTCTTCGTCAATTCCATCAGGCATAAAGAAACATGCCTCAAGGGCAGAGAAACATGCCCTAAGGACAGAGGAACGTGCCTCCAGTAAGGAGGAATGTACCCAGACGTCAGGCTTTCACAATGACGGTTGAGGAAGCCGAAACCACGGGCCAAGTCATCACAGGTAATTCTCAATCCTGTCATATCTTTTCAATCCTTACATATCACTATGTTTTCCGGTATCTAAAACTAACCTCACACAACTTAGGTACTATAGTAGTAGCCACCCTTCCTGCACTCACACTTTTCGACACTGGAGCGTCACACTGCTTCATGTCGCAACGTTTCGTGAGAACACACGCGATTCCCATGAAGCCACTCATTTCAAGGTGGAATGTCAGTTCCGGAAATGGAGTATTGAAGGCAACTATGCGATTTGATCAGTGTCCAATTGAAGTTTGCGGACGAGAATTCTTCGCGAATTTCAAAGTACTGGACATCCCAAATTTCGATATTGCGTTGGGAATGGACTGGCTGGGAGTATTCTATGCTACGATTGACTGCCGTCAAAGGAGAGTAGTATTTGAGATACCAGATCACCCAGTCTTCTATTTCAAGAGTGGAGAAAGAACGTTGGAGCCAGGAAGATACCGTGCTAAACCTAAGGATGCAGAAGTGTTCACTTTACCGGCGGAAGAAGAAAAGCCTGAAATAGTTCGAGAGTTCAAAAATGTGTTCCCTGAAGACATAACAGATTTTCCTCCCGATCGAGCTCATGAATTCAGCATTGATTTATTACCTGGTGTGCAACCAGTAATCAAAGCTCCGTACCGGTTAAATCTAGAAGGATTGAAAGAGATCCATACTCAGTTGGACGAACTCCTGAAGAAAGGCTGGATTCGTCCCAGTAGTTCAAGTTGAGGATCTCCAGTATTACTAGTGAAGAAGAAAGAAAGTTCATACATGATGTGTGTAGATTATCGAGTTTTGAACGAAGTGACGATTAATAACAAGTATCCACTATCTCGCATCAATGATATTTTTGATCAGTTAAGCGGGTCTTGTGTATTTTCGAAACTAGATCTTCGTTCAGGTTATCATCAGGTGAAGGTCAAAGAGTCCGATATTCCGAAGACAGCGTTTAGGACTCGCTATGGTCATTATGAATATCTCGTAATGCCATTTGGAGTGACTAATTTACCTGCAATTTTTATGAATCTGATGAACCAAGTTTTCCGAGGGTATTTAGACAGGTTCGTTGCCATCTTCATCGATGACATCCTGGTGTATTCAAAGAAACGAAAAGAACACGCCGAGTATTTATGGATTGTCTTAGAGACATTGAGACAACATCAGCTCTACGTCAAGTACAACAAGTGTGAATTTTGGCTAGATCAAGTCGGATTCTTTGGACATATCGTTTTAGGCGAAGGAATCTCAGTAGATCCATCTAAGGTGTCAGCTGTTAACGAATGGCCGACACCAAAGACGGTGAAAGATATACGAAATTTCTTGGGATTAGCAGGATACTGGTGACGATTCATTGAAGGCTTTTCGAAGATTGCAGCACCCCTGACCAAGCTCACATGTAAAGATGAAACATTCGTGTGGTCAGAAGCTTGTGAAAACGCTTTTGGAGAACTCAAGTCAAGATTAACTTCTACTCCTATTCTCGTAATAACGGATCAATCTGGAGGATTTTTTGTGCACTGCGATGCGTCCGGCAAGGGATTATGATGCATTCTACACCAGCATGGAAAAGTTGTAACTTCTGCATCAAGACAGTTGAAAGTTTATGAGCGCAACTATCCAACACATGATCTGGAGTTGGCAGCCGTCATCTTCGCACTTAAGATTTAGCGCCACTATCTTCTGGGAGAACGAGTGGATATATACACTGACCACAAGAGTCTGAAGTATGTGTTTACTCAGAAGGAATTAAACATGCGGCAGAGAAGATGGCTAGAACTCATGGCAGACTTCGACATCAATCTACAATATCATCCTGGAAAGGTGAATGTAGTTCCTGATGCACTTAGCCGCCGGCCATTAGTAATGAATCTCACCGCTCTGTGGAAGCTACAACAGGAATTGTTGGCTATAGTGCCCTCAAGGTAATTATCGTAATCACAGGCAGGTGATTATGATGATTGCGGGAGGACCTATACGGGTATAACAGTCTTACTGGAGATGATAGTATACTATCTGGTTTTTCTCTATCTTCATGTACATGCATCATGTGGTATTACAGATCACTATTACATGTTGATAGAGCCCATAAGATTCTTTCGTGACTACCAGCAGTATTATGATGGCGATCATATACGTGGGAGCTGGATGGCCAATAAGCACATCCTTAAATGTCCCTAGTCGAGAGAGTATCGAGACTGGGCATCGGTATTCCGGAGTAGACTATTGTATACTTTTCGAGACCCCGACGAGGGGCGGTGGCCAGTCTCACAAGCCATTGGTGGCAGTTAGTCACCTAAGATAGTATACAGGTGCTCATTGGGTTATGAGTTACACTGGACGGACTCGCCGGGAACATGCTAGATGGTATTATATCTATTTTCAGATAACAGTTCTCAAGTGACATAAGTACATGTTAGTTCGTTGACCTGAGATCGTCGTTTGTCTCATGTGAGTTCCCACTGTACTTTGATTACTACCCTACTACGGCTCGAAGGAGTCGTGCAAACAGGTTTTAGTTGGGTACAGTCCCGAGCCACATGGAGGCAGTGAGTGGATCGTCGGAGATTCGTCTCTCCCGGTATTAGGGGTTGATGTGGCTCGGTGCACGGGTGGCCATTACCGAAAATCCTTGGCCAAGGTAGACAAGAATTACTGATTTGGATCGGTAGTTTCTCAGTGGGTGATGGGCTTCACACCGACACGAAATATCGCGTTATTAGGGATCTGACTTTATCCACCCTCTTGACCCGGTATGCGATACTCTTAGACGAACAAACCTGACTGTATGGAGATTGTCACTGACAGACTCAGTAGGGGTTCAGATGAGTTTGCTTGTCGGTCTGAGTAGCCGTTACGTACAGCTAGTGCCACTGACGTGCTTGTGGTTAAACCTACTGCCAGCGTATTGACGAGTCTTTAGAGTCCCACACAGAGGGTTTCTCTGGTTCAGGCGAAATGACGTAGTAGACGTATTTTGATACATGCAGGGTTCCGATCAAATGATTGTACTAGTTACCCGGACTTTCGATCGGACCGTTGGTGATACTAGCTAGTTCGGGTTTGAGCCGGATTATTAAATCAGGTATTAATTTAATAATTTATATATATGTATTTCGTTCTTTGTGTTATTCTATCTCTTTGGGTATTCATTTTTTAGTACGAATACTGGTATGTATATACAGTTGAGTGTAATCCGTATTTATACGAAAAATATTCTAGAAGGTAGACACCTTATTTTGGATTATCCATTTATTAATTTAAATGGAAATAAGGTGTAAAGGTAAAGAAGAGAGAATGGTGAGAACCATGCTTGAATAGTCTTGACAAATGAATTTTCAATTCATTTGTGCAAACTATTCAAGTATTGCTGTAATACTTTATTTAGAAATTGTGTTTTACAAAACCATGCTTGAGGTTTTTCTCTCTCTAGAAGATTTTGACTTGAGCTTTCTTCACTTGAGTTTTGACATGGTTGGTTTTTGGAAAAAAACTCTCACCATTTGCTTCTTCTCTCTTCACTACCTTTCTTGAGCTCCTCCATCTTCACCTCCTCTCTAAAATCTTATGTGTTGAGAATCAAAAGAGGAGGTGAGATAGATACACACTTAGAGCAACTCACTACATCTCTAGACACTCTAGATTAGTAACCTAAAGTCTCTAGTTGCTTCACTAGATTCTTAGTATAGAGCTAGAGCCATGAGCTATATCTCTCGGGTTGATCATCTTCGACGGAGGAAGACCAGCGGCCAAGCTCGATCGAGGAGACCTCAAGGAGCCAAAGAAGAGGGTAGAAGACCGAAAGACATGGATATTTTGGTGAGATACTTCTATCATAGTAGCTAGATCTCCTTTTGTTAGCATAGTATCGGTTTATAGTTAGATTCTACGATGGGTTTTTAGCGCCATGTTTAATTTTTTAAACACCGTATTTGTTCCACATAGGCCACGGTAGATGGCCAGGATGCTAGCAAACCCCAACATGGTATCAGAGCCACCCTATAAATCTTTACTAGCTAGTTTACACAAGGTTAAAATATCGATCGACCAAATTTTCCGATTCACAATTCAACTCTGATATGCTTTCTGTCGTTTTTTAAAATTGTTCAAAAAATTATTCCGGTTATCTTAAAAATGCATGCAGGCATATATAGAGCACCACAAGAAAGTTGGGCACGTGAGCCAACTAAATAGCCGCGGAACCGCCGCATATCTTGCCTATTGGCGGCGGTTCCGCGGTCGATTAGTGGCCATTGTGCCCCAAATTTCTTCTGGCATTCTATTATGTGGAAATGTGATTTTTGAGATGTATGTTTTTGGCCCAGATTTGTTTGAGTGATGGTTTTCATTTGGGGCCAATGTGGAAAAGTTTTAGTCGATCGAAATTTTGAATACGTGTTTATCAGTGCATGTGTTAATATCTGCGACCATGAATATCATTGAGCGGTACAACCCGAGTAGTTGCTATATGTTCAATTAGACGGGTTTGCGAACATGATATTCACGTTGATATTCTGTGTTATGCTGATATTGTGGATGGATTGTCGTGTTGGATAGCCGATGGTGCAATGGTAGTAGTACAGTTTAGATTCATTTGTATATTTAGTATTGCGGGGCAAGCGTCCGACATGTGGACAGTCTGTAGGGTGTTTTTCTTTACCCTATTGAGATGGGAATACGCACGTGCTTGTCACGCATATTACAGACCCCTTTGCCTAGGATAGGCCGGGGTTTGTTGATTGTGGGGATCCAAATCTCCGGCAGCCGCGGACTAAGCTGCCGTTAATTACCCATCGCTTTTGAAGGGAATGAACCTTCGATTGACGGATTAAACGGGTCATGCGAACTCAATGTGCAATATGCGTGTATGTGTCTTGAAGGGTTTTGGATATATTGGGGGCCACGCAGAGATTTACGGGGGACATGTTTTGGGTGTGGAGTGCATGGAAAATGAGGGGTGAGGAGCGTCTTAAAGACGCGTGCATGGCACGTTGGCGCTGGGCACCCACGGGTCAAGTGCCTGGCGCGTGGGCATTCGGCACCCGTGGGTCACATGCCTGGCGTGTGGGTGCTGGGTGCCCACGGGTCACGTGCCCTACATGTGACCACTGGGCGCCAGTGGGTCACGTGCACCACACGTGACCACTAGGCGCTGAGCGCCCGCGGGTCGCGTGAGGCGCACATGGGCACTGAGCGTCCGCGTGTCACGTGCCCTGCACGCGACCGCTGGGCACCGGCTGGTCACGTGTACGACACGCGACCACTAGGTGCCAGCGGGTCACGTGCGCGGTACGCGACCGCTGGAAATACCACAGGAAAAGGGGCTTAGCCACTGGGTTAAGAGTTGAACTCCCAAAGGGCTTTGGAGTTGAACTCCTAACAGGGATTATGTATAAATTTGGAGTTAAACTCCTAAAAGGGGGTTTTATTTATGGAGTTAAACTCCAAAAAATCTTGTGTAACATTTCAGAAAATATAAAATATTATTTTTTTGAATTTAATATTAAAATAATATATTTCCCGAAAACTGTCGATTACGTAATTGGGGTTTTCGAAAAAGAGTATAAATATATACCAATAATTGTGAAATAATTGGGGATTAAAATGATTAATTCATTTAAAAATATATTTATTAGACTTGGCATTTTTATAATTAATTATATGCAAGTTTAAAATTTTACCCGATTAGTGCACTGCTAATCGAAATTAAGCCAAATCCGTGTTTCTACAGTTTTCCATGGCTAGTGCACCATGTCATGTTGCATTTTGGTTACATGTTGTTTTCTTGTTTTGTTTTGGGTATTTTATGGTTTGGTTTTAAAAGAAAAGAAAAGAGAAAAGGGTAAAAGGGTAAATAGATGAGAGAGTGGGTGAGAATAAGAGGAGGAGAGAGAGAGGGGGCAGCCATGTTACTTCATTTCCCCCATTATTTTTCCTTCTTCATCTTTCTCAACTCACTTCCCTCTACCTCTACCTCAAGATCCATCTCCAAATATTCACCAAAACCCTAAACCCTCTTCATAAAAGTTGATCCCCTCCTTTTCCTCTACACATTGGACCAAGAAAAGTGGAATTTTGACAACATTGGCAAACTAGGGTTTTTCTTGAGTTGCATCCATGAGATATATCTTCTTCCATTTAGTGTAGTTTTTAGTTCTTTATATTCTAGTTTAGTTTAAAAGTGGTCTAAGTGTGTAATGGTGAAGTTAGAAATTCCTGGAGAAGGATTAGGGTTGGAATTGTGTTGTGGTGATGGAAGTTGCTGTTATAAGACCCCTAATGCTGTTTTTACTGGCCAAGACCCGGGTTAGAAACCAATATACGAACTTTAGAGTTGTCGATAACGGGTTTTTGTGGGTTTAGTGAGTGTATATAGGAATCTGGAGTAACCCGGGGACACCAAAAATCATTTAGCAAAGACAGTGAGATGAGCAGGTGACTGTGAGTGTACACTAGAGACCCGAGACCCCAACTCAACTTCTGGGCCACAGATTTATTCATTGTGGCCGCAAATTGCGGCCACATTAGGGAATTTAGGGTTGGTTCTTGGTATATGGTTTACTTATCTGATAATTAGACCCCCTATATGTGCAGAATTGGCTCATTTTACCTGAGAGAGAATCTGGGATCACATTGGGGTGTTTTGGGGATATGTTTTCCGTATTTTGGATTGCTTGGTTTTGGTATTTGGATTTGTGTTTGGTTGTTGGATGTTTGTACATCAACGACTAGAGGTAATTTATTGCTTTTGCATGCGTGGGCTATATGTTCTGACCTATAGGTGATCCGTGTGCCGTTTCGGTTTGTCCGACTTGATTTTTATAAGCTTTTGCGATTGTGTATTATTGGAGGTACCTTCGTGTGGATTCCGAGGCGACGAAGTGTGACGTCACCGACATCGGCAAGCGAAGACCACGGTGAGTAGATCTATATCTAAGGGGGAAGTCGGGTGGATGGCGTATAGCACCCCCCGCAAAGCTTTGGTGGAAACCGATTTGTAGCATATGGTTAAGAAAACCTAGATTACGAAACTAGGGTTAGAATTAAAAGATTGTTAGTGAAACCATATTATAAACTAAAGGATAGTTGGAAGTGATATGATACGGCTAATATGTGATGACGGGACTTGAGGATGAGATTTGATGATATTGCCTTTTACGGTACTATAGGACTGGATAGTCGACGTAGATGTGCCATCCGAACCATACATATTTCCAAACTGAAGAATCATGTGCATCTTTTAAACAGATATCTTGAGGGATGTTACGGATTTTCAAATGATATCTCTTCCTTAAAAACACCGTAGCCCCTACTTTCAAAACTACGATTGCTTCTTTTAAAAACTGATTATATGGTTCGGACGTGTATGTTAGATTAGATACGATGCTTATAGTAAGAGTATATGGTATAGGTAAAATTGACTTCATGTGGGATATGAATGCGATGGAAAGAATATAAGACGTGATATGATGATTTGATGATATGATGGTATACGGATGCGAGTCGATTGAGATGATTGATATCTTGCCGGTCCCCTAATATGAGATTATTGTGGATATGACCTGAGACATAAGTATATAGATATATTTATATATGTTGTGAATCATGAGAGATTGCCGTACGAGACGTTAGGTCCGTACCCCTCATTTATCATATAGGATGATAGGATCCCTATTGATTTAATGCCCGTACGATGATTTTCCGTACGTGATGAGTTTGACTTGATGATTGATCCATACCCTTGACTAGAGGATGCCGTACGATGGATTATACCGTACGTGATATTGTGAGGCTGGATGTCGATCGATAGATTCACCGACTCAGTCATATTAGATACGTGTACCTGTCAGCATTTACATGTGATTTACCTTATACTGCATTCATGTTATTCTCATTGCATTACTTATACCTGTGCTAGTACACTTACACCATTATCAATGATGCGTATGTTACACGCACACAGATTGTCGGCTCACACACTTCATCATCGATAATTGCCATGTCACTACACAGTAGGATTGCTGCATCATGATATGACTCTTTGCATAATTTACTTGCTATAGTTACCTATACACCTTTATACGATATTGCATTTGACTTTGGAGATATTGGGAACCGCAGGACATATTTTCAAAACTGGAATCAATTAAAGGAGCGGTTTTCCCTTAATATGATATATCACTGTTCCATGTTGCATGATATTCGGATATGCTTACATTTCTGTTATATATCGCATACATCATGCTTTATGATTACACACATTGAGATATGTTGTTTTTATGAGATTTCTGGATTTGAGAACCGTGGCTATTTCAAAAGAAAGTATGTACTGTTTTAAAAACCCGGTTTCTCTTGATATGATATTTCAGTGCGTCCACCATTCGTTTTCTTGGTTCTGAGACGTATGACATGTGAAACCCGATTCGAGGAGTTGGATGATGCCAATTGTAGGTACATGGTGGACTCGGTATGGTACCCCGGGACGAGAACGGATTTGTTGTGCAGTAGACGGTGAGCCTGGCAGAGGGACCACTACCTATCGGTGATAGTTTTTGGGCTCGGCGGATATCCGGAGGATACCGACCGGAGTCGAGAGATGATATGGGCCGATCCGGACTGACGGAGCCCGAGATATGAGGATTTATGTGTCGATGCGGGACACGGATTTCATGATGTTTTCGGGTGTCGATGTTGGACACCCAGGTTCCATGATTTTGATGTGTCGCGAGGGACACCGTTGATTTATATCCTCATACATTCATGCACACTCTTTTATGATATTTACGGGCATACAGACATTGATTATATGGTTGGACGAGATCCACATGCATACATACATTGATTAAATTGTTGGATCATATCCGCATATATATAGGTATTGATTACATTGTTGGCACATATGATGACCCGGTCACCCTAGATATCATAGTATTACCTTTATGATATAATTGACCTAAGAGTCGTTATTTATTCGATTTCTACTTGTAGATATTTTTCTACTCACGAGTTGGCAACTCACCCCCGTTGTGCCACAGTTCTTGCAGGTTAACCGCATGGATCCGTAGCGGCATCGCTGACACATAGCTTCATTTGGGTGTTTTGCATTGGTAGGTGGGGCATTTGTATCGTACACACTCTTGTATTTATATTTCACATTGTATAAGTAATGAGACTTAGTGAGATTGTGGTTGCGAGACTTAGAGCGAGAGATTTTCCGCTACTTGTGG
This sequence comes from Agapanthus africanus, assembly GCA_030015575.1. Classification (NCBI taxonomy): domain Eukaryota; kingdom Viridiplantae; phylum Streptophyta; class Magnoliopsida; order Asparagales; family Amaryllidaceae; genus Agapanthus; species Agapanthus africanus. The sequence continues at coordinate 5,636,025 of JASDDO010000018.1, forward strand.
TTTTGATGACTTGCTTATTTTTTTTTATCTTTTTGTGGTGAATTTCGCCGTTGGGCGTCGTATATTTACATATATTGTCTTGCGTGGTTGTCATCCGCCGTTTGGCGAAGAGCTAGCTCCCGCTTGGGAATGCCATTATTCTTGTTATGTATTTATGGTTTTGGATCAAAATATACAAAGGAGATGCTGCCCAAATTTTTAAAAAGACGAAACACATTTTCAAACTAGTAAATTTCACTTGCATTTTTACGTTCCTTTTCTATGCATTAAGAAAACTTGATTTCATTATACTTTTATTTCAAAACTTCACCTCCTTTATTTTCTTAAAAAGGTTTAGATTTCTGGGTTTCAGCTTACTTGAATTACGTTACGCCTCTAGACGTTGCTTGATTTAAGTGCTGGTCATGAGCTAATATTTCGGGTCGTGACATCTTGAATGGAGTTAAACTCCTAGAAATCTTTGGATCTTCTTTTGAGCCTCGGATCCTCCCGGAATAGGATTTTTGGAGATGGGTAACCTTCTTTTTCCTCTGTTGGCTGGATTTTAGGGGGGAAAGGGGGTGAGACTTAAAATCTCCCCTTTTAGAGATTTGATGGCAGATCCGAGCTCCCCTTCAAGGATTTTATAGTGAAAAACTATTTATTTTTGGAAAAGGAAGAGTTAAACTCTTGATTTAATTCAAAAGAATAAGAAGAAAGTTTAGAACCTTGAGGAAGGAGGAGGAGGTACAAACCCTAGAATTTGAGAGAATGAAAGGTATATAGATATTTTCATCATGTTGCCTTTTATAGGCTTACAGATTTACATATAACCCCTTGGGCTTTACAAAATGGCATTTTGCCCAACCCATGTCTCATGTGCTCATTTCTTTTGCACATGAGGCATGGATTTTACAAAAAATTGGTTTTATGCCCATTTGTTTCACATTTATAAAATTTACATCAAAATTTATTTATTACATAATTTTGGCATGGGGGGCCGGCTGCGGGGCTCGACTTGGGCATGGGTCCACTTGACTCAGGGTTGATTTTGACTTTGACTTGGTCAACCGGGGTACAACTTTTGACCCCAACAAAGTGCCCCCATCAATAAATGCATATCGCGTATATGATTAGTGTGCATGAAATTGATGAATCTTGTTCCGCTGACGTTTGACTTTGAGGTGGAGCATCATTCTACAGGGAGGATATATTCTGAGACGAAGCATGATTCCGACGTAGAGATTGTTGGTTGATGTGATTTGATTCCCGTTTTGACGACTTGGAGGTCGGTACTGCCCTTTTAGCGACGCGAATGGCCGATGCTGCCCTTTTTGTGACGTGGACGGTCGGTGCTGCCATTTTAGCGACGTGGACGGTCTGTGCTGCCCTTTTTGCGACATGGACGGTCGGTGCTGCCATTTTAGCGACGTGGACGGTCAGTGCTGCCCTTTTTGCGACGTGGACGGTCAGTGCTGCCATTTTAGCGACTTGGACGGTCGGTACTTCCATTTTTGTGACATGGACGGTCGGTGATGCCCTTTTAGCGACTTGGACGGTCGGTGCTGCCCTTTTAGCGACTTGGAGGGTCGGTGCTGCCCTTTTTGCGATGTGGATGGTCGGTACTGCCCTTTTAGTGACTTGGACGGTCGGTGCTGCCCTTTTTGCGACTTGGACGGTCGGTGCTGCCCTCTTTGCGATATGGACGGTCGATGCTTGATTTGACTTGTTTCGCTTCTTGTGGTTTCATGGTTGAACTTGACTTGCTCCGCTTCTTGCGGTTCGGGATTGAAGTTGACTTGCTCCGCTTTTTGCAGTGTCAGGATTGATTTTTTTCCAAGGTGGAGCTTGATTCCACCGACGAGGTAATTGGTTGACTTGTTTGATTTGATTTGTTTTGAGAGTTCCCTATTCGTTCAACGAGACTTCTGAGCTTAGAAGTGCTGCCGGGTGGGACGTTGATTTGATCTGTTTGCTTTTTTGCCGTGTACGACGAGACTTTTGAATTTTGAGAGGAATTTAGAATTTGTTTAGCATCAGTTATTGCTGCACTGGAATAATACCAGGAGAAATTCATCATTTGCCGTAGGAGGACTTAGGATTTGGTTTTGGATCGGCATCAGCACCGCTAACACTGAAGCGTAGTGCCAGAAGCGACTCATCATTTGCCATGCCTGTTAGGGAACGATGGCTTAGGAGACAGGTTTAAGCCGCTGTCACCTAAGACTTTTTAATTTTATGAGCCGTAAGGGTCTCATAAAAGCGTTCTCTCCCTACGAGTCGAGAGGATCTCATAGGTGCATTTTCTCCTTAGTGGTCGTGAGGACCCTTAAGTGTGTTTTTCCCTTGTGAGTCGTAAGGATCCCACAAAGGTATTTTCTTACGAGTCGAGAGGATCTTATAAGCTCTGTTCTCCTCATGTATCGTGAGGACACATGAGTGGGTTTTCCCAAATGGAACATAATTCCGATGGCGGAGACCAGCCGCGGGGCTGGTGATTGTCGCGGGACATGGGTATGATTTAGCTAGTTTATGCTCGTGGATTGTATATGGTAGTCCAGTTGAGGACTGACCGTAGGGCTGGGAGAATTTAGGAGATTTGGATTTTGGTTGGCGTCTGCATCGCTGCACTGGAATATGATACCAGGAGCGACTCATCATTCTCCATTTGGGAATTTGGAGTTTGAGTTTTGGGTCGGCATCAGCACCACTAACACTGAAGCATAGTGCCAGGAGCGACTCATCATTTGCCGTTGTCCTTTAGGAAGCGATGGATCAGGAGACAGGTTCAGATCTCTATCACCTAAGGCTTTTCAATTTTATGAGCCGTAAGGGTCCTATAAAAGCGTTCTCTCCCTACGAGTCGAGAGGATCTCGCAGGTGTATGTTCTCCTTAGGAATCGTGAGGATTCCTAAGTAAGTTGCTCCTTTGTGAGTATAAGGATCTCACACAGGGATTTTCTCCTCATAAGGTCGAGAGGACTTTGCGAGTGTATTTTATCTCTTTTTACGAGTTTGCGCCCTTTCGGGTTTTTACAAACTCGCCGGCAGTCCTGCTGTTTTTACTCACGGAGCCCTTTCGGGTTTTCATCCGTGCCCGTTTTGCTTGTGGACATACCGTTTTTTTGAGCCGGTGGGACTTTAAATGTAGTCTCGCTGGAAATAATTAGGAGAGATAGGGGTCGTTTACGCCCGTGAATTGTATACGGTTTTACAGGATGTATGATCCAAACCGTATGGCCGGTGTGCTCAATTCGTCCGCGACTCAGAGCATTCACGCATAGTACTTCTTGAAATATTGGCCATTGATGGGAGGTATGGGCCTTTCTCCCTCGACATTTATTTGTTGGTAGGATCCTCTATCGAACACTTTCTCGATGATGTATGGTCCTTCCTAGTTTGGATCGAATTTTCCTTTGGCATGTCGATTGGGGATGATCGGTCTTTTGAGGACCAACACCAATTCGCCTTTCTTGAAAGCGCGGAGACATGTCATCTTGTCATAGGCCCGTGACATTTTGGTTCGGTATAGCTCCAGATTTTACAGCACCGCGAGTCTCTTTTCTTTGAGGGCGTCAAGCTGTTCGAGATGAAGAAACACGTTTTCCTCTTCCGTCAACTCATGCTGGACGGCCATTCTTAAGCTCGGAACTTCGATTTTGAGGGGGAGGATCGCCTCCACTCCGAAGAGTAATGAGTATGGATTGGACTGAGTTGGAGTGCGGTGCGTGGTTCGATATGCCCACAACGCCTCGGGGAGTTTGAGATTCCAGTCTCTCTTGTTGGCTGAAGTATTTTTCCTCAGAAGCTTGCATAGAGTCTTATTGAAGGCTTCAGCTAGCCCATTGGCTCTTGGATTATAGATGGAGGAATATTTCCAGTATATCTTGTGCTGAGTAGCGAACCTTGAGATTTTGAAGCTCTTGAAAGAAGATCCGTTGTCAGAAATGATTCTTCTAGGCGTACCGAAGCGGTATAGAATGTTATGCCAGAAGAACGTCAGAATATTTTCTGTCTTGACTTCTTTTAACGGGACAGCTTCAGCCCATCTGGAGAAGTAGTCAATTGCGGCCAATATGAACCGGTGGTCTTTGGATGACGGAGGATCAATCGGGCCAACTATGTCAGTGCCCCAATCTTCGAAAGGCCATGATGCCACCGTAGGATGCAACGGATTGGGATGCTTGTGAATGAAGTCACCGTGAATTTGGCAGAGATAACATTTCTTTGCATGCTCTTCACAATCCCTTATCATGGAAGGTCAGTAATATCCAAGTCGTTTGATTTGAAGCCGCATTTTGGGGCCAGATTGGTAAGCACCGCAAACGCCCGAGTGAACTTCTTTCATGACTTTTTGGGCTTCGGGAAATGACAGACACCTGAGCCAGAGTTGGTCATATGATCTATGGTATAGCGTGTCATTTATGAACACATATCGAAGAGCTCTCTTCTTTAGCTGAACCCTTGCAGATTTTTCTTCGGGCAGTTTGTCGTATCGAAGGTAGTCTATGAAGGGCTCTCTCCAATCGGGCTCATCTTCAATGATCAGAACTTCTTCGGCATGACTGCTCTTTTGTCCCGCGCTTTCTTCTTCTCATAGAGAGACCGGGGGTAGAATTTTCCGGATTCTGACTGTGATCAGAATTTCGTCTATGTCAGGATCAGCCAGTTCCTTGGCTAAGAGAGCGAGTACGTCAGCTTTTCCATTCAACACCGTAGGGACTCTCATTAGTTCAATGTGGGTGAACTTTTTCATGAGCTTGACCACCTGGCTTCTGTACCGAGCTAACTCGGGTTTGTATATCTTATAGTCACCGCTTACTTGGTTGACGACAAGCTGGGAATCACCGTAGACCCATAGCCGAAGGATTTCCATTTCTATGGCGAGCTCCAGGCCAGGTATCAGAGCTTCGTACTCGGCCTCGTTGTTTGTGCGAGGCTCGGTGAGAGTAAAAGAACGTCATACGGTTTCCATCGATGGCGTGATGAACACCAATCCTATCCCTGCTTTTATCTGCGGGATACTTGATTTATTGGAGCTCCTTATTGATGAGGCTCCATCGAAGTAGAGCTCCAAACATGGTTCGTTATCTTCGAGATGCAGCACCTCTTCGTCGAGTAACTCGCAATTGAGTGGCGACTTTTCTGGTATGGGATGAGCAGCGAGGAAGTCGGCAAGAGCTTGCCCTTTTACTGCTTTCTGAGGAATATAGGCTATATCGAACTCAAGCAGTATGACAGTCCATCTTGCCATTCTACCGGCTAGGCTTGCTTTGGTCATCAAGTGTTTGAGCGGGTCGACCATGGAGATCAGCATAACCCGATGAGCGAGCAGATAGTGCCTCAGCTTCTTTACGGCGAATATCAGGGCAAGGCATTGCTTTTCGATCGGGGAATAGTTATGTTCTGCCCCGACTAAAGTTCGGCTGAGGTAGTACATGGCATTTTCTTTTCCCTCCTCATTGTTCTGGGCAAGGAGCACACCGAGTGATTCATCTAGCGCGGCAATATAGAAAATCAACGGTTTATTTGGAATAGGAGCAGCAAGCACTGAAGGGTGGAGCAGGTATTGTTTGATGCTTTTGAACGCTTCTTGACATTCGACATCCCAGACAAAATGAGCTCCCTTTTTCATGAGTTTTGAGAAAGGTCGGCATCTCCCCGATAGGTTCGAGATGAACTTTCGTATGTAAGCGAGTTTGCCTTGAAAGGATCTCAGCTGCGTCAGATTCCTCGGAGGAGGCATCTCCATGATGGCCTTTATCTTCAACGGGTCGATTTCGATCCCTCGATGTCGAACTATGAAACCCAAGAATTTTCCTGACGACACACCAAAAGCACACTTCAGAGGATTCATCTTCAGATCATATTCCCTCAGCCTGGTGAAAACGGTCCTGAGATCTTGGATGTGATCGACCTTGGCTTTAGTCTTAATGACCAAATCATCAACAAAACATTTGACGACTTTATGGATTAAGTCATCAAAGATTTTGGTCATTGCCCTTTGATATGTGGCACCTGCATTCTTCAATCCGAACGGCATCACCTTGTAGCAATATATTCCAATCGGGGTTCGAAATGTTGTGTGTCTCTCATCCTCGGGCGACATCTTGATCTGATTATATCCAGACGAGCCATCCATGAAGGTGAACAGCTCATAATTTGATGTGTCATCGACCATCATTTCCATGACTGGTAGCAGGAAGTCGTCTTTAGGGCATGTCTTTTTGAGGTCCCTGAAATCGACACAGACTCGGATCTGCCCATTTTTCTTCTTCACTGGGACGATGCATGCAATCCAGTCCGCATATTTCTCTTCTCTGATGAAGCCAGTATCGATAAGTTTCTTAGTTTCCTCGATGACCTTTTCTTCTAGCTCCCTTCTCATTCTTCAAGGAGCTTGTTTGACTGGCTTGGTATCAGGAAATATAGCCAGCTTATACACGACCACTTCAGGGGAGAGGCCGGGCATTTCTTTGTACGTCCACGCGAAGCAGTCGGTGAACTCATGTAGCAGGGAGATTATTTGTTCTTTCATTTCTTCCAACAAGAGTGAGCTGATATAGTTCGGCCTTAGATTATCAGACGTTCCCAAATCAATTTCGGTTAGCTCATCGAAGGTTGCTTGTCCGCCATCTTCGAGCTCTCGAGGGGTTTCTTCTGGCTCGGTTAGCTCGTCGTCATCATTTGACTATTCGTTGGCGTCACCACCATGGATCATGTAGCATGCTTTAGCATCAGGTCGATTGAAACCTATGCCTTGTCTATCAGAGATTCGTCCATCAATGAGTGCTCGGACCTGATACGGATGCCACATCCCCTCAATAAAACTTCACCTCGGATTCTGTTTGATATAACCGGCATCCGCACTTTTTGAAATATTCTCGCATCTCGGGCGCATAGTATGTAGGATTGAGAACGGCTCTTATGCTTCTCTCATAGGGAAGGCACGTGACAGACAAATCATCTGGATGCACAACAGGATTTGACCCATAAAACAGGATGCCCTTCCGTCCACTTTTTCTTCCGGGAACGTAGAAAGTTTTCAGCTAGTCCACGATGGAAACTGACAATGCATCGAGCTCTTTGCACATCTGCTCCGGCACCCTTGTGGCAGCTAAGGACCCTTCTGAAATTTCGAAGGTCTCTCATAATTTCGCTTGTTGCATGATGGCCCAGTATGCACAGCTGTTGCAAGGTGGGTCCTTTTCCTCCGACTTTTCAGTGTCGCTGCCTAAACGAGGGGGAATTTTGTGTCAGATAGGCTTTCAATATCAGATTCGTCCGTATCGCTACCGAATTGAAGGCTATTTTTACGGAAGGACGGACTTTCAGAGTCGGACTCATCAGTGTCACTACCGAAAGGCAGACGCACTTGGGGGTTCTTGCTTTTGAAAGTGACAGCCGGTTCATATTTTCTTTTGAGTTTCGGGGCAGTTCTATCTTCGATCAGCTGTTGCTCGGTACTTTGGAGCTTCACAAAGTACCGAGAATCTTCATATCGGACTTCATGCACACCGAATGGATGGATGTCACCATCAATGCGTTTTTCTTCGACATTTTTAGTATACTTCATGCATTGATGGAGAGTTGATGGAACAATGCTCTAATCATGGATCTACGGCCGTCCTAAGAGAACTTTATAAGATGTGTCGACGTTGATCACATATATTTTGGCTTCAATTTGTAGGTCCCCGAACCTGATTGGCAGAGCTATGGATCGCAAAACTTGCTGGCAATTTTGATTGAAGCCTTGAATGATAATCCTTTCCCTTGAAAGGTGTCGGATGTCCATCGACAAACTCTTCAGAGTCCGCAAGTTCATGATATTCACTGAGGATCTTAGATCTATCAATATACGATTAATCCGATCTTCGTCACTGTACCCGATCACGTACAGCGGCCGGTTATGCTCAGTAGTTCCCAGTAGCAGGTCTTCCTCCTTAAACATGACTGTGGCGGCATGCAGAGTGTACTGGGCTTCTTTTATATTAATTTCTTCAAAGCGAGCCTGGTACCGCTCAGGGTTTTGTAGGGCATGAATGAGAACATCTCTAAGCTCCTTAGATAGAACTAAGGCATCGTAGATGCTCAGGAGAGACGGAAGCTTCCGGAGATGGGCCAAGACATTATAGTCCACTGAGGAAGGACTCGAGTTTTCATGAGCCGGCTCTCCGCCATCATCTTCATTAGCGACTTGCTTTAACTTTCCTTTTGGGGCGTTGCCCTGGTTTAGCGGTAAAGCCCTGCCGCTTCTGAGCTGGATTTGGTTAGCCTTTGTGGCGAGCTCCTCGTCCTCTTCGGGAAAACATAGCTCTTTCCCAGAGTCGCTACCAAGGTGGACGACGTAGCAAGTCACTATAGGGATCTCTTCATTGAAGTCTTCTTCTAGCTCTTCCAGAATCTCTGCCGCTTCTACGGAGAAGAACTCCTTCAATTGAATCAGAGTTCTTTCCTTTTGTTCATAGTCTTCGAGAGAATCGATATACTTTTGAATGGTCGATCTCCCCATAGACTCTTTTTCGCGTCGAGACGCACTTTTCTTCTTGAGCTTCTTAGGCTTTAGGCTTGATTGAGCCGAATTGATAGCTTGAATGGTTGGCTTCTTCTGTCCTTCCCATTCTGTTCTGGGCTCTGTTCCCCTCCGAACGGCGTCGACGACTGGACGTCTCGCCTGAGGTTCGGGGCAGATGCTAATTGGTGCTATCCGTCCACCTCTCCGAAGATACCAAGTTGATTTATGGCACCATGTATCGAAGGTTTGAACGGATGCGTCTGATGTAGCAGATTTCGTCAGATTCCCCCTCGCTTGAGGGGTTTTTGATTGTGGGGACGCTCTTCCCTGCAGGCGCAAGCCCCTGCAGTTAATTACGCTACCGCATTGCGGTAACAACTTTCTCCTTCTCCAGATGGTTACTTCGTGTCGTGTGTGTTTGTTTTGTGCTTTGTTGCCCGTGGATTGTATACGGAGACTGAGTTATGTCGTCGCCCGTAGGGCGTGGACTAGTCCAAATCCGTATTATCTTAGATTTGGTTTGGGGGTTTGGGTTTAAGGATACGTTAGCCTCATTTGAGCCTAAGATCGACTTAAACGTTTGTTAAGGATACGTTAGTCTAGTTTTTAGACTAAGATCAACTTAACGGGATCGTTTAGATCCAACAATAGAGCAATTATGGGAGCCCTGTTGTTTAGTTTAATGACGTTGCGGTCAATAGGTAGTTTAGGGACATTGCGGTCCATGGGTAGTTTAAGGACATTGCGGTCCATAGGTAGTTTAAGGACATTGCGGTCCAATGTTAGTTTTAAGACATTGCGGTCAAGGTTAAGGACCTCATAGTCCATGGGTTTAAGGACCCCACAGTCCGTTGTTAGTTTTAAGACATCTCGGTCAAGGTTAAGGACGTCATAGTCCATGGGTTTAAGGACCCCACAGTCCGTTGTTAGTTTTAAGACATTTCGGTCAAGGTTAAGGACCTCATAGTCCGTGGATTTAGGGACCCCACAATCCGATGTTAGGTTTAAGACATCTCGGTCAAGATTAAGGACCTCATAGTCCATGGGTTTAAGGACCCCACAGTCCGTATCAATGTGTGGTCATCGGGACCCGTCACCTCTTTGAAGACGTTGAGGAATTACAACGCCAAGTATCAAAGGAGTGAAGAGATGTACCCTTGAACCGGGGTGGATTAAATAGTCTTTGGCCCAATTTGGGATCAAGACCAATTAATTATGTTATGAGTCCATTAGCCCAGTTAAGTCTGAATTGAGGACTTATAGCCATCTTGGGCTAAGTCCAATCATGTCTGGAATATTAGCTTCCTGTTGGTCCATTGAAGGAGAGGCTTTGCCTCTGGCCATTTAGCCAATTGGGCCAATGCCTAGTGTTAAACACTAAGGACCAATCAGTGTTGAACACTGGGAATGAGATTGATAAGTTAGTGTTTTAACACTAAAAGACAGTTGGTGTTAAACACCAGCAACAGGGGGTTCAAATTAGTGTTAAACACTAGAGCAAACCAGTGTCAAACACTAGCAGCAGAGGCTTCAAATTAGTGTTAAACACTAAGAAATTCAGTGTTAAACACTGCAAATAAAGTTCTTTGATTAGTGTTGAACACTAAAGCCAAACAGTGTTTTAACACTGGATTCAGGGGTTCCAATTTAGCGTTAGACGCTGAGGCAAGAGGGGTCACGTGGTAGCACGTGAGGGCGCCCTCCCTTCATTTGTTCTGCTGAGAATATCGCATCTTTTGAAGCATCACGTGCCATCACTTGACGGGTGTTTAAATGGAGTATGTTAAAGCCTCTGCCAAGGGTCACGTGAGTCACGTGAGGCACTGCCTCAAAGGGGCTTTTTTTGTAGATCTTTTTGGGGGTCACGTGGTGACACGTGACCCTGCCTCTATGTATGTTCTTTAGAAGATCTGTTAATCCCTTTCAGGAATTAAATTCCTCGTAGGGTTGAACCCTGACAATAATTTCAGAGGAATTAAATTCCTACTTCCTTTTGAAGATTTATATTCTGAACTCTGAATTTTCTGTAGGAATTGAATTCCTCATATATGTGAAGAACTGAATAGGGTTAAACCCTAATAAAAGCTTTAAGAAATTAAACTCCCATTCTCTGTTAAAGAATTATTCTGGGGAATGAGATTAAGGGAATTAAATTTCTGTTGTTTTAACAGAACTAAGTTCTTAACTAGGGTTAAACCCTAATTCTATTTATTTTGAAGGGATTAAATTCCCATAATATAGGGTTAAACCCTAATTTTATTTTAAAGGAATTAAATTCCTATAGTTCTGTGAGAATTAAATTCTCGCGCTTTCATTCCCTCTCTATGCTTTGGATCTGCATGGCAGGATCTCAATCCATTGAGAATTAAATTCTCAACTCAAGGGGAGATGTGCACTTTACAGATCCTCCACCAAAGAGAGAACTATGTTCTTCTGTTTTTATATCAGAGTTAAACTCTGTTGAGAATTAAATTTTCTTTTCCTTTCAAAAAAGCCTTCCCTTTCTTACCTAGGGTTTTCTTTTGCAGAAGATCCAAATTTTTTCCAAAGTATCAAGGCTCCCCTCTCTATTTCTCGATTCCTTCTGCCTCTATCTCCCTCTATCTCTCTGTGTCTCTTGGCTCCTATTTATAGGAGAAGCAGCCGAATCAATTAGTTTTGGTGAATCTTTCATTGGGAGATTTGATTTGTATTCACCATTCGTTTTGGACCTTTGGATTATTAGGTGAATTTTATTCACCATTGGATTTTAAATCCAGAGATTCTCTTTTGTTATTTCAGTTAGATTTAAAGGGGAAATCTTTCCAAATTCGAGATTTTCCCATAGATAGATGATATTTAATCACCTTTAAATCTTTAATTTAATCGGTTGCTTTGGAAAGATTTACGAGGTCTTTTCTCAGAATTTAATTTCTGTTAACAGATAGGCTTTGAAAGCCGGTCACGTATGACCACGTGACCCTTGGTCACGTGTGGGCACGTGACCCCCTTGGAACGCGCCCTCTTCTTTTCTTCTGCGCTCTGATTTCTGGTCGCTGCTTAGCTGTCACGTGCCACCACGTGACCCCTGATCACGTGTGAGCACGTGACCCTCGTCTGAAGCCTTTTTCTTGATTCAATCAGGGAATTGAGTCTGCCGCTTGTGAGTGTCACGTGCCAACACGTGACCCTGGTCACGTGGGAGCACGTGACCCTTTCTGAAGCCCCTTTTCTTCGATGTAGTTGGGAAACTGAATTTGCCTTGCCGATGCTTTTAGATGTCACATGCCAACACGTGACTGCTGGTCACGTGTAAGCACGTGACCCTTTTCTGAGCCTTTTCCGTAGGTTTTCCTGATTTTAAATCAGGAAACAGGCTCTTTCTGAAGTACCTTTAGCATCTTCTTTGTCTTATTAGATATATGCATACTCCACGGAGGCTACGGTGAGTCGGATTCATTTCTCACGGCAGCGGGTTCAGCCGTCTGCCCCCAGAAGACTTCAACTTCTGTCTGTATAAAGCTGGTGGTTGCGACTTGATTGTTTACCAACACACTCTTAGACGGCTCAATCTCTCCAGTCTTGTACTGCTTCTCGACCCAGTCTTTTAAAATATAGCAATCCTCAATCGCATGGCTCACTACTCTGTGGTACGGGCAATACAGGGGATTGTCGGTCATTTTTGCTTCGTGGGGTCTCTATGACTCCAGCAATTGTAGACCATTATTCAAGGCATCTTTGAAAATCATGCAGACCTTGTCCCTTTTGAAAGAGTAAACCTTGTTCTTTTTCTCCTCTGGGGAAGGCCCTTCTCCTCCCAGCACTGGCTTTCGAGACCGACTGGTTTTGGATTCGCTCGCCTTTCGCTTGTCTTCATTGTCGGACGCATTAAAGGCATTGGTATTGCTGGAATTCCCGCTTCTACAGTTGCCGTCCCTCTTGCTCTTCTAAGTCTTGTCTCTCTGAGAGTCCGGGGTAGACTCTTGCTTCGAGTGTTTCAGTATTTGGACTTTCTTTGTCTGCTCCTGAAACGTCTTGAGGCATGCTGTACATAAGAATGGGACCATCCAATTGCTGAGGTTTCCAATGAGGAAACTGACGGACTGGTCCCGCTCTAGTGGCGGTTCACACTTAACTGTGAGGTTCCGCCACCGGGCAATAAAGTCCGTGTTGCTTTCGTTTTTCCCCGGCTTGGTTCTCACGAGATCAACGATAGAGATTTTGTCACTAACACTCATGAATATTTGCCGAAACAGGGACTCCATTTGGGCAAAGGTAGTGACGGACCCATCTAGTATGCTTGCGTACCAGTCGAAAGAGACACCGGCCAGGAAGTTGACAAACTGACGAAGAAGTAGCACATCATTGCTCCATGTATTTCCGCACGACGCTTTAAAGTGGGCGACGTGCTGATTTGCATTTCCCGTCGCGTCAAATCTTCCGAACTTAGAAATGACGTAGCTGCTTGGGAACTCGATCAAATCATACTGTACGGGATATTGCCGCCCGCTACTGCCGATTTCTTTCTGAGCTTCGGCTTTAGCCACCAATTTTTTAATCTTACTAGTGACCAAATCTATTATCCGATCTTGTGTTAGCAGGATGGTGCTATCTGGGATCAAGGCGTCCCCAGAAGCAGAGCGTAGCCGGCTTTCGTTCGATTCGCCCAATCTTGGACCCAAGGGGACAGGCATCGGTTGCTTCAGGTTTTCATCACCCGGCTCGTGAGTAAAGACTTGTGCTTGATTGGGGGGTGTCCGGGAAATTTGAGCCGTGAGATGCATCACTACATTTGTCAAGTCGTCGATTTTGGAGTAAAGCTTGGCCATATCTTTATCTTTTCTCCTGAGTTGTTTTCGGAGTTCTTGAAGCAGCTCTTGCTCTGCGGTCCTGGGACGGAAAGTCGGCTCTTCCTCGCTGTCTGATCTTGACTCTACATGGACTGAGGGGTCTATCTACCTATCGGCCTCATCGAGAGGGTTTTCCTCATCCAGAAGAGGCGGCTGATCTTGGGAAGCAGCAACCATATTCAAGCCAGATTGGGCTTGGGATGTGGTAGCTCCATCCTTGGTTTTGCTGCGAAGGTTGTCGCTGGGACGCGTGCCCGCCATATAGATCGTATGGATAACATATCCCGCCATCTTTTTTATTATCGGTAGCTGATTTCACGGAGTGCTATCGTGGCCCTCCTGTTTCGGCAACGGACAATCGACTAAAGGCGGCTGGCATGACTGGGTTCTTGAATGGTGCTAGCATTTCCTTTTTGTTTTTTCCCTGCTGCTTTCGCGCAGCACAGAGTGCTTGATAGACTCTTGAAGAGACGGTGTCATACTTTTTCTGTTGGGGCCAAGACACGTCTCGTTGTAGTATCGTTCGGACTGCTGTCTTCTTGATTCTGTCAGTCATGGCATTTTTCTGAACCCATTTCAGAGGTTCGAAGGAATTGCTGACTTTTACGGCCAACTCATCCGTCGTCATGGAGTAGCCCTGCTCTTAGAACCTCACAAGATTCTACTTAGTTGAAGTCCTGACCCTCTTGTTGGCTCGATACCTGAGCCGCTTCTGCCTTAACTTTTCTGTTTTAAGCACTTGGCAAACTTCGGCTCTTCGAGAAGACGTCGTAGACTGATTGATAGAGAGTCCAGAGAAGACGCTTGCTCGCGCGATTGTCAAGGGCACTGTCTGAGCTTGCTGGAGATGCTTTGTGGCTCCATTGGTGTTGACGGCCTTGCCCCCAATCGGAACAGTGGTGAGCCATTCGAATACAAATTTGCATTTAGGGTGTGATGCTTTGGTGACCACAACGTTCGGCCTCCTGCCCCTTGAGGTCGGTTTGGCCGCTTGGTCTGCTATGACCTCCGCCAGATGAGTACTCCCTGAAGGGTAGATGATGACAGAACTAAATTGACGAGGTGGCTCTTCCCATAGCCGGCTGAGACTTGCAGGGAGAACCACGTGGGCATTGATCTTGACCACGTACGGGATCGGGGTTGCGTCAGAAGCTAAATTCATCTTAGAAGACATCGTCGTTGAAAGTTGATTGCTGCACGGAAAAGCAATACTTCAGTATAAGCATCGGTAAATATGTTAAATGCGTTCGCATGAACACTTGACCCGAGATATGGGAGGAGAGAAAGGTCCCACCGGGCGTGCCAGAATCTGTAGGGTGTTTTTCGTCACCTCATTGAGATGGGAATACGTGCGCGCTTGTCAGGTGTATTACAGATCCCTCCTGCCTAGGGTAGGCCAGGGTTCGTTGATTGTGGGGATCCAAATCTCCGGCAGCCGCGGACTAAGTTGCCGTTAATTACCCCTCGCTTTTGAAGCGAAGGAACCTCCGATTGACGGATTAAAATGGTCATGCGAACTCAATGTGCAATATGCGCGTGTGTGTCTTGAGGGGTTTTGGATAAATCGGGGGACACACAGAGTTTTACGGGGGTCCCGCTACCCGGATAGCGGGATGGGGGTCAAGGGGGCTAGCAGCCCCCTTGCGGGGTGCGGGACGACGCCCTGTTAGAAAAATTTTCCTAACGGGGGACGTGTTTTGAGTGTGGAGTGCATGGAAAATGAGGGGTGAGGAGCGTCTTAAAGACGCGTGCATGGCATGTGGGCGCTGGGCGTTCGCGGGTCACGTGCCTGACACATGGATGCTGTACGCCCGCGGATCACGTGCCCTATACGTGATCGCTGGGCACCAGCATGTCACGTACACATCACGCGACAACTGGGCGCCAACGAGTCACGTGCACCGCACGCGACCGCTGGGCGATGAGCGCCCGCGAGTCGCGTGAGGCGCACGTGGGAGCTGAGTGCCCGCGGGTCACGTGCCCTGCACGCGACCGCTGGGCACCAGCAGGTCACGTGCGCGCCACGCAGCCGCTGGGCGTCCGCGGGTCACGTGCACAACACGCGACCGCTGGGCGCCCGCGGGTCACGTGCGCGGCACGCTACCGTTGGAAACACCACAGGAAAATGGGCTTAGCCCCTGGGTTAGGAGTTGAACTCCCAAGGGGTTTTGGAGTTGAACTCCTAACATGAATTATGTATAGATTTGAAGTTAAACTCCTAAAAAGAGGTTTGATTTATGGAGTTAAACACCAACAGATCTTGAATGGAGTTAAACTCCTAGAAATCTTTGGATCCTCTTTTGAGCCTCAGATCCTCCCGGGATAGGATTTTTGTAGATGGGTATCTTTCTTTTTCCTCTCTGTTGGCTGGATTTTAGGGGGAAAGGGGGGATGAGACTTAAAATCTCCCCATTTAGAGATTTGATGACAGATCCGAGCTCCCCTTCAAAGATTTTATGGTGAAAAACTATTTATTTTTGGAAAAGAAAAAGTTAAACTCTTGATTTAATTCAAAAGAAGAAAAAGAAGGTTTAGAATGTTGAGGAAGGAGGAGGATGTACAAACCCTAGAATTTGAGAGAATGAAAAGTATATAGATATTTTTATCATGTTGTCTTTTATAGACTTACAAATTTACATATAGCCTCTTGGGCTTTACAAAATGGCATTTTGCCCAATCCATGCCTCATGTGCTCATTTCTTTTGCACATGAGCCATGGATTTTACAAAAAATTGGCTTTATGCCTATTTGTTTCACATTTATAAAATTTACATCAAAATTTATTTATTACATAATTTTGGCATGGGGGGCCGGCCGCGGGGCTCGACTTGGGCATGGGCCCACTTGACTCGGGGTACAACTTTTGACCCCAACACAGTCGTCTCTTTCAGATTGTATATTCTTTTATTGGGACACGACCGGGTTGAGGTCAATGTCGCTATTGTATATATACTTTTCTTTTCTGTACTAGGATTACCCTGTGGTGGAGTGCTTGAATAGCCGGATTCTAAAAGGTGACGGGTCCGCATCTCATGGCGTTGAGACGGAAGGGGCCTCACTCTAGAATTGGTGGGCTATTCACTGCACTCGTAGGGGGTATAGGATGACCCACGGAGGGGTGCTCAAGTTACCGGATTCCATGAAGTGATGTGTGGCCCATTCACTTTGTTGATTGGAGTTTTCCATGTGGTATTACAGATCACTATTACATGTTGATAGAGCCCATAGGATTCTTTCTTGACTACCAGCATTATGATGGCGATCATAAACGTGGGAGCTGGGTGGTCCATAAGCACATCCTTAAATGTCCCTAGTCGAGAGAGTATCGAGACTGGGCATCGGTACTCCGGAGTAGACTAGTGTATACTTTTCGAGACCCCGATGAGGTGCGGTGGCCGATCTCACAAGCCATTAGTGTCAGTTAGTCACCTAAGATAGTATACATGTGCTCATTGGGTTATGAGTTGTTGGGGATAGTGCCCTCATAGTCAATTATTGGATCACAGTTACGTGATTGCAATGATTGCGGAGGACCTATACAGGTAGGACAGTCTTACTCGAGATGATAGTATGCTATCTGGTTTGCCTTTATCAGTCGTGTACATGATCAGGTGACTGATTACATGTTACACTTTGATAGAGCCCTTAGGATCTTGCTTTACCACCAACAGTATGATGGCGATCATATACGTGAGAGTTGGGTGGTTTATACGCATATCCTTAATTGTGGTCCCTAGTCGTGGGAGTTTCGAGACAGGGCATCGATACTCCGGAGTAGACTAGTGTGTACAGTCGAGACCCCGATGAGGGGCGGTGGCCGGTCTCACAAGCCACTGGTGTCAGTTGGATCACCTAAGATGTATGCAGGTGCTCATTGGATTATGAGTACACCGGACAGGACTCGCCGGGAATCTGCTAGTTAGTATTATATCTACCGTCAGATAGCAGTTCCCTGGTGACATGTGTACAGGTTAGTTCATCGACCTGAGGTCGTCATTTGTCTCGTGTGAGTTCCCACTGTGCTTTGATTTCTACCCTACCACGGCTCAAAGGAGTCGTGCAAACAGGTAGTTTTTGGGTACAGTCCCGAGCCATATGGAGGCACGTGAGCGGATCGGCAGGGGATTCGTCTCTCCCGGTATTGGGGGCGAGGTCGTGCTGTGTCTAGAAGAGCCATTACACAAAGTCCATGGCCATGGCAGGAGATTTACTGGTAGGTACTCCAGTAGTATCTCAGGGTGTTATTGGGCTTCACTCCGACACGACTTATACTGCTTGCTATTGGGGGTCTGACGTTACTAGCCCCCTAGGCAGATATGCGATACTCATATCAAAAGGTTTTCGCCATTATATTTTAAAAAGCTATCAGGTTCCTTCAGCGATATCAAGTTCACTACGTTAAAGGTTTTTCGCCAAAAACCAGCCGTAGCCCTCCGTCACTTCTTTTGGGTATTCAGTAGTATTCAAGCTATGTATTTTGACCTAACGCTAAGGCATAGTGTTTGGTAGCTGCTGGGTATTCAATTGTTGCATAGATAGATGAGTTGGTTTGGGACAGCCGTTCTGCCATTTTGACCTAACGCCAAGGGCATGTGCGGGTGGGTTCAAATTAACAAGATAGTGATGGGTAGAACTTGGCATGTGACTTATGACATTTTGACCTAACGCCAAGGTTATAAGAGCATGGGGCAAAAACTATATCGGGAGTTTCTAAAGAAACTGAAACTTGCCAAGTATGCGCATACCTTCTGGAGTATGAGTAACGTGGATGCATTCCATCACGTTATCATGCGATGAGAGTTGGATCCCGATTCCCACTGATGAGTTGGTTTACTCTTCGGGTGATCCCGATTGATTCTTCTTTAGGTTTGGAGGAGAATTTGACAGGACAGTGGGAGGTTTCCGAATTAGATAAAATGATGACCATTCTGATCTAGGTTAGAGTGCACGCAGAGTGTTTCTTTTCTCTCTCTTTTTGGCAGCGACCTTTGACCGACCCTAGACTATGACTCAGTGACCAGGTTGACCGAACCTTCTTAAATACTGGCTTTTGGATTGTCTGAGTTGCATAAGTCATTGCCACTCCTTCTTTTACCCTTTGAATTTCTCAGAACACCCGTATTACTACGGTTATCCACTTCCATTGGATAGATCCATCGTATGGTTATATACGAATTCGAAGGGACTTCTTCGAGGATGGATCCAGGTTCAGGAGAAATAGAATTGGTTTATTCAGTTGTCTTTTATTATCACCTTCTCTCAGGTTGCGAGAGCTCCTTGGTTTAGGAGAGTACACCTATTACGCTTATTGGATAGTCTTATTCCAAACCATAGGCTGGTGCCGAAAGGTAGGGAATGAAGAAAACCAATTAGCCTAAGTAGGGTGTGCAGAAGGTAATATGTAAAGACAAAATAAAGGGATTAGAAAGAGGGCAAAGTAAATTGCGACTGATATCATTCACGACCAAACCGCGTACTTCATCGCCACTCCTAATTCACCTTTAAAGGAATAAGGTATTATTCAGTTGTCTTTTATCATCACCTTCTCTCGAGATGCGAGTACTCCTTGGTTTAGGAGGGTACACCTATTATGCTTACTGGATAGTCTTCTTCCAAACCATAGGCTGGTGCCGAACGGTAGGGAAGGAAGAAAACCATTTAGCCTAACGATGGTGTACAGAAGGTAACGACTAAAGACAAATAAAGGGATTTGGAGAGACGGCAATAAAATATACGGTTGAAGTCATGAGTTGGATTATGGAAGAGGCATTGCTATGAATACAGGATACCCTTACGAAACATTTTCATGTTTCAGTGCATTGTTAAAGGAAAAACTGTTTTCCCGATTAGACACTTACTCCAAGGGTATGTATTTACCAGGTTTCATTCTCATATCTGTATGGTTTTACAGATGATGAGTGGGAGTAAGATATTGGGAATTAGGTGATCATTCTCATTATATCGGAATTCGTTGTAATTGGTGATATTTGAGGAAATCGCCAGGGTACAGTTTTCCACCTACAACGCATAGGTTTTGAGTTGTTCAACTCAGCGGACTTATACAGAGTATTGTATGTTGTCCAAGTGTCCATCAGGACAAAGGGGTAGGTCCTCGTACTATGTTCTGTTTACTTATAACTTCTCTAGTATTTAGACAAGTGTTTCGTAGAAATACAAGGTCTAAGTTTTGAGAAGTTGTGGGTATAAGAATAAAGTAGAGAACCAGGTATCACAAGTATCGGGATTCTTCAAAGAGATCGAAGATGTAGATTCTTGTGATTGGTATTCAGATGATAGTGATGGTTTTGAGAAACGTGTTTCTCTTTCAGGTTACTCATAATTGGATGGATTCCTAAGTTGAGTAATGCTGATTAGCCTCTTTCCATTAAGTTGATATGCACTGGAGACAGCTGCATGATTTAAATCTGGTTCCAATTAAATTAGTGCCAAAGTTTCTATATTGGATATAGAATAGATCGTACCTTAAAAGATGTTAAGGTACGGGGAGTTGTCTAGCTTATGCTTAAAACCAGACTCTGGATAACTCAGGGCACGTTTCTGTAGTGGCTGTTTGTGGGTTGACCCTGGCTATGACGAGGGTTGATATTCTACCATTTGGAAGATCAATAGTGATATTGTTCTTGACTCGCCACAGTTTTAGTAAAATGGATCTTTTTCAGAAAACAGTAGTGGGAGTATGGTAGAACTGGAAGTGATTCCAGAACCGCGAACGATTACGGAAAATTTAATAGGACCTATATATTCAATCAGGTTTGATATTCCAATAGCCACTCCGCAGATTTGGTGGGTAACCTCAGACACCCGAGAGGTACTCCGGTAGCCTCAAGGACGGTGACAGGGAGGTTCTTATCTATCAAGACTTGACACTGCTGTTGTTCCAGGCTATGAGACCCGGTAGGAGGGTTGTCGTAGTCAGTGGGAGCAGCGGAAGCATAGTGGGCAAGATGCTTATATCTATTTATAGACTTGAGCAGTAATAGCGGAGATAGATCATCTAATTTTGATGTGACAGTCATGGGTTTGACTTCAATCAGAATAAGGGATGGATCAGTTAAGAAGGTAGTAGGGTGTGATGTCATGGTATCTGGATGGCATACACAGAGTAGGAAGTAAAATTCCTATACTACGATCGGTTGAACTGTGGTCGTCACACAGTTGTTTCTCCAGACAGGATATGGATATAATATTTGACATTCTGGTTTCTAGATCTATGGTTTTAGATCTGGATTTGGGTAGTTTCCCAATGTGGGTACTTTGACAGATATTCTAATGGTTTTTAGAATAGTTGACTCCTAGCATAGTGGTGTACCTGCAGGTGATGGAGTCACCCTCTCTAAAGGTGTCGTATAGACTAAAGGGGAGAGGGATGTGCATGATTGGCAGATCACTTGCTTAGGCAATTGAGTCAATCATGAGATGTCAAGTACCACACCAGATGTTGTTTTTGCACTAGATGCAATAAGTTTGTATTAATCCAATCCTGGAGAAACATAAGAAGGCAGTTTTAGAACATAGGTACGTGTTCTACGGATTTGATGACGGCAGCCTTCTTCGGGAGACGGTTATCATTCCAAGCTTCAAAGGTGACATGGATGACAGAGTGATTGTCAGAGTTATAGTTTTTCCCTCTGACGAAGAGGGACAGTATTATGGACAGGTGGTCCAAGAGGATACTGTGGGTGGCATGGTGCCGGATACTGATTAGGTTCAGTGATCGATAAAGTCTAAGAAGTTTGGATTTGGAGTTCATTTATGAACTAGGTCCCATCAGATATCCAGACATATTCTAAGACAGGTATTACTCAATTCGGGAGATGGCTTTCTCCGCGAACTTGAGATTAAGGGAGATATAGAAAGAAACTTCTAGGTGGATCCACTCACTAAGGCTATTTCTCGAACACAATAGTTTTACAAACGGGCTTTGTGAAACTGATTAGTAGAGGAGTTGGATGTTCGGTTTCACACGGGCTGTGAGTAGTCGACATCGCAATAATTAGCCTTGAGTGCAAGTGGGAGATTGTTGGGGATAGTGCCCTCATAGTCAATTATTGGATCACAGGTACGTGATTGCAATGATTGCGGAGGACCTATACCGGTAGGACAGTCTTACTCGAGATGATAGTATGCTATCTGGTTTGCCTTTATCAGTCGTGTACATGATCAGGTGACTGATTACATGTTACACTTTGATAGAGCCCTTAGGATCTTACTTTACCACCAACAGTATGATGGCGATCATATACGTGAGAGTTGGGTGGTTTATACGCATATCCTTAATTGTGGTCCCTAGTCGTGGGAGTTTCGAGACAGGGCATCGATACTCCGGAGTAGACTAGTGTGTACAGTCGAGACCCCGACGAGGGGCGGTGGCCGGTCTCACAAGCCACTGGTGTCAGTTGGATCACCTAAGATGTATACAGGTGCTCATTGGGTTATGAGTACACCGGACAGGACTCGCCGGGAATCTGCTAGTTAGTATTATATCTACCGTCAGATAGCAGTTCCCTGGTGACATGTGTACAGGTTAGTTCATCGACCTGAGGTCGTCATTTGTCTCGTGTGAGTTCCCACTGTGCTTTGATTTCTACCCTACCACGGCTCAAAGGAGTCGTGCAAACAGGTAGTTTTTGGGTACAGTCCCGAGCCATATGGAGGCACGTGAGCGGATCGGCAGGGGATTCGTCTCTCCCGGTATTGGGGGCGAGGTCGTGCTGTGTCTAGAAGAGCCATTACACAAAGTCCATGGCCATGGCAGGAGATTTACTGGTAGGTACTCCAGTAGTATCTCAGGGTGTTATTGGGCTTCACTCCGACACGACTTATACTGCTTGCTATTGGGGGTCTGACGTTACTAGCCCCCTAGGCAGATATGCGATACTCATAGACGAACGGACCGGACTGTATATACATTGTCACTGTTAGGCTCAGTAGGGTTTTCCGGATGAGTGCGCTCATCGGCATCCCTTGAGGTCAGTCCATGGGCAGCCGTTACGCATTGCTAGTGCCGCTGACGGTTTGTGGTTAAACCCACTGCCATGGTACTGACGAGTCATTAGAGTCCCCCACAGATAGTTTCCCAAGTTCGGGCGAAACGTTGTAGAGGCCGTATGGTTTTATGGCAGGGTTCGGAAAATGCACGTGCTTTTACGCACATGTTATTTTTCGGGCAGATGATACTGGTCGGCTTTGGTTTAAGCCGGATCCGAGTATTATATTGAGTAGGTATAATATCTTTGTCTCAGTTGCATTTGTATTCGGTCGTAATACAAATGCGGGTATATTTATACAGTTTCGGGGTTATCCTGAAAGTCGTTTCAGGATCACTTTTGGAAGTTGCCAGTTTCCAGTTTTCTATCAGCCGTCTTTTAACATTCGGTTAAAGACGGATTTATCTTTTCTTGGATGAGAGTGAGTCGTGCTTCTAGAAGGTTCTAGAAGGTTCTAGAATTTGGTGACTAGGTTAAATGACTCATGCTTTGATTTCAAAGAGGTTTTGTTTTCCTTTAGATATTTTAGTTTGTGTTCACATAGGATATTTTGCTTAAGGTTACTCTCTTTCTCCTACGGTCACCTCCCCCTCTTGCTATAAGTGGCCGGCCCCCTCTCTCTCCTCACTCTCTCTCTCACTTGTTGATTTCATTTTAGAGAGAAAAGATTATGATAGTATTTGGGGTGCATGGAATTTTACAGTTCATTTCATTCCACCCAATTCCCTCGGCAACTTCATTAACCGATCGTCCACGGATTTGGACGAAGTGAGACAAAGTCATCTACTCATTCTCTACATCATTCTTGGTCGTCTCTTTTAGCAAACTTGACGATCGAGTTGCCTCAAGTCAGATGCGGGAGCCCGTTTAAAGAATCGGTGATGTGGTGCCACTTCGACGAGGATATCGGAGATCGACGAGATCGGAGCAGCCGCAACGGAGCGTGGGATGCTGGTTGAAGAACGAAGGACTCGGATCGTTCGGTATAACATTCCTACACTCTTTACAGTTTGTTAGTTTAGCAATAATGGAAGATCCGGGTTAAAGTATACGATAGCGCCAGTTTAAAATTTTTGTTCAGCATTTGGCGTCTGTAGACTGCCGGGGCGCTAGCGTAGACTTACAGTTACACTGGACGGACTCGCCGGGAACATGCTAGATGGTATTATACATATTGTCAGATAGCAATTCTCAGGTGACATGAGTACAGCTTAGTCCGTTGACCTGAGATCGTCATTTTTCTCATGTGAGTTCTCACTATGCGTTGATTACTACCCTACCACGGCTCAAAGGAGTCATGCAAACAAGTTTTAGTAGGGTACAGTCCCGAGCCACATGGAGGCAGTGAGTAGATCGTCGGGGATTCGTCTCTCCCGGTATTGGGGGTTGATGTCGCACGGTGCATAGGTGGCTATCACCAGAATTCTTGGTCAAGGTAGACGAGAATTACTAATTTGGATCAGTAGTTTCTCAGTGGGTGATGGGCTTCACATCGATACGAAATATCGCGTTATTAGGGGTCTGACATTATCCACCCCCTAGACCCGGTATGCGATACTCTTAGACGAACAGACCAGACTGTACGGAGATTGTCACTGACAGGCTCAGTAGGGATTGGATGAGTTTGCTCGTCGGCCTTCTTTTCGCTCAATACCTGGGTAGCCATTACGTACAGCCAGTGCCACTGACGTGCTTATGGTTAAACCCACTGGCAGTTTTTAGAGTCCCACACAGAGGGTTTCCCTGGTTTAGGCGAAATGATGTAGTATCCGTATTTTGATACGTGTAAGGTTCCGATCGAATGATTGTATTAGTTACCCGGACTTTCGATCGGACCATAGGTAATACTAGCCGGCCGGATTTGAGCCGGATTATTAAATCATGTATTAATTTAATAATTTGAGTATATGTATTTCGATATGTATATTATAGTATTATGTTCATTGTGTTATTCTATCTATTTGGGTATTTGTATTTTTGTACGAATATAGGTATGTATATACAGTTGAGTGTAATCCGTATTTATACGAAAAATATTCTAGAAGGTAGACACCTCATTTTGGATTATTCATTTATTAATTTAAATGGAAATGAGGTATAAAGATAAAGAAGAGAGAATGGTGAGAACCATGCTTGAATAGTTTTGACAAATGAATTTTCAATTCATTTGTGCAAACTATTCAAGTATGTTATGCAATACTATATTTGGAAATTGTGTTTTACAAAATCATGCTTGAGGTTTTTCTCTCTCTAGAAGTTTTTGACTTGGGCTTTCTTCACTTGAGTTTTGGCATGGTTTCTTTTTGGATAACACTCTCACCATTTGCTTCTTCTCTCTTCACTATCTTTCTTGAGCTTCTCCACCTTCATCTTGAATCTCCTCTACAATCTCATGTGTTGAGAATTAAGAGAGGAGGTGAGATAGATACACACTTAGTGCAACTCACTACATCTCTAGGCACTCTAGATTAGCAACCTAGAGTCCCTAGTTACTTCACTAGATTCTTATTGTGGAGCTAAAACCATGTGCTACATCTCTCGGATGGATCATCTTCGACGGAGGAAGACCGGCGGCAAAACTCGATCAAGGAGACCTCAAGAAGCCAAAGAAGGGGATAGAAGACCAAAGAACACGGATCTTTTGGTGAGATACTTCTATCAAAGTAGCTAGATCTCCTTTTGTTAGCATAGTATCGGTTTATGGTTCGATTCCAGGACAGGTTTTTAGCGCCATATTTAATTTTTTAAACATCGTTTTGTTCCGCATCGGCCACGGTAGATGGCCAGGGCACTAGCAAACCCCAACAGGAATTGTACGGATTGGCGATCGAAGTAGTTATGCCAGATAATGCTTCGTATTTGATGAACTTACAAGTTCAGTCCACTCTTGTCAATCAGATCAAAACAGCTCAAGCAAATGATACCAAGCTACAAAAGATCCGAGAACAAGTAAAAAGTGAACTTCGAAATGACTTCATCATCCACGAAGATGGATCCTTATGATATGGAAGTCGATTATGCGTACCACACGGCCCAGTTCGAGAAGAGTTGATGAAAGAAGCTCACAGCTCTCCTTATTCTGTACATCCTGGTGGTACCAAGATGTATAAGGATCTACGACAACACTACTGGTGGCATGGAATGAAACGCGAAGTAGCTAGAAGCATAGCAAGGTGTTTGGTGTATCAGCAAGTGAAGGCTGAACATCACAGAACTGCTGGTCTATTTCAGCCGTTACCAATCCCAGAATAGAAATGGCAGCACATTACCATGGACTTCGTGACTGCCCTTCCTCGCAGCACGAAGGGTAATGACGTAGTATGGGTTATTGTGGATCGACTCACTAAGTCGGCTCACTTTATTCCCTTTCGCGTTGGCCAATCTACTGAGACGTTAGCAAAGAAGTACATGGATGTGAGCATGAATCTAAAGTAAGATTTAACTCTTCCAAATGTACTATATTGATACCCATGAACTCATACATGAGATTGTGAAATTACATGGAGTATCAGTTTGCACCATCTCCGATCGTGATACCAGATTCCGATTACAGTTTTGGTAGAGTCTGCAAGCTAGCCTGGGAACGAGTCTAAACTTCAGCACGGCTTACCATCCACAAACGGACGGACAGTCCGAGCGAACAATTTAGATTCAAGAAGATATGCTAAGAGCTTGTATGTTAAACTTCAAAGTTTCATGAGAAGATCACCTACACCTTGTGGAGTTTTCATAGAACAACAACTATCAGGCGAGCATTGAAATGGCGCCATTCGCAGCACTCTATGGACGGAAGTGTCGATCACTACTAAGTTAGGACGACAGCGGAGATCGTGAACTCCTTGGACCAGAGATGATCGTAGCAACTGTAGACGTAGTTCGCACGATCATGGAAAGAATATGCATAGCCCAAGACCGACAGAATTATTGGGTAGATGCAAAGCGGCGACATCTGGAATTCTAACCTGGAGACAATGTTTTCTTAAAGATCTCTCCAAACAGAGGAATGATCCGTTTTGGCAAGAAGGGTCAGCTCGGTCCCAGATACATAGGACCGTTCAACATTCTCGAACTTGACGGAGAAGTGGCATACCGTTTGGCAATACCACCCTCATTGAAAGGAGTGCACAATGTGTTTCATATATCCCAACTATGAAGATATGTGAGCGACCCAAGCCACATCCTTGATCACTCTGAGCTCACAGTACAAACTGACCTAACTTGTGAGCAACAACCTATTGAAATCCTGGACCGAAAGGCGAAGACATTACGGAATAAGGAAGTAAATTTGGTCCGAGTGATGTGGAGAAAAGATTCGCCAGGAGAATCAACATGGGAACGAAAAGAAGACATGCGCGCAAGATACCCCTACCTCTTTGAAAATTAGTGCATATGTAATTGTAAATTTCGATGACGGATTTTTTATAAGAAGGGTAGAATGTAATGACTCTGAATTTACTGTACGGAATTTTCCAGTTTAATGTACAGAAAATGAGTTATATAGCCTGATTTTGAGTTATAAGTAAATTTTGTTAAATAACAGCAAGAAGCTACTTGTATCTCACTGGTAAAGCCCTTGCACTGCTGTGACGTAGCCCATGTGTTCGATCCCCATCAGACACATTATTTTTTCTGATTTTTCTTTTTAGGAAGCCCAAAAATTTACACGTGCAATACACAGAAAAATGAAAGTCGGAAAAATCAAACATATGGAAAATAAAGTACACACTGAGTTGTACACATGGCACGAATCCAGAGGCACGAAGCCCTAGATCGGCCGACGGAAAGCCTATAATGGCTATTATCGACGGTTTAATCGTGGCCAATGAGGCCCGGGCTTTACACACTTGACTCTTCCCCTACCCCTAACACCCGTGCACTGTTTGTGCTCTGCAATCAAACAGAGACTTTTAATTTCACCTTTAAACCAAATTTTAATGCATTTTAATTTCCCTTTTTAATTCCAAAACCCTGATTCTACACTATAAATACAACCCCACACTCTGGCTCAACATCATTCTGAAATTTCTAGCCAAAACTCTCAAGAAAGTTTCTAAGTACAAGTGGAGTAAAGAGGAGTTAGCAAGCGGTCAACTTCCGGCGAAGAATTAAAGCTATTCCGGCGCTCCCGCGACGCTAAGAAGCACATCCCTCCTTCTTCAATCTTTCTTTAAGCCTCCTAACTTGTAAGTCCCTTCCAATCTTCATTTCTCTTCTTTAAAAATTCATTTTAAAACGTATATCGGTAAGTGGAGTTAATACTGATATCTATTTTCTAAACCCTAAAAAATCCCCTTTTTCTTATATATTGTTCATCCAAATTTTTACACAATACTTGTAATCTTAATTATGAATGTTTAGAATAAATTTGAACCAATAATATCATGTAAAATAACTTTAATTTAAGCTTTTCATTTAAATACCATGAATTTTAAATATCACCTCTTTTAGTTTTTGTTGCAAACATACTTTTAGGAAAACTTCACAGGATAACGACCTACCCCTCATATACACTCTTGTTCCATAGCACGATACCTTTTGTGTGAATTTTGGTTACAAAAAAAACATTACATTAAAATACCACTCACTTTAAAAACTGTTTTCTTTTAAAACAGTATTTTAAATTCCTTTGCGATTATGCCTCTATAACCCTCTTTAGGGGACCCGCTATTGGATGGTTCGGATTTTCGCACATGCTTGGGCTACTAGAGCGAGATGCAGACCTCCTCATAGAGCATTCGGTCTCGAAAGGTTTTAAATAAGTTTTAAAGAAAAACGCATTTTTCTAATTAAATAAAATTTAAATTTTTAATAATCATATAAAAATTACAAATCCATATATTTTCAAAATATAATAAAATTACATTTTTGTAAATGAAAGAATTGCAATTTTCACTAAAATACCCTTAAGATACCAACAAAAGACAAGTTTTACAATAAAATACCATGAAATTTCTAAGCTAAGCAATTATCACTAAAATACCTCAAAACCTTAAAATTCATATCCATGAAAAACCTAAATAATATAAATAAATTCTCGAGCTTTAATTTTAACTATATTATAATATTTTTTCATAAAATCCCCTCGAGTTATATAAAACGATATTTAAGAACTTTAGTAAATATAGGTTTAAACGGGATCAATTCTCTTGATCCCCAGAGAGCCAGAGAAAGTGAGTGCTTGTCTATTTAAGGTAGAAAACTTGACGGAGTTATCAATGGTAATTGTCTTGGAAAAAGACACAAATCCCGCCGTCCATGTGCAGCAGTTACCGATGACTCCCGAACGTAATTCAGAATCTAAATCAGTTACAAGTGTCTGACTCAGTCTGAGTCTAACTCAAAGCTGAATGAAAACTCAAATCAGATTCCAATTCAAACATGAATCCAAAGTCAAACATGAATACTTGAACATGAACCTGAATACCTAAATTCAAATATCAATATCAAACCTGAATACTTGACTTGACTTGACTAAACCATGGTTATAACTTGACATGACTTCTTGAATACATGATTACATCCTGAACATGACTACTTGAACAAATTGTATCCATAGTTTCGGCAAAACTTGTAAATATACTCTATACAATACATTACGTGGGGATAATGGGATAAATTGGTACGGAATGTATAAACATGACACGAGATGGTCACTTAAAAGAAACCTACATGAACTCTCGTGTCGTTATCCCGTGGGTTTTGGCGGGGACTTATACTACATGTTACCATAGTTCATAGGGTAAGATGGAATTCTCTCGTATACACAAATACTTTTTGTACCAAGCTACAAATAACCACGTTAGAATAATAATCTTATACCTGTACAACTTACCAGCTTCATTACTTGTTATATTCCATTCCTTCTTTTGGGACTTACTGAGCGCTAGTTCGGTGATGACATTCCTGTCTATTTCTTTCTTTGGAATGTTCATCAGGATGACCGGACTCTCAGGAGATCGAGCCTAGCCAGGAGGAATTGGACCAGCTTACTGCCCAGCCGGACTTCTAGCTCTCCTTGTATTTACTTTCAGTTTGTATGCCACTGTTTAGGCACTGTTTATATCTTTGTATCTTTTCTTTTCAAAACAGTTGTATGTAAAGATGAATGTTAATAAAAGTTGATGTTTATTTTATATCTCTTGTTATTCTTATGCATTTTATACATATTGATTAATTACGCTTAACTTATTTATTTCTTAGTAAATACGTTGTGGCCCGCCACATCACCGATTCCGTACACTGGGAAGCGGGGCCTGACAGAAACCGTATCTGACTCGTGCCTTATGAGTACGTGTTGATCCTCTTAATGCCATTACTTGTAGATCCTGTTGGGGTTGGTTTTCACCTTCTGTCTCCGAAATCTGCCTGTTCACCTCTGCATCAATAGGCTGTAATTATGCTTCGGTGTCCGTAACTTTATGAGCAACATATAACTCCACCTCCACCGAATCATTATCCCTTTATGCTCCATCCGCCTTCTTATTATCTCCAACCACGTTTTTCAACATGGAATCCTCATCGAAAATCACATCTCGACTAGTGAACGCCTTTTTGTTTTCAAGATCCCATAACTTGTAGCCTTTAACAACAAGTTTGAATCCCAAGAAAACACAACTTTTAGACTTTGATTCCAACTTAGTTCTATCCTCCCGATCTACGTGCGAATAAGCAGGACACCCAAACACCCGTAATGAATCGTAACCGACCGAGTCTCCTCTCCATATTTTTTCTGAGATCTGAAAATTTATGACCATTGATAGAGACCTGTTAACCAAATAGCATGCATAACTCACCGCTACTGCCTAGAAGTCCTTCGAAAGTCCGGATTGTAACCGCATATTTCTTTCTCTCTCTAATAGTGTCCTGTTCATGCACTCCGCTATCCCATTCTGCTCTGGATATCGTGGAACGGTCCATTGTCGCTGTATGCCCTGATCTTTACAAAAGTCTGTAAACTCCTTCGAGGTGTATTCACCTCCATTATCTATCCATAAATACTTCACCGATCGCCCCTATTACTTCTCCACGGCTGCTTTCCACTCCTTATATTTTGCAAACACATCTGATTTGTGTTTGAGAATGTAGGTACATACCTTTCGTGAGAAATCATCAATGAAAGTAACATAATACATGACACCTCCCTTTCAAACCGGCGATGTCCCCCATATGTCTGAGTGAATGTAATCGAGGAGTCCTTCGGTCTTGGGCACGGCTTGCTTGAAGCCGACCTTATGTTGCTTTCTCATCGTACAAAATTTGCAGAAATCTAACTTACACGAGGTAACACCTTTCAGCAACTTCCTTCTGTGCAACTCATGAAACCCCCTCTCACTCATGTGGCAAGACGCATATGCCATAGTTTTGCGGTATCCTCCACCTGTTTCTCCGTAGCTACAGCCGCTCCACCAGTCACCATACTGTCGTCCAAATAATATAAATTGTTTAGTAGTTGTCGCTTCATAACCACTAAGAGTATCTTTGTACTCTATCTTGACCAACTAATTTACATCCTGCCGCAGCTAATAGTGCAAGAGAAATCAGGTTCTTCTTTAGTTCTGGAATGTGTCGCATGTACACAAGCGTTCGCACCACCCTATCAAACATGCGGACTTTAATGTTCCCTATGCCAATGCCCTTGCACGCCATATTGTTCTCCATGAGAACACTGCTCCATTGAACTCCATTGAACTCTTTATAGGTATCGAACAACTCTTTCTTCAGGCACATGTGATATGAACATCCGTAATCAAGGATCCAAGTATCAGAATTTGTCTCCCCTGTATGTACTGCTAGTACGTCATATGGAATTTATTCTGCTTCGGTCGCAACACTTGCTTAATCTGAACCCTTTGAATTGGCACATTTACCCTTCTTCTCCAACCACTGCTTATATTTTAGGCATTGCTTCTTTAGATACCCTGATTTTTTGCAAAAGAAGCACAGTCCGCTCTCTTTTCCGTTTGATTTGGATTTCCCCCATATGCTCTTGCTTCTGTCTCTATTCTTCGATCTTCCATTTTCATCGGCGAACAATCCCGATGACTCCTCCGATGGATTTTTTTTCTTCATGATCTCATTGTTCAAAAAAGTTGATGTAACCTCCTCCATCTCGAGAGTTTCCTTTCCATAAAGGATCGTTATCACTAAGTATTCATACGAATTTGGAAGTGAAAATAGGAGTAAGAGCGCTTGGTCCTTCTCCTCTAACTTGACTTCTAGGCATAAAAAATCGCTCACTATCTTATTGAACCTGTTTAGCTGGCCGTGAATAGAAGTCCATTCTTTTATGCGTAAATCATATGGTTGCTTCTTCAAATATAGCTTGTTTGACAACGACTTTGTCATGTACAAGCTCTCCAGTTTCAACCACAAACTTGCCGCAGAAATTTCCTTCATAATGTTATACATAACATTATCCGCCAAACAAAGTTCTATCTTGCATTGTGCCTTCTGATTTGATTCTGCCTACGCAGGATCTATTATGTCGGTAGGTTTACTACCGCTAAGTACCTTAAACAACTCTTCCTTCACAAGAAGTGCCTTCCCCTTTCTCTGCCATATAGATAAGTTATGATTCTCATTAAATTTCTCTACCTCAAACTTTGTGCTATTTACTTTGTTATCCGTCGTCCTTAATTTCAAAGAAAATAACTTTTTCTCGGATCCTTACGAACCACTATTAATATAATTACGATCTAAGAAGATATGGAGTGGACACAAGCGTCGTCACCTACCGTAAACTTAAATCGCAAAAATACGGAACGTGGCTTTGAAACCAATTGTTGTTGCCATCAGACCGATCGACAACGCAGCGGAAAACCTTATAAACGAATAACAAAAGAAAACCAGATGTAAACCGCAATAAAAATAACAAAAGAGATTTGAGGGGAAACGATGAGAACTTTTATAAGAACTTGAGAAGAAGAAAACCTTACAGAGAATTATTACACCCTCTCTTTATGATCTCCAACGAGATCTCTTTTCTTCTATAAATTCTCCTTCACCTTCGATAACCTAGATCGCTTATGAAGACGCCGGTTAAGCCTTTTGCTTTATAATCTAAAACTCTTCAAAATTAAACCTTATGGAGCGGCGGCTCCCTTTAACCTTATGATAAAAAACCAACAACCCTAAATAATAACCTAAGATCCTATTTACAGCCTACACAATCTTAATTATAATAAAATCTCAAAAATTAGAATACTGCTACAAAAAAACCTAATTTTCGAGTTAAATCTTGAATTTAAATTCACAGTTATCGCCGACAAGACGTCAGTAGCCATGCAGATTGACATCTGAAGTTTTAACTTACTCCTGTTCAGATTGCAGGCATACATCTATTCTTTACAGGCAGACGTCTGTAGTACATCTGAGTTTCTGTATCTTCTTTTGACTAATGTCTATTCTTTTCAGGCAGAGATCGGTCCCTCCTTCTGATGCGTAGTTTTTTTCTAAATACGAGACACCTGCACAACAATAGATAATTTAAACAAATAAGAGAAAATGGGAGAGGAGAATAATTTTATACCATATGTTTCTATTTCTTCTTTTTCCAAATTTAAAGTTTCTGATTACAAAAAAATGGGTGTTCAAGGAATCTTAGATAAGCATGAAAATTTGTGCCTTCCCACTGCTTTCACACAAATAATCTCACTTGAAGCAAAGTTATAAAGATGCCCCCAAAAAAAGGGCATGGGAGGAAGGCGATGATGATGCTGATGATGCGGCGACAATTTAGAGGGAAGGATCATGTGTCGAGAGCTACCATGGGCGGTTTGCTCTCGACTTACTTTATTTTGCTTATTCACCCATGATCAGGGGAATGTCGTGATCTTATTCAGACTTCATGCTTCATGCTGTTGTGATTACCTAGACTTTGGGTTGTATTTTGTAACAGCGGAAGTGCTGCTTGCTGCTATTATCTGATCGTAGGGATATACTTTCATTAAAACTTTTAATGGTACCTAGATGGATTAATTAGCCACCGGTAACCTCAAAAAAAAAAAAGATGCCCCCCAAAAAACCACCGGTAATCATAAATAATGTCGTTTGAAGTAAATGATTAGTACGAGCATATATACCAACAAAGAATTTATTCCAATCGTGATCGTAAATGGGAATTCTATAGATCATGACACGTGATAGATGACGTGTCCCGGAGCTTACGGGACACGTGCGAACATAACACTTTGAAGACATTCTTCGGGCTATCGACCCTAGGGATGGATCGACCTTCGAGGGACTCCCAGGATACTTCTATGTCCACCTTACAAGTAACCATCGGCTCACCGCCGAACCTCCCTACACGCTGAGCTTCCTCGACTTCCCAGCTCGCCCCCGAGCTATCACAGAACCAAGCTTCTTCGGCTCCCGCTCGTCTCCGAGCCTCCCGCGGAGCTAAGCCTCCCCGGTTCTATCGAGCAACCGAGAGCGCAGAGCCGAAGCGCCTCCGCGCATCTCGCCAGAAGCGAGATATCCGCCAACCAAAAATCCCGCGTTCCACACCGTCGTATTCCCCCATTAACGAGCGTATCTCATCGTTAATGGAGAGATCCCGTCATTCACGTAGGCGGAATGTCAGGGGCGTAACTGACGGTGGAGATCACGCGCCAGCTCGCTCCATGCGACTACTATAAAAACCCTTCTCCCAGACGATTCAGGTAAGTCAATTCTAATCCACTAAGCCGCTACTCTGCTCGAATCGCTCTACTAACTTGATCGTCGGAGGGTCCACGGTGGTACAACCATCCCGAGACTTTTTTGCAGATAGCTCGGCTTCACCTCAAAACAAGCCCATTGAGATCCACACGCTCTAAGGAAGACAAACCTCAACACCAATCTCAACCCTTCATCAACGTCCTCGCCAGATCGACGGAGGACAACATCTGAAGGAGATCGAGCGCTCCATCAGTTGGCGCCGTCTGTGGGAACGATCGAAGTTTCTTCCACTCATCAAAGTTGATCTTTCGCCTTCGTTCTAATGGCGAGCGAGAACCGTGGCGACCCCAGTACCAGTCGCCGCCTCCCCCACAACGAAGGCGAGAGCAACTCATCTCCACCGCCTCCTAATGCCATCGCCGCTTTATCCACCCGGATGGACAGACTCACCTCAATGGTGGATGCACTCGTCCGCGTCCAAGCGGCGGGCCCTATTTACCAGACCGTGGCTCCTCCTCCCCGGCATAACGCGCTCATGGAGGGATGGACGGGCCCGCTCATGCCCCCCGTCCTACTCACGCTCCTCTCAGTCCCGCTGAGCGCCGGCGTGCTGACTCCGGCCACTATAACCCGCATGCGGCGACTGGCTTCATGACTCGGTGGGCGTCGGGCAGCTCCATGCTACGATCCCCGGGAAGAACATGCCGTCGCTCCGATCACCGTAGCGCGTTCTCTCCCCCGGAAGAGGTGTCGGTTAGCTCGCCTGCTCACATGCATAACCGACGCCCCCACTCTCGCCGGGGCCGCCCGAGCGACGAGCGCAGGGTCACTCGAGAAAGGTCTCGCCCAAGGACTTGAGACATTTGATAGAGCAGAATCGGAGCAGCACAATCGCACATACTCGGAGCGGGAGTGGCCATCACTCTGACTGTACGGAATCCTCGGGGTACCACCACCGCCTTGACGCCCTCGGGAATAAAATCGAAGGGATAAGACGGGACGGTAATGCCTCGGTCGAAGAGGCCAGATACTCCGCCGATTCACTCACAAAGCCCTTCACAGAAGAGCTGATGGTTGAGCACGTTTCGTTCAAGAACAAGCCGCCTAAAGTGGCCCTCTTCGATGGGAAATCCGACCCCAAGGACCACCTGGATACGTTTACGGCGGGCATGAGTTTCCAGGATAACTCCGATGCGGCTCAATGCCGAGCCTTCCCCACCACCCTCATCCGGGTCGGCCGGGACTTGTTCCGAGGACTCACGCCATGCTCCATCTCGAACTTCAATGAGATGGCCACCCAATTCCTCGGCCACTTCGTCGGAAATCGACGACAAAAGAGATCATTCGACTACCTGTTCACCATAAAAAGCGGGGACAGGGAAAGCTTTAAAGGATACGTCACCCGTTTCTACAACGCTCTCCTTGAGGTTCCCGAGCAACGAGATGAAACTGTTATCACCACAGTAAGGTCAGGTCTTAGGCACAAAGAGTAGCTCCGCTCTTTTGCATTAGCACAACCTAGGACCATGGCTGAGGTAAAGGCCTGGACCGAGCAGGAAATCC
Organism: Agapanthus africanus; assembly: GCA_030015575.1. Taxonomy (NCBI): domain Eukaryota; kingdom Viridiplantae; phylum Streptophyta; class Magnoliopsida; order Asparagales; family Amaryllidaceae; genus Agapanthus; species Agapanthus africanus. The sequence continues at coordinate 5,671,577 of JASDDO010000018.1, forward strand.
AGCTCGAGGCCGAGGTAAACTCTAACCTCCCCGGGGCTGACCAATCCGACCAGAAGAAGAGGGGCCGAGAAGAGAAAAAGAAGGCCGATCGCCTGAAACCTTATACCCTAAGGTTTCAGGAGTATACTCCCCTGAATGTATCCCAGACCGAGCTGATGGAGGAAGCAAAAGGCGAGAGATTCATCAAGCCCCCGCCGGTCACTCATAGAGCAGCTAAACGTATCCGGGGCCCGTACTGCGCCTTGCACCGGTCGCAGGGTCACCTGACCGAAACTGCAAACAGCTCCGTGACTATATTGAGAAGTTGATCCGCTCCGGCCACCTGGCAAAGTACCTGAGGGACAAGCGGCAGGCAGACCGGGAGCAGAAGAACCAGCCCCTTCCTGGGGAATTAATAATCGGGTAAATTATAGTCGTAACCTCGACCGTTTGCTCGGTGCCCGCGCAGGGAGCCGGCGAAAACCGCCAACTCCTACCGGTCGAAGGTACAAGCGACCCGCCCAAGAAGAAGTGCAAGACCGCCGAGCCCATCAACTTCACTGATGAGGACCTCCACGGTATATCCTTGCCTCACAACGACCCTCTCGTGATCGCGGCACGGGTCCACCGTTACGAGGTTCAAAGGATATTGGTCGATTCCGGAAGCTCGGCGGATATCCTCTTCTATGACTGCTTTCAGCGCATGGGGCTAGGGTCGTCCGACCTACGGTCGACCTCCTATGTCCTATCAGGGTTTACCAACCACTCCATCCCGGCCTAGGGAGTGATCACCCTCTTCCTCAACATTGGGGAAGCGAGCCATACGAGGACCGTACCTGTGGAATTCATTGTCGCTAAGGTCCCCTCATCCTACAACATCCTCCTCGGTCGCCCGACATTAAACGCCCTCTAAGCCCAAATCTCGACCTACCACCTTGCGATCAAATTTCTCTTGGACCAAGGGGGATAAGCCGGGCCTACGGGAACCAGCGAATCGCCAAGATTTGCATCACCACGACGTCTACCACCGGAGAGCACGGCGACGACCTCGCAGACGCAAGTGATTTCCAGGGGTCTTTGGACACACGCGACGAACACAAGGAAATCCGAGGAACCCCGGCGGAGGCGCTAACAGAAATTCCCCTCGTCGAGGGGAATGAGGGATGAACTGTCTCGATCGGATCCCTTCTAACAGGAGCTCGGCGTGAAGACTTGATCCGCTTTCTCCGGGGGAACCCGGACGTGTTCTCCTGGGCACCTGCGGACATGCCTGGAATCGACCCCGAAGTAATCTAGCACAAGCTCGGGGTCGACACCAAAGTCCAACCCGTCAGACAAAAGAAGAGAAGTTTCGCGCCAATCAAGCAAAAGGCGATTGAAGACGAAGTCGATAGATTACTCGCAGCCAACTTCATTCGAAATGTTGACTACTCAGATTGGCTGGCGAATGTAGTCATGGTTAAAAAGGCGAATGGAAAGTAGCACATGTGCGTCGACTTCACAGACCTGAACAAGGCCTGCCTAAAAAAAATAAATCCCCTCCCTCGGATAGACCAGCTGGTAGACAGCTCGGCAGGCCATGAATTGTTCATCTTCATGGACGCTTTCTCTGGATATAACCAGATCCGTATTAACCCGGCAGATGAAGAACTTACCGCGTTCACCATGGACCGGGGGGTATACTGCTACAAAGTGACACCCTTCGGCTTCAAAAATGCTGGGGCTACGTATCAGCGCTTAGTTAATAAGATGTTCAAACCGCAAATCGGAAAGAACATGGAGGTTTACATCGACGACATGCTCGTGAAATCAACCTTGTCTGATGAGCATACCCTTCAACCTCTGCTACGGTACCGAGGCCATGGTCCCCGCGGAGATCGGATTGCCCACCTACAGAGTCGAACACTTCGACGATGAAGCTAATACCTCGGCTCTCCGGACTAACTTGGATATCCTACTAGAGAAGCGGGACCGAGCACAAATCAAAGCGGCCGCCTATAAACAGCAAACAAATTGTTACTACAACGCCTGAGTCAGGTATCGCGCCTTCAAGGCAGGAGATCTAGTCCTACGAATAAATGAGTTCGTAGACCCAACAAGGATGCACAAATTCTCCCCAAAATGGGACGACCCTTTTCTCGTAGCAGAAGCGTTTCCCGGGGGAGCGTATCGCTTGCAAGACGTCGGGGGACGAAAGTTTTTTCGGCCTTACAACGCCGAAAAACTCAAATTGTATAAATGAATGTACTCTTATTTCTTTTGAAATGATGTGTCTCTTTCTTTATTATGTCTCCCTAGCTATAAGAGACTTCTTCCATATATTTCTTTTTCTTTCTCGGTCCCGGACACATAAGTTCATTTCAAAATAGCGTGTAAACCATGCAAAAGAAACAATAGGCAAAAAATAGGGACTAAAAATAAATACTTTTATTGAAAAGGTATTATAGGCTCCTTAGCCTTACCAAAAAAAGGAAAAAGAAAAATTACAATAGGGGGCCGGGGTGTAGAAAGTATTCTCGGTGGTACTCCGCCGAGATCTCCGCCAGCCGCACCCTGACTTCTTCGGCCCGCTCTCTCTGATGCTGCCTGCGGACCCGATCTGTCACGGAAGCACCAGAGACCGCATTGGCTGGGAAAGGGCCAGTGACCTCCCTTCTCTGGAAACACTCCCGAATAAGAGCCGTTGATCAATCCCGTCGGGCCTTCAAAATCTGGCCGAAGCGATGGAGCGAGGACACCTTGTTAAGCGCTTCGTCCAGCAGCTCTAGGGACAAGGCATTATACAGCCCCGGGGACATCCTCCAAATTGCGTACATGAGCAATTGAAGAAGGGGCGACCGCCGGGGAAGTATACGACCTAAGTGGTCCTCCATGCACTCGATCACCGCTTGGTACGTCTCATCGGTGCATTCCTGGTCGTACAGGTACACATCATTGTGGGAGATTATCTCTTTGATGGTGTAGACGAAACCGGCCATCTTCAGAAACGCAAGGCTAAAAGAAACCAACATGTTTTCGCTATTTATAGCCCCAGCGAAATCCCTGAAGGCCGAAATTTGCGCGCAAAGTGACGCGAATCACGGGATATTTTCAAATTCCCCAATAAGGGGTTTCCACGCGGCGATGATGCTAACCCTCACGAGCCCTTAGGCGGTCAATAGGAGTCGGAACGACGTGAACCATGGAGCGTCGCGCCTTGCCTGTGCGTTTATGCCATGTGTTGTTTGCGACGGTCACTCTTCCAGATTTTACAGGTCAAGGGAGATTGAACGACACCCCATAAAATCGAAGAGCAGTTTAAAAAGCCCTCCTCACGAGCTACCGAGCAGCTTCCCTGCTCGGTCAATCCCTAGCAGGTAGTTCCCTACCCATCTACGCTAAGGATCTATATCCCTCCTCACGAGGCCGTCGAGCAGCTTCCCTACTCGGTCAATCCCTAGCGGGTAGTTTCCTGCCCATCTACGCTAATAATCTAAAGCCCTCCTCACGATGCCACCGAGCAGCTTCCCTGCTCGGTCAATTCCTAGCGGGTAGTTCCCTACCCATCTATGCTAAGGATCTAAAACCCTCCTCACAAGGCCACCGAGCAGCTTCCCTACTCGGTCAATCCCTAGCGGGAAATTTCCTGCCCATCTACGCTAAGGATCTAAAGCCCTCCTCATGAGGCCACCGAGCAGCTTCCCTGCTCGGTCAATCCCTAGCGGTTAGTTTCCTGCCCATCTACGCTAAGGATCTAAAACCCTCCTCATGAGGCCACCGAACAGCTTCCCTGCTCGGTCAATCCCTAGCAGGTAGTTTCCTGCCCATCTACGTTAAGGATCTAAAGCCCTTCTCACGAGGCCACCGAGCAGCTTCCCTGCTCAGTCAATCCCTAGCGGGCAGTTTCCTGCCCATCTATGCTAAAGATCTAAAACCCTCCTCACGAGGCCACCGAGCAGCTTCCCTGCTCGGTCAATCCTTAGCGGGTAGTTTCCTGCCCATCTACGCTAAGGATCTAAAGCCATCCTCACAAGGCCACCGAGCAGCTTCCCTGCTCGGTCAATCCCTAGCGGGTAGTTTCCTGCCCATCTACGCTAAGGATCTAAATCCCACCTTACGAGGCCACTGAGTAGCTTCCCTACTTGGTCAATCCCTAGCGGGTAGTTCCTTACCCATCTACGCTAAAGATCTAAAGCCCTCCTCACGAGGCCACCGAGCAGCTTCCCTGCTCGGTCAATCCCTAGCAGTTAGTCCCCTATGCACCTATGCTAAGGATCAAAGCCCTCCTCACGAGGCCACCGAACAGCTTCCCTTCTCAGTCCATCCTTAGCCAATACCGACCTTCTTACGCTGAACCATCTTCCGATGTATTCTAAGAGAACGATCGTCACCCCAACTCCGGGGGCGGGAGAACACCGACCTTCCTGCACTTGTCGATTAATCAACTTACGCTCGATGGGGGATCGTCATCTAAAAAGCCGGTCATTGATACTTATGCAAGAAACACATTGCCATGCAGAGGAAAATAAACCCAATTTTATTCATGTTCCAAAATGTCGACAAGGTATTCTGGGCTCCCCAGCCTTACAAAGTGCCCGGGGGCTTACAAAAAAAGAGAAAAACAAAAAAGGGACAAGGCAAAAAAGCTCAGGCTGTAGGCTCTGCAGGGATCTCTCCTTGCTCGGTATCGCCCTCAGGGGCCTGAGCTTCTACTTCTAAAACCGCCCCTCCCCTGGAACCAGCCGCTTATGGCGTGTCTATCGAAAGAGGGACCCGAGCACGGAGCTCAATATCGGCAAGCTCTGGCATTAACGCCTTGACGGCATCAAGAGTTTCATGCCAGATGATGGTAGAGGCTTCGCCGATGTCGCCGTAGAGCTGGTTTGACGCCTTGTACGCGTCCATAGACTTGCGAGCTCGCAGCTTGGCGATCTTCGCCGCCTCAAGCGCAACCTCGGTCTCCCTCTTGCAGGCGTCCCTCGCCTTTTCATTATGGCATAGTGCTTGCCCAACTCCTCCAACTTGGCCTCGACGGCTCGGTGGGACTTGCTCGGAAGTCGGTGAGACTCCTGGCACTTGGAGATTGTGAGCTCCCCAGCGGCCAATTGGGTTTCGAGGGCGGCTGACCTTTTCCTCTCCTGCTACAGTTTAAGGCGCAGATCCTCCGCCTCCGAAGACGATTCCCCCGCTTTCCTCATGGCGGGGGCAATCTCCTCGGCTTCCATGTTGACGATCAGGACGCAATGTTGGAGGACCTAAGGAAAGCAGCAGATGGATTTAGAGGTGTTCAAACTAAGAAAAGAGCACTTAAGATAATACTTAAACGGGTACCAACCTGAACCGCCTCCTGAGCAATGGCGGCCACTTGGGCCTTCAGGGTCCCCTGGGGATCTTGCCCCCAGCCGACTGCTCTATGTCCGCGAGCAAGCTATCGGCGACGGAAAGCTCCGAGGGGACCACGGAGCAGACATCCCCCTCCTGCACGAGAATCCCTTCAGGGATCTCAGTCGTTGGCGCGCGTGAGATTGTATTTTTCCTCTTGAGAGGAACCTCTGCTTCCTCCTCCCTCACACGGGGTTCAGGGTCTCGCCCATGCTTCTGGCCACCCCCATGGCGGTCGCTGGGGGCTCGGGTCAAGGCAGAAGGCCTCACCGGTAGCGACAGCTGTGGGGCCGAGTTTGGGCCACCTCGGGATATGGTCACGCCCCCGGCCTTCTTCTGGGATGTAGCGGCAATGGCAGCTAGAATCCTAGATCGGTCCATTTGTCCTGCCAAAAGAAAAAACACAGAAAATTTAATGATGCAAGAAGGGCAAAAGGAAGCCATTCAAGTCTAAACAGATCGTCCAAAGCTCCTAACTTACCCATGAAGCTCGCGGGGCTGAGCCCGGCCCAGCTAAGGACCTGCTCGGAAAGCAAAACGTCGGCCTGCTGGATCGGCTCCTACATGGACATTGCCCTCGCCTCGGGAGAGGATGACTGTTTCACCCACGGGAAGTCGGCCCTATGCCACTGTACATGCACATGCCAGTCCTGGCCCTCGAATAGCCCGACGAATACAAATTTCTCCTTCCATTCATGAATGGAAGAAGGAACAACTACTACCCCCGACCTGGCCGTCCCTCCCTTACGTTTTATGAAAGAAATATACACCCAGCTCGGCTCATCCTTACGGATGCTATTGGGGTCGAAAATTACACCCGGGTTGACCAAGTCAAAGTCAACGTCAACCCCAAGCCAAGTGGGCCCAAGCCCAGACCAAGTGGGCTCATGCCCGAGTCGAGCCCGAACATGAAGCGGCTGGCCTCCCCCATGCTGAAATAAAAAACATGTAATAAATAAATTTTGATGTAATTTTTATGCATGAATGGGCATAAAGCCAAATTTTTGTAAAGCCCATGGCTTATATGCAAAAAGAAATAGCACATGAGACATGGGATGGGAAAAATGCCATTTTGTAAAGTCCAAGGGTCTATGTGTAAATATGTAAGCCTATATAAGGCAACATGATAATGAATAAAAAAACAACTTTTCATTCTCTAAAAACTCTAGGGTTTTTGTGCCTCCTTCTTTCCTCAAGGTTCTAAATCTTCTCCCTTCCTTTGAATTAAATCAAGAGTTTTACTCTTTCTTTTTCAAAACTAAATAGTTTTTCACCACAAAACCCACAAAGGGGAGCTCAGATCTTCCATTAGATCTCAAAAGGGGAGATTTTTAAATCTCACCCCCTTTCTCCAAGATCCGGCCAACCGACAGGAAGAAGATGGAGACCCATCTCCAGAAATCCCATCTTGGGAAGATTCAGAGCCAAAGGGAGAAAAAAAGAAGCCCCCTTTGATCATTTCTAAATTTTTTTAGGAGTCTAACTCCATTCAAGATCTATTAGAGTTTAACTCCCTAAATTAATCTCTGTCAGGAGTTTAACTCCATAAGTCAAATCGGGAGCACAGCTCCCAGTGCAGGGACCAAGTCCCTTTTGCTGCTGACGCCTAGCGCCCGCATGCCAGGCATGTGGGGCGCTGGAGCACAGCGCCCGCGTGCCAGGCACGTGGTGCGGTGGCGCTCTGGCGCACAGCGCCCGCGTGCCTGGCACGTGGGGGCGCCAGCTCCTTCTCCCACGTATCCTTTGGATGCCCTTTCCCTTATATATATATATATATATATATATATATATATATATATATATATATATATATATGCACACACACACACACACATACTCCACCACACTGTTCCCGTTAGAAAAAATTTCTAACGGGGCTGCTGCCCTGCACCCCGTAAGGGGGCTGCTAGCCCCCTTGACCCCCATCCCGCTATCCGGGTAGCGGAACCTCCGTAAAAACTCTGCGGGGACCCCGATATATCCAAAACCCCTTCAAAATACAACACTGCACATTGAGTTCGCATGACCTGTTTGACCCGTCAATCGGAGGTTCTCTCGCTCCAAATGCAAGGGGTAATTAACGGCAGCTTAGTCCGCGGCTGCCGGAGATTCGGATCCCCACAATCATTAAACCCCCGCCTACCCTAAGCAGGGGGAATCTATAGTACACCTGATAAGCACGAGCGCATTCCCATCTCAATGGGGTGACGAAGAACACCTTACAGATTCTGGCACGCCCGGTGGGATATATCTTTCCTCCCATATTTCGGGTTAAGCATTCATGCGAACTCAATTAATATGCATATCAATTGCCTGTACTAAAATCATATTTTTTTATGCAGGTTAACGTTCTCCAATTGCAATCTTTGGACGCAGCAAAGATGTCTCCAAGGATCAGCTCAGGTCTCGACAAAGCTCCCATCTCCTACACGATGAAGATGAAATCCAGGACGGTCCTCCCGGCCAGTCTAGGACGACAATGGGAGGAGGAGCCGCTACCATTTGGCTCTATTATGCTTGTGTCAGCTAACGCCGTCCCAGCTCCTCAAGCTCCAGTAACAGACAAACCAGTCTCAAAAGGGAAAAGGCCGAATGTCATAGTTGCGAGGGCACCTCTGTCCAAGCACAAATCCGTTTCCAAATGAACCTCCATCGCTCCAGCTGGGGGCAAGGCCATCAACGTCAACGAAGCAACGGGGAATCCCGGAAAAGCTCCAGCGGTACCCCCGACAACTGCTCGATCGGGTATCTTCTTTAAACTCCCTATCAATCGACTCACGGTGACTTCACAGAAAACGGATGCCCGCCAAGCCCTCAAAATCAAGAAGCTAAGGCAGAAAAGGTTCAGATACAGAGCCAACAAAAGGGCTAGGGCTCATACTAGGCTGAGCTTCATGAGTTTCCAAGAACGGGGTTACCCTGCCAAAGATAAAGAGACGGCTGAGTATGTGGTCCACACTGTCTTCATGGTCGGACATGAAGAAACGAACCCTCCTCTTCTTCACAGCCATGGTGATGATATGGTTGACACTATCCAATATCGGCTCGATCTAAATGATGAAGAGCCCACTCAGGACGATAAGCCAGAGGAGCCCATGGTTCCCGCGGAATTGAGTTCAGGCAATAAGGATGACCCGGTTGTCATATTCGGAACTACATAACAAGCATTATTCTGATGGCTTCATAGGCAGCTTCAGGACAGGGATGAGAAGTTAGCCAAAGTACAGTCTAAGGTCGACGAATTGGCAAACGTCGCGGCAGATCTCGCGACCCCAGTCACCCGATTGCAATTACAGCAGAATCAAATTTTGGTTCATGAGCCAGGGATTGATACCCGGAGGCAGCCAACTGATACCCCCTTCAGCCTAAGAGCGGAGCGCCTTCGCGAAAAACGGCAGCGATCAACCTCCAGTCCCTCCGACACATACACCGAAGGGGAATCACCTCTGAAAGAGAAACTGGATAAGGTTTATTCCTTCAAAAGGGACAAAGTCCACAAGATATTCAAGGACGCCCTAAGAAACGGTCTACAACTGCCAGAATCAAAGAGGCCGCAAGAAGCGAATATGACCGACGACCCAAAATATTGCCCCTATCACAGAGTGATAGGTCATGCCATTGAGGACTGCTTCGTCTTCAAAGATTGGGTCGAAAAGCAATACAAGACGGGAGAGATAGAAATGTCTAAAGGCGCATTAGCAAACAGTCAAGCTACGACCGCCGATTTCATACAAATAGAGACCGGAGCCCTTCGGGAACCTGATTCTCTCAGACATGTGTCATTATCTAAAAAGGGCGAACCAAAGACTGATCGGCCTCAAGGACCAGCATCGGTAAAGGCACCTACTCCATTAGAGAGAAAGAAGAAGGTATACTCCTTCAGGAGGGATGAAGTCCGCAAAATATTCATGGGCGCCTTGAACAACGGTCTGCAACTGCCTGTTCCGAAGAGGCCACATGAAATGAATATGACCGGCGATCCCATATACTGCCCATATCATAGAATAGTGAGTCATACCATCGAAGACTGCTATATTTTCAAAGATTGGGTGGAGAACCAATACAAAATTGGGAAAGCCCCACAGTCGTCAGATGTACCTACAAGCCATAGAGCTACGGTCATCAACACAACTCCGCCAAGATAAAAGTTCAAGGAGCAGGGATAAGCAAGCTGACCACCACGTCGTTAAACTGGGAACAATAGACCTCTAAGTCTTTAAACTGGAAACAGATGACTACCACGTCGTTAAACTGGAAACGGATGACCTCTAAGTCGTTAAACTGGAAACAGTAGACCCCTAAGTCGTTAAACTGGAAACAGATGACCTCTAAGCCATTAAACTAGAAACAGTAGACCTCTAAGTCTTTAAATTGGAAACATATGACCTCTAAGTCGATAAACTGGAAACAGTCGACCACCACGTCATTAAACTGGGAACAGTCGACCTCTAAGTCGTTAAACTGGGATGTAAAAATGTGTAAATAAATATATATATATATATATATATATATATATAAATAAAAAGCCGAAATGATGGGGAAACTCGCAATAAAAATCAGCGAGTAAAAATAAAAATGAAAATAAAGCCGAAATGATGGGGCAACCCCGAATAAATAGCCGAAATGATAGGGCAACTGCGATCTTCGTGATAAGAAAAGCTGAAATAATAGAGCAATCACGGTAAAAAAAACGGCGAATGATGAGTCGCTCCAGGTACTGTATTCCAGTGTAGTGATGCAGACGCTAACCAAATTCCAAATCCCAAAACGGCGAATGATGAGTCGCTCCTGGTACCATATTCCAGTGTAGCGATACAGACGCCAACCAAATTCCAAATCCCAAAACGGCGAATGATGAGTCGCTCCTGGTACCATATTCCAGTGTAGCGATACAGAAACTAACCAAATTCCAAATCCCAAAACGGCGAATGATGAGTATCTCCTGGTACCATATTCCAATGCAGCGATGCAGACGCCAACCAAAATTCCAAATTTCTGAATGTCCCAACGGCGAATGATGAGTCGCTCCTGATACCATATTCCAGTGCAGCGATGCAGACACCAACCAAAATTCAAATTCCCAAAATTCTTCCGTCCCTACGGTTATTCCCCAAGTTGACTACCGTATACAATCCACGGGCTCAAATAATTCTCATCATACCCATACCCAACCGCAATCACCAGTTACGCGGCTGGTCTCCGCCCTTGGAATTATGCTCCATTTGGGAAGACCCACTCATGTGTCCTCACGATACATGAGGAGAACAAACTTACGGGATCCTCACGACTCGTAAGAAAACACCTTCGTGGGATCCTTATGACTTACAAAGGAAAAGCACACTTGGGGGTCCTCACGACTCCTAAGGAGAAAATGCACCTACGGGATCCTTACGACTCATAGGGAGAAAATGCTCTTATGGGACCCTTACGGCCGATAAAATTGAAAAGCCTTAGTTGATAGGGATCTAAACCTGTCTCCTAAGCAATCGCTTCCCAACAGGGAAAGACAAATGATGATTCGCTCCTGGTACCATATTCCAGTGTAGCGGTGATGATGCCGACCTAAAAACCAATTTCCAAATCCTCCTGGGCAAATGATGAGTTGCTCCTGAGATTATCACAGTGCAGCAATGCAGATGCCGACAAAAAAAATCCCCAAATCCTCCCGGGGCAAATGATGAGTTGCTCCTAGGATTATCCCAGTGCAGCAATGCAGATGCCGACAAAAAAAAATCCCCAAATCCTCTCATGGCAAATGATGATTCGCTTCTGGTACCATATTCCAGTGTAGCGATGCTAATGCCATCCCAAATCAAACCAATGACCTCTGCAGCAGAATCATGCTTCATCCCAGAACATACCCCGTGTCGAAATCATGCTTCGCCTCGGCGTATCTGCCTTCCCTGTCGGAATTATGCTTCGACTCGGATCAACCAGCGACACTCCGTGCCGGGGAAAAGTCGAACAGCGACACTCCGTGCCGGGGACAAGTCGATCAGCGACACTCCGTGCCGGGGACAAGTCGAACATCAGCGACACTCCGTGCCGGGGATCAAGTCAAACATCGGCGACACTCCGTGCCGGGGATCAAGTCGATCAGAGACACTCCGTGCCGGGAACAAGTCGATCAGCGACACTCCATGCAGGGGACAAGTCGAACAGCGACAGTCCGTGCCGGGAACAAGTCGATCAGCGACACTCCGTGTCGGGGACAAGTCGAACAGCGTCATTCCATGACGGGATCAAGTCGAACATCAGCGGCACTCCGTGCCGGGGACAAGTCGAACATCAGCGACACTCCGTGCCGGGGACAAGTCGAACAGTGACACTCCATGCCGGGAATCAAGTCGAACAAACAGCGACACTCCGTGCCGGGGATCAAGTCGAACAAACAGCAACACTCTGTGCCGGGGGCAAGTCGAACATCACCGACACTCCATGCCGGGGACAAACAGCGGCACTCCGTGCCGGGGACAAGTCGAACAGCGACACTCCGTGTGGGTATCAAGACGAACATCAGTGACACTCCGTGCCGAGGATCAAGTCGAACATCAGCGACACTCCAAGCCGGGGATCAAGTCGATCAGCGACACTCCGTACCGGGGACAAGTCGATCAGCGACACTCCGTGCCGGGGATCAAGTCGAACATCAGCGACACTCCGTGCCGGGGACAAGTCGAACATCAGCGACAATCCGTGCCGGGGACAAGTCGAACAACAACACTCCGTGCCGGGATCAAGTCGAACAAACAGCGACACTCCGTGCCGGGGGCAAGTCGAACATCAGCGACACTCCGTGCCGGGGACAAACAACGGCACTCCGTGCCGGGGACAAGTTGATCAGCGACACTCTATGCCAGGGATCAAGTCGAACAACCAGCGACACTCCGTGCCGGGGATCAAGTCGAACAAACAGCGACACTCTGTGCCGGGGACAAGTCGAGCATCAGCGACACTTCGTGTCAGGGACAAGTCGACCAGTGACACTCCGTGTCAGCAACAAGTCTAACAGCCAGCAACACTCCGTGCCGGGGACAAGTCGAACAGCGACACTCAGTGCCGCCGACCGTCCATGTCGCAAAAAGGGCAGAGCCGACCGTCCAAGTCGTAAAAAGGGCAGAGCCGACCGTCCATGTCGTAAAAAGGGCAGTGCGGGCTTCCCACAAATCGGTAACCAAATCGCTCCGTGCCGGGGAAACGTCTACTATGGACACTCCGTCTCGGAGACGCGTCAAGCGTCGACCGTCCATGTCGTAAAAAGGGCAGTGGAGGTTTCTTACAAAGCGGGAACCAAATCGCTCCAGGCCAGGGAAACGTCTACCACGGATACTCCACCTCGGAGACGCAAACGTCGACCATCCATGTCGTAAAAAGGGCAGTGCATCCCTAAAAGTGGGAACCAAAGCAAGTCGCCTCCACACGAAAGAAGATCCATCAATTTCATGCACATGACCCACATATGTGGTGTGCATTTATTGATGGGGGCATTTTGTTGGGGTCAAAAATTGCACCCCGGTTGACCAAGTCAAAGTCAATGTCAACCCCAAGCCAGGTGGGCCCAAGCCCAGATCAAGTGGGCTCATGCCCGTGAAAGGTTCCTAGGCACTCCAATGAGGTCTCACAAGGCATCAACCATGCCAATTTCAAATTTTACGGGTGCCGAGAAACCCTAATACGGATCGTTAACTAGAAATTTAGGCGAAACAAGAACTAGTAAACTATTTTACTAAGAGAACGGAAATACAACCTTTGTAGATCCGGTCCTCCACCTCCACGGCTCCGTGATGAAGTCCTCTCCGCTGTCCAAATGGAATCCCGGGCTCTAGCGTCGGCTTCATCGGAGAAATGAGCGGGCAAGGTCGTCGGCTTCGTGCCGAAGATGATCTACATCGAGGCATCACAAGATCAAGCTCCCACTTCACCAAGTCATAAAACTTGTGAAGAAAACACACTCTACTACTTGGCAAGAGGTAGATGATGAAGAAATAGGAAGTGGGTTCATTTTAGAATTGGATTTCTCACTCTTTTTCATCAATCACCATTGATGAAGTCAAGCTTTCTTCATTGAAGAAGATGAAGAAGAAGAAGAAGATCAATATGATAAGTATTAATCTTCTCCTTAAAAATAGAAAACCAAAATGATACTTATCATATTATCAACCATAGTTAGGTGTAGAGAATATACCATGGTTAGGTTAATGCTTAGGGTTAAGGAAAGAAACAAAATGGTCAACCATTTCAAAACTTCATGAAGCTTCAAAGATAATCCAAAATTAGCCACCATTTTATTTCCTTTTAAAATGAATAAATAAGTAAATAAATAGATAAGAAATTTAAACAAAACCCTAACCATTTATTTAACCAAGGTTTAAACTAAACATACACCTAAACAAGCATGTATCATCAAACATGATACAAACAAATGCACAAAAGTATATCACATATACAATGTGCACTTCAAGTGAGAAAATCTATTTAAAGTGAACCAATACTAGTTAATGCAAAGTAATACATCAAATATATAATTATACATTAAATCATTAAATCAACACTTGATTTAACGATTCGGTCATATCGCATATCACCGACTAGTATCTAATGTATCGGCTTATCGAATCAATGCTTGAATCGATAACTAGGTTATATCGCATACAACCAATCGATACATTCATCGCGAGAATGGAATACGGTATCACATACACGCATTATTCTCGGCCCCGCACATATCTCATATACGCTCCTATTTCGTTTCGCTTAAGCCAGGAAACCTCTGTGTAGGACTCTAAAGACTCGTCAATACGCCGGCAGCAGATGATGATCATATCAAGCACCCACAAGCCGCAAGCGGTCTGCTAAACGTAACGGCCACCCGGGTATTGAGCGATCAGAAGATCGACGAGCAAGCCCGCTCACACTCCAGTGAATACAACCAGTAACACTACCGTACAGTCAGGTCTGTTCGTCTGATATGTCGCATATCTTGCCTAGGGGTGGTAAACGTCAGACCCCAATAGCTCGATAAGTCGTGTCGATATGAGGTCTATAACTGTTCGAGAAACTACTGGTAACACTTACCAGTAAATCTCAGCAACCCTGACCAGGGATTTCCTGTTATAGCCAATCGAACACTGCGCAACATCAACCCCCTATACCGGGAGAGACGAATCCCCTCCTATCGCTCATTGCCTCCATGTGACTCGGGACTGTACCCAAAAACCACCGTTTTGCACGCCCTCTTGGACGTGGTAAGGTGGAAAGCAAAGCACAGTGGGAATCACACAAGACTCTATGACGATCTCGGGTCAACAGACTACTCTGTACCAGTGTCACCAGAGAACTGCCATCTGACGTAAGGTATAATACCATCTGGGAGTTCTCGGCGAGTCCGTCCAGTGTACCCAGTCTCTACTGAGCACCCGTATATCTCCTCTGATGTCAAACACCAATGGATATGGGATCATCCATCGCCCATCTATATGGGTCGAGAAGGTACACGCTAGTCTACTCTAGTATATCAATGCCCCGTCTCGATACACCCACGACTAGGGACTTTGAAGGATGTACTTATGGACTACCATGTCCCCACTAGTATTATCCGCATCATAGTCCAGGTGGTCAAGTACACATCCTAAGGGCTTTACCAACATGTAATAGAGAGACAATCTGTGTACACGTTAAGGTAAAGAGCAACCAGATAGCATACTATCATGTCGAGCAAGAAAGTCCTCCCTATATATGTCCCATCATCCACTACAATATACATCCAATGTACAGTAATGGCCTCTAGGGCATACATATAACTAACAATCTCCCACTTGCACTATGGCCATCCGTAGCAGTGGTTGTAGTATCTCATACTCAACCATCCCATAATCGTCTCTCTCTGGGAATATGCCTTCGTGAGTGGATCCGCCGTGTTGTCCTCTGAGTCTACTCTCCTAACCTCGATCCCTTAGAGATCAACCATCTCCATGATCAAGTGATACTGTCTTAGAATATGTCTGGATCACTGATGGGACCTGCGTTCCTTGGCATAAGCCACAACTCCATTGTCACACAATGGGAGGAACATAGTTCATCTCATGAACCAATATACACCCAAACAGCCTCTTTGGTAGCATCTTAAGTAGCGATGTATCCTGCCTTTATCGTCTAGTATGTCACGGTATCTAGCTTGGAACTCTTCCAACATACCGTCCCTTTACTGAGGGTAAAGACAATGCCTTCGACTGACATTCAGTCGTCTTTATCACCCTGGAACCTTTCCAGTGATTTTCCCCAGAATCGTTTGATATCATCTCACTACAACTAGTGAGAATCCTAACATCCAATTAAATCTATCTCATAGATCCAAAACTCAGGATTTAGGAGGTATCATTTTGATCCTACACGGAGAATCTTTATGATAAACAGAGATTGATCGAGCGTAGCATAAGAAACTCCTTTCTTATCAAGAGTATGTCATCCACGTACTCTACGAGGATCACCACCATACTCCCTACTACCTTTTTGTTTATACAAGGTTCATCTACCATTTTGATGATGTCAAACTCTTTGACTAATCCATCAAAACAGATGTTCCAACTCCGCGATGCCTGCTTTAATCCTATAAAGCATCTTGCACACGTTTCCGCTGCTCCCACTGTCTACGAAGCCCTCTGGCTGTGTACTTATAGACGCACTCTTCTAAAACATCATTTAGAAAAGCAGTCATGACACCCAACCACCAGATATCGTAGTCATGGTATGTAGCCGTGACAAGTAGGATCTGGATGGACTTAAGCATAGCTACTTGAAAAGGTTTCATCATTATCCGCACCTGGTCAATGATGCAAACTTTTAACAGTCTAGCTTTGAAAGTCTCAACTTTTCCATGTACACCAAGTAATCTTCTCAAGATATACTTGCTCCTGATAGGGATTTAACCCTTCAGATATAGCAACCAAAGTCCATACTTTGTTGGTGTATAAGGATTCCATCTCAGATCGATAAACATCCAGCCATTCTTACAGAGTCTCACTCCTGATGGCCAGCTCGAAAATAGTTGGGTCATCATCTCATGATGTAATCCTCGCTCCCACTGTCATAGAGAAACCGAAGTAACTCTCAGGTGGGTGAGGAACCCTACTAGATCGGCGGAGAGGCTGAGCTTCGTTGGAATCTATTGAATCCTTTGGTTCTATCAAATCATCAGCTGCAGTTTGTATAGCTGGAACCTTTCTAGTTCTACTTAACAGACCTTGCCTCGAGCTTGTCCGGATTTTGCTTTTAGACATAGGCCGGACAACCCCAAATCTTCACTAACTTAAGACATGGACTCTTCCCATTCCATATCACATATGAAGCGGTAGGCAACTGATTTGATTGGAACCCTATTCAATAGGTATGCAACTTCTCAAGTGCATAACCCCCTAAGGAAAAAGGTAACTCAGTAGTACTCATCATAGAGCACACCATATCAAATAGGGTGTATCTGCTCCGCCCCGACATACCATCGTGCAATGGTGTATACGGAGGAGTAATGCTGAGAGAGAATCTCATTCTCCTTTAGAATAGTCCAGAAATTCTATGCACAAGTATTCTCCTCCTTGATCTCATCAAAGGACATAATACTTTTACCCGTATTTTGGTTCTCTACTTCTCGCTTATATTCTGTGAATATCTCAAAAGGTTCGGACTCATGTTTCAACAGGAACATATGACTGAATCTTGAGAGATTATCAGAGAATATAATGAAGTATTAAGAATCAGTCCTGGCATGTGTAGACAGGAGACCTTACATACATCATCATGTATCAGTCCCAAGAGTTCATTAACTCTTTCTCTGTTTCAAGTAAACGGAGCTATGGTCATCTTATCTCTGTGACATGACTGGAAAGTTTCACAAGATGTAAATTCAAACTAATTTAAATATGCATCTTTATGAAACTCTAGCTAGTCGGGTCACATTGATCTGACCTAGTCTACAATACCTCAAGAAGAATTCGTTCATTTCTGAACTCTTTCTCTTGTGTGTGTTCCATATACTAAGAACTGTAGTTTGATTTAGAACATTAATGCTTTTAGATAACGTGCCTGAACCGATCAACTTTTGATATAGAAAATGTTCAAAACATTATCCAGCAATACAAAATTTTATCATTTCTTTACTTATAAAGAGACTGATATGATTTTGTATATCAGGTTCGGTATCTAATAACATTCGTTCAAAATCAATGTATTGGTAATACAGGGTGACAGTGACCAACAGACTTGGATGCAACACTTGCCCCGTTTTCTGCCTCATGAAACTTATCACCCGTTCTCAGTTTTTCTACCCTTTTGCAGCCCTATGTAACAGATTACATATCTGGGATCCTGATCCGGTATCATATACCCAGGATTCAGAGGATACTGAGAAACAGTTCTGTGTAACGAACACACCCGAAGATGATGCATCAACATGCACTCTCTTCGTTTGGGCGGTACGGGAATTCTGGTAATCCCCAATTTCCTGCTCGATATTATAACAATTATAAGTTGGAGCGGGACCAACGTTCCCCAGCTCAGTATAACAAGCGGGTTCGGTCAATATTCCGTATTATTATCTTGATTAAGGCGTGATATGGGCGCTACCTGGAGAGAAAGAAAAGAAAACACTCAGCGTGCGCTCTAGCAAGAATAGATTGGTTATTATTTTATCTAATCAGGATGGCTCCCACTGCTTTTTATCAAATCTTCCTTCAAACCCTAAAAGGAAATACTAGCCGGGATTAATTACACACTACAAGTTCGCCAATCTTTCAGCCAGGCCAGTGTCGGTACTTTGAGGGAGGTCCCCCGTGCTTTCGCACGAACCTAATTAATGTAAACCTCGTTTTCCCAGAGGCGTAACCTCGTTAACACCTTTCTAGACACCTACTTGATCGGCTAATTGTAATGTGTAAAACTCTCCCAGGAGTAACTCTTACTCGCAGCGGGTATCGGGATCCAACTATCTCATAGAAGGTATGCAATCTCATTGCAAATTTCAACACTTGAAATTCCCGATAATATTTTGCCCCTAACGTGCTATGACCTTGACGAAAGCCAACAAACCATAGCCCGCTAGTCAAGTTCAACCCGTACATTTCTTGATTGAATTAAACCCACCCGCACGACCTTTGACGAAAGCTAACAAAGCCGCACGACTACCCTAATCCAATCGCATCGTATGCTGGCAGATAAGCAGCATATAGCTACCGCACACTGCACCTTGACGAAAGCCAACAAATGCAGCACGAATACTATATACAACTTATCTGAAATGACGGAGGGCTACGACAGGTTTTTCTGAAAACCTATTGCGTAATGAACTTGATATCATTGTAGAATCAAATGATTTTAAAATGGAGTGTTTTTGAGGCTTTTCTAGTTTTGCTAAAGGAGTCACTCCCGGTGAAGGGATCGTCGGTCATTTCCTCGTCGAATGAGGTGCGGGATATATCATATATATCACTGTGCAAAGCAAAAACTCTTAAAAGCAATCAAAAGACAAACCGGGTGTGTAGAATCTGCCAGTTATTGCTAAAGGAGTCACTCCCGGTGAAAGGATCTCGGTCCTTTCCTTATCGAATAAGGTGCAGGATATATCACATATACCGCTGTGCAAAGCAAGAACTGTAGCTACCTGTTTTATTTTGAAATTCGATTCTACAACATCTTAGGTTTCTTTTATTTCATTAATCATATTAATGAAGTCCCATCATTTAAGTACCTAAACATCACAGATAAATACGACGTACGCTTATGCCATCCGCATTCGCCTCGATGTCCCCTCATGCACCGTTAGGTTAGATAACTAACGGCAGAGCGGGGCAGGGCTAGCGCGGGTGTAAAACATAAGTAACGTCTATATAATATATCATATATACTATATACTGTATCTATCACAGAACATCACATGATCACATCACAGATATCGCAGCAGAAGAAACATATGAAATATTGGATATACTAGGACGTCCGTGTTTTCAATACGAGCCAGTATAAAACACGGATTCCACGGTCGTGATGAATAGCCAAACCCACACCCCTAGACCCCTACGAGAGCGGCAAGCAACCCTACCAATTCTAGGGTTAGGAGACCCGGGCTCGACTTCTCGAGTTGGTCTCCCACTGGACTCCAGAACCCGGTTACTTGTGCCCTCCTCCTTAGGTCTATCCTAGTGCGGAAAAGTAAATAATATACAAAAGGTGACAACTTCTGCAACCTGGAAGCGCCCCAATAAAAGAATATTACATACAAGTTTTTACATGAATGAAAATGAAAAACACTCATCTCACATAAAAACCCCCGGGCTATTCAAACACGACGATCCAATATAACATATCCAGCAACACATAACATCATATGTCATCAACGTAAGTAAATATGCGCATCCTAATTGTCGTTGACATATAGCAACGAAACCGGCGATATCACATATTACACTTACGGTCACAGAAAAGAAAGTGTAAAACTACAACAGTTGGAATCCGCAACCACCTCAGACATCGCATGCCTGACCAAATGAATTACTTAGACATCGCATGCCTAACAATTATAAACCCCGCATTTTAGTCTCAAAATCGAAAACACTTTTTAATATCAAGTCGGGCAATTCAACAAGATTCCCGACATCCTGATCGAATGCTCATCGCAAACTTTAGTAGACGGCCGCACCCCCGACGCCGTCGACGAAGTGCACCAAGGCGGAACACCGCCACCGCGAGCACCCGAACGGATGCTTTCGGCGACGGGGTTCTCCTACAGTCACTTGGTCGGGGCTATAGGGTGTAGCTGTCTATTAAGTTTACCCGGCGAGTATCCGCGTACGCTACGTGATTGCGACGGACTTTTGATCACATCAAAATTCCGTGGCAACCGATCAAGTGAGACTAAATTGCTATGTTTATAACATTCATTCAGTTATCTCATAACTTCTTGTGAATTCCAATTATTGTATCCCATTCCGGATAAATAGAAAATGTCAAACTTTCCGATCGAACAATCGAACACCCAAGTTTTCCCGATACAGATCAACACATGAAACAAGTCTAAAAACATTCAGTTCGTGCCTCAGTACCAACGGTCCAGCCGTAGAAGGGTCAAGCCAACGCCTCACATGTGGCACGCCGTACTGCCCCAAACCCGAAGGTTCAAAGGGCAGTTCAAGACGGTCACATAATGAGTTAAGGTTTGTTGTCTTCTAGAGGGTCCATCGAGTTACTTGCACTACTTAGAACGTCTTTAAACTACGGAAAAATCCAACACTTGGAAATTTCCCGACAGGGGAAAAATTGGGTATTTATATCCGGTCGAACTTTTTAACATATTCTAAAATTTATCCGGAAAGCCACATAGACAAAATCTGATACTCCGATCGAAACACCGAATCCCCAAAACAACCCCAGAAAATCCAACTCTTGAATAAATATTAAAAATTCCCAGAAAACTCAGCATTAAAATAAAGAAGTTACTGTGCCAAAATCGTTGACTGATGAGACTTGTTGACCGCGGAACCGCCGCATAAGCCATGCTTATGCCGCGGTTCCGCCGCTCTTTGGAGGAATCATGAGTCCCGTTTTGTACAGTAATTCTTAGAATCTCCTTCTTAGTTTTCTGCATATTTTTAATACTCAAAAATCCACAAATTCAGAAAAAGTCCAGAGAGCCGTTTTGAGTTGGGGTTTCGGGTCGATCGGACTTCAAACTCCGTCTAGACTTCGTCTAAGGCTCTAGCTAGGCTCTGATACCAATGAAAGGTTCCTAGACACTCTAATGAGGTCTCACAAGGTATCAACCATGCCAATTTCAAATTTTACGGGTGCCGAGAAACCCTAATACGGATCGTTAACTAGAAATTTAGACGAAACAAGAACTAGTAAACTATTTTACTAAGAGAACGGAAATACAACCTTTGTAGATCCGGTCCTCCACCTCCACGGCTCCGTGATGAAGTCCTCTCCGCTGTCCAAATGGAATCCCGGGCTCTAGCGTCGGCTTCATCGGAGAAATGAGCGGGCAAGGTCGTCGGCTTCGTGCCGAAGATGATCTACGTCGAGGCATCACAAGATCAAGCTCCCACTTCACCAAGTCATAAAACTTATGAAGAAAACACACTATACTACTTGGCAAGAGGTAGAGAATGAAGAAATAGGAAGTGGGTTCATTTTAGAATTGGATTTCTCACTCTTTTTCATCAATCACTATTGATGAAGTCAAGCTTTCTTCATTGAAGAAGATGAAGAAGAAGAAGAAGATCAATATGATAAGTATTAATCTTCTCCTTAAAAATAGAAAACCAAAATGATACTTATCATATTATCAACCATAGTTAGGTGTAGAGAATATACCATGGTTAGGTTAATGCTTAGGGTTAAGGAAAGAAACAAAATGGTCAACCATTTCAAAACTTCATGAAGCTTCAAAGATAATCCAAAATTAGCCACCATTTTATTTCCTTTTAAAATGAATAAATAAGTAAATAAATAGATAAGAAATTTAAACAAAACCCTAACCATTTATTTAACCAAGGTTTAAACTAAATATACACCTAAACAAGCATGTATCATCAAACATGATACAAACAAATGCACAAAAGTATATCACATATACAATGTGCACTTCAAGTGAGAAAATCTATTTAAAGTGAACCAATACTAGTTAATGCAAAGTAATATATCAAATATATAATTATACATTAAATCATTAAATCAACACTTGATTTAATGATCCGGTCATATCGCATATCACCGACTAGTATCTAATGTATCGGCTTATCGAATCAATTCTTGAATCGATAACTAGGTTATATCGCATACAACCAATCGATACATTCATCGCGAGAATGGAATACGGTATCACATACACGCATTATTCTCGGTCCCGCACATATCTCATATGCGCTCCTATTTCGTTTCGCTTGAGCCAGGAAACCTCTGTGTAGGACTCTAAAGACTCGTCAATACACCGGCAGCAGATGATGATCATATCAAGCACCCACAAGCCGCAAGCGGTCTGCTAAACGTAACGGCCACCCGGGTATTGAGCGATCAGAAGATCGACGAGCAAGCCCGCTCACACTCCAGTGAATCCAACCAGTAACACTACCGTACAGTCCGGTCTGTTCGTCTGATATGTCGCATATCTTGCCTAGGGGTGGTAAACGTTAAACCCCAATAGCTCGATAAGTCGTGTCGATATGAGGTCTATAACTGTTCGAGAAACTACTGGTAACACTTACCAGTAAATCTCAGCAACCCTGGCCAGGGATTTCCTGTTATAGCCAATCGAACACTGCGCAACATCAACCCCCTATACCGGGAGAGACGAATCCCCTCCTATCGCTCATTGCCTCCATGTGACTCGGGACTGTACCTAAAAACCACCGTTTTGCACGCCCTCTTGGACGTGGTAAGGTGGGAATCACACAAGACTCTATGACGATCTCGGGTCAACAGACTACTCTGTACCAGTGTCACCAGAGAACTGCCATCTGACGTAAGGTATAATACCATCAGGGAGTTCTCGGCGAGTCCGTCCAGTGTACCCAGTCTCTACTGAGCACCCGTATATCTCCTCTGATGTCAAACACCAATGGATATGGGATCATCCATCGCCCATCTGTATGGGTCGAGAAGGTACACGCTAGTCTACTCTGGTATATCGATGCCCCGTCTCGATACACCCACGACTAGGGACTTTGAAGGATGTACTTATGGACTACCATGTCCCCACTAGTATGATCCGCATCATAGTCCAAGTAGTCAAGTACACATCCTAAGGGTTTTACCAACATGTAATAGAGAGACAATCTGTGTACACGTTAAGGTAAAGAGCAACCAGATAGCATACTATCATGTCGAGCAAGAAAGTCCTCCCTATATATGTCCCAGCATCCACTACAATATACATCCAATGTACAGTAATGGCCTCTAAGGCATACATATAACTAACAGCCCGAGTCGAGCCCGAACATGAAGCGGCCGACCTCCCCCTTGCTGAAATAAAAAATCATGTAATAAATAATTTTTGATTTAATTTTTATGCATGAATGGGCATAAAGCCAAATTTTTGTAAAGCCCATGGTTTATGTGCAAAAAGAAATAGCATATGAGACATGGGATGGGCAAAATGCCATTTTGTAAAGTCCAAGGGGCTATATGTAAATATGTAAGCCTATATAAGGCAACATGATGATGAATAAAAAAACAACTTTTCATTCTTTAAAAACTCTAGGGTTTTTGTGCCTCCTTTTCCTTCCTCAAGGTTCTAAATCTTCTCCTTTCTTTTGAATTAAATCAAGAGTTTTACTCTTCCTTTTCCAAAACTAAATAGTTTTTTACCACAGAACCCACAAAGAGGAGCTCAGATCTTCTATTAGATCTCAAAAGGGGAGATTTTTAAATCTCACCCCCTTTCTCCAAGATCCGGCCAACCGACAGGAAGAAGAAGGAGACCCATCTCCAAAAATCCCATGTTGGGAAGATCCAGAGCCAAAAGGAGAAACAAAGAAGCCCTCTTTGATCATTTCTAAATTTTTTTTAGGAGTCTAACTCCATTCAAGATCCATTGGAGTTTAACTCTCTAAATTAATCTCTATCAGGAGTTTAACTCCATAAGTCAAATCGGGAGCACAGCTCCCAGTGCAGCGACCAAGTCCCTTTTGCTGTTGACGCCTAGCGCCCGCGTGCTAGGCATGTGGGGCGCTGGCGCTCTGGCGCACAGCACCCGTGTGCCAGGAACGTGGGGCGCTGGCGCACAGCACCCGCGTGCCAGGAACGTGGTGCGCTGACGCTCTGGCGCACAGCGCCCGCGTGCCAGGCACGTGGGGAGCTGGCACACAGCGCCCGCGTGCCAGACACGTGGGGAGCTGGCCTTAGGATGCCCTTTCCCTACGTACACACACACACACATACTCCACCATACTGTTCCCGTTAAAAATATTCTAACGGGGCGCTGCCCTGCACCCCGCAAGGGGGCTACTAGCCCCCTTGACCCCCAGCCCGCTATCCGGGTAGCGGGACCCCCATAAAAACTCTGCGAAGACCCCGATATATCCAAAACCCCTTCAAACACACAACACTACATATTGAGTTCGCATGACCTGTTTGACCCGTCAATCGGAGGTTCTCTCGCTCCAAATGCGAGGAGTAATTAACGGCAGCTTAGTCCGCGGCTGCCGGAAATTCGGATCCCCATAATCATTAAACCCCCGCCTACCATAGGCAGGGGGAATCTGTAGTACGCCTGACAAGCGCGCGCGCATTCCCATCTCAATGGAGTGACGAAAAACACCCTACAGATGCGAGGGTGATTTTTGTAATAGAGGAAGGAAGTAAGAAGGGTCAGGCTGAAAGGGATGTTTTCAAGTTTCAACCGGACCAGGAATCCGAGGAGAATTCTCCACGAGTTCGGCACTAGCTGGCCCGGGACAATTTGGAAGCAACGAAGTACCCTGCATACCTCGGTAGGAAAGGGCAGACGCATTCCAACCCAGAATGCATCCAAGTACAAGGCAATCTCCTTTCTCCGCACCTGATCCGTCCTTTCACCTTCCCTAGCTAAGCGAAGCGAATAGCTGGGGGAATGTGGAAGAAAGCCCGGATCTCCGTAAGCTCGTCCACATTTATTAAGATGGAGGGCGCATCGCGAACGTTCCTGATGCGCGATTTGGAGGCCCTTGCCGTCACCTGACGATGGGTGGCACGGGTAGCCCTAACTCTATGGGGGAACCCGACTCAGGAGAGGCAGCCGTAGAAGCGGGAGAGGACACCTGGGGCTTAGCTCCAACAACTGGAACCTCATCACCCGACTCGAGCCTAACAACTTCTACAGACACCTCAGAGGAAGACATCTAACCTGATATAATGGGGAGGTTTTGTTGAGGAAAGGCATAGGAGATCTAATCTAAAAAGGAGGAGCGCCGAGCAATCTCTCGCAGTGAAAGGAAACCATGGCGAAAGCGTCAACCCTAGGGGGATCCCTCTCCAACTTATACAACTCTAAGAGATGTATTGGATGGCCTTGATCAATTCCCGCCAAATCAAAGCGTCGCGTCTATCAGCCGTCGAAACCCACGTGTCGAACGACCATTGGAAGCACCCCTTCGGCCGCAGGCGACTGTTAGGAATATGTATGCCATAGAGGTCATTATTGTTGATATAGTGGATGCTTGGATATATATATATAGGACTTTCTTGCTCGACATGATATTATGCTATCCGGTTACCTTTATCTTAACATGTAGACTGGTATTTTCATACTGTCTTTCTCTCACATGTTGATAAAGCCCTCAGGGTATGTACTTGACTACCAGGATTATGATGAGATCATACTAGTGGGGCCAGGGTGGTCCACAAGTACATCCTTTAACTAGTTCCTATTCGAGAGAGTATCGAGACCAGGGTATCGATATTCCAGAGTAGACTAGTGTGTGTGTTTCTTGACCCTTAGAGGGCGATGGTTGATCCCATAGCCATTGGTGTTTGACATCAAAGATTGTACACAGGTGCTCATTAGTGAATGGGTACACCGAACAGGACTCGCCGAGGACTCCTAGTTGGTGGTATACCTATCGTCAGATAGCAGTCCTCTGGTGACATTGGTACAAGTTAGTCTGTAGACCCGAGATCGTCATAGAGTCTTGTATGACTCCCACTGTGCTTTGATTTCCTTCCTACCACGGCTTAAAAGAGGCGTGCAAACAGGTGGATTTTGGATACAGTCCCGAGTCGCATGGAGGCAGTGAGCGATAGAAGGGGTTTCGTCTCTCTCGGTATTGGGAGTTGATGTTGCGCTGTGCTCGATTGGCTGTAACAAGAAGTCCCTGGCCAGGGCTGCTGTTGAGATTTACGGGTAAGTGTTATCAGTAGTTTCTCGAACTGTTATAAGCCATACATCGGCATGACTTATCACGTTACTGGGGTCTGACGTTTACCACCCCTAGACATGATATGCGACATATCAGACGAAGAGACCGAACTGTACGATAGTATTACTGATAGGCTTCAGGAAAGTATGGACAAGCTTGATTTTTGATCTTCTAATCGCTCAATACCAAGGTAGCTGTTACGTCCAGCTAGTACCGCTGACGGCTTGTGGGTGGCTGATGTGATCATCACTACTGCTGGCGTATTGACGAGTCTTTAGAGTCCCACAGAGAAGTTTCTTGATTCAAGCGAAACGAAGTAAGGCACATATGCTGATATGTGCGTGGATGTGATACCGTATTGTAATCTGGCGGTTATCTGTTATCAAGTTAGGTTATATGTGATATAACCGGATTATCGACTCAAGTGTTGATTTGATAATGTGATATACAGATAAATGATATTAGTCGGTTATATGTGATATAACCGGATTATTAGATCAAGTGTTAATTTAATTTGATATAATTATATGTTAACTAATATTATTAACTCACTAATTGCTTTATTAATATATATGTTAATTGATATATATATATATATATATATATATATATATATATATATATATATATATATATATATATATATATATATATAATGAAGCATGCTTGATTTTCTATTTTGTGAAAATAGAAATGAGGTGTAAAATAAGGAGATATTTGTAATATGGTTCAAGGCATGGGTTCTTATATTTGTTTACTCATTTGTTTGCATTATTGAAACATTGTGCATTTTTTGTATTGCATTTTATCCCATATTTCAATAATGTGTGATTCTTGAGTTGCCATATATACACTCTTATGCTCAAGTGTTGAGCACTTGATGCCTTAGCCATTTTCTTGAGTTGCTCTCTTGAGCTCTCTTGCTCTCTAGCTCCATCCATTTTCTTCACCTCATTCTTCAAGCATCAGACCCTCACATGTGATGTGAATCATGAACCTTGAAACCCTAGTGAGTATATAAAACCCCTACTTCATCATCCTACACTTGACTAGCGATCAAGTGCAGCATGTTTTTTTTGCTAAAGGTAGTTTAGTGAAGATATAACAACTCCATTTTTGGTGTACATAAATTTGATTTAAATTTGAAGTATACTTGGGGTATTTAATGTTGTTGTTACCACTTTAACTAATTATTTCACACAATAATTACAAGAACGAGCTTGTAGCTCATTGGTAATACCTTGCACTGCTGAACCAAGCCATCAGAGTTCAAATCCCCTGCCCCACATTATTTTTTTAATATTATTTTGTTTTAAATCCTTTAGAAGCCCAACAGTCCACACACCATAACTCCCAAAATTTGAACTACACCTGAAAAACTAAAAATACCAGTGTCTTACCCTGGCGACCCCCCACTTTCTCAACCCCCGACTCGGCCGAGTTGGCCGGTGGACCGGCCGAGTCGCCAACATGAAAAATCTGTCTTTTCAGCTACCCAACTCCCCTGCACACTCTAATTTATTGGATCGGTTCCAGAATACCCATTAACACCTAATTACTCCAAATTTTAAATGAATTTTCTATAATTTTACAATTTTTTATTAAAAAACCCTTCATCAACACTAACCCAAGCCTACCCTATAAATACACCCCCTACTCTCTACCCTCTCACCCCAAAACCCTGAGCCCACTCTATCAAAAAAATTTCCAAGAGTTGTGTACTTTGAAAACAAGCTCGAGGCGAAACTATGACGAATTCCCGGCGGAACTTCCAGCGACCGTTTTAGGAACTACCGGCGAAGACGCAATACATCGGCGATCTCTCTAGTTCCCTTTCACCCTCTAGTGTAATCTAAAACCCGTAAGTCCCTTTTCTATCTCTCTTTTCCATTCTCAAAATACAAAATTACAAAACCCGACGGAATCAGAACAAATCCGATTTCCGATTCGGTTTTCTATAAAATTCCACTTCTCACTAATACAATTATACTTAAACTTTCTCATGTTGACTACTAAACACTAATCAAACAATTTGATCAAGTTTCATCACATGAAATGATAGCTATTTCAATTTATCGTAATTTTCACTTAAATACCACATTTTTTCAATCTTTCATTTAACTCCATCAAACTTGCTATACAGTTAAAGTAGATCACGAGGTAACGACCTACCTCCTCACACACTTACATACAACCTAACACGATACCATCGAAAAACTTAGAATACGAGAAAACAAACATTTTCATTTAAATACTCTTTACTTAATAAAACTATTTCTAAAAGATTTAGTGTTGACACACTTTTAAATAAATACCTCTTATTATGAAAATACGATAAGTTGTGGACATCGATCGTTTATCTAAACCTGATTTTGGGGTGTCTAGGCTTGGCAGGTGAGAAAGGTAACTGTTCAGTTGATAAAACTGCACATTTGTATTACATTTTTCCTACCATTTTCATATTAAAAAAGGAATTTATTATGATATATTATACATATGAGGGTTTATGTGTAAAGACACCATTTTCCATGTGTTAATATATTTTAATCAGCATTTGGTAGGAAAATGTATGCAAATAAATCCATTGACCTAATCCTAGTAGAACTAAGTCTACTAAATATTATTTAAGATTATTGTGCAGAATTTTCCAAGTTGTTATGCAGAATATATCAAAGAAATCAAGCTGTTGAAGAAGACTTGCCTAATTAAGAAGCAAAACTTGGAGACCAAGTCTAGAAGCAACCGAGAGAAGATTTTTGAATTCTGAAGGTTTCTAGGATTGCCGCATGTCACAATTACAAAGCCCAAGAAAAATGATGAAATGATCTCCACCATTGGCCGCGGAACCGCGGCCAAACCCCCCTGTTGGCCGCGGATCCGCGGCAAGCTAGAGAGATCGTTGGTTAAATTTTGGGGCATAAATCTATGATGAATTTTACCAAGTTTTCAACAAGAAGATTCTGGCTTTGCACTATAAAAGGGCACCTAGAGCCTCTTGGAAAAGTTATCAAGCCGAAGAGATCACGAAGTCCAAAACGGCTCACGCATCCAGGCTGATCATCAACTGTTCATCTACCTCCTTCGGAAGAGTTCGAGAAGCAAACTAGTCTTTGTAATCATTTTCTAAGGAATCAAAGTGTAGATTGTTCAAGTTGATTAATAAAGGTAGTTGTTTTATTTAATTCTTTTGCATTTTACATTATGTTTTCCCTCTTTATCTTTTCATCTTCTTTTCCCAACATGCGCGAGTAATTCTCCGCTTGTTAGGGTTCGTAGGATTAGAGTAGGCTAATGGACGATGAAAATAATTAAACCCTTTTTAAGTCCTATAAAATTTAGGAACTTTATCAAAAGAATCATTAACATCCTAATCGGACGCGCTAGCAATTCTTTGCTAGTTCCGACCGCGATTAGAGATTAGATTAATGATTGTTTTGGTAAAGGCTAGATATGAACGGAGTTCCGTGTCGAGATAAGGGTTAAGAGTGGGATTCCTTTTTCCCTCCAGAAACCCTAATCTACACTCATCACCGTCGTTCTAGTTCTAAATCTATTAATGGATAAAAAGGGTAACTTTTAATTAATCGTCCATAACTACTAAATCCTAACGAACCCTACAAGCCCTCTTATTATATTAATTAAATCTTTAAAATAATCTAGATCTATATTTTACATTCTTGTTTAACGTAGATCTAGAAATCTTTCTATAAAATTCTTTATCTCTCCTCTCTTTCTCAACACATCTAAAGTAAAAGTAAAAGGTTCCACGTTTCCCAGAGGACGACCCGTACTCATCTCGGTCTAGCTACGTGCGACACCGTTATTGATTGCGGTTAAACTACAAACACACTTTTTCGTATCAATCAGTAACATTATAAGGCCCGTCTCACGGTGATTCGTGAGCGGATCTCTCCTTTCCTCACTTGTACTTATCTGGCCACAATTGACGGTGAAGAGGCGATTTGAGGCATCTCACAACTTGTCGTCTGGACCAGTTAGGAATAGACTAGTTAACTTAGGAGAATCTAGAACAAACAATACGGAAAATATACATCTTTACAAATAAATACCATTTAATTCATAAAACCGTTTTCTAAAGGATTTAGTATTTTACAATCTTTGCAAAGCGCCGCTACAACCCATTTTGGGGAACCCGTTCGGGATGGTGCGGATTATCGCACATCCTCGGGCTCAGTAGTGCGAAATTCAGACCTCCCCAAGGAGCATTCGGTCTCGAAAGATTTAAAATACGACATCTTAAGAAAATGAGATTTTCTAGAATATAAATTATTTACTAAAATTATTTTTGTATAAATATATGTAAATTTATCATTAAAATATCTATTTTGGTATGATATAAATATTCCGTCTTTTTCTAAAAATCACAAGAACAAATTTTACACTAAAATACCATGAATTCCAAATAAATCAATATTATAAATAAATACCCTTAAGTAGGAATCTATGATATTTTCACTAGAAATATCACAATATAAAATCCATATTCATTATAACTCTAAAGACGAATAATGAATACTTGAGGTGTATTTTGAAAAGTATATAAAAGTATTTTTACATAAAACCCCCTCAAGTTTTATAAATTACCCTAAGGACCCTAGCAATTCTAGGTTTAAGAAATAATCAAGACTTCGATTTGCATTTCTAATTGTCTGACTCGGGTTTGAGTCTGATTAATCTGACTTGAATATGATTCAAGTCAATCTACAATCTGCAATCTTCAACATGAATCCATAAGTCCAATTATCAATCTATACAACTTGACTGAACCGAACCATGGATATACATTCCACTTACATGGTTCTCCAGTTATTCCACTTACATGATTTTACGGTTACATCCATTTACTGATATCATGGTTTCGGTCAGTTTTCCAATTATACACTCAAGTCAATTTACAGTACAATACAATACAAATAAAACACTACGGGGTTTAAGGGGTAGATTGGTACGGAAGGTGTTAAAAGTGGCACGAGACTGTAAAACTTAATACACCTAATATGAATCCAGTTACTGTTATACCGTGGCATAAACGGTTTCTTGTACTATACGTGCCTCTAGTCTCTGGCATATAGAGACTCCTCTCGTATACACTGGCATTCTTCTGTACCAAGTTACAAACAACAGCGTTAATACAATATTATAACAAGACAATACAACTTTAAAAGATACCTTCTTATTCTGTCTATTCTATATCTCCTTTCTCTTTGGGACTTACCGAGCGACCTGTTCGCTGACGACATTCTATTTCTTTCTTCTTTGATGTCGTCAGGTGATTTGGACCCGGCAGAGATCGAGCCATCTGCAGAAGACTTGGAGCAGTTTGCTGAAGGACCAGAGCTCTAGTTTCATTGTACATTTTCCATTCAGTACTTTTCATTTCCTGTTATGCCATTGTTTAGGCATCGTTTTATTTCAGTTGTATTTCCTTTCATGCATTGTACCAAAGAATGTTAATAAATAAAAGTTGCTGTTTTTATTATATCTTGTCTCTTGTGTATTGCTTAGATACGCTTAGCGTATTTACTTCAGAGTAAATACGTGGTGGACCAGTCTCGTCCCCTTCGCCGTATACCGGGAAGCGGTGCGTGACAGGTTTTGTTGGTGGCCCATGCAGGTCCAAGCTGTATGAAACTCTATCATGCAGTTCTGTTCTGCGTGAACAACCTAAGCAATATAACACAAGAACCAGCAACTAAAACATTCTTTACAATTCATGTTCATTGAATCTTACAATTTCATATTCCTTGAATCTTATCATTTCATGTATTTGAATCTGTCCTAACCCAAATTTTTCTTCAAGGTTATGGATTCCCCGAACAATACCAGCACCAACGTCAACAACACACCTCTACCACTACCTCTCACACCAGCTGTTCCTGCGCCACCCACCGAGCAAACATTGCTACTTGAGGCGATCCGCATCCTCCTTGAGGGACAGCAACAACTCCTGAACTGTCCCGAGACTGACGCACCTGGGGTAAAGAAATTCAGGGCTTTACATCCCAAGCAGTTCTCTGGAAAGGGAAGTCCTCTTGAAGCTGAGGAATAGGCACAAAGCATCGAGGATGGTCTGGCGGCAGCACAATTTCCAGACATAGCTTGGGTCCATATGGCGAAACTGCAGCTCACGGACAATGCTCGCAACTGGTAGAAGGCGGAAGAAATCCATCTTGTACAGCCTATTGAATGGAAGACTTTTCGCGAGAAGTACGACGCGAAGTACTTCCCTGTGACTGTCAGGTTTGCCATGGAGCAGCAGTTCATTCATCTACAACAAGGTTCGATCTGGGACAAGTCAGTAGATAAGTATGACGCTGAATTCACCATGCTAAGTCGGTAAGATATGTCACAGTATTTCAAATTTTAAATATTGCATACTACAAAGCTAACACAATCCTTAAACAGGTTCGTGGCACACTTGATACCGACGGATGATATCAGAGCCCGTCGCTTTCAACAAGGTTTGGACACAGAAATTCAGGCTGCACTAGCCACAGGGAAATTTCTAACGCATGAGGATGCTCTGGAAGCTGCCCGCAGTTATGAGGCAGTGATAAAAGCAAGGGACAGACCTCAGTCTGCAGAAGTTAAGCGCCCTGCCAAACAAATGGCAGGAGGAGCCTCGTCCAGACCACCTTTTGTGCCAAGACGTCCAGGAGTACCAATCAACAGGACCAGCCCAGCCTTTTGTAACTACTGCAAGAGAAATGGGCATCTGGCGAAATATTGCCGGCGTGCGAACAACCTTTGCCTGATCTGCGGCTCAGCTGCTCATGGTATTGGGTCTTGTCCTCATAAACAAAATCCAATTGTTAAACCCAGGCCAGCAAACAATTACCCAGAGCGCCCAGCCATCCAAGCCCCTGCTCTAAGACTTGCACTACTTGCACCATCCAGAGGACCACAAGCTGCACCACCTCCCCGTCGGTTCCATCAAGCTCAAAGGAACGTTCCGAGGAATGCTCCTCAGGCCAGGAGGAATGTACCAAGGCGCCAGGCTTTCACTAGGTCAGTAGAAGAAGCTGAGGCCACCGGCCAAGTCATCACTAGTAAACTTTTCTTCTCAAACTGTTCTTTCAGTCTTGTTTATCTACACACTTTCCCTATACCTAAAACATATCCCACATACCTTAGGTACAATTTTAGTAGCCTCACTAGCTGCACTAGCACTGTTTGATACTAGAGCATCCCACTGCTTTATGTCGCAACGGTTCGTCCGAACCCATGCGATTCCAGTCTCACCGCTTGTATCCAGCTGGAATGTCAGTTCAGGAAATGGCATTCTAAAGGCAACTATGGGATACAGCTTGTGTCCAATCGTCGTCTGCGGCAGAGAGTTTTATGCTGATTTCAAAGTACTGGACATACCGAACTTTGATGTGGTTCTAGGAATGGATTGGCTTGGAACTTTTTATGCTACCATCAACTGTCGTCAAAGGAGGGTAGTATTCGAGATTCCAGACCATCCGGTCTTCTATTTCAAAAGCGGAGACCGTACCCTGAAGCCAAGTACCTACAAAGCAAAGCCAAGAGAAGCAGTAGTTGCAGCAGCTCAAGCGGAGGAAGAATCAAGACCAGAGGTAGTTCGAGAGTTCGACGATGTATTTCCTGACGATATATCAGGTTTGCCTCCCGATCGAGCTCTTAAATTCAGTATTGATTTAGTACCTGGAGCACAACCGGTGATCAAAGCACCTTATAGATTAAGTCCGGAAGATTTGAAGGAAGTCCGAACACAGTTGGACGAATTATTGGCGAAAGGATGGATTCGTCCCAGCACTTCAAGTTGGGGAGCACCTGTACTACTTGTGAAGAAGGAGGAAGGTTCATACAGAATGTGCATCGATTATAGAGTCTTGAACGAACTCACTATAAAGAACAAATATCCACTCCCGCGCATCGATGATTTATTCGATCAGCTAAGTGGATCTTGTGTTTTCTCTAAATTGGATCTTCGTTAAGGTTATCATCAAGTAAAGGTCAAGGAAGCTGATATTCACAAAACAGCTTTCAGAACTCATTGTGGACATTACGAATTTCTAGTGATGCCATTTGGAGTGACCAATGCACCAGCAATATTCATGAACCTAATGAATCAAGTTTTCCGGGAGTACTTAGACAGGTTTGTTGTCATCTTCATCGACGACATCTTGGTATATTCTAAGAGTCGGAAAGAACATGCAGAGCACCTACGAATTGTCCTGGAAACTCTTCGACAACATAAGCTTTATGCCAAGTACAGCAAGTGCGAATTTTGGCTAAAGCAAGTTGGTTTTCTTGGACATATTGTATCAGGAGAAGGAATCTCTGTGGATCCAGCGAAAGTTGCAGCAGTTAGCGAATGGCCTACACCAAAGTCAGTGAAGGACATTCGAAGTTTCTTGGGTTTAGCTGGATATTACAGAAGGTTCATTGAAGGATTTTCGAAGATAGCAACACCCCTGACCAAGCTCACACGTAAAGATGAAGAATTTGTATGGTCAGAAGCATGCGAACAAGTTTTCGTAGAACTCAAGTCAAAGTTAACATTAGCACCTATTCTCGTAATACCGGATCAATCTGGAGGATTCGAAATGCATTGTGATGCATCCGGTAAGGGACTATGATATGTTCTACATCAGCACGGTAAGGTTGTGGCTTATGCTTCAAGACAACTGAAGACTCATGAGCGCAATTATCCGACACATGATCTGGAGTTGGCAACCGTCATCTTTGCTCTCAAGATTTGGCGCCATTATCTACTTGGTGAATGAGTGAACATCTACACAGATCATAAAAGTCTGAAGTACGTGTTTACCCAGAAGGAGTTGAACATGCGGCAAAGAAGACGGTTAGAACTCATGGCGGACTTTGACATCAACTTGCAATATCACCCGGGGAAGGTGAATGTAGTACCTGATGCTCTCAGTCGCCAACCATTAGCAATGAATCTCACCGCTCAGTGGAAGCTTCAACAAGACTTGAATCAGATGGAGATTGAAGTAGTCATGCCAGGTAACACTTCAAGTTTGATGAATTTACAAGTTCAATCAACCATTGTCAATCAGATCAAAGCAGCTCAAGCAAGTGATGCTAAGTTGCAAAAGATCAGAGAACAAGTGGAGAATGGACTTAGAACAGATTTCATCATCCATGAAGACGGATCTTTGAGATACGGCAGCAGATTGTGTGTACCAAAAGGTCCTGTTCGAGAAGAGTTAATGAAGGAAGCTCACAGCTCTCCCTACTCAGTACATCCTGGAGGTACCAAAATGTACAAAGATCTACGTCAGAATTATTGGTGGCATGGAATGAAGCATGAAATAGCCAGAAGTGTCGCAAAATGCTTGGTGTGTCAGCAAGTAAATGCTGAACATTACAGGACAGCTGGACTACTTTAACCATTACCAATCCCAGAGTGGAAGTGGAAGCACATCACGATGGATTTTGTGACTGCTCTTCCTCGCAGCACAAAGGGTAACGATGCCATATGGGTCATTGTGGATCGACTCACAAAGTCGGCTCACTTCATCCCATTTCGAGTTGACCAATCAACTGAGGCACTTGCAAAGAAGTACATGGAGGTAATAATCTACTTAAGATTTAAAATCTTCATAGTGTACTATCTCTGATACCCATGAACTCATACAGGAAATTGTGAGACTTCATGGAGTACCGGTCTGCATTGTCTCCGATTGTGACACCAGGTTCCGATCGCAATTTTGGCAGAGTCTGCAAGCAAGCTTGGGTACAAGTCTGAACTTCAGCACGGCTTATCATCCACAAACAGATGGTTAATCGGAACGAACTATTCAGATCTTGGAGGATATGCTCAGAGCGTGTATGCTAGACTTCAAAGGATCGTGGGAAGATCACCTGCATCTTGTGGAGTTCGCGTACAATAACAGCTACCAAGCAAGCATAGGGATGGCACCTTTTGCAGCATTGTATGGAAGGAAGTGTCGATCACCATTAAGTTGGAACGACATCGGAGATAGGAAACTTCTTGGACCAGAGATGATAGTAGCGACCGTTGATGTAGTTCGTACTATCAGGGAAAGGATGCGCATAGCTCAAGATCGACAGAAACACTGGGCTGATGCGAAGAGACGACACTTGGAGTTCCAGCCAGGAGATCACGTATTCTTGAAGATATCTCCGAACCGCGGAGTGATCCGATTTGGAAGACGGGGTAAATTAAGTCCGAGATAAACTGGACCGTTCGACATACTCGAACGAGTCGGTGAAGTGGCATACCGCTTAGCACTTTCACCCTCATTGGAAGGAGTGCATAATGTGTTCCACATATCCCAACTCAGAAAGTATGTGAGTGACCCCAGCCATGTTCTTGATCATTCCGAGCTCACTATACAGCCCGACTTCTCTTGTGAGCAAAAGCCTGTGGAGATCCTGGACAGGAAAGTGAAGACATTTCGGAATAAAGAAGTTAACTTGGTTCGAGTAATGTGGAGGAAAGACACTCTAGGAGAATCCACTTGGGAAAGGGAAGATGATATGCGTGCAAGATATCCTCACCTCTTTGTAAACTAGTCCTCAAATAAAAGTTGTAAATTTCGAAGACGAAATTTTTGTAAGGAGGGTAGACTGTAACAACTCCATTTTTTGTGTACATAAATTTGATTTAAATTTGAAGTATACTTGGGGTATTTAATATTACTGTTACCACTTTAAGTAATTATTTCACACAATAATCACAAGAAGGAGCTTGTAGCTCATTGGTAATACCTTGCACTGCTAAACCAAGCCACCAGAGTTCAAAACCCCTGCCCCACATTAATTTTTTTTTATTATTTTGTTTTAAATCCTTTGGAAGCCCAACAGTCCACACACCATAACTCCCAAAACTTGAACTGCGCCTGAAAAACTAAAAATACCAGTGTCTTACCTCGGCGACCCCCCACCTTCTCGATCCCCGACTCGGGCCGGCGCCGCCGGCCGGACTCGACCGGACGGCCGAGTCGCCAACATGAAAAATCTGCCTTTTCAGCTATCCAACTCCCCTGCACACTCTAATTTATTGGATCGGTTCCAGAATGCCCATTAACACCTAATTACTCCAAATTTTAAATGAATTTTCTATATTTTGACAATTTTTTATTAAAAAAACCTTCATCTACCCTAATCCTAGCCTACCCTATAAACACACCCCTTACCCTCTACACTAGTAAAATAGGGGGTTGCCCCTACGGATGAAAATATCCGTTGGGGCAGATTTTACTTGGCCCTACGGATTAATCCGTAGGGCTAAAAGGTTGCCCCTACGGGCACAGACGTCCAAGAATAAAAATATTAATTCTTAATTTGGTGTCAGCCCCTACGGAGCCGCAAACAAAGGACCTACGGGTATATCCGTAGGGGCAAGTAAATATCTATTTGACAAAACCCCAGATCGATCGCCTACGCTCACTTTCTCTCTCTCTCTCAATCGCACGCGAGAAAAAACCCCAAATCGCCTCCGTCGTCGCCACCGTCGCCTCCGTCGTCGCCACCGCCGGTTTCGTCGCCACCGTCGTCGCCAGCGCCTGTTTCGTCGCCACCGTCGTCGCCACCGCCGGTTTCGTCGCCAAATCGCCACCGTCGTCGCTCCAGCCCGCCAGCAGCCGTTCAGGTATAAATCTCGAGGTAAATTAAAGAATTTTTGAATTATTTTGGGCTTAGGGTTCATGGCTGGGTCTGGGTTGCGCGCGCGAAAGTTGGGGTTGGGCAGGGGTCGCGGTGGCGGTCGGGGTCGGGGTCGGGGTAGGGTTAGGGTTGGGGTTCGGCTGCTGCTGGGGTGGGGCTGGGGTTAGGGTTACGGTGGGGCTGGGGTTAGGGTTACGGCAGTGGGGCTGGGGTTAGGGTTACGGTGGGGCTGGTTGAATGGCTATTCTGATTAGTTGACAAATACAATGTTAATCATAATTTACTCGACACAGATGGTAGAAAATCAGAAAAAGATCAAGAAAAAAATAATCGATTTTGATTTTAACATGCAGGGTGTTGATGCAAGATGTAATATCTAGTAGCAGATGCTAGGTATATAGACTAAAGAATAGTTGTAAATGAACCGCTAGCAAGAAAATCCTATAATTATACGTACACATCGCTTGACTCATGAAGCCTGAAGCCTTTTCTTTTGGGGGATAAAACTAGTTATATTCCTGCATTGCCTAGAAATAGCAGTGAGTTGGTTAAAACTTTTCAAACACAACCCCCCACCCCCCAAAAAAAAAAAAGAAAGAAAGAAAGGACAAGGAAAAAAAAAGAATAGCAACAAGCAATACAAGCTA
Organism: Agapanthus africanus; assembly: GCA_030015575.1. Classification (NCBI taxonomy): domain Eukaryota; kingdom Viridiplantae; phylum Streptophyta; class Magnoliopsida; order Asparagales; family Amaryllidaceae; genus Agapanthus; species Agapanthus africanus. The sequence goes on from JASDDO010000018.1 coordinate 5,710,083, forward strand.
GCAACCGTAAATAACTGCTGAGATTATGTCTACCTTGGCAATTTGAACAATGATGGTCTTGTCTGGATTGTTAAGATCCACTTTATGGGGGTGAGGAACACATTTTGCAACTGTATTTATGATTTTCATTCTGTCAAGTGTTGAAATAAAAATCAACACTTGACAATCAATCCAAGATGCTCAATAACTTGCTTCAAAACCATAATCTAATCTTGATGATGCTCAATATTAGCGATTTCCATGATCACGACACGTGGCAGATGACGTGTCTCATAATGCTTTATGATATCAGTATCCTATATTTGTAGTTTTAATTGTTGATTGTTATAGATGTATACCATTGCAATAATAGTTTTTGGTTGATGAATGCTATTGCAATGTAGGATGATCAGTTCTATCAATCTTGATCTCAATGGTTTAAAATCATGTTATACATACAACACGAATGCACAACAAACGCATAATTAGAGAGCGACTCGAGATATTCAGGTTAAAACCAATATATGATACTCGATGATAATATGAAACCTTCATATTCCCATCGATACCCATATATGAAACTAAAAGCACCACTTAGTCCCCGTCTATCGGTTAACATACGTGCGATGCTCGTCGTGACCTAGAACTATACGAAGGTTGTTAAATATCGGACAGTATAGCTCGATACTAACAACCGTCGTATAGTCTACGCGACGAGAAAATTCAATCGTATGGTAACCCATAAATTTGTCCCGTGTGGACAAGTTAAGAATGTATAAAGCAAACGCCTTCATTCACTTGTGTTTTCATCCGTTTCGAGATATTTCGTCGGTATCTTTCCGCTGGTTCTCCGTGCACAAAGATAGATTAGATGTTCATTTCAACGTTGTTTCACAACTTTGAAATGATTATCTATTCTATTACAGTGTACTCGGAGAACAGCGGGGAGGTGCTGCCGAAATTTACTCAAAACGGTTGAAAGCACAAGTGATGGGCGTTCGCTCTATACATTCTTAATGGGATAGAAGCCTACCCCCGACAGCCGGAACACATACATACAAACGCATAATCAGAGAGCGATTCGAGATGTTCGGGTTAAAACCAATATATGATAATATGAAACCTTCATATTCCCATCGATACCCATATATAAAACTAAAAGCGCCACTTAGTCCCCGTCTATCGGTCAACATAACGTGCAATAATTTATTCTTTTCAACGACAAACGCACACACAAAGCATATACACGGATTTTCTCCTTTGTCAGTAACTATCCCGTTCTTATATTTCTCAATATAGTCAGCATAACCTACAATTTATATGTTATTCAGTCTAACATGGCCCATGAGTACGTCAGAGTTAAGGACTGGATGTATGTGGATTGGAAAAAACGTATGCAACCTAAGTTTGTCGCAGGAGTTGCTGCTTTTCTTGAATTTGCACGAGCACATAATAAGATTATAATGGAGAAGATTCTCTGTCCGTGCGATAGATGTGGCAATAAGTACTGGCAGAAGGTAGAATTGGCAGAGCTTCATATTGTAAAACATGGGTTTACTAGACTTTATTCAACTTGGAAATATCACGGGGAAGGAGAAGAATGCAGTACTGCGGTAGAAGAAGAAGGAGAACACGATAATGCGGCAGGAGAAGAAGAAGAATTCGGTAATACGGCAGGATACGGAAATTTATTTCCATCAGAAGAAATGGAGGATATGGTAGAGGCTGCCCTAGGTGAATCTATTCGTACCGAAGATGACATTCCTTCCGGTCAAGAACCGCGTGCGGATAAATATGAAAATTTCATGAATGATACTAGGAAACCAATTTATGAGAATGCGAAGTATTCCACCCTCTCATGGTTCGTCCAACTTTTCCAAATTAAGTGCCTAAATGGATGGAGCAACAAGTCATTCACAATGCTTCTTTCGTTCTTGAAAGATTCTATGCCTCCGGGAAATAATGTGCCCGAAAGCTGGTACGAAGCCCAGAAAATGATGTCTCATTTGGGTCTAAAGTGCGAGAAGATTCAAGCATGTCCTAAAAATTGCGTGTTGTACCGGAAAGAGAATTCAGATTTGAAAGAGTGTCCAACATGCGGAGAGGCCAGGTATAAGCCGAAAGATTCTGATAAGAAGCCTGATATACTTGTGAAGATAGCACGATATTTTCCCATAACACAGAGGCTACAGAGGTTATTCAGGTGCAAGAAAACAGCCGAGGCAATGATTTGGCATCACCGTGCTCCTCCAAGCGAAAATGGAAAAATGAGCCATCCAAGAGATTCACCGGCATGGAAGGATTTCGATAGGAGGCACGCAATATTCAGTAGCGATCCTCGCAATGTCCGGCTCGGACTGGCTGCCGATGGCTTTTGCCCATTCAACTATATGGCTGGAAGTCACAGTACATGGCCCGTTGTAATGATAATTTATAATCTGTCGCCTTGGTTGGCTATGGACCAATCATACTTTATGATGCCTCTTCTTATCGACGGACCAAACTCACCGGGGAACAATATCGACATCTATCTCCGACCTCTGATCGAGGAGCTGAAAACTTTGTTCATTGATGGTGTAGAGACATATGATTCAAACACAAATACAACCTTCATACTGCGTGCGGCTTTAATGTGGACAATTAATGACTTTCCTGCGTATGGAATGCTATCAGGTTGGTCCGTACATGGTCACAAAGCATGTCCTCATTGCCATGAACACACAACATTAAAAATTTTGAATTTTAGCAGGAAGGTTTGTTATTGCGGCCATCGACGTTTTCTGCCTCCAGACCACCCCTATAGGTTAGACACGGTTCACTTTGATGGTCATCAGGAGCTTCTTGGGCCTCCATCCCCATTGTCCGGAGAGGACGTGACTGCTAAATGGGATGGTTACAATAACGTGACCTTCGGGATGGATCCGACGAGACAGGTCACACCACAATATTGAAACAAGTTAAGCATTTTCTTCGAGCTTCCGTACTGGTCTACAAATTCAGTGCGTCATTGTCTGGACGTCATGCATATAGAGAAGGGAGTATCAGAGCACATACTTAACTTGCTTCTGTGTAAAGACGGGAAATCGAAAGACAACATGAATGCCCGGATGGATCTACAAGAGTGGGGAATAAGAAGTGAACTGCACCCTAAACCGGTAGCGGGTAAACCGGGCAAGTTTGTACTTCCCAATGCCGCTTATCATATGTCACAACCGGAGAAGAAAAGATTCCTGCAGGTGTTACATGATTTGAAAGTCCCCACAGGTTTCTCAGGATCATTCAGCAAGAAAATAAAAATTGTGAAGGGCAAGATCGATGGGCTGAAAAGTCATGATCACCATGTTATCGTGGAGCACCTTCTTCCATTAGCCCTCAGGACTTCTCTCCCCGACTCGGTTGGTCTAGTAATCAACGACCTATGTTGTTTTTTCAGGGAGTTGTGTGCTAAAACACTGGAGGTTGCGACGCTGGATAAACTAGAAAATTCTATTGCGTTGATACTTTGCAAGTTTGAGCGTATTTTCCCACCGTCATTCTTCGATATCATAATACACTTGACGGTTCATCTTGCAACTGAGGCGAAGTTAGCCGGACCGGTACAATATCGATGGATGTATCCCGTCGAGAGGTACGTGTAATTTTTCGTTTCGTGCAATTTATAAATTTATTTTTGTCCTGTATGCCCGTGTTTATTTATTCAACATATTCTCATTAGGTACCTTTACACTCTTAAGAAGTATATACGCAATAAAAATCGACCAGAGGGTTCTATCATGCAAGGTTATCTTCTTGATGAAGCAACCACATTTTGTTCCCGCTATCTGGACGAGAACATTGAGACAAGGCTTAACCGACCACGAAGAATTCAAGACGGGCCATATGGTAAAGCCGAGTATAAGAGGATAGACACTATGTTTATCAACAAGATATACCGGTTTATCTTGCTTAATTGCATATGTCTTGAACAAATTAGAGAGTAAGTTCTTTTGGATTAATTGTTATATCTGTGTTTGTGTGTGTATGAAATGACATAATATTAATGTCACAATTATTTGTCGAAAACAGAACTCATTTTAACGAGGTACGTGAGGGGCATCCTGATTGGAACGAAGAGCGTTTGGAAAAATACCATCAGGATAATTTTTGTGATTGGGTCACAGAGCATGTAAGTTATTCGAATTACATTTTATTGCTATCAGTTTTAATCTAAACTTGTATCGTTATGTATTTATCGTAAAATTTGTTTTGTTAGATCCACGATCCGAACTTGTCTGCATCATTTGAGAGTGATTCAAGATGTTTAGCTCAATTTCCTAGTATGGAGGTTGCATGTTACAAAGGATTTGGTGTCCTTGGATACAAATTCGAAGTTAAGGACATAGAAACATCTAGAATCACTCAGAATAGTGGGATTGCGACGGTAGGATCGGACGGTGTGATTTACTATGGGTACTTAAATTGTATACTCGGCATCCACTATCCCGGACGATCAGAACCCTTTTATATATTCCACTGTACTTGGTACGATCCGCGAACCGATACAGACAGGTGGAGAAGCAGTCTTGGGACTTGGAAAGATGAATATGGATTGACCAGTGTGAACACACTTCGATTTTACGGTCAGGACGATCCGTTTATCTTTCCGAACCAAGCGTTCCAAGTATACTACTCACAGTGTTTGAAGCATCCGGGGTGGAGTGTTGTATGCCGATGGAAACCTAGAGATGTCTACGATGTCCCAGAATACGAGGACAGCGATGAGGACGAAGAAGAGAGAAGGCTTAAAGTGCTCCGACCGTCTGTTTCGAAGGACGGGTTGTCTTCGACCGATCATGAAGTTACGTGGGTTAGAAATGACATCGACGATGAAATCCAAGTAGATATGTATGATGCGCCCACGAAACGAAAAAGGTTATCAGTAATGTTATATTATTACTTCACATTTTACGCTCTAGATCATATATAGTCAATACTTTTAATGATTGTCTAATGCGTTCACGAACCGTTTATCTAGATTTGATGACGATGTCGGGAGCAGCGAGGGGCGGCAGGAGCTCCAGCCGCGGCAGAGGCAGAGGCAGAGGCAGAGGCAGAGCGGTTCTGCCGCCCGGAGAGCTCCGTAGGGAGCTTCAGAGGGCCGGTCTTGCACCCAGATCGGAGACCCCTTCGGATGCCTCCTTCCGTGTGGATTTTGCCACACCTCTAGGTATACTGCACGCATATCCATTTTCAATGTAATATTACAGATATTCATGCATGTTTATGTCAAAATTACTTATATTGTCAATGTTTGATTGTCTAGTTGTTGGTCCTGCGTCCACATCTGGGACAGAGGCCACCCCCGCTCCTCCAGGTATGTTTATATATCATATAGTGTATGTATATTGATTTAGAATGCTATATCATAAATATACACATTCCTTTTGCTCTTACTTAGCAATTTTTATTATTGTCTAGCTGTAGGTGGTGACACCACCGCACCTGCGGGTATATTTATATGTCCTATAGTGCATGCATATTGATTTAGAACGTTATATTATTGATCTACACATTCTTTTTGCAATTACTTATAAAATCTATTTTTAATTGTCTAGTTGTTGGTCCTGCGTCCACATCTGGGACAGAGGCCACCCCCGCTCCTCCAGGTATGTTTATATATCATATAGTGTATGTATATTGATTTAGAATGCTATATCATAAATATACACATTCCTTTTGCTCTTACTTAGCAATTTTTATTATTGTCTAGCTGTAGGTGGTGACACCACCGCACCTGCGGGTATGTTTATATGTCCTATAGTGCATGCATATTGATTTAGAACGTTATATTATTTATCTACACATTCTTTTTGCAATTACTTATAAAATCTATTTTTAATTGTCTAATTATAGGTGGTGCGTCCACACCTTCCACAGGGGCCACTCCTGCCGCTTCCATACCCTCCGCATCGTCTGCAGGTTAGTATGAATAAATTTAAAATATTTATTTATTTTACATATGCTCTATAGAATAAATATGAACTTCATGGAGATTTAGCGTCGATGTTTATTTTACAGTTGGAGGGGATGCGTCCGGGTTCGGGACCCCGGTTGTTCCTCACCGGAGGAACTATCGTCCCGCTCGTGCTGCTGCTCGGGCCCAGGCTCGTGCGCTATTCACCGGAGGTATATATCACACTTGAATTTTTGTTTAACCTTGATTTCTTAATACAACTTTGTCTTATTATTGATTGTCTTGATATTTCGTGCAGACGCAGGGCCTCTCCATCCCTAGAGGGGGACTCGAGGCCCGAATCAGTCCCATAGGCTAAGGCCTGATAGAGCTAGGGGGGAGGCAGCATTCCCCCTATTTTTTACCCTTGACTATCGCTATATCGGTCCTCATGCCGAGTGGTTCGGCCGGTATTTGGGGGACGAGAGCCGGATCGTGAAGAACTATCCACTTCACGTTGAGTGGGGCGAGCAGCACCAGCGCTCATTCGCCCTCTTCTTTGATCAGGCTCGGGTATGTATTAATATATATTTTCATTTGATCTATCCAATATATTTATTATTAACACTTGCAATCTAATAACAATGTTTTTTTTTTGTATTTTCAGTTGGATTACGATTTTCAGCCTGTAGCCGACCCTGATCACCCGGGGAGGGTGCTCGACCTTCATGCTCTGTACAATGGCCTGATGAAGAACATGCAGGCCAAGGTCCGATACAACAGGAATGAGCTGAAGGCCGACTGCCACTCCCTGTGGATAGCGACCCCCGAGGCAGAGAGAGCGGCCCTCCTATCTACTCCGGCGTTTGCGAGAGTCGACGTAGAGACATGGCCTCTATTGTGCGCTTATTTCGACTCCGAACGCAAACAAGTATGTATTTTAAATTTAATTCATTATTTATGATATAATTTATTTCTTTGTGTTTCTTAATTAGAAAACTAAATGTTAATGCGTTGTGCAGAAACAGGCCGCTCAGAATACGGAGAACAGGAAGTCGGCGAAGAGGGGTCGCCCCACTTACACAGGTGGCTCGAGGAACATTACTCGAGCCATGGAGTTATCGGTAAATTAAGAGTTATTCTCTAATAATCTGCAATATTAAGAGTTATTCTCTAATATTTCTAATATTAAGAGTTACTTTCTAATATTGCAGACATCTCGGACCGTGGCGTCAGGTGGTACACCGAGCGTGCTATCCGCATATCTTGCCGTGCACGGCACCTCGACAGATCCCGCCACGGGCGAGCTTCGATGTCCCGACGTCGCTACCCAGGAGTACTGCGTAAGTGTTAATATTTTTTCTACCCAAATTTGAAATTTTAGTTTTGGAAGGTTCAAGTTTAAATTTTATACTTATACTTTACTGCTTAATGTGGGTGTAGGAGCGGGTGGTTGAGCAGGCACAGGCCTCGGGGATCGATTTTACCGGACAGAACGATCCGAGGCTGCTGACCCCAGTTCTGGACGCCGCACACGGAGGGCACCACGGAGGTTGGGAGAGAGGCCGGGGATTGGGCCCTATCAGGGCCCATATGAGGTTGGACTCCACCCCGGCGGTTACTTCCTCCGTCTCCAGTGACCGGCATGTCCATCAGGAACTGGATAGCTTGAGGGCCACCGTTCAGGAGTTGAAGGAGATGCTGGTATGTATACTACTTTATAGTAAAATATCATTTCATATTATATACATATCAACATATCCATAATTAGTACGTAGCTTGAGCTTATTTGGTTTTAGACTTAAGTTTGATTAATCATACATACATATGTAATTAAAATAAACAACGCTTTTCCAAACTAGATATCCAAACAGGGTTTCGAAATAACTTAATAATAAAACGAATTCGAATAATACACAGTTCTTACATGCTTCTTACACACGTTATGTCCAGACGCGACAGGGTAGATCGGCCGAGCCTCCACATGCATCTCCTTCGGCTGCGGCTCCGCAAGCCACTACATCGGCGGCGGTTCCGCAGACAGCTCCTGTAGCTCCACCGCCCACTCAGACTCCCGCAGCCGCGGCTCCGCAAGCGACTACCTCGACGGCGGCTGCGCAGACCACATCGCCAGCTCCACATGCCGCTCAGACTCCCTTATATGTAGCATTGCAGAGTGTATTGACCGAGGAGCAGGCGCGCGTTATTCTAACGTTATTCGGAGGTGGAGCTGGACCGAACTAGGGTAGCTTTTTGGTTCTTATTTTTTGAAACATGTATTTATATCACATTGTACTACATTTTGAAACGATATTGATATTGGTTTGTATTTATATCATATTCAGTTTTTGGGTTTCTTTTGTATATTATATATATGCGTGAGATGTGATTATGAATACTGCAATATATGATTTGATTGATGTATATAGTATTGTGCACAGGGCGGGAAAAAATCTAGCAGCCCATTTTTTAAAAAAAAATACAGACAATATGTACCTACGGATTAAGCCGTAGGTATATATGTTGCCCCTACGGGCATATCCGTAGGGGCAAACTATCAGGAAACCTGATATTTTCCCACCTGATATCAGTGCAGGGTGTTGGGAGTGCCCCTACGGATATGTCCGTAGGGGCCACTGTTTATCCCCTACGAATTTATCCGTAGGGGCAAAATATCAGGTTTCCTGATATTTTCCCCCCTGATCTCAGTGCAGGGTGTTGGGAGTGCCCCTACGGACTTATTCGTAGGGGCCACTTTCTATCCCCTACGGAGGTATCCGTAGGGGTAGAATAAGGACCTACGGATTTATCCGTAGGTATATACAATATATTCAAAAAAAAATACATATATGATTTGATTACCCCTACGGAGTACTCCGTAGTGGCTATAACACCTACAGAGATATCCGTAGGGGCTCGAATTTGCCCGTCGGGGCAAGTTCAGGTCCTCAACTTGCACCTGCGGCCTTTGCACCTACGGTGTCTTTTTTCGTCCCTACGTACATATCCGTAGGGGCAGTGGGTTGCCCCTACCGATAAATCCGTAGGGGCAACCCTTATTTGTAGTAGTGAAGCTACCTTCTCACCCCAAAACCCTGAGCCCACTCTCTCAAAAAAATTTCCAAGAGTTGTGTACTTTGAAAACAAGCTCGAGGCGAAGCTCCGACGAATTCCCAGCGGAACTTCCGGCGACCGTTTTAGGAACTGCTGGCGACGACGCAATACATCGGCGATCTCTCTAGTTCCCTTTCACCCTCTAGTGTAATCTAAAACCCGTAAGTCTCTTTTCTATCTCTCTTTTCCATTCTCAAAATACGAAATTACAAAACCCGACGGAATCAGAACAAATCCGATTTCCGATTCGATTTTCTATAAAATTTCACTTCTCACTAATACAATCATACTTAAACTTCCTCATGTTGACTACTAAACACTAATCAAACAATTTGATCAAGTTTCATCACATGAAATGATAGCTATTTCAATTTATCGTATTTTTCACTTAAATACCACATTGTTTCAATCCTTCATTTAACTCCATCAAACTTGCTATACAGTTAAAGCAGATCACGAGGTAACGACCTCACACACTTACGCACATACAACCTAACACGATACCATCGAAAAACTTAGAATACGAGAAAACAAACATTTTCATTTAAATACTCTTTACTTAATAAAACTATTTCTAAAAGATTTAGTGTTGACACAGTTTTAAATAAATACCTCTTATTATGAAAATACGATAAGTTGTGGATATCGATCGTTTATCTAAACCTGATTTTGGGGTGTCTAGGCTGGCAAGTGAGAACGGTAACATTAAAAGGCCCGTCTCACGGTGATTCGTGAGCGGATCCCTCCTTTCCTCACTTGTACTTACCTGGCCACAATTGGCGGTGAAGAAGCGATTTGATGCATCTCACAACTTGTCGTCTGGACCAGTTAGGAATAGACTAGTTAATTTAGGAGAATTTAGGACAAACAATACGGAAAATATACATCTTTACAAATAAATACCATTTACTTCATAAAACCGTTTTCTAAAGGATTTAGTATTTTACAATCTTTGCAAAGCGCCGCTACAACCCATTTTGGGGAATCCGTTCGGAATGGTGCGGATTATCGCACATCATCGGGCTTAGTAGTGCGAGATTCAGACCTCCGCAAGGAGCATTCGGTCTCGAAAGATTTAAAATACGACATCTTAAGAAAATGAGATTTTCTAGAATATAAATTATTTACTAAAATTATTTTTGTATAAATATATGTATATTTATCATTAAAATATCTATTTTGTTATAATATAAATATTCCGTTTTTTCTAAAAATCACAAGAACAAATTTTACACTAAAATATCATGAATTCCAAATAAATCAATATTATAAATAAATACCCTTAACTAGGAATCTAGGATATTTTCACTAGAAATATCACAATATAAAATCCACATTCATTATAACTCTAAAGACGAATAATGAATACTTGAGGTGTATTTTGAAAAGTATATAAAAGTATTTTTAAATAAAACCCCTCAAGTTTTATAAATTACCCTAAGGACCCTAGCAATTCTAGGTTTAAGAAATAATCAAGACTTCGATTTACATTTCTAATTATCTGACTCGGGTTTGAGTCTGATTAATCTGACTTGAATATGATTCAAGTAAATATACAATCTGCAATATTCAACATGAATCCACAAGTCCAATTATCAATCTATACAACTTGACTGAACCGAACCATGGATATACATTCCACTTACATGGTTCTCCAGTTATTCCACTTACATGATTCTACGGTTACATCTGTTTACTTATATCATGGTTTCGGTCAGTTTTTCAATTATACACTCAAGTCAATTTACAGTACAATACAATACAAATAAAACACTACGGGGTTTAAGGGGTAGATTGATACGGAAGGTGTTAAAAGTGGCACGAGACTGTAAGACTTAATACACCTAATATGAATCCAGTTGTTGTTGTACCGTGGCATAAACGGTTCCTTGTACTATACGTGCATCTAGTCTCTGGCATATAGAGACTCCTCTCGTATACACTGGCATTCTTCTGTACCAAGCTACAAACAACAGCGTTAATACAACATTACAACAAGACAATACAACTTTAAAAGATACCTTTTTTTACTGTCTATTCTATATCTCCTTTCTCTTTGGGACTTACCGAGCGACCTGTTCGCTGACGACATTTTATTTCTTTCTTCTTTGAATGTCGCCAGGTGATTTGGACCCGGCAGAGATCAAGTCATCTGCAGCAGACTTGGAGCAGTTTGCTGAAGGACCAGAGCTCTAGTTTCATTGTACATTTTCCATTCAGTACTTTTCATTTCCTGTTATGCCATTGTTTAGGCATCGTTTTATTTCAGTTGTATTTCCTTTCATACATTGTACAAAAGAATGTTAATAAATAAAATTTACTGTTTTTATTATATCTTGTCTCTTGTGTATTGCTTAGATACGCTTAGCGTATTTACTTCAGAGTAAATACATAGCGGACCAGTTGCGTCCCCTTCGCCGTATACCAGGAAGCGGGGCGTGACAGAAGAGGTAGCTTGAGCTTGAGGAACTTCGGGTAGATTTTTTTCGACACGAAGATCATCGGAGGAAACTTGCACCAACTCGACGTGGAGACTAGTGAAGTTGCGTTGACTACATCCCGGAGCTTTAGAAGAGAAGGACTCGGTCATCAAAGGTTGTATGAATCTTCCCTTCTCTTTGTTTTCATATCATCATAGATTAAAACCCTAATCTTCAAGTCACGATCTTGGTATGTGTCGGGACCCGATTCTAGTTCACGGAGCAAAATGCTACACAGAACAAAGTGCCACACCAATTGTCATACCAAGAGGGCGGGGGCCAACTCTTGAATCTGTGGAGGCCACCTCTAAAGTCCATAGAACCCACTGTAGAACAATGGGGAATTTTCGGAACACATTCCGAAAGAGGACCGGACTGCATTATAAATATAATGATACCACCCTCAATTACAGAGGCGTCTTTTAAGTGAACCAGAACTACAGGAGCTTGAGAACTCCGTAGTTAAGCATGCTCAGGTCAGGAAAGTCTTGGGATTGGTGACCTCCTGGGAAGTGGCCCCTGGTCGGGTCCGGTTCGCTCTAAAGGGAAAAACCGTACGGTTTCTGCCAGAGCGGACAATACCATCTCTACCGGGGCGTGGGGCGTTACATTTATGGTGGCCCATGCAGGTCCCTCAGTAGTAGGTCTGTGGTTCGAGGACGAACCATTGTTCAAAGGTGGGAAGAATGTTGGGACCCGGTTCTTGTTCACGGAGCAAAGTGCCACACAGAACAAAGTGCCACGCCAATTATCATACCAAGAGGGCGGGGGCCACCTCTAGAGTCGATGGGACCCACCATAGAACAATGGGGAATTTTCGGAACACATTCCGAAAGAGGACCGGACTGCATTATAAATATAATGATACGACTCTTAATTACAGAAGCGCCTTTTAAGTGAACCGGAACTACAGGAGCTTGAGAACTCCATAGTTCTAGAGGTGGCCCCTACAGACTTCAAGAGGTGGCCCCCACAACTTCAAGAGGTGGCCCCCGCCCTCTTGGTATGACAATTGGCGTGGCACTTTGTTCTGTGTGGCACTTTGCTCCATGAACAAGAACCGGGTCCCGACATTCTTTCCACCTTTGAACACATTCCAAAAGAGGACCGGACTGCATTATAAATATAATGATACCACTCTCAATTACAGAAGCGCCTTTTAAGTGAACCGGAACTATAGGAGCTTGAGAACTCCATAGTTAAGCATGCTCGTTCCAGGAAAGTCTTGGGATGGGTGACCTCCTGGGAAATTGCCCCTGGTCGAGTCCGATTCGCTTTAAAAGGAAAAAACGTACGGTTTCGGCCAGAGCAGACAATACCATCTATACCGGGGCGTGGGGCGTTACGGTATGTGTTCGTTAGCACCCGAAAATTTTTAAATTTCATGTGTGATGCCCGTTTAAAGCTCGTCGCGGTGCTAGCGTACACTTTCAGCAATAGCCTGTCATGTCCACCAATCCGCATCGGACACGCGGCCCGCACCTCAACAGGCGCACGTACGAATCTGCGTCCCTTCTTTAATGCACGATCATTTTCTTGATCCGCTGATGTCATCAAAGATGGCCTCCGGAGATCCGCGCCAAACGATTTCTGACGATGAACTGCACCTAAGAAAATCGATCAAACCACTCTCGTCCCGACCCTTAAATAAGATCGGAACGAGAGTGCGGGGCTAATGATGATACTCATAAATGGGAATTCCCCAAATCATAACACGTGGTAGATGACGCGTCCCGGGGCTTACGAGACACGTGCGAACATAACACTTTGAAGGCATTCCCCGAGCTATCAACCCTAGGGATGGACCGACCTTCGGGAGACTCCTAGGATACTCCTGTGTCCACCTTATAAGTAACCATCGGCTCACCACCGAGCCTCCCTACACACTGAGCTTCATCGGCCTTCCGGCTCGCCTCCGAGCTATCACAGAACCAAGCTTCCTCGGCCCCCGCTCGTCTCCGAGCCTCCCGTCAAGCTAAGCCTCCCTGGTTCTATCGAGCAACCGAGAGCGCAGAGCCCAAGCGCCTCCGCGTATCTCGCCAGAAGCGAGATATCTGTCAACCAACAATCCCGCGTTCCACACCGTCGTATCCCCCATTAACGAGCGTATCTCGTCGTTAATGGAGAGATCCCGTCATTCACGTAGGTGGAACGTCAGGGGCGTAACTGACGGCGGAGATCACACGCCAGCTCGCTCCATGCGACCACTATAAAAAAAAACCTCTCCCAGACGATTTAGGTAAGTCAATTCTAATCCACTATGCTGCTATTTTGCTCGAATCCCTCTACTAACTTTATCGTCGGAGGGTCCACAGTGGTACAACCATTCCGGGACTTCTTTGCAGATAGCTCGGCTTTACCTCAAAACAAATTCATTGAGATCCACAGGCTCTAAGGAAGACAAAGCTCAACACCAATCTCAATCCTCCATCAACGTCCTCGCCAGATCGATGAAGGACAACATCTAAAGGAGATCGAGAGCTCCATCAAATCGCAACAATAGGCGATAATAATTCCTTTGCCAATGTAGAACCTTATCACTATGTATATATTTGAAGAGTAATACCTCTAACAATATTTCTACTATCGACGTATTCAACATATTAATATTTCATTCAGTCATGATAAATCATACATTTTTTCTTATAATAACACGTAAATCATACCGGCAGAGATACCAGTACAGGTGGATAACTGCATTTCAAACACAAGAATCATGCAACCTTTGAAAGCAGCACTGAAAATGTCAACTCCATATACTGCCATTTTGCCTATGCTAGACCCTTATTAACATACTTTCTAAGTTCAAAATGTAACCATTAATTCAAAATTAAAAGGGATTTATTTGAGGCTCTTTGCCAAAAGAAGCAAGGTTTTCTTGAAAGCGCAACTTAAAAGCCATGCTTAAACCCTAATGACTTGCTTTATGCAGTATAATCGGCTCACTAATCTTTAGTATTTAAAGGCTTCAGAATTTTAAAAAAATGGCTGGCTTTTAAGTCTGCACACAACCTATTAAAAGAGAGAAAGGGTAGCTGTTTTCTGCAAACTCATTGTGAGTCCCCATAATAAGTACAAACACATTTCCCCAAAGAAGAAATTAAGAAAAGCAAAAGCAATTACCATGCAAACAAGATGCTTAATTTGCTTTTAAAACCATCCCTAGTTGAACACAAAATAAGCTCAAATTAAAGGCAAAATGCATGATTTATTAGTCATGAGATTGTGCTATAATTTGGTTCAAAACTTGGACAAAATTATTTTCTTTAAACTAGCAAAGATGGGTTGTGTAGTTGGCAAAGAGAAGCTAAGATTCACATCTGTTGGTCTTGGTCTTTTGTTTTGGTATCAAGCGAGAAGAGTATTATAAGAGATAAAATCTGGAAAATTTTGGTGTAGCGTTGTTTTTGAAATGGGAGAGAAACAAGGCATTGGGTCTTTCATCTTTGGCATGGCATGCATACCACAAATTTCAAAATTAAGGGGAAAAAATCACCGTTTAGAAGTGGAAAAGGGTTTTAAAAGCATAAAATTCTTGTTGTGGAGGAGAGAAACAAGGACTTTTTTCCTTCTTTGCATCAAGCACAAGAAACAATGAGACCATAGAAAGGAGGAAAATTCACTGTTTTGACATTGGATAAAGGGAAATGAAAGATTAATTCACTCCATTAAATCTCTAATTAACAGATGAAATTTTGTAGAGGAGCAAGAAGAGAGGAGTATACTAATGTTTGACTCCAACAATTAAAATTGTAATTAAGGATGTTAATGCCATCAGCAGTATGGGAAAATAATGTCAGTGTTAATTTATAAGAAAATAGAGATTAATGGCAGTAAAGGCAGGACAAATTCGGTAGAGTAGCATAACTATTGCCTAATCAGCAATCAACAAATGGGTCTTGATCAATTAATTAGTTTTCTAGATGTGATCTTATTGGGGAATCAATCAAACCGTCGAGCTTTTATTTTGTAAAGAAAATTCTTGACCCATGAGCTATGCCGAGCTGGGGGAGACGCATGCATGAGAATCTGAGCAGCTAGTAAGAATCATGGAATTTAGGGTCTTCTCACATAAACTCAAAGATGTATGCATGAGAGGAACTAGCTAGCTAGCTATAGCTATTCCTACTTTGTATTAGCACTAAATCAAGACTACAAGAAAAATCAAGGAAACTAATTAAGGATGGCACAAGATACATGATGATGATGATGATGATGATGTTGATGATGGTACGAAAATCATAACATTAAAAAAACAAGAAAACAAAATTGAGATGCAAACCATGGCCTTGTGCATGATTCCTTTCATCGATCCTCATCCTAGATTCTGATATCCTGATCTTGCTGGTGGTGCGAGCCTTCGATCTTGACCTGATCTCTCTTCACCAAGTGTTTGTTGTTATGCATCCAAACCTTGAGCACCTGCCTGCTGATCCCAATCTCATTGCAGAACCTCTCCATTTCGCCCTCGTCCTTCCTCTGCACTCTCCAGCTCACTCTCTCCGCGAAGGCTCTCATCTTCTCCTTCTGCTCGCCGCTGAACTTTGTCCTGAACCTCTTCTTGCTTATCATCATCAAATGCCCATTATTATTATTATTATTATTATTATTGCTATTCGCAGCAGCAGCAGCAGCAGCAGCGTAATTGACTAAACTATTATTGCTCTTGTTTCTGATATCCTCGCTGGAACACTGGTCCATGAGCGGCGGCGGCGGCGGTAAGAGGAGGGCCCGGTAAGGCTTATCGGGTTCGGGTTCCGGGTCGGGCTCCTTGCGGTGGAAGCTGCGGTGGCAGCCGCAGGCGGCGCATCTTAGGAGGTCGGAGGGGCCGGCGGGCATGAACTCGCCGCATCCGTCGATGACGTGGCCGCCGAGGGCGGCGGCGTGGTTGCGGAGGCACTCGCGGTAGCGGGTCGGAGATGGGTCGGGTAAAGATCCGATGGAGGCGCCGTTGGATCCGAAATGAGGTTTGGGGGAGAGGAGCGAGGAGGAGGAAGGGAGGATGGGCTTCGAGAAGGCGGAGGATGGAGAATCTCTGCTGATGATTGAAGAGATTGAGGGAGGAGGAGTGAAGGCGGCTGCTGAGGACGATGAAGAAGCTCCTCCTCTTGGGTCTTCTTCTTCTTCGTTGTTGTTGTTGTTGTTCTTGTCGTGGATTATTCTTCTGAATTGATCCATGGATTTTAGAGAGAGAGAGATCAGAAATTCAAAGCTTCTTTCTCTCTCTAGGACATGGGAGAATCAGAAAAGATCGAAGACCCATGCTGGAGATTTTGGAGGTAATTGATTAGGAAGCGGGCTAGAGAGAGAAAGAGATAATGATGATGATGAAGATGCGAGACAGATTAGAGAGACAGAAGGGCACTAAAAGAAAGAGAACAAGTGGAAGAGAGACCTAACAGCCATCTAAAGCCGTTCAGTTGACAGAGGAGAGAGAGAGAGCTTAGCTTAGCTTTGCTTTGCTTTTATGCAATTAGAGAGAGAGAGAGCAGTGAGTAACAACCAACAAGGCGATGTTTTCCTTTCTCTCTCATGCCCCTGTTAATTTGGGTCACCAGATTTCGTTTCTTTTTATATCTGAAATAATAACATTATTTTTTGGGATTTTTTATTACAAAAATTATTCTATATACCTATCCATGCATCACGACAATATGATTTATCTCTCCGAACTTGAGTGTTGATATGGGTGTATGTATTTGACTTGGGACGAAGAAATTAGAATATTCATTCAAAGCCGTTATAAGTTGGAAGTGGAGGAAGTTTTTTCATTATGGTTGTTGTCTTCATGGTCAAGACCCCATGATAGATATAACAAGCTTCTTGTTAATATGTATTTGACTTGGGAGGAAGAAATTAGAATATTCATTCAAAGCCGTTATAAGTTGGAAGCGGAGTAAGTTCTTTCATTATGATTTGTTGTCTTCATGGTCAAGACCCCATGATAGATAACAAGCTTCTTGTTAATTTATTATCTCTGCTACAAGTTCCCTTTCAACTCATTGCTTGTGGGCTTCTGGTTAATTTAATTAGCGACTCATTGGTTTAGTGAGTGCTTTCACAGGTTTAGTCTGTGGCCATCAGATCAGGTAGAATTTATACCAACCTGTGCAATTAATGGCGATGTGGGATAGAAAGGTGATAACTATTGTGCTGATTGACGAAATATAAATCCTAGATCGTGGTTTTCTGAAAAAACATATTGATAGATTATAAACCAAGGCAAAAAGGCCTTAAACAACCTGATCATAGCAAATAATAATGATAATAATAAAATATGAAAGTCTCTAATTTGAAGATTTTCAAAAAAATAGAAAAATAACTAAACAGAAAAAGCTGTAAAACCTTTTTTAATGCAATGGGATGGCTAATTGTTCAACTTTTTCTCAAAAAAAATAAATAAATAAAACTGAAAAATCTACCTAATAAAGCCTCCTTCAATCCTTGAAACAACCTTAAATTGTAATATCAAATTGTAATCAAATCGGCAGGGTTAGACATGTTAGGCGTGTTGGTCTTTTCGTAGGGCTTTCAATGTCATTTCCGGAAAGTTATAATAATAATGATTCTGGCATAGGGACCTAAAGTCAAGGGTTCCAAAGCTGACCCTAAAATTAACCGCTCTTATGTGTACTTTTGGATTGGCTTCAAGTAAAAATGATATAGATATTCTTTTGTAACATCCTCTTGCATTTATAATTCCAATCTATAAAATAATATATATAAACTAGGCTAAATTTCGATTTGATACCGTGAACTTTGGTCGCTTTCACCCAAAATCATCATGAGCTACTAAACTGATGCAAAGTTACAATAAAGCTTTTTTACCAGAAAAGTTGCTAACAGAGTTACCATGTGATTACCAAAAATAAACAAAATGACAAAAATAATCAACATATATCAATTTTTAAAAAACCTTTTGTAAGAATTAATATTTGTTGGGTGTCAATTCAGTCATTTTCTCTTTTTTAATTGTTGATCAAGTGTTAACTCCGTTGGGGAGGTTTCTGATATAAGGAAAGTTCATGACAGTTTTGCATCATTCTAAAAGCATATAGTAGTTTTAGAAAGCGACCAAAATTCGCGATCTCAACTTGAAATTTACCTTGTAAACTATATAAGAGAATATTTCTTAGAACATTTTCTTATCTTGCTTAGACTTCTGTGGAAAATTGTTATTTAACTCTTGTTTAATTCTCTTACTATATTTAGATCATATAAAAAAAAATTTGGCTCTCTACTTAATATTTATCATCCTTTTATTTCATACAACTAGATTTACTAGAAAAATTATGATTTGTCGACTTATTTAAAAAACTATTTTTATTTTTCTCCAGAATTAAGTTTTACTGATAAAAAAAATAAAAAAAATTCATGTTTTTTTGTGTTATAACATTCAAATATTGACAAATCTAATTTTTTTTAGAGATAAAAATTTCACAATTTTCTTTTGGTGTTGTGAAAAATATTTAAGAACCAAAGAAAAAATAAAAAAATTGAAAAATTCGTTGCTTTCATTTGCTATAGCATGTAAGATATTAAAATTTTGAAGAAAACACAAAATTTGAGATTTCTGGAAATTTTGTGATTTTCGTATGCTAACATGCATAATATTGAATAAGTGGAAGAAAACATAATTGTAAGATTTTTTTTATGTTATAACATGTGAAATATAAAAAATCAAGTAAACAGAAAACATTAAGATTTTTAAAAATTTCATGATTTTATGTGTATAGCAAACAAAAATATTGAAAAACCGAAAAAATAGAAAATTCTTGAGATGTTTGAATATTTTGCGATTTTTTTATACTAAAACATGCAGAAATATTGAAAACCAAAGAAATCTGCAAATTTGAGATTTTTGAAAACTTCGCTATTTATGTGTACTACAGCGTGCAAAACATTGAATTTTTTTTTAATATTGGGATTTTTAAAAATTGCGTGATTTTCGTGTGTTATCAAAAGTCTTTAGTCACCCGGAGTTTCTGTCACTCGGACTTGGAAGGTCATTACTTGCAACCGACAATCTTTACTTCTTTTACTTAATTATATACCTTTTGGTCTTTTTGATATCCAGAAGTGATCCAAAAATATAAGGTAATATTGGAAAATCGAAAAAAAAAACATAAACTGTCGAGCAAAATAATGAAAAAGAAAAATCAGAATTATTCAAGATTTTTAAAATTTTGCGATTTTCATATGTTATATATTATGCAAAATATTAAAAATGGAGAAAACGGAAAAAATTTGAGATTTTTGAAAATTTAGCAAATTTTTTTAGCAGGCAAAATGTTAAAAAACGGGAAAAAAAATTGAGACTTTTATAAATATTGCAAGTTTCATGCGCTTTGTGGCAAGAAAAATAATAAATAATTGAAGAAAGCAAAATAATTTGAGATTTTTAGAATTTCACGATTTTCGTTTGCTACATGGAAAAAATTGTAAGACTGGATATTTTTTTGTTTGCTATAACATGGAAAAAATTGTAAGAATGAATTTTTTTTTTGATTTCTAAAATTTAGTGATTTCATGTGCTCGTAAGTAAGTTGAGTATTGAAATATATATATATATATATATATATATATATATATATATATAAGTTTGATATTTTTGAAAACTTCACGATCCAAGAAAAATACTGAATAACCGATAAAAGAGAAAATTTTGGGACTTCATTAAATTTAGTGCTATAAAATGTTGAAACTGAATTTTTTTAAAAATTCGCTGTTTTTATGTGCTATAAAATGTAAAATATTGAAACTTTGGGAAAAAATGGAAATTTTGGGATTTTTAAAAATATCGTAATTTCCCGTGCTATAACAAGAAAAATATTGAAAAACAAAAAAGCATAAAAAATATTGAAAATTTGAAAAAATCGGGATTTTTGTGTACAATAACATGCAAAATATTGAAAAATCGTAAAAAATGAAATCTCTTACAATTCTATATTTTCGCTTGTTATACCAAACAAAATATTGGAAAACTGAAGAATAAGAAAAGTTTGAGATTTTTGAAATTTTCGCAACTTTCCGTGTGGTGGCGTATTAATTTGAAGAAGACAAATAATTTTAATATTTTTCATATTTTAAGATTATTTTATGCTATACCATCCAACATACAAAAAATCAGCAGAACAAAATAATTTAAGATTTTTGAAATTTCATGTATACATATGTAATATTGAAAAAAGGAAGAAAAAAGAAATTTTGAGATTTATAAAAATTGATTATTTTCTTGACATTTCATGGAAATTATTGAAGCCCGAAGAAAACAAAATAAAAATTTCACCATTTTCTCGTGGTATGGTGAGCAAAAAGTTAGAAAACCGAATAAAACAAAAAAAATTTGGTATTTTTAAAATTTCATATGCATGTAAAGTATTAAAAACCGGAAGAAAATAAAAAGGAAATGGGAATTTTATACATATTTTGTGATTCTCGTGTAATATAATAAGCAAAATATTGAAAGGCCTCGAAAAAAATCTGCGATTTTTTAAAAACTTCCCGATTTTCTTACGCGCGCGGAAGCATTTACAAGTTAATTCCTTATAAATTTTATATATGAAATTCAAAAATATGATATATTACAATTTATAAATTATATAACAATAAATGTTTAAATGAAAATAATTTCTTTCGACTTTGGTCTTTTGTATCCATGCACTGTGCATGGAGTCCATTATAATAATAGTTTGCTAATGCATCCAGCTCTGCTCTCATCCATCTCATGCGAAAGCTTTGTTTACCATTTTGTGACTTGTGAGAGGAGCAGGAGTCCTTGGGAGCCAACCTATAGGTGTCAGAACCTCCAGTAGATATTAATGGGGTGGACCCACCATCTGCAGCCGTGACTCTATCATTTCTATTAATAATTCTCTCACTTTTATGTTCCCATGCAATTATCAACTCCTTGATCTTCATCTAGACAGGATTATATTATTATGTAATGATAATCCTTGATTAGTTATATTTTATTATAGTGAGCAAATCAATTATCCTCATCTCTACCCATTGACATTTATTAAGTTTTACTTACAATACCCTGTTATTTAGGGTATGAAGGACATTATCGATTCCTTTCACTTTTTTCAGTGAAACTGCATGGCGGTTAATATTTGAACTGATATATATTCTTAAAAATTGCAAATAGAATAAAAACGTGTAGGAACAATTTGAATAACTATTAGGATTTAGGGGTGCTATATCAAATTTTGATGTTTATGCAGTATTATATTAAAACAGCCAAGTTGTGGGGAGGGATATATATGTAAGAAAACCAATAAAGTAAAAGGGTAAGTTGTCAAAAAAAACCTTTGCAAAGTTTCCATCTATCAAAACCATGACCTGAAGAATGCCGTCGAAACACTACCCAGCAAAAGTTTTACGCTGTCAAAAACCCTCTACCTGCGATATCTGTATGGTTTGCTACAATATCTAGTTAGAGTACATATATTGCAGGAGACTACACAAATATGTTAATGAACTGCATATGTATATATTACAGAAAAGTACAGCATATTTATTGCAGGGGACTATACAGATGTTTCGATTAACTGCATACATATTACAGGCAACTATACAGATATCGCTTGCAATGAGTTTCTTACAATGCAAAACTTTTCCTGGAGGTTTTGTGTAATTCTTTAGCCTTGGGGTCTTTTGACAGTAGGAAAATTTTGTCAGGTTTTTTTTTGACAGTTTACCAAAGAAAAATAGAAAAAAGAAAAGATATATCGATCTTTTCAATCTCTTTGTGTTTTATTCCAAATGCAATTGCTTCTACTTTGGAGATGTAGACGTAAATTTTTTGATGAAAGAGATGGAGACTTCTATCTAAAACGATTGGCAAAGAGTAATTCAGATTATTGAGAGATAATACTTGATGGTTGTGATTATGAATTTATGATCCCATTGAACAATGAAATTATGATAGCCATATGTTTAAATTATATTGAACTAGTATTTTAGTGCACATTAATTAAAAGAGATTTGCAGTATTAGTTATTAAATGAGATAGCGAGGGAGGAGTTAATCCAGAGAGAAGAAGGGAGAGAGAGGGGTTAGCATTTTTTATTTTTTATTTGTGCGAGGAAAATAAGAAAATTTTATAGGCATTAAGAAGTCTTGGATTTTCAATTTTGAGATCCGTCTCTTATCATTTAGCGCTATAACAGTGGAGATTAATGGAGTTGCAGACGGTATGAGTCCGGGGACCATAACTGATTTTGGATTGGAGTGACACATCATCCCACATGCACCATGCAATCACAAAGGTCACAATCAATAATTTGTCATTGGCATTATAATCACTTTTAACCACACAAGAGAAGTAACGATTCTTCCCTTAAAAAGGAAACCATGTGGCTTAGAGAAAATAGAAGTGTTGTAAAATTTATTTTTCTTAATGTTAAGCAATTAAGGTATATATAACCTAATCCATAACAGGAAGTTTTGCGTATTGATGTTGATTTTTCATGTTCTAGAAGTCTTGAGAATCATCAAAGTTTATTATATAACTTAGAAAAATAGTAAGAAAGAGCCTAAAAACAATGATAAATCAAGCCTATAATTAAGGGCATAGAGTGCTACTGTGGCCATGCTTTGTGCATAGGTAGTTTTCATTCTTTTATCCACTTTACTATGCAACTTGCTTATTGCAAAGGACTAGTATTTTCAAATTTTCTTATAGGCCAATTTTGATGGTGATCATTAAATTTTAGTTTTAAATATAGGATGAATTTTGTGGACCCTTCTACCAAATTAAGGTTCCCGCAATATTTTCCTTCTGACATCCAAAGTCCAAAGTCTCTCCCCATCTATCAAAAGCTATGGTTGACATCATGAAGTCTCCCTAATTTAAAACCCCTGCCCCAATTAATTGACTGGTTCCATCCTATCCTATTGTAATAATGACAAACATTGTTCTTATATAAAAATTTACTTTATGTAATTCTATTTAAAAGATGGCCAAGATCCGTTCAAGCCCCTCAGCCGGAAAAAACTTTTATGTAAGGGCTTGCATGGTGCAAGCCACTTGCAAGCCTTTGGATGACTTCTCTTGCACAAAACCCAAAGGCATCCAAGTGGCCTGCACCATGCAAGCCCTTGCATACTAGTTTTTTCCCCTCAGCCTCTTTATTAGATAGGTAGATATTAATATTATACACGCGGTCGGTATAGAAAAGTAAATTGCTCATAATCTTACTGTTTTATATGAGGTTGAGTATTTATACCGGCTAAACTAATATAATAAGCACTTAGATATATTATATATTACTATAAAAAAAATTTATAACTCCTATTTTCTTTGTCTATTTTTTATATTTTCAATCATATATATTATATAAGTCATAAACTGAAGTAAAATGGTTGAATAGAAAAAGAATCCTACCAGAAACATCAAGAGAAGACACTATAGCAATAAAATACAAAATACTAGCCTTGAACTTCTTTTGCTTCAAGGATTTTCGGAAAGAAGATGTCGGATATCATCATGCAAAGCTTTACAAAGAAGGAGAAGCAAAAAGCAGAAAAGGAGAAATAACCTTGGTTCAATAAAGAAAAGATAGAAGTTGTGGTGGAGCATGAGAAAATATTATTGAGCTACGGATGGGTTGTTTAGGGTAAAAGAAGAAGAAGAAGAAAATGGTAAAAAGTGGATTAGAAAAAACATTTTATAATTAGCCTAGATCTAAAAGTACTTATTATGAGGGATAGTATAAGCGCTCAATCCTAATAGTACAGGGTCTATGTACAATTAAACCCAAAAGAAATAATATTATTAAGTAATTCATTTATTTATCCTCCACACTTGTTTCCATAGATCTATGAAAAGGTATAATATATTCTTCATCATTTAATTATTTTTTTAAGAGAGACACTGCCGTCATTTTCTCTCATGAGAACGCTTTCCAAGCGCTGAAATTTCCAAGTAATCACATCCGATTAAATTAATGAATAATTAATTGGTTTTCTAATCCATTAATCAACAACCCCTATTAAACTAATCACAATGCAACAACATTATTATTAGCTAATTAAGGGATAATTGGACACCTTTTAACACTAGTACAAAGATGGTTTGTCCCTGCGGGTGGGAAATTCCATAGGACAATTTTAGTTTGTCCCTACGGTTCCCGCCGTAGGGGCAAATTAACAGAGCCCCTGCGGTTTCCACCGTAGGGGTATTTAGGCTTAAAAAATTATAAAAAATTTATAATTGTACTAGATCCTACGGTGCCACAAGACAAACTGTTGGCACCGTAAGGACAAAATCGGTGTATTAAAAAAAATAAAGTTAGCAGATAATTCATCCCTCTTTCCCACGCCCTAATCGATTTCCCCCTAAAATTTTCGTCCCTCCCGCGTCCTAGCTTCCTCCTCGCCACCTCCGACTTCTCCTCATCACCGATTGAGCCCTCGTCGCCTCCTCCTCATCGAGCCCTCCCCCTCGCCGCCAGCATCATCCACCGCTTCCAAGCATCACCGCCGCCACCGGCATCCTCCACAGCGTTGCCATTGCTGCAGCCACCCTCCACCGCATCCAAGACACCAAGAATCGATCGTCGCCGCCGCCATCGTCGTCGCTCGTCGCCAGTGCCGCCTCCATCGTCGCCAACACGTCGTAGCCATCGCCAGTGCCGCCTCCATCACCATCGCCAGCTCGTCATCGCCGATTCATGGAATATTTTCAAATATTTTCCAAAATTGTCAATTTGAGGCTTTTAATTTTGAGGGTGGATCGATGAAGGGCGGTGTTGAGGGTGAGGGAGTGGGAGGAGGGAGATGGTGAGGCCTGGGAAGTTGAGGGTCGGGGAGAGAAGGCGGTAGGGAGAGGGCCGGGGAATTGTTGTTCTTTGTTGTTATTGTTGTTGTTGGCGGGAAAGATCCTGGAAAGTCGGCGGTTGAGTGTGTGTCTGTGTGTGTGTCTGTGTGTGTATGCTTGTACGTGCGTGCGTGCGTGTGATAATGATGATGATCTCACAGATCAAATACGACCAAACCTTAATTCATAATCATTCTCCTCTATATTGAACTCTTATCAAATCTCATCCAAACCTCAATCTAAATCTTCATCTCATGTTTCATTCTTTTACTTTTCTGGGTTTATGGGTGAGGCGTGTTGTTCTTTGCAAATTCGTTGAAAACCCCTATGAATTATGAAAAATCCTAGTAGTTTAAAACCCAAACTTAACACCAAAACTAAATCCAAAATCTTAAACTTGATTAAGAAAACCCTTAATTTTAAAAAACTTTAGCCTAAACTAAAAACTTCAAAACCGTGAAATTGAAACATAAATATAAAACCAATTCAGGTTAAATCCTACACTAAGTGTATATATGATACTCGATACTAATATGAAATTTTCATATTCTCATCGATAATCATATGTGAAAATCAAAGCGCGCCTTAATCCCCGTCTATCGGTTAACATACGTTCAATATTCGTCGTGATATAAAGCTATACGAAGATTGTTAAATATCGGACGGTATTGCTCGATACTAACAATCATCGTATAGCCTATGTAACGAAAAAATGCAATCGTATGATAACCAATAGATTTTTCTAATGTAGACAAATTAGGAATGTATAAATTAAACACCTGCATTCACTTGTGTTTTCATTCGTTTTGAATTATTTCGGCGGTACCTTTACGCTGGTTCTCCGTGTATAAAAATAGGTTAGATGTTCATTTCAATATTGTTTCACAACAATAAAATGATTACCTGTTCTATTACAGTGTACTCGGTGAACAACGGGAAGGTGCTGCCGAAATTTTCTCGAAATGAATAAAAACACAAGTGAATAGATGTCTGCTCTATACATTCTAAATGGGATAGAAACCTTACCCCCGACAGTCGAAACACACGCATATAACACGCATACACAACACACACATACACAAAACACATACACAATAACAACCCTACACCAAAGCGAAAATTGAAATAATAATAAACTTGCCCTTCTTATTCTATTCTTCGTCAATAACCATCTCGTTTTTATATTTCTCAAGTTACCATAAAAAAACAACTTCCATAACTTCATTACTTTTTTCAATTTGTGAAACTTATAATTTATATGTTATACAATCTAACATGGCTCATGTGTACATTAGAGTTAAGGACTGGATGTATGTGAATTGAAAATAACGTATGAACCCTAAATTTATCGATGGAGTTGCCGCCTTCATCGAATTTGCATGCGAACATAATAAGGTCATGTTGGGAAAGCTCCTTTGTCCGTGTGACAGGTGTGGGAATAAGTTCTGGAAAAATATAGAATCGTAGAGCTTAACATCGTTAAGCATGAATTTACCAGATTTTATACAACTTGGTTATATCACGGGGAAGGAAAAGAAGAAGTCAGTAATGCGGCGGAAGTAGAAGAAGAAGATAACTTCTTTTCAGGAGAGGAAATGGAGGATATAGTAGACGCTGCTCTCGGTGATAGTAATCCTACCGAAAAAAAGCATTCCTTCCGGTGAAGTACATCGTGTGGATAAGTATGAGAAATACATGAATAATACCGGAAGACCAATTTATGAGAATAAAAAGTATTCCATACTATCATGGTTTGTCTAACTTCTCCAGATTAAGTGCCTAATAGATGGAGTAACAAGTCATTCACGATACTTCTTAAGTTCTTGAAAGATTCTATGCCTCCGGAAAATAACGTGCCCGAGAGCTTGTATGAAGTACAGAAGATGATGTCTGATTTGGGTCTGAACTGTGAGAAAATTCATACATGTCCCAAAAATTATGTGTTGTACCGGAAAGAGAACTCATATTTGAAAGAGTGTCCCACCTGCGGAAAGGATAAGTATAAGCCGAAAGTATATGATAAGAAGCCAGATATACATGTCAAGGTAGCACGATACTTTCCCATAACACAAAGGCTGTAGAGGCTATTCAAGTGTAAAAAGACAACTGAGGCAATGATTTGGCATCACCATACTGCTCCAAGCGAAGATGGAAGAATGAGTCATTCAAGATATTTGCCGGTATGGAAAGATGTAACATCATAGTACGATTATACAATGATTAATTGGTATTTTAAAACTTACTTTATATTTCTTCTATTCATTTGGGTTGCGATCGATTCGAACAGTAGAGATAATTATTCGATCCAACCCGCATGTGTGAAACCTAATATGGTGCTAGATTATATCTAATATTTATCAGTAAACTGAATCTCTGAGAATCTAGTATAACTGATATTTTTAATATCTAAATTGTATGCACATATCTTTTGTAGCCACAAATTAAGAATAATCTATTTTGGTTAACTACCATCTGATGGTTAAGTATCCCACATCTATTTTTGACTCTTATCTATTGCGCTTAAATTTGGTTGAATCGGGATATCCAAATATTTACTAGATTTAGATATATATTTAGAGTTCTTTTAAATCTTATATTAGGGGTATAATTTATTTAAATTATATTCTTGCATTATCATTTAAAAGTCTACGCAAATGTATTATTTCCCAAATTATATTTTTAATGAGATTTTGGTGGAGATTGGTTGTAGTTTGATATTACCTATATATATTAAAACTAATATATATATTTATAACCTGATTTAAAAAACACACACACACTATATCTTTTTATATTAAATACAAAACCTTTCTTTCTCTCTCTCTCTCTTTCCCCTCTCTTTCACTCTCTCTCTCTCTCTCTCTCCCCCATCCCTCATGATATTTTTCGTTTTCTTTTCCCTGAGCCCAAAGCCCCTCGCACCCATCTCAATCCTTACCTCCGATCTCTCTTTCATCACCAACTCCCTCTCCTCTTCACTCTCGCCCACCTCCTCTCTCCCTCGTCGTCATCGCCCTCCTCACGACCTGAGAACCCATTAGCATCCTCGCATCGCCATCACCGTCGCCATCGTGACTATCTCTCTTCATCTCCTTCCTCTAACCCACGCCTCTAAAACCGAGCAGCCACATCACTACTGAGACCCACTGTCGAGTAGCCTTCTTCATCACCATTGCCACCATCTCCCTTCATCTTCACCGAGCCTTCCTCACCTCATCCGCACCTTCATCATCCTCGTTTTCATCTTCACCTCCCCTCGCCGACGCTTCAAACTCAAACCTGCGACCCAGCACTCAACCTCGGCCACACTCTCGTCGATATTCCCTTTCTTCAACCTGCAACCGAGCCACCCTTGCCGAGAACCTAAAACCATCATCCCCTTAAACTCTGACCCAACCACCTAGCAACGTTCCATCGTCACCATTGCCTCGTTGCCGTCGCTATAATCTTCTACCTCTCTCAACCGAGTCTCAACTTCATCCATCATTATCCTTCGACCGCTGACGCTTCCTAAGCATCGCACACCTATCTCTTCGACTTTAATCAAGACCTCGATAGGAACCAGTCGTCGTCACTGCAGAGAATCAAGATTCTGCATTCATCATCATTAAGATCATCGTCTCCATCTCGAGCAAGCATCTAGCCAAGACCATTGCTACGCAAGTCAAGTTCAAGCCAAGCCATGATTTTTAGATGAGATCAAGTCTTGACCTTGCTCTATTTATGTTTTTGTGTTCGCATTCGTCTCCGGGTATCCATCGTCGTATTTTGTACATATCAAAGCAAGTTTACGACTTGCTGCATGCTATGTTTTGTTTATCTAGATATCGTAATATTAATAATTATTATCATATGTTATAGAATTCGTATATTGTTACATATAACAAGTTTATAATTTGCAGCATATAACATTATTTAAATTATATTAGGTAATCTGAAATTATAGTAAACTAGTTTAGTTGACTCAATAGTTTAATCAATGAGTGGTAATTAATATAGTTTAATTTACAATAATCGTAAAACACTATTGTAAATATAGTTAGATATATATTTAACAAGTAATAACGCAAACATCAAGTTTGTTACCGCTAGATAACCATGACAATTATATTACTGCTTTTAGTACGATTGGTTGCGCAAGTAAATACTTCACATGTTAGTACACAATATCTGACATGCCTGCAACCTTATGCACTTGTTTATACCTATTGCCTGCAATAACTACTGATGCCAACAATATTAACTTGTTATCCTGATTGATCTGACTTGTTGTCTTGCTAGACAAGACCTGTACACGATTATTCCTGTGTTGGAATTAGGTAGATATTCTAGTGATACCTGATTTGAACACAAAATTTGGGGGAAAGAGGAAATCAAGAATGAAACCCGACTTTTAACTCAACAGTTCACTACTTTTCAGAGAATGATCAATCGATACGGGTTCATGCCCCAGAATGATGATGTTGATATCATTCATCTGTACATGACATTGTTTTACTGCCTAGCGGCACTTCTCGGATTCAGCCCCGAGAATCATGACCGTGGTCCCGGACACGTACGGATACTATTGAGTTACGAGGAGGATTACATTAATTGGTTTCAAATACCGTTAGAATAGATAACCTAGAAACACAGACTATAGGATACACGTGACATACCTACAGCATGCTGTTATAACATATGTGATTGTTTGTTTATACTTATACCTTATTTTGCATGTTACATCCTGTATAGCATACTGTTCTGGTTATTACTATTATCATGATATTTATGACGCACTGACGTTTGGATTTTGCATGACCCAGATACTTGACTTAGTACGTAAGTACTTTGACAGAATCGCCGATCAGTGATGACCATCTCACTGATATAGCTCTTCTTGATGGTTAGTTATTCTTTGGATCTTTATTGCTTCCGCTACTATTTTCTGTTATCGTTTGTAGCTATTGAACATATTTAAATATAGATAGCTATATTATTGTTCTTGATTAGCCGTAATGTGATTATGGAAGGATATTTTCTTACCGTAGGTAGCATGGCAGGTTTTGTTACATCCTGAAATTTCGTATTTTGGGAAATGGAGCGTGATAAGGTTTTGTTGGTATCAAAGCACATAGGTTTTAAGATTAGTTGGACATGGTTCAATTTGTAGTTGGGTATGGTACCCAATATATTGTCCTTAAGACCCAGAATTTTTAGGAACATGTCCTGCCACATTATTGTCTTGTCATTCAAATTCTTGAATTTTATCCTTCCCTTACACTCTTTTATCTCGACGATATGGTAATTACTTTGCATCTCAGCTTGGAAACCTCCCGATTCCTTATTGTTTCTCCCCTATTATTCCTTCGATTCTGATAGTAGGATTTGGACGACTTAAATGGAGTTATGTGATTGTAACTGTGTACCGCGGTATGGTTATAATACGGTACTCTATTTAGATAATCTGGAGTCCTATTCGATTCATTTTCTTGACTTATGTTCGTTGTACTACTTTGTTTCTCTCGGTTTCATTACTTACGAATTTATACCTTATTGCAAACTTGAATCCAACAAACGTGTTATATATTTCCCCTTGTCCCGTAGTGACCAGTTCGTTTGCATTTCGAAGAATAAAGAGAAACACAGGAGAGCATATGATGATTGCAGTAGTTCGAGATTAACGCCAGCGGGAGCTGGTACAGACCGCTTCAAGGCCGATAGGGTGTAAGATGTTAAATTGAAGAAGTTCTGACAGGCCTGCCTCAATTTATTCGAGTAGCGCAGCGGTAGTGTGGTAGGCTAACAACCCACAAGTCTTAGAATAAACTTGTAAATTCATGATAAGGGGAACTGTTTATGTGTACTCAAAGGTAAAGTTCGTGGACAAGTTGCTGATGAAGTGATGATGATAGTTCGGGATTTCATGGATGTGTTCAAGAATATCTTGGGTATACGGTCAAAACGAGATGTGGAGTTCGTAATTGATATTCTTCCTGTAGCAGCGCCAATTCGACGGAAATCATCTGTCATGCCCCGCTTCCTAGTAGACGGAAGCAGGTACGTGACGAGACCGCGGCGTATTTATTTCGAGAAGGTCATTTTCCGGAATAAATACGCTAAGTATAAAATAAGCAATATAAAATGATAAGAGAATATACATGAGATTTATAATTCAACAATTTTATTTACATTCATCTTGATTCCTTTACAATACATGATTTTAACTGAAAGAAAATACAAGGATGGAAATATTTTAACATGTGGCATACATAAACTGAGAATAGGTAACTAGTCTAGGCCTGGGTCTCGGTCTAATCGTGCTCTTCCTCTGAGATGTCTACCTCTTCAGTCTCCACAGTATCTGACGAACGTTCTAAAAAAATAAAGAAGGTGGAATGCCCGTCAGCGAACTTTCGTTTGGTAAGTCCCTAAGAAATGGGTGTGATGTATACAAATGAAATGTAAGGTGTAATGTGATATATGATATAGCATTAATAAAAATCATGAATATGTAAACAAGTAGCTTGCATGGTAATGTGTATGTCAACTATATTAGCATGGCAATAAGTATAACATGGCTGTGGAGTGTAAGTATAGTGAATATGAAGAGAAAGTAAATACCCTAAAAGGTCTCTAAAAAAAGGTAAAAATAACTAACGTGAGTTCAAGGGTGAATGTCACCCAATCTCAAGAGTGTTCTCGAACCCAACTGGCTGTAATCCAAGGGTAAGAAACCGCGAGCCCTAATCAAGTGTTAGTAATGGAACTTCAACCTAGTGTTGAAGAATTCCAAATTCAACAGGCTGTAATCCAGGAGAAAAGAAACACGGGCCCTCATGATAGCTTTCTTGTGTTAGTAGATATGGATTCATGATCTAGTGGGACTCATGAGATTTCGTTGGATTCACGCATGAACTACCCCAGCACCCCGTATATGCTAAGTTACAGCTAAAATTACCAGTCTTGCTCGAATCCATGAATACATCAAGTTGTAAGATAGAGTTCATGTATATATCAAGTATTCATGTCAAGTATTCTTGTATTCATATCAAGTTGTATTCATGGTTCGAGTCAAGTCAAGTTTGATATATATGTTTGATATGTATGTTTGAATTCAGGTATTCAGGTTCATGTTCAAGTATGCATGCTACACTTTGGGTTCATGTTTGAATTGGATTCTGACTTGAGTGGATTCAAGTTCATGATCAAGTATTCATGTTTGGTTTTTAGATTCAGGTTTGAGTTTGGATTTAGACATAAGTTAGACACAGACTTGAGTCGAACACTTTAAACTGATTTAGATCTTGAATTAAGTTCATGAGTTATCGGTAACTGCTGCATATGGACGACATGATTTGTGTCATTTTTCAAGACAATTATCATTGATAACACCATTAAGTTTTTTTTATCTTAAATAGGTAAGCACTCACTTTCTCCGGCTTCTTGAGGCTCAAGAGAATTGATCCCGCTTAAACCTATATTTACTAAAGTCCTTAAATATTGATATATATAACTCGAGGGGGTTTTATGAAAAATATTTTTAATATAGTTTCAAAATAATCTCGAGAAGTTATTTATATTATTTAGGGTTTTCATGAATATGAATTTTAAGAATTTGAGATATTTTAGTGATAAATACTTAACTTGAATAGTTCATGGTATTTTATTGTAAAACTTGTTTTGTATTAATATCTTGATGGTATTTTGGTGAAACCTAAAATTCTTCCATCTTAAAAATTGTGAGTTTATTATATTTTAAAAATATATGGATTTGTAATATTTTATATAATTAAAAAAATTAAATTTTATTAATTTAGAAAATGTGTTTTTCTTAACAACCGCATTTAAAACCTTTCGAGATCGAATACTCCGTGAGGAGCTTTGTATCTCGCTCTACTAGCCAAAGGATGTACGATAATCCGCACCATCTAATAGCGGGTCTCCTAAAAAGGGTTGTAGATGCATATTTGCAAAGGGTTTTGAAATACAATTCAAAAGAAAACCGTTTTATAGTAGATGGTATTTTAATGAAATATATTTTATTCGCCACAAAAATAGGTTCAAAGAGAATCGTGCTATGGAACCATGGGTATTTGTGAGGGGTAGGTCATTACCCCATGAATTTTCTAAAGGTATAATTAAGCAAAATAATTAAATATGGTAGATAAAAAGTTCATGGTATTTTAATGTAAAAGTTAAATTAAGGTTATGTTTCATAATATTTTTGAGTGAAAGTTTGTTCTAACCATTAGTTATATGATTACAAACATGGTGTAAGAATATGGATGAAAAATATGTAAGAAAAAGTGAACTTTTTAGGGTTTAGAATAAAATGTTGGTATTAACTCCACTTACCGACATATTTTGAAAAAGAGAACTTTTCAACAAGAATGAGAGGGATTGGAAGGGGCTTACTATTTGATTATGTTAGGAAGAGGAAGAAGAAGAGGGGGACAGCTTTGGGATGCCGCGGAAGCTCCGGAATCGGCTTCTATCTTCGCCGGAAGTTGCTTGTTTGCTTAATCCACTTTACTTCACTTGCACCTAGGAACTTTTGAGAGAATTTTAGCTAGAATTTTCAGAATGAGGATGGGATAGGGCATGGGGTAGTATTTATAGTGTGGAATTAGGGTTTTGGAAATAAAAAAATTGAATTAAAATGTATTAAAATGAGAATAAATGGAGAATTGAAAGTTCTTTGTTTGATTGCAAAGCAATCAAACAGTGCAGGGGAGTTAGGGGTAGAGAATAGGGTAAGTGTACAAAGCACGGAGGGGTTTAGGCAAGATTTGACCGTTGGTGCCGGCCTAGGGAAGCATTCCGCCGGTCGATTTGTAGGGTTAGACCGGTGGATTCTTGTCATGGGTTCACGCCAGTATATAAAACATGTGCACATGTTTGTTTTCTCTGTCTTTTCATTTTTATGTGCATTGCACGTGTAAACTTTTGGGCTTCTAAAAAGTTTAAAAAGAAAATCAGAAAAAATTAATGTGTCTGATGGGGTTCGAACACAGAGGCTACGTCACAGCAGTGCAAGGGCTTTACCAGTGAACTACAAGTTGTTTATTGCTATTCTTAAGCAAGATATACTTATAACTTGTACTCAGGCTTGTAAACTCCTTCTATACATTAAAAAGAAAAATTTTGTACAGAAAATTCAGAGTCGTTACATCATCCCTTTACAGTCACATTACGGCTGTCAAGCGGATATCAAGAACAGTAAAATATAAAATCTAGCTAACACATGTCCATCTGCCACAGTAAATAAAATCAAGAAAATGCATAAAGTGGAAACGAATCAAGATCCAATAAACAATATCTGGATCATGTCCCAATATGGGCTCACATCAATGAGAATAAAACTGCTGAAATAAATAAACTAAGAATCTCTAAACTAATTATCAACCTCCTCATTTCTCGGCTTGATTGCTGAAGTACTCTTGATCTGCCTGTGATAAAGGTAGAGCAACTGGGCCATGCAAAACCTAGACGTCAGTGCGTCATAAATATCAAACAATGGTAATAACCAGAATATGATGATATGATTAAACATGCAGGTAAATAATACATACAAATATAAAACAGTGAGGTACATGTATGCGATGTCTATTCTAAAAACTGTGCTTCTAGGTTATCTATTCTAAAAGTCTTTGAAATCAATTTAATAGAATTGTCGATGTAATTCAATAGTATCCCGTGCGTGCCCGGGATCACGGTCAAGACTCTCGGGCTGAATCCGAGACGTGCCGTTAAGGAGTAAACATGTAACATGTACAGACGAATGATATCAGTAGCATCATTCCGGGGCTGGCCGAGCTTGTAAAGACTGATCAGTATAAGTATCGAACTGTTGAGTTACAAGAGAGGTTTCATTATTGATTTCCCCTTACCCCTAAGGTTTTGTGTTCAAGTCAGGTATCGATGATGTAAATCTAATGTCAATACAGGATCAAGCAGGTGCAGGTTTTGTCTATGCAGACAACAATCATGTCCGTCAGGACAACAATCAGGATTGTTGGCATCAGTAATAATATCCAAGTAACAAGTCTGGTAATGTGTTGTGAACATGTCATGTACTATATATTAACCCAAATAGATGCCTAATGTAAAACTGTAATCAATATCGAAATACTATTAATACCAGGATGTATATGTATCTATCTGCAATAGCCATTACACGTATATTCCCATGTATGATGCAATCTAGATAGCGTATTGAACTAATATACTAGTATGATAACGTTGTGACATTCCGTCATGCAACTAGATAAGCTATTATCAGTACGGATACAGACAGATACTGGAAAACGGTAAATCGGTAAATTCAGCTAAATATTAAACACATGCACTATCATTTATTAGATAAATATAAATATAATAACATAGCATGTTACAAGTTTATAACTTGCCTGATCGGATCTTACGTCGAGATGCAGATGCCACATCCGACGTCGGAATAACGCCGCGATGCAAACATACGTGCGCAGGACTGGACCGTACTGAGCAGTGATGTGACGTGGTGACTGGGCTGGATGACGACGGTGGCTGGGTCGTCTGGATCATCGGTGACGCGCGCAACTCCGGCGAGCCGACCGGAATCAAGAAAAGAAAAGAAAGAAAGAAAGAAAAGAAGGAAAAAGAAGAACAAGAGAGGTTTGATGGGGGGCGAGGACAGAGGAGAGGTAGGCAACGGGGTGACGGTGATGATGGGCTGTCGTCGGCGAGGTGGCGAGGTGTGGTGATGGTGATCTGGGGTGTTGCTGGGAGGTGAGGAGGTGAGGGAGATGATGATGGTGAGGGGGCGGTGACGAGGGGTCCCGGCAACGAGGGTTGCCGGCGGGTTCAGGTGTTGGTTTCTTGGCGTCGGGTTTTCTTGGGAGGAGGAAAGGAGGTCTCGGGGTGAAGAGGAAGAAGTGGAGGTAGTGGTGATGACGAGAGGGGGCAGTGCTGATGAGGCGGCGAACGGTGGCGACGAGGGAGTGGGCTGCAGGCGATGGGTTATTGGTCGAGGAAGGTGCAGGGGTGGTGCTCGGTAAAAAGGTGAGGAGAAGAGGTAATGGAGGTGATGGTGGGCGAGTAGGTGAGGATGGGGGAGACGATGATGGTGAGGACGAGGTCGGATGGTGAACGGCGGCGACGAGGGAACGAGTTAGGGTTTTGGGTTTCTTGCTCGCGGGAAGGAGCGGGTTAGGGTTTTGGGTTTCTTGCTAGCAGGGAAGGAGAGAGAGAGGTGATGTTATAATAAATAGGTTTTATAAATTATTATATAATATATATAATTATTTAGAGAGAGAAATAGATAGAGAGGGGGGGAGAGTCAGTTTTATTTTTTTAGTTTAATTAATATATTATATAATTACAGTTTGTATATTATTAGTTATAATATTATATATATATATATATTATAGGTTTTTACAGCTAATACCGGATTGCTCCGAATATTACCCGTAACCATCCAAAAATCTAGTTTTTCAATATGGAGAATATACATAAAAGTTTAAACTATAATGCGATATCCTGTCAATAAAAATGTATATCCCCAAATACGGATCTACGTAAATATACGTAGCAATCAACACGAGTTTGTTTTAACAATTAGGACATGAACATAATATATGGATGCAACGACATGATATGGGGTACGATGACATGCAAGGCTAGGTATTAAAATATATTATTTGGTTTTAATTTTGTATATGTGGAATATATTATATGTGTATAATATTTAGATTTGCACGGATACTCTGTACTAGCAAATATTTAATGTAATCTTGAACCATGGTAGGTTTCAAATATGCGGGTCAGGTCGGATAATAACCATAACTGCTAATTGCACTATCCGCAACCCAAAAGCAATAATAGGAAGAAATTTACCGCAAGATTTGAAATACCCTAAATAAATAGTATAACAGTGCTAGCGTGTTACATTATACCCAACCACAAAAGAATTTTGTTCTCGAAATTCCCGGAACAAGAAAAGACAAGAAACCATGGATCTAAGAAAAAAAGTGTGGAAACTTCTGTCGAATCTCGTCTTCACGTTCCCAAGTAGATTCTCAGTGCGAACGATTTCCACATGAAACGAGTACTAGTGGGATAACTTTGTTCTTGATGACTTTTTCTCGTCGATCCACAATCGCCATTGGTCACTATTCATATATTAAATCCTCCCTTACTGTCAGTTTTGAGTGATCTAAGATGCGCGTATCATCTCGAACATACTTGTGGAGTTAAGATACATGAAACACGTCATGAACATCCGCCAAGGATGGTGGTAAAGCCAATTGATATGCTACCTCTCCAACACGCTCGATAATACTGAAAAGCCCCATGAACCGAGGACTAAGCTTGCCTCGACTACCAAATCGGATCACTCTTCTGGTCAGCGATATCTTCAAGAATACAAGATCACCAACTGCAAACTCTAAAGTTCTTCATCCAGTATCAGCCTAACTTTTCTGTCGATCTTGTGCCGCCATCATATGATTTCGGATCACGTTAATTTTCTCCACCGTTTGCACAATTAGATCCGGTCCCAATAAACTTCTTTCTCCAACATCGTCCTAACAGACAGGCGAGCGACACTTACAACCATATAATATTTCGAATGGAGCCATCTGTATAGTTTCTTGAAAACTGTTATTATAGGAAAACTCCACCAAGTGCAAGTGATCCTCTCATGAACCTTTGAAGTCTAACATGCATGCTCGCAACATATCTTCAAGAGTTTGAATCGTTCTTTCGGACTGGACATCTGTTTGAAGATGATAGGATGTGCTAAACTTCAAGTGAGTTCCCAAACTTTTCTGCAGACTCCTCCAAAAGTGCGATAGAAAACGAGTATCATGATCCGAAACGATACTCACGGGTACTCTATGCAATCTCACAATCTCCTGCATGTACCGCTCTGCCAAAGCCTTCGTCTACTGACCAACTTGAAACGGTATAAAATGATCTGCCTTGGTCAATTGATCGACAATCACCCAAACTGCATATTGCCCTTTGGACTCTGTGGTAAAGTTGCCACGATTTGAGATTAGTTAATACTTGTTTTGTTAAGGGTTTGAGATAAATAGAGATCAATGGAAGGACAAGGGGCAGTAGTGGGAAACCTTAATTTCCTCCAAGAACCCTAATCTACATTCATCGCTATCTCTCTAGTTTTAAACAATTAAAAGATAAAAAGAATCATTTCTAAACTTTCTTCCATTGACTACTAGGTCTTATAAACCTTACAAGCCTTTCTATTATAAAATTTTCTATCTATCTTAAATTAAAACGACAATAATCCCTCTTCTTTTTTATCAACTCGTCTAAAATAAGAAAAGAAATTCACGTTTCCCTGCGGACGACCCATACTCATCGCAGCTAGCTATTTGCGACACCGTCTTGAGTGTGGTTATTTACAACTTACACATAAACACACAATTTCGCAAACCAATCAAATGGCTCTGTTGCCGGGAAAACGGTTGTAATTATTTTTCTTGTTAT
Source organism: Agapanthus africanus (assembly GCA_030015575.1). NCBI lineage: Eukaryota > Viridiplantae > Streptophyta > Magnoliopsida > Asparagales > Amaryllidaceae > Agapanthus > Agapanthus africanus. The sequence continues at coordinate 5,748,886 of JASDDO010000018.1, forward strand.
TCGGGTTGCTTTCTTATAAAAATCAGAAATATAAAATAAAAGAGAACAAAAACCGTATCTTGTGTTTTTAACAATTCTTGTACTGGTTTTGTAAGGACTTCTGGTGTAATTGGAACAAGCCAACAGAGATTCAGAAACTTTCAATTTGGACCAGAGGAGACGTTTCCCCCAATCAAAGCAAAGCTCTGTTTGAAATTCAAATTCCAAAACTGAAGCAACGCTTCAGATGCAGCACCAAGTGCGCTGCGCCCTAGGCAGCGCACCATGTGTGCGCTAGCGCTAGGTGCGCTGCGCTCTAAGCAGCGCACTACGTGTCAAACATGAGTGCGTTAGCGCAGGGTGCGGTGCGCTCCGAGCAGCGCACCACGTGTCAAACACGGGTGCACACCGCGGAGCGCGGCGCACCACGTGTCAAACACGGGTGCGCTAGCGTAGGGTGCACTGCGCTCCGAGCAGCGCACCACGTGTCAAACACGGGTGCGCTAGCACAGGGTGCGCTGCGCTCTAAGAAGCGCACCACGTGCAAAGCACGTTTGCGCTAGCGCTGGAATTAAAAAAACTCCCCACCGTTAGGTCAAAAGATCTAATAATAATGATAAATCATTAATTAATCAGAATTAAATTCTGTTATGGAAAGATTTTTTCAATCTTGTTAAAAAACAAGAAGATTGCCTTCTGTAAAATAGAAACCCTAGGATCAAAGATTCAATGGTGGGGAAACATCCCCAAATCAATCAGAGAAAGATCTCTTTAACCGATTCAACAAATCAGCTTGCCCTATAAAAAGGTCCCAAAACTTCAAGTCTGATATAGAGAAACCCCCCCCCCCCCATAAACTTTGAAAAAAACTCAAAGAAAAAGAGCAAGCTCTTGCAAGAAGAAGTAATACTTCTTCAAGGTAAAGATGATGGATGATAAACACAGAGATGAAATCATCTCATAGAAAGAAGAATTCTTTTCTTTAAAAAAGATCATAGATCTACAAGTCAAAAAGTCTTTCATAAAAGAGATCAAAAGATCTCATCATAAAATAAAAGAAGAACATATTTCTTCTCACAGATCATGGATCTATAAAGGCAAAGCCTTTCATCAAAATAAGAGATTGAAAATCTCTCCTGCAAAATAAGAACCGTTGTTCTTAAATTTTGAGACAAAGTCTCTTTAAAAAGAACATAAATTTGTTCCTAGATCATAAAATTGATCAGATGCGCTTTGCGCTCTTGAAATGCGCCTTGTGCTCTTGAACTGCGCTTCTGCGCTCTCTGTACCGGCGCTCAGCGCCAAAATACGCCACGTGTCAACCATGTATGCGCCAATTAACAACTTGCGCTTTGCGCTTCTGAAATAGCGCACTGCGCTCATGGCCTGGCGCTCAGCGCCAAGCGCACCACGTGTGCGCCACTAAACTGAAAGTGCAATACGCTTATGGATTAGCGCTCAACGCTCATAAACTGGCATCATGCGCTCGTCTTCTAGCGCCTAGCGCTGAGTGCGACACATGTCCCTTACATGTGTGCTACTTGGCAGAAGCGCAATGCGCTCTTTGATTGGCGCAAAGCGCCTAGCGCACCACGTGTTGCGCTGACAGAACATAAATTGTTCTTTAATAAGCCCAGAGCTCTGGTGAATGCTCAGCATTCAATAAAAAGACAAAAATATTGTCAGAAGGGCCAAGCCCAAATAAAGGCTCAATAGCCAAAATAAAAATGTTAAACATTTATTGGACTTAGCCCAATATTGGTCATAAGTCCTCAACTTATATTTAATTGAGCCCATCCGCTCATGAATATTTAACAGATCTTAGTCCCAAATCAGACTACAGATCTTCCAACCAACTCACACCGGTTCGAGGGTACATCTCTTTACTCCTCTGATATTTGTCGTTGTAATCTTTCAACGTCTTCAGAGAGGTGACGGGTCCCGACAACCACACATTTCACAGACTGTGGGGTCCTTAAGCCCATGGACTATGATGTCCTTAACCTTGACTGTGAGGTCTTTAAACTCACGGACTATGATGTCCTTAACCTTGACCGCGATGTCTTTAAACTAACACTGGACCGAGACGTCCTTAAACTAACATTGGACCGAGATGTCCTTAAACTAACGCTGGACCGTAATGTCCATAAACTAATCGACCGCATGATTAGTTGTCAAAAACATAAGTTTACCGCAATCAGAAACGGCGTCGCTTCGCAGCTAGCCGGTGAGTACGGGTCGATCCACAGAGACGGGTAAATTCTTTTTATGTGTTTTAACGAGTTGATTAAAGATGTCGTTTTGGTTGGTTTATAAAAATCTATGAAAACTGGATCTAATTAATCTAATTAAAAGTCTTGCTAGGGTTAGGCTTAGGGGAAGTTTTGGAGATTAATGTTTTTCCTCACCGCTTTCAATACCTTCTTTTTTTAGATCTATTAGATGTTAAGGTAATTATTAATAAAGTATATCCAAATCTTTTTAGGAAGATGTTTCTTCCTCTAGATTTGTATCCTTCCTTTATTGATAATTATCCTAACCCTCACGGAAAACGCGCGCAACCGGCCCTTTATACTACGGTTCATCGTTACCTCGAAGGGTAGGATGCCGCAGGGAGCGGTTGTGCTCGTATGCGTGGAGTTCTAATTCGTTAGGTTAAAGTGGCATTGAAAGGGGCGAGAGATCTCATCTCTCAACCCTTTCCCTAAGGCTAACCCTAACAAGCGAGGAGACTACTCGCTCATTAGGGGATGAGAAAACATTATAATTAAAAGAACAGAAATAAAATACTTACTAGGTTGACGGCTCCCTCCAAACAAGAAGAACAGATCTGAATTTTTCTCTCAGAAATTCTGAATTTTATTGATTGAAAAGAGACATACATTTTACAGATCTAAAATCACAATTTATAGGAAAATAGGAAACCTAGGGTTACAGACTCTCGCACATGCGCAATTACAGATTTTCCCACGTAAAATCCCAACACCCGCACCGACGCAACAGCACAGAAAAACTGCACCGACACGGGCCTTATATGGCCGCGGATCCGCGGCAAATGTTGGCTTGGGCCGCTGATCCGCGGCCCTTTGGTGGTCTTGGGCTGCCAATCTTTCTGGGGTCCTTTGTGGTTGTCTGGGCTTCTTAGTTTTATACTTCTTTTTCTCTGTTGGCTTCTTACTCTTCTCCAGATCTTCAGTGAAGACTTGTATTGGTCTTTTTAACCGTTTCACCTTGACATTCGTTGCCTTGCACCTATGTGAACTGGGCTTGACTAGGATTCGTCTAATTGTTGGTCAAAAGTCCCTTTTCTGTTGTTTTGTGTCTTTTTCACTGTATTTGCTCCAGAAACCTGTATCCTGTAATATGCAACAAACGTGCGTCAAGAGTACCTGTTTATTTATAAAAAGGATAAGAATAGAGGGATGAAAAATGCAATATTATGGTCTGAACAAATACCCCCAAACTTACCTTTTGCTCGTCCTCGAGCAAACTTATTATTTTATTCACTAAAATTCTAACCGCACTTTCGCAGGGAAACGCGATTGCACTGAGCACGTGCAACAAGTCGTTAAACCTCTAGGTGTCCCTAGTAGGAGGAGTGTTGTCTCCTGAGGGTTTTCAGCGGATTACACCCACAAAATCCTATCAACTCAGCCCATTGACTTTTGTTCTCCAATTAGGTTTTCTAACAAGGAATTCTATTATCTTTTGACTCGTAAATTATCCACCCATATTTTTCACGCTTTCTTATCATTTAACTTAAGATTATATATATCCTGCAGACTCACTTAGCTTTCGGCATTTCCTAAGTTTTCCTTCTAGGGTTCCACCTCCACTTAGGAATTTTTATCAATTCTACTAAAGATACAAGTTCTATTCTTCATTCCTTTCTCTTATCTAAATTCCAGTCACATATCCCCACGTGTGTGTATAGATCACCCCTACACTTGGAAATTCAAATCAAGCAATCATACTCTCGTCCATTATCCAAAGCACTTATTAATTAGTGAATTTTTTTTAAATGAAATTTGCTTACACATCCTTCATGCGACCGTTAATACTTCTTGAGGTACCCACAACCGACTACAAGATGCGTTAGCACTTTAAAGCGTACTTCCTAGTTTTGGAACACCCAAGGCTTTAGCAGTGACTCCCAAACCAGTTGGTCTAAGGCACTAGGTGATAAGGCACCCTCGCTAAAGATTTTTCTACTTTTACAGCCTTAGGTAATCACAAGAACCAGTGTCCATTTTTTTTTTCTTTATTCACACTTTTTTTTTATTTTCTTCGTACTAAAGACTTTAGACAAGAGCATTTCAAGGTCTCTTCTACTATTCCAAGTTTCAAGGTGCGTGATTGTGCAAATTGTAGGGTATACGTTTTCAGAATCTAGACTTAAGCTAGGAACTATTTTTCAAACTTATACTCTAATAAGAACATCAATACTCTTCCCTTGTTTCGACTTAGCCCAAGAAGTGAACCCAAAATTTGCCTATTTCTAAATAAACTACAAGGCATATACTTTCTACCGTTAAACTTTAAGGAATGTTATTTTTAGGGTTTTTAACTTACTAAGTCTAAGATCTAGTTGTTCCTAACCAGTTAACCTATTTGTCAAACTCAAGTCAAATAAGCCAAAATTGAATACGATAATTTTATAATTTTTGAATTTTTTCAATTTTTTATGGGTTTTCAAATAAGTATGCAAATGCAAAAATATGTACAAATGAATGCGAAGGAAGAAGACGTACCGAGCATACCCCCAAACTTGAACTTGACAGTGTCCTCACTGTCATGCTAAATCAAGAGGGTCAAAATACCGATACTCCCATGTTTATTTATTTATAGTTTTTTTTATTGTTAAGAAAAACAAAAATATATACAAAAAGACCCTCCCCCAAACTTCATTTAAACTATGTTAGACATTACTGCCAAACTTTGCATCGGCCAAAAGTCAACACCAACCAGTTGAAAAATTTATCAGTAAAGAATATTGGTTGGTGGAAAAATAAGTTGTGGTGGTCCGCAAAGAATTGGGGAAGATAGAAGCAGTGGTATGGGAGGTGTGGAGGTAAATATACAGGTGATGGTGATGCATCGAAACGAGAATGTAAATGATCAGCAATCAGTGGAGTGTTGGCATTCTCGTAGCTTATTAAAAGAAATGGGGGTATTTCAACTTCTAAAGGAGGAGGTTGACTCACCACAATACCCCCAAGATGTTCCTGTGGGTCCTCTATTGACATGGCATCATCCATCAATTGTGTATGATATTCAATTATGAGGGAACTTATCTCCTCGATGTCCGCCATAGTCCAACCGAAAACTTGCCGCCTATCTTGTAAGACTTTTAAAATAGCGTTCTCTTGCTCGAAGGCTAGAGAGGCTGATATGTTAATGGGAAAAGTCTCAGTCTCACCTATGTAAGCATATTTAAGGTGAGGCGGTAAGGACATTAGTTCGAGTTTCGGAGGCGAAAGAATTATTGCGGAATCTACCTCGAACTCAAAGGACTCTAACACAGGTTCGAAATCACTGCAAACAACCGATTCGGATGGTTCGACTGACTCATCCAAAAATTCAAACGACTCATATTCGGGCTGTGAGTCGTCATCATCCAAAAAAGTGAAACATTCATAATCAACATCGGTTGTGTCAACGGTAGTAGGCTCAAGGAGGGACGCACTAGTGGCGTCAAAACTGTTTTCATCAAATAGAAATCTTTCAAGCTCGCAGTCCTCCTGCGTGATTTCGTGAATAGAGCAAACTTCTCGTGTACTAGTTTTAGGTACGGGGGGCAGACTTCCCATCTTATAAATATTGAACTCACTAGACCTCTTTCCGAAGGATAGAGTCATGGAGACATTGCGACAATTTATTACGGCATTGGAAGTGGCCAAAAATGGTCGACCAAGAATCACCGGAATTTGGTTTCTTGGGTTAGCAACAGGTTGTGTATCTATAAAGATAAAATCAACGGGGAATATGAATTCCCCGACTTTGATCAACACATCCTCTAGTTGACCCCTTGGATGGGTGATTGATCGATCAGCCATTTGGAGAGTGCAACGAGTGGGTTTCAACTCTCCAACTCCTAATTGTTCGTACACGGAGTAGGGAATCAGGTTAACACTAGACCCAAGATCTAAAAGTGCTCGATTAATTTTCTTATCCCCAATTGTGATTGAAATAGTAGGACAGCCAGGGTCCTTTCGTTTTGGGGTAAGGTTTGATGGTGGTTAATAGCATTGCTCACTGCACTAGCCACTAGCACTTTCTTGGGTACTTGAGATGCCTTTCTCTTCGAGGTGCATAAGCCCTTTAAGATTTTCGCGTATGAAGGGACTTGTTGGATAGCATCCAAGAGAGGTATATTTATGCTAACCTGCTTAAATATCTCCACAATCTTCTCTACTTGTGTATTTGGTTTATTAGGACTCAACCTGTTTGGGAATGGAGCGTTCTGAAAATTTGTTGAGTCAAAAGTCTGTGGAGTAGAATGTGGAGTAGGAACGGATCCCAGTGTGGATGTGTTCGTGTTGTGAGAAATGGGTCCGTTCGAGTCAGAAGAAGTAGAGCCGTGTGAAGGGTGGAGAATAGGCTCTAAAGAAAGAGGTGAAGAAGAAAGTGAAGAAAATGAAGAAGGGGAAGATGACAATGGAGAAAAAGAAGAAGAAGAAGAACCACCGGCGGGGATGTCATCACTAGTTCCCACATTATTTTGCAGCTCTCTTCCGGATCTTAACGTGGTCACCGCATTTACATTGTGATTGTGATATGCGTTTTGTGTGTGACCGGGATTGGGCAATAGTTGAGATGGAAGCTTTCCCTTTTCTCTCTCGCTCAACGCAGCAGTTAATTGTGCAATTTGTGCCTCAATAGATTTGATACTTTGATCGTGTGAGGCATTGTTATTCATTAAAGATTGAACATAACTTTCAAATCTTGCTGCGGATTCTGTAGTTTGCTTAAGAAATGCATCTAGACTTTTTTCGAGCGAGGTAACCTTATCATCATTTGGTTGAACCAAATTGTTCGTTTGATTTGTATAAGGTTGTTGTTGGAAAGGTTGCTGGTTTTGAGTTTGTAAGGGTGCTTGTTGTTGTTGTTGTGGAGGAGCTCTTTGAAAATTGTTATTCCCTTGGAACTGTTGATTTGGGTGACTCCTCCACCCCTGATTGTATGCCGAAGAGTACGGATCGTTTCTTTGTCGTTGCTGAAATGCAGCATTGACTTGATCCTGTCCTTGAATAGGTGCATTATAAGGACACTCTTCGGTTAGATGTGATGGATTAGAACAACAAGCACAAACAGTTCGTCTGGGTAGAGTAGGGGCAGGAGAAGACGATGAGATTTTGGTCTCAATGGCTTCTAGCTTTTTCATAAGTGAGGCCATCTCGGCCTTCATAGCAATTGACATATCTACTTGATGTATGCCTGCCCTAGATTGACCAACAGAAGAAGAAGATGTGGTCTTGGTACTCTCCCACTGAATTGTTTGCTCACTTAAATCCTCAAGAAACTGCCATGCTTCGTCACTAGACTTGGAGAGAAAATGACCTTGACATATTGTTTCTAGCAACTGCTTCGTTGCTGCGTTCAATCCCTCGTATAATGTTTGGCAAAGTTGCCAACTTTCGATCCCATGATGAGGGCATTGAACGAGTAGGTCCTTAAATCTCTCGAAGCACTTTCAGAATGGTTCAGAAGGAAGCTGTGAAAATTGTATAATCTCGTTTCGGATTCTAGCAGTTTTGTGATGAGGATAGAACTTTTTCAGAAAAGCTCTCACAAACTCGTCCCAATTTCTAATGGAATGTGATGCGGTGTTGTATAGCCACTTCTCGGCTAGGTCACATAAGGTAAAAGGAATGACCCTTAGCCTTATTGCGTCATCACTTAATTGGGTTGTCTTCATCATGGCGCAAACGTTTTGGAATTTATTAATGAAAATATATGCATCTTCGGATTCCAAACCATGAAACTTAGGCAGCATATTGATGAAGTGTGGTTTTATTTCAAAATTATCCCTATTCGCCGGTGGGGGTGAAAGACATGTAGGTAAGGAAGTGCGGACGGGGTAGAAGAGATCCTGGAGCGCAACTCGTGCGGGCGCTACAACAGGCGGAAGATTCGGGTTATTCGCACCTGGCGGAGGTGGAATCATTCCCGTCGGTAAGGTATCGTTGGGGTTGAATCCCGACATACCTTCGAAAGAAGAATTTAAAGGTGGAGGTAAGGAAATGGAGGGAACGTCGACGAAGGGTTCGTCGAAGGGTTCGTTGGTCGGTACCAACGAAACACGGACTAATCGGGCATTAGTATCCCTAGTCCAAAATGACATACACTAAAGGGTAGTGCAGTCAGAAAAAATAGAAAAACAGAATGTGAGGGTAAGATAACGTCAACGGAAGAGAAATGGTGGAAGTGAGGTGCAAGTTTTCTTAGCGGCAAGTTGCAAGTTTTGAAAAGATTTTTCTTTATTTATTTATTTTTTTTTATTGGAGAGTTTTGCAAGAAGGTTTTAGAAAATGGGACTCGTGACACAAATGTATCAACCACACATGCACAATCAGGCCTAGATCTAGGGTTGCCTAGGTCTACTAGACAGCTCCTAACTAGGGCTAGAGATAGGACCTCAAACCGCCTCTTCACGGACAAATACGGCCAGGTAAGTGGAAAGGAACCACCACTACAGTGGGCCTAATTAATAACCACTAGCCTAGACACCGCAAAGTCGGTTAGGATAAACGGCCAATGCCTATACTAGTCCTTTTCCTATTGAGCTCGATGTCCTTAGGTCTGAGTCTAATCTTTTTTTAATTAATTGTGGTCGATACAAAATGCTTTAGGTGTTTTCTGGGGTCCTGGGAAGGGTGATGAAATCCCCACCCAATCTGAGTTTGTCAATTAGCCCCTTAGAGTCCAATTAAATTATGCAAAACAAAAATTCACTTGCATTCAATTTTAGCGCGGCGCAAAGAAACCTGCAGAAAATCTGTTATTTAGAAGGGGGAGAAAGACTTTTTTTTTAGCGCAAAGAATTCCTGCAGAAAACTTTTTACAGAGAGATATATTGTAGGTTTCAGAGGGGAAGAAAAGAGAACAATCAGTGCAAATCTGGTGTGCTGACGTAGTAGACGAGGCGCGGATCCGCGGCGTGGGGGCCTCTTTTGCGGCGGAAGCGCGGCGGGGAAGTGGATTCAGCCTCTGGAAAATTTTGTGCTGCTCTGTACTGAGATTTCCTCTCTGTTCTGATATGTACTTTTCTGTTTTTTTCTCTGTAAAATTCCAGATCCAAAAGTTTTTGCTGTTCCTACAAGATTCAAATAGCAAACCCTTCAAACAGATCAAAATTGATAATTTTTGTATTTTTTTTATATTTTCAGATTTTTATAATTTTTAAAATTTATATCAACCCGAAAATTCACAAAAAGAAAGATTACGCCGTCCCCGGCAACGGCGCCATTTGATTAGATAGATTTTACGATCAAAAATATAATTACCGCAATCAGAAACGGCGTCGCTTCGCAGCTAGCCGGTGAGTACGGGTCGATCCACAGAGACGGGTAAATTCCTTTTATGTGTTTTAACGAGTTGATTAAAGATGTCGTTTTGGTTGGTTTATAAAAATCTATGAAAACTGGATCTAATTAATCTAATTAAAAGTCTTGCTAGGGTTAGGCTTAGGGGAAGTTTTGGAGATTAATGTTTTTCCTCACCGCTTTCAATACCTTCTTTTTTTAGATCTATTAGATGTTAAGGTAATTATTAATAAAGTGGATCCAAATCTTTTTGGGAAGATGTTTCTTCCTCTAGATTTGTATCCTTCCTTTGTTGATAATTATCCTAACCCTCACGGAAAACGCGCGCAACCGGCCCTTTATACTACGGTTCATCGTTACCTCGAAGGGTAGGATGCCGCAGGGAGCGGTTGTGCTCGTATGCGTGGAGTTCTAATTTGTTAGGTTAAAGTGGCATTGAAAGGGACGAGAGATCTCATCTCTCAACCCTTTCCCTAAGGCTAACCCTAACAAGCGAGGAGACTACTCGCTCATTAGGGGATGAGAAAACATTATAATTAAAAGAACAGAAATAAAATACTTACTAGGTTGACGGCTCCCTCCAAACAAGAAGAACAGATCTGAATTTTTCTCTCAGAAATTCTGAATTTTATTGATTGAAAAGAGGCATACATTTTACAGATCTAAAATCACAATTTATAGGAAAATAGGAAACCTAGGGTTACAGACTCTCGCACATGCGCAATTACAGATTTGCCCACGTAAAATCCCAACACCCGTACCGACGCAACAGCACAGAAAAACTGCACCGACACGGGCCTTATATGGCCGCGGCTCCGCGGCAAATGTTGGCTTGGGCCGCTGATCCGCGGCCCTTTGGTGGTCTTGGGCTGCCAAACTTTCTGGGGTCCTTTGTGGTTGTCTGGGCTTCTTAGTTTTATACTTCTTTTTCTCTGTTGGCTTCTTACTCTTCTCCAGATCTTCAGTGAAGACTTGTATTGGTCTTTTTAACCGTTTCACATTGACATTCGTTGCCTTGCATCTAAGTGAACTGGGCTTGACTAGGATTCGTCTAATTGTTGGTCAAAAGTCCCTTTTCTGTTGTTTTGTGTCTTTTTCACTGTATTTGCTCCAGAAACCTGTATCCTGTAATATGCAACAAACGTGCGTCAAGAGTACCTGTTTATTTATAAAAAGGATAAGAATAGAGGGATGAAAAATGCAATATTATGGTCTGAACACCGCAATGTCCCTAAACTAAACAATAGAGTTCAAATGCTCTTTTGTTGGATCTGAACGATCCCGTTAAGTTGATCTTAGTCTAAAATGAGACTAACGTATCCTTAACATACGTTTAAGTTGATCTTAGTCTCAAATGAGATTAACGTATCCTTAAAACCAACCCCCAAACCCAAATCTAAGAAGATACGGATTTGGACTAATCCACGCCCTACGGGCGACAACATAAATTAGTCTCCGTATACAATCTACGGGCAACCAAAAACAAACAAACATACACGACACGAAGTGACCATCTGGAGAAGGAGAAAGTAGTTACCGCGATGCGGTAGTGTAATTAACTGCAGGGGCTTGCGCCTGCAGGGAAGAGCGTCCCCATAATCAAAAACCCCTCAACAAGGGGGAATCTGACGAAATCTGCTACATCGGCCGCATCCATTTAAACCTTCGATACATGGTGCCATAAATCAACTTGGCATCTTCGAAGAGGTGGACGGATAGCACCAATTAGCATCTGCCCTCGAAATTCAGGCGAGACGTCTATCGCGTCTTCCCGCGTCTTTCAGCGGGGAACAGATTCTGGCACGCCCGGTGGGACCTTTTCCTCTTTCCACTCCACACTTCGTGTGTCGTGTTTTTCCGCGATCAGATAATCGCGGTGTGTATGTTTTTAGTTGCCCTTAGGGGAGTGGATACTGAAGCCGGCATTTCGTCTTTATGAAGAATGGAGTTTGCTCCCACTCTAGTAACTTAGGCTCTGTCATATCCGGTGGAGTCAAGTATGGGTCACTTGCAGCCTGAAATCTCTGCAATCCGGCTCTTCAAGAAATCATCGGGCTTCTTTTTGGGTCGATACTCCCACCTCCCACCCTCGGTGCCTCAACGTCGAAGGAGGAAGCCCAGGAGAAGTCTGTCTTCTACAGGCTGGCTCCCCAAGCAGCAGCTTTGCCGCCGGAATCAGTCTTCAAACAACTGGCACATGCCAAAGACCAAGGGCGACGCTGGGGGCAGAATATTCAATCTCTCAAGGAAACAAGGGGCAGGCTCGGCAAAATCCTGAAGCTAATCAAATCCCGACCGTAAGAAACGGTCGACGTCGATATCAGCGTCACACAAAATGAGCTGAGAGCGGTTCTCCGTATGGTCCTGTTTCAACCCCAGTGGTGAATGTTATTGTTCCAACTGCGAACAGTTTCAAATTGTTGTGAAGGGTCAGACAAAGTTCTCCTACCGCAATATTGAAGAAGTCATCGTATCCCATGGAGATTCCACGAGAGCAAAAACTAGTTCGCTCCCCGAGACAACTTTCCTCATCTATATATAAGGTGTGGAAGCAGGTGAAGGGGACTCACCCCAAGACAGATCCTGATACAGCGGTTCTTCCCAAAACCAAAGCGGCTTTTTACAACAAGAAGCCCAATAAATCTCAAGTGCCCGAAGCAAACTCCAAAGTCCAAAAACTCCAAACATCCCAAGCCTGGGGGCATGGTAGTTCACATAGTCTATGTGGTGAATTCCAAAAACGAAGTTCGAGCTTCTACTAGTCACCGACCTCAAACTCGGTCCTTAACAAAAGTTCAACTGCAACGTGAAAAGCTGCAGGAGATGCTTGCTCAGGCGGCACCACTCGCTAATCCATCGTCTAAGGCAAATCTTGAAGAAGCACCTGGAGAAAGAAATCTGGCATGGCGCTGATGCTACGCTTGACAAGCTCCAGCCCATCTGTCTGCCCAGATACTATATGGGGGGGAGTTAAAAAGACTGTTGAGGTGCCAAGGCATACCCTTCAAACAGACTGCTCGAAAAGCTAAGTTCTACAACAGGATCTGGAGCGTCCCTGGAACTCAGCGAAAGTTGCCCAATGGGAGAATGGAAACGATCGGGCTTGGATATGTTCGATCCAAGAAACGGGAGCTGTTCCGCGACTGCTACGTCATACATGACTTTGATGGAGAAGAAGATGCTCTGTGGAAAGATGCTAACCCTGAACCAGAAAGAGCTCCCGCCGTGAAAATGCCCAGTCTGTCGTTCGAAGAACAAATGGACAAGCTTATAAGGGAAGCAGGTCAAAAGGTTCGAGACGATCATAACCGCAAAATGGCTATCTACGAGAAAGCCAGGACGCAACGCCTCCTTCATCAGGCTGTGAAAAATGAAAATGCTCCTCCTTGTCAACCCGTTGTACAAAAGGCCCGACGCAGAGGCAGAAACAAACCAAAGAACGGGAAAGGCGTTCGACAGCGACAAAATGGGTCCAAGAAGCTACGCGATCAGGAATCGAGCAGCCCGGATTCGTCTCTTATAAAAAAGATGGGCCAAGCATATTCTTTTCCCTAAGACAAGACAAGGAAGATATTCGATCTTGTCATAAAACATCAGATGATGACACTCCCGGAGTCCAAGCACCCCGAGCAAGCAGGCGAAGTATCTCACCCGGACTATTTCTATCACAGGGTAATAGGACATCCTTTCGAAGAATGCTTCACATTCAAAGACTGGGTAGAAGACCAATATCAGCTCAGCACGTTCGCTCTATCCAGCAGTTGGAGGGTAACCCCGCCGCAGAAGCATGAACCAAAAGCCGCGCATACAACGAGAGTAGAACCAGATCAACATCGGTCTTGGAAGCGATCTCGTACTTGTCATATGATAACGCTGTCAGAAAAAGAGCCTGAGAATACGGATGACCTCCCCTGGTGCTTTGAAAACGATGATGACGAGGTAATCTCAGAGTTTCCACCGGCGCCGAAAGAGCTGGAAGATGGGATACATGCTACTGCAGATAACCTCAAGAAAATTGATTTGGGGACGGCAAGTGACCCACGGCCGACGTTCGTCAGTGACCTGTTGTCTGAAGAAAGGGTGGCTACGCTAAAGGACGTGCTCATGCAGCATAGAGATTGCTCTGCATGGAACTATTCAGAGATGCCAGGACTCGATCCAGAGATTGTTGTCCACAGATTGGCGATTTCTCCAGACGTCAAACCGATCAAACAAGCGCCGAGAAGAATGCAGCTCGAACTTGAAATGAGCATCAACGCCGAGGTCAAAAAACTAATCGACTCCGGCTTCATCCAAGAGGTTCAATATCCTGATTAGATCGCCAACATCATCCCGGTGATGAAGAAAAATGGGACGGTGCGGATATGTGTGGACTTTCGGGATCTCAACAAAGCTTGCCCAAAGGACGACTTTCAAGTACCGGTCACCGAGCTGATGATAGACAATACGTCCACTCATGAAGTTTTCTCCTTCATGGATGGCTCGTCAGGATACAATCAGATAAAGATGTATCCCGAGGACCAGAAGCACACAGCTTTCCGGACCCCTTTGGGCATATTCTGCTACAAGGTGATGCCCTTCGGTCTAAAGAACGCCGGCGCCACCTATCAGAGGGCCATGACGAAGATTTTCGATGACCTCATATATGAAATCGTCGAATGCTATATCGACGACCTCGTAGTTAAAAGCAAATCATACGAGGAACATTTAGAGCATCTGAAGATCGTGTTTCAATGCTTTCGGCAATACAACTTGAAGATGAACCCTCTCAAATGCGCGTTCGGAGTTTCCTCGGGCAAATTCCTAGGATTTATCGTCCGACACCGAGGCATCGAGATAGATCCGTCAAAGATCAAGGCGATTATGGAAATGCCTCCGCTAAGGACTCTCAAGCAATTGCGGTCTCTCCAAGGGAAGCTCGCGTATATCCGGCGATTTATAGCCAATCACTCAGGCAAGTGCCGTCCTTACAGTCACCTGATGAAGAAGGGAACCCCTTTCGTCTGGGATCGCAAATGCCAAAACGCACTGGACGAAATCAAGCAATACCTGCAGAATCCGCCAGTACTGGCCGCTCCCGTTAAAGGAAAACCTCTCGTCCTATACACAACAGCCCTTGAAGGTTCTTTAGGCGCGCTGTGGGCACAAGAAAACGACCAAGGGAAGGAGAGAGCCCATTATTATCTGAGTCGAGTTCTCCTGGGGGCAGAAAGCAATTACTCTCCCATTGAAAAACACTGCCTGGCGTTGATCTTCGCAATAACGAAGCTCAGACACTATGCATTGGCACATGAGGTCCATCTCATATCAAAGGTGGATCCCCTCAAATACTTGATGTCAAAGGCCATATTAACAGGACGGCTCGCTAAATGGGCCCTCCTCTTAATGGAATTCTCGATAACTTATCGTCCTCTCAAGGCAGTGAAAGGCCAGGCCATCGCCGACTTCCTCGCTGAGCATCCGATACCTGCCGGCTCTCCTTTGAACTGCGAATTACCGGACGAACATACGTTTGACACGATCGACAGGGAGAGAAGAGAGAATGATACCCAATGTGAACTCTATTTTGATGGGGCGTCTTCCATGAAGAAGCGCAAACAAAGCACCCCTATAATCAAATCCGGGGTAGGCCTCATCTTCGTGACTCCACAAGGAGGGATAATACGCTTTGCCTTCTCCTTAACGGAGCCGAGGACGAACAACGAAGCCGAATATGAAGCTTTGATAGCAGGTCTCGAGATCGCTATCGACATGGGAATTGAAAACCTCCTCATATACGGAGACTCCCAACTAGTCGTTAGTCAAGTAAACGATGACTATCAAACGTGCAAACCAGAGTTGGTGAAGTACGGCGAGAGAGTACAACAACTGCTAATTCAAATTCCTTCCTGCACCTTGGAAAGCATACCATGTGCGGAAAATAGCAAGGAGGATGCATTAGCCAAGCTCGCTAAAGAACTGGCTGACGAAAACCTCGATGATGTAAGGATCGTTGTGCAAAACCGTCGGGTTCTTACACCGGCAGAAATATCTCCAGAGTCGTCCGAAGAAAAGGAAGCGACTGAGCGAACGACTCTACAAATAAAAGACCAGGAAAAGGTTACGGATTGGAGAGAAGTCTTTATAGACTACTTCAAATCCTATCGAACACCTGAAGATGCGTCCTCGAAACATCATCTTATGAAACGAGCTCTGTCTTTCGCTTTCGTCAATGATACTCTATATAAAAGATCATTTGATTCTCAGTGGCTAAGATGCCTGGGACATGAAGAGGCAAAGAGAGTCATCCAAGAAACTCACGACGAACTCTGCGGTTCTCATCAAGCCGGGCCGAAGATGAAGCTGAAGATAAAACGGATGGGTTATTATTGGCCCACGATGATCCAAGACTGCCTCGAATATGCGAAGCAGTGCCACGCGTGCCAGATTCACGGAGACTTTAAACATCAGCATCCAAATCCACTACAACCAACAGTGGCTAGCTGGCCGTTTGAAATGTGGGGAACCGACATAATCGGCCCCATTGAGCCAGCATCGTCCAGAGGACATCGATTCATTTTGGCGACAACTGATTACTTCTCCAAATGGGCAGAAGCGGTACCGCTGAGGGAAGTGAAGACGAAGAATATCCTCCATTTCTTCAAGACACATGTTATTTATCAGTTCGGAACTCCGAGACGGATCATCTCCGATAACGGGCCAGCCTACAGAAGCCACAAGATTCCTCTCGACCATGTGAGGAGAAACCACCTGCGTGAGATCCTTACGACTCACAAGGGAGCAACACACTTAGGGATCCCCACGATTCCTAAGGAGAAATTACACTTGCGGGATCCTCACGACTCGTAAGGAGAACCCTCTTATGAGACCCTCACGGTTCATAAGATTCAAAAGTCTTAAGCTACAGGGATCTGCACCTGTTCTTAAGCGGCAACCACAACCTCCAATGCTGCCCTACAAGCGGCTCAATGCTGACCCTTGTATACAATCCACGGTCGCGAATAAGAATTTCCCTAACAAAGTCCCATCCGTGACTAGGGATATATCTACTCGGTGAACAACCCTTGTAAGTCCTCTCGACTTAAAAGGAGAAAATACTCTTGTAAGATCCTTATGACTTACGAGAAGCCATACACTTAGGAGTCCTCACGATTCCTAAGGAGAAAATGCACCTACGAGATCCTCACGACTCGCAGGGAGAAATACCTTTATGAGACCCTTACGGCTCATGAAGTCGAAATCCTTAGTCGACAGGATCCTAACCATGTTCGCTAAGCCGCCTTTGTTCGACATCGACAGAGGCAAATGATGATTCGCTCCTGGCAATATTCCAGTTGTACCGGTGCTGATGCAAAAATCGGTGTCTAATTCCAAGTTTACAGCAAAGAAGCTAGCGAGCCACCCATGCATACGAAATAGCCGAAATGATGGGGCAACTTGCAACAAAATCAGAAAGTAAAAATGTATGCATACAAAATAGCTGAAATGATTGGGCAATCGCGACCTTCGCGATATAAAAGCTGAAATGATAGAGCATCGCGGAAAGAAATAAAGAAAAATGAAACTTATGCCCTACAGGTGATATCACATCAATCCATGTACACAATCCAGGAGCGCAAACAAAAAAGGAACCACGCCTTCCCTCCCCAGGCTCTATCAGAAGAAGAAGCCAAATCTCAACGGTTCACAGACAACCTAAAGGCCACTTCGATGTTCGTCTCATTACAACAGACGCAACGTCATCCACATGACCCCGTCGCGGAAATACGTCATCCACATGACCCCGTCGCGGAAATACGTCTTCCACATGACCCCGTCGCGGAAATACGTCATCCACATGACCCCGTCGCGGAAAGACGTCTTCCACATGACCCCGTCGTGGAAACACGTCATCCAAATGGCCGCGTCGCGGAAATACGTCATCCACATGACCCCGTCGCGGAAACACGTCATCCACATGACCCCGTCTCGGAAACACGTCATCCACATGACCCCGTCACGGAAACACGTCATCCACATGACCCCGTCGTGGAAACACGTCATCCATATGATCCCGTCGCGGAAACACGTCATCCACATAACCCCGTATCGGAAATACATCATCCACATGACCCCGTCGCGGAAATACGTCATCCACATGACCCCGTCGCGGAAACACGTCTTCCATATGACCCCGTCGCAGAAACACGTCATCCACATGACCCCGTCTCGGAAATACGTCATCCACATGACTCCATTGCGGAAATACATCATCCATATGACCCCGTCGCGGAAATATGTCATCCACATGACCCCGTCGCGGAAGTACGTCATCCAAATGACCCCGTCTCGGAAATACGTCATCTACGTGACCCCGTCTCGGAAATACGTCATCTACATGACCCCGTCTCGGAAATACGTCATCCACATGACCCCGTCGCACATGACCCCGTCGCAGAAATACGTCATCCACATGACCCCGTCACGGAAACACGTCATCCACATGACCCCGTCTCGGAAACACGTCATCCACATTACCCCGTCTCGGAAACACGCCATCCACATGACCCCGTTGCGGAAACACGCCATCCACATGACCCCGTCGCGGAAACACGCCATCCACATGACCCCGTCGCGGAAACACGTCATCCACATGACCCCATCTTGGAAACACGTCATCCACATGACCCCGTCGCGGAAACACGTCATCCACATGACCCCGTCGCGGAAACACGTCACCCACATGACCCCGTCTTGGAAACACATCATCCACATGACCCCGTCGCGAAAACACGTCATCCACATGACCCCGTCGCGGAAACACGTCATCCACATGACCCCATCACGGAAACACGTCATCCACATGACCCCATTGTGGAAACACGTCATCTACATGACCCCGCCTCGGAAATACGTCATCCACATGACCCCGTCGCGGAAACACGTCATCCACATGACCCCATTGTGGAAACACGTCATCTACATGACCCCGCCTCGGAAATACGTCATCCAACGACTCTATGGAACACTGCCAAAGTTAACCTTAACCTCGTGGGAAACGCCCGGAGCAACATCTAACGCCGTGAAATGCGGATAATGTCAATCTCATTAAACACTTATGGGTCATCTCGACTCGTAAGGAAGAAAACTCTCTTGTAAGATCCTTACGACTTATAAGGGAAAATGCACTTAGGAATCCTCATGATTCCTAAGGAGAAAATACACCTACGAGATCCTCTCGACTCGCAGGGAGAAAAGTCTTTATGAGACCCTCACGGCTCATAAAGTTGAAAAGTCTTAGGTAGCAGATCCGAACCTGCTTCTTAATCCATCACTACCTCTCAAAGAATCCGCAGAGTCCGTCGTGAGTTTATTGGACGACTCTCCTTGCTTCTTCTGGCCCCAGACACCATAACCACAAACAATCGAACGGTCTCTTATATAGAGTATCATTGACGAATGCGAAATACAGAGCTCACTTCATGAGCTGATATCTCGACGATGCATTATTGGGCGTTCGATGGGATTTGAAGTAGTCTATGAAGACTTCTCTTTAATCCTCATCCTTTTCTTCGTCTTCTACTTGGAAAGCCGCTTGTTTGGTCGCTTCCTCTCCTTTAGACGTCTTTCGAGATATCTCTGCTGGCGCGAGAATCCGGCGTCTTTGCACAATGATCCTTACGCCATCGAGGTTTTCGTCGGCCAGTTCTTTAGCGAGCTTGGCTAATGCATCTGTCTTGCTATTTTCTGCACGCGGTATGTTTTCCAGGGTGTAGAAAAGGATTTGCGTTAGCAGTTGCTGCACTCTTTCATCATACCTGATCAGTTCTGGTTTGCACGTCTGGTAGTCACCATTTACTTGGCTAACGACCAGCTGGGAGTCTCCATATATGAGGAGGTTTTCGATGCCCATGTCAACAACAATCTCAAGACCTGCTATCAAATCTTCATACTCAGCCACATTGTTTGTTCTTGGCTCCATTAAAGACAGGGCAAAACGCATTATCCCTCCTTGTGGAGTCACAAAGATAAGGCCCACCCCGGTTTTAATCATGGGGGTGTTTTTCTTTCGCTTCTTCAAGGAGGACGCTCCATCGAAGTAGAGTTCCCATCGGGTATCATTCCCTTCTTTCTCCCCGTCAATTGCATCAAATGCGTGTTCGTCCGGTAACTCGCAGTTCAAGGGAGAGTCGGCAGGTATCGGATGTTCAGCGAGAAAGTCGGCGATGGCCTGGCCTTTTATTGCCTTGAGGGGTCGATATACTATCGAGAACTCCATCAAGAGGAGGGCCAATTTGGCAAGCCTTCCTTTTAGCATGGCTCTTGACATCAAATACTTGAGAGGATCCACCTTTGATATGAGTTGGACCTTATGTGCCAATGCATAATGTCGAAGCTTCGTTATCGCGAAGATCAGTGCCAGGCAATGCTTTTCGATGGGGGAGTAGTTATTTTCTACCCCCAGGAGAACTCGACTCAAATAGTAGAGAGCTCTCTCCTTCCCCTGGCCATTCTCATGTGCCCATAACGCGCCTAAAGAACCTTCAAGGGCTGTTGTGTATAGGATGAGGGGCTTTCCCTTGACCGGAGCGGTCGGTACCGGCGGGTTTTGCAGATATTGCTTGATTTCGTCCAGTGCGTTTTGGCATTTACGATCCCAAACGAACGGGGTCCCCTTCTTCATTAGAAGACTGTAGGGGCGGCATTTGCCGGAGATGTTATCTATGAACCGTCGAATATACGCGTGCTGTCCTTGGAGAGACCGCAGTTGCTTGAGAGTTCTTGGCAAAGGCGTCTCCATAATCGCCTTGATCTTTGATGGGTCTATTTCGATGCCCCAGTGTCATACGATGAATCCCAGGAATTTGCCTAAGGAAACTCCAAACGCGTATTTCAAAGAGTTCATCTTCATATTATATTTCCGAAGACGCTGGAACACTATTTTCAAATGTTCCTAGTATTCCTCATACGATTTGCTTTTAACCACGAGGTCATCGATATAACACTCAACAATCTCATGTACAAGGTCATCGAAGATCTTTGTCATGGCCCTCTGGTAGGTGACGCCAGCGTTCTTCAGACCAAAGGGCATCACTTTGTAGCAGAATATGCCCGGCGGAGTCCGGAAAGAAGTGTGCTTTTGGTCTTCAGGATGCATCTTGATTTGGTTATACCCTGAGGATCTGTCCATGAAGGAGAAGACTTCATGGGTGGATGTGTTATCGATCATCAGCTCAGTAACAGGCACTGGGAAGTCATCTTTCAAACAAGCTTTGTTGAGATCCTGAAAATCTACGCAGATGCGTACTGTCCTATTTTTCTTCATTATCGGAAAGATATTAGCAATCCAGTCAGGGTATTGAACTTCTTGGATGAAGCCAAAATCGATTAGCTTCTTGACAGCATTGATACTCATCTAAAGCTCGAGCCGCATTCTTCTTGGCGCCTGTTTGACTGGCTTGACGTCAGGCGATATCGCCAGTTTATGCACAGCTATCTCTGGATCTAATCCCGGCATCTCGGAATAGTTCCATGCGAAATAGACTTTATACTGCATAAGCACGTCCTTTAACGTGGCTACCTGTTTCTCAGGCAGCAGCTCGCTGACGAACGTTGGCCTTGGACCGTTTACCGTCCCCAAGTCGATTTTTCTCAAGTTGTCTGCTGTGGTGTGTATCCCATCTTCCAGCTCTTTTGGCACCGGTGGAAATTCTGAGATCACCTCGTTGTCATTTTCATTTGCGAAGCACTGGGAGAGGTCATTCGTATTCTCGTGCTCTCTTTCCTTTGAGAATGTTATCATATGGCAGGTACGAGCTCGATGCTGATCTAGAGCGGTTGCCATTTCTCCTTAGGCGCATGTCTCAGCAACACAAAATGAGGGTTTCGCTCGTTATAGGACTTGACCAAACATCTCATGACACGAGCTGACGACAGCCATGCAGCACCTGTATGAAAGTCAGTACCATCCCGTTAAGGACAGGTTTTGTTGTTCATATGTCAAGGGCTGGTAAGATTTTGCGCGTTGTATCGAATTAAACCACATGCTCCACCGCTTGTGCAGGCCCCCATCAATTCCTTTGAGTTTCGGTCTTGCGACCGTACTCCCCAGGCGGAGTGTTTCACGCATTAGCTGGGCCCCTGATCCGCGTAGACCAACGGGTTCCAGTTGACTTTTCCTCGCTTGCGTGGCTTCTTGGATCCGCTTCACTGTCTTTGAACGCCATCCCCGTTCTTGATCTTTCTTTTACTTCTACATCAGGCTTTTTTCTTGCCATGAGAGCGCACAGTGGTCTGGGGGCGAAGGGGATCGTCATCCTCCGTAGCCTGCTAAATGATACGCTGCGTCTTGGATTTTTCGTAAATGGCCATTTCGCGGCTATGGTCATCCCAAACCTTTTGACCCGCTTCTCTCATTAACTTATCAATCTGTTCTTCGAATGACGGGCTTGGCATTCTCACGGCGGGATCTCGCTCTAGTTCAACATCAACGCCATCTGGAAATGCATTCGTTTCTTCACCGGAATTATTTATGACATGGCAGCCATGGAATCGCTCCTTTTTATTGGACCGAGCGTATCCAATGCCAGTCGTCTCCATTTTCCCATTGGGCATCTTCCGCTGAGTCCCAGGAACATCCTAAATCTTGTTATAGAACTGGGATTGTCGAGCAGTCTGTTTGAAGGGTACGCCTTAGCGTCTCAATAGCCTTTTCAGTCTCCCTGCGTAATATCTGGGCAAACGGATTGGTTGAAGCCTGTCGAGCGCAAGTTCGGCACCGTGCCATACTTCTTTCTCCACTTTAGTCTCCGTGGATTGGTAGAAAAGGATCTCCTTCTCACCTCTTTGCTTAGGAGGGACGTAGAAGGTCCGCAGGTCTTGCACGCTGTACGTATCAAGTGCATCAAGTTCTTTGTAATGCCGCCGTGGAACCAGGGTAATCTGTAAACTCTGGTCAGCTCCAGCAAAGGTCTGTATTGACGGGAGGACGGAGAACACTGCGATGGCCTCGTCTTTAGAGTCACTGCCAAAGACCAAAATAGGAGTGGATGGATCTGGCCTGCTGCCTTGGGGTTATCCCAAGTAGACCATCTCTTCATCCTCTTCAGCATCGCTCCCAAATATCGGGATAGTGGCGAAGGCTTTTTGCTTGTTCTCCGGTTTGCGACATCTTTCTATGTCTTCGAAGTATGGTAAGAAGTACTTGGCGTCTTTATATTTGTGGACTTCATTTACGGAGAATGGGTTCAGCTCCCCTGTAACTGTATACTCGAGGCCATCCTTGAAGTACTTCATACACTGATGTTGTGTAGAAGGGATGATGTTGTACTCATGTAACCAAGGCCTACCGAGCAAAGCATTGTAGCAAGTTTTGGCGTCAATAACATGGAACTTGATGTCAGTGACGAGTAGCACGAAGCATAATGTCAGTATTACAGACCCGAGCGTTTGTGATGATTGGGAGTCAAAACCGGATATAGTAATTTTATCCCGAGCCAAGTGCTGCACATTCATGCAGATCTCCTTCAACACTCTTACATTGAGATGGTTGACGGAGAACCCGTTGTCGACCAGGATCTTCCCTATCTTGATATCGTGACAATACCCGGTTACATACAGCGGACGGTTGTGCTCGCACGTTCCGAGGAGAAGATCTTCATCGCTGAAGGTGATGTCAGCCGTGTGGACTTCTTCCAGCTCGTCCTTCATCTTTTCTTCCGCCAGGAAGGCTTGAAACTGGTCGGGCTCTTGTAACGCCTTGATCAGGGAATCTCGTGCCTCTTTAGACAGGAGAAGGGCATCCAAGATACTCAATTGTAAGGGTATTTTTCTCAGATGTGCCAAGACATTGTAATCCACCATGTTCTTTTTGGCCGGGTCCTTGGCTGTGAGCTCTTCGACGACTCTATCATCGAGGGCAATCTCCTCAAGGACTTTTTCCTTCCCTTTATCCCTTCTGCCCGAACCTTTATTTGAAGGTCCGAGATTCTTTTCAGGTAACGTACGATTACGCAGCTGAATATTCTCACAGTTCTTCATCTCCTCTTCTTTTTCAGAGGTGGATTCCTTGAAGAGAGGGCCGAGGGCTGTTTCTTCGTCAGAATCGCTCCCGAAGGTAAGAACTTGAGGTTTTGCTCTTGTCGGGATGGTATCAACCATATGACAGTTGCTAGCCGTTCCTTCACGCTTGTCTGTCACGCTTTTCTGTTCGATGGGTGATTTGTATGATTTTGTTTAGCTTATGCGCTTTTAAAAGATGAATCAAAAATATATGTTAACCGCAATCAAGAACGGCGTCGCTTGGTAGCTAGCCGGTGAGTACGGGTCGGTCCACAGGGATTTTGTGAATTTCCTAATTGTTCTTACGAGTTAATTCCGAACGGTGTGAACGGATTGATTTAATCTAAAAACTAAATTAATCTAGATCTAAATCTTGATAGGGTTAGGTTTAAGGTAGGTTTGGAAATGAAATAAATCTCACCGCTTTCTATACCCAAATTAAGATCTATGAGGAGTTATGGTAATTATTAATAAAGGGGATTAGAACCATTCGGGAAGATGTTTCTTCCTCTAGGTTCTTGTCCTTCCTTTATCAATCCTTACCCAAACCTCCATGGAAAACACGCTCAACCGAGCCTTTATACTACGGTATCACCGCTATCACGAAAGATCGGGTGCCATAGGGAGCGGTGTGTGCATGTATGAATGGAGTCCTATAAAAAAGTGTGATGGGCAAGAAAGGGGTGAGAGATCTTCATCTCTTAAAAGCCTTCTCCAAAGCTAACCCTAACAAGCGAGGAGACTACTCGCTCATTAGGGAATTGAAGAACAGATCTAAACTATCTATCTAGGGCAAGGAATTAAACATCTATACTAAGGCAATTAAATAAAACTACTTACTTGATGGCTCTCTCCAAACATTTACACAAGACTTGTCATATCTGAATAGATGAAATGAAAAGAGGCATCAATGCTCTCCAAAAGAAATCTGAATTTTATTAATGAAAGAAGGCATAACCTAATATAAGATCTAGGGTTCCTATTTATAGAGAATAGAAATCCTAGGGTTACAATTGACTCGCATATCTGCTTTTACAAAAATACCCCCTAAGAAAAAGACCTAGTCAACGCTCCGCGCACCGCCAATCTTTTGGAAATTTTTCTGCCACTACGGGCTCCACACGGCCACGGAACCGCGGCCGTAGGCCAGGTTTGGCCGCGGTTCCGCGGCCAAATAAGAGGCTCCTTTGCTGAAATTTGGTATTCTGCTTTGTGTTGACTTTTTCTTCCTGTTTCTTTGGTTCTTTTCTCAAGTTGGCTTCTAGGTTTCTTCCAGATTCCACAGTGAATAATTGTAGTGGACTTTTACCGTTGCTTCGTGACGAAGTCTTGAACTTTGCGCTGCCTTGAATTTTTTGAACTGATCTTCGTGTAGGCTTTATCAAGATTCTCTGTTTGTTGGTCGAAGTCTCACTTTTGTATCGTCTTTTGTCATTTTCACTGTTTTTATTCCAAGAACCTGTAACCTGCAACTAATTAGCAGACATGGGTCAAAAGCACCTGTTTATTTGTAAAATGACTAGGAATGGGGAATATAATAATGCAATATTATGATATGAACAAATACCCCCAAACTTATCTTTTGCTCGTCCTCGAGAAAAGCTAGTTTTATTCTCAACAAAAACCTAACCTCACTTTCGCAGGGAAACGCGATTGCACTGAACTCGTGCAACAAGCCGTTAAACCTCTAGGTGTCCCTAGTAGGAGGAGTGTTGTCTCCTGAGGGTTTTCAGCGGATACTACCCACAAAATCCTATCAATTTGGCCCATTAACTTTTATTCTTCAATTAGGTTTTCTAAAAAGAACTCTATTATCTTCGACTCATAAATCATTCACCCGTATTCTTCACGCTTCCTTATCATTTAACTTTAGATTATATATATTCTGTAGACTTACTTAGCTTTCGGCATCTCTTAAGTTTTCCTTCTAGGGTTCTATCTCAACTTAGGAATTTTTATCATCTCTACTAAAGATACAAGTCATATTCTTCATTCCTATCTCTTATCTAAACCCCAATCACATACCCCTACGTGTGTGTATAAATCACCCCTACACTTGGAAATTCAAATCAAGCAATCATACTCTTGTCCGTTGTCCAAAACACTTCTTAATAGGTGAATTTTTAGATGAATTTCGCTCACACATCCTTCATGCGACCGTTAATACTTCTTGAGATACCAACAACCGATTACAAGACGTGTTTGCACATTAAAGCGTAATTCCTAGTCTTGCAATACCTAAGGCTTTAGCAGTGACTCCCAAACCAGTTGGTCTAAGGCACTAGGTGATGAAGCACCCTCGCTAAATATTTTTCTATTTTTGCAGCCTTAAGTAATCACAAAAACCAATGTTCATTTTTTTATCTCTTTATTCACACTTGAATTTTTATTTTTATTTTATTTTCTTTGTGCTAAGGACTTTAGACAAGAGCATTTCAAGGTCTCTTCTACTATTCCAAGTTTCAAGGTTCGTGTTTGTGCAAATTGTAGGGTATACATTTTCAGAATTTAGACTTAAGCTAGGAATTATTTTTCAAACTTATACTTTAATAAAAATATCAATACCCTTCCCTTATTTTAACTTAGCCCAAGAAGTGAACTCAAAATTTGCCTATTTCTAGATAAACTACAAAGACGTATACTTTCTACCGTTAAACTTTAAGAAAGGTTATTTTTAGGGTTTTTAATTTACTAAGTCTAAGATCTAGTTGTTCCTAATTAGTTAACCTATTTGTCAAACTCAAGTCAAATAAGGCCAAAATTGAATACTTTAATTTTTATAATTTTTGAAATTTTTCAATTTTTTATGGGTTTTAAAAATAAGTATGCAAATGCAAAATATACATATGAATGTGAAGGAAGAAGGCTTACCGAGCATACCCCCAAACTTAACATTGACAGTGTCCTCACTGTCATGCTGCACCAAGAGGGTCAAAATGTCGGCACTTCCCTGTTTATTTATTTATAAAGTTTTTTATTTTTTTTCTATTGTTAAAAGAAAAAACAAAATAATATACAACAAGGTTTCCCCCAAACTAAGCAAGGCCTTACACAGGCCAAAAATTAGCACCAACCATTCAAAAATTCTATCATGGTAATGGTGGGGTTGGTGAAAGAATGGAGTGTAAAAAAAAAGAAATAAGACGCACACGAGACCGTGTGGAGATAGAAATGGTATACGGTCTCGGTGGAGGAGGAGAATGGCGGAAGAGAGAAAGAAGTGTGGTACGATCTTGAGGGTGTAAATCGAGTGAATAAATTAGCGAAATTTGTGATGACTGATGTGTTAAAAGCGATTGTGTTAATCTATCAACTCGTCGAGAAATGGGGTCAAATCCCTCAAGATTCGCAAGAAAATATGGGTACGTCGAACTTGGTAATCCATCCATTGAAAATGGAAACGCGAAGAATTCTTGCGTGGTCGAAACGATAGGAAGGACGAAAGGGAGTGATTGAGGGATAGTCTTAATCTCACCTAAGTAATCTGTCTCGAACTTGAAGGATTCCATCAATGGTTCGAAATGACTGTAAGCAACCGAATCTGATGGTTCAATTAACTCATCTGAAAATTTAAAGGACTCAAACTCGGGAGGTGAGTTTTCAACATCGTCCGAAAAAGTGAAACACTCGTAATCATTATCGTCTGTGAGAACTATGTCAGATTCAAAGAGAAATTTTTCAAGCTCACGGTCTTCAAGCGTGATCTTTTGCGTGGTCGGAACGATGGAAAGGAAGGATGGTGATTTAGGAAGTATAACAGTTAAAGGGACAGGGGGATGAACTGGAAAATCAGACACATCAAACAAAAATGGTTCATCCTCAATACTCTCCTCAATACTATCCTCATAATTCTCCTCAAAATTTAGCCTATCCATGCCATCATCATCAAAATCAAGACGCATGTGAGGTTCGGGAGAAACAATTAATGACTCGGGATGATGAATTGGAGATAAAATTTCAGTCAAATTTACGGGTTCATCATCCAAAATATTCCCGGCGTCTATATCCTCAATCAAGTGAAAATCTATTTTGTCGGACACCTCATCAAAAGCATGGATATTTATCAATTCAGGTTCTAGATTGGAGGTGTAAAGTTCAAAAGGATTGGTGACAGTTTCACTCG
This sequence comes from Agapanthus africanus, assembly GCA_030015575.1. Taxonomy (NCBI): domain Eukaryota; kingdom Viridiplantae; phylum Streptophyta; class Magnoliopsida; order Asparagales; family Amaryllidaceae; genus Agapanthus; species Agapanthus africanus. The sequence continues at coordinate 5,776,573 of JASDDO010000018.1, forward strand.
AAAGGGGCTCTTCACAATCTGGCAAATCAAGCACAACAAAGTCGCACAACTCATTAAATGTGTTATTTTCAACTAATGAATCATTTGGAACACTTGTTTGCAAACTGGAGTTGTGGAATTCACTTGGGTATGGGTAGGTTGGATTTGGAAAGGTGTAAAACTCACTCTCTCCTCTCAAATTCTCACTCTGTCCAACCGCCTCCTCATACATTGGAATTTTTGGAGCTAGTTGGAAACTAGCTACCGGTTCACTAGGTTGCATAAGGGCGGCCATGGATGCATCCACATTCCTCATCATTTTGTTTGTTGCTAAAATATAAGCTTCCAACGACTGTTCCAAACTAGACATGGGTTGTGAAGGGGTTTCGGTAAAAGATTCAAAATTGTTTGGATACGTGAAACTCTCAAATGGCTGTGTTGAAGCAATGTCTAGTGAAGGTGGAAAAGTCGGGTAGGACTGATAGGAATTGGATGGTTGGACAGGAGTAGGATCAACATTTGGATAAAAAGGTGAATGGACTTGTTGATCCCTAGAACTGGATGTGTGGAGAGGAGTAAAAGATCGGCTACGAGATTGTTCAATATGCTCAGCAATAGACATGGGTTTAGGAGTTACAACATGACTCGAAAAAGTGGTATCAACGTACGAAGGTGGTGAAGGTTGACATGGTTGATACATAGTGGATTGTGGAGTCCAACTGTTTTTCCTAGACGCTTCTATTCGATCTTTCAAAGAAATTTTGGGCATGGAGGGGTCGTCCGTAAATCGAACGAAACAATTCACGTAAGAGGCAAAGTTTGGTTCAGGGTACCAAAGTTCGGCAAGAGATTTGTGAGGTGGGGTACCCATGATGTAAAAAGGAGAAGAAAAAGAAGGTGGGTGGTGCAAGGAGTTCTTAGCGACAAAATTTTGCAAGTTTTTATAAAAAAAATTCCTCTCTTTTTTTTATTTGGAACTTTTTGCAAGAAAGATTTTCGATAAAGGGCTTTGACACAAATGCAATCAACCACAAATGCACAATCAGGCCTAGATCTAGGGTCACCTAGGTCAGCTAGACAGCTCCTAACTGTTCCAAAGGGCTAGAAATAGGACCTCAAACCGCCTCTTCACCGCCAATTGCGTCCAAGTAAGTGCCAGGTGAGTGGGAGGCTCTCTACTACAAGTAGTGGCCCTAATTAAGTAACCACTCGCCTTAGACACACTTGCCTAGACACCGCAAAGTCAGGTTAGGATCAACGGCCGATACCTACAACTAGTCCTCTCTGTCCTATTGAGCGCGAAGTCCTTAAGGCTGAGTCTAGTATTTTTTTTAATTAAATATTGGTCAATGCAAAATGCCTTATGTGATTTCGGGGGTCCTGGGAAGGGTGATGAAATCCCCACCCAATCTGGATTGGTCTCAAGCCCCTTAAAGTCCGATTAAAAATATGCAAAACAGTAATGTTCCCCTCCGAACGGCGGCGCACAGGACCGCGATGTCCTGACGCTGGGATTCGGGGCAGATGCTAATTGGTTTTATCTGTCTACCTCTCCGAAAATGTCAAGTTGATTTATGGCACCGTGTATCGGAGGTTTAGACGGATGCGGCCGATGTAGCAGACTTTGTCAGATTCCCCCTCGCTTGAGGGGTTTTTGATTGTGGGGACGCTCTTCCCTGCAGGCGCAAGCCCCTGCAGTTAATTACGCTACCGCATCGCGGTAACAACTTTCTCCTTCTCCAGAATTTCACTTCGTGTCGTGTGTGTTTGTTTTGTTTGTGGTTGCCCGTGGATTGTATACGGAGACTGAGTAATGCCGTCGCCCGTAGGACGTGGATTAGTCCAAATCCGTATTTACTTAGATTTGGGTTTGGTGTTTTTAGTTTAAGGATACGTTAGTCGCGTTGCGGCTAAGATCAACTTAAACGTTCGTTAAGGATACGTTAGTTCAGTTTGAGACTAAGATCAACTTAACGGGATCGTTTAGATCCGACAAAAGAGCGTTTGGGCTCTATGGTTCCAGTTTGGGAGATTCATAGTCCAATTTGGGACTAAAGTCTGTTTGGAGGATACGTTAGCCATTTTTTAGGCTAAGATCGACTCAAACGTTTGTTAAGGATACGTTAGTCCAGTTTGAGACTAAGGTCAACTTAACGGGACCGTTTAGGTCCAACAAAAGAGCATTTAGACTCTATTGTGCCAGTTTAGGGACGTGGTGGTCCATATTCCAGTTTAGGGACGTGGTGGTCCAATATTAGTTTAGGGACGTCTCGGTCCGATATTAGTTTAAGGACGTCTCGGTCCAATATTAGTTTAAGGACGTCTCGGTCCAATATTAGTTTAAGGACGTTTCGGTCCACGAGTTTAAGGACCCCGCAGTCCATATCGATGTGTGGTCGTTGGGACCCGTCACCTCTTTGACGTCGTTGAAGAATTACAACGACGGATGTCAAAGGAGTTCGGAGATGTACCCTCGAACCGGATGTAAATTGATTTAGAAGAGCAATTTTGCTCAGTCAATTTAATTTAAGGACTTATGGCCAAAATTGGGCTAAGTCCAGTTGAAATGTTCAACATTTTATTTGCTTTTGCATTGCATTTCTTTTTTTTATTTTTATTTGGGCCTTGCCCAGAAAGGATGCAGAGCATCAATTTGTTTTGGGCTCTGCCCTTTTAGGAATGATGCAAGGCATCAATTTTATTTGGGCTCTGCCCTTGTATAAAGGATGCAAAGCATCAATTTATTTGGGCTCTGCCCATTTATTGCCTTGCAATTTATTTTGGCCTGTCAGGTCATTTTGATTTGGGCCTGGCCCTTTAATTAATGCATTGCATTTGTGCGAAATACTGTTAATTTGAGAATCTTTTAGATTCAAGAACCGATGGTTCAAAAAAAGAAGTGCAAAGCACTATTTGATTTAGATCTAAGAAAAAACAAGTTTTTTCTTGTTTTTCTTATCTCAGAGAACCAAAAGTTCATGAAAGTGCAAAGCACTATTAATTTAAGAACCTTTTAGGTTCAAGAACCGATGGTTTATAAAACAAGTGCAAGGCACTATTTGATTTAGATATAAAAAAAATAACAAGTTTTTCTTGTTTTTCTTCTCTCAGAGAACCAAAGGTTCATGAAAGTGCAAAGCACTATTAATTTAATAACCTTTTAGGTTCAAGAACCGATGGTTCATAAAACAAGTGCAAGGCACTATTTTATTTATGTATTTATTTATCGTTGAAGATCTATGATCTTGTTCATAAGAGAATTTTCTCTTCTTTAAAAGGTTTTACCTTTTTTTTTTATTCTTCAAGAGTTCTCTTCTCTTTTTTTTTAGCAAGATCTTCCCCCTTTTGAAATGAGGTCTGGGGTCCTTTTTATAGTGCCCATAAATTAGTTAAAGTTTGTTAAAAAAAATCATTCTCTGAGTGATTTGGGGAATTTTCCCCACCGTTGGATCTTTGATCCAAAGGCCCCTGTTTTACAGAAAAAATCTTCTTGTTTTAACAAGAACAGAAAAAATTTATTCTGTTTTGCGCAACTCTCCCAGCGCGTGACACGTGTCGCGCAGCTGTGCTTGTGCAACCGCGCAGACACGTGTCGCGCAACTGAATTATTTTTTTTTTGCTGCTTTCGCAACTGCGCTCGCTGACACGTGTCGCGCAGCCGTGCGCTTGCGCAGACACGTGTCGCGCTGCCGTGCGCTTGCGGAGTTGTGCTTGCGCAACTGCGCAGACACGTGTCTCGCTGCCGTGCGCTTGCGCAGTTAAGTGTTACCCCCCCCCCCCGTTTTTTTTTTAAGAGCCTTGCTCTGATCGGACGTATCGCCTTGGGCGTTGTGCTGCCGTGTCAACTTCTGACACGTGGCGCATTGCGCACAGCGCACGGGAACCGAAGCGTTGCTTCAAAATTAAAGTTTAAATTTTCAAAGCAAAGCTTTATTTCTGATTGGGGGAAGATGAAGCGTTGCTTCTTCTCCCGCCTTGGAATTTGAACAGAGCTTTGCTCTGATTGGGGTAAACAAATGCCCCCCCACCGCTGCGCTTACGTGGCCTCCAAACGCAAGCGCAACGGTGGCAGAATCCGAACCGTCGCGGCACCTTTTGGCAGTTGAAGAGGCGATTGATGCCTATAAATAGGACCTTTGGTCCTCGAAAAATTCTTTACCACTTCAAGAATTTTGACTCAGAGCCTTGCTCTTGCTTAAGAATTTTCAGAGCCTTGCTCTTGATTTTTTTCCAAGAACTCCAGAGTTCATAACCATCATAGGTAAAAATTAAATTAAATTAAAGCTGATTAATAGAGCCTTGCTCTCCATAGATCCCTGATCTAAAGAAAACCCATTTAGGGTTTCATTTAGCAGAGCTTTGCTCTAAAGAGGTCCAAAAAGAAGTCAGGAGAATCCTGTTAGGGTTCCATTAATAGAGCTTTGCTCTATAAAAGATTTTTCTTATATCTTCTTAATTAATGGAGCTTTGCTCCTCCCAACTTATATGGCACTTGAGAATATTATTATTATTATATCATTTTTTTTTCAGAGCGGAGCTTTCAATATTTTCAGGGAATTTTCCTCAAATTCTCCTCATGACTGATTTTGACTGGTGTCGCTCCTGTCTGCAGAGCATTGCTCTCGAGGAGTTTAACTTTTAACTTTCTGTATTTTCTTGTTTGTTAATATCCCTGTATAATTTTCTTCAGGTATTATGGCGGTGCGTCTATACAGCTTGCACGAGTTCATCACTTATGAGGATATCCGTGTACAGGGCCGTCAACAGAACCAGGAGTTTACGGACGCTCAATGTGCAGAGGTCATGGGTCGCCTGAATGCCAGCGGTGGCTGGCTGCTACCTCGTCGTTCGGCCCTTTTGAAAGTCGTGCTGGGGGCAATATGGAGAGCACTCCCAGGTCTTCACGAGGCCTTACCGCTCAATGCGCTAGATGATGCCGAAGACAAGGTGCATTCAGTGTACCTGACGGGGCTGATTTCGAAGAAACGGCGAAACAACCTCGTTGACATCCTACATCAAATCTTTCAGCAGACGACGATCGTTGCTGCTTATCGAAGGCCGGAGGGGCTTGCCGATGATATCGATACCGAGGAGCGCGAGAGGCTGCGCATAAGAATAATTAGAAAGGCCAGAAGAAGTTTGGACGGCCTTACTTTTGAATTCCTCAATCCCTGCCCCGGATCTGAAGTTATTCCATTGTAATAATGTTTTCCTTTTACTGCTTTTCAAAATTGTAAGAATTTTTGCCAATATGAATGGAAACTTTTTACTTCAGCTTCTCTTATTTCCCGTCCTGAGTTTTCTGTCCATGCATAAATGAATGCGTCACGCATGCCAGATCAAATGTAGACCGGATATTCTCTCTGTCATCTTCTTTCTTTTAATGTCAGCAGGCTGTCTTAATAACCATGGTTGATGGATGTCTAAAACGAGTATTCTGACTTCCTCAGGAAATAGCGATGGCTTAGGCCGCAGGTTCAGGTCTAATGCCTAAGACTTTTCAATTCTATGAGCCGTGAGGGTCTCATAGAGGCTTTTCTCCCTACGGATTGAGAGGATCTCATAGGTGGATTTTCTCCTTAGGAATCGTGAGGATTCCTAAGTGTGGTTTTCTCTTATAAGTCGTAAGGATCTTATAAGAGAATTTTCCCTCTTACGAATCGAGAGGATTCGTAAGTGGTTGTTTCCCTCCTCGTCGAAATTCGACTTCGGAGAGTGAGACCCGTGAATAGTATGCAAGAGACCAGTTTGGATTGACTTGCAGGGCCCCATTGCTCAAAAAGCAAGCTTTTCAATCCTTGCTGTCTAAGACTTTATCTCAGGAGTCGAGCCGCCTCGACAATTTTTCACAAGTCGAGATGAATCGAACGTTTCTCGCAAGAACATCTTAACGTCGCATTTAACCTCTGCTCTTTACGACAGAAGCACGTTAAGGTTGGTGGTACTTAGGGTTTTGGCCATCGTACCGTCGCATAAGCTGATATAGTCCTCGATAGGCAATCGTGCTGTTCGAGTAGCCCCGCGACTGCCGTGTCTCTGATCCCTTCGGGGGCTGGACAAGACGTCTTCAAGCAATCCTCCTTGGCAGTTTGACCGTCGGAAGAGCAAGCGCTAGGAATTTGCCATGCCGCTTTTTACTTGAGGTTAGGCTCATTTTGGAGAGCCCCGATGAGTCATAACCACTCCGCGCTGGTGTGGGATGATCTCCGATAGTCTTTCAGGCTTTATATGACTTGCCGTTAAGACCCTGAAGCTAGGAATTTGGCCTTTGCTTCGTTTGCTGGCATTGCGTCCTCTGTATCGAGACGAATGTCATGGTGGGAACTAGGGATTTTGCCGTGGCTCCGTTTGTTTGATGACGTTGCGTCTGCTGTGTCGAGACGAACGTTGGGGCGACATCTCGTCTGCTGTATCGAGACGGACGTCGAGGTTGTCTTTAGGTTGCTGGTGAACCGTCGAGATTTGGAACTAGGGATTTTGCCGTGGCTCCATTTGTTTAATGACGTTGCGTCTGCTGTGTCGAGACGAACATTGGGGTGACATCTCGTCTATTGTATCGAGACGGACGTCGAAGTAGTGACCACTCTGTGCTGGTGCAAGATGATCTCCGATTGTCTTTCCGGTTTTATGTAAGTTACCGTCAAGACGTCGAGGTTAGGAATGTGGCCTTCGCTTCGTTTGCTTTGGTGTGTCCAAATCCTGTTGGAGGAAGAACGCTGGGGTTGACATTTCGTCTGCTGTATCGAGACGAACGTCAAGGTGGTGACCACTCTGTGCTGATGCGAGATGATCTCCAATTGTCTTTCCGGTTTTATGTGAGTTACCGTAAAGACGTTGAAGTTAGGAATGTGGCCTTCGCTTCATTTGCTTTGTCATGTCTGAATCCCTGCTGGAGGAATAACGCTGAGGTTGACATTTCGTCTACTGTATCGAGACGAACGTCAAGGAGGTGACCACTTCATGTGAGATGGTCTCCGATTGTCTTTCCGGTTTTATATGAGTTACCGTAAAGACGTTGAAGCTAGGAATGTGGCCTTCGCTTCCTCTTCTTTGGTGTGTTCGGATCCTGTTGGAGGAAGGACCTCTCGTCTGCTGTATCGAGACGAACGTCGAGGTGGTGATCACTCTAAGCTGGTGCGAGATGATCTCCGATTGTCTTTCAGGCTTTTTATGACTTGCCATCAAGACGTATGAAGCTAGGAATTTGGCCTTCGCTTCATTTGCTTTGGCGTGTCCGAATCCTGCTGGGGAAAGAACGCTGGGGTGACATTTCATCTGCTGTGTTGAGATGAACGTCAAGGTGGAGCTGGGATTTTACCGCCGCTCTGCTTTGTTTTGACCGTGAGGTCTTTTGTCGGCGTTGTATCCGAATGCTGAGGTGGAGCTGGGATTTTGCCATCATTCCGCTTTGTTTCGACCATGGGGTCTTATGTTGATGTTGCATCTGCATCCTGATGAACCACGAAGGAACGCCATTGTTGACATTGCGTCTGCTGTATCGAGACGAATGCTGAGGTGGAGCTGGGATTTTGCCGTCACTCCGCTTGTTTCGACCATGGGGTCTCTTGTTGACGTTGCTTCTACATCCTGCTGGACTGTGAAGGAACGCCGTTGTTGACATTGCGTCTGCTGTATCGAGACGAATGCTGAGGTGAAGCTGGGGTTTTGCCGTCGCTCCGCTTTACTGACCATGGGGTCTTTTGTTGACGTTGCATCTGCATCCTGCTAGACTGCGAAGGAACGCCGTTGTTGACATTGCGTCTGCTGTAACGAGACGAATGCTGAGGTGGAACCGGGATTTTGCCATCGCTCCGCTTGATGGTGTAACATCTGTGTCCTGTTGGAATGAGGAGGCACACCGTTGTTGGTCTTCAGGCTGTAGATGTAGCCATTGAGATTTGGAACTAGGGACTTTGCCATGGTTCCGTTTCGTTACGACTCTGGGGTCGGTTGTTGATGTCACGTCTGCATCTGGTTGGAGTGAGGAGAAACGTCGTTGGTGATCTCTAAGTTGTCGATATTGACGTCGAGACCCTGAAGTTAGGGACCTTCCTTTGCTTTATTTGTTGACATCGTGTCTGTAATATTGCGACAAATATCGAGATGGTCTCTAGGTTATCTATGAACCGTCAAGATTTGGCTTCGCTTTCTGGTGGAGCCTGTTGGGAAGGTATGGTTCCCTCTTTATCTGTGCCCCTGGATTGTATACAGGGATCGATGTAATTTCACCTGTAGGGCAAAAAGTTTCATTCTTTCATCATTTTTTTTATTCTTTCCGCGATGCTCTATCATTTCAGCTTTTTATATCGCGAAAATCGCGATTGCCCAATCATTTCGGCTATTTTTTCTTTTTACTCGCTGTTTTTTTATTGCGAGTTGCCCAATCATTTCGGCTGTTTATTTTATTTTTACTCGCTGTTTTTTATTGCGAGTTGCCCAATCATTTCGGCTGTTTATTTTATTTTTACTCGCTGTTTTTTATTGCGAGTTGCCCAATCATTTCGGCTATTTAATATGCATTTTCAGCTCGCTGATTTTTATCGCGAGCGTAGAACTTGGAATCTGGTGCCAATCTCAGCATCAGCATCGCTACAACCGGAATATTGCGAGGAGCGAATCATCATCTGCCATGAAAGGACCTGGAATTCGATACCGATTTAGGCATCAGCATCGCTACAACTGGGATATTGCCAGGAGCGAATCATCATCTGCCATGAAAGGACTTGGAATTTGATACCGGTTTAGACATCAACATCGCTACAACTGGAATATTGCCAGGAGCGAATCATCATTTGCCTCTGTCGATGTTGAACAAAGGTGGCTTAGTAAACAGGGTTAAAGGTCCTGTCGGCTAAGGCTTTTGACTTCATGAGCCGTAAGGGTCTCACAAAGGTATTTCTCCCTACAAGTCGTGAAGATCTTGTAGGTGTGTTTTCTCCTTGGGAATCGTGAGGATTCCTAAGTGCATGTTCTCTTGTAAGTCGTGAGGATCTTACAAAAGGGTTTTCTCCTTATAAGTCGAGAGGACTTACAAGTGTTGTTTGCTGTACAAGCATATCCCTAGTCACGGATGGGACTTTGTTAGGGAAATATTTATTCGTGCCCGTGGATTGTATACAAGGGTCAATATGAGCCGCTTGTAGGGCAATATCGAAGGTTGTGGGGGTTGCTTAAGAACAGGTTTAGATCTCTGTAACTTAAGGCTTTCAAATCTTACGAGCCGTGAGGGTCCCATAAGAGCCTTCTCCTCACGAGTCGTGAGAATCTCGCAAGTGTATTTTCTCCTTAGGAATCGTGGGGATTCCTAAATGTGTTGTTCCCTTGTGAGTCGTAAGGATCTCACGCAGGTGGTTTCTCCTTACAGGGTCGAGAGGACCCTATAAGTGTTTCTTAACGAGGTTGCGCCCTTTCGGGTTTTCACAAATACTCGCCGGTAGTCCTGCTGTTTTTACTCACGGAGCCCTTTCAGGTTTTCATCCGTGCTCATTTTGCTTATGGACTTACCCTTTTTTTTTATTCTTTTTATTACTTTTATTTTTTTATTTTTTTTTCTTTCTCTTTTTTTTTACGAGGTCGCGCCCTTTCGGGTTTTCACGAACACTCGCCGGTAGCCCTGCTGTTTTTACTCACGGAGCACTTTCGGCTTTTCATCCGTGCCCTTTTTGCTTATGGACATACCGTTTATTTTATTTTATTTTTATATGTTTTTTTTTTATATCTCGTCAGCTTAAGGATGCTGCGGTATTAGTTTAAAGACGTTTCGGTCTGCTATTAGTTTAAGGACATTTCGGTCCATTGTTAGTTTAAGGACGTTTCGGTCCGTTATCCAGTTTTAGGACGTAGTGGTCCGTCATTAGTTTAAGGACGTTTCGGTCCATCGTTGCCATATTTGAGGCGAGTTTCTAGTTTATGGACTTTTCGGTCCATGAGTCCTTCTCCATGAATGAACATGATGCCCCCGGCGTATCCATCTTCTTCGGAGTGTGCGGTTGTGGCGTACTCACCTTCCAGTTCTCAGACAGCGCAAACTTGCCCTGTTGGTATTGGTCTTCAACCCAGTTTTTGAAGACGTAGCAGTCCTCGATCAGGTGACCTACTGTTTGGTGGTAAGGGCAATAATTAGGATTATTAACGTCGCCTGGCTGCAACGGACGTTTTGGATTCGGCAGATTAATGAGTCTGTTGCGCACTGCCAGCTCGAACAGTCCCCTTGTTTTATCTTGCGGAAACGAGTAAGGACGTTTCAACTTTTCCTGGAGGGATTGCCGCTTGTTGCTTTGGCAAGCAACCGGTCTAGGGTCACCTGATTGTTGTTGAGTGCTGGCGACGAGGGCCGTTTTTCTTTTTCCTTTATCCTTTTTGTTCGATCCTTTGTTTACGGGGCCGAGATTTTTTCCGAGTAGCATGCGATTGCACGGCTGAACATTCTCGCAGCTTCTCAATTCCTTTATTTTTGAAATAGATTCCCCGAGGGAAGAGTTGGGGGTAGCTTCTTCGTCAGAGTCGCTTCCAAAGGTGATAATTTGTGATCCCTTGAAGTCGGCTATATGACAGTCGGCGGTGGCTCTTTTGCGCTCATCTATCACATTTTTCCGATGTCCACAAGCTTCACACTTTGTCCTGTCGAAGTGTCGCTTTTGAGCGACATACCCTTGCCACCAACAGTTAAAGGATTCGCAGTCTTCGGTAGGATGTATGATCTTCTGATGATATAAACAGAAGTTATGGTGCATCTCTACCTCAGAGAAAGGATTTTCTTCGGAGGGCGGTAGCTTCATTCCTACTGATAGAGCTTTGGCGAACCGTTTCCTCGTCTTGAATTTGTTTTTACCCGCAGTGTATGGCTTTTGATTTGACGGGAATACCTTGGTTCTTTCCAGTATGGCCATTTCATGCTCTTGATTGGCTTTTGCTTTCAAACGAATTTCATTTAGGAAGGCATCGATCAACTTGTCTGACGGCCGCGGAATTTCTGTTTCAAGGTCCGCCATTGATTTCTCAGCGCAAGGATCCTCCTCATCATCCATCAGTGAATGAGAAATCACATGACAAGTCGCTATGTAGTCTTCGGATTCATCCGATAAGTTTTATCCATCGTTTTCATCCTCGACGAAAGAACAAGTTGCCCCCGGCGTGTCCATTTTCTTTGGAGAGTGTGGCTGTGGGGGGTTTACCTTCCAGCTTTCAGACAGCGTGAACTTGCCTTGCAGGTATTGATCCTCGATCCATCCCTTAAAGACGAAACAATCCTCAATCGGGTGACTTACCGTTTGGTGGTAAGGGCAATAATTGGGATTATTAAGATCGCCTGGCTGCGACAGACGCTTTGGACTTGGCAGATTGATGAGTCTGTTACGCACTGCCAGCTCAAACAGTCTTCTCGTTTTATTCTGAGGAAACGAGTAAGGACGTCCTAGCCTCTCTTCGAGGGATGGGCGTGGACGCACGTTGTTTTGGCGAGCGACCGGCTTTGAGTTGCTCGACTGTTGCTGAGCGTTGGCGACGATGATCGCTTTTCCTTTCTCATTTCGGGGATCGGGTCTTGGAGGAGACGGTCTATGGCCCATCTGGTCCATTTGGGCTAATTTGTCGATCAAGGTCTGGAAGGTGGTCGGCCTGAAGAACATCATGAATTGCGAGATGGTCACCTGCGGATCGAGAGTGCCCACAAACATGCCTACCGCAGGAGCCTCTTCTATGCGTTGTTCGCATTTCGACCATAGGTTCCGCCATCGTGTTGCGTATTGGACCCATGTTTCGCCTGACCTTATCCTGGCATTAATCAGTGCTGTTATCGGGGTGCGTTCACTAGCACTTGTGAATCTTCGTGTAAACAGCAGTTCCATCTCTGCAAATGTTTTGACAGAGTCGTTAGGTAGCTCCGAATACCATTCAAAAGCTGTTTCTGCTAAGCTGCCGACGAATTGACGTAGCAACAATTTATCATCGCCTCCAGTATTGCCGCATAAGGCCCTGAATTGAGCGACATGCTGATGCGGATTCCCTGTCCCTTTATATATGTGGAATTTAGGGATCGTATATCCTGGCGGGTAACTGATTTGGTCATACCAGCTCGGATACGGTCGTCCGGTTCTAACAATTTGCCCAGCCGCTTCATTCGCCTGATGAACCCGGATCTGCTGAGCTATATATTCGTCTAGGTCGACTTTGGAGATTGCCTCCTCCTTGGCTGTTGATAGAGCCGGTGGAGGATTTGACGTTTCTCCCCTGTCGTTTTCAAGGACGATCGGAGGCTCTTCAGCAGGAGGGTCCGGCTGTAACATCATCCTTACCATATCTTGGAAGAGGAGCGCCATCTGTTTTATGTTAGCCGCTTGCTCTGCAGCTTCTTTGTCCCTCTTTTCGAGGACTCTGCGTAAAAAGTCAGCGTCGGTTTCTTGTTCTTGACGCTCATCCGAAGACGTTTCAGAGCTTTCTTTTGGCTCAGTGAGTGCAGCCATTGTAGTCATCATTTCCTGAAGCTTTTGTTGTTGCTCCTGGGATTTCGTCACGGATCGGGTGAGCGGTCGGTGGCCCGTAGAAGTGCGGCTTTCCTCCTTTCCAGAAGCCATATAAACAGTGTGCACCACCATGCCCCCAGATTTGGGGCGTTTGTGTTCAGCGCTTTTATGCTTCGCCATGTTCACAGGGGCTTTTTGTGGCCTCCTTTTTTGAGTGATTGGAGTTAAGGGAGCCGTTGTAGTGGGCACCCAAGTAGCTTTTGCTTTTTGTGGTTTGACAGAGTAATCCTTCCCCCGCCGAACCTTCATCTTTTTCTGTCGTCGGAGGCAGTCTTGATCGATCACCGACTCTTGAACCTGTCGCCAGACTTTGTAAATTTTAGAGGACAGCCGTTGAAGGGGCTGCTCTAGCTTCTTCTCTGGAATATTCTTCACAGATGAAGGAGTTCGCTTTAGCACCGCAGTAGGAGAGTTTCTGCGCACCGAGTTCAGCAACTCAAAGCTGTTCCCGATTGGAACAGCAGTATCGATCCTCACCATCGGAGCTGACGGAGTTATCCCAGAGGGGGAGTTGCCCCCAGCCTTCCTTACTCGACGCCAGTAGCGACGTCGGGCATGTCGTGCTGATGGAGTTGTTTCAGCTATAGGGGTGACCTCTTCATGCCCCCTGTGTTGGTCAGAATATGCTGGTACCAGCCTTTTAAAGATCGACGTCCGATGAACGGGGACGGCCAACCTGTCAGAAGCGGGCTTCCGAACATGGGAAGCAACCTTGGTGACTTCGCCAAGAACGGGAGCTGGGATAGCTATCCGCTTCGGGATAACGCCTTCTGGTATGGCAGGCTTCTTCATGGGCCCGATGGAGCTCTGGCCTAATCCATTAAAACCTGAAGCAGTGGAGTTGGGCGACCTATTGAGAGGGGTCGCGGCAGTGGTAAGTCGATCAAAAACCGACTTCTTTGGAGCTTCTTGCGATGTCATTGGGGCGTTGAAGCTCATTGATGGGAGCATGGTCCCAAAAAATAGTCCAGTGGTGGTTTGAGCCACCTGCTCCACCGGCATTTTGAAAAGGGAGGCCGCTTGGGGCCCATAAGTCACTCCTCCACCAATGACGGAGCGAGAGTTATCGCTGCGGACGGTGCAGTTCGAAGCCATCGATTTTCTGTTTTCTGCATAGAGCAAGACACCAAATCTTAGTACCTTGAATCCACAGGCAATCATAGCAAACCGCGATTTGTTCGCGAACACGACACACGAAGTGTGGAGTGGAAAGAGGAAGAGGTCCCACCGGGCGTGCCAGAATCTGTTCCCCTCCGAACGGCGGCGCACAGGACCGCGATGTCCTGACGCTGGGATTCGGGGCAGATGCTAATTGGTTTTATCCGTCTACCTCTCCGAAAATGCCAAGTTGATTTATGGCACCGTGTATCGGAGGTTTAGACGGATGCGGCCGATGTAGCAGACTTTGTCAGATTCCCCCTCGCTTGAGGGGTTTTTGATTGTGGGGACGCTCTTCCCTGCAGGCGCAAGCCCCTGCAGTTAATTACGCTACCGCATCGCGGTAACAACTTTCTCCTTCTCCAGAATTTCACTTCGTGTCGTGTGTGTTTGTTTTGTTTGTGGTTGCCCGTGGATTGTATACGGAGACTGAGTAATGCCGTCGCCCGTAGGACGTGGATTAGTCCAAATCCGTATTTACTTAGATTTGGGTTTGGTGTTTTTAGTTTAAGGATACGTTAGTCGCGTTGCGGCTAAGATCAACTTAAACGTTCGTTAAGGATACGTTAGTTCAGTTTGAGACTAAGATCAACTTAACGGGATCGTTTAGATCCGACAAAAGAGCGTTTGGGCTCTATGGTTCCAGTTTGGGAGATTCATAGTCCAATTTGGGACTAAAGTCTGTTTGGAGGATACGTTAGCCATTTTTTAGGCTAAGATCGACTCAAACGTTTGTTAAGGATACGTTAGTCCAGTTTGAGACTAAGGTTAACGGGACCGTTTAGGTCCAACAAAAGAGCATTTAGACTCTATTGTGCCAGTTTAGGGACGTGGTGGTCCATATTCCAGTTTAAGGACGTGGTGGTCCAATATTAGTTTAGGGACGTCTCGGTCCGATATTAGTTTAAGGACGTCTCGGTCCAATATTAGTTTAAGGACGTCTCGGTCCAATATTAGTTTAAGGACGTTTCGGTCCACGAGTTTAAGGACCCCGCAGTCCATATCGATGTGTGGTCGTTGGGACCCGTCACCTCTTTGACGTCGTTGAGGAATTACAACGACGGATGTCAAAGGAGTTCGGAGATGTACCCTCGAACCGGATGTAAATTGATTTAGAAGAGCAATTTTGCTCAGTCAATTTAATTTAAGGACTTATGGCCAAAATTGGGCTAAGTCCAGTTGAAATGTTCAACATTTTATTTGCTTTTGCATTGCATTTCTTTTTTTTATTTTTATTTGGGCCTTGCCCAGAAAGGAAGCAGAGCATCAATTTGTTTTGGGCTCTGCCCTTTTAGGAATGATGCAAGGCATCAATTTTATTTGGGCTCTGCCCTTGTATAAAGGATGCAAAGCATCAATTTATTTGGGCTCTGCCCATTTATTGCCTTGCAATTTATTTTGGCCTGTCAGGTCATTTTGATTTGGGCCTGGCCCTTTAATTAATGCATTGCATTTGTGCGAAATACTGTTAATTTGAGAATCTTTTAGATTCAAGAACCGATGGTTCAAAAAAATAAGTACAAAGCACTATTTGATTTAGATCTAAGAAAAAACAAGTTTTTTCTTGTTTTTCTTATCTCAGAGAACCAAAAGTTCATGAAAGTGCAAAGCACTATTAATTTAAGAACCTTTTAGGTTCAAGAACCGATGGTTCATAAAACAAGTGCAAGGCACTATTTGATTTAGATATAAAAAAAATAACAAGTTTTTCTTGTTTTTCTTCTCTCAGAGAACCAAAGGTTCATGAAAGTGCAAAGCACTATTAATTTAATAACCTTTTAGGTTCAAGAACCGATGGTTCATAAAACAAGTGCAAGGCACTATTTTATTTATGTATTTATTTATCGTTGAAGATCTATGATCTTGTTCATAAGAGAATTTTCTCTTCTTTAAAAGGTTTTTACCTTTTTTTTTTTATTCTTCAAGAGTTCTCTTCTCTTTTTTTTTTAGCAAGATCTTCCCCCTTTTGAAATGAGGTCTGGGGTCCTTTTTATAGTGCTCATAAATTAGTTAAAGTTTGTTAAAAAAATCATTCTCTGAGTGATTTGGGGAATTTTCCCAACCGTTGGATCTTTGATCCAAAGGCCCCTGTTTTACAGAAGAAATCTTCTTGTTTTAACAAGAACAGAAAAAATTTATTCTGTTTTGCGCAACTCTCCCAGCGCGTGACACGTGTCGCGCAGCTGTGCTTGTGCAACTGCGCAGACACATGTCGCGCAACTGAATTATTTTTTTTTTCTGCTTGCGCAACTGCGCGCGCTGACACGTGTCGCGCAGCCGTGCGCTTGCGCAGTTGCGCTTACGCAACTGCGCAGACACGTGTCGCGCTTGCGCAGTTGTGCTTGCGCAACTGCGCAGACACGTGTCGCGCTGCCGTGTGCTTGCGCAGTTAAGTGTTACCCCCTTATTTTTTTTTATTTTTTTTTTAAGAGCCTTGCTCTGATCGGACGTATCGCCTTGGGCGTTGTGCTGCCGTGTCAACTTCTGACACGTGGCGCATTGCGCGCAGCGCACGGGAACCGAAGCGTTGCTTCAAAATTAAAGTTTAAATTTTCAAAGCAAAGCTTTATTTCTGATTGGGGGAAGATGAAGCGTTGCTTCTTTTCCCGCCTTGGAATTTGAACAGAGCTTTGCTCTGATTGGGATAAACAAGTAACAACCACTTGCAATAAAAAAAATTATTTTTTAGCGCGGCACAAAGAATCCTGCACAAGATCAATTATTGGAAGGGGAAAGATTTTTTAAGCGCAAAGAATCCTGCAGGAGATTTTTCAGAGGAGATATCAGAGATTTGCAGAGGAGGAGATCAGAAGACTTATAGAGATTTTTTTTTTTGGGAACCGATCCGTTGCCTCCACCGCAGAACCGCCGCGAATTGCCACTTCAGACCGCTGATCCGCCGCGGGTTGGTCGCTTCGGCACTCTTTTTTTTTACGTCACCAGATCGCCGCGGTTCCGCTGCCGAAACGCACCTTCGACCGCGGTACCGCGGTTGACTTGTTGACTCGGTCCTCCAAATTTCTTCTGTTGTCTGTTGTGATATTCCTCTGTTTGTTCAGATTTGATATTTGCTGTTTTGATCTCTGGAGATTTCCTGATCCGAAATCGTATGTCGATCCTGCAAAATTCACACAAAAAATACCCTTCACAAAATAAAAGATGATAAATTTTTATTATTATTATTTTTTTTTCAGTGTTTATAATTTTCCAATTTTTATAATTTTCCAATTTTATATTAACCCGAAATTGCAAAAAGAAAATAACACGCCATCCCCGGCAACGGCGCCATTTGATTTGTATGATTTTGTTTAGCTTATGCGCTTTTAAAAGATGAATCAAAAATATATGTTAACCGCAATCAAGAACGGCGTCTCTTGGTAGCTAGCCAGTGAGTACGGGTCGGTCCACAGGGATTTTGTGAATTTCCTAATTGTTCTTACGAGTTAATTCCGAACGGTGTGAACGGATTGATTTAATCTAAAAACTAAATTAATCTAGATCTAAATCTTGCTAGGGTTAGGTTTAGGGTAGGTTTGGAAATGAAATAAATCTCACCGCTTTCTATACCCAAATTAAGATCTATGAGGAGTTATGGTAATTATTAATAAAGGGGATTAGAACCATTCGGGAAGATGTTTCTTCCTCTAGGTTCTTGTCCTTCCTTTATCAATCCTTATCCTAACTTCCATGGAAAACACGTTCAACCGGGCCTTTATACTACGGTATCACCGCTACCTCGAGGGATAGGGTGCCGTAGGGAGCGGTGTGTGCATGTATGCATGGAGTCCTATAAAAAAGTGTGATGGGCAAGAAAGGGGTGAGAGATCTTCATCTCTCAAAAGCCTTCCCCAAAGCTAACCCTAACAAGCGAGAAGACTACTCGCTCATTAGGAAATTGAAGAACAGATCTAAACTATCTATCTAGGGCAAGGAATTAAAGATCTATACTAAGGCAATTAAATAAAACTACTTACTTGATGGCTCTCTCCAAACATTTACACAAGACTTGTCAGATCTGAATAGATGAAATGAAAAGAGGCATCGATACTCTCCAAAAGAAATCTGAATTTTATTAATGAAATGAGGCATAACCTAATACAAGATCTAGGGTTCCTATTTATAGAGGATAGAAACCCTAGGGTTACAATTGACTCGCATATCTGCTTTTACAAAAACACCCCCTAAGAAAAAGACCTAGTCAACGCTCCGCGCACCGCCAATCTTTTGGAAATTTTTTTGCCACTACGGGCTCCGCACGGCCGTGGAACCGCGGCCGCAGGCCAGGTTTGGCCGCGGTTCCGCGGCCAAATAAGAGGCTCCTTTGCTGAAATTTGGTATTCTGCTTTGTGTTGACTTTTTCTTCCTGTTTCTTTGGTTCTTTTCTCAGGTTGGCTTCTAGGTTTCTTCCAGATTCCACAGTGAATAATTATAGTGGACTTTTACCGTTGCTTCGTGACGAAGTCTTGAACCTTGCGCTGCCTTGTATTTTGTGAACTGATCTTCGTATAGGCTTTATCAAGATTCTCTGTTTGTTGGTCAAAATCTCACTTTTGTATCGTCTTTTGTCTTTTTCACTGTTTTTATTCCAAGAACCTGTAACCTGCAACTAATTAGCAGACATGGGTCAAAAGAACCTGTTTATTTATAAAATGACTAGGAATGGGGAATATAATAATGCAATATTATGATATGAACAATGGGCTTTGCACTTCATCCGCTTAAAGTGTTGTCGATGGACAACGTACCCTTGCCACCACTTCTTGAAGGTGATGCACTCTTCGGTGGGGTGTGTAATCCTCCGATGGTACAAGAACTAGTTCAGATATACATCCGCTTCTTCGGGGCACATACTCCCGGAAGTATTTTCTTTGAAGGGTGGCAGCTTCATTCCCATTGACAGAGCTTTGGCGAACTATTTCCTTATATTGATTCTGCTCTTGCTGGTGGCAGGCGCGCTTCGATCCGGTTAGGGTACTTTATGACTTCTCATTACCGGAGCTTCTTCAGCTTGACGCCGACGCTTGTCCTTTTCGTATATGGTCGTTTCACGTTCTCGGTCAGCTTTGCTCTTTTGGAGAGCTTCGTTCAGCAGCTTGTCGATCAGGTCATATGACGGTTCTAGGGATTTTGGTTCTGGATCTGCCCCTAGTTTCTCTATGTCAGAAGCTTCTTTGCCATTTGCCGACGAGTGAGAGATCATGTGGCAACTCGCCACATAATCCTCGGGTTCTTCTGACGATTCGTCTCCTTCATCAATATCACTGTCTCCGTTCTCAAGAATATGGTTGAGGAATTCTTCTAGTGTGACTGGGGTCCGCGCTTTTTGGTTGTATTCCTCTAGTGCGTCGATGTACTTTTGCAGACCCATACGATTGTCGTCGAGTTGCACGGGCTTCTTGGCCTTCTTCTTTTTCTTTAAAGATTTCGGAGGCTTGGCCTAGAGGTTTTGCCCATCGTTACCAACTTTCAGCGTTGGGCGCGGTTTCAGCATTCCGTCAATAATCTCATGCTCTAGCAGGCTCTTCCACCTAATCGCCGGACATGCTTGAAGATCCTTCAGTATTCTTTTAGTTTTAGCTGAAAGGACCACTTCACACGGAGTTTTCTTTACAAATGAGCATGATTCCCCCGGCGTATCCACCTTTTTAAAAGTGTGCTGTTGCGGCGGGTTTACCTTCCAGTTTTTGGATAGCGCGAACTTGCCCTGTCGGTACTGGTCTTCAACCCAGTTTTTGAAGACGTAGAAATCTTCGATTGGATGGCCTACTATTCGGTGGTAGGGATAGTAATTAGGATTGTTGGTGTCACCCGATTGCAGTGGGCGTCTCGGATCCGGCAGAGTGATGAGCCTATTGCGCACCGCCAGTTCGAACGCGTAAGAACGTCGCAACTTTTCTTCGAGGGATCTCGGTTTGTTGTTTTGGCGAGCAACCGGTTTTGGGTCACTCGGTTTTTGTTGAGCGTTGGTGACGAAGGTCGCTTTCCCTTTTCCCTTTTCATTCCGAAGATCTGTCTTTGAAGAAGACGGCCTATGGCCCATCTGGTCCATTTGGGCACGGAGCAAGGCACCAAATCTTAATACCTCGAATCCAGGGGAAACCATATTAAACCGTGATTCATTCGCAAACACGACACACGAAGTGTGGAGTGGAAAGAGGAAAGGGTCCCACCGGGCATGCCAGAATCTATTTACCGCCGAAAACGGGAAGCGGAACCGCGTAGGTCGTCTTCCCTGAATTTGTGGGCAGATGCTATTTAGATTTATCCGTCCACCTCTCCGAAGACGCCAATTTGATTTATGGCACCGTATGTCGGAGGTTTGGACGGATGCGGCCGTTGTAGCAGACTTCGTCAGATTCCCCTTCGTTGTGAGGGGTTTTAATTGTAGGGATGCTCTTCCCTGCAGGCGCAAGCCCCTGCAGTTAATTACGTTACCGCATCGCGGTAACCACTTTCTCCTGCTCTAGATTTCACTTCGTGTCGTGTGTGTTTGTTTTATTTTTGATTGCCCGTGGATTGTATACGGAGACTAATTTATGTTGTCGCCCGTAGGGCGTGGATTAGTCCAAATCCGTATTTTCTTAGATTTGGGTTTGGTTTGATTTAAGGATCATTAATCTCTTTTGGGATTAAGATCGACTTAAATGTTTGTTGAGGATACGTTAGTCTAATTTTAGACTAAGATCTACTCAACAGGATTTTTGGGATCATTCAGACCCAACAAAAGAGCATTTAGACTCTATATTGTTTTAGTTTAAGAACGTTACGGTCCATGGTTAGTTTAAAGACGTTGCGGTCCATTGTAGTTTAAGGAAGTTACGGTCCATAGTTAGTTTAAAGACGTTGCGGTCCATTGTAGTTTAAGGACATTACAGTCCATAGCTAGTTTAAGGACGTTGCGGTCCGTATTGGGATGTGCCCGTCAATTTGGGAGTACACTAAAGAGTTGTTGGTTATCGGGACCCACCACCTCTCTGAAGACGCTGAAGAATTACAACGACATTTATCAGAGGTATGAGGAGATATACCCTTGAACCAATGTCCGTTGGAAAATCAATAGTCATGTTTGGGACTGAGACCAATTTGGAAAATGGTGAGCACATGGACTCGGTTGATCTGAATTAGGGACTTTTGGTCAACTTGGACTTAGCCCACTTAGTCATTGAATAAAGTGTTAAACACTTGTTTGGGCTCATACCCTTCTCTGTGCAAATAATGCTGAGCATTGATATGGGCTCTGACGCTCACCCTTTACTTTATCCTCTCATTTTTTTGTTTTTTATGGAGTGTTAAACACTCTTTATGGCGCCCATGTGCGGAACACGTACGGAACCTGGCGCTATGCACTAGGAACTGTTTGATGAGTGCAGAGCACTTCACGTTAAGCAGCGCCTACTTGATGGGCACGTGAGGCGCTTAGCGTTAAGCGCCGATCATTGAGTGCTAAGCACTCTTTATTTGGGCAGCGCCTACGTGATAGGCACATGAGGCGTTTGACGCTGAGCGCCAATCATTGAGTGCTAAGCACTCTTTATTTGAGCAGCGCCCACGTGATGGGCACGTGAGGCGCTTGGCATTGAGCACCAACTATTGAATGCTAAGCATTTTTTATTTGAGCAGCGCCCACGTGAGGGGCACGTGAGACGCTCGGCGCTATTTCTTTCTTTGTACATTTTTCTGAAGATGTTCAATTCTCTATTCTCCCCTGGATCTTCGATCCCCAAGAACAAATTCGTCCCCACGAGAATTAAATTCTCATTTGTAGGAGACTTGTCTCATGGATCTTGGATCCAGGGGAAAGAACTATGTTCTTTATGAGAGTTAAACCCTCGGATATGCAGATGAGATACTATAATCTCTATTATCTTTATTTACCTTGAAGAAAGTTCTTCTTCCTTCTTCTCTCTTAAAACTTTTTTTTTGCTTGCTCTTCTTTTTTTGAACTTGAAGTTTATGGGGGGGAGGGTTTCTGTACAAGACTTGAAGTCTTGGGGCCTTTATATAGTGTAGGCAAGTTTTTTGATTTAGTTAAAGAAATCTCTCATTGAGAGATCCTTAATTGATTTGGGGATTTTATCCACTGTTGGATCTTTGATCTAAAGACTTCTGTTTTACAGAAAATATTTTTCTTGTTTTTAACAAGATTGGGAAAATATTTTCCATACAGAGCTTATTCTGTAACTTGGTGATTTTTAATCACCCTTAGATTTTTAATCCAACGGTACTCTGTTTTACAGAGAGTAATCTTTCTCGTTCAGAAAGATTTGAGGAAAATTTCCTCAACAGAATTTAATTCTGTATTTTGATGATTTATCATCTCCCTTGGATTTTTGATCTAACGGCAGAGAACTTTTAGTTCTGGCGCCGGCGCCCTCGTGCGAGACACGTGAGGCGCTGCTTCAGAATTTTTAACTCTCAGCGCTGGCGCCCTTGTGCAAGGCACGTGAGGCGCTGTCTCAAAGTTTTTAACTCTCGGCGCTGGCGCCCTCGTGCAACGCACGTGAGGCACTGCCTCTTTTCAAATTTTGAATAGAGCTTTGCTCTTCTATTATTAGGGGAAACAACCTCCTCCTTCCTTCGTCGTCATCGTCGCCATCGCCCTCCTCATGACCCGAGAACCCATCAGCACCCTCGCATTGCCATCGCCCTCGTCGTTGTCTCCCTTCATCTCCTTCCTCTAACCCGTGCTTCTAAATCCAAGCAACCACATCACCACCGAGACCCACTGGCGAGTAGTCTTCCTCCTTACCATTGCCACCATCTGCTTTCATCTTCACTGAGCCTTCCTCACCTTATCCGCACCTACATCATCCTCGTTTTCATCTTCACCTCCCCTCGTCGGCGCTTCGAACACAAACCTGCGACCCAGTTCTCAACCTCAGCCACACCCTCATCGAAATTCCTTTTCTTGAACCTGCAACCGAGCCACCCTTGCCGAGAACCCAAAACCAACATCTCCTTAAACTCTAACCCAACCACCGAGCAACGTTCCATTGTCGCCATCGCCTCATTGCAGTCGCTGCGATCTTCTACCTCCCTCAACCGAGTCTCAACTTCATCCATCATTATCCTTCGACCGCGAACGCTTCCTAAGCATCGCACACCTATCTCCTCGACTTTAATCGAGACCTCGAGAAGAACCAGTCATCGTCACTGTAGAGAATCAAGATTATTCATTCGTCATCGTTAAGATCATCGTCTCCATCTCGAGAAAGCATCTAGCTAAGACCGTTGCTACGCAAGTCAAGATCAAGCCAAGCCATGATTTTTAGACAAGATCAAGTCTTGACCTTTCTCTGTTTGTGTTTCCGTGTCCGCATTCATCTCCAGGTATCCGTCGTCGTATTTTGTACAGATCAAGGCAAGTTTACGACTTACCACATGCTATATTTTATTTATCTAGATATCGTAATATTAATAATTATTATCATATATTATAGAATCCGTATATCGTTACATATAACAAGTTTATAATTTGCAGTATATAACATTATTTAAATTATATTAGGTAATCTGAAATTATAGTAAACTAGTTTAGTTGGCTCAATAGTTTAATCGAAGAGTAGTAATTAATACAGTTTAATTTACAATAATCATAAAACACTACTGTAAATATAGTTAGATATATATTTAAAAAGTAAACGCATACATCAAGTTTGTTACCGCAAGATAACCATGACAATTATATTACTGATTTTAGTACGATTGGTTGTGCAAATAAATACTTCACCTGTTAGTACACTGTACCTGACATGCCTGCAACCTACTGCTCTTGTTTATATCTGTTACCTGCAATAACTACTGATGCCAACAATATTGACTTGTTATCCTGATTGACCAACTTGTTGTCTTTCTAGATAAGGCATGTATACGATTATTCTTGTGTTGGAATTAGGTAGACATTCTAGTTATACCTGACTTAAACACAAAACCTGAAGGAAAGGGAAAATCAAGAATGAAAACCGACTTGTAATTCAACAGTTCACTACTTTCCATAGACTGATCAGTCGATATAGACTTCAGGCCCCGGAATGATGATGCTGACATCATTCATCTGTACATGACATTGTTTTATTTCCCAGCAGCACGTCTCGGATTTAGCCCCGAGAATCATGACCGTGGTCCTGGGCACGCACGAGATACTATTGAGTTACGAAGAGAATTATATTAATTGGTTTCAAATACCGTTAGAATAGATAATCTAGAAATACAGATTTTAGGATACACGTGACATACCTATAGCATATTGTTATAACATCTGTGATTGTTCGTTTATATTTATACCTTATTTTGCATGTGGCATCCTGTATAGCACACTGTTCTGGTTATTACTATTATCATGATATTTATGACGTACTGGCGTCTGAATTTTGCATGGCCCAGATACTTGACTAAGCACGTGGGTATTTCGACAGGATCGCCGATCAGTAAGGACTATCTCACTGATATAGCTCTTATTGATGGTTAATTATTCTTTAGATCTTTATTGCTTCCGCTACTATTTTCTGTTATCATTTGTGGCAATTGGACATGTTTAGAGATAGACGGTTATATTATTGTTCTTGATTACTGATGGACAGTCTTAATGTGACTATGGGAGGATATTTTCTTACCGTAGATAGCATGGCTGGCTTTGTTACGTCCCGAAATTTTCGTATTTTGGGAAGCAGGGCGTGACAAAGGATTTCGATAGGAGGCACACAACACTTAGTAGTGATTCTTGCCATGTCAGGCTCGGACTGGTTAGTGATAGTTTCTACCCATTCAACTATATGGGTAGAGGCCACAACACATAGCCCGTTATAATGATGGTTTATAATCTGTCGCCGTGGTTGGTTATGGATCATCATACTTTATGATGTCTCTTTTTATTGATGGACCGAAATCACCGGGGAACAATATCGACTTCTACCTCCGACCTCTGATCGATGAGTTAAAATCCTTATTCATTGATGGTGTGGAGACTTACGATGCAAACACAGATACAACCTTCACGATGCGTGCGGTTTTAATGTGGACAATTAATGACTTTCCTGTATATGGAATGCTATCAGGTTGGTCCGTATATGGTTACAAAATATGCCCTTACTGCCATTAAAATACAATATCAAGACGGTTGAATTTTAGCAAAAAGCCTTGTTATTGTGGTCATCAGCATTTCCTGCAGCTAGACCATCCATACAGGTTTGACGTTGTTCACTTTGAT
Organism: Agapanthus africanus; assembly: GCA_030015575.1. NCBI lineage: Eukaryota > Viridiplantae > Streptophyta > Magnoliopsida > Asparagales > Amaryllidaceae > Agapanthus > Agapanthus africanus. Next base: position 5,801,437 of record JASDDO010000018.1, read on the forward strand.
AGTCGTCAAAAGCTTCTTGGGCCTCCAGCCCCATTATCCGGAAAGGACGTGATTGCTCAGTGGGATGGTTACAATAACGTGACTTTCGGAGTAGATCCGGCAAGACATGACACTCCTTCATTATTCTCTTTACCTCCTATCATCGCTACACTGGCAATGATGCCGGGTGGTTCGACCGGTAAATGGGGGATGAGATCAGCATCCAAAAGAAGTATTCTTTTTACGTTGACTAGGGCGACCAGCATACCGGCTCCTTTGCTCTGTTCTAGAAGCAAGCCCAGGTATTATTATATATTTTAATTTGATTTATCAAATAAATTTACTATCATTTGGCACTTATAATTTAAAGACATTAATTTCTTATATTTGCAGTCAAATTACAACTTTCAGCCCATACCCGATCCCGATCACCCTGATAGAGCACTCGATCTTCACGTTCTTTACCGGGGCCTAATGACTAACACGCAGACTAAGTTCCGGTATCATAAGAATGAGCTGAAGAATGATTGCTACGAGTTATGGCGGACAACCCCTGAGGCAGAGAAAGAGGCTCTTCTGTAGTCTTCGGCCTTTAGCAGGGTCGATGTAGATACATGGTCTCTCTTGAGCCAGTTTGTTGCGTCTGAGCGCAAGCAGGTTTGTAATTTAAATGTAATTCGGTATTTAGCATATGATTTAATTTTTTGTTGCTTAATTAGAAAACTAAATCAGATTGTGTTGTGCAAAAACAGACCGTTCAAAATAAGGAGAATCGAAAGTCCGCGAAAATGGATCGACCTATCTACACGGGTGGATCGAGAAACATTACCCATGCCATGGAGACAGCGGTAAATTACAATATATTTATTTTGATATAATACAATATGAAAAGTTATGTTATTATATATAAAAAATTTGGTGAATTGCAAAGAGCTCAGACCTTGGCTCAGGATGGTACACCGAGCATGTTGAACGATTATCTATCCGTCCACGGGCGAGCTTCGATATCCCGACATTGCTATTCAGGATTATTGTGTAAGTATTAATATTTGTTCAAATTCAAATAGTTTACTTGCGTTTTAATACTTTACATAGTGTAAGAGCGGGTGGTGCAGCAGGTGGAGTCATCAGGTATTGACTTCACCATAGAAACCAATCTGGCCGCGTTGATCCCTGTCTTAGACACCGTACACGGAGGACACCACGGTGGTTGGGAGAGAGACCGGGGAATTGGTCCCAGTAGGGCCCATTTGAAATTGTCCTCCTCTCCGGCAGTTACTTCTCCTACCCCCTCACTAGTGACGTCTGGAACAGCGGTTCGATTCGTTAAACTCCAAATCCGAAGCGTTGCAGGATATGATGCTACATATATTACATACACACGTATACACACATACACATACACGCATAATCGCGCGCACACACATACACACACAGACAGAGACACACACACACAACAACAACAACAACAACAACAACAACAAGCACAAAAACAAATCTGAGCAAGGAACCTATAGATCAATAACACATTATTTCAATTCGCAAGACTTAATTTCTCGACTTAGAATTTCACAACTATACATATAGACTAAATCTAGTACACCGTTCTTTACTCGTTTATTACACAAACTTATAAACTTTACAGATTCGACATGCCACTTATTCGGCTACGGCTCCACATGCCCCTCCTTCAGCTGCAGCTCCGCAAGCCACTACTTTGGCTGCGGCTGCGCAAACCACTCATATGGCTCCGGTTCCACAGGCTACTTATCCAGGTTCTTCTGTGCATATCACTCTTTCGGCTTCATAGCCCACTTCTACTCCTGCATACGCCACTCCTTTATTACTCGAGATTTTGTTGGCACAAGGCGGCAGCAAGGAGCATATGCACAAGATTTTTCAGATACTTGGAGGTGGAGCACCTGGACGGAACTAGCTAGCATAGGTTTATTTATATTCTTTTGATTTCCGAAGGATGTATGTACTTTATATGATACATATTGTTTATTTTGAACATCAGTTATTGTATATGATATTTATGATCATGACTTTAGATTGATTTCGTATTGTTTTTGTTTATTTCGTTATATATTATGCATGGAATGTTGCTTATAAATCTTTCTGTATTTGGTTATATGATATGCTGTACGATATATATATTATTGTATACATGGCGGGAAAAAACGGGGAAAATATATATATATATAACTTTGCTCCTACGGTTAACACCGCAAGGACATTAGATGCACCTGAGACTGCAACCGTTGGGGCAAAATATCAGGAAAAACTAATATTTTGCCCCTACGGTTGAATTTGTAGGTTCAATCACTGTAGGGGTATAAATTACAATTTATTTTTTAAAAAAATTATTAAAATAAAAGTCTGGTCCTACAGTATAATCCGTAGGGCCAAATTTATGCCCCTACGGTGACAACCGTGGGGGCATAAATTACAATTTTTTTAATTTTTTTTATCATAATCAAAATTTGGCTCTACCGATTATTTTAATTTTCCCCTACGGCTTCGACCTTAGAGATAAGAAATTACTATTTTTTTCATAAATTAAAAAAAAGAACAATCCCTGCGTTGAAAACCGCAGGGACAGTTTTCCCGACGGTTATGTCTGCAGAGGAAAATTACCTAAAGGAGAAAATTGGCAAGCTCCTTGGCCTTTCATTTGAAGGATAAAAGAACATATTTAAATTGCCAAATTTACACTCGAAAGTGGGCTCCACATTAGATAATTTTTATCATAAAAATTGCAATATGTTTTAAATTTTTTGTAAAAATGGTCATGATCAATTTTATTAGAGGCTGCCGAAATCATGTTCATACCGAGGCTGGCAGAGAAATGAGATGGAAAAAAAGTACAAGTCATACAAACCCGAAAAGATTGTGGAAGATTCAAAATTGTGAGCTGCGTTGTTCATATCTCACATGCTAATGAATCCAATAAAAGTGTGATTATAGTATCCACCGACACTCATGAACAGTAGGAGCAGCCATAAGCCAAGACCTTTTAGCTGATAATAAGACGCTATATCACTGTGTTATATCTCTTCAAGAAGAAAATCACTTTGTTATATTAGTGACATTCACAACTGGATATAGTTTAACAGACAAAACCGATCTACTCTAAATGGAAGCAGTCTAGTATGAACGGAATATCGAACACATTATTCATGGCTTATCACGCAACAAGCGATAATTTCCTGATATGGAAGAATCTTGTGCTCCATAAAGACATGTAATAAACATATACTTGAACAATTGAAGGTCCAAGATGGTTCTTTCTCAAATAAACGGTCTTTAATTTACCAATCAACTTTTCTCCTCTGATTGGATGTTTTCTTTCCATCTGGCATTTCTAATTTACCAAACCATAACATTTTATCGCAAGTGAAGAAAAGAAAATATAAGAAAGAAACAAAGAAAGCTTAACCCTAGATTAGCAGCACTAGCACTACAAGAATCTAGCTTGAAGAGTTGTCATCATGTAATCAATCATTTCTACTTTTTGGTTTACCTGCTAATCAAAGACATGAACACTAATCCAGCTGTGGCTCTCAACACCCGACTGCCTCCTCTCATCTATGCAACCTCATAACCTCTTTTTCAAATAAATCATTTTTTTTTCCTTGTCGCTTATTTGTCCATAAGCCCTTCACCTTTAAACAAGCAACTTTGTTGTGAGCTTAAAAGTACATGCTAAATAGATTAACAGAAAAAAGGCCCAACGATATGTCCATTTTCCATGGAAAACATGTGATGTATATATGTATGAAATAACCTTGCATGGACTTAAGTAAACAAGGCAAGTGAGAGATATCATATAACTCTTACCTTTGCATCCAATGCTTGCTTTCTCAAGTCATTTCATGGCCCCATTAGTCCCATTAACTCTAAGTTAAGGGAATCCCAGGCAAGTTCCCAAGAGTGGAGGATGAAAATAATTTGGGATGCCAAAAAGAAGCTAGATGCTCACTAAATGTTATAATGTTTTTGCCTAAATTGTCCTAAATTATATGGTGGGATTTTAGTGTAGGCTTTTAGTGGCCCTACCTTATGGTCCATGCCGACGAATAAGCTCTTTCCATCAAGTTAGGATCCGCTGCAAAGCAAGGCTGCGGAAAAAATTTGAGAAATTTTATAAGTAGCCGTTAACATGATAACAATCATCTCTTCTTATCAGTCCATATCTGAATTCTAAAGGGCAATATATTTGCTATTAAAAGATCATGTTCAACTCTAAAGCAAGGGAAAACAGAGGAATATAGATCTATTAAAGTCAAGCCATAAAGCTAATCACATATTTACAACATTGCAGATACATTAACGCAAAATATAGTTATGATGCTTCAAAAGAATCAATTATCAAGGATCTGGAAGTGGAGATGAACATACAGCTTCCCGTCAATAAGATCAACACGACAGAGACAACTAAAATATAAGATTAGAATGATGAACAAGAAAATATGCTTGAAAGATGCTATATTTGCTGATTGAATATAAATGAATCCAACAATAAGATTATATACATGATAATATATGTAGAGGAATTCAGGCCATGAACAGAAACCACCAACTATTTCATATGCTGGCTGAAAGAAACGAGCGAAAAGAATCATAGTTTTCCATAAACTACAAGCAAATTCTGCCATTACTAAGTACAAAACAAAATGGATTATAATTTAAAAGAGAAAGAAGAGCTTGAAGCAAAATCAGATCAAATTATATTGTCCCACATGGGTTGCTCGTCCAGACATTCGATAGCATACATGTCACAAGAAAATAACAGAAAAACAATTTCTTAAGCTTAAATACCCTCTAAATATGCCAAACAGTTTGCTTACAGTTCTACTGATACATTATTAAACATAAAGTCCCTGCAGTCGCCAAATCTGGAACAACTATCACCTTATCATCGAATGTTGCGTCCACAAAAGTGAAGGTAACAGAATAAATGCACCAGTACAAACTCGACCTCGAATTAGCCTAAAGCTTTGCCGGGATGGAACTAAATCAACAAGCAAAGCATATTTACACTACAAGCTTACTGCAAGGGATAAATAGGGCACTCTACAGTTCACATCTCACAGAAAAGTTGCCAAATGGCCCTCGCCTCTTATTCACCGGTCCACCTGTTCACCAAATAGACCACAAAATATTTAGGTCTTTAAACGGAGGTATCAGTTGAAGTCAATACAAATATATAAATTAAGTTCAGGAATAAATTGCCAGTGCATATACCCAAATACTTGAACATTAATAATACATATAATTAGAAATATATTCATTATCAGTTCATATATATGATGAATGCCTTACTAATTGTATTAAATAAAAAGAAAGACGTAGCAAAAAAATCTAGAAAACCATCAAATTTTATTTTTTGTGGGATAATGAAATTTGAATAAAAGTTGCCTTTTATTTCATTCCAACTATTTTTGAATTTGAAATCAAGCTAGCTCTTTTTCTCTTTTCTTTCAAATAATAACTCGATGATGTGGCACGTTGAAAATAGGAATTTAAGAAGAAAATGATCTTTTAAAGATAATTTCTAAAATTCCACATGACTTGTTTCTCAAAAAAAATCCGCATGGCTTGTCTTGATTTAAATTCAAATCATATGTGGCATCTCTAACTGATATTTAGAGGAACAACAATTCACAATGGGGTTTGCATGCATTACAAGAGTAGAGATAAGCGCAAGTAACAAGGGATGATATCTTAAGCCCTTAGGCATACATGATCTCATACAAAAGCCCTTGTACATTAGATGCATGAAATGATAGGGTTTTGATAATATTTATGTGGCAAGGGTTGAATTTCATACAAATTGCAATCGGTTTGGGTAACTGAACGAGGTTCATTGAGTTCATTATACCTTTAAAATTTATATTCTAATGGAATACAGAATAGCATGTAAAAATTTCAGCGAATAATCTAAAATGGTCATGCTAAATTAAAATTCATTGGATTTCATGTTGCCTCGCTAATGGAAGCTGGTAATAGGACTAATTTGTAATATTAAAAAGGGTGTTAAATTCATCGATCCTAGAGGTAACAATAGACTTATGAAATTACATCATCACTGAGGTTGAAATATGTGATTAATTATTCACGATTTAAAGAAAGAAAATCATATCGATACTTTCAGTTCCAAGGGAATGGAAAATCAATCTTGCATCAATGTAAGTCAGAATTAAGGGTGAACACACAAAGCTAGTAGGTTAATTAGGTTTGGCATAAATGGGCTTGCACATGAAAATTGATTAAGCATGCTATGGATCGTCTAATGCAATTGCCTCTGCATCACCCATTCTTTCAAAAGCTGAAGCGGCTTGGGAAACTGATGCCTATCCTTATATATTATATAGAAAGCTGTATGGGAGCAGAATCAAGCTCTTTTTTGTCATTATCCTTGGAAAATTAGACTCTGCCCCTAGCTTTTAGGGAAATTTGCATTTGTCCCATCACTTCTTATGTATTCTCTGACACATGCATGGAAAATTAATTCTTGCCCCCCTAAGTTTCTATATAAATGACAACCTACCCTCTAAAGACTTGGCTTGCTTGGAAAATACATCAAGCCACATCTCGTACACATAAAAAATATATAATTTTTAAAAAATTTATGAATGATGCATCTTAAAATCATACTTGACGTCTTATCTTAATTAATGACAACTAAAATAATATAGTCAATACTTTTTTAAAAAAAAATTAATTATGTTTCTTCATATAGTTTATTGTTGTTGTGATTATAAAAAAATACTTCAATCAAAAGCATTGATGGATGTTTCTGAATTAATTCAAACACATTTTTAATATAATTTTTAGAGTACTTACCGACGTTAAAACCCAGAAGCTGTAGACTGGAAACTTCAATTCAGTTTTCCTAAATATCCTGAAATTATAAAGGGCATAATTTAATAATCGATATTCTGTTCTTTCTAAAATTATGTCATTGCGAAGTACATATATTGTGAAACTAATATTTTTCATTACATGTAAATATGTAATTATCAACATTTGACGTTATTTTTCATTCTTGAATTTGTTGTGTTGCTCTAAACTTTACTACGAATAAATGAAATATTTTCTATACAGATTATTTACAATCATTATTTGTGGAGATGAATATCAATGTAATTTGCTAGATAACATTTCTGTTTAAAGCTTTTATTTCACACAACAAGTCCGTGCATTTGCACGGTGCTACCTTGCTAGTTCCTAATCTAAATGTGTATTCCCATTTGCCTCTAGCACCCACTCTTCATACCCTTCATACCATTGGGTTTATGTGTCTTCGATTTTTTTGTTTAACTAAACCATCAATAGATAGTCTCCCTCTTTAGAAGATGGGTATACAAATTCCGATTTCAGCAAAATAAGCAAAATAAACAACTTTCTTCCTGGTTAGAAACATGTGTACCTTTTTTGTCCATGACCAATATGAGCTTTCTTGGGACCCTAGCCTACAAGTTTCACAAGCGTCTTTCATTGTTAGCCTCCCGTTAACTTTTCTTATCGGTTTTGCAGAGTTCGCGGCATTTTTAAGTCCTACAAATTGATTGCTTTGGAACTCCAGTATTTCAATGGCGCATCCTAATCATGAGATCGTCCAAATACCCAGAAACCACCATGGAGAAATTAAACTGAAATTAAATTACCATTCCTCAAATGCTGGACTTTGAAGAAACCAAACCTATTTACCAAAACAGTTCAATAATTGACTGGGTATCATTCTTTGCCATCATCCTCTTTATCAATTATATGTACAACCCATGTACTTCCATCCCACTTTACTTCCATTTGCTGAACTCCACCACAAATATGACCAAAAATCATTGAGTATGTGGGCATCCCGGAAGAGCCACTGGCTGGGTGCCAACTACAAACCATTACCGCTTCAGTCCGAGGAGAATTACAAGGATATCAAAGATGCAATAAAAGTTGTGAAAGCTTCACATTACCTGAACTGCTCCAATACATCTTTGGTCTAGCTCCAAAGATGACAATTTTTCAAAGAATAGGGGTCTCGAAACAAGAGCCTTGATACTGAGACAGGAGGGAGATAGATTCACCATGCTCTGCTACTCCCCCAACCGCCCCCGTCCTGACTCACTTTGAAATAGGTAATGACAAAGCGGAAAATACTATACAGCCCAGGACCATCCATGTGTGGAATAATGGCCTCAAGGGCAACCAGTCCTAGGTGATGTTCCAAAGCCGCTTTAAGTGTTGTGGTGTTTGCCTTGAATCTTTACCATCACATGAGCTCCTTCAATGATTGCCTTAAGCTTTATATGGAGCCATGTGGATGATGTGTGTTTGGCCCCAAAATTTACTACGCTGCTAAGAGAAAAGAGTTCCTAATCAACTCTATATGAGCAACTTACTACCCAACATGACTAAAGAGTGAGAAGCCCGCCCCCTGAGTGGTCCCCACCCCTTCTCTCTGTTGCGTAGGAAATTGCTTAGGAGAGTTGCATAGGCCCCCTAAGCTCCTATGCTAATTGGTTTGGTTTTCATCTTGAGACTCTTGATCTAATAAATGAAAAGAACATGCACTTCTTAGAGGGATTTCAATTCTTCTTAGTCTTATATTAATAAGAAAAAGAACTTTCTACCCTTTCTTAATCTTGTCTTGCATCAAAATAATGATTTTTTTGTTTGGCATCATAGCAGACTTAGAATCTCCCTTTAAAAAGATAATATGGTAACTTTACAATCCAAGTAACAAAGATATGTAGTACATTATAAATTAAAACTTATGGAAAACATCCTGCAAAAAACTAACTGGCACCCCCTCTTAGAAAAAAGAAAATAAATCACCGCAACATAAGAAGCATGAACACTTATATTTGCTCGTTATATCTATATCCGACACGTATAGGACACTTTGACATTCGGGCAATCGCCCAGCACATTTCAGACATACTTGCACCATGTCCGCTCATATTGGATACGCCCGACACTTCTAGATAGCAAAGGATGTCGGGTCTATGAAAAAAGTCGGCTCTAGTTAAAAAAGATTAATATTTTGTTTGCTTTCAAAGTTATATACTAGTACATTCTTTTTCTTTTAGTTTATAATATTTTGTTTAATATATAAACAATAATATAGTTGTGTCCCTATGTTCTTTTTACAAATTTGTCGTGTTCGTGCTTCATAGCCTGCAACGATCTTCATTATTAAAATCTCGATCGTATAATTTTGATTAGATCTCGAAACTAACATCGCCTTTACCAATGTATCCGATCCTTGGTCCCACAACCTAAAGATAGCAAAGACTACCATTTTTGAACCCTCTTCTAAGGTCTACCAAGAATCTCCCAGCCATCCATAATGCTTCTCATTGCAGTATATAGTATGTACTATATATCACGTATTTCTCTCTTAACTTGTAATGAATCAACTCAAATTAACTTCAACCAATACACTTAAGTTTGAACTCAGTCCAACCTATTTATTAAGCAGGTGAGCATGTCTTGAGCAAATATTAAGCAGGTGAACTCAGTCCAACACACTTAACTTCAACCAAAACACTTAACGGTTTCGGAGACCATGACTTTAATAAGCCTATTTAATAATCATGGCATGCATGACAAGAATTTAACCCAGACAGATAATGTACGCCTAAGAAGCACAAACACTTCTATCTGTTTGCCGTGTCCGATGCGTATTAGATACTTGACACTCAAACACTTCATCCGACATCATCTTCAACACGCCTAGATCGTGTCTGTCCAAATTAGATGTGTTTAACATTTCTACATAGCATAAGAGTTTGAAAAATAAGAATGTGTATGTGTTGACAACTTTGATGTCTTTGAGTATACAAAAATATTATATATTTCAATTTCTCATGTCAAACTAGATCTAAGAGTAAAAATTCAAATTGATGCAAATGAAGAAGTCGGGCTTATGAATGTCGGCTTCACTTAAAAAGGGTTAATATATGGTTTGTTTTACTTTTAATAATTGTATTCTTGTGTCTTTAACTCTTAGTTTTATATAAGTATTCGTTTGTGCTAAAAGAACAAACAATTATGAATGAAGGTACAACCTTGAGTTTATTTTTATTGTGCTTATAATGTTCGAAACGAGGATATTTGTGCAAAAGTTGGTGTAGCACTTATGGAGAAAAAGATGCGAGAAAACCGCCTGAGATGATTTGGTCATATACGACGCAGACTTACGGAAGCACCGGTTCGACGAATGTATATTCTCGATTTAGGCCAAGTCAAAAAGAAGAAAGAGAGACCGAAGAAAACATGGATGGAAGCGATACAAAAAGATATGGATGCCAAAGGCCTTAATGAAAGTATATTGTTCGATAGGAGTGAACGGAGACGGAGGATTCATGTGATCGACCCAGCGTGATTCTCATGTTGGTACATGTAACCTTCCCTATATGCGTGGGAAAAAGTCTCAGTCGTTGTTGTGCTTATAATGTTATACTTGTATATATTTCTTCTCGAAATTTATTTATATTTTGTTTCATATATGTATAATGAATATATAAAATAATATAGTCGTCCTAGTGTCCATTCAAATTTATTCTGTTCATGACAATTCATGTGTCCTTGTTCGTGTTGGTGCTTCATAATTGTATATCATAGTTGATAATTTTGGATTAGGTTCAGCTCAATCAGATATCGTTTGTTAAGAATTATTAATTACTTAGCGGTCAGGTATCAGTTACTTAGTGGTTAAAAAAGGTAGTTTAATATTTTGGATCGGTATTCTAAATATCAGTCAATTTTCGATATATATCGCCGATATATCGGTTCTGGAGAAGAAATGTTGCGGTTTATTAATATCATTTCTTTCATATATCTAAATATCAGCCGATACATCATAAATCTCATATCTACTAATATATCGTGATTTTTTCACATAAAACTTATTGTGGATTTATTGGGTTTTTGGTATATTTAAATAGATCCGCATTCGAACCGTCATAGAGTAACCCGTTAAAATAAAGAAAAACATTAACATATCATGTTCTCTTATTAAAATTTTAAAATCTTCCTGAAACCGAAACCATAAATCTCGTCTAAACATCGACGAAATCTCAAGCCCGACGAAGATCGAAGTACCCCATATTGGTATCTCTTTTCCCCCACTCATGTCTTCCTCATTTTTTATGCCGAGTCTTTTCGAACGTTGATTGACACATCGTTTTGTCTTTCTCTTTTGTTTGACGTTGAGTATTTTCTGAAATTTAATGTCAATTTTTTTCAAAACTCAAATCAATTTACGAAATCTTGAATTTCTGATAAACGTAAGATAAAGTCGGAGAATTTTTTAGATTTGAACCAACAACCAATCGTTTATTAAGTGACCGCTCCATCGAGCTATAGAAGAAAAACTCATTTAAGAATACAAACTTTTTATATTTATGATATTTAAAATACAAAACTTAACAATCCAATATTTCGAAAATATCACAAAATATATCACGATATCTAAGATGAAAATCTTCGGATCGATACGATTTCGATATCCGATATTTAGAACATTGTTTTGAATATTCCATGTAAGTCATAATTATTTTATCTAAATATGGAGAGAGACCATCTTTCTTCTCTCATGTTGCTTTCTTCCATAATTTTGTGTACGCGGTGGATTTTGACGAGTTTTGGATTTAGACTTTAAATTTTAAATCTCATAAAATAGATGAAAAAACTACCTAATCAAACCCGGTTTCACCTATATTTCTAACTATGAATGCATATGATATCTCTTACTTTTCTTCGGAAGAATGTGTGCAACTATGCAATTTATGATAATTACGGTTGCGCACCATGCAGTTTATGTTGATTAGATTAGGTGTGCATCAAGTCGGACTGGACTCAAAACCCATTGATCTTCTAGATTGGGCAAATTTTAAATGGATTGATTTTTTTACTGGTTAAAGACGTCCAAATCCGAACACCCCCGCCCGCTGCTGTAGCCGGCCCGCACCCCATATAGACTAGCCCAAAATTATGTAGTTGTAGTATTTAGTAATTGGTTATGTTGTTAGTGATATATGCCCTAGAGGCCATTATTGTATAGTACCGGTTTGTATATTACATTTTGGAAGTTTGGGATATGCACAGATATAATAATAGTCTTACTCAAAATGGTAGTATACTGCTTGGTTTGATTCTACCTTAATATGTGTATATGTTTCTTTCAGCATATCGCTAATACATATTGGTAGAGCCCTTAGGATCTTTGCTTGACTACCAGCGTTGTGATGACAGTCACACTAGTGAGGGCTGGATAGTCTATAAGCACATTCTTATACAGGTCTCTAGTCGTAGGATTATCGAGACGGAGCATCGATACTCCAGAGTAGACTAGTGTATACGCTTTTCATCCCAGCAGGGGAGATAGACTGTCTCACAGCCATTGGTATGTTGTACCGAAGATAGCAAACCGATGCTCATTAGGTTATGAGTTACACTGGACGGACTCGTTAGGAACTGCTGGTTAGTATTATACCTATCGTCAGGTAGCAGTTTCCGGATGGCATGAGTACAGGTTAGTCCGTTGACTTGACATCACTACTCGTCTCGAGTGTGTTCCCACTGTATTTAGATTACTGCCCTACCACGGCTCAAAAGAGTCGTGCAAATAGATAGTAGTTAGGTGCAGTCTCGAAGCACTTGGAGACAGTAGCAGTTAGATAGGATTCGTTTCTTTCGGTATTGGGAGTTGATATCGCGCTGTGTTCGGAGAGCCATTACACAAAGTCCCTGGTCAGGAAAAGCGAGATTTACGGATGGGTACTCCAGTAGTTTCTCATGGTGTATTGGGCTCTACCCAGCATGACTTATTGCGCTATTAGGGGTCTGACGGTTACCATCCCCTAGGCCCGATATGCGAGTATCTTAAACGAACAGACCGGACTGTACGGAGATTGTTACAGATATGCTCATTAGGAGTTCAGATGAGTTTGCTCATCGGCTTTCTTATCGACAGATACCTGGGTAACCGTTACGCACAGCTAGTGCCGATAACAGACTTATGGTTAAACCCACTGCCAGCGTATTGTCGAGTCTTTAGAGTCCCACACAAATGGTTTCCCTACTTCGGGCGAAACAATGTAGAGGCCGTATGATTTTACAGCAAGGTTCTGATCATATACGTGTACTGGCTACACGGATGTTGTTCGGACGGATAATACTAGTGGGCTTTGGTTTAAACCAGATCCTAGTATTATATTATTAGATTATTATTATCTCATTGTATTCGTATTTTTCGGAATACGAATACTGGTATGTATATACGGTGAGGTATTCTTGTAATTTCACAAGAGATGCTTCTAGAGGAGACATCTCATTATTTGGTTTTATCTATTTATGGAAATAGATTAATGAGGTGGAAATTGAAGATATTTGTGGTATGGGGTGAAGAATAGCTCATTACATTTGTTTATTGGTTTGTGTTTACTATAGAAGCGTCGTTGCTATTTTCAATTGGAAAATAATCCATGCTTCATGTGAGATGAGTATGAGTCATTCTCCACACTAGCTAACGCTTCTCAGAAACCCTAATCTTCACATGTGTTGTGAGCCATAGGGTTATATGAGATTAAAAAAAACTCCATTATACACTTTACATCTTCTAAGCTACCTAGCTTAGCGAACTAGGTACCTTAGTTACCTCGGTTTAGAGGTTGGAGTTTGAAATATAGACTCTCGGGTGAATCATCTTCGACACGAGAAGGCCGACGATCAAACGCGGTCCGGATTTCAAGAAGAGGAGGAGAAGACCCGAAGGACTTGTAAACCAGGATGTATAAACCCTAACATAGTAGTTAGAACCTCCTAGTAGATATAGCTAGTTAAGATTTCCGTAAAGATCCTGAAGTTTAGGTCGGTATTGCGAAGTAAGAAAATCGTTTTTTCTATTGCAAATTCCGTCTCCCCACAAGTGCGTGGGGTGTGCGACATCGACTTACAGTCATATCAAAGCCTACTAAACCTTAACTAGCTTGTTAGCAAATGATTAGAACTTCGATCGACGAAAAAATACCCGAAATTAAATCTCCTAGATATACTTGCTGTCGATTTTTTAAAAACTGTTTAAAAAATTATTTCAGTAGCCTTAAAAATACATGCAGGCATTTCTAAGACCTGGAAAAAAATTTGAGCACCAACTCATCAACTTTGCGGCGGAACTGCCGCCGAGTTGTCGCCGAGTTGCTCCCAATTTTTCTGTGGTTTTGGTTCTTGGAATTATGATTTTTGGTATATTTGGTTTTTACCCAGATTATTTATATACTGGTTTGTGCATGGGGTAAACACGGATAAGTATTATCAAATCGAAATTCTAAGTTCTTGGTTAATCAGTGTTTCTGTGTTTATATGTGTTGCTAAACATTTGCTAATCGCTATATGTCGATTAGTAGAGATTACACATATCTGTATTGTGATGGTCTGTGTATATGAAGTATTGGATCATCGTGGATGAATAGCCGGGATGTGAGAAGAGTGTTTTCTTTTCTTTCATTCATATAAATTTGTAATTGATGTAATATTATTTTTGCGGGGCAAATCCGGATTAAGGTTGTAGCCATCGTTGTATTATTTCATTTACTTTTTCTTGCACTTAGGATAGACCCAAGGTGGGGTGCACAAACTACCGGATTCTTGAAGTGCCGAGTGGCCTACTCATTTTATTGAGGGAAGTTGCTTCACTTCGGGAATTTAGCACGTAGTTTGCCGCACCCATAGGGGTCTAGGGTGGGGTTTGGCTATTCATCACGACCGTGGAATCCGTCTTTCGTTCTAGACTAAAACGAAACATGGAATTCCTAGTATATCCAATATATTCATCTGTGATCTGGAATGCCTATTATTGCGTGAGACGTATATATATATATATATATATATATATATATATATATAAACGTTGCTTATGTTTTGCACCCGGCTAATCCAGCCCCCGCTCTGTCGTTAGTGAAGTAACCTAACGGTGCATGACGGGGCTCCGTGGCGAATGAGGATAGCATAAGCGTACGTTCTATTTTCGTTTCTTTTCTGCAATGATAGGGTTAACTGATGAGACCGCATTAATATTGATTAATGCAACGAAAAAAAACCAAAGTTTAAATCGTTGGACCACTCGGTTTTCTTAAAAAACAACTTTTAAATACGAAGCCTAAGCTACTCCTTTTAAAAGCTATCATGGTTTCTTCGACTATATCAAGTTCATTACGTTCACGGTTCCGCCAAAACCATCTTTAGCCCTCCGTCATTTCAGATGGATATTCAGTAGTATTCAAGCTATATATTTTGACATTCGCTAAGGCATAGTGATTGGTAGCTGCTAGGTATTCGTCTGTAGCACAGATAGATGCGTTGATTTGGGACAGTCATACAGCTATTTTGGCCTTCGTCAAGGGTTTGTACGGATGGGTTCAAATTAACCTGGATAATGACGGGTAGAACTGACTTGCGTCTATAATATGTTGGCCTTCGTTAAGGTCATAAGCGCCTGAGGCAAAAATCCACATCGGGAGTTTCAAAGGAAAATGAAACCTGCTAGTGTTCCATACCATTTGGAGCGTGATGATTTTGGTAGGATTCCTTCAAGGTTGTCACACGATGATATTTGGATCCCGATCCTACTGTGAGTATCCGCTACTCTTCGGAAGAATTTTTCACTAAACAATCAATGTTATAAACCAAGTAGATACCTAGAACGGTGTTAGCGGGGCTACGCCTCCAGGGAAATAAGGTTATGTAATTAAGGAATTTCGCGAAAACGTTGAAAAACCTCCCTCGAAGTACCGACGCTAGCCTGGCCGAAATGTTAAGCAAGAATTGTAGGGTGAGATTAATTCTGACTAATTCTTCTTTTAGGGTTTGAAGGAGGATTTGAGGAACAGTGGGAGCCATCCTCTTTAGACAAACTAATAACCAATCTAAACTTGCCAGAGTATCATGCTGAGTGTTTCTTCTCTTTCTTAATTGCAGCGACCAAAATGACCGAGCTTAAGTTCCTGCTAGATAATAATAAATTGACTGGGTCAAACTATAAAGATTGGCTAAGAAATGTCCAGATGGCCATTACCTATGACAAACTGAGCTGCCTCCTTACTACCAAAGCCTCCGCCGTCCCAGGTCCAGATTCCACCGTCGCGGATGTTGAAATCCTTAAGACATGAGAAATAGACAGTGCGGGAACCAAGTGCCTCGTGTTGGCCTCAATGGAAAATGAACACCAGAAGCGGCACGAGAAGATGGACTTAGCTTCCATCTTCCTCCATACCAAGGATTTATATAAAGAGAAATCTCGTATCGCAAGATATGAGATCTCGAAGAAATTGTTTCCGGTGAGATTGGCCGTTGGGTCATTTGTAGATGACCGCGTCCTTAAGATGATTAACTATATTGAAGAGCTCGCGGACCTTGGGACCACGTTGGAAAACGAGTTATATGCTGACTTGATTTTACAGTCCATCCCTTCTACCTACGTCAAGTTTATCTTGAATTTCAACATTCAAGGGAAGGAAGTTTCACTTTCAGAACTTCTCAACATGTTGAGAAGCGCTGAGGGCACCCTGCAGGAAATTCAGGGAGACACCCGCTCTACTTATTGGGGAATTTTTCTCTTCTAGATCCAAGACGAAAGTAAAAGGGAAGAAGAAGAAAGCCCCCACCAAGCCGAAAGACGGTATCAGTAAGGTAGAGGGAAAGGGCAGGGCAAAAGTTTCAGCGCTGACAGTAGGGAAGGAGCAATGTTTCTATTGTCACGGGAAAGGGCATTGGAAGAAGGATTGCAGGACTTGGAAAGCCAGAAATAAGGATTCGAAGCACGTTGTGGCTTCAACTTCAGGTGTGTTTATGATTAAAAACTATCTGTCGATTAACTTTACTTTCTGGATACTAGATACCGGATCAGGATCTCATATCTGTAATTTATTGCAGGCTCTGAAAAACCATAGAGTTATCAAGGCAGGTGATATGACTCTCAGGGTTCCTAATGGAATGAGCGTGAATGCTGTAGCCGTAAAGGAATATCACCTAAGAT
Organism: Agapanthus africanus; assembly: GCA_030015575.1. NCBI lineage: Eukaryota > Viridiplantae > Streptophyta > Magnoliopsida > Asparagales > Amaryllidaceae > Agapanthus > Agapanthus africanus. Next base: position 5,818,460 of record JASDDO010000018.1, read on the forward strand.
TGACAAGCGGGCAGATTTTGATTTTGCGTAATTGTTTGTGTGTACCTAATTTGGCTTGTAATATCATCACTGCATCTTTACTGTCTAAAGAAGGTTGTGATTTTACATTTGTAAGCGATGTCGTCCACATCCACCTTAATCAAGATTTGATTGGGTCAGGTACACTAGATAACGGTATATACGTATTAAATCAAGCTCGGGTTTTCAATGTCCAGAACACACTTAAAAGAAAGTCTCCAGAATTAAATCAGACTTTCTTATGGCATTGTAGATTGGGTCACATCAATGAAACACGGTTGATGAAGTTACATAAAGAGGAATATTTGGATCCGTTTGAATATCAGTCTTATGCAACTTGTCAATCATGTCTCAAAGGAAAGATGACAAATACTCCGTTCACTGGACACGGGGTAAGAGCCAGCGAGCTCTTAGGACTCATATACAGCGATGTGTACACATGCAAGAAGTGGTTATTCCTAATTCATTACTTTTACGGATAATTTCTCAAGGTATGGATATGTATTCTTGATGAAACATAAATCAGAGGTCTTTGAGAAATTCCGGGAACACAAGAATGAAGTGGAAAAACAAACCGGCAAAAGTATCAAGACACTTATATCTGATCGAGGTGGTGAATACTTAAGTGCTGAATTCCTGGATTACTTAAAAGAAAATAGAATTCTCTCTCAGCTTACTCCTCCATACACACCTCAACACAACGGTGTATTGGAAAGTCAGAACCGAACCTTATTAGATATGGTACGTTCCATGATGAGTAACGTTGAGTTACCGCGATCCTTCTGGGGTTATGCACTAGAATCAGCTGCATATCTTTTGAACAAGTTTCCTACTAAATCAATGCCTACAACGCCATATCAGACGTGGAGTGGGAAGAAACCCCATCTTAAATATCTAAACATATGGAGATGTACAGCTGTTGTAAAAAAGCAGCATGCGGACAAGCTCGAGGCACGCTCAGTACTGTGTAAGTTTGTGGGATACCTAAAGAACTCCAGGAGGTATATTTTCTCTTACGCAGAAAAACAGAAGGTCTTTGTTTCTCGACATGCCTACTTTTTAGAAACTCAATTTCTTGAAAAAGAAATAAGTGGAAGCATAATAGAACTTGAAGAAATTCCAGAACCACAAGCTATTACTGAAAGCATGGTGAAACCAGAAGTTTCAAAAAAACCGGGCATTCCCGCGCCACTCCGCATAACTAGTAGGCAGTTTCATCCGCCCGAGAGATACTACGGTTTTCTCATACACGGGGATAGAGAGGATTGCATTATCGACGATGATGATCCAACTAGTTTCCAACAAGCCATTAGGAGCAGAGACTCTGTAAAATGGCTGGATGCAATGCGGCCCGAAATGGAGTCCATGTATACCAACAAAGTATGGAGACATTGCTCCAGAAGGGGTAAAACCCGTAGGCTGCAAATGAATCTTCAAAAAGAAAATTGGTGTAAATGGACAGGTTGAAACCTATAAAGCTAGACTTGTTGCAAAAGGTTTTCGTCAAAGACCTGATTTGGACATGATGAAACATTTTCTCCAGTGGTTATGCTCAAATCCATTCGGATCTTTCTTGTCATTGCTGCCTTCCACGATTATGAAATTTGGCAGATGGACATAAATACCGCTTTTCTGAATGGAAATTTAGAAGAGTGTTTATATAGATCAGCCGGAGGACTTCATAGAGAGTGGGAGCAGCGGAAGAGTGTGCAAGTTGCTTAAATCCATTTAAGCATTAAACCTGACATCACGGAGTTGGAACATCTGTTTTGATGAGACGGTCAAGGAATTCGACTTTATCAAAAATCCAGTTGAACCGTGCATTTATAGTAAAATTGTAGCGAGAACTGTGGTATTTCTCATCTTGTACGTGGATGACATTCTCCTGATAGGAAATGACCTTCCTATGCTACAATCAATCAAAAGATTCTTGTCACAAAGGTTCTCCATGAAGGACCTGAGTGATGCCGCCTATATTCTGGGGATCCAGATCTATCGTGATAGATCTAAAAGGATATTGGAACTTTCACAGTCAAGGTACATCGACACCATACTGAAAAGATTTAGTATGGAAGATTCAAAACGCGGTAATCTACCGGCTTGTCATGGAATCACCCTCTCCAAAAAGATATCTCCCAAGACTGATTTGGAAAAGGATCACATGACTATTATACCCTACGCTTTTGCGGTAGGCTCTATAACGTATGCGATGTGTACCAGACCGATGTAGCTTACGCACTAAGCGTTGTAAGCAGGTATCAGTCAAACCTAGGGAAGAAGCACTGGACATCAGTTAAGAAAATTCTCAAGTACCTGAAAAAGACTAAAGAGATGTTCTTGGTGTACGGCAGTGAAGACCTCCAGATCGAAGCCTTCGCCGACTCCAGATCCATATCGGGTTATGTCTTTACCCTTAATAGAGGGGCGGTCTGTTGGAAAAGCTCCAAGCTGGACACCGTTGCTGACTCAACGATGGAAGCTGAGTATTTCACTGCATGTGACGCCGCGAAGGAAGCAGTCTGGATGAAGAAGTTCATTACAGAACTTCAGGTGGTTCCGTCCATTGTTGATCCAATATTTCTGTATTGTGACAACGGAGCTATAACTTTAGCGAAGGAACCAAAGTCCTATCAGAAGTCCAGACATATTTTGAGGCGGTACCACCTGATCAGGGAGATCGTTGATCGCCAGGAGATCGTTGATCGCCAGGAGATCGAGATTCGGAGAGTAGAGACAGAGAACGCTGCAGATCCACTCACAAAGGCCATCCCTCAGACACAGTTCGAGAGGCTAATCGAGATGATAGGTCTGCGATATGCCAATACATGGCCCTAGTGCAAGTGGGAGATCATTAGTGATGTCCTAAAGGCCATTATTGTATAGTACTGGTTTGTATATTACATTTTGGAAACTTGGGATATATACAGATATAATAACAGTCTTGCTCAAAATGGTAGTATGCAACTTGGTTTGATTCTACCTCAATATGTGTATATGTTTATTTTAGCATATCGCTAATACATATTGGTAGAGCCCTTAAGATCTTTGCTTGACTACCAGCGTTGTGATGGCAGTCACACAAGTGGGAGCTGGATAGTCTATAAGCACGTCCTTATACATGCCCCTAGTCGTAAGATTATCGAGACGGTGCATCAATACTCCAGAATAGACTAGTGTATACGCTTCTCATCCCAGCAGGGAAAATGGTCTGTCCCACAGCCATTAGTATGTTGTACCGGAGATAGTATACAGATGCTCATTGGGTTTTGAGTTACACTGGATAGATTCGTTGGGAACTGCTCATTGGTATTATACCTATTATCAGGTAGCAGTTCCCGGGTGGCATAAGTACAGCTTAGTCCGTTGACTTAACATCACTATTCATCTCGAGTGCGTTCCCACTGTACTTAGATTACCACCCTACCACGTTTCAAAGGAGTCGTGCAAACAGGTAGTAGTTGAGTGCAGCCCCGAAACACTTAGAGGCAGTAGCGGTTAGACAGGATTCGTCTCTCCCGGTATTGGGGGTTGATATCGCGCTGTGTTCGGAAAGCCATTACACAAAGTCACTGGCCAGGGCAAGCAAGATTTACCGGTAGGTACTCCAGCAGTTTCTCAGGGTGTATTCGGCTATACCCAGCACAACTTATTGCGCTATTAGAGGTCTGACGGTTACCATCCCTAATGACCCGATATGCGAGTATCTTAGACAAACAGATCGGACTGTACGGAGATTGTCACAGATAGCCTTAGTAGAAGTTCGGATGAGTTTGCTCGTCGGTCTTCTTATCGAAAAATACCTGGATAGCCGTTACGCACAGCTAGTATAGCTGACGGACTTGTGGTTAAACCAACTGCCAGCGTACTGTCGAGTTTTTAGAGTCCCACACAGAGGATTTCCCTACTTCGGGCGAAACGATATAGAGGCCGTATGGTTTTACGGCAAGGTTCCGATCATATACGTGTACTGGCTATACGGATGTTGTTCGGACGGATAATACTAGTGGGCTTTGGTTTAAGTCATATCCTAATATTATATTATTAGATTATTATTATCTCATTGTATTTGTATTTTTCGGAATACGAATATGGGTATGTATATGCAGTGAGAGTATTCTTGTAATTTCATAAAAGATGCTTCTAGAAGGAGACACCTCATTATTTGGATTTATCTATTTATGGAAATAGATTAATGAGGTGGAAATTGGAGATATTTGTGGCATGAGATGAAACATGGCTCATTACATTTGTTTATTGGTTTGTGTTTACTATTGAAGCATGGTTGCAATTTTCAATTGGAAAATAATCCATGCTTCATGTGAGATGAGTATGAGCCATTCTCCACACTTAGCTAACACTTGATCATTTGCTCATTTCCTTTCTTTCCATTTTCTCCTCCTTCCTCAAAAACCCCAACCTTCACATGTGTTGTGAGCCATAGGGTTATATATGAGATAAAACACTCCATTAGACACTCTACATCTTCTAAGTTACCTAGTTTAGCGAACTAGGTACCTTAGTTATCTCGGTTTAGAAGTTGAAGCTTGAAGTATATACTCTCGGGTGGATCATCTTCGACACGAGGAGGCCGACGATCAAGCACGCTCCGGATCTTCGAGAAGCTCAAGAAGAGTAGGAAAAGACCCGAAGGACTTGCAAATAAGGAGGTATAAACCCTAACATAGTAGTTAGAACCTTCTAATAGATATAGCTAGTTAAGGTTTCCGTAAAAATCCTGAAGTTTAGGTTGTTGTTACGAAATAAGAAAATCGTTTTTTGTAAATTCCGTCTCCCCATAAATGCGTGGGATGTGCGATATCGACTTACATATGTAACTTAAATACTAATTTTTTTTCCTTTACATTTTTAGTAAGTTTGAAGTTCTGAGGTTTACTAATTGATTAAAAGTTGTAATTGCAACTTGTTTTGACAGTATTTAAGTTCCAAATTTATATCATTATTTGTTAATTTTATTCCTTTAATTATATAGGTTTATGGTTGATTTTCCATATATATCAAATGTCATGTTGTATGGTACAACCTATATTTTTTCAAACTCGCATTAACCTACATGCACTCGTTAAAACCGAACTGAAACCCCGCACATACTCATCAGGTACGAGTGCAGGTTTAAAAACCTATTCCAACAGATGGGTAGAAAGGGGATGAATAATTTTCAACCCACTCACACTAGTGTATTTGGGTTCATTAATGGTTCAAAATCAACATAACATGACCCGTGAACTCCCATGATGTTGATTAAACGTGTTTTTTTTAATTTCTTATGGCATCCAAGGATGAGGCCATGTAAGCTTCAGGATTGGAGAATACTAATTGGGAGTAGGACTAATGGTTGCCTTTCCATACATCATCTTAGTAAAACTTGAAGAAGAAAGAAAAATACTAATTGTTGGTTCATCTAAGCTAATGAAACCCTTTTAAAACAAACCAACAATTATCCCAAAGCGAAATAAAAAAGACAACATGCAACCAATGAAAACACTTATCTGTTTTTAGGGAAAATGAAAATTGTGGCAAGTTTGTAAAAAACGCTAGGGGTGCTAGGTAGTTAGAATACCGCCTAGGATCTAATCAGTCGCTTAAGCGTTGTCTAAGCTGTTTTTTAATCTTTAGTTAAATTTGTTTAGACGTAGAGAGAAGGTTTTGTAATTAGTATAATGATTGATTTAGGGATTAAATTGGGTTGGTTATGCATTTTTTTTGTTAAAAGGGATAAAAAAATTAATTCCAACCATTTGCAATTAAAAATCAAATGATTAAGCTAGTTTTACAGTTTAAGCACTCGCCTAGACGAGTACCGCTTAGGCCTCGGTGTTTTAAATGTTGGCCGACATCCGACATATGCGTCGAAATTTCGGTTTTAGAGAGTAATCAACACAAAATTACCAAATTATTTTTATTTCCAAAATTTATAATATATCGGCCGAAATTTCAGTATATCGGCCGATATTTCAATATATCGGCGAAATTTATGTATATCAATAGAAATGTCAAAATACTTGCTAAGAAAACTTGTTATGGGAATTTATTTAGTTTTTGGGTTCAAGGACATAACTTATCCGACTTGTTATCTTATGAACATTATTTTCTCTCAAATCCACTCAAAAACGTCTCATCTTCTCTCGATTTTTCAAAAAAGACTTCGATTTCCTTGCAACTTTGATCCTTAACAAGAAAACCCTTCGATTTCATACTCGAACTTCATCCTCTTCCTTCTCCTGGGCTTCAAATCGTCAAGGACTTCGACTTTGATTTCTCTCAAACTTGAAACCCTCGGCAGCCCATTTCTCGAGCAGCGATCTTTCTCGACTCAAACTTCTATCCATCCTAGACTCAAACTTCGACCCTTCATCGAACAAACGCTTCTCATTTCTCTTTTATTCGACTTTGATCTTGTCGACTTCAACAATTTTTATTTATAATAAGATATAACAATGACATTTTTGTCAATAACATAGGTTATATAAATTGCATTTATAATACAAAACAGTAAAATCCGATATTTAGGAAATCTCACTGAGATCCGATCATGGTTGTTAAAAATCGTACGATTCACGATTTGAATCATACGATTTTTACGATTTACGATTCGAATCAATTTAATAAATGGATCAAGATAGAAGTTTTTGGGCTATATATAAATATTTCAAGTTTAATTTAATTCCCATATTGACAAAATCCTTAATCTTCCAATCTTCTCTTTCTTGCAAACAATATTCGAACTTGCTTGCTTTCGAATCTATGGTCCGATGCCTCACCCTCGGCCTTATTGCTGCCTCATCATTGTCTTAACGTCTGATAATTGACTAATTATCTTAATTATTATGATTAATCAAATATTCATATGATTTTTATTGATTCATGTATTTTTCGTTGGATTTTCCAAAAATAAAGTGTTTATTATATTAGTTGTACAACTGGTTACTGACTAAATACTATATTTTATATAATGTATTGCCCTATATTGCTAATTTTGTCATAATTATTATATATATAGTAATATGTCTAATTGCTTCAATTTTGCACAAACGAATATCATATCTTACGATTTGTGATTTGATACGATATACAATACGATTCATAAGAAAAACGATATACGATTCATATCACGATTTAACTTTGTATCCGATATCAAAATCTTTAAATTGATACGATACCGATATATGACAAATAAAACATTGTTAGGCCCTACTTAAGCGGGCGCTAAGTGACCCAACCTGCTTAATCGTAAAGCCTACTTAATTCACCCGCTTAATGATAAACGAAGTAGACTTGTGCCACTTCCGCTTAAGCGGTCGCCTAGACCGTTTTTTACAACACTGATTGTGGGTAAGTTATCATAAGCCATTCATTGGCTTATATAGATGAGCCGATTGTTAGGATTCTTTCAACCCCAAGTTTTACTCAAATGGTGCCAATCTTGAAAGTTACATGGTCTATAATAGATGCCATAGTAATAAAAAAGAACTTTATCCAATCAGGTGGAGGAAGTGGACGCGGATGGGAGGTAGATACCGGTGGGAGGTGAAGAAAGAATATTGTTAGTAGTTGGTAGTGGTGGTAATGATGAAAAATACATTTAAGGATCGTCGCGGTGAATATAAGTTTAGGTTTTTCGAAAAATTAGGGCTCGAGAGTATAGAGTGTTTTTCGTCACCCCATGAAGATAGATGCACTCATATTTCAGGGTTGTACAGACTCCCTCTGCCCAATGATAGGCAAAGATTTATTAATTGTGGGGATTCTAATTTCCGGCTGCCGCGGACAAAACTGTCGTTGATTACCCCTCGCTTTAAAGCGAGGGAACTTCCGATTAACAGTTCAGACGTATCATACAAATTCACTCTGTGATATGTGCGTTATGCTTGAAGACAATTTTTAGATCTCTTTGAACACATCAGGGGCCATCACACGGGGGGTTCTACTGTCCGATCAGTGGGCTGGGGGTCAAAGGGCTAGCAGCCCCCTTGCAGGCTCGTGCGCTGCCCCAAAACAAATTTTTTTGGAGGGAGGTGACTAGAGTATATCGAAGGGCTCCCGGTAGTGGAAAAGAGAGATGGTCAAACCAGTGGGACCTCTAAGAAGGGGTCCCGAAGGTGGGAACCCCCTTGGGGGAGTTTCTAAAGGCGGGAACCCCCTTGGGGGTTCCGGAACAGGGACCCCATAAAGGGATCCCGAGACTGAACACAGGGTGTGTCCCGTGTTCACAAGAAGGAGAACATGTGTTGTGACCCATGTTTTCATGATCTCATGGGGAGATCCGGCACTGGGAAGTTTATAGGGGTGAAAGCTATGAGCTCACACCCTTAAAGTCATCGATTTTGTGTATTATGATAATGAAACTAATGGGTTTCATGATAGTCCTTCATCCATGGTTTCATCAAGGTCTTTCATCCCAAGAGATCTTTTCCCTTTATCCTTTGATGTGATAAAGGAAACGGTTTTCTTGTTGTTTTGAGTCTTAGATTAGTTTTATTTGGGTTTTTGAGATGAAAAGATCTCTTTTCATGGGTTTTTTGAGATTGAAGATGAAGTGTGTGGTGAGAGAGAAAATCGGCCCAAAAGAGATGGAGGCTCAAAACTCTAGCGAAAAATTCTGGAGAGAAAAAACATATCATTTCATTCATTTGGTGGGTTTAAGTACCCTTACGCATTTGCATATTAGCCCTTGGATTTTACAAAATTGGCTTTTTGTCTATTTTCCTTACATTTTGTACATTTATTTAAATATTACACTTATTACATTTTCTTCTTTTTCTTGACCTAGGGACCGGCCCCCTGCTTGAGTTTGGTCCAGTATGGGCTTGGGCACACTTTCTTGGACTTAGGTTCAGACGTGGAATCGGCTTAGGATTAGGGAGCAATTTTCGACCCCTACTGAGGGTAAGAGGAGAATGTTGAGGTGATGAGGATGTATGGCCGAAGGAGGTAGAGGCGAGTAGGAAGTCGAAGTGGGTGCGGGTGAATGGGGATGAAGGTGAATATTAAAGGTTGTGGCCATAGTGGATTTAGGTTTTAGGGATTTAGGAAAATTAAGGTTTGATGGTCGATGGAGGATGTGAAGGACATGGAGACGGATGGTTGAAGGAAGTGGAGGCGAGTGGGAGGTGGAGGAAGAATGTTGGAGGCAGTGTCCATGGTGGATTTGGGTTTTACGAATTTAAGAAAACCATGGTTTGATGATGCGGGCAAATGGTCGGAGGGTAATTGGAACGGATGGTCATCGAGACGAATGGAAGGAATATGTAGAAAATAAATATATTATAGATATTTTTTAATGTAGGGGTTCACATGCCACTTACATGACATCTTAAGTTTGACATGCTGACGCAGTACCATTAGTGCTGTGTTAGCATAGTTAGTCATGGTAGTTCGTAATTTAAAACCATGTTGGTAGTTTATTGCCAAACGCTCTAACTTCCAAGAATTAAATCTATTTACTATCCAAAAAAGCGATGTTCTAAATATTGGCCAAAATCGCCGAAATGTCGGTTTTGGAAAGAAAACGATACAGACATGTAAAAAAATCGGGTAACGATATTTGATGAAAGTCGGGCAACATTTCGTGATTTTGGCCGAAATGTTGTGATGTCGGCATTTAGGCCGACATTTACCGTTATGAAGAAAAAAATCTGAGTAATTTTCTTTTTTGGGTTTTGGGATTTGTAAATAATCCGGTATATTTGGACTGACTTATTTTGCAGGAACATCATTTCATCTCCCTAATTTCATTCTCCGCTCTTCGAGCCCTCATTTCAAATAGAATTGAACCTAGGACTGTTCGCTTAATAGACGATCGCTCCACTAGTGAGTTATTGAGGAAGATATAAATTTAGTAAAACTAAAAATCTGAATAATTTTATATTTTTTTTAAAAATAAATTATATAATTGACGTTTACCTTACAAAAGTGTAGAACCTGATATTTAATAATACCACCCAATATTTCACGATTTCTAATATCCGACATCAAAATCTTTGGGCCGACACGACACTGACATTCGAAATTTAGAACATTGCAAAAAAAAAATGATTATTATTGTCCAGTATAGCTATACGGATTCCACAAATGAATCACACCATAAGTCATCTTTTCCTCACAATACAAGACACGCAATCCCCTTTTCTCTAAAACAAAACCTCTTTCTCTATTTGACACGACGCCTTCAGTCTTTCCCCAACAATGTCTACCTCTTTTCCTCACCAACAACCGTTGAAGCCAAACCTTCAGTGCGGACCAAACCATTTTCAGACAACTCTCTTTCTGTCTCCCCCTTCACAGGTTTCTATATTATTTTGCTACTTGCATCGGCATGTATAGGCCTGAAACTTATCACATGCATGCCCTAACCATTCTCATGCCCTAGCTAACTTGTCCCACCTCTTGAGACCCTTGAATATGTATTTTCTAGTCATATTTTGGTTTTAACTTCTAATACTTGTTTACTTGGGAGATACCAAGTAAATGAGGTTATATGTGCAATATTCAAACATTTAACATGGTTACAAATACAATTATAGTTTTGAATGTGATTTACATGATTGTGCAAAATAACAGTGCACAAGTGGTAAAATTTAAACAGATAATGTATAGCACATCTCAACCAAATCATATATTTCGGGAAGTTGAACGCTTTTTACTCATGTATCACATATCAATTGTATCAATGTTGATACATAACATGAAATTTCTAAACATTCTAATATTCAAATTAAGCATGCACTTCCTATTACCAGCATAAAGTCGTGACCTATAACAGAATATTCAAAGACCAACATGTTAAGCGTCAAGACTCCGACATAGGAAACCGTGTGCGTGACACCAATCTAAAATACTGCCTTTAAATTGTACAATCTTCAACAGATGGTCAATTGAAGCTAAACTCCCAGACCCAATCTTTCAAAACTATGTATCTTGTAAAACTACATGATTCCAAATCCTTCTATTCATCGGTAATTTCAATAACTCGAGTCATATAACCACAGCTTCAAGCATTCCACAAAACAAAGCTAGGATTTTTAATCTCTAATATGCACTGCATTTCTACTCATAACTATCTAGCAAATAGCATAACTTAATGAACAAGCACTCAAACAGACCTGAATATTATCAAGAAGCAAGCCCTGATGATGCCCAATCTCTCCTACACCACCACCACCTCCACTCCCCCTGCCATTCACCTTCGCCTCGCTCAACCTCCACATGTACCAACTCCCCACCGACCGATACGGCCGCCACCTCTCGCAAATCTTCTCCATCTGTGACGGCCTGGGCACCTCCTCCAACCCATATAAAATCTGCACCCCTCTCCTCACCCCTCCGTCCCCGACAGGCAAAACATCCGGCCGATGCAGCGAAAATATCAAAAACATGTGCACCGACCACGCCCCGATCCCCTCCACCATCGTCAGCATCGACACCACCGACTTGTCGTCCATGCTCAGGATCAGATCGTCCGAGAGGACCCCGGTGTGGAATTTCTTGGCGAGATCCCGCAAGTAGTTGGCTTTCCGAGAGGAGATGCCGATCTGTCGGAGGTCGGCAGGGGATAGGCCGAGGACGGCGGCGGGGGAGACGGCGGACTCGTCGCCGGCGCCGCAGAGGGAGACGAAGCGGGAGTAGGTGGTGGCGGCGGCCTTGAAGGCGAGCTGCTGGTTGATGATGGAGCGGGTTAGGGTTTGGAAGGGGGGCAGGAACGCGTGGAAGGCGGGGGGCTCGTGGGAGTCGATCACGGCGGCGAGGGCGGGGTCGGCGTGCCGGAGGTGACGGAGGGAGACGGCGATCTCACCGGCGGCGGAGAGGGGACGAGGGATGACGCGGACGGCCACGGCGGCGGCGGGGGCGTGGGGCTTGTTGGACTCGAGCGGGGATGGGGAGAGCTTGCGGATCTTCTTGGGGCGCTTAGAGGGTTGCGGATCCTGGGGCGGGTCCTGGTCGGCGGCGGGCTGGGGAGGATCCGATGAGGGCCATTGGGATTCGGTCATCGTCGTTGTTTTTTAGAGAGAGAAAGTAAAAGAGGGGAGAGAGAAGATTTTTTGAGTAAGAACTTGAGATTTGGGGATTCAGAGAGAATTGTGCTTAATCAGTGGGTGTGTCAGTTAGGGTTCAGTTTTCTTTGGCCCAGTTTTGTTCAGGGCCTGCAACTGTGTTATAAATCACTAAAATACCATGTCTTCTGCAGTTTTCATCAAAAAAAAACGGTAAATTGTTGGGAAAACAATCCAGCCCATTAAAACGTGTGAAAAAATCCCTGGGCCTTTCCCATATTGGAAACCCCTAGGCCCATGGAATAAACCTGGTATACAAAAGGCGATTTGTCTTTTGGAATAGTGCTCATGTGCACGTAGTACAATAAACAGCTAGAAATTTGTGTCGGTTAAGGAGTTGTTAAGTTGTCTGCATCATCTATGGGTTTGCATGTAACATCTAGACGTTTGCCTGCAACATCTGTGATGTTTTTGGTTTAAAAACTGAGCATTAAATGTTTTTGCCAACCCCTTTTCGCTCTAAATTTACTGCTTTTCTTGCCGAGCTTCAATTATCTCAATTTATTTTCTCCATTATTCATTATCTTCTCTCATTTACACATCTTTCCCTTTTAATTTAAAATCTAAGCAGCCTGTATAATTACCTGCAACGTCTAAGCTGTTACTTGTAACATCTATCTAGTTGCATGTCTTAATATTTAAGAAGCCACGTTCAGCTGCCTGAAATATCTAGACGGTTGTCTGCAACATTTATCCAGTTGCATGATATGTTGCTCGGAACGGAGATCAATGGGACGGTAAGGATGGAGCGATGATGGGACGGCAAAGATGGGAGACGATGGGGCGGCCACAGTGTGGGCAGTCAATGGAAAGTCGATTGGCCGGCTTGATAGGGGCAGCGAGATGGAGCAACGAATTTGGGGCGGCGATAGAGATGGTCGTGGAGATGGTGGCGAAAGTCCGACGGCGAGGATGACAGCATCGACGACAAAAGAGTTAGGGTATGCGAGAACGAGAGGGAGACGGTTGCTAGAGCGAGAGAGAAAAAAATGCGAAGAAAGAGAGGAGAAGTATTTTGATCACTCCCTCTTTGAAAACATAACATGCCTAACTTGTAATCGGCACCGGATTTTCTCACAAAGTTTTTAAATAGTAGGCCCTTATCTCGTAATTTGATAAGTATTTTTGACATGTTATGAATGGGCCGGGGAGCTTTCAACAATTTACCCAAAAAACAAGGTTTTTTTTTTATATTAAACCTCTAAATCTTACTATTTCTAAAACCGTCCCCTAAAACTTTGACCAATCCAAATAAGCTCCGATGCTTGACTTCCATCCATCAAACCATCACTAATAGCCATTTGGTGGTTAAAATGACATAACTACCCCTTCCATTCAATGCTTTTTAGCAATCAAATTGATGAATTGGGAAAATATAAATCTAAACATTATAATTAGTGAACTAAAGGAAAATTAAAGAAAATTAACTTGAGAGAAATCAATGAGAAACCCTAGACATGATATTAATTAGTGAAATCAAAAAAGCAAATATTAGATTATATAAAAGAAGGGAAAATAATCCGAAACATCATATTAAGTGAAATAAAAATAAAAATAAATTAACTTAAATGCAGTTAATGAACCATAAAAAACATATAATATCAAATAACGACACATTCTTTATAAAAAAAGACACACTATTAATCCATAATTAAGAATAGGAATAAAGATTTTTGACAACTTATAAAAACATGTAGGGTTGAGAGAGTGTGTATGAGGAAGTGGTTCATTTGAGAAGAAATGTTCAAGATTTGAAGAAAGTAGAAGAACTCTCCATGATTTGAAAGAGTTAAAAAGGTATAGTTTAGTTGGTAGAAGGGTATTTTTTTTAAAAAAAAATTAGCATGATCTCTTAAATCCCAACCCAAATCAGCCTTAACGCAACCATAAACTCAGGTTAAGATTACATAAGGTCGTATTTGATCAATCAGGAAGTTTTAAGGGCCGTATTTAGAAATGATAAATTTTTAAGGGTCGTTTTTAGAATTAACAAAGTTTTACGGGTTCAATATTAAAAAAAACCCAAAAAACATTAATTTCAAAAAGTTTATTTGTTCCGGTTCGAATATTTATTTCACTTCAAATATTAGTTCGGGGTCTTGATGTTCGCATAGTGGGCTAATGGTCAAGACGGCCAGCGGTCCACTTGCAAGGCGACCCGATTTAGTCATTTAAGAAAATTGATGATTGTTTAAACCAATTTTCTGTCCTTTTAAGAAAGAAATGATACGCTCATACAGAGAACATAATAATGTGTTCAAAATGAGAAAATAGAGTATTAACCATATTTTCAAGTTTGTTAATAGAAAATTAGGCTTTTCCCGTGTGTTTTAATTATGCGAAGAATATAAGGTTATAACGCATATTCTTTATTTTCTAGATAGGAAGAATATTAAGATTGCTCTTATATTTCCTATCCGTCAAAGAAAACATGAAATTCTTCATGTTCTTAAATTCATTTGGGGGTGTTTGGGTGTGGGAATTGGTCAGAATTTCCCCAAAGACTCAACCCTAAGTATTCGCAGGAAGTCCATTAATTAAGGAGGAGGAAGAAGCAAATTGTTGAGAAGAAGACTTCATCAATTCCCACCTTTTCTGTACTTCTTCTTTTTAGCCGAGAGCAAAAGAATCTCTACAAGTCTTGAAATCCTGTATGTTGAAAGTTCGATCCCTTTTTGGATTTTTAGAGGAGAATTTATACCATTTCTTCGAGTGGGGTGGTTATCAAACCACTTCCCACAATTAAGGCATGTCTGTTTACCATAAAGTAGAATGGAAGTACCGGAAGTAGGCTTACTTCCGGTACTTCAAGTGTTTATTTTGACAAGAAATACCATTTGAAGTTACTTCCATATACTGGCATGGATCCTATGTGGAGCCTCTACTTCAAGATTTCTCTTCATGATCTCTTCGGCTTGGAAGTGGTATGGAGGACAAGGAAAGAGGAGGAAAAATAATATTTGATTCCAAACATTAATTACTTCTAAATCTTTTACTTTCACCAATCCATTTTTACATTAAGATGTGCATAAAATAATTGCATTCATCACATCATTAGGACTACTTTTATAAACAAAACAAACAAAAAATGTGCAAGAATTTACTGCTTCCATGAACTTCTTTCATAAGTAACTTTAAGATCACTTCCGACACTTCCGCTACTTCCGTGCAAACAAACATGCCCTTATAGGGAAGTGGAGTGAAACTCCCCTACTAATATCAGCATAACCGTCTATGCAGGCATCTATTAAAGATACCCGCGGCCGCTTCATCCAAGTAGGTATTCACTTCTGACTTTGGTCAATGTGAGACATCGCCTTGGGTATATCCGACCCCAAAAGGTACCCACAATGCGTTTGTTTTGGGTTTCTTTGAGATATTCAAAATGAATAAACTTGCAATATCCGAAATGGGTAAGTTCTGGAGTTTTGTTTTAGGAGTTTATATTTTGACTCCAACAACAAGATTATGCAATATAATAACACTAAATAAGATATAGTGCCGTTTTATTGCTAATTGTTAGAAAGGAAATACTTGATGGTCATGGCTCAAATCTTGCGTGATAGATTTGGCTAATGGATAACCGGAGTTTCATTAAATAAAAAATTTAACGAAACCGGTACAATAGAAAGAAAAAATAATGAAAAAAAAATAACAATAACAAATTACATCAAACATCACCTGCCACCACATGCTGACCTTTAGAAAAGGCTTGGCACGTTTCTTAACCCTAGACTATACGGTCACATAGCATTTATGACTTCTCCGTAATTCTAATTCCTCTTCGATGATTTCTTCTCAACCATATATCATTAGAGTCCGTTAAAATCTCCAATTTTCGATCATATTTCCTTTTAGTCAAATCGGACTTTTAGTGATCTTCGGAAACCTAGCAATCAGTTGAGCTCCCTCCTACCGTATCGAACTTCAAGTCTTCGGACACCCAGTCCTCGATCGCTGCCTGGAACTAATATTAAAACTTTTGTGTTTCGCTACCGATTTTTAAACAATGATGATGTGGGTTACACATATAATTAATTATCAATTAGGAAGAAGGAAAAAGAATTTTATATGTGGGCAACACATAAAATTTCTCGATTTGGAGTCATTACTGCCATGATTTTATAAGAGGTTCATAGATAATATCAGGTAAAATCTCTTTATTACTAAAAGATTTTTCAATCTATATCTTCCTTTTCGAACTTCCACATATAACTAATTATTTTCGGTGCAGATTCGATAAAGAACCGACTTAGAATAAAAGGGAAATTAAACGCCCGTTGAGAAAGAGATATCTTTGGCATTAAAGGGGTTATTGGTTCATGACTTTTAATTTGGATTTGGATATTTTTTTAGACTTTACCTTTTTGTGTTATTGATTCTGGACTTGAATTTGGATTTGAAAGTTATGAGTTATTGTTTGCTTGGATTTGTAATTGGGTTGGACTCTTAAATTCTTAATTTTCAGTCCTGTTATATATACCCTCTCCCAAAAAAGGTCCACGTCGTCGTCGTCCAGCTCCGCTTGGGTTACGGGGACCTTCATCAGCCGCGTAATCCACTTCGATCGCAGCCCTCCGCCGCCGGAGGACGCCGGGAAGTTCCCCGAAGTGAGATCTAAAAGCTTGGAGTGTGATCTCGACATCATCATGGCTACCGCAAAGGCAGCGAGATCTGTCGGTTATTCAATCCAAAGAGTTTTAGATAAGACTGAAGAGTTAAAAAAACAGTAGGGTTTTTGAAAAAGATCGAAATGGATTGAGATCTTAATTTGGGGGAGAAAGCATACCTTTATTTAGGGGAGAAATTGATGGCTGATTTGTAAATCTTTTATTTATTTGGGACCGATGAGGAGAATAAAGATTAGGGTAAAGAGGAGACACCTTTTGTGTATACCTTTAACAATGCTAGCTTCAACACATTAATATCTTCCTTGTTTGAGTAATTCCGAGCATTTTGCCCAAAGAGTCATGGCTCGCCATGTAAAACTCGCCAGTTCTCGATTCCTTGCCTCACAACAAATAAGAATAAACCGCCTTACAAATAATATTGTTTAAATATAAAAATTTAATATTGGTTACTCAATTTTTTATTGTAAGAATAATATCAGGTCATAAAATTAAAATAGAAGAATAATACTATATTAATACAAAGTCCTACAATATTGTCTAAGTTTAAGTCCAAGAAAAAGTTTAATGAAAGATCTAAGTCTAAGTAAAAGTCCTATTAGGACAATTGTCTTACTAAGACCTAAGAATCAAGAACATAACAGGCCCTAAGAGAGGAATAATATAGATTAGCATTTAAGCTTGTCATTCCCGCTACAAAAACCCCACATTATTCAGAATTCGATCCCTACAAATTATCATCACAATGTTTGCCGCCGCCGCCCCCTCCTCCTCCTCCTCCTTGCTCCGTTGCCGACTTTTCTGTGTCTTGAGATCCTTCACTACGAAATCTCAACCATCAATGTTAATGCTCTCTTCACCCGACAAGCCCAAAAGCTGCTACTTTTAAAACATCACGGCCGACCAGAAGCTCAAACTCAACCGCCGGATCCATCTCCCTCAAATGTTCGGAAACAGCCGCATCGGATCCTCTCACAGCTTCCTCATGTCCGTCCCCATCGAATGCGCTGATATCCTTGCCATCAAACCTCTCACGGGCTACCGCCTCCCTATCCCGCCTACCTCCACCCTCAACAGTGTCAAAGAACAAGAGGACCCAGCTGGATGCTACACAAAGAAAATGCCTGTGGGGGTCATGACCATGGACTCCACTTATCTTGACCTATCCGGGGGCAAGGACATCCTTTCCCCCACTCTCGACAGAGCATCGTCCTTTTTCACGGACGGAAAATAGATTCCGGTCGCTTAGACGACGAATATTTCTCATGGACTACCATCCTCCTTCCAACGACCTCCGATGGTTGTATCTTCCACAATGGCCGCCCCCACATGATCGATGATCAAGGCAACCTCGCTGTGGTCGATTTCGAGAGCCACTTGACCGAATTACTTGTCAAAGCCAAGGATACACTAGGTGAAAGCAGTTGTATATCATTGGTGGAATCTTCGGAGAGAAATGACTTGTTTTTATTATTGTGGGACTCGGTAGACAGGGACCTCAAGCCACACAAGACCTATTATTTCAAGATTTTCAGGCTTTGAGATGATGGTAAATGGAACCGAGTCTATAGCACAGGTGATCTCTTGCATTTCTCGTAGGATGTAAAACTTCTGCATGTGTCTCTGCCCATGATTTCTCCCATCTAAAACCGAACTCTGTCTACTTTGGGAATGATTTTGATCGATTTGGTGATGATAATTTCGGCGACATGGGAGTATTTAGCTTGGACTGTAATATTTTATAATTAAATGCACCCCCATGTTTCATCTATAACACATCTATAATCTAAAAGAAACATTTTGACGTATCTCTATCCATAACCATAAGAGCGTGTGGAAGTCCCGACCGAGATAGATTTTCCTCTCCTTCCACTCCTTAAGGCAGCTCTCAATGGAAAAACCCAACTATCAGGGTTAAGAGCAAGAGAAGGGATCTGGCATGTATATATAAGGAATCTCGTTAGATCCTCTTATAAAAGATCTAATAAGATGAAGGTCTACACTGACCACCCGATCACAGCATATCCGATAAGAGATGTGCTTAAAACCTATTAACCCAATAAGATCACATAACTTTATTGGGCCTACCAACATATCTCAAAACTACATAATTTTGGTCCAGCCCAGTTTAATAAATCACAATTATTGATAGCTCATAATTATATAAATCTAACATTCTCCCACTTAGGCATCATTAATTTAAAAAAAAACATTTACATTAAAAAAAATAATTTGTTAAATATCTGTTAGAAAATAATTAATTTTGCAAATGACTTTTGGTCTGAACAACATAAAACACTGTATGTGACCACAAAATTAAAACTTATATAATTATGAGACAACATCTCAATAAGCAATCCGGTCCAATAGAATGTCTAACACCGAATCATGACAGTAATTATATTCTCAATAATATAAAGCCATCCACGACTACAAATGCTAGAAATTCTATCGACATGGATCAGATGTGATAGTGTAGCAAGAAAATAGTACTTCTTATGTGATCTTTATTTATTTACTATTTTTATTGTAGATCCTCAGATTTCTTCTAAACTTTATGAGAAATCCAATTTCTCTATGTCCTTATGAGAAATTACATAAACCAAGTCCTTTTTAACTTTATAAGAAATTGAATTTCTCTAAATTCTTATGAGAGATTCATATGAAAACAATTTCTCTTTAATCTTATGAGAAATCAAATTCCTCGAAAGTTTTATGAGAAATTTACCAGCCTTAAAATAGGCATGTATATCCATTTTCCTTCAGGTATACCTTTATGAAAAATCCGTCATGCTCAAAAAACTAGTACCACGGTTTTCCAGATTTCAGATAAAATGACATGTCATAAGCATAATGTGCACAATGAATAAATAATGGAGTGTCAAACAAATAACATAAATGATAATCATCAATAAAGAAATTAAAGAGTTTATAAATACACTCCAAAACATGAATATATTGTCATGAAAAATATGAATCAACTCCCACTAACCAAGTACATCAAAAGACTCAATAATACCCATGTTATCAACATATTTCTTGAAAATTATTGTTCTTAGACCCTTGGTCAAAAGATTAGTGAGCATGTCCTTAGTCCCAATATGCTCAATAATTATTACTTTTTCTTTTACCAGATCCCTGACAGATAGATACTTCACACCAATGTGTTTAGATCATGTGCTCCTTTTATTATTCTTTGTGAAAAACACGGCTGCGATATTATCACATTAAATCTTTAATGGTCTAGAAATGGAATCAATCATAGCAAGTTCAGTAATCATGCCCTTCAACCATGATACTTGTGAAGCAGCAAAGAAACAAGCAACAAATTCAGCATGCATAGTAGAAGACGCCACAAGAGTTTACTTAGCACTCTTCCAAGATATTGCACCACCAGCTAACACGAAGATGTAAACTGAAGTCAACTTTAAATCATCTGGAAAACCAGCATAATCTGAATCTGAATAACCGACTACTTCCAAACTGTCAACTTTTCTGTAAATAAGTATGAAATTCTTCGTTCGCTTTAAGTACCACATAACCTTCTTGACAGCTACCCAAGTACACAAACAGTAAAGGAAATGACTGGTCTTGTGCAAACTTATGCATACCTTAGACTACCCACTACACCGGTATAAGGATAATTCTCCATTGCCTTTCTTTCAAGCTCATTTTTAGGACATTGACGTTTGCTAAAATTATCTTCTTTCATCACGGGCACATCTCCTAATCTACGGTCTTGCAAATTAAACTTTTCAAGCACACGGCTAATATATGTCTTTTGAGACAACCCCAACAAGCCACGTGATTTATTTCGATGAATCTCTATACCTAAAACAAATGAAGCATTTTCTATATCTTTCATATCAAAACTCTTTGACAATAGGTGTTTGGTCTGATGTAGCAATCTTACATCACTACTTGTAAGCAAAATATCATCTACATATAAAACAAGATAAATATATTTGCTCCCACTCACTTTGCAATATAAACATTCATCCATTTTATTTTCCACAAAACCGAAAGAAATCACCACCACATCAAATTTCCGGTACCATTGACAAGAAACTTGCTTAAGACCATAAATCGACCTTTTCAATTTGCATACTAAATTTTCTTTGACAACTTCTTGAAAATCTTCAGGTTGATCCATATATATTTTTCATCTAAATTGCCATTTAGAAAAGCTGTTTTCATATCCATCTGATGAAGTTCCATATCAAAGTGAGCCACTAAAGGCATTATAATTCTAAAAGTTTCTTTTGTAGAAACTGGAGAACATGTCTCATGATAATCAACGCCTTCTTTCTGGGTGAATCCTTTAGCAACCAATCTGGCCTTATGGCGCTCGATTTCACGTTTGAAGTTTCTTTTAGTTTTGTACACCCATTTGCAGCCAATGGGTCGACAACTGGCAGGTAACTCAACTAGCTCCCATACTTTATTAAGTCCCATAGACTTTAATTCATTTTCCATAGCACTTAGCTATAAATCAGAATGAATGTTAGAAACCGCGTCACTAAAGTAACAGGATCGTTGACTTCACCAATGTCATAATCTCCTTCTCTAAGATACACTTAAAAATCATTAGGAATTGCATTTTTCTTTGTTTGTTGGATCTTCTAACTGGTGCTTCTGAAGCATTCTCCATATTGGAAGGCATGATATCAGGAATAAGAAATCATCTACAACTTGTTGCTCGATATCAACGTTAACTAGTGGAGGTAGAACAACACTATCTTGTAATGTGGGCAAAGGTATAGAAACATATTCCCCCTGCCTCTGCTCATCAACAGCCGAGGATCCTGAAGATCCGCAACATCAAACTCTAAAAACTTTGCAGTTTGAGATTCAATAATTCTAGTGCCATTAGAGAGTCAATAGAATCTATATCTATTGGAATAATCGGGATATCCAACAAAATAACAAGTGGTTCTAGGATCTGTTTTCTTTTCAAAAGGGTTATAAACTCTTACCTCAGCTGGACAACCCCAAACCCTCAAATGATTTAAATTAGGATTTCTACCGGTCCATAACTCAAAAGGTGTCTTGGGAACAATTTTGTTAGGAACCCTATTGAGAATGTACAAGGGCGCCCTGATAGCTTCTCCCCAAAAATACCCAGGTAAGTTACTTCTACTCATCATGCTACGCATCATATCCTTAAGAGTATGATTTCACCTCTCAGCTACTCCATTATGTTCAGGACTACCAGGCATAATATGTTGGCCAATGATCCCACAATCTTTCAAATAATTAGCAAAAGGTCCTAAATATTGTCCAGCATCACCATGTTTACCATAATATTCATCACCACAGCCAGACCTAACAATTTTGACAACTTTTCCCAATTGTTTCTCTGATTTAGTTTTAAAGTTTTTAAATCTTTCAAGTGCATCAGATTTTTCCTTAATTAGATAAACAAAACCATAACGCGAAAAATCGTCAATAAAAGTGATGAAATACTTGTTACCATATAAGATCTCAGAATAAGATACACTAATATCAGTATGAATAATTTCCAAAAGATTCGAACTATGAATGACACTTTTTTTCTTAGTCTTAGTTAATTTACTTCTAATACAGTCAACTCAAATATCTAAATCATCAAAATCAAGAGAGGGTAAAATTTCATCTCTTATCAATCTTTTTATTCTCTCTTTGGAAACGTGACCTAGATGTTTATGCTATAGATTGGAAGATCTTTCTTTAATCAGATGTATTTTCGACACAGTTTTATCAACAAGACAAGTCATATTGTTATTATTGTCAATGTTCACATCTGTTTGAGCGTTCACTTACAAACATATGCGTATTTGGATGAAAAATAGCGTTGAAAGCATATTGATTTATATACGCATGTGGAAGGTTAGCGCATGACACGTGCGCACGTGTAGGATGGATATATGTTTAAACGATACAATCAGAGGAAGAACATGTGTTGGAACTGAAGCATTCGGCAGTCAACGATAAAAGGGATGCATTTAAATAAACATTTTATTCTACAGGGAAGAGATCACCAAATATGGGATCAAAACTACAAGGGTTTACAAAATAATAAACAAAGTTTTCTAAATCCCTCTCAGCCTTCTCCACCATATCGAAGCGGCAGTCCTCATGAAGAGTCGCTCCCCATCGATCAGTACCGTGCTCATCGGTGAAAACAGGCATGATGGCCCGCTGAGCCCGTATCTGGCTCAGCAAATGAACGAAAAGATCCCTTAGAGGCCTGGTAATCGAGCATGCCTCATAAACATAGTCGATATTGTTCTTCGCTGCGTCGAGTATCGCCGGAGTCATCTCCGCTGGATGGGGAGGAATAACATCGAGTGCGGTCAGGAAGATCAACCGGAGCCAAATGGAGCCGACGGGGATAGGAGATCCCCTACGGATCAGGAGCTCGTGCATCACCGTGTCACATTGATCATCCGTAAGAGCGGGATTCGCCAAGCATGCAGCAAAACGAGGAATAATTTCCTCGATAGGCACCATCCATGGCTGCCAAGAAGCAAGTGGGTGATTATAGGCCAGGACTCTTACTCTGTTAAAATGGTTCTTTCCTTATGAAGAATAAGAACATTGTTTCGCATTATAAAGATAAAGCATTCAAGTCACGGCACAGAAAATGTTGTGGAACTATTTCAAAGCTCTGACTAAAAGAAGGAGTTGGAAAGGAAAATGTTGACTTGGGAAAAATAATAATAATTGAGACAGCGCCTCACGTGTTAAACACGTGAGCGCTTATATGCAAAGTGCTGAAAACAAATAACCAAAAGGGCCAAACATGTGAGCACTTATATGCAAAGCATATAAACGCTGAGAATAAACAATCAAAATAGGGCCAAACTGACCTCACGTGTTATGCTCAGCGCCTCATGTGCTTCCCATATGAGTGCCATACAAAGTGCTTAGCACTATATACTCAGTCAAAATGACTAAGTGCTTAGTACTGATTGGGCAGCGCCCATATCTGAGCGCCTCACGTGTTTCACACATAAGAGCCAGAGCTAAAAATAAGTGCTTAGCACTCCTGAGTAAAACAAAAAGGAAGGCCCAAGACCGAGTAGACCAAGCCCAGATTGGCTAAGTCTCTGAAATTTCTTGCAGCTGAGCCCAAATGCACTGTTTGTTGGATCGTAAGTAAAAATGATCCTTAAAATATTGCTAAGTTGATCTTAGTCTCAAATATGGCTAACATATGCTTAGTTAAAAATAAATTGAGCCCAAATGCTCATGTATTTAAGTTGATCTTAATCCCAAACTAGATTAACGGTTCTTAAATAAAACAAAATATTTTTTACCTGAATGAATATATAACCAAAGTTCAAAACCCAAATCTAAAATATACGGATTTAGACTAATCCGTGCCCTACGGGCGATGATATAAACTAGTCTCCGTATACAATTCACGGGCAACCAAAACAAACAAAATAACACACGACACGAAGTGGACTGCCGGAGCAGGAGAAAGTGGTTATCGCAATACGATAACGTAATTAACTGCAGGGGTTTTCTCCTGCAGGGAAGAGCGTCCCCACAATAAAAAAAACCTCACAAATGAAGGGGAATCTGATAAAGTCTGCTACAACGGTCGCATCTGTCCAACCTCCGATATATGGTGCCATAAATCAACTTGGTATCTTCGGAGAGGTGGATAGAGAATTCCAAATAGCGTCTGTCTCCAAATTCAGGCAAGACGATCAATTATAGTTCGTCTCTATTTTTGGCGGTAAACAGAACCGTCTTGGGATTGTTGGGGTAAAAATTTACACCCCGGTTGACCGAGTCAAAGTCAAGGTCAACCCCAAGCCAGGTGGGCCCAAGCCCAGGTCAAGTGGGCCCATGCCCAGGTCGAGTCCGAAACATGAAGCGGCCGACCCTCCCCATGCCAAAAATGAAATCATGTAATAAATAATTTTTATGTAATTTTTTATACATGAATGTATGCAAAATGGGCATAAAGCCAATATTTTGTAAGCCCATGGCTTATGTGCAAAAAATGAAATGGCACATGAGCCATGGGATGGCTAAAATGCCATTTTTGTGAAGCCCAAGGGGCTATATGCAAATATGTAAGCCTATAAAAGGCAAAATGATGATGAATAAAATAAGATACTTTTTCATTTCCAAAAAAAAATATAGATCTGAGATCTTTTCTCCTTCCTCAAGGTTCCAAAACCTTCTCCTTTCTCTTGAATTAAATCAAGAGTTTTACTCTTCCTTTTTCAAAACTAAATAGTTTTCCACCACAAAACCCACATAGGGGAACTTGGATCTGTCATCAGATCTTAAAAAGGAGAGATTTTGAGATTTCACATCTCTTGATCTTCAAGATCCAGCAAGCAACAGGAGGAAGAAGAAGAACATCTTTCACTAAACCCCCCAAAAAAAGAAGAAAAACACATTCAGGAGTCCAACTCCTCTCTGATTTCTCTTCTGAGAAATTTTTTTAGGCTAAAAGCCTGTTGTGCCTCACCTGCGCGCTTGCGCAAGTGCGCAAGTCACCCGCGTGCCGACACGTGGCGCGCGCGCCTGCGCAAGTGCGCAAGTCGCCCGCGTGCCGACACGTGGCGCGCGCGCTTGCGCAACTGCGCAAGTGCGCAAGTCGCCCGCGTGCCGACACGTGGCGCGCGCTTGCGCAAGGCGCCCGCGTGCCGACACGTGGCGCGCGCGCTTGCGCACCTGCGCAAGTGCGCAAGGCGTCCGCGTGCCGACACGTGGCGCGCGCGCTTGCGCACCTGCGCATCCCTTGGATGTCTTTTCCCCCTCTTTTTGTGTACATACATACATATATACATATGTATACAAATGTACACATACACATACTCCGCCACACTCTCCCCCTCCAAAAAATTTTCGGGCCGGGGCGCTGCCCCGAACCCTGCAAGGGGGCTGCTAGCCCCCTTGACCCCCAGCCCGCTATCCGGGTAGCGGGACCCCCGTAAAAACTCTGCGTGGCTCCCAATATATCCAAAACCCCCTTTCAAAACAAAACACACGCACACTGCACATTGAGTTCGCATGACCAATTTAACCCGTTAATCGGAGGTTCCCTTGCCCCAAAGGCGAGGGGTAATTAACGGCAGCTTAGTCCGCGGCTGCCGGAGATTCGGATCCCCACAATCATTAAACCCCGGCCTACCCTAGGCAGGGGGAATCTGTAGTACGCCTGACAAGCGCGCGCGTATTCCCATCTCACTGGGGTGACGAAAAACACCCTACAGATTCTGGCACGCCCGGTGGGGCCAATCTCTCCTCCCATATTTCGGGTTAAACGTTCATGCGAATTCAATCAATATACATGTCTATATTTATACTAAAATAATGCTCTTTCATGCAGATTTTCAAGCAATCACCTTCCGACGATGTCTTCGATGATGAACTCAGCTCCTGTCTCCTACACGATGAAGATAGACTCCAGGACGGTCCTTCCGGCTAGTCTCGGGCGACAATGGGAGGAGCCGCTGCTATCATTCGGCTCTATTATGTTCATGCCTGTTGGCGCCATCCCAGCTCCTCAAGCCTCGGTGGCAGACAAACCGGTCTCGAAAGGCAGGAGACCAAATGTGGTGATCTCAAGGACGCCCCAACCCAAATGCAAGTCGGTGTCTGGACGACTTTCCTTGGCCCCAGCTGGGGGCAAGGCCACCAACACCAACAAAGCTACAACGCGTCCCGAGCAAGCTCCAGCGGCGCCCCTGAGAAATGCTCGATCGGGTGTCTTCTCTAAGCTCCCCGCTGATCAACTCACAATGGCTCCCCGGGTAGTGGATGCCCGCCAAGCCTTCAAAATCGAGAAGCTGAGGGAGAAAAGGCTCAGATATAGAGCCAACAAAAGGGCTAGGGCTCCTGCCAGGCTAAACCTCATGAGGTTCGAAGAACAGGGTTACCCCGCCAAAGATGAGGGGATGGCTGAATGTGTTATCCACACTGTCTACGTGGTGGGCACGCGCAGCAAGAGCAAGGACGGGGCCACCACATCTCAAACCCAATCTGGCTTGAATGTGGTGGCCGCTTCCCAAGAACAGCCGCCTCCGCTGGATGATGAAAACCCTCTCGATGAGGCTGATAGGCAAAGAGAGCCCTCAATTCATGAGGAGTCAGGCTCGGAAAGCGAAGATGAGCCAACTTTCCGTCCTAAGACCGCAGAGCAACAACTTCTCCAAGAGCTCCGAAAACAGCTCAGAAGCAAAGATAAGGAGATGGCCAAGCTCTACTCAAAGATCGACGACTTGACAAATGTCGTCTTACGGCTTACGGCCCAACTTGCCTCTCAGCCGCCCAATCTGGCGCAGGGCTCTCATGAACCGGGAAATGGTGTCCCAAAGCAGCCGACGCCTATTCCCTCAAATCCAAAAGTGGCCGGACCGCATGAAAGTCAATCGCATCCTATCTCAGGAAATGTATTGGCTACCGATGACAGTAGCCCGCTAACTCAAGATCAAATCATGGATTTGGTTGCCAGCAAAGTCAAAACATTGGTGGCCGAAGCCGAAGCGCGAAAAGATATCAGCAGTAGTGGGAGACCATATCCTGCTCAGTATGATCTGGTAGAATTTCCTAGCGGCTATGTCATCCCCAAATTCGGAAGATTCGATGGGACGGGAAATGCGAATCAGCATATCGCCCATTTCAAAGCCTCATGCGGGAATACTGGGGGCAATGATGCGCTTCTCCTTCGCCAGTTCGTTAATAGCTTGACCGATGTTGCTTTCGACTGGTACGCGAGCATACCGGATGGCTCCGTCATAACTTTTGTCCAAATGGAGTCTCTGTTTCGGCAGAGGTTCATGAGCGTCAGCGATAAGATCACCATTGCCGAGCTCATAAGGACCAAGCCCAAGAACAACGAAAGCAGCACGGATTTTATAACCCGATGGCGCAATCTCTCCGTCAAATGCGAACCGCCGATAGAGCAGGACCAATCTGTCAGTCTCCTCGTCGGAAATCTCAACAATTGGATGGCCCCGTTTTTATGCACCGCGGGTCTCAAAACATTCCAAGAGCTGACCAGAAAAGTCCAGATGTTGGAACGATCAAAGCAGGAATCCTCCTCTGACTCCCAAAATAACAATAGGTCCTGGAGAAACCGAAAGGACGAAAATCGCAAAGGCGGAGGTTCTGACGATACTGAATCTTTTAACACTTCGGCTAACCGAAATAGGCAAGGGATGAGCGGGCCTAGCGCCAACCAGCCTCGGAAGCCAATGTTCGGAGAGGGAGGAGAATCTCCACTGAAAGAGAAGCTGGATAAGGTCTATTCCTTCAGAAGGGACAAAATCCATAAAATATTCAAAGACGCCCTGAAGAACGGTCTACAACTGCCAGAGTCAAAAAGACCGCAGGAAGCGAATAGGACTGACGATCCCAAATACTGCCCCTATCACAGAGTGATAGGCCATGCCATTGAGGACTGCTTCGTCTTCAAAGATTGGGTCGAAAAGCAATACAAGGCAGGAGAGATAGAACTGTCCAAAGGTGTGTTAACAAACAGTCAAGCTGCAACCGCCAATTTCATACAAACGGAGACCGAAGTTCTTCGTGAAACCGATTCTCTCAGGCATCTACCTTTCTCTGAAAACAATCGACCACCACGTCATTAAACTGGAACAGTCGACCTCTAAGTCGTTAAACTGGGAATGTAAAAAAAATGTAAATAAACAAAAAATGTGTAAATAAAAGAAAAATAAAAAAAAAGCCGAAATGATGGGGCAATTCGCAATAAAAATCAGCGAGTAAAATGAAGATGAAATATAGCCGAAATGATGGGGCAACCGCGAATAAAAGCCGAAATGGTAGGGCAATCGCGATCTTCGCGATAAGAAAAGCTGAAATGATAGAGCAATCGCGGTAAAAAAAAAAAAAACAAAAAAAAAAACAAAACAAAACAACGGCGAATGATGAGTCGCTCCTGGTACCATATTCCAGTGCAGCGATGCAGACGCCAACCAAAATCCAGTTTCCCAAAATTCTCCCAGCCCTACGGTTAGTCCCCAAATTGACTACCGTATACAATCCACGGGCTCAAATAATTTCCATCACCCTCATGCCCCACCGTAATCACCAGTTACGCGGCTGGTCTCCGCCTTTGGAATTATGCTCCATTGAGAAGACCCACTCATGTGTCCTCACGATACATGAGGAGAACAAACCTTTGTGGGATCCTTACGACTCATAAAGGAAAAACACACTTAGGAGTCCCCACGGCTCCTAAGGAGAAAATACACCTGCGAGATCCTTCCGACTTGCAGGGAGAAAATGCTTTTATGGGACCCTCACGGCCCATAAAATTGAAAAGTCTTAGGCGATAGGGATCTAAACCTGTCTCCTAAGCCATCGCTCCCCAATCCCAAATGGCGAATGATGAGTCGCTCCTGGTACCATATTCCAGTGCAGCGATGCAGACGCCAACCAAATTCCAATCCCATGCCCCAATGGCGAATGATGAGTCGCTCCTGGTACCATATTCCAGTGCAGCGATGCAGACGCCAAACAAATTCCAAATCCCATACCCCAACGGCGAATGATGAGTCGCTCCTGGTACCATATTCCAGTGCAGCGATGCAGACGCCAAACAAATTCCAAATCCTATACCCCAACGGCGAATGATGAGTCGCTCCTGGTACCATATTCCAGTGCAGCGATGCAGACGCCGACAAAGTCCCAAAATTTTTTTTTTCCGGCCCTACGGTCTGGATCATACATCCTGCAAAACCGTATACAATCCACGGGCGTAAAACAATCCCAATTTCTCCCAAATCCTCTCGGGGCAAATGATGAGTTGCTCCTGGCATTACTCCAGTGCAGCAATGCAGATGCCAAACAAAAACCAAAATCCCAAATCCTCTCCCATGACAAATGATGATTCGCTCCTGGTACCATATTCCAGCATAGCGATGCTGATGTCAACCCAAATCAAATCAAACCAACAACCTCTACGATGGAATCATGCTCCGTCCCAGAATTTACCCCGTGTCGAAATCATGCTTCGCCTCGGGATATCTACCTTCCCTGTCGGAATTATGCCTCAGCTCGGAATCAACCAACGACCTCCCCATCGGAATTATGCTTCGCCTCGGAATCAAGTCAACCAGCAAGCTCTGCGTCGGAATTATGCTTCGTCTCAGAATGCACCCCGTGTCGAAATGATGCTTCGCCTCGGTGTTCCTGCCTTCCTCGTCGGAATCAAGCTCCGCCTCGAAATCAAGTAAACCAGCAAGCACTGCGCCGGAATCATGCTTCATCTCAGAATGTACCCCGTGTCGAAATCATGCTTCGCTTCGGAGTATTTGCTTTCCCTGTCGGAATTATGCTTCGCTTGGGAATCAACCTCTACATCGAAATTATGCTTCGGTCAGAATATCTGCCGCCCATCGGAACGATGCTCCGAATCCTGGAATCATGCTCCGCCCTTCGGAATGATGCTCCGAACTCTGGAATTATGCTCCGCTCTTCGGAAAGATGCTCCGAACCCTGGAATTATGCTCCGATCATCGGAATGATGCTCCGATCTCTGGAATTATGCTCCGCCCATCGGAACGATGCTCCGATCTCTGGAATTATGCTCCGCCCATCGGAACGATGCTCCGATCTCTGGAATTATGCTCCGCCCGTCGGAACGATGCTCCGATCCCCTGGAATTATGCTCCGCCCATCGGAATGATGCTCCGATCTCTGGAATTATGCTCCGCTCTTCGGAAAGATGCTCCGAACTCTGGAATCAAGCTCCGCCCTTCGGAATGATGCTCCGAACCCTGGAATTATGCTCCGCTCTTCGGAAAGATGCTCCGAACTCTGGAATTATGCTCCGCTCTTCGGAAAGATGCTCCGAACCCTGGAATTATGCTCCGATCATCGGAACGATGCTCCGATCTCTGGAATTATGCTCCGCTCTTCGGAAAGATGCTCCGAACTCTGGAATCAAGCTCCGCCCTTCGGAATGATGCTCCGAACCCTGGAATTATGCTCCGCTCTTCGGAAAGATGCTCCGAACTCTGGAATTATGCTCCGCTCTTCGGAAAGATGCTCCGAACCCTGGAATTATGCTCCGATCATCGGAACGATGCTCCGATCTCTGGAATTATGCTCCGCCCATCGGAACGATGCTCCGATCTCTGGAATTATGCTCCGCCCGTCGGAACGATGCTCCGATCCCCTGGAATTATGCTCCGCCCATCGGAACGATGCTCCGATCTCTGGAATTATGCTCCGCCCTTCGGAACGATGCTCCGAATCCTGGAATTATGCTCCGCCCATCGGAACGATGCTCCGATCTCTGGAATCATGCTCCGCCCTTCGGAACGATGCTCCGAATCCTGGAATTATGCTCCGCTCTTCGGAATGATGCTCCGAACCCTGGAATCATGCTCCGCTCGTCGAAATGATACTCCGATCCCCGGGAATCATGCTCTCCGGGATGATGCTTCGCCTCTGGAATGATGTTCCACCTCGAAGTTCAGCTTCAAGATCCATCAATTTCATGCACACAACTCAAATGTGCGGTGTGCATTTATTGATGGGGGGCACTTTGTTGGGGTAAAAATTTACACCCCGGTTGACCGAGTCAAAGTCAAGGTCAACCCCAAGCCAGGTGGGCCCAAGCCCAGGTCAAGTGGGCCCATGCCCAGGTCGAGGCCGAAACATGAAGCGGCCGACCCTCCCCATGCCAAAAATGAAATCATGTAATAAATAATTTTTATGTAATTTTTTATACATGAATGTATGCAAAATGGGCATAAAGCCAATATTTTGTAAGCCCATGGCTTATGTGCAAAAAATGAAATGGCACATGAGCCATGGGATGGCTAAAATGCCATTTTTGTGAAGCCCAAGGGGCTATATGCAAATATGTAAGCCTATAAAAGGCAAAATGATGATGAATAAAATAAGATACTTTTTCATTTCCAAAAAAAAATATAGATCTGAGATCTTTTCTCCTTCCTCAAGGTTCCAAAACCTTCTCCTTTCTCTTGAATTAAATCAAGAGTTTTACTCTTCCTTTTTCAAAACTAAATAGTTTTCCACCACAAAACCCACATAGGGGAACTTGGATCTGTCATCAGATCTTAAAAAGGAGAGATTTTGAGATTTCACATCTCTTGATCTTCAAGATCCAGCAAGCAACAGGAGGAAGAAGAAGAACATCTTTCACTAAACCCCCCCAAAAAAGAAGAAAAACACATTCAGGAGTCCAACTCCTCTCTGATTTCTCTTCTGAGAAATTTTTTTAGGCTAAAACCCTGTTGTGCCTCACCTGCGCGCCTGCGCAAGTGCGCAAGTCGCCCGCGTGCCGACACGTGGCGCGCGCGCCTGCGCAAGTGCGCAAGTCGCCCGCGTGCCGACACGTGGCGCGCGCGCTTGCGCAACTGCGCAAGTGCGCAAGTCGCCCGCGTGCCGACACGTGGCGCGCGCTTGCGCAACTGCGCAAGTGCGCAAGTCGCCCGCGTGCCGACACGTGGCGCGCGCGCTTGCGCACCTGCGCAAGTGCGCAAGGCGCCCGCGTGCCGACACGTGGCGCGCGCGCTTGCGCAACTGCGCAAGTGCGCAAGGCGCCCGCCTGCCGACACGTGGCGCGCGCGCTTGCGCACCTGCGCAAGTGCGCAAGGCGTCCGCGTGCCGACACGTGGCTCGCGCGCTTGCGCACCTGCGCATCCCTTGGATGTCTTTTCCCCCTCTTTTTGTGTACATACATACATATATACATATGTATACAAATGTACACATACACATACTCCGCCACACTCTCCCCCTCCAAAAAATTTTCGGGCCGGGGCGCTGCCCTGAACCCTGCAAGGGGGCTGCTAGCCCCCTTGACCCCCAGCCCGCTATCCGGGTAGCGGGACCCCCGTAAAAACTCTGCGTGGCTCCCAATATATCCAAAACCCCCTTTCAAAACAAAACACACGCACACTGCACATTGAGTTCGCATGACCAATTTAACCCGTTAATCGGAGGTTCCCTCGCCCCAAAGGCGAGGGGTAATTAACGGCAGCTTAGTCCGCGGCTGCCGGAGATTCGGATCCCCACAATCATTAAACCCCGGCCTACCCTAGGCAGGGGGAATCTGTAGTACGCCTGACAAGCGCGCGCGTATTCCCATCTCACTGGGGTGACGAAAAACACCCTACAGGGATGAGTCCCCTTGTATTTGAAAGGGGATTTGTCAGAATTTAGCCGACGTTTAGGAGAAGTGTCGTGGTTGACGAATGAGTCATTCACCTACTTCCACACCTTATATATAGATGATGACAGATCTCTCAGAGAGCAAACTGTTTTCTGCTCTCGTTGGATCTCTATGGGCTGCGAAGATTTCTTCAATATTGCGGTGAGAGAATTTTGTCTGACCCTTCGCAACAGTTTGAAACTGTTCCTGGTTGGAACAACAACATTCACCACTGGGGTTGAAATAGGACCATATGGAGAACCGCCCCCAGCTTGTCTTATTTGACGCCGATATCGACGTCGATGATTTCTTGCGATCGGAATTTGATCAGCCTCAGGATTTTGCTGAGCCTGCCTCCTGTTTCCTTTGAGAGCTTGAATATTCTGCCGTTTGCATCGACCTTGGTCTTCGACAGGTGGCAGTTGTTTGAGGACTGATTCCGTCGGCAAAGTTGAAGTTGGAGGATTCGGTCTGTGGAAGACAAATTTCTTCTGGGCTTTTATCTTCGGCGTTGAGGCACCGAAGGTAAGAAATGAAAGCATAGACCCAAAGATAAGCCCATTGATTTCTTGAAAAGCTGGACTGCGGAGATTTGAGGCTGCAAGTGGCTCATATTTGACTCTACCAGATGTGACAGAGCCTAAGTTGTTGTGAGTGGAAGCAAACACCATTCTGCATAGAGATGAAACGCCAGCTTCAGTATCTCATCATCCAAGGGCAAATACAAACATATATATACCGCGATAATTTGATCATGGAAAAACACGGCACACGAAACGTGGAGTGGAAAGAGGAAGAGGTCCCACCGGGCGTGCCAGAATCTGTTTACCGCCGAGAGACCGGACTGAGACGTTGAGACGTCTAGCCTAAATTTGGGGGCATATGCTATTTGGACATATCCACCCACCTCTCCGATAATACCAAGTTGATTTATAGCACCGTATATCGAAGGTTTGAATAGATGCGACCTCTATATCGTTTCGCCTGGAGTAGGGAAACTCTCTGTGTAGGACTCTAGAGACTCGACTACTACGCTGGCAGTGAGTTTAACCACAGACCGCAAGCGGCACTAGCTGTACGTAATGGTCCCCAAGTAGATGTCGATAAGAAGGCTGATGAGGAAACATATCCGAACTCCTACCGAGTCTGATGTGACAATCTCCGTACAGTCCGGTCTGTTTGTCTAAGACTATCGCATATCGGGCCTAGGGGGCGGCAAGCGTTAGTCCCCTAATAGCGGTAGAAGTCGTGTCGGAGTGAAGCCCATTACACCCTGAGAAACTACTGGAACCTACTAGCAAATCTCGCTTGCCCTGGCCAGGGACTTTGCGTAATGGCTCTCTGACACAGCGCGATATGAACTCCCAATACCGGGAGAGACGAATCCTGTCTAACCGCCACTGCCTCCAAGTGCTCGGGATTGCACCCAACTGCTACCTGTTTACATGACTCCTTTGTGCCGTGGTAGGGTAGCAATCTAAGAACAGTGGGATACACTCGAGGCGAAGTAGCAGTGTCAAGTCTGCGGACTATGCTGTACTCATGTCACCTGGGAACTGTTAACTGACGACTGGTATAAAACCAACCAACAGTTCCCTGTGAGTCCTGTCCGGTGTACCCGTAACCTAACGAGCACCTGCATACTATCTCCGGTACGACGTACTGACCGCTGTGGGACAGACCATCTCCCCAACTGGGATGAGAAGCGTACACACTAGTCTACTCCGGAGTATCGATGCCCTGTCTCGATAATCCTACGACTAGGGACCTGAATAAGGATGTGCTTGTAGACTACCCAGCCCCCACTAGTGTGACTGCCATCACAACGCTGGTAGTCAAGCAAGATCTTAAGAGCTCTATCAATACGTATACTCACATATTAAGATAGAAAAACCAAGTAGCATACTACCATATTTAGCAAGACTGTTATATACATGTGAATATCCCAAGCTTCCATTAAGTAATATACAAACTAGTATGATACAATAATGGCCCATAGGGCATATACACTAACAAATAAATGGGGAATTGAAGGGTCTCTATTTGATTGCAGAGCAATCAAACAGTGCAGGGGAGTTAGGGGTAGGGGAAAAGTCGTGTGTGCAAAGCCCGGGCCTCATTGGGCTTGGGGGGACCGTCGGTGCTGGCCTAGAAACACATTCCGCCGTTCGATTTGGGGGGGTGGGGGTGGGGGTGGATTGGAGCCACGTGTTCATCTCAGTATTTAAATTATTGCGCACATGTTTGATTTTTCTGTCTTTTCGTTTTTGTGTGCATTGCACATGTAGACTTTTGGGCTTCCAAAAAGTTTAAAAAGAAAATCAGAAAAAAAAATAATGTGTCTGATGGGATTCAAACACAAGGCTACGTCACAGCAGTGCAAGGGCTTTACCAGCGAGTATCAAGTTGTTTCTTACTGTTCTTAAACAAAATATACTTATAACTTGTACTCAGACTTGTAAACTTATTTCTGTACTTTAAACTGAAAATTTTTATACAGTAAATTCAGAGTCGTTACACTCTTACAACACAAAAAAAATTCATATTCTATTTATATGTTGCTTTTATTATATTCACATTCATATTTCTTTTTTAGAACTTTCCGAGCTCTAGTTCGCTGACGACATTCATTTCTTTTTATTTTCTTGGAATGTTCGTCAGATACAAGGGAGATTGAACCAAATTCAGAGGTTTATACTCAGCTCGAAGCACAGACTAACTTCTAGTTTCATTCAA
This sequence comes from Agapanthus africanus, assembly GCA_030015575.1. Taxonomy (NCBI): domain Eukaryota; kingdom Viridiplantae; phylum Streptophyta; class Magnoliopsida; order Asparagales; family Amaryllidaceae; genus Agapanthus; species Agapanthus africanus. The sequence goes on from JASDDO010000018.1 coordinate 5,854,072, forward strand.
CAGTTTATTTTCAGTATGCCACCTATTAGGCATTTTCATTGCACTTTTATTTTCAGTTATCTTGTATCAAACTTTGTGGAAGTTGAATGTAAATAAAGTTGTTAAAGTTTTATTTCACTTGTCAAATTTTCTTGTATATTATATTGCTTATAAACGCTTAGCATATTTATTGCAGGAAATGATTTTCTCGGAATAAATATGTCGCGGGCTTATCACGTGCATGTTTTCGTTTTTTTTTGAAGCGGGGCGTGACACCAACTTGACTCGAAGCATGAATACAAATGATATGATTTGCGCTTGACATGACCACATGTATACATGAACTCAATCTTGATATTATATCACCTTTTGTATTCATGGACTCGATCAAGACTTGTAACTATTGATTAATATACACGGGGTATTGGGATAGTTCAAGTATGAATCCAACGGAATCTCAGGAGTCTCCCTAGTTCGTGAATTCATGTCCACTAACACAAGAAATCTATTATGAGGGCCCGTGTTTCCAAGCCCCTGGGGCCCTACTCTTGGGTTTGGAATATTTCAACACTAGGTTGAAGTCCGGTTACTAATAATTGATTCGGGCCCGTGATTCTTTACTTCTGGGGTCCTACCCTTGAGTTCGAGAATACTCCTGAGATTGGTTAATATTCACATTTAGACTGACGTTAAATTAGATTACCTTGTAAAGACCTGTGAAGTCATATACACATGCTCACACTCTCTCTCTCTCACACACACACACACACTTATCACCCGTCATGTTATAGATGCCATATTGCATTACTTTTGTACCTGTTAAATATCATAATTTCTTTTGGAGACTTACCGTGACGGGCATTCCACCCATCTTTGTTTCTTTGGAATGTTCGTCAAATAATCTAAAAGGCCAAGGAGGTGGACCCGACTGCTGAGGACTACAACTAAATCGCAGTCCAAGCCGACCTTGAGTTTCTTGTTCAATTTTTCATTACCAGTATGCCACTTGTTTAGTATTATTTGCATTTTCTTTTCAAAACATCTATCCATGTAAATAAAGTTTGTTGAATGAATATAAATAAAACAGTTTGTTGAAAATTTCAAGCTCTTTTTGTTCTTGTACCGTGTATAATCGCTTATTTACGCTTAGCATATTTATTTTAAGAAATGACCTTAAAATAAATATGTTACAGGCTTGTTACGTAACCGTTACCGTCCATTGGGAAGCGATGCGTTGATAATGAACTTCCAAAATATCAAAATAACACCTAACGGTGTTAACAAAAAATTAAAAAATGACCAAAATACCTTTCTCATATAATAAAAAAGACTATATTTACAAAAAATTATGGAGGGGTATTTTGGTCATTTTGTAATCCGTTAACAATGTTAGGGGGTATTTTGATACTTTGAAAGTTTATGGTATCGATCGATCATTTTAAAAGTTCATGATATCATTTGAGGAAACTGTCCATGGTTTATGGCAGCAAGTTGAAATTTAGCCTAAAAGTTAAAGAGTTTAGGATTACCGATAATATTCCTAGTTTCCATAACAAAAAGAGGTCTGGCAAAAGGACTGATATTGTTGCTAAGTGCTCCTCCCCAGTTTTATCCAGCTCTGTTTTTTTAATTTATCTTCCCACTTGCTATTAGAATCTAAGAATACCAATACTAGAATTTTACACGTGCAAATGCAAGTTATCAATTGAGAGAGATTTATAAAGTTGGTTATTGAAAGAGATAGTGGAAGGTCGTTTAGTCAAGAGGGAGAGGGAGAGAGCAGTTAGCAATTTTTTTTTTTGTGCTAGAAAAAATAAGAAAATTTTATAGCTATTTAGAAGGCTGTCGTTGAAACTGAATTTTCAATTTTGAGACCCCTACTTAGTACTAGTAGAGATTGTTTTATTATTTCTTCGGAAAAAAATAGTGTTAATCGTTACCAGGAGAAAAAAATATTTAGATAACCATTAGAGATTTGATTGAAGTTCCTTATATGAATTTGGATAGCACTGTAAAACATAAAATAGTTTATTAGATCAAATGATAGAAATAAATATTTATAGCATAATAACATTAATGCCAAAACAGAGTAAAGATTTAAAATATGAGAAAATCATAACAGATTTTAGTTGTTAAAAATTAAGGCTACCGGCTGCATGGATTCTCGTTATATACTCTTATTATAAATATTGATTCGGTTTAGCTTAACTATTCAGTATAAAACAGAAAATATTTTTTTATCGACTTATAATGTCTTGCAAAGAAATTTCTCCACAAGCCTCTTACATGATAGGCCTTAAGATTCGTGTACGGAAAGAAAGAGTGTGCAAAACCTTGAATGAATTTTGAGATTCGTACAAGGAAAGGAAGAGAGAGAGAGAGCACGAATCTCAAAATTCATGCAAAAGCTTGGAAAGGTCTTGGAAAGAAATTTTCTCCACCTGCTCTCCAAACAAGTTTTTTCCAATGTCTTATAGGGGTTTGCGCCATATGGGGTAAACTAAAGGGGTTATGTGCAATTAATCAACCGTTTATACAATTTAGCCCTCCTTTTCCCCCAAAAACACACAAGTGATCCTCTCTATGCTACTTTAAGAATCAGAGAGAGGAAGCCCTAAAATTCCCCATCGATGCGAATTGATTGATATCAGGATCTAGGGTTCGAATCGCGAGCGTCATGGTAATCAAATTTCTCTCTTTTTGATCGCTGATTGCGGGATTGTTTGTTCTGTTTCTGATAGTTTTTGGATCGAATAAAAATTTGATTTTTTTATGCTTCCCTTTTTGCAGTCGGCGCTGTTCAATTTCCATTCATTTCTGACGGTGGTTCTGCTCGTGATCTGCACGTGCACCTACATCAAGATGCAGTTCCCTACCATTCTCGAGCAAAGAACTGGGTACATTTCAGATCTAGCTTATTTGCTTCGTGTTAGATTAGATTAGATTAGCTTTGTTAGCTGTTTGTGATGGGAATCTAATTTTAGTGGGAAATTCGAAGATTCTTTGGAGTAAAAGGAAGAATTTTAGGTTTTAATTTAGAGATATATCGTGTTTTTAGTAACCGTACTCGTTAGTTTTAGCATCAATATTATGTGGATATGGATCTGAATTTCAACAGGAGATCCCTAATTAGTTTGGAAAACTGGACCTGTTTAGATGGAACTTTGGTTTGCTGTTTGGCCTCGGAGTTTTTTGAAATTTAAAAAAAATATAATGTGGTTTTGTTAAGGATGTCTCATATCTGTTTGCGCCTTTAGGCCAAAAATGTCACCTTTGGTGGGTTTGGTGTTGGCGTCCTCTCGTGGTGTGAGAGCAAGAGGGGTGATGAGAAATGAGAGAGGATAGGAGTGAGACATGGAGGCTTCTCTTGTATTGTTCTTTTTCATTTTAGTGTGAAACTCAATTGAGATTTGTCCTGTGGATGTAGGCGGAGGTGGTTGAACCATGTCAATCTAGTGTGCTTGTCTTCTTCGTGTTTCGATTATGATGTCCTGTCTTGTGTGCTTCTTGCGGTGAAGGGTTCAGAATCCCCTACAGTTTGCTTCCTTTCTTTGGATTTAGTAAATGAGGTTGGAGCGAGGTTCTAGTAGCTCTGATCATAATAACTTTTATGTTGTGATGAATGTGGGTAGAGTGGAATCTCCAAAAATTATCACTGCAGTGTACTCCCATTCTATCCTGCAACATGGTATAGATCCAACTTTTGTGAAAAGTACTAGTCATTGTACACTCCGCATTGCACTAAAAGATGGAACCGAACTTAAATGTGCACCATATACCCCAAAGCCCTTCTACGACTACCTTTATGAATGCATGCTAGCAGTTTTTACAATGAAAAAATGAAAATTGCTTAGGGAATATTGCAATAAGTAATTTCTAATAGAACAGTTGATAATGCACTCACAAACTTGAGTTAGAAATGCAACAAGCATCATATGCCCTGAACCCTCTCATGCATTACCTGAAATAAGGATTCAGCTACCGCTTGTGTTAGTTATTCACTTTCATCTATGTCTGTCTAATTTGGCTCATTAGCTTAATCTCTCCAGATAAGTTTTCCCTCATTAGACATCTGTTTGGAGGTTGAAGACATACATACTCTTGTATGAGTTATTCATTCATGATTATCCATGGCAATAAAGGATACGTCTTGTTTATTGAGCTTGGAGTTAGTGACCACATTTTCCATGTAGGATTTCATGTGGCATGAGCATCTCATAGAGGTGATGTGTATGCATTCCATACATACCATAACTCTTGCATTTGTTATGTTGGTGAATACACTTTACCTCTTTGGTGCATACTAAATTGACAAGGGTCATTGCACAAACCCCCTTATAGTTTACCCGATGCAGCACTTATACTTCAAATGATTTTTGAGCGCAAACACCCCCCTTTTTTATCGTACAGATTCACAATTCTATTTTAAACACCACAAAACAAGTTCCAGAGTTAAATTAGAATATCATTTGGGTTGTTTAGAGTTGAATTTTGAGTTTTAGGGTTATGATCGATGAGAAGTGGGCCGTATTTTTTATAATAAATTACTTGAGGGGGGGTATAAGTGCTATACGAGGTAAACTAAAGGGGGGTATTGTGGAATTAACCTAATGTATAAAGCGAATTATATACCAAACATATTTAAAACGACTAAGATGTAACATGACTAAAATATGTAAAGTTTCTTATGTATATGCCAATGTTCTAAATTTCGGATATCGGTATCGTATCGGCCTGATGATTTTCATATCGGATAGCGTATATCGCGATATATCGGAATATATATTCCAAATAATATTTTTTGCATCATAAATGTCATAAAGAAGGCTCAATATGAAATTGTCTTTTTTAGATGAATATTTCTCAATAGTTCGGTAGTGGAGCGGTCATATATAATGACTGGTCGTAAATTCAAATCCTACTTGAGGAGATTTGTCGTTAATAACATAAATAACCAAATTTGAAAACATTGATACTAAACATATGTAACAGATTATATAAATAAAGCATAAACAAAATAAGGGACTAACAATCTTATCTGCATCCAAAGACCCAAAATAAAATTTGACAAATATCATGAGATTCAGTAAGATGTATCGGACCAGATATATCGGCCGATATATACCCAAAACTAAATAATATATTATTTCAGCATATCATATTGTTTTCCTTCCAAAACCGATATATCGGCCGATATAGGTGGTATGTTGGCGATATTTAGAACACTGGTATATGCAGCAGGAGATCCTGTAAGTAGGGTTACAATTCAAGCTCATCGTGCTCATTAGTTGTCAGCCAACACTTCCTGCTTGCCCTCCTTTTAGAGTGCATGCATTCAGTTGCAAATTTCCATATAGCTTGAAGGCATAACAATTACCTTAAAGATTATTCTTATGTAGTTCGATAAACGCATTCTCCCAGCATATGTACTCTTGCTGAGGCAAAAACATTATCCGGCTTAAGGGAATATATGGAAAAATACCTGGTATATTTAAGAAGAGAAACAGCCAATACTTTACTCCTTGGGGCCAGCAGCAACACTATTAATTACTGCCAATCAACAATTTGTGTTCCTGATATGCAATGGATACCCCATGACATGATTGTTAGTGAATCATAGTATTTGCATCCACTGGCTGCTACTGCTGCTGTTTATAAGGTAGCAAATTAACAATTGCTTGGCAATTCCCTCCACTTCTTAAAATATTTGGAGTTATCATAAGCTTATTTACTTTGTAGAAGTACCGTCTTATTTCCAGTGTACTAAATATCGGCCGATATCTGATACATATCGCTGATATATCGGTTTTGGAGAGAAAACACTGTGATTTTTCAAAACTATATCGTTTTGCGATATTTAGAAAATATCGGCCGATAGCCCGTACCCGTTAAAATAAGAAAAAACAGGACATACGAAAGCATTATCTCGCTTTCTCCGTATCTCTATTTCTCTTGCTCAAAGTCCACGAATCCTAGATTTTTCAATTTCGCGTATTGGAAGCTCAACAACCGATCTCTCATCGATGAACCCTAGAATCCTATATCGACCGTCAAGGTACCCCTCTCTCGCCGCACCCATCTTGTCTTTCTTTTTTTATACTGAGCCTGAGTATTATATGAAATTGATTGTGCATGTTTTCCTCCCTCCTATCTTTCTCGTTTTGTATGAATATTTCTGCAATTGATCCAAACTCGGGGTCAATTACAATCCTTCATTTTTCTTTCCAAATTTTGGCTATGTTAAAAATTTTAAATTATGATGAATTTAATTGGTATTTGTAATTTTATTTGTAGAGCATAAATATCATCCGAAACTTCTGGTAAGCTGTAGAAAAAAGTACCGATCCGTATTGAGGAATATGGGGAAAGGATAAATCCTAATAAAATCTATAAAAAAATTATGTTTTTTTCGTAAGAAGGTGGTTAGCGGAGGAATAAGTAGATTTATGAAAACAAACTCCTTATATTAAGTTATAACCATAATATTTATAATACAGAACTTTGCTATCCAATATTTAGAAAATATATCACGATATTCGATATGAAAATCTTCGGACCGATACAATACCGATATCCGATATTTAGAACATTGCTTATTTCATAATTAGCTGTCGGTGCAGATTAGCATAACGGCTCTGTGCTAACTTATCAAAGTTAAACTTAACAGCCATGGATGCCTTGATTACATATAATTTTATTTTATTCTTTTATTAGCTTGGCATTACTAATAATCTAATATCCAGTATCATTGATGACTACTTGAATATATTTGTCGAAAGGCAGTTATGTTTCCCACTGTTATTTTCCTACCACCCATTCTGAGTTGGATTCATCTTCTTTTGATGCCATAGACTTGATGTACATAGAATCATTTTTTTCATTACTTAACTTAATGTGGATCTTTTATTGACCTATTTATAATTATAATGGTGCTATGTCTTCAAAAATAAAATAATTAACAATGATGTTTTTACAACCTTCTACTTGCCCTCCTAACCGGGATATGCCAACTCAAAATACAGTCAGGGCCCAGGCGCTCAGGCTACACTTGCATGATATCAACATGCTCGCATGCAAGAGCTTTTATCTGCCCGCATCCTTATACTGCAGAAAATTTTAAGCTTGAAAATTATATTATTGCCTAATTGGGTGGATAGTGTAAAAATTTGGAAGCCATGCTTGTCCGTTATAGATAGCCTAATTGGGGAGAGGACCAAAGTCTTGGCCTTGTTATTGAGCTACAACAAACTAAAATATGTCATCTCCATACTTCAGCATTCTTGTTTCAGAAAATATCATCTAAAATATGTCGTCTCCAGAAGTCAGCATTCTGTTTCAGAAAATATCATACTTGTGCGTGTCAGGTGGTTTTCCAAATGTGATATGCTATTTATTGTTTGCTGTGAACGCTTAAGTGCACTGTAAAGTTGGAACATTTCCGAATTTGATCAATTTGTGCTCGCATTCTGTTTTCCATGCTGTTTGGTGATTTTTGAAGTCGATGGTCTTTTCAGGTTTAAAGGGCACGCCAAGTTTTGCTATTATGGTCCTGAAATGTAATTTAATCATTTCTGTCTGCTCAAAAGTCTAAAATCTCTCTCTCTCTCTCTCTCTCTCCCTCCCCCATGTGGTGTGTGTGCATGTTGGGGGTGGGGGGATCCTTAGCCAAACTGTGCATGCGCTCCTCTGAACAACAACAACAAAGCCATTGTCTTAAGTGGGTTTGGGTGAACGAATGATCTGTGTGTGCGTGTGTGTGATTTAATTCTTATCAGCCATTTGGTACAGCAGCATATGATCATTCTATTATACACACCGAAGTTCCAATGCGCACATTATAAACTTGTCCATGAGATTAAGATTCTCATAAGGTGTCAATTTTGGCAGGTTTCGAGGCTTTTTCTGGAAGGCAGCTAGAATAGGTATGCTTTTGGAACCCTAATCTTGTTGATTTTAGTCTTGGCAACGCAATCAATGATTTCTTTAAGCAAATTTAGTCTGTAGGAGAGAAAACTAAACTTGGACTAAAATTGTTGATTACAATTTATTAAACGATGTATTAGAACGTACTTAAGACTGGATTAGATTGAATGATTTGAGTTTTATTATGATTACTCACCATTTCCTCATTTTATTTTATTTTTCATGATTCAGGTGAACGCCTAAGCCCTTGGGTAGCATTGGGATGCTTTGCAATGGGTATATCCATTATCATCTTCTGAAAAGCTGGAGAAAGCATCTCTGTAGCACTTGATATAGTTCTGTCAAAAGCACGCTCGTCTGCCCATTGGAGAGAACATTTTTCCGAACGAAGCTGAAGATTGTAGTTATATAGAATAGGGCTTGATAGAACATCTGCATTGCGATGGTCTGCATGTTTAATAATTGGTGTGTAGTGTTCTTATTGCCCCTTCGATTCAATTCTATTCATGAACCGCTCAGCTCTATTACCCAGATTGTTTATTTTCGCCGCCTCCCTCATATCAGCAGATGCTAACTAGCGTCAGGATGTTGTAATCCGATTGCTTTTGACTGTTGTTGATGTATGTATTCTGCTGTTAAAACCGTCAAAAATGGTCCTTGCCAGATCTTTGTAGAAATCAAAAATTAAGTTACTGATAGTAAAACGTGATCGCCCTGTGGAAGATACAAACCGAACATATGGTCCTCCCCTCCAGATCTCTACTCTTATAATGTAGACCGGTGATCATGCCATCATTTGTTAGGCTTTCTTTTTCAATAAAAATTTAATATAATGAGAGAAATCTTGCAATCTATTCCTCATTTCAGTATGTCCCTCTCATCGTCTCATTTAAATGTTTCAACTCATTTGCATTCTAATTTCAAACTAAGTCTCTCTCTCTCTCTCACCCACCATTAATATCTGAACTGTCATATCTTGTTTCTAGAGTCTTCTTTGTGATTTCATTCCATAATTACAGCATTTAAGCATGGTTTCACAGCAAGGATCATGATACCATAGTTTTGATTCAGATAATTTGAAACCACATGCAAACCGGTGGTTTCATAAAATTTTCGTTTAATTTAACTTATTTTTTTAATAGCTAGAGAAAGAATAAATGAAAGAGAGACAGGGAAGCTCCACTTTTTTGGGTTAAGAAAATTGGGCTTTATTGTGTTATAACACACGGTCTGACCTCACCTGGCCCACCACAAAATACAATCGCTTATTTAGGCTCAATTTACACCAAAACATCATTACCTCGCACAAAATTTTCAAATGTAAACCGTCTATTTTGTTTATTACACATATACCCTGAAATTGCTTTTAAGAATCCGCATAGCTCATAAAAAATTTATTGGATTGCAGTGTCAAACATATTTTAATAAATTAACATAATTGTTAATCTAAATGTTATCATAAATTGTCGGTTGCATATACACGTGCTTAGCACTAGTATTGCAAACACTAACATCGCAATTGCAATGACCCCATTAAATGTGGTGCTATTTATTTCTCCTTTTTTTTTGGCTCTCTAAACGAGAGATTTCACTCTGGAAGATGGAAAATATCCAGAAACATAATGTTATATTTTTCACCTTGGCCAAAGAGCAGAATGTACCATAAATCCCTAATGAGTGCAGCGGGTTCAGGAAATGCCGCTCACGTGCGATGAAATTCTGATGGGCATCACATGAATATGATACGCTACTTGACTTTTAAGATATATCTATTCAATATGTACAAACATAATCAACAAAAGCAAAAGAAATTGCTGGTCTCTGTACTCGGACAGCCATTTTTGGGATCGGGATCGACCATCTCAGGTCCTGATAGTTCAACGTTTGACACCATGGTTCAAACTAACTCACAATTCCTTAAGATACATGAACAAAATTCACTCGGAACAGAAAGCCAGCTCTGACCTTAGCACTTTACAGGCCATGTGGCATCTTCAATCAAAAGCAAAGCAATTACAGGACATGTGTAAATTTGTAGAACTTTTCCTACTTATTGTAAGCATTAAGATATAGGTTTCGTGATGAGTATACATATTTAATTATGCAATGGATATTTACTGTAATGCGTACGAAAAAATAATTAATCGGCTTGCTGTAACTGATGCACATGCCCAGAAATCTAGTATTAAATGAGAGCCGGTATTGCCCAACAAAGTTTTCTTATATAAAAGGGAAAAGTATATTTGGTATACGATCATACTCAGAAATCTTGGGTTTAATGTAACTGATAGACTAATGGATATTTAATCGTAATATTCGAAAGGCCAGAAACATTAAACATGGATAGATACTCAACCTACTTGAAAACATGGTGCAAAACATGAGTTGCATTTACTTGCAACTACATATGCACATATAATATATAGTTAGGGGACGGAAAGAGCCTTCAGTGTGATAATCTGGACTATAGTTTTTGGTGCATTTGAATCTGAATCACAGCAGCTCTATCATTTTTCAAGATAACATTGCATATCACTACGAATCACAAACATAGCAAAATATCTTGAACCATAAATCCTCATGAATAGTAATTCAATTGCGTAAGGAAATATTTATACCTTGAGAGCATGTGAGCTGAGGAATAATCCAGTGTGCTTTGCCTTCAAGTCATCTAGTGCATTCTTAACTGCCTTTTTAATAAGGTTTCTTTCAACTGTACTATTTCGCCTTGTCTGTGGTTCTGTTACGTAAGTGAATATAAAAGAGCTTTGAGGAGCATCACAACTATAGAGCATCAACAATCATGAATATGATGAGTACCTTTAGTATAACCGTGGATGGCAATGTCGATATGAGCAAATAATGGCATATCCTCCCATTCAAGTACAGCATGGCCATCTCTGTCGACAGAATTGTTTTTCAGTCGTAAACCATAACTTTGCCAGTCAACACTTGTCAGTGCAGTTAATGATAAATTGGAGATTGGCAAGAGCGAGAAGTCCTGAAAATATAGAACCTGCAGTGCATATATTGTTAGAACGACCGAGAAACAACAACAAGCCTTAAAACCAAACCTTTTGTGTCCACCACATGAATCCTTTTCTTTTTCAAATATAGTTAGAATAAACAAATTATATATTTGTTTCATTTAGTGTAAGGTTTACTACATGTAAATTGAAGTAAAGAAATGTATAGAGGTTAAAACATCGCAGAACGCCATCATTCCAATATGGAGTTTACATTCAAAGGCTGTGTACTGTAATGTAGTGCTATGCCAAATATTATTCAAAAGATATTTAAGAGATACAACATGCAACCTTGTTTTTCGGGCTCTTTATCTTCTGAATCGTTTTGTTTCTGTACTGCGTTCGCATATTTTAGCATCCCTTCTAACTTTTCAGATAACTGGTAACTACATTACTTAACTATATTCATAGTGTACCATAGGAAATGCATCCATTGTACAATAATCCTAAACTTGGACTTTTCTTCAAGAAGTGATTGAATTTTTCATTTATAGGTTTCATCTAGAGAAAGGGGCATACGTATCTGCTCCCAACATAACATAAAGTTTGCTTTAAAGAGATCGCTTCAATAGAGGGGGAAAACCTAAATGCGATATGCCTTGGCATTCATATAACCAAATTGGTAGAAAACGAGTTATGGGCATGGCGCCGAAGTGACATTTCCAGGAATATTTCATTAAAGAAGGCTAAATTACACTAAACTATCCTTAATTATCGATGTTTTTCACTAAACTCCTTAAAGTTTTTTATTACAATAAACAACCCTGAATTTGGTTTAAATGGAATTATTTTCACTCCTTTAATGTAGGGAGCATAAAATATTCAAGGTAGTTTAGTGAAAATCAGCAATAGGTAAGGGTGGTTTAGTGTAATTTAGACTTAAGAAATGGTTGGCACAATAAATGATTTCTGATGGAAGCCAACCTGTGTCATTGAAGAGTTTGCTCTCCAACAACAAGGTTGTGAATCTTGTGACGACAAAGTTGCCACCACTATTACAACTTCAACTATTTGCCCTCCATCCCTAGAATTCCCACCGTTGCTTGCTTGCCCAGTTCCAACCTTTATGTGTTCCCTACAAAAAGAGTTGGAAATATTAGCAAAAACTTAGATAGTCAAACACTAATGATGGCGGTGACTTAATTATTTAATCAGAAAATAACTGATGATAGTGTTTATGATCCAAGACTTGAAATAATATACTAACAAGACAGGAAAGAGAAGAAAGTATCCCAGCATCCTGTTTGGGAATGGAGTTGAGCTTTGTAAACTGTGGTATCTTAAAGTTAGCAAAAGTCAACTCCAAAATGCTAACTTTGGCTTGTTTGACACCCATTTAACTGCAATTTTTCAGCCTTAAACTGCAGTTATCTCAACTCCAATCTAATCAAAGTTTACTAAACTCCATTTTTGGAGTTTGGGGCTTGCAAACCATAGTTTGCATGCCTCCTACCTCCACTTTAAAATAAACCGTGGTTATCCGAACTTTGTATCCAAACAGGGCCTTAACATCCATGTCAGGATTTTCTAGCAATATTGTTAGTATCAGCTTTTCCATGACAAGAATATCCCATATAATAGAATAATAGATTGTCGGTATTAGGCCTTATTAACAACTAAGCGTAAACTGGTTTTAATTACAAAAGTGTATTTAAATTCCATATATCTACATGAAGAGCATGCATGAGGCAGGCAGAACTGGGTATCAAATTCACTGTTGGGTAGGGTGTATGCCATATAAAACTATTTAGATTTAATCATATAATTCACAAATCACCTTTCACAAAGCAACCATATAGAGTAAATCTTGACACATAGATAAACAAATCCATTGACTAAAAGAATAACTGCTAGTAAATAATCGTGACTGCTTTACCTTTTAGTAGCACAAGTCTGGCACTTCTCTTCTACAATAGTCCCATGCTTGAGAACATAATTTTCAAGGCCAGAAACCAAGCGCTCAATGCATGACATTGACATAGGTAGTGAAGTGTCATCATCTTGTTGAAGCAGATGACCGCGTCTTGATTTTTGACTGTCCTTATGCAAACAGAGTTCAAGGGTAGAAGAACAGCTTACAAAGTTGTGTTGGTTCTTCATATCTATTGCCCTGTTCTTCTACCCTTGAAGTAGCAGCTCATATGTATCTGAACCATTTTCAATTAAAACGGTTATGAAGCATGCTTTATTAAAAACTCTTAGCGGAAAGCTCTTGTTGAATGTTATAACATTTGTCAACCTGATCTGTATAAAGTTGGTCCCAAGTTCCAGATGAGAAACTGCATAAACATATAAGGCTGATCAAATGATCAGCAGATCTCCAAACTCCAACTCCAAACCCTCCAAAATGCATTTAAGTTATATCTATGTCATATCCCAGTGCGAGTAATATATGACCAATAACAAACCATTGAGAAATAGAAGATATTCCACAAGGCGTAAGCAATCCACAGGTAAGTGTGTCCATACTGGTCTTTGAACCCTTTACTTTGCACTTACTAACAGTTCGATCATTGAAGCTAATTAGATTACAAATTACTAATGATAAAAAACAATGGTACAAACAAAAGAAATAATACTAAACACTGCATGTATTTGCATCCTAAGCAATTATGACGTAGCATTGAATACAGCATGCCTGCTAGTTATATTATAGCAGAGTTTGAAAAAATCAAAAGATTTTCACCACAGTTTAAACATTAAAGCTGTTCAATAAACAGAAAGTATTTAGATATTAAGGAAACGCCTATCAGATTTCAACTGCAACAAATAAACAAAAACTATGTAAATACATAAATTTGCATATACTGAGAAGTGTAACATGAAGTAAGCTTACTTTGATGTTGGGGGATCGGTGGCTGAGTCCGGCCGGCGGCGGCGGCCCGAGTCGGCCGATTCCGGCCGATTTCCTGGTGCAAAGTGTGCCTCATCGCTTCATTATCCCTCTGGTATAGTTAGTTTATTTAGTGTATTGGGGTTTTACGGGTTTAGCACGTGTAGACTCTTGAACTTCTAGAATTTTAAAAAGAAAATAATATTAAAAATAATGTGGGGTGTGAGATTTGAACTCTGGTGGCTTGGTTCAGCAGTGCAAGATCTTACCAATAAGCTGCAAGCTCCTTCTTGCTAATAAAAAGCAAATTAATTACTTATAGCAATCTCAGTAAATACAAATACCCCAAGTATACATTAATTTTTAAACAAATTTTTGTACACCAAAATTGGAGTTGTTACAACCACTACCCCCGACCCGGCCGCCCTATCCTTACGCTTTTTAAACTAGAGATACACCCAGCTCGGCTTTTCCTTACTGGTGTCGGGATGATTTTTATAGCAAAGAAAAGATTAGAGGCTCAAATCGAAGGGGATCCGATTAATTTTTAACCGGACCAGAAATCCGAGGAGGATCCTCCACGAGTTCGGCGCTAGCTGACCCAGTACAAGACGGAAACAATGGAGCACAGCACAAACCTTAGATGAGAAGGGCAAACGCATCCTTGCCCGAAATGCTTCTAGATATAGAGCAATCTCTTTACCCTGCACCTGGTCTGCCCGCTCACCCTCTCTGGCCAGACGAAGTGAATAGCCAGAGGGGATATGGAATCGAGCCCGGATGTCGAAAAGCTCGTCTAGACGATTCAAGACTGAGGGCGCATCAGGAGTATTCCCGATGCGCACCTTGGGAGCCCTTGTCGCCGCCCGACGGTGAGAAAAAAGGGCGACACTAGCCCTGGGGGGTGAACCCGACACAGAGGACGTAGATGAAGAAGAGGAAGAGCTCTCTCAGCTATCTGAAGCCGAGGAGGAGGAAGACCTGCTGGACTCGGCCCCAGAAGCTGAGGCCTCATCGTCCGACTCAACCCCTACTACATCCACAGATACCTCAAAGGAAGATTTCTAATCTGATTCAAGAAAAGAGTTCGCTAAGAAAAATTCAGCGGAAGATCTGACCTAAAAGGAAGTGCGCCGAGCAATCTTCAAACAACGAGAGACAACTAAGGCAAAGTGTCGGTCCTGGGATGGCCCCCTCCTATTTATACACTCCAAAGGGGACATCCTGCGGCCCAAATCAACTCCCATCAAAACGAAGCGTCGCACCTAGCGGCCGTCGAGGCTCCACGTGGCAATCGGCCATTGGAAACACCTTTTCGTAGCGGAAATCGGAGACAACCTCTCGCGTTGCGCCAACCAATGATGGGCACGTAGCCTAATCGACGGTCGAGCGAAACGATACACCCTCTTTAAAAGCGCAATCATTTGACCGATCCGCTGACGTCACTAAAGATATGCACGGTGATCAAGGTGTTCCGTGACCTGCCACGTGGGCCTAGTTATCCGAGGGGAGTAGCCGCCAAATGTTCCGCCGTCGTCAGGAAGCCCGGGGATCCTAGGCTGAACATTTAAAAACCGGGCTTACCAGTCTCGATCCCGACCGACAAATAGGTCAGGGTGAGAGTGGGGGGGCCAGTGATAAGGCTCATGAACGGGAATTCCCCATATTACGACCTGTAGCATATAACGTGTCGTTCACGTAAACCCACTAAGCTCCTGGGGGCTGCGGAGGTGGAATCAACGTGGCGTCCCGGGGACTTTCCTCGAGGCCTCGTCTCCGGGCTTACGCCCCCATGTCTCGCCCCCGAGCCATTTAGCAGCCGAACTTACATCCCCTTCGCTCGTCTCCGAGCTGTTGCAAGGGCTAAGCTTTCTCGGCCTCCCGGCTCGTCTCCAAGCCATCCGACAGGCTGAGCTTCCTCGGCTTCCTGGCTCGTCTCCGAGCCACCCGACGGGCTGAGCTTTCTCGGCTTCCCTGATCAACCGAGAGCACGGAGCCCAAACGTCCCCGCAACGGCTCCATGTATCTCGCCAAACCGAGATATCCACGGCCCTACGTTCTGCGTCCCATGCGGGCGCGTTCCTCCATTAATAAGCGGATTCCGCCATCAACGCGGGCGTAATAAGGGAGCGTAACGGACGGCGAGAATCTTGCGCCGACTCGCTCCATGCGACCACTATATAAATCCCTTTTTTCAGACGACTGAGGTAACTCGAACTCATTCTAATAGACCGCTGTCATGCCTTTATACCTCGGTACTAACTTGATCGTCGGAGGGTCCTACAGTGGCTTCCCATCCCGGGACTTCCCTTGCAGGCAGCTCGGAGTCAATAGCATCCTACAACCCATTGAGATCCACACAACCATTCCCATACTCAATCTCCACCGTCCAAAACCACTCGCAGCCAGATCCACGGAGGATAATATCTGAGGGAGATTTCCATCTCCATCAATATCCATGTATTTTTTACCCATTTTCAAAAAAGAAGAAAAATAGAACGAAAATCCAAAAAAGGCCAAAAATTATAGCGGAAAACGGGTTTAACATTATGGTCCAGAAACCAATAGGAAAAACGTCCACGGCAAAACAAATCTAGTGAAAAACTTCCTAGATCCAAAATGTTACAGGTTTAGGTCCCTATAGTACAACCAACCACTTTTTACTTTTTAATATTCTAATATTACTATTATCAACTTCTAGCAGATAATTGGTGTATTTAGCAAATAAGTTGCCACATATGATAAATGTAAGATAATTGGTGTATTTAGCAAATAAGTTGCCACATATGATAAATGTAAGTGTAGGGTAATAGATAATATTAGAATATTAAAATGCAAAAAATGATTAATTGTAACATAGCAACCTGGACTTAATAACTTTTTAGATCTAGGTAGTTTTTCATGTTCAATTTTTTTTAGTGGACTTTCCTATTGCTTTTCGAGTACAGTTGGACCAATTTTTCCAAAAGAAATGATTAGAAGAGAAGCCTTGACTGGTGTTAGAAGATCACTCGCTGAATTTTCTGCAGCCTGTTCTGTCCTGACATCACCCTGTTAGCAGTCACTTGCCCTGCTCCGAATCCTCTGAAATGGGCCCCACCACTCACCCCGATCCCTACGTGCTCTCTCTCTCTCTTCATTCCACAGCGACTGCCTCTCTCTCTCCTCTTTCTCTCTCTAGCGAAGACGAAGAAGCTGAGCTTTTTCAATAAACCCGCTCAAGGTATCATCTTTACCCCCTTCCTTTACTATGCAAACCCTAGGAACAACCGAGCCCCAAACCCAAACCCTAGGGTTAGGGTTTGAGCTCGTCGCCGGCGATCTCGTTTGGGTGGAGATCAACAGCCGTCAGCGGCCTGGGATCGTCTGCGACCCATCAGAAGCTCCCGATGGCGCCAAAAATATCAATCAAAAGGATCTGAGCTCGATTCTTGTGGGTTTGCTGGGGAATGATGGCTTTGCTTGGTGCGATTCTTCTCGATTGAAGCCTTTTGTAGAGAGTTTTGATCAGATTGTGAGATTGAACAGCTCGAAGAGCTTTAGGGCTGCTTTAGCTCCTGCTCTTGGTGAGATTGGTAAGTGTTTGGAGGCGCAATTGAGTTGTAATTGTTTGCCCCAAGAGGAAAGGAGTGGGATTTGTAAGTATTTAGGGAAGAATGCAAAGATTAGTAATTACTCGGTCGAAGAATTTCTTGGGTTGGTTAGAGCTGTGGCTGTCGATGCATCGCATGTTAATGCTCTTGAGGTTGCGAAGCTACGGAATTGGGTTGTAGCTTTTGAGAGAGGATCGAATTCAGGTTATAGGAGAATGACAATTGAGGAGTTGGTGGATGAGATCGATCCCGATGTTTCGGTTGAAATAGTGGAAGGAAAAGAAGAGGGAAATGAGGAGGGTTTGGTTAGTAGGAGAAGAATTCTGAGAGGCCCGGAGATTTCATCGGAGAAGAGCGATAGAGGTAGGAAGAAAAAGAGCATGGCGGTGCTCATTGCCCAAATGGATTTGGATTCGGTCGAGGTGAGCGATGATGACAAGGAGAAGGAGGAGATTGAGAAAGTTTTGGATGTTGAGAAGAAAAAGGTTGATGATGGAGTTGAAGAGGACGAGGTTGGTTCGAGTAGAAGAGAGAGGAAGAAGAGCAAATATCTTTCGCCGCCTTACGCCTTTCCGTTTTCCAAGAGTTTGGTTTCGCCCAAGAGCCCGAAGAGTCCGCGGGCTTTTCCTTTTAGGCCTTCATCAACAGTTGTGAAGTGTGATACTGAGGAGTTGTATAAAGAAGAGGAGGAAAAGAGCAGTAGTCCTTTGTTCCAATTTGATGGGCTTGATGTCAAGGAGGTGCTCTTTGAGTTTCTTGCATCGGCTGTGAACCCTCTTCGTTTGAAACGGAATCAATTAGGCAAGACAGTTGTAGAATTCTTTAATGAATTTAGAAGCTCAATATGTGCCAACGATGCGGATTTTGTTGCTGAAAAGGGCGGCGGCAGCAAGTCTGAAGATGGCAAGAAAATCGAGGGGAAGAAGGGAAGAAAGAGGAAGGATATAGATTACAGTGAAGGAGAAACTTTGGGTGATAAGTCTGGAGATGGTAAGAAAACCGAAGGGAAAAGGGGAAGAAAGAAGAAGGATCTGTTGAATGGTGAAGGAGTGATTCCGGTCGATAGTTCTGGTGACAGTAAGAAAACTGAGGTGAAAAGGGGAAGAAAGAAGAAGGATATAGTTAATGTTGAAGGAGAAACTCCGATCGATAATTCTGGAGAAAGTAGGAAAACCGAGGGGAAAAGAGGAAGAAAGAGGAAGGATATAGTAAATGTCGAAGGAGAAACTCCGATCGATAAGTCTGGAGAAAGTACGAAAACCGAGGGGAAAAGAGGAAGAAAGAGGAAGGGTATAGTTAATGTTGAAGGGGAAGCTCTGATTGATAAGTCTATAGAAGGTAAAAAAACTGAGGGGAAAAGAGGAAGAAAGAAGCAAGATGAAGTAAATACTGAGGGAGAAATTCCAGTAGAATTAAGTCAGCAGACAGCTGAGCATTCAGAAGAAAAAGATAAAGCTGCTTCAAAGATGAATTCAATGAAAGAAGGAGGCAAAAGAGGAAGGAGAAAGGCCGACGCTAATCAGAATATCAATGGGAATTTGAACTGCGAGACTATGAACAGTAAAGATGAGCCTATCATTGATGTTCCTGTAAATTTGGAAAGCAAAATTACCAATGGGTCTGAAGAGGGTAAATCCAAGAAGAAGAACAGCAACAAGAATTCTACTAATCACGAGAAACCAGCAGCTATTCTATTGACATTTTCGCCCGGAACCACTCTGCCTTCCAAAGAAAATCTCATTTGTGCTTTCAGTAAATATGGCCCCATAATCCAATCAGAATCCGAATTGCTAAAAGAATCCGGTACTGCGAAAATTGTGTTCAGGAAAATTTCAGATGCAGAAAAGGCATTCAATGATAGAAGTGTTGCCCTGGGCTTGCCAGCTGCTAGCTATCAACTCCGATATCTTACAGAAAAATTAAGCTCGCCTTATATTAGGAAGCGTCCGCTTCCTTATATTAGGAAAAGCCTCGAGAAAATGATATCGAGTTTAAGTGGCTCGGCACCAGAGACAAGGGACAATCTTGTTGGTGACATGCAGGGGCTTTTGACGAAGGTAGACAAGATGCTGACTGAGCCAACCACCCCTGGTACATCCAATTAGTTTGATATATTAACCCTTTTTTTTTTTACATAAAAGATATGGTTATTAGATCTATTAGCTTTAGAGCAGCTGCTTCTGTTTACTGTTTTATATAATATGTGCTTTGTGTTTAGGCTTGTTATTGTCTTGATATTGATATCTCATATAGAGGTTGGTTCATGTGCATTGTATGATATATTTTTCAGAGGCTTCTGCTTCCTTGTTTGAGTCACTGTTATTTCCTTATGTTTGTCCATTTTTTCTCTTTGAATATTTTTTTAAGTTTAGTCGTTAGAAATTGGCTATAGTAATGCAATACATTGGTTGTGTAATGTGTTTCCTCTTATTTGACAATTGACATGCTTAAATTGATGCGGGGTTTTTACTTTTCTTAGCTTCGCAGCTATGTCAAGGCCATTGCTCATTAGACCATTTATAGAAATTCTAATGAAATAATCGTAAAATATACACAATATTGGGAGCAGATCATTGTGGATATGAATATTTTTGTCTCAAATGTTTTCACTTGGATTGGTGATCCACTTAGTTCTCATCTTCTAGTTTGGTCCATATTTGCTATGTGACATTTTGGGTGCTGTCAGCTGCTATCTATTTTTACTGGTTCCAACCGTGGACTCAGATACAAATTGTAAGTCGTTCCAAAATTATAGGCCCTCAAAATTGAAAATTCACACCGTTTGAGTTGATCTCCATTCTATAGTATGCCTAGAAACACTAGTAATCTACAGTTTTTTAGAGCGGATCAGATAGGCACTATGACGGGGAAAGCAAGGATAGGGTATTTTGATTCCACCAAAAATGGTGTATAACGTATAAGAGACCTTCGTTTTTAAGGACATGGATTATTAATTTGTTTGCCACTTACCATGGATCTAAATTGCTTACTACTACATATCTTATTGTCTGCTTCAACTAGAGTGGAAGCAGCGACCGTCTCATGGAATAAACTCTTATCCAGCTATACTGCCACCTATCTTTGAAAGTTCATGGCACACCTTCGATGATTACTCTCTGGTAACATTTTTAAAACCATTTATGCTCTTAGAAAGCTTACAGTTATGGATTATCATTATTCCCCTTTTTTGTTTGTAATGAGTTGGAATTAAGTCATCTGAATGATTGTTGTCTTCTTTCGTTGGAGCCATTGTTATATGTTCCCCTATTTTGTTCGTGTTCTCACTGTTTGTATCTTATCAGTAACTTAACTATTTTATTTAGCTTGCATGCTTCCAAAAATTATGTTTTAATGACAATTCATTATATTTAAAGTCGAGTTTGGAAAAAGGAATTTAATCATTGGAAAAAGGAGAAGAGGGTGTTTCATTAGTCAGTACATAACTACCACATTTTTATCTCATCTTATAATTGCTGATGGTTTCTACCTTCATATGAACTAATGGTGTATCATGTGCACAAATTCCAGTTTTTGACTTCTGTTGGCTATCACAGCTTTAAAGATTTTGATTTTATAAACACATCATATTTGGTAGCACAAAATATCTGCTAATAAAGAATCCAAACATAAAATAAACCATCGGATTCAGTATCGGTATTTTGAAAAATATTGATATACTATATACATCCCTGACTTACCATAGAACTATCAAACCACCCTACGTTTTGCATTTTGAAACTATTGATTTACACTGGAATTGTTTCGTTCCAAAACTACAAATTTGATATTCCAATAACAATTTCAACAGGGACATATTTCTAGTGCATATTAAATTTAAAGATAGCTCTTTAATTTCCTAAACAGCAACTTCACAGCCAGCAATTACTTCATGCACATATTCTTAGTTGTTTAAGTATTTGAATATAGCTAGTAATATCTTAGTCTTTGAAAATAATCGTTTTGTTCCATCACATATCGTTCCTGAAGAAGTCTGTCTCTATCATTCCTCGTTTTGTACCAATTAACACCATGTTCCGTTTTTCGTTTCACGTATCATCACGTTTCACGTTTCATGTTTTAGGTAACTCTGAAACATCTGTTTAAAATGTGGATATTGGATTTAAGGAAGGAAAGCTAGCCAAAATATATAAATGGATATTTGAATAATGAAATACTTACCAGAACATAAATTTAAACGATTTAATTCATACAGAGTCTATATAATTTACATTATTTTGCACCATGATCAACAAGATATGATTTTTTATGGATGCTTATTCTTGGGTGGGAAGGGGGGGGGGGTGGAATGAATTTTGAACTCATTCCCCATCCTAGTCCATATTCTTTATTATCAAATAGTGAAGACAGATATAGCAATACATATAACACCCCAAAAAAATTTGAATCTCATGCGTCAAGCCTATATATAAGTTGTATGTATCCATTTGATGATCGGGTATTTGTTTGTGTCAAAGATATTAACTCACAAAAGTAGTCAAATCGGGTATTTATAAACTTGCATATAGGTTGGATTCAAATACCTAAAAAGTCCAGTACACTTGGCCAATTGGGAAAATTGAGGATTCATTTGAAAGCTCAATGAGTCTGGTTTTCAGAAAATCAAACAACGATTCGTTTGGACTTTCCGAAAGAAAGTTATGGCCGGTTCATTGAACCTTGCGCGTGCAGTTCCGAATTTGGGATACCCTGAATCGGGTATACCAAAGTTAAACATTCCCCTACTTCAAAGATAGAAGTAGGTATGTGAGGCATCCAACAACCCATTTAAGTCTTCCTAAGATGATAGAGGGAAGTTATTTTCTTAACCCCGTTTCCTTTTCAAAAAAAAAAGGGAAGGAGTTTTAATAACTACCCCCACTCTACTTAAAAGAGTAGAGATATATATGCATCATAAAAAGAAAGAAAGGACTTCACATTTTTTCCATCAAACTCTCTCATCTTTCTCATTTTAGCTCTCTTGAAAAATCAAGAAGAATAAGAAGAGAAAGAGATAGAACTCTTATTATACAGGTTTTGAAGACTCGAAAATTTATTTTTCTCAAGGCTTTGAGAGAAAGAAGAGGTCCCTCAATATTCAACACAAAGGAGAACTCTTATTTTTACAGGTTTTCAAGACTTGAAGATTTAATGACTCTTTGTCTAGAAGAAGAAGAAAAGAGAAGGTGAAAATCGAAGGAAGGCTTTATTTTGGGATTCATTCTTCTCTTTTGAATTTTGACAGAAAACATTTAGAGTTCAAGGCTTAAAGGAACTTTCACCAATTCCATGAATTAAAAACTCCTCAATGAAACTAAAAACATTGATTAAATTCATGCTTCTTTAACAATTATAGAGATTATGAAAATAGTCTCTTTAGCATATAGGAGAAACCTTATGTCCTCTTTAGAATATAAGGGAAACTTTATGTTTTTCATACATAAGATTATGGACCATAAATTTATATTCCTCATAAAACTTGAAATTACAAGAGGAGAATCTGCCTAAATTTTAATAAATTCAATGCAAATTTTCGGGTTGAATCTGTCTGTTCCAACACATTTGAGCAAAACAATCACAACTCTCTCTCACTCGAGAGTATCAAATCATGATCCGTTCGAAGCGTATAAAAGCTAATTCGAAAAGCTTTGAAACGAGGCCATATATAAAGATAATTAGTTATGAAATAATGGAGTTTCTGATATCTCAAAAGATATCCACAGATTCACAGGTCGAATATGTCTGCTCCGACACATGTTAGAAAAACGGCCATAACTCTTTTCTGAGAGTATCCGCAGATTTTCGAATATCTTCATTTCGGGTATCATGTTCCTTCCGGGTATCTCATTTCGGACATTTCCATTTCGGGTATCCTATTTTTGTCGGCTATCTCATTTTGGATATCTCCATTTCGAGTATCCATGTCCTTGTCTGGTAATTCAAAGATACCCGCAAATATTGAATTGGGTCGGATATTTTCCCCAAATATATCCGCAAATATTGAATTGGGTTGGGTATTTCCCCAAAGATATCCGCAAATTTCAGTTTGGGTTCGGTATCCTATCTAAAAATACTTGCACATTGGGTATCTTTTAAAAGATACCCGCATATATCATGTTTGGTCGGATGTCCCCTTTAAAGATATCCGCATCTCTTGTAAATAGGATTTGGGTCTCATTTAGAGTTATCCATCCATCTTTCAAGTAACTTATGTTGTGGGTCCCACATAAAGGATCTCGTATTTGCTCATATTGGCTAAGTTTGGAACCCACAAATGGAAGTGTCCACTTTGTGATTAAAAATGATATCAACTTCGATATCCCCTCTTTTCAAAATGCATTTATATCTCTTGTAATTCGTTTGTATAAGTCTTGAGATATAAAGAAATGCATATGTACCTTTGTTGTAAACAAACTAATAATGAAATCTCCTTTGATGATTATTTTATGTTGTCTTTCTTTTGCAAGTATTTATATATGTTATGTGATCTTTTTTTTAAGTGATGTGATTTAAAATAACCTAACCAGGTATCCCGTCTAAGTTAAGACCTGACACAACATGGTATAATTAATGATAAGTTCTTACGCTTATTGGAAGTCTCGAACCCATGAGCTTCTGGTCAAATTTTAAAACTATAAACTTTGTTTTGTTTAAACTCTACCTTTATCTTAACGTTCGATCGCTAGAGATCATAAAGAGGGTAAACAATGCTCGCTCCATTTATCTTTATTATAGTTTGTTTGTATTTTTTGTGGGAATTAAGAGCAAGATTTAAAGAGTTTGTCCCATGATCATATTATTAAAAAATCCGACAAGGTACAAAAAATACAAAAATCCCTATTACAGTATTACTGATGCAGGTTTAAAACTTCATCTTATTTAGTTTTTGACCTACATTTAATTTCTTTGGATTTGGCTGATTTCTAATTTTTCCAATCAAGTTATCTGGTTGGTGTAATCATCTGAAGACCATACTTGATTGGACCATCACTCCTGAGAGTTGTTATAGCACATGTTCCATTCTTTATGTGTGTAGATCCGTAGCTCAATATTTTTGTTGTCTTATGTGTTTGTACTCAAATCTATTATATTGACTTTTCCTCTTAACTTTATCTTTGAGGTTGCTCTATATTGAATGCTAGCTGAGGCTGTCTTGGCCAATTTTGTACTTTCTAGTGCTTTCAGGCTCAGCTCCATGTTATATTCAAAATTAACTCCAATATCAATTGCAATTGCAATTGGGTTTGGTCCTGCCTAGTTTATCCACTACATGTTTGATTCACATTTTCCATATGAACTTAGTTTGTTTTGTAACTTTGTGCTGTAGCTTTAAAATTTTTAGTGTTAAAACATTTAAAGTTTCTGCAAGGATTTAATAATATTTGTTACCAACATTGTGATCGATGCAGATTCTAACCTCAAGATGCTGATATTAGCTGTCTATTGATATATTTTGCAGACATGGTATCTATTGTCAACACATAACATGATCATTATTATACAATTTATGTACGAAGGTAAAGAGTATATTTCCTTCATTGGCGGCTCTAAAAGCCAACTATCCGTCGATTTTTCCCGACAACTGACCATGTCCTCAACTTTGTATCTGTTTTATTGTTTGTGCAGTCTGTAACATATGAAACCCTAAGTAATGGAACTTTATATAGAAGATTGTCCATTTTCTTCCGATTTTAATAGGCGGCTTCTTTTCCCCTGAAAGACTTTATAAACTCATTATCGTAAGGGTATGAGGGACTCTGTTTCATTGGTTCAGAGATATCAGAAGCTGGGTTCCTAGTCCTAGGTAAAATTACATGTAAATGAAATTATATTCTCAACATATTATCAGTTGGCATATATGTTCAGTGGCTATATTTGTTGCAAAAGGGGTAAAATTGTTTTACATCAAATTCAATAGTCATTTATATCAGAACTTTTATTATGTCGATCAAATAATATTATGTGGTGTTTAGATTTATGAATGAATTATCCGTCGTCTCATCTATTCATTGTTCACGGTAGTATCAGATCGTTCATACATCTTTCTGTTAGAAATACTTTACACGTTTTGTTGGATTTATCACGAAATCACTTTTAGTAGTTTTACTCTGTTTCAGTGTTCGAATCAGCATATAATTGATTCAACATTTAACTTGCTTGCAGCTTGCAATTATTCTTTTTTTCCTTCAAAAGTTCAGTATATTACCTTGAACTATCAGTACATTAGATAAATGCAATGCGCTTTATAGAATCGGAGGTAAATTCCACGAGCTTAGCAGGCTGTGAATAAATACACGAACTTTCTGCCTTTGGCCATTTAATTCCATGAACTTAGTGCTGAAGATCTTTCTTCTTTGATCTTTTTATTGAAAAAGTGCGGTAAAAGAATCCTCTAGGCAACATCTACAAAGCTTCGTAGCCAGTTTTGGGGATGATTATATGAGTACATTTTCCGCATGTGAATTAGTGATCACGGTGCTTTCTTCGTTGTCTTATTCTACTGTTATTTTTTTTCTTTCATGATATTAGATCTTCTTCGATTTTTCGTCTTCAAATGATGTCCCTTTGCTTCAAGTTTCTTAAAGTATCCTAAAGCTACGTTTGTCGCGTGTTTTCAATCGTAGTATCGTGTCAATCAAATCTAAACCATTTTCCATCAAATTTAGAGTGGCATATAGCACATTTCTGCAACAGAGAAGCAACTCAAGAAAAACAAATAGAAGCAGAATATGCAATCAGTAGACAGCTGTTTGGAACATATTTGAGGAAAATTTAGACAATGGGTTTGGTTTTCCATTGACAATATCACAAGCTAGGATATATTTGTAGGACCCTTAAGAACAGTACAAATCTCTACACGTAGATTTGCCTGCCATGATAATTGATAGGAGCATGGGAGTTGATTTTTTATTCTCAATTTTGGCCACTAGTGTGAGATAGCATGCAACCATGCTCTATTTTTCCTTATAGCTAATGGCATCATTTATTTGGGGAGGTGACAACAATAGACCTATAACTAAGTAAAATTGGAGCATGTGAATTATCTTGTGTTGAATTCTTCTATGTTATAGTTAAATCTCATTCATGTAGTGTCTTGTAAAGTAAAATCCAATTTGAACTAGCCAGCTGTTTGATGATGGTGGTCATTTTGTATGCTTGATGGTTGGAGGGTTGTAGAGTGTTTTTTGTTATTCTATTGAGATAGATATGCGCGTCGCTTACAGATGTCTCCTCTTGTCTAGGATAGGTATGAGTTTATTGATCGTGGAGATACAAATCTCCGGCAGCCGCGGACTAAACTGCTATTAATTACCTTTCGTTTTTGGAGTGAGAGAACCTTCGATTAACAGGTAAAACAGATAATGCGAACTCAATGTGCAGTATGCATATGTGTGTGACTTGAGGGTGTTTTGGGCATATCGGAGGCCTCGCAGAGTTTACGGAGGTTCTGCTATCCGGATAGCGAGCTGGGGGTCTAAGGGTTAACAGCCCCCTTGCGGGATGCGAGGCAATGTCCTGTTAGAATTTTTTTCTAAAAGGCGAAGGCTTTTGAGTGTGGGGTATGTCTATTTTATTCATTTTTTATTTTATTTTGTAGAATATTTACAAGAAAGACAAAAATGAGGGATGCACGTGTGCCACGTGGGCACTTAGCAAAGTGAGCACATGGTAAGATGCACACTTGACGAGATGTGCATGTGGTAAGGTGCGCACCTGTCGAGATGTGCACTTGGCAGGGTACGCACTTGGAAAGGTGCGTAGCATGGTGCGAGAGTTGGCCGAAGGGTCTCAAATGGGCCAAAAAGTCTAGTAAGGTGCGCATTTAGGGAAGTGCGCACATAGCGAGGTGCGCACCTGGGCCAGTACGCACTTGGCAGGATGTGCACCCAACAGGGTGTGCATCTGGCCATATGGGCACCTAGCGAGGTGCGCACCTAGCACGGTATAGGTAAGGATCGAAACTCAATGGAGCTACAGCCCCAAACATAAAAATTTTGATGCTAGAAGATAAATGGGTGGGGGCTCTTTTCCTCTTCTACGAGGCCTCGGGATGTACGCAGATGGGTTTTGACGTGCGTTTTCTCTTCTTCCTTTCTTTCCCTTTTAGTTCGTGAAGAAAGAGACGGAGAGAGAAAAAATTGCTCCTTTATTGATCCTAACGGGAGATTCGCATTCCTCTCGATGGATTGGTGGTCAAAATCAATTTTGTTTTTCAAAAAAAAAGATTTGTCTTAGATTTAATTGAAAAGAAAGAACGAAGAAGAAGGAGACCCTGAGAGAGAGAGAGAGGCACAAAATCCTAAATTTATTTTGGGGGAAAATCAATTGTTATCATCGTTGAGTCACCATAGGGGCTTTTATAAGCCTACATTTTTATATACAACCCATGGATTTTACAAAATTGATTTTTGTCTATTTAATTTAAAAAAAGAATTACATTTGATCTTTTACTTTTCTCCTCTTCTCTTTAATTTGGCCTGTCTCTCTTCGTGTTTTGGCTTGACCTTGGCTCGGGCCTACTTGACTCGGGTTTGGTTTTGGGTTTTTTTTACTTTGATTTTGGTTTTACTTTGAACTTGAACTTGAAATTGGCAAAGAGATGTAATTTTGGACCCCAACAAGGGGATCAACGTTCCAACGGATATCTGTATAATTCATTATCAATGATAGTACTCTTGACAAAATTTTCGAAAATCTTGTAACATAACATATATAGCTAATACAAATTGAAACTATTCTTCTACAAAGCAAACAAACATTCCTTCCCAACAAAAGCTCAGATATATCTTCACTTCATACATCTTACCACCCAATACCAAAAGCAACAAAAGAAAGAAAAAGAAAGGCCATAATATCATTACACATGACTAACTCTCTTACCTTCATTTTCCCATTCAAACTTCCTTACGAAAAAGTTACCCCACACACACATTAATCTTTTACCTAACATTAGTAAAATGTAGATCAGATTCAACATCAATGAATCACATAGCAGCGGACGAAGGCCCGTGCCCGTGCCCGTTCCCGTTCATCATCCCCGTCCACAACGCGCCGCACCCGTACATATCGCCGCAGCCCTGCTCCGGCCACTCAAGCGAGATCATCCTGTTCCCGGGCTTCGCCTCAACTTCGTTCATCTCCTCAACAATCGAAAAGCCCAACGGATTCATCATCATTCCGTTATAACTGCTTTCTCCGATCCCGGTCTCACAGCTACTAAACAACTGCAGATCAATCAATGGCTGATGATGTACGCTGGTGCAATTGCTCATGGTCGGCTGTAGCTCACTGGGTTTCTTGACAGCGGACGAACGTTTGTTCCTGCGGCAGCCGCCGCCAACGGGGACGTTGCGGAGGGAGCCGCCCTTGGTCCAGTAGCGGCGGCAGGTCTTGCAGAAGTAGCGCGGCTGCGACAGGCTGTAGTTGTTGTAGTAGCAGAATTTCGTGTGGGTAGAGTCGCAGCGCGGGCATTTGAGGGGGTGGTCATGGGGCGGGCGGAGACGGCGTTCGAGGAGCGGTTGAGAGGGTTTTGCATAGGAGAGGAGATCGGTCGCGATGGGAGAGTAGGTGCTTGAGTTGTCCTGGCTGACGGAGTCGCGGTCCACAATTCCCTGCAATATTTGAACAAAAGAGTCAAAACTCGGGATTTTAAGTCTCCGCCGCTACATCAAAACTTAGAATTTGTGAGGATACGAGTATAAAGTTGGAGGCAGTTTGTTTTAGTTATGCATTGGGCTTTCATTAATTCAATATTTTTATAAATTTTGAAAGAATTTTGGATGCTAAAGTAGAAAGAGATGCAGCTTCTTATCATTGTATGGTGCTTTTTATACAGCAACCTTTTTCTTTTTCCCTTGGATTTAGCATCGAACAACACAAGAGGGGAAATCTTATGACTGATGTCTTCTACAGTAAGCTTTTTGGAGGGAATTGTACATGTTTGAAGAGTTTTTCTTCGGTGCAGGCTGCTTTTTGTGAAGCCTTAGGCAAAGTGGTAGGGCTATCCAATGAAACAATGCCACGTGCCGGTGGCCTTGCTAGATCCTGTTGTTGACATAAGGGTTCTAGGGACTATATATGCAAAGTAAATGATGGCGGGGATAGCAAAATTTAATTTCTTTAAGCATGCATGCAAGACCCAAATTAATTTTGTGATGTTGGATCCATTGGAAAAAAAATCAACATCATTTGGATTGTCCTACCCATAATCCTAACCATCTTTAGGGTTAATTGGAACTTTACTCTTAGATGAAGAATACCCAACATCCATAGCAATGAAATTTTCCTTTTTTATAATTATAAAAAATTTATAAAATAACCAAATTATTTCAAAATAACAAAACAAGTTAAAAAAAAGTTAAGAAATTGCAGGGGAAATGCTTTGAAATAATTAGAAAACGCTTAATTTGAGAGTTTTAAAAGCAAAAACACAAGAATGAGAGGTGAGGATAGCAGCAAGAGATGGAGTATTAAAACAAAACAACCGACACATCTTTTCTCTACTATTATAGTGTTAATAGAAGGAACTATTCAATTTTGAAATTAATTGCTGATGTGGCATTCTTATTCTTCAAGAAAAAACCATAAAAAAATCCAATCAAGATTCATAACTCAACTAACCCTACCGTTTATTATAGCAAAAACTAAACCCGCCACATGCATGGTAACTAGAGCTGTATTATTACAGTTTTTATGAAAATATAAAGTCGTTGAAATCCGATATATATATACACGCACGGGTACCGCAACTGTAAAATTACTGCCTATTTATAATCTATAATCACAACAAAGTGAAATAACCGTTGGAAAGCAGAAAACAAGTCAATAAAAAAATAATTTAAATGGAAGAGCCAAACAAGAAACGTTCCTTGGTTATGATGCTGTTTATCTCATGGGGGACATGGAAAAACGTGAAGCATGTACCAAAGTTGCAAAACTCGTGTTTGAATTACTGTGAATACTGCAACATCTTTAATCAATTTAATTTGGAGTACAAAAGTAACGAATGTTTTTCCATTAGTTATTAAAAAGTAGAGGAGGAGAGCAATTTTCTTATGGTTTTAATGATTTCATCTATATTTGATGAAGTAGAGGGGCCTAGTTTCTCTAGAGTGTAGTGTTAGCTTTTCATAGCTTCATCTTTTTCCCCTATGAAAGCATAATTAAATTTAATTAGCTTGTGAATCAATAATTCAATATGATTAATGATTTGTGTTAATCCAATTATTATAGAATTATTTTTAGTGTTAATGATGTCTGGGGTTTCAATAAACAGGGTAATGCAATTCCACTTCTAACATGTTTAGTTTTTTTCTTCATGAAAAAATATATAATGCGTTTGATACAAATTAATTAACATGGTGAAAATGCACACGATATTTAAATCAAGAGATCAGGCATATATGCAACCTCTTATGCATCATGACTTATGTGTTACAACTGTAGCATCTCCAATGTTACCAACTGTAACTTCTCTTAATTCTTTAAATAAATATTTAGAAAATAAGAAGAAGATGCGATGGTTCCATATATACGTTTGCAAATACCTTGAAACAACTTATATCATCTTCTTTTATTGTCTCTTAGAAAATTGATTAATATATATGTATCATAAAATATATGGTAGAAAATAAAAGAAGGCACATGCAAACATCTCAGTATTAACCTTTCTATAACCTCTCTCATATATACATGAACTAAATTCTTCTATACATATTTATATAAACTGTAATCAATCATCTACTATACATTTTCTTCAAACATTAATTAACATGATATATAAGTAATTTAATGAACAATGATTATTCTTCAAAAAAGATAAAAACTGAACAATAATTAAACATAGAGTTTAGTTACCTTGAGCCAGTCTGAGGTATCCATGCACACATGCATTAAAGGAGTGGTACTTGCCATTTCATCAACAAAAATATAATTAGAGAAGAAGAAGAAGAAGAAGAAGAAGGAAGATAAATAAACTTAATTATAATCCCTTAAGCAGATGCCATATTATTTATGATGAGTTTTTTGAAGGGGAACAAGAAGAAGAAGAAGAAGAAGAAGAAGAAGAAACTTATAGAGGAATTGATGAGAAATGTGAAATTGATTGGCTCTATGCATCTGTCACCATGAAAATTTAAGGATGGATATGTGAATAAGAAGGGAGATAAAGTTGGTGGAGAGAATCGAGGGAGAGACTGGTGTGTCTCATTCTCTAGCCCCGCTTGTGGGGCCCACACTGTCGGATAGAGTGTCGGCAAATGAGAAGTGCACACAAAAATACCTTTTCTACCGCAGATTGTTTATCCAAAAGTTTACCCAAGAGTCAGATACAATGGGCCCATCTGATTATCACTATTACCATGATATTGCCGGTCCAACCGGGTTGTCTCTATATAAACTTTTGAGCAGACAAATTGCTGCTATGAAAAGTATTGATCTGCATTTCAAAGAGTTCTCATCGCGCTTGTGAGTAATTTACACACTCATAATTTAAAATATTATTCCATATTATATATATCTTGGGTAATAAAATGTTTGGTTTTATTCTGGAGTTATACTTTACCTGCTGGGTTGAAATGCTACCACGACATATCCAAGAGATAAACGGTGATACCTACAAAACCTAAGTACTAGTGCCAAACAAGTAGACCAATGATTTTCCCTAACTAAAGCGTTTTATGTCAAAACACTTCATGATCCCAACTAGAATCAATCATATAAACCGCCTAGAGTTCTATATACGGGAAATCCATACATTATTATGATTGTGCATGTTATGATTATTGCATAAAAAAAAATTTAATAAAAAATCCAAGAATTAGGCTAAACGTGGCTAGAGGTGGCTCTAGGTGTCAAACTAGTCTAACTAACAGGCGGATCATAGCGGATAGCAGATAGAGAGTATGAAACATGATGGAACCGAAGTTAAATTTTTGTGTCCATCATTTGATCTACATATGTCACGTAACCGTGCGTCTAGCGTACGTACGAGATAACAGATTATCTTTGAGCAAGTTAGTTAATTGATTATATGATATATAGTTGGTACGTAATTAAAGTCAAACCAATCTGTTAAATTATAGGCATCATATTAATGCAAAAAAATAAAATAAAAAAAGCGCAAAATAGAAACATAAAGGCATAACAAAACTCGATAGCTAAATTCGATAAATTCCAACAGGAAGTCTTCACTTGAAATAAATGTAAGATGGCATGTTCCGTTAAATAGTCGTTTAATGAAACACCTGGAAATATTGACCTTGTTTTAATCACACAAAAAATGAATGAGAATTCACTTGGTTTTTTCTCAGCAAACCAGATAAAACTTATGATCTCGCATGTTGAGCTGACCTGATGATATCATCGAACGGACACATTGGATACGAAAATTTTTAAAACCGAATGTAAACCGTCGACTCATAACTGGCTGCGTTTTGCGGTCCGTTCTTGACACCTTTGCTCAAGTCGTGGCCCACCGCCATTTTGATTTTTAGAAGGGAGAAGTGACACGTGTCAGCAGATCCGTAGCGGTACGGGTGGCATACCTTGAGACTCGGGAAAAAGACGGCACCAAACAGAAAGCCCAGCTGGGCCCCACTTTCCTCCACTTTTTCTCTTTCTTCGCCTCCTTCTCTCTCATCGCAAGCAAAGGATCGATTCCTCACTCAAACCCCCTCACGTGATCCACACTACAGACGCCCACGTGGCGGTTCCGATTTATCGACCGTGTCGGCGAAACGCGACCTGAGACGACGACGACGGCTGCGCGTGGTGTTTGGGGCGCAGCAGCGATTCGTTTTCTCGTCCACCAACAGGGCGTACACCGACAGATTCTGACGACTTATCACGATATGTCAGGCTTGGTTTTCTTTGTTTCTGGTCTCTGCTTTTTGAGCGGGGAATTGGTTGCTGTTTTGGTCAGATATGCTTCTTCTTTGCCCAAGATATGCAAACTAGCATGTATCGTCATATGAGAAAAAGAATAAAATCAAAATTGTTTAGAGGTATATTTTTAACTCTTTCATTACGGAAGTTCAATTTCTTTAAAGAAACCGAACATGAGCCGAAAATTAGAACCGAACTCCAGCCCGTCCTGGTTTTAATTTGGCTGGTTTACATATTTTTGAAACCTTAGTCAATTTTTAAGTATATATATAAATATCAATTGGGAGAAAATCACACGTTTAGAGAAATCACACTTAAATGTAAGGAGTTTTTTTTCTTTTACGGTTGATGGAGGCTGTAATCTTCTTCAGATGTTGTTCTCCGTCGATCCCGTGACAGCGGTCTTTAACGATTGAGATCTGGTTTGGGAGTTGTTGAGCGTATGGATCACAATGGGTTGGCGTTGACGCCGAGCTACCTACAAAAGAAATCCCAGGGTGAGTGACCACAGTAGGACCTTTGCCGAGGAATAGATGTAGAGTAACGGCGTATTGAAAATGAGTTCGAGTCACCTGAGTCGTCGTGAATAGGGGTTTATATAGGGGTCGCATGGAGCAAGCCGGTGCAAGATTGCCGCCGTCAATTACGCTTCCCTTGTTACGCCCGTGTTGATGGAGGGATCCGTCCAATAATGACGGGATACGCTCATTAATGAAGGTACGTGCCAACGGGAGGCGTTAACCGTGGGGCGGCGGATATCTCGCTTCGGCGAGATACGCGTAGCCGTTGCGGGGTGCATGGGCTCCGCACGCTTGATTGTTCGGGGAAACCGAGAAAGCTCGGTCCGTCAGGAGCTCGGAAACGAGCGGGGGGCCGAGAAAGCTCGGCCTGTCAGATGGCTCGGAGACAAGCATGGAGACTGAGTAAGCTCGGAGACGAGTTGTCGGTTGCGTACCAGGTGAAGGTGGGAAGTACCCAGGGCGGTCTTCTGAATGATCGGATACGTCCTTGGAGACGGAGTCCCGAGGAATGCCCATAATGCAACTTATTTATTCCACCTCAGTAGCCTTCGGTATACGTCAATTGCCACGTGTCGTAATCTAAGGAAATACCACTCCTGAGCATCATCATTAGCCCCCACTTTCGTTCCGACCTATTCATGGGTCGAGTCGAGAACGGCCTGCTCAGTATTTCTTCTGCTCAGTTTGGCGTCAAGAATCATAATGTGGATCGCCCGGGAACGACATGGCGTTTGGCGGTTGTGTCGTTTCGATCTTTGGGCCCATGTGTCGTCTCGTCATACGCCTGAATTTTCGCGCGTATCCCCGATGGCATCAGCGGGTCAGTGAAATGATTGCGCTTTAAAGAGGAGGTGCCATTTCAGTCGATTCGTCAGTTGGGGTATGGGCTACGTGTCGGACGTCGGTTGGCGGGCGAGACAGGCAGTCTTTGACCCATGCAACTGAAGAGATGTCCCCAATGGTCGACCGCTGCATGGAGCTTCGACTGTCGCTTGGGCACGATGTTTCATTTTGGCGGGAATCAATCTGGGCCATAGGATGTTCTTTTTGGGGTGTATAAATAGGTGGGGACCACCCTAGAGCCAACACTTTGCCTTAATTTTCTTTGGTTGCTTGAAGATTGGTCAGAGCTCCTCCACATAGATCGGATCTTTTGTTGATCTTTCCTCGGTGAGTCCCTTTCTTTGAATCAGGTTAGATGTCTTCCTCCGAAGAGTCTGTAGATGTTGTAAAGGTAGAGTCGGATGATGAGGCTCCCGTTGCCGGGGCTGAGTCCAGTGGATCTTCCTCCTCTTCGGGTTCAGATAGCCAAGAGGATTCTTCTTCTTCTTCTTCTTCTGTGTCGGGTTCGCCCCTAGAGTCAGGGCCGCCCTTATTACTCGCCATCGGGCGGCGACACGGGCTCCTAAGGTGCGTATCTGGAACACCCGCTATGCGTCCTCTGTCTTGGATCGCATAGTCGAGCTTTCCGATATCCGGACTCGATTCCATATTCCCTCTAATTATTCCCTTCATTTGGCTAGGGAGGTGTTTACCGCCGAAAGACGCGACCGGGACGTTAGGACGTCTAGCCTAAATTTTGGGGCAGATGCTATTTGGTTTTATCCGTCCACCTCTCCGAAGATGCCAAGTTGATTTATGGCACCGTATATCGGAGGTTTGGACAGATGCGGCCGTTTATGTACCGCTTTGCCGGTTATATCGATACTGTATCGTGGACCAGTATACCAACATAGACGAGCTTTTCAAAAGACTTGGACTATTTTATTGTACCGCTATGCCGGTTATATCGATACTGGATCGTGGACCAGTATCGGAGGTGTGGTATATGATGATATTCGGATATCGAGAAAGGGGGGAGAGACCGGTACGGATATCACGTTTTTCTTTTGTGGTTAGTATAGTGTGATCCGATAATCGAGAAAGGGGAGAGAGTCCGATTCGGATACACTGCTGCGAGATATGTTTGGTGTGATCTGGTAATCGAGGAAGGGAGGAGAGACCGATTCGCATATACCGGTGTGAGATGTGTTTGGCATGATCCGGTAATCGAGAAAGAGGGGAGAGACCGATTCAGATACATTGCTGCGATATACGGTTGTTGTGATCAGGTAATCGAGGAAGGGGGAAGACCAATTCGGATACACCGGTTACCCTACATATCGTAACACACTTAGCAAAAACAAGCAAGAATCCCCAAAAGATGCCGCGCCAACGCTACCGCTAGATATATGTACGGTCGGTCCTACAATGAACAATGACACAACGAGAGTGAATGGAAATAACATCACAAGATATATGTATATATACTATATAATAAGCATGAAGAATAAATGTGGGTGCAATGAAATCAATATTGTCAAAAAGATCATCATTGAATCCATGTCAATCATCGCTAACCAGAATCTCTTTATATCAATATATATTCTTTTGTATCTAGTGTCGCACCATTTACCATTTGTATTATTATTTGGCTTAGATCAAGTTGAGACTGATGTATATTTTTTTTAAGTCGAACTCAGGTAGAGTTGTCTATGAGTTTACTTATGCAGTTGCATATATCTATATCTCTCTCTCTCTCTCTCTCTCTCTCTCTATATATATATATATATATATATATATATATATATATATTTGCTTGCGACTCTTCGTCTGAGGCGTCGTATATTACTGTGTGGTTGTGTTTCCGGCTAGTGGGCGTTAATTTTGCTCCCATATGTGGAATGCCTCTATATTTATCATTTTGTATCCGTTTTATTTAAACTTTACAGAGAAGGTGCTGTCCGTTTTTCAAACAATGTTTCAAAACAAGGCTTAACTTTTACAAAACTTTTTGAAAACTTCATCTCCACAATTTCTTTTTAAAAATGGTTTAGATTCTGGGTTTTGGCTTACTTGAACCGCGTCATCGTCTTTAGACGTTACGCGATTTAAGTGCCGGTCACTTCCGTTTCCGGATCGTGACCGAAGAGTTATTGTTAAGTTATCGATGAATCTAATAATAAAGTGGTTGAAACAAATAAGCCGTGGCAAAATTCAACGTGACCTGAGCAGATCCATCCACTGATCAAACAAATAATCAAATGTCGCTTGTTCGCCAGATTTTCATATATATTTTTCCAATTGGCTCTTGATAAATGGAATTGATGAGGTATGGAATTGCATTGGATTCTTTCGTTAGTGTTCAAGCTAGTCGCATTTTATGTTTCGGAAATATTAGTGTTGATTTTCCTTGTTGACGCTTGGTGCTGTTGACACGTCTGATGTGATGACACTTCAAGCATGTGCCTTCCATATGCAAAAATAAAATGGAAGGGTGAGTAGATATCTTTCGAATAAACTAGGGGCAAAAATAAAAATTGTTTCTCAATAGGTTTCAAGACAGCAAATAAGTTAATATCCATTCTTGAAGAATAGATAAGTGGTTATAT
This sequence comes from Agapanthus africanus, assembly GCA_030015575.1. Taxonomy (NCBI): domain Eukaryota; kingdom Viridiplantae; phylum Streptophyta; class Magnoliopsida; order Asparagales; family Amaryllidaceae; genus Agapanthus; species Agapanthus africanus. The sequence continues at coordinate 5,891,260 of JASDDO010000018.1, forward strand.
ATGTCCATTTTTAACTTGTAGATGCATCATAAACTATTAAACCAAATTTATTTGTTGGTATACATTTTTGGCCTTTTTAGTGAAAAGTTTTTTCATGCTTCGCTAATTACTAAAAGACTTTCCATGCATTTAAATTGCACTAAAACCCCCTAACATGCCAAAAATAGAATATTTTTGGTGTTTTTCATTACTCTGTTAGGGGGTTAACAGTGAGTATCATGTTAAGGCTTTAAACTCTCCTGCCCCCTCTTCTTCTTCCAACATTCCCAATTTCCCCCCAAAATTAGCTTTAGGGTTAGCGTTAGAGTCAAAGATCTCTCAAATTGATCATGAAAATCGGCTCGTCTTCCTGAAATTTTTCCAACAATGAGCTTGTTGAACGTCGTTGTCCCTTCAATTGCAAGTTCCGAGTTAGTGGGCAATCTCATTCGAAAGGAGAGTGGATTTTTAGTTGCCGTAAATCCTGTTCTTCAATTAAACGAGGATGTGGGTTCTTTTTGTGCGAAAAAGATCTATCTAAACACTTAGAACGTAAGAGAGCGGCTTAAGCTCCAACTATAACTTCTTAACGGGACGTTAACTTTGGATGAAAAACTTACGAAGGGGTCTTTTTAGTGCAATTTAAATGTATGAGAGTGTGTATGAAGTATGAGGAGGCCGTTTAGTGGTTAACGAAGCATAGAGGACTTTCTAGTAAAAAGCCCTCTGTTTTAATGTTGTTAAATAAATATTCAGCAATTAAGAATCTCAAGACCCAAACTCAATGACAATTTTTAATTTATGGCTAAAATGTCCAAATACCTTGACCTTTTATTCTAAATACCTTTTTTTATTCAGTTTCCAGTCTAGCATGAAAGCTACTTAAAAAAGACAAAAAAAATAGCAATTTGCAAAACTTCAACAACTGCAATAAATTCCTTGTTTCCTTCCGTCCAACTTTAGCAACTGTATGATATAGATTAACTAGATTTTCGACATTTTTGCTAAAGCCAATTTCCTATCATATCATAACAATGAATATGTAACCTAAGAAAATGACTAGAATTTCAACATTTTTGCTAAAGCCAATTTCCTATCATATGCTCCATAACAATGAATATGTAAACCTAAGAAAAGGGCAACATTCAAGGAAAAACATTATTCCAAAGTTGCTTAAGCTCAAAATATTTACAAAACAGGAAACAAATAACAAATGTTGAGAGGTATGTCCATTGAAGCAATTATAATGGTTTTAAAACGTACAGCAGAAAACACCAAAATATAAGTAGACAGAAGGTATTTTCCACCGTCAAATACCAAGCACGCTTGGGAAGAGTACACAGACAAAATTGAAAGGAGATTCTAAACATACAGTCGAGCTATGACCTTACATGTATCAAAAAAGAACATGTCCAAAACCCAGCACAAATAAAATAGTTCAAACTTGGGCAAGAGCCACACATCTTGAAAAAATTTACGAGCGAGGCTTTTCCTTCTTCTCCTTGAAGAGAGCCAGCAGCGACACGCCAGACACCTTGACGACCTTGAACCTGACTCCGGGAATATCACCAACGGCATGGCCCTTCCTTCCAAATCCAGCAATCAATACTCAATCCTGCAAAAAATACAACAATAGGTCTCTAGGTTAATAACCTCATGCATCACCTATATATAAATCAGACCTAGGGAACATCACAACTGAAACATATGGCGACCTGAGTTAATGACTCAAGTAAACACTACACGATAGCTATAAGTTCACTATTAAGTTTAATCGACATATTCAAAGCTAAGGTTTCACGGTGGTGGCATAAGCCAAGGGAAAACGAAACTAATAAAACTGTCAGTGGTATTAATTGATAGGAAATTGTGTGTTGTATTATTTGATCATATGTAAAACAAAAAAAATATGAAGTCGTACATCTTCTCAAGGACAATGCCCTTGGCATGGGAAGAACGAGCAAACGGCTTCTTCCATTCATTTCCAAGATGGCTCTTCTTGTATGATTTGTCTGCCCATCTTTGATTTCTCCTGTGAGTTTTGAGCTTTAATTGCGCCCAGCTCCCATTCCACTGAGTCTTCCTGTTGTATCAGAAGCTCATAGTCATTATCAAGATATTACAAATATTATTATTCCTCCCAGATTTTGAAATAAAATCTAGAACTGCCAAGGAGATGAACTGACATTACTAATTTCTCCATAGACTATGCAGTTTCATACTAAAATGTTGGGAAGGTGATGTACCATTTTAATAAATAAAGCAAACGAGAAATAGGGAACTCCCAAAAGGCAAATAAATAGCGCACATATGTTGATATTCTCCACAACAAAATCTCGATATATATATATATATATATATATATATATATAATGGAGGAAAGAGGTCCTAGAAGGTTTTTTTGTCAGATGGCGTCGAAAAAATACACATTCCAACATTTTATTCAACGATTGGCACCCATTATCATCATTTTTATCATGTAAGATGTGAATACACCAAATTTCATGTGATTCCATCACTTGTTCACCGTTGAATTAGCGATGTAAAAAGTTATATTGTCGTAAACCGTTAATTTTGCCCCCACTGAATCAACGGTGAAAAATGATGGAATCATACGAAATTTGGTGTATCCACATCTTACATGATAAAGATGCGAAAAATATCATGGAGGGCATATTTTTTTCGACGCCATAGGTGGAAATTCCTCTTATGGCAACTTTTCTCCATTATTCTCTCTCTCTCTCTATATATATATATAATCCTTGTTATTAAGGGACAAAAAGGCGTCAAGTAGATTTCATGGGTTATGACCATGGTTTGAAAACCTCACGGATCCTAATCCAAGTTGGTCGATTCCGATCCAAAAGAAAATTGTCTGGTTCCAATACCAGTACCATTCAATACCAAGTTATGATGGGATTAACATTTGATTAATAGGGTTCTAATATTAAATTTATTATTGGGTTAGTAGTTTTATTAATAGGATATTGGGTTACTGTTTGTTTGAGATCATTAATTACTAAAGGCTAAATTTTAACTTGCTACCATGAATTATAGGCACTTTCCTTAAATGATACTATGAACTTTCAAAATGACGGATTGATACCATAAATTTTCAGAGTGACAAAACACCTCCTAACGGCGTTAACAGAAAATTATAAAATGACCATAATACCTCTCATTATAGGAAATTCCTCTCATCTTTAATCATTTGTACAGCAGTAAACAACCCCTCTCATATAATAAAAAAGACTATATTTGCAAAAAAATGGGGAGGGGTATTATGGTCATTTTATAATTTTCCATGAACGCCGTTAGGAAGGTGTTTTATTACTCTGAAAGTTCAAAGTTTCAATCTATCATTTTGAAAGTTCATGATATCATTAAGGGAATGTGCCGATAGTTCCTGGTAACAGGTTGAAATTTAGTGACACTAAAAAAATATAAAATACTATACTTATCGTTAGGAGTTTTAAAATGACTTTTTTCGACATCATAAATAACTAAAGAATTTGTCAAATTGCCTTTTAATTTTTATTTAAAGAATTTCATAACTTTAAAAAAAATTGTCAAATGATAAACTCCCGAAATTCTGATCCGATACTTCTTAGATGGCCGATTCTAATTCCAAAAGTGGCCGTCCGATACCGATAATGATACCGAGATTTTAAACCTTGGTTATGAGTTATGAAAGTGACATTGTAGATTTAAGGTGTCAAGGATTTCAGACAAAATACAATTGAGCTAATTAACAGACTACGTTTACATTGTCTTGAACTCCAATCTTCCGTTAGAGACCGTCATCATTCTTTGAATGTGAGGGAAAACAAACAAACAAACCAACCAACCAACCAAAAAATACTGGACACGAATCAAATTCCAAACCTTTAAAGTTCAATCATGGAGAAAAAAATGGCATTTTGGGAATGATATATAAAATTACATACAACTTAGAGATATCTTTTCTATATCGAAGCAGATTAGTACCAAACAAAAAAACAAAATGAGAGACTAGCCATCTCATGTGAAGAAATTACAACATTCACTAAATAGATGATTCAAACGCTACCATGTACTGCCATAATATAGTAAAAAATATGTCTGGTCTCGTTGCATACCCTCTTAGCCATCCAGCTCTTAGTAGGAAGCTTATAGTTTTGTTCGTTGTAACCACCAAACTACTCCCTTAGAATTGCAACTTGGGGTGAAAACATGAAGAACTTGAAAGAGCTGGGGTCGGTTGGAGCTCGGCTCGTTTATTTTCAACTCGACATGGGTTCATTTCGAGTTAAGCTTGCTTGACACGAGTTCAGCATGGCTCACTTAACTCGGCTCAAGTCTGGCTCATCAATGGCTCGATTACGAAAGAATGATTTTTGTTTATTGCTGGTGCAAAAATATATAGAAAAACTAAAGGAAATGGAAAATTTTATCATTTTTTAAATATTTGCTGCTTTTATGGACTATAACATGTAAAATATTAAAATTTTGAAGAAAACAGAAAATTTATTGTTTTGAAAATTTTGCGGTTTTCGTGTACCAGCATACATAATATTGAAAAATTAAAAAAATTTAAGGTTTTTCAAAATTCTGCAATTTTCTTATGATATAGTGTGTAAAATATAAAAAAATGGAAAAAAAATATATTGAGACTTAGAAATTTCATGATTTCTGTGTGCTATATATATTAGCATGCATAATATTGAAAAGGGGGGAATTTGAGATTTTTGAAATTTTTTGCGATTTTCATGCTTTATAGCATGCAAAATATAGAAATACGAAAATAAATATTGAAACTTTTGAACATTTCACAATTTTCGTGTGGTATAGTAAATAAAAAATATTGAAAACAGAAAATTCTTTAAATTTTCGAAAATTTTATGATTTTCGTGTGTTATATAGCAAACAAAATATTGACAAAATAAAGAAAACTGCAAAAAAATCAGGGTTTTAAAAGTTTCATGATTTTCGTGTGTTATATATTGAAGATCGAAGAAAATAGAAAATTTTGAATTTTTTTTAAATTCCCTGTAAAATATTGTAAATTTGAAAAGGCGAATAATTTTGGGATGTTTGTGAACTTTGCGATTGTCATGTGCTATAACATGAAAAATATTAAACAGCCGAAGAAGACAGAAAAATTTGATGTACGTTTTTGAAACTTTGGTGATTGTGCTATTAACATGCATGCGAAAGAAATAAAATATTTTGAGATGCTTAAAAATTTGGTGTTTTATATTTCATGGAAAATATTAAAAAATCGAAGAAAACAAAATTTATTTTATATTAGAAAATTTCATAATTTTCTGCAATAGCAAGTAAAATATTGGAAAACCAAAAGAAAAAGGGAAATTTAAGATTTTTAAATTTTTCCATATTTATGTGTTACATAGCATTCAAAATGTTGAAAATTTGAAAAATAAATTTAAAAAATTTGGGATTTTTGTACATCTCATGATTCTTATATGCTAACAAGCAAAATATGAAAAACCAAAGGGAAAGAATTTGAGAATTTTAAAAATTTCACGGCTTTCGTATGTTATAGCAAGGAATATATTGAAAAGCTGGAGAAAAATTGAACTATTTTCTATTTAATCTTTCGAATATTTTATATATGGAGTTTGTAACATCTGCGGTTTTTTAATACGTAATCAAAGACTTTTTATAATTTCCTTGTGTACAAATACTTTTCTTATACTTAGTTTGATAGAAAATACTTTTAAAATGTTTTTTTTATGTTTTAAAACATCTAATATAATTTTTGGAAGAAGAAATGAATTTAAATATGATTTTTAGTATTTTCGAAGATTTATTTTAGTAAGTAGATTTTGAAAAAATGAATTATTCTTAAGGTGAAAATGGTTGAAAATGATAAAATATTTATTTATAATTCTTCTATAAATTATTGATAATTTTCCGATATTTAAAAGCTTTTTAAAATAATTTTTTATTAAGAAAAATGGGTTTATAAATCATTTTCGTTTTTTATAAAAAAAAATAATATAATATACCCGGGTTGTGCCCATCAAGCCAGGCCCAACCGGCTCAGACCACTAAGGCCTGACCCGGCCTGCTTTCACACGCCGGCACAAGCTGGCGTGTGGCCCCTCACACATACATGCGCGCATAGGCGGCAGCCCGCGGGCGGCAATCATGCCCATGTGCGCATTGTTTGGGGTCGGCTCTCCCCTGCGATACGGGTATTTTTGTGAACCCAACCCATTAACTTAACCCCTATAAATACACCTTCATTCTTTTACGATTTTCTCACATTCTACTCGTCACAGAAATCCCAGAAAAATACCCCGGTCTTCATTTCTTCAACGCCGACGTTCCAGATTAATCATAAAAAATCTGAGGAGGGAGATACACATGTTTCCATACGACTCGACGGTTCTCGACTCGTCCGTCTCAAAGCTCGTTACAAAGGTAGGATTCCGTCTCTCTCCCTCTCGTACCCGGCATTCTTCTTCTATACTATAATCTGACATGTTTTGCACACTTGTATGATAATTTTATTATGGGCAGACTTATGCTCGCACCTATATTTTTATAATCTTTTAATTGTGATGAACCGACACTTTGACTTTTAGCTTTTAAATCATAGCCTTAACAGAATCTTAGGATCGGGGTAATGACCTACTCCGACCCCTTAACAACTTTTTCATCATGAACGTTTATACACTGTTATGCTGCCCAAATTAGACCGATATATTGTCCGTTTACAACCGGAATGTTGCCAAAATTTTGATAAAAATCTTATTGCCTATTTTAAATACCCTATCTTTTCATAAAGAGCGTATTTCACTTTAATACCCTATCTTTTTCTAAAGTCGTATTTTCATAAAACAAAATCTCGACCTTTCCAAAAGTCGTATTTTTATTTAAATACCCTAAGTTTTAAAGAGATATTTTCATTAAAACGCCTCAAGTTTCCAAAACCGTATTTGCACTAAATACCCTGAAGTTTCCAAAACCGTATTTGCACTAAATACCCTGAAGTTTCGAAAACCCGTATTTGCATTAAATTACCCTCAAGTTTCCAAAATCCCGTGTTTCACTTAAACATCTCAGACTATTCTAGAATTATTATTTCACTAAAACACCTTGAACTTTTATGAAAACCTTTATACATTAAAAAACCCCGACTTTCCCAAATTCCATGGTTTGCAATAAAATACCTTATACCTTTCTTTTTAACTATACTTTGCAAAACCCCAGTTACACTTGTCGTGGCTTACATAATCAAACCTGTCTTGGACTATCATAACTTATTTTGCTTGAGCGGTTATATGTGAGTGCATCGACACTAGATATGGGGTGGAAATGGAAAAGCCCGAATAAGGGTTTATGACAAACTCAATATGATTTGTAATAATTAAAAAAATTATGCAGCGGAATATAAAACCAGTGTCTTAAGTATAATTACCGTCACAACACAAATTCACAGAAACAAACACAGAATCACAGAAAAAGTAAATGGACACAGAGAATTGTTATCGAGATTCACCAACCCTGTGACTGATCCCCGCCTGAGAACTCTTGCTCATAATTCAACATACTATCCATTGACTCCTTGCAGGTGGAGAAACTCAGATCTTTTACTAAGGCTCGGATCCAAACCTTTATACTTGCAGGTTGTTAACACCTAGATCTTTTCCGAGGCTCAAGTCCAATCCTTTACAACGTGAAAATCTTAGACCTTTCTTCTTTAGGTCATACAAAGAAAGATTTTACAATCTTTACAAGCCAACTCTAATAATTCTAACGATCTCAAAAGATAAATTAAAGTTTTGAATCAAGGAGATGAGGGGTTGTATTTTGGAGATTAATAAAAGTTTAAAAATAAATCGAAGAAGTTTTTCAAGATTAAATAAGTTTTGAAAACAATTGTTTTTTCGAAACTTTTAGAGATTTTTTGTTTCTAAAAAGATAGAAAAGTCTAATGGCGCTAGAAAGATCTCTTCTTTCTGAATAGAATTGGTAAAAACATGAGGGCATTGAGAGACAGTTTTCACAAACACTTAAGAATAAAGAAAATGAAAATCGGATGAAAGAAATCGTGAGAAACTCTTTAGAAACTTATCCTATATAGAGAGAAACATTTTAGAACAATTGTGACAATTATTATAACTGTCCCTAAAAAATAGGACCGTTATTAGCAGTTGTTGGCCGTTGTAAATTCAAAAATCTCGCCAAAATTTAAAATTTAAAAATTTGAAAACTGTTATAGACATCTATCATAGACGTATATTTTTCTGACATTTCAGAAACAGGCCTTTGTTTTAAATGAAATTTTGGTTTTTGTGAATTGAATTGAAGTAAGATAGAAAACTCGATTCTAACCGTTTGACATCGACTCGACTTTAGACTCAAATAAAGTAGAAAAGCCTTGAGTATTTCTGATGTACGACTTATTCGCTATATCCTTTGAACGTGTATTGAGATCTTCCGAGTCTTGTCGATCTTTGCAATGTTACTTTTGAGTTGTCAATAGCAATTTTGATTGTCCTTATACTTGAGTAACTCCAGTTGTGTATCACTTTGACTATTCTGATATTGTTAGTAACATATAATATATTTGAAATATAGTTTTGTAAAATAATTGAAATATAAAAAGATTCATAGGTCAACAAACGTGTTTCCCATATCTTGTTAGATCCGTGTGCTAGCTTGTAACTTAACTTAACTTAAACGCATAATTACACGGGGATGTAGTTCGGATAGTAAGGTTGTACGATATGTCTCGAGAGTTCTCTTATCGTGTTACCGTGATTCCGGACGTTTATGGAATGCTAAATATCGTGGTCGTGATCGATGTGGTTCCGAACCGGAATGAAACGTTAACTCTCTTGTCGTGTTACCATGATTCCGGGCATTTACGGAATACTCCCGAAATGCGTGTAACCTTACGAAACCAAACTAAAACCTAAAATACAGAAAGTTGTTATTAGACAACAAATATCCACACTTTTACTTGCATGCGTGTGATACTATCTCATACTACACTTTAGTTCACCTTGTTGCATATAACACCTTTGGGAATCCTACTCGTAGCGAAAGCTCACTGACGGATATTTCTCTCCTCCTTTTCTTCTAAAATGTCCATCAAGCCTTGAAGACAATAGAGACGAAGCAGCGGACACTGAAACCCCAATGGAGGACTACTCTCACTTCACGACCGACTTTTAGTCTTAGTCTTTCCTTTGTAATCTTTCCGGCCTCACTGTTTAAGGATCGCTTTATTTCCGGTTGTTTCCAAATAAATGGTGTAATAAACTTTAGAGTTATCGTTTGTAATAAATATTGGTTAATGAATAAAATTGCTTTTATTTATCTTGCATTTTGTGTACTTCTGCATTACTAAATGCTTAGCGTAATCTGCATTGGGGAGAGTCTACTTCTCGGTATAGTTACGTTGCGGGGCTCGTCGTGCCTCCGCTCCCATATCTTGAGAAGCAGGACATAACAGAGTTCATAAATATGAAATTTTGCGACTGACAAATCATATAACGAATATTTTATACATGGAGTTCATAAATATGAAATATTGCAACTTATAAATCATATAACAATAACTTTTATAATTAATATGTGTTTTCTTGACTTCATATCCACACATTTAAATCCTAAAAAGCATTGAGAAGTGGTCAGATTGGAAAAGAGAAGGGAAAAAGACCGTTCAACAATTTAACAAAAGACTTATCAATAAGAAAATTATTTTGTAAGGGTTATGATTTTTGGCATGTTTAAACAAGGGAAAGGCATAAGATGTTATTCAGAATATAAAAAGAAGAGAAAACGAAAAAAAATCCGTTGCCGGAAGCTTAAACCCGGGTCTCTCAGATGAGAGTATCCTAACCAACTAGACAACAAAGGATTTGAATTTGATTAGGTAGCTACATAGTTTCATTCAAACAATTTTCATTTCCATTGCTTTAGAAAAGCTTCCAAATCTTCTTAATCTAAGACCGGAAGGGACGTAAACAGATGTTACCATATCCGTATCCGACAATTATAGACAAATTCGAATATGAATACGCATAGCTACAGAAAATAAAAATTAAATATGAAAAAGGTAAAAAAAAAATTACCATTTCTGATACAGACAAAACAGATATAAATGAAGTGTTACAATATCCATATCCGCGGTAGCTATTGACAGTTGCGGATATGAGTACATATAGCCAACGAAAATGAAACTAACTATTTGATAAAAATTTAACTCTGATAGGAGTCCGCTTAGATTATTCATATCCCTTCACATCCCTAAAAAGCAGTCCAAAGTCTTCACCATTGCAGGCCACGGCGGTACGTACCGAACCTTAGACCCATCAAAATTCTATTCATATGCTCATTTAATAGGAACTGCCAAAATTTCAAAACAAAAGACATAATGTTACAATACATTACAATAACGGTGTTTTTTGCTAACCCAGGTCTAATACTTGAAAAACAAAGAACAGAGAAACAGCTTGAAGCGAGGAGAGAAACAAGCTAACAACAATACCATATTTGACATATAATATGTTATGTCTACAGAATATTATGAATTATACAGAGTAGCAGAAAAGGTTTGATTTTTTGACAAAGCGGAGAAATCAAATCAATCAAATCAATCGTCAACTGGATCCTGTGGAGTTTCTTCCGCCTTCCGCTTGATGGTGATTACAGGGCAGTCTGCATGTTTCCCGCAGAACTCGCTCACGGTCCCCACAAATACCCTGTTCAAAGGGGAACTTATATGGTTATTCGACAAGTAATAAACAGATAAATGATACATCAAGATCAACGAATTGATAATTACATTTGGCCTATCACAATAGACAGAAGATAAAGCTTACTTTTACGGGTTTTCAGTTTATTATCAGTGTGATTTCCTCTGAAACTTGAATTCAGTTTAATAATGAAATTATCCCTTCAGCTAGGATTAATTGTAGACTTCACTACCAATGTTAAATATTTAATGTAAATCATTGCGGAGAACGTGGCATATTTAGCATACGATTTAGAGCGGTTGCATTTGGAATGCGATGAAACTCGTCAGTGCAAGGGACTAGATTCCTGGCTATTTTGTGAGGGAATGGATGATTAATCAGATCAAGTTACAAAAGAGAACTATCCTTAATAACTCGATAATAAAAAGAGGACGAGGAGGACCAAATTTTAAGTGATATTATACAAATGTGCGCGCGTGTGTGTGTGTGTGTGTGTGTGTGTGTCTTGCTGTACAAATATCTTGTGGTGATAACCAATAGCAAACCGGATCTAAGCGGGGGCAATAAGCGCTCTAAAGATGGCCTGACATATTTAAAATAATTTGTCCATCTCCAACAACTTGCATCTCTAACACCAAGTATATCTCGGCTGTGAGATAATGAGATAAATGAGTACTAATTCTACAAGCTTGAGAGCACAATAGACTAAATGCTATATATGATTAGGAATGAGTAATTAAAGTCTCTAAGACAGTTCATAGTTAAGGCACACAGATTTTGAAAGATTGGCAACATTTGCAAAGAAATGACAGGATAAAGTGCGAACAGGACAGAATACCTCTGAAAAGGTCCAAGCCCACGGCTTCCAACAACCAGAAGATCAGGATGAACTCTCTTCACCTCGCTGCAGATTACTTCTCTTGGGTCGCCTTTCTTAATCCATGATTCACAAGCAATCTAGACCAGTTGAAATAAACAACCAAAAAAGATACTCAGCTTTGTATGATATCTTTGCAAATTGTTTGATAGATTATCAATGCCCAATAAGCTTTGTGGTGTCTGTTGATCTTAATCCACCCCCGGTTTACGTTGTTTCGACCTGGTGACATTATAATTCATGTGTATAATATGACTTTTGAATGCATCATGCAGCTAACTAATCTCTCATGCCTATTTTCTTGCCGGACAACTCAAATGGAAGCCAACAATAGAAAGGCTAAAGGGGCCAAAACAATACACATCATCAATTCTTCATGAAAATATAAACATGATTAGCTTCATCTTATCACCTTGACACGACTATTACCATGGACTTTGATTTTAAGAAAGGAAAGCTACAACTCATTGCACTAATAACAGTTTTTGTACTTCAAATTAATGCACTATCCATTCACACGGACTTATTTATATTCATCATATGTCAAGCAAAATATCGCTATACGGTCTTATAGCATTTCCCCCACACAACCACCCAAGCATTTGTGTGCGGCCACTTGCTAGTAGTTAAAGAAAACAAAGATGAAAGAGAGCGAAATAAGAGGAAGTATAGTAACAAGGAAGAAGAAAAGAAATGTTTTGGCATAAAAAAATAGCAAGGTCATGTGAGGGAATGATCTACAAAATCTTAAGGATTAACATCGAAAAATTAAAATGAAACCACAGATTTCTGCTAATGTTGTAAATCGCAGAATAGCATTCTACTAAAGAAGAAATCATGGAGTAGTTTTTCACAAGCAGTCAAACACCATGTTGGTTTCTGGCTACTACCCTAGAAGAAATTTTGATTGTTTTGATTAAAATGTTTTGGCAATAGAATTTTTTATTTAGATTTGTTGGTTTGCGGCATATTTGGGAACTATAAATTTTACAAAAGAATTATGTTTGATGCTAAGTCGGTCTACATTAAACTTTAGACCAAAGAACTAAATTATCCTCCCAAATACTTATTATAATGGAGATTCAAGTGTAATTCAATCCATTGTTTATCACAATAAAAATACGTAAACCCTTCAGTTTGATATGATGATGAAACGCAGGTATATACATATAACCATTTTGTATTAAAATACATCAAAGAGAATCTGGATATGGACAGCTTATGATTTTTAATCAGACATGGGCCACAATTCTAGATCTGAATAAATCAGGTTGTTTGGGGCTCAATACAGTATAATTTGACTTGGTTAATACTTTATAACTGTTAAAAGGTAAAGGAGAGGAGAGTTAGATACTTTATAATGTGACCAATGGTCTCTTTATATAGAGATTACAATTACTTGATGCTCAAGCATCATGGTACGGTATACCCTGATAACAATTTATTCTAAACTATTCCAACACTTCCCCTCAAGCTGGAACATAGATATCAATGATGCATAGTTTGAACAATAGATGAACGAATGCGGGTCTTGGAAGAGATTTCGTCAAAATTTATGCAATATGTGCATGGGTAGAAACATGATGGAGGTTGACTTTCTTTTCAACAAATTTCTCCCGGATAAAGTAGCAATCCACTTCAATGTATTTTGTGCGTTTGTGAAACACTGGATTTGCTGAAATAGTAATGCAGTTTTATTGTCAAAGAACAAGGATGCTGGTGTTGTAGAACTAACACCGAGATCTCGAAACAATGTGAAGAGCTACGTCAATTCTGAGACGGCATAGGCAATAGCCCTATATCCAGCATCGGCTAATGAGCATGCAACATGTTGCTTTTTGTTGCGCAAAATAACTAGATTCCCCGCAAAGAAAACACAAAATCCACCCGTGGAGCAACGGTCATTCACAGATCCGGCAAAATCGGCATCAGCATAGGGTATAAGAAACAAATTAGAAACGGGTTTATAAAGAACACATTGCTCAGGTACGCGCTTCAAATAGCGGAGAATACGCTCAACAGCCCGAAAATAAGAAACTAAGAACGCCTGCATAAACTGGCTCACTGTGCTGACTACAAAGGATATGTCTGGACAAATAACTATGAGATAGATCAGCTTTTCAACTAACCGTCGATACCGACCTGGATCGAAAAGTGGCTGGTCATCAGGTGAGCTAACGCGAGAGAGCTTTACTGTTGTATCCATGAGAGTATCAGCTGGACGACAGCCAAGAAATCCCTATTCTTTAAGTAAATCGAGAGCATACTTCTTCCGCTGTGAGAGAAATAATGATCTCTTATTTCGAGATACCTCTATACAAAGAAAGTAAAGTAGAGGACCAAGATCTTTGGTGTGAAAATGTGAGGCCAAATGTGTTTGGACCTTAGATATACCCTCGGAATCATCTCCAGTGATGAGTATATCATCGACATAAACAAGGAGAATAATCATTCCTTCTTTTCGCCTATGTATAAAAAGAAATGGATTTGCCGAATTTCTTATGAAATTTATCTTTTTTAGGACCATACTGAATTTATCGAACCATACCCCAAAAGATTGTTTTAGCCCAGATAGATTTTTTAAGATGACATACAAGAGACCTCTCTCACGTTCAAAGCCAGGAGGCTGTTGCATATAAACCGTCTCGAAAAGATCGCCATTAAGACAGGTATTCTTGACATCTAGCTGATATAGACGCCAACCGCGGGTAACCGCATGAGAGATCAAAACACGAAGAGTGGTGAATTTAGCCACTGAAGAAAAAATCTCAGCATAGTCGACATCGTATTGCTGAGTACAACATTTGGCAACAAGACGGGCCTTCAAACGAGATACACTGTTATCATGATTATGTTTGATAACAAAGACCCACCGGCAAACATCTTTTACTGTGAAGAGAGGCTGACCAGATCCTAAGTGTGATTAGACCTCAGTACTTGCAACTCTTCTATCATAACCCTATGCTAACCTGAATGACGCATAACTTCCTGAACAGAGTTGGGAAGGAAAACAAACAGAAAAAGAAAAGACAAACTGACACAGAGCCGGAGTAAGACGATATGAAATAAATGAAGCAAGAGGATGAGTAGTGCATGTTCGTTTATCTTTGCGAAGAGCAATTAGTTCGTCGGACAAACCATCAAGAAGGAGAGGCAAGGGCTCATCAGCTTTCGGCTGTATACATGGAGGAGGAGCTTCAATATCTGTTGTTGAATCTATCACTGCTCTTGGTCGACGACGATAGACATGTGTAATCGGAGGATGATGGGAAACTTCGACAGTAGTAGATTCGGTTTGAATTGATTGATCATCCGGAGGTGTAGGAAGTGGTGGTGCTGGCGGCAGTGTGACGTGAGATAGGCTTTCCGCTGGGGTAAAAGGGCCGATTCTCAAGAAAAAATGACATCACGAGAGACTACAACAGCGAATGTAAAAGGAAGCATGCAAACGTAACCTTTTTGAACCCTAGAATAACCAATAAATATATGTTTGGCAGCCTTAGGATCCAATTTATCGCGAGTTAATCGGTGATTATGAACGTAGCAAACACACAAATACTTTAGGAGGAAGGAGAAAAGGGTATTGGTCGGGAAATAAATTAGAGAACGGTGTTTGGTTTTGAAGAATCGTGGAAAGTGCGATTAATCAAAAAACATGCAGTAGGACAAAATCCCAAAGGCGTTTAGGGACATGCATGTTAACCTTAATAGACCGAACAACGTCAAGCAAGTGACAGTTTTTTCTTTCAACAATGTCATTTTGTTATGGTGTGTATGAGCAGAAAGTTTCATGAATAATCCCACGAGATTGACAAAAAGTTTTTAAAATACGATTTATGTATTCTTTGGCATTATCGGTTCTTAGAGTTTTAATAGACATATTAAACTGATTAACCACTTCATTAATAAATGTTTTAAACACACGTGGTAATTCAGATTGATCACGTAAAAGAAACCATGTCATTAAAAGTGATCATCAATAAAAATGACAAAATATTTATAACCAAATATACTAGTATGCTTGTAAGAACCCCAAATGTCAGGATGGACTAACTCAAATATCGAAGAACTACGTTTATTAACGAAAGGAAAAGATGAATGAAAATGTATCCGTAAAATACATGACTCGCATGAAAAATCAGATAAAGAAAAATCAGGTAACATGGTACATAACATAGGAAAAGGTGAATGTCCAAGACGTCGATGCCAGCAAATAGTGGAAACAACAGCAAATGCAGAAGGTGGCACATCCCAATAGTACAGACCATTAACTTCTTAATCCCCACAAATCCGCACCGTCTGGTTGTCCTGGATCACAAAGCACTTAGAAAAGAAAATTATTGAACATTTGAAATCATTGGTAAGGCAACGAACAGATAAAATATTTATACGAAATGAAGGAACAACCAACATTTTTAAGCGATAAGAAAGATATCACATCAATATTGGCACAACCACTAACAAGAAGAATATCCCCATTGGCAATGGAAATGAATTTATACGAAGTGGAAAACACAGAGTTAGAAACGGTATGAGTCATGTAGTCTGAAGCAACGGAGTCGAGTACCTAAAGGTTTGACTGAGATATTAGAAATATACCTGATGTGTTTAAGTTGTCAGTGGAGATATGAAATAAAATACATTGCAGGTGCTGTAAATCTTCAAGAGGGGCCTGCAAGGATGATGCTGGCGGTTGGGTCGCTGTAGATGGGGGAATCGTACTCTGTCGGGTGATAGGAGTTTGATCCGGATATCCATGCTTCTCCCAGCAGAATTGATATATAAGGTTGGTACGACCACAAGAGCAAGAAAAGGAACCATGACCACGTCCGTGAAGATCAATCTTGTTGTCCGTCATATTGAACGCCGCACGTAAAGAGAG
Source organism: Agapanthus africanus (assembly GCA_030015575.1). NCBI lineage: Eukaryota > Viridiplantae > Streptophyta > Magnoliopsida > Asparagales > Amaryllidaceae > Agapanthus > Agapanthus africanus. The sequence continues at coordinate 5,907,716 of JASDDO010000018.1, forward strand.
CAAGCAATAGAAAGTGCAGATCTAGCACCCAAAGGACGAGAGAAAGATACTAAGTATTTACTCAAGCCAATTCTCGACCATTATAGATCAGAAAAAAATTGTTAGAGCGGGAAGAAGGCGGCGGCGTGAGAGGCGGCGGCTTAAAGAGGAAGCAGGTTGCGGCGGCGGTATCTTGGAGGGATGCGGCTTGGAGGAAGGCTGCGTGGAGGAGGGTTGCGGCTTGGAGTTGGGCTGTAGCGGCCTCGAGGAGGAGATCTGGCTGAGGCGGGATCGAGGAGGTGGGATCGAGGAGGGATGTAGCGTGGGAGGGCCGAGGCAAGATCTGGAGGAGGGCTGAGGCAATATCAAGGCGAGATCGGTCTGCGGTGTGAGAGCGACACAAGCGAGGGAGGAGGTGACAGTAGAGAGGTTAGGATTTTTTTGTTTTTTTATTTTTGAGGAATAGGAGTAGGGTTTAGGAGACCCGCTAACCATGTTAAAAGGCAAAAGAAGGAAGAATTAGATACTTTATTATGTGACCAATGATCTCTTTATATAGGAATTACAATTACTTGATACTTAAGTATCATGGTATGGTGTACCTTAAAAACAATTTATTCTAAACTATTCTAACAATAACTAAAAGGGAAAATCGTATATCATGATTTATCGACAAGTCTAAATAAGTAGTAGCAATTTAGAAAAGGATATTGGCATTTAATAATTAATAGTACTATCATTGGTTCATTTGCTATTGTCAAAATTCAGGAAAGATGTCAAAAGTACATACACTTATATTAGGTACATTTCTAACTCAAATGTACACTAGTATGTTCATTGCATATTGTTTAAAACTTTAAATGATTTTACTAGTCCATTCATGCAATTATTACATTCCTTATAGGAAATGCAAATAAAAAAATGATGAATGATTTCATGATTTAGGGAGGATTTGGATTATCATTACCATCAACACCAATGTTAAAAGTATTTGAGCATATGATTCATGTTATATATATGAAGGCTTGAGTCACTTAAAGACAATCAAAAATTTATGGTGAGAAAAGTTGTGCGAAAGAATGGCTTGGGAGTTCACAAATGATTGATTTACCCATTCAAAGCAATTTGCGCCTTCAGCTTCAGTAAAAGGTAATAGCGCACCATTTGTAGATCATGCTTATAATGGAGGCATAATGGTAGTACAGATCATAAAGGATTATTTAGCACTGGAAGCGTCTGTGGTGGCTCGCTTTCGTCGACGACGACAAAACATCTAATGTTTTGATGTCTAAGGTCTGATCCCAAAAGGTAAGACAGATGTTGAAGGGTTATCAAATAATCACCCTTCAACAAGCCAGGATACTCTGTTGAAAAAGATATTCCCAAGTGAGAAATCTCTCTCTCATATGGAATCCATTGTATAACAATCATCTTTGTATCGTTGTTTTGCTTTTATCAAGAATCAGAATAATGCCTTTTTTTGCTACTCTTATTTTTACGGCTGTTTTTATTGTTTTGCTATTCTTATGATAAATGATAGAATTTGAGCATGGGCACATAATTGAAAGTAAAGAGTTTTTCTTAAAATACAACAAAAATTAATGAATGGTTTCTCTAGTGTAAATTATAAAAAAAATCATGTGTTTTTATATGAAATAGGACATAACTTTTTTCGGGGGGGGGGGGGAGGGGATCATCAAATACTACACCGCCTAAACAACATTAGCAGAAAGATGTAATCTACGTCGTCAAAACAATCAAGATGAGCATTTGTGGGACATGTCCAAACTTTCCAAGCATGGAGCTCCTAAATAAAAGCTATTTAATATATGGTTAAAAATGGTTAGCCTGATGGTTTGGTTTGGTCCTATGCAGATTTAACTGGATAATGCCCCCTGAGAGTCGGTGCATAGAATTTGGTTATCGGAGATTCCAATCACCTTAAAATCATCACGCACACAAGAATCACAATGGAAAAAGCACAAAACACCATTCAACCAAACCCAGCCTACAATTCCAAGGCATATCAAGAGGATTCTGCTAACATGAGAAAGAAAACAACACTCTCATTGAGTCATCTCTATCACACTCATCCCCCCCCTCTCTTTTTCTCGCACCACAAGAGAGAAGAGGCACAACCTCACACCTAAGATTATTCTATATCACTAAACCCCCACATATGATATGTGTGTATGGAGTGCTCAAAATCCTAGCACTATCCAGCACCCATTTGGCGCCCACACCAATAGATGACCCTAGGTGCACACACAGATACTAGACACATTAACCTTGGCTAGGGTCTGGATTCATGGAAAGATGTGATTTCAGCTGCTAGTTGATCAAAAATTAGTTTGTTGAATGCACATACTACTAATCTTGATCAGTAATTTATTTAGAAACAACGAAGGAGTTAATAGCTCTGAAAAGAGGAGCCAACACCTTCCGTACAGCGGTGATTCGTATATTATTTTTTCAGTTAAATTGCAATAATCTAATTTACAGCTTTGAATTATCTCGAGATCTTATCGTGCACATTATTTTTCCTACTATATGTTATTTATTTCTTAGTCAAGTGTCAATAGGCATGCCGTCATGTACTTTTGAGGAGAGAGTAGATTGGATCATTTTTGGGGAGCAATTTACGCGATATGAGCACTCTAACATCTATCTTGCAACATCATATGAATTGCACCATAAAGTACAGCTGCAATAGTATTATATCTTATCCAACTATTTGTTCTTTACTAAAATCCATCTTTGTTTGATTGGATAAGCAAGTTGTCATCATTAAAGACTCGCAGTCGTTCTCTTTCTCTTTCTCTTTCTGTGTGAGATGACTTGGCGCACATGGTCACCCCACTAGGTGTGGTTTCATGAGGGAAAAGAGAAAACTCCCAATTTCTTTCGCAAGAAGAGAATTGGAAAAGTACAAGGATATCCCGATCTCTTCGGTGGGAAGAGGAATGATGTTGTACAAGGATTTATTCTTAACCACGAAAGAGCTAATGTAGATCCCAAGGATGAGGTCCATGGGCACTTTGGTCGTTGATTAGGCGATTGGCCGAACATAATAGATTGCCCTGCATGCACTATTAGTTACCTAGTACTTCTCGTCTCTCTCAAGTCTCAATGCCATATATCTTTACTAGTGTTTAGCTTGCAATTCTGTTTAGAGGCATTAGTATGTCATTTGTTTGCATTGGTCCAATTTAGTTTGGGTGATTAGTTTTAAGACATATCAATAGTTTTCTTTTCAGAAACCCTGTTCATCTCCTCCTCTCTAGGGTTCCTATATAGATTTTAGTGCCACTACGTACCTGTCAGATTAAAGCATCTTTGAACGCCATACTGCCTACTCGCTTGCCTAGGCCACTTTATACAACATTACTCTCGTCTTAACGCAAATTTCCCCCACAACATTATATTCGACAGCATAAGAAAAGCATCAGTACTCAAAGGGAAAAATTGCGGAAAGATGAATAGCAGAGAACACTGGATAAGTTCCAGATTACCCCATATTGGTGACAACGCCCTACAAAGTACTCCAGCAAGTCGATTCCTCTTTTTTTGTCCCTCTGCTTTGCACGCTTAAAATCTTCAGATGAGGCATATATGCTGTCCATGTCATCAAATCCTGTTTCAGAAATATAGAAACAACAAAGTCTGTCAGTTATTAATCATCTCAAATGTTTGGAATAGCATCAGCTAGAGCTTCACAAAAATGGTTCAAAAGTCCCAGCATGGCAAAAATCTTAAATGCATGGTGTTTAATTGTCACATAGAGAACGATTAAGCAATACTGTAACATAAGTTCTATATTTGAGTACTATTTTCTACTATCAGGCAATTATTAAAGATGGAGATATAAAGTAATGAGAATTGTAAATCTCTGTACTGTACGTTTAAATGTAGAAAAAGAGTCAAGCCTTGCCTGCTTTAGGATGTTGCAGATGGATCATTTGAAGTGGTGGAAATGCTATTTATTTATCCGTAGTTTTAGAAAGTAAAACAGGGCCTTCTGCATAGTTGCTTAAATAATTTTGGATCTGTCTCTATTTTGTTTGCCACGTTTTTGAAAATACATGTGGTGGAGAATATTGACAAGATTTCTAGCATCTGGACTTTTCTTCATTTTTTCCATTAAAAAAAATATCCTCCGTGTTTAACTGGCCACTTCATAGAATCTTAGAAGACCGCCAAATTTTAAAATAGAAGCAACCATAAATTTATGCAGACAAATGCAACTTGTAAAAAAAATACACAAGGCAAAAAGAAATCACACAATCAATCCATAACTCAATGAAAACAAGACAAACAACTAAGGGAGATACAAACAAACGATCTCTAAACTGTTCCACACTGCATCCAGGCCCCAAATGCCTCTTCAAATGCTTACAATTACATTTTATTCACAATTGGTTTAGTACCAAAGCGGCGTTAAGGCGTTTAATGCCTAAAATTGAGATCAATGAGAGATTGTAGTTGATTCTAACTTGTAAACGGCTCTAACATTTTCAGAGCTCTCTCTAGAAATTTATTTTCCAATACTAAAATCCCCACTATCTCTTCAAATTCCTCTTTCGCTCTAGGCTTCATGTCAAGGTTAAGTAAATATAAGATTCAAGCAACCAAAAGACACAAGTGAGAACACGAACATTGAAGAGGCAGTGAAGAGAAGCTTTTAAATGAGGATAGCATCGATTGGTTCAGCGAAGGAGCTGACCGCTCCAAGTTTGAAAACCCAGCTGTATTATGAAGTATAAGAAACCATATAATGTATGCAACCATGTCAACTTAAAGGGGGATAAAATGCATACACAGGTCCAAAAGAAATCACACTTGGTCCTAATGAATTATAAGCTGTATGCTAGTAGCCGTTAACGCCTTAGTTAAAAAAAATGAACTTAAAGTTGCATCAAGCTTCACAGAGAAGCTCCATCGAGTCCTTTTCGTTTTGCACATAAATTTCATCTTAATTAGGTTTTTTTTTCCTTCCAATATTCAAGAAATCGAAAGTTGTTCACTTAGGGTTTCAAAATTTCATATCATGATCTGCTTCTGGTTCGGGTTTCAAGATTCAGAAGATCGAATAAAGCTTCAGATCGTTAGCTAGCTGCAAGAACAACAACAGGATCGAAACCCTAACCCCGGAGGAAAAAAAAAGATCAAAAGAGAGAGAGAAGAGTACCGTCTTCATCTGGGATCTGGACATGGACGAAAAGGAGCTTGAATCCGGCGACATTGTCTCGAACGATCTTGGCGATGGTCCATTCGAAGGCGGTTCGGCTGCTGATGGAAGCGTGAGGGTATCCTTTGATCGACGATTCGTTCACCGCCATCAAGAGCCGAGTCGGCTCCGATCCCATTCTCTCTCTCTCACTCACTCACTCTCTCTCTATCTACTGTGAGATTCTGATGGTTTTGGGGATTTTGAGTGAGCGCAATGAAAACTAGCGGTCAAATTGAACAAGGTTTTAGGCCACGTATGGAAATGGAGCCAAGGTTTTTTTTTTTTTTTTTTTTGGGTTAAATTGCTTACCAAAACCAGGCACATTTTGCAAAATAATACCATAATATTTTTTTGCTACGCTTAAATACCGCAATGTTCTAAATTATATAACGGTGTTAACCGCTGATACAAAATGACCAGACTATCCTTGGCTGAATTTAGATTTAAAAAATAAAAAATTAATCCTAACCCTAGTTACTTAGTGCTAACTCTCACCCTAATTAGCTAACATCATCCCAAGCCCACGACCCCTACCTATCCACCTACCGCCACCTCCGATGATGTGTCGCCACCTCCGCTTTCCCTATGGCCTCCTCAGCTTCCTCATCCCATGGACACCGCCGCTCTGCCTCATGAAAACCATCAACCTCCACCTCGGTCCCCATGCCATTATCTCCTCCACCTTCGTCCCGTTTCGCCGCCGCCTCCTCATCATCACTGTCATGACCACTTTCACCTCCACCTTTATGCTAATCACCGCCGTCGCTTCGCCCGATGGCAATCATCCACCGTGCCTTCATGGCCGCCGCATCTTCCCCTTTCCCACCACTGTTTGGTCACATGATCGCCATCAGCCTCCACCTCGTCTCCATGGCCACAACTCCTCTGCCTCTTCCTCATCGTCGCCGCCGCCTCCTCCCCATCGCTCCCATGGACGCCATCAATCTCCACCTTGCCTCCATGGCTGCCATCGCGGCCGCCTTCTGTTACAACCCTAAAATTCATACTTTCACGTATCATGTCACGACCCGCAGGGTACGGAACGTGACTGGCACTTAGGTTACGAAACGTCTCAAGACGTCCGTAAAATAAGTAAGCCAAAGCCCAGAAACCAAAACCAAATAAGCAAAAGAGTGAAGAGAACCCAATCAATTGAAAATGAGTTATCAAATAAGTCATATAAAACCTCTTTAAAAACAATATCAATTTTTCCGAAAATTTCGGCAGAGTCTCCTTTGTAAATACTGGCCCCCAAAATGGGTACAACAAGAATATATATAAATCCAAAAAATAAGGCATCCCCAAGCGGGAGCTAGCTCTTCGCCACAAGACGGTCACAAATCCCACGCAATATAAAGCAACAACATGCGAAATAATCATAATGAAGCATAAGAAAACATCATGTCGACTCAAGTGAGCTCGACCCCAAAATACAGCATAAAAATCCACAAACCTCACAGTCTCATCTCTAGGTCAATATACAATAATACTGGTAGATACAGTAGATGGAGTACACTAGATACAAAGAATATACAAGGTGGTACAAAATAGTAACATAACCCACCTATGAGCAAAATCTCGAGTCCAGGCAAAAGAGGCAAAAGAAGCAAGCGCACCCGCCGCTACTGTACTGACGGAGCGGACCTGAAAAAGGCTATGGTACAACGGGGGTGAGTTGCCAACTCGTGAGTAATAAATAACATCTACACCGGCTATCGAATGCATGCACACAAGCATCCTAGCATCTAAATACAGGTAAGGCAGGACATAATGGCAAGTATGTATGCAATATGGATATACTAGCAGGTATGAATGCAATGCGAATCAACTCGTGATCTGAATGTGTAAGTATAAGAAATCATGTTTTTCCCTTTAAGAATGTCTTTTGAAATACTAGCACAATACCAATAGAATCAACAAGAATCTGTGTCCAGCATCGACACCTCAAAACTGTCTCAAATCTCATATCAATGTATCTCTGGCCTCAGCCGTCCGGCTGACCCATCTCAAATATCAATATCTCATCATCTAGCGGCCACGGTCGGTATCCTCTGGATATCCGCCGTCTCAAACAGTCACCGGTAGGTAATCCGTCCCCTGCCAGGCTCAACGTCAACACCACATTCCTCTTGCCCCGGGGTATCTTACCGGGCCCACCATGTACCCGTGCCGGTTCCTCCACTCCTCGACACGGATTTTCAAAACCACAGCAAACTCATGGTGGACGACACTTACATCACTAGAAAACCGCAATTTACATATTTTAAAACTATAATAAGTTTAGAAATTTTGCGGCTTTCCCCCGAAATCCAGCAATATCATAAAATCTCAAGAAATCCTCATAAGTGCATATATCAATGATAATGAATGCATATGGTATCAATAATCAAGTTGCGATGTGTGATTAATAGATTAAGCATGAACAATTAATATGATGAAGTACATGCACATGAATAGCAATCCTACGGTTTCATTTTAAGGAATTAAAGGCAATAGCACAAGTTTAAGTATCAATTAGTAAAAGGTTTAAATTTAAAGGTTATCTAGTGTGGTGGCATGGCAATTACCAGGGTGTGTGTGTAAGCATGAATAGTGCTCGTGCTGCATATAAAAACCTGGCAATGGTGCAGGTGTCCTATAAAATGGTTTCGCATAGGTATGTCAATATAATGCATGGATGCAGCAAATAATCATATACGTATTTCACCCCTAATTACTAACATCACTAAGAATCTTGTAAGTTACTAAAACTATCGGGCGGCTTGCGCCATCCAACGATAGTCCCCCGTAGATGTTACATCTACTCACCGGAATCCCTGGCTAGCTGTGTCCAATCACCGCTTTCCCCTTTTGCGCCGCGTCTGACGTCTCCGCGACCGAACCTGGAATTTACATCAATACCAAACATAAGGTTACATATCAAGAACGACGCAAAACCCCAACGAAACTACTAATGTTCGCTAGCAAGGTACAACGTGCACAAAGTGCGCGGAACACATGCGAAAATCGCAAAAACTGCCAAAAATCGCCGATTTGGTCGCCCGGCAAAACTAAAACCCGACTACTCAAAACTCCGCACTCACGCATCCTAAACGTCATAGGAGATGCTAAAAACATCCCCAAGGTATCACAAATAATTCACCAATTAATTTTAATAAAAACCTAGTAAGCACAAAACCAGCAATTTTGGTGCAAATATCGAAAATTAGCGATACGGTTATCACAATCCAACACAATATCCAACCACACAACTAGTTAGCCACAATCACATAATTTCAACTCATTTACCATGCTTCAAAACCCATTTCCATACACAAACCCCTTTCTTGATTTTCATAAAACAACAATTACAAACCAATTTCACACATTAAAATTAACTAAATTAGCATAATTTGAAGACCACATAAACAAGGTAACTTCTTTGATTTGGTTGTGTAGGAACTAGCAAGCAAAATAAATTTAATTAACCAAATAATGGTGTGCTAAAAACCCTAGTTTAAAACAAACTACTCTTTTAGAAACTAGATTAGAAATTAGATAAACTTTTAACACTAAAACCATATAATTAAAGGAATTTAGCCACAAGTGTTGAATGGGTAAGAATTATACCTCAATTTCTATGGATCAAGCATGGTGATTTGCCTCTAAAAATGCCTCCTGTCCACATGTTTTCAACTATAATAGGTTTGAGAAGAGATAGCACAAGGATTTATTTTGGTTTTGTGAAGAAATTTGTGGATTTTTGATGGTTTTAATGGATTTTGATGGAAATTTTGAAGCAAAAGAGAAGGGAAATTTGGGGGAAAAGAATGGGCTGTGAGCAGGTGGGGTTTCGGCCTATGGGGAAAGGGGGAGGAGTGGGGGAGAGTTATGTGGAATTTTCCAAGGTCAAAGCTCTCACATCTCACTAAAAACCCACATGCAAATTACTATATTTAAATCCTACTCCAAACAATTCATTAACATGGTTTAAAAGTCAAAAGGAGAGGGATGGGGGCTGCTGCAGCAGTGGTGGGGCCGGCCTTGGGGAGTGGGGATGAGTGGGAGTGAATACAAAGAGGTTTTATGCAAAAAGACCCCCCACAAGTCCAAAATTGCAAGTTTTAGCTTAAAATTCAATAAATTTCGTTTTCTATAATAAAAATTAGTTAAAAATCATAATAAAATACTAAAAATTTATGTTACAACTAGATTTTAATTAACATGATTTTAAAGCTTAATTTTAGCCCATTTAAATTTGTATTTATCGCTAATTTAATGTATTTTCTTACCGGCTTAAAATAATATTAAAAAATTGAAAAATAGGGAAAAATTTTTAAATGACCAAAATTTCATAAGTAACTCATTAGCTACTAAAAACAAGCAATTACCTATCCATTTTAGGTATAATTAGTCCTAAACTGCAAAATAACGAGAAAGACGGTTTTCGGAAAAATACCGAATTTTCACCGATTTTCAGGAAAACACCAAAACGACTTTTCAAGGCGCTACAATCTTCCCCACTTAAAGAAATTCGGTCCCCGAATTTAAAAAAATATAACTACGCGTACCTTCGAAGAGATGGGGATATTTCTTCCTCATCTCGCCCTCGGTCTCCCAGGTAACCTCCTCGCTGCTCGGGCTACGCCAAAGGACCTTGACGGTTGGTATAATCTTCGACCTCAACTTCTTCACCTGCCGATCCAGGATGGCCACCGGCTGCTCTGCAAAAGAAAGGTCGCGCTCTAGCTGGACTGTCGGGTGCTGAATCGCATGCGAAGGGTCGTGAAGGTACTTGCGGAGCATCGAAACATGGAAGACGGGATGAACATCGGGAAAGCTGGGAGGAAGAGACAAACGATATGCAACTGCGCCGACACGCTCGAGGATCTCGAAGGGACCTACGAATCTAGGGCTAAGCTTCCCCTTTCGCCCAAAACGCATCACGCCCTTCATCGGAGAGACTTTCAGAAAAACATGGTCGCCAACTGCGAACTCTAATCTGCGACGGCGCCTGTCCGCATACGATTTCTGCCTGCTCTGAGCCGCTCTCATCCGGTCTCGGATCAACTGTATCTTCGCTGTCGTCTCCTCAACAAGCTGCGGCCCCAAAATGCTGCTCTCGCTGAGCTCTGTCCAACAGACGGCCGATCTGCATCTCCTCCCATACAATGCCTCGAAAGGTGCCATCTGAATAGTATCCTGGAAGCTGTTGTTGTAGGAGAACTCCACTAGAGGTAAATGACGATCCCAGCTACCACCAAAGTCTAAAACGCACGCTCTGAGCATGTCCTCGAGAGTCTGAATGGTCCGCTCTGACTGTCCGTCGGTCTGCGGATGAAACGCTGTGCTGAAGCTCAAACGAGTGCCCAAAGCCTCCTGAAGTCTCTGCCAAAGTCGGCTGGTGAACTGAGTGCCTCGATCTGACATGATACAAGTCGGTACGCCATGTAGTCGCACGATCTCGTCAATATAGAGCTGAGCATACTAAGCGAAGCTGAAAGTGGTCTTCACTGGCAGGAAGTGGGCCGCTTTCGTCAATCTATCCACGATCACCCAGATGGAGTCGTACCCTCGACTGGTCCTGGGTAGACCCACAACGAAATCCATCGAAATCTGCTCCCATTTCCACTCTGGAATGGGTAACGGCTGTAGCTCTCCTGCGGGCCTCTGGTGCTCGGCCTTGACTTGCTGACAAGTCAGGCATCTCGAAACGAACTCCGCAATGTCCCTCTTCATCCCGTCCCACCAGTAGGTCTCTCTCATATCATGGTACATCTTGGTGGAACCGGGGTGGACACTATACACTGATCGGTGTGCCTCCTCAAGAATGTCGCGTCGCAATCCATCAGCATCTAGTACGCACAGTCTAGATCCATATCGTAAAATCCCCTGATCGTCAACCACGAACTCGGAAAATCTGCCCTGTCCCATCCGTGCCATGATCTGAGCAACGGTCGTCACTGCGCTGTGCCTCACATATACGGTCAAGCAACTGTGGGCGTGCACGAACATGCGCGAGCTGTCCCCCTGTCTGAGTGAACTCGAACTCAACTCGGCTGTCGCATAACATCTGCCAATCTGCTGACAACTACCTCTGCACTGCGCGCAGAAAGGATAGACTACCCCCGGGCCTCCTACTCAACGCATCTGCCACCACATTCGCCTTGCCTGGGTGGTATAAGATCTCGCAGTCATAGTCTTTCACCAACTCCATCCAACGACGCTGTCTGAGGTTTAGGTCTCGCTGCTGAAATATGTACTTTAAGCTCTTGTGATCGGTGAATATCTGACACGACTCACCGTATAGGTAATGTCGCCAAATCTTCAGTGCAAGACCACTGCAGCCATCTCCAAATCATGAGTGGGGTAGTTCTGTTCATGCTTCTTCAACTGCCGAGAAGCATAAGCGATCACCCGGCCATGCTGCATCAATACGCATCCTAATCCCACTCGCGAAGCATCACAGTAGACAACAAATCCGCCTGATCCCGAAGGCAAAGATAATACCGGCGCCGTAGTCAAACAAGTCCGTAGCTGCTGAAAACTGCGCTCGCACTCCTCTGTCCAGACGAAAGGAACTCCCTTCCGGGTCAAACCGGTCAACGGTGCAGCTATACGGGAGAAGTCCTGAACAAAACGCCTGTAGTAGCCCGCCAAGCCTAGAAAACTACGGATCTCAGTAACCGATGTAGGTCGGGGCCACTGCTGAACAGCCTCAATCTTCTTCGGGTCCACACAAATGCCGTCTCTCGTAACCACGTGACCCAAGAATCCGACGCTGTCCAGCCAGAATGCACACTTGGAGAACTTCGCGAACAGCTGGTGCTCCCTCAGAGTCTGTAACGTAATCCGCAAGTGCTGCTCGTGCTCCTCTCTGCTCCGGGAGTACACCAAGATATCGTCGATAAACACGATGATGAACAAGTCAAGATACGGCCTGAATGTACGGTTCATCAAATCCATGAATGCTGCTGGGGCGTTGGTGAGTCCGAACGACATCACCAAAAACTCGTAGTGGCCGTAGCGCGTGCGGAAAGCTGTCCTCGGTATATCCTCCTGTCGAACTCGCAGCTGATGGTATCCTGATCGCAAGTCGATCCTCGAAAAATACCCCGCACCCTGAAGCTGGTCGAACAAATCATCAATGCGCGGCAACGGATATCTGTTCCGAACGGTAACTTTGTTCAGCTAGCGGTAGTCGATACATAAGCGCAAACTTCCATCCTTCTTCTTGACAAACAGGACCGGAGCACCCCACGGAGAAACACTCGGTCGAATAAGCCCCTTATCTAACAAATCCTGCAACTGATCCTTCAGCTCTCGAAGCTCTGCCGGGGCCATCCGATAAGGCGGTATAGAAATAGGCCCCGAGCCGGGAATCAAATCAATGCAGAACTCAACATCGCGCTCAGGCGGTAGCCCAGGTAGCTCATCAGGGAAAACATCAGGGAACTCACAAACTACCGGAACCCGGTCCAACGGAACGTCTGCAGCTCGAGTATCACAAATAAACGCTAAGAATCCCTGACATCCCTTCCGCAAGAGCTGACCAGCGTGAAGAGACGAAATTAAGCTGGGAAGGGTGACACTGCGGTCTCCCTGAAAAACAAGGACTGGCTCTCCCGGAAATCTAAATATGACTGCCTTCTCACGGCAGTCCACCGAAGCATAACAAGTGGCTAGCCAATCCATGCCCAGAAGCACATCAAAGTCCAACATATCGAGGAGTATCAAATCAACTGATGCATCCCTCTCCCCGATACGAACGGAACACAATCGAAATACAAACCGAGCGACAAACGACTCGCCTACCAGAGTAACAACAACAAGCGGATGATCTAACGACGACGACTCACGGCCCAACATCGGTGCAAAGTGTGTAGAGACGTACGAATGTATGGAACCTGGGTCAAATAATACCCGTGCGTCGAAAGAACAAACTGGCAAGGTACCTGTCACAACGGCATTGGATGCCTGCGCATCCTGCGGTGTCAAAGCAAAAACTCGGGCCTGTCCTCCACCGATAGCGGGCTGACCTCGACCTCGGCCTCTGCCTCCTCGTCCTCTCTGAATAGGACCGCCGCGTCCACGGCCTCTGGGTGCACCTAACTGGCGTGGAGCATCGCCGGTGGTAGGAAGTAGGGCTCTCTGAGGAGGGGATGGTGATGGTGGTAGGGTCACGTGCGGAACTGTCGCTGCTCCCTGTCGTCTCGCCGGACAGTCTCTGACAAGATGGTGCAAACTCCCGCACCCAAAACACCCTGGCGACGGTTGCTGCCCCTGGGGATAAGAACCATATAACTGTCCACGCCCAAATCCTCTGCCAGGCCTATCTCTCGGAAAGAATCTGGCGCGCTGCCTCTGAGACGATACATCGGTGCGAATCCTCTTCGGCCCAGAAACGGTCGAAGTCTGTGATATGCGTGCCTCCATCCGCAATGCCGTATCCATAGCAGCTGAATAAGTGTCGTAGTGCTGGGCGCCAATGGCAAGATATAGCTGGGCATCAAGTCCCTGTACGAACCTCTTCACCATCTTCTCCTCGGTATCCACCAAATACTGAGCATATCGGGATAACTGTGTAAACTGGATGTCATACTCAGACACCGTCATCTCAGGTGTCTTGACTAAGGCCTCGAAGCTGCGAGCTCTGGCGTCACGAACGCTCTCTGGAAGGAAACGGGCTAGAAAGACCGCTGTAAACTCGAACCAAGTCATAGGCGGTAGACCTGCAGCTCGACCTCTCAAGACTGACTCCCACCATGTCTGCGCGAGACCCTCTAGTCGGAAACTCGCAAGCTCTACCCATCGATCATCCGAACATCTCAGCGAACGGCAGATCCTGGCTAAACTGTCAAGGAACGTCTGTGGGTCCTCCGCTGCCTCGGTGCCGGTGAATACTGGAGGTCTCAGCCTCATGAAATCCTGTAGTGAAACCGGAATGGCCACGGTGGTAGTAGTAGGAGCAGGTATCATGGTCGTCTGTGATGTAGTAGGTACGTCATCCGGTCTCGGTGTACGACTGGCTGCAACTAGGGATCCTACCATCTGACGTAGCACCTGCATGCCTCCCATCATCTGTCGCAACTCCTCCATACCAGTCTCGAGCCTATCCATACGGCCTGGGGAAGGTGGATCGGTCTGTCCCTGCGGCGTAGGCATACCACCCTGCTCAGTCCTAGTCTCGGACGAGCCAGCTCGAATCTCGTCTCTGGCGGCAGCCCTCTGTGCCCTCGTAGCCTTCGGCGGCATAGTGACTGGTACAGGAAACAGGACAGTAAGAACAGTGCAATAGGATCATAGGATACACGGAATTGAAGAAGGAATTTTTAAGCAAGTACATCCTAAAGTCACTTAGGCGGAGTACCGTATCGCAAGTATGCCGCGGACATACGCACGCTACGTTACCCTGCTTAAGTCACTTACTCCATCGACCAAGGGTCATCCTACACTCAAAAAGGTAAAACCTATCGCTCTGATACCAACTTTGTCACGACCCGCAGGGTACGGAACGTGACTGGCACTTAGGTTACGAAACGTCTCAAGACGTCCGTAAAATAAATAAGCCAAAGCCCAGAAACCAAAACCAAATAAGCAAAAGAGTGAAGAGAACCCAATCAATTGAAAACGAGTTATCAAATAAGTCATATAAAACCTCTTTAAAAACAATATTAATTTTTCCGAAAATTTCGGCAGAGTCTCCTTTGTAAATACTGGCCCCCAAAATGGGTACAACAAGAATATATATAAATCCAAAAAATAAGGCATCCCCAAGCGGGAGCTAGCTCTTCGCCACAAGGCGATCACAAATCCCACGCAATATAAAGCAACAACATGCGAAATAATCATAATGAAGCATAAGAAAACATCATGTCGACTCAAGTGAGCTCGACCCCAAAATACAGCATAAAAGTCCACAAACCTCACAGTCTCATCTCTAGGTCAATATACAATAATACTGGTAGATACAGTAGATGGAGTACACTAGATACAAAGAATATACAAGGTGGTACAAAATAGTAACATAACCCACCTATAAGCAAAATCTCGAGTCCAGGCAAAAGAGGCAAAAGAAGCAAGCGCACCCGCCGCTACTGTACTGACGGAGCGGACCTGAAAAAGGCTATGGTACAACGGGGGTGAGTTGCCAACTCGTGAGTAATAAATAACATCTACACCGGCTATCGAATGCATGCACACAAGCATCCTAGCATCTAAATACAGGTAAGGCAGGACATAATGGCAAGTATGTATGCAATATGGATATACTAGCAGGTATGAATGCAATGCGAATCAACTCGTGATCTGAATGTGTAAGTATAAGAAATCATGTTTTTCCCTTTAAGAATGTCTTTTGAAATACCAGCACAATACCAATAGAATCAACAAGAACCTGTGTCCAGCATCGACACCTCAAAACTGTCTCAAATCTCATATCAATGTATCTCTGGCCTCAGCCGTCCGGCTGACCCATCTCAAATATCAATATCTCACATCTAGCGGCCACGGTCGGTATCCTCTGGATATCCGCCGTCCCAAACAGTCACCGGTAGGTAATCCGTCCCCTGCCAGGCTCAACGTCAACACCACATTCCTCTTGCCCCGGGGTACCTTACCGGGCCCACCATGTACCCGTGCCGGTTCCTCTACTCCTCGACACGGATTTCCAAAACCACAGCAAACTCATGGTGGACGACACTTACATCACTAGAAAACCGCAATTTACATATTTTAAAACTATAATAAGTTTAGAAATTTTGCGGCTTTCCCCCGAAATCCAGCAATATCATAAAATCTCAAGAAATCCTCATAAGTGCATATATCAATGATAATGAATGCATATGGTATCAATAATCAAGTTGCGATGTGTGCTTAATAGATTAAGCATGAACAATTAATATGATGAAGTACATGCACATGAATAGCAATCCTACGGTTTCATTTTAAGGAATTAAAGGCAATAGCACAAGTTTAAGTATCAATTAGTAAAAGGTTTAAATTTAAAGGTTATCTAGTGTGGTGGCATGGCAATTACCAGGGTGTGTGTGTAAGCATGAATAGTGCTCGTGCTGCATATAAAAACCTGGCAATGGTGCAGGTGTCCTATAAAATGGTTTCGCATAGGTATGTCAATATAATGCATGGATGCAGCAAATAATCATATACGTATTTCACCCCTAATTACTAACATCACTAAGAATCTTGTAAGTTACTAAAACTATCGGGCGGCTTGCGCCATCCAACGATAGTCCCCCGTAGATGTTACATCTACTCACCGGAATCCCTGGCTAGCTGTGTCCAATCACCGCTTTCCCCTTTTGCGCCGCGTCTGACGTCTCCGCGACCGAACCTGGAATTTACATCAATACCAAACATAAGGTTACATATCAAGAACGACGCAAAACCCCAACGAAACTACTAATGTTCGCTATTAAGGTACAACGTGCACAAAGTGCGCGGAACACACGCGAAAATCGCAAAAACTGCCAAAAATCGCCGATTTGGTCGCCCGGCAAAACTAAAACCCGACTACTCAAAACTCCGCACTCACGCATCCTAAACGTCATAGGAGATGCTAAAAACATCCCCAAGGTATCACAAATAATTCACCAATTAATTTTAATAAAAACCTAGTAAGCACAAAACCAGCAATTTTGGTGCAAATATCGAAAATTAGCGATACGGTTATCACAATCCAACACAATATCCAACCACACAACTAGTTAGCCACAATCACATAATTTCAACTCATTTACCATGCTTCAAAACCCATTTCCATACACAAACCTCTTTCTTGATTTTCATAAAACAACAATTACAAACCAATTTCACACATTAAAATTAACTAAATTAGCATAATTTGAAGACCACATAAACAAGGTAACTTCTTTGATTTGGTTGTGTAGGAACTAGCAAGCAAAATAAATTTAATTAACCAAATAATGGTGTGCTAAAAACCCTAGTTTAAAACAAACTACTCTTTTAGAAACTAGATTAGAAATTAGATAAACTTTTAACACTAAAACCATATAATTAAAGGAATTTAGCCACAAGTGTTGAATGGGTAAGAATTATACCTCAATTTCTATGGATCAAGCATGGTGATTTGCCTCTAAAAATGCCTCCTTTCCACATGTTTTCAACTATAATAGGCTTGAGAAGAGATAGCACAAGGATTTATTTTGGTTTTGTGAAGAAATTTATGGATTTTTGATGGTTTTTAATGGATTTTGATGGAAATTTTGAAGCAAAAGAGAAGGGAAATTTGGGGGAAAAGAATGGGCTGTGAGCAGGTGGGGTTTCGGCCTAGGGGGAAAGGGGGAGGAGTGGGGGAGAGTTATGTGGAATTTTCCAAGGTCAAAGCTCTCACATCTCACTAAAAACCCACATGCAAATTACTATATTTAAATCCTACTCCAAACAATTCATTAACATGGTTTAAAAGTCAAAAGGAGAGGGATGGGGGCTGCTGCAGCAGTGGTGGGGCCGGCCTTGGGGAGTGGGGATGAGTGGGAGTGAATACAAAGAGGTTTTATGCAAAAAGACCCCCCACAAGTCCAAAATTGCAAGTTTTAGCTTAAAATTCAATAAATTTCGTTTTCTATAATAAAAATTAGTTAAAAATCATAATAAAATACTAAAAATTTATGTTACAACTAGATTTTAATTAACATGATTTTAAAGCTTAATTTTAGCCCATTTAAATTTGTATTTATCGCTAATTTAATGTATTTTCTTACCGGCTTAAAATAATATTAAAAAATTGAAAAATAGGGAAAAATTTTTAAATGACCAAAATTTCATAAGTAACTCATTAGCTACTAAAAACAAGCAATTACCTATCCATTTTAGGTATAATTAGTCCTAAACTGCAAAATAACGAGAAAGACGGTTTTCGGAAAAATACCGAATTTTCACCGATTTTCAGGAAAACACCAAAACGACTTTTCAAGGCGCTACATATCATTTCTTTAATAAAATATTGTAATTGTTTATTTTTGGTGTATTTTGTTTTCTTGTAAATATATTATTTTATCATTTCATGTACTTTACCCATTCTATAATTTTTCAAAACCCAAACCAAGACAATAACATTTGATTTCTTTTTCTAAGCCATTTTCATTTTAAGCTGCAACATATATTTAATTTTTATTAAATATGTGCATGAACAATCTTGTGGCTTATTGGTTAAGCTCTTACATTGTTATTCCATAAGTTATATATTCAACTCCCCATTCTTACAATTATTCTTAACATTTTTTAAACCCCGTTATATGTTCTCTCACTCTACTTCATTTTCTTCAAAATCTCCACTTATAATTCGATCCCTTTCTTATGTGCATTTCTTCAATATTTTCTTTCATCTTCTTTTTTTTCTTATACAAAAAATTCAGAAAATATAGGCCCTAAATAAAATATAGCCATCTTCATTCTTAGAGCTATCATAATTCCGGCATTTTTTGAATACTTCTGTTTGCTAGGATTCAAGATGAGATGAACCAAGCATCATCACCGCTCATAACTTTGTCGTCAAAATAAATCGCTTTCCATCAAATCGAATCGGTGAGTCGGTTGCTATATCGACCCACACATCCTGTAAATCCCTTCTCTCATTCGTTTCTAGTTTTCTCCTTTTTGGACCCATCACCTTGCCTTGTCGTAGTCCCTGATTAAATATATATTTATATATGTATTTCATTAAATATAGTTGTACATGTAACAATTAGTTGTATGTTCTTTTCATATTTTTGTGTTTTGATTTATGCCATGTTCATGTTAATTTATTGATTTGTGTAAACTATTGATATTAGCATATTATTCATATATTCCACTGCTATTGCATAGTTCGCGTGTTCGAAACCCCAGATCTTGTAATTATTTAATAAAAAAAACATACTTTTGCCATTCTCAAATACGACCTTAAAATATCTGTATCGTTAATATATTTTTTAGAAATTAATCTCCACTTCTGAAAATTCTTAGAACATCAGGATAAAATAATAGATAGAACTCCAAATTTACAGTAAAAAATTCATATCAAATCGATTAACATTTTAGGAGTTACGTAATTTTTTATTCACTGTTTTTAAAACCAGAAAACTGCCATTAAAGGTCTTTTTCAAGAGACCGTAACTCTTTAATCGTTGGTCCAAATTAAGCGTTTTTAGATGTTTTGGATATCTATATCGAAAGATATAGATTTTCTTAGTTTTAAATTTTTACTGAAAACTGACGTAAAATATAGAAAGACGCGTTACAATATTAAGTGACGGATCTGGACAGAATCTGTCCTGATCCGCACACTGTTTTTAAATAAAACACAACCTAAACTCCCGATGTCTGTTGATGAAAAAATTTAGATGCGTAGATGCACAATTGATAGAGCTATAATTTTGTGTATATTAAATTACTTAGAAACGCATGAAACAACCCGATATAAGCCTTGCAATATAACATATAGCCGCTGTCCAAAAATCTGAATTTATATTTTAAACGCTGGTATTAAAATGATCATAACTAGAGTTTTAGAAATTCAAATCGCGCGAATCTAAGTGTTTTGGATAAATATATCAAAAGACCTACAATTTTCTGATAATTTTCGTAATCTGAAATGTAACGATCGTGTACCCTAGATACGTTATAAAAACGTTTTATAATTTTTTTCGAGGTCAAAACAATAATTTTACTGATTCTATTGGTAGAAAACACTTTAAAAATATTTTTTCGTGATTAAAATGAATTCATATGATTTTTAGGAATTTTTGGGAATTTTTAAGAATTTAAATGGATTTTTTTTATCGAAAGGAAAAGTTTTAAAACCGACAAGGGGAGCTATTTTGGACCAAATTTGGTTGCATATGATAGAAAACATCAAAATACATTTTCTATAATTTTCCCAGAATTTTATAATATTTTTAACTATTTTAAATAATTTTTAGAAACCAAAAACAATTTTTAAATATTAAAAAAAACTAGTATTTTTGTAGAGCGGGAATGAATTTGGACCGTCAGATCTGAAAACCAACGGTCCAGATTTAGCCGACGGTTTAATTAAAAGAAAAAAGAATATATATATATATATATATATATATATATATATATATATATATATATATATATATATATATATATATATATATATAGACGCCTTTGATCTGGACCGTTGGATCCTCGAGGATCGTCAGCGTCAACCCGAGCCGGGGCCCACGCCAGCTCATGCGTGATGGGACATGGGTCGTGGGATCTGGTCGAGCGACGGTCCGGATCTTTTCAGCTCGTGGGGTCGGCTCCTGTAGCGGCTAGGGGAAAAATTGGGATTTTTAATCCCAGAAAATCCCTATAAATAGCCCTGAGTTTCTAAAATTCTCCCAAAAATATCTGTTTGGCACAAAAATCTCAAAATATTTCCAGACATTTTTCTTTGAGTCTTCTACACTCTGGACCAAGTTCTGAAGGCAAAAAAAATTCTTGGTTTCAAGATATACCTTTTCTCGTACAACCCGATACTCACCGACTTTTATTTTCTTAGCTCATTTTAGGTAGGATCTCTCAACACTTGACCCCCTGTTATCTTCATTATGAAAATATCTATCTGTGAAAAAAATTCCAGACCTGAATATGATAACTGTATTATCTATTTTATGGGTTTTGACGATTAAAAACGATATTAAACCCTAATAATATAATGAACTTTTAGCAATTATCCTTCACGATAAAATCACGGGGTAACGGACAACCCCAGATTCATGTTTGGACATATGAAACTATGTCGTAAAGCGACTATCATGACCGGGACAACTTTTGCAGGAATAAATGTAATTATTCTACGGTGTTAAATAAAGGTTATCGATAATTAGTTCTTTAATTATTAAAACATGGAAAATTATAGTAAATTTTTATATATTGGTTATTTTTAAAATAAAATTGATGGCAAACATGTGAAACCATATTTTCGCTAATTTGGGTATTTCACAAAAATACCATCAACTCCTAAAAATTTATATTTTCATTAAAATACCACGAACTTTGGAAAAATAGTATTTTCCTTAAAATACCCTAAATCTTTCCAAGTGATATTTTTATTAAAATATCACGAACTTTTTTGAATCATAATTTTTTTTACAAAAATACCATGAACTTGGTAGAGTAATTAGTTTATTAAAATATTCTGAACTTTTAAAAGTTAGGGTTTTCTTATAAAAATCAATAAAAATCCTAAAACTGGATTTTTACTAAACATCTTTAAGAAATGGAACCTTACCAAAAATACCCCAGTAGGGTGTTTTTCATCACCCCATTGAGATGGGAATACACGTCGTTTGTCAGGCGTATTATAAATTTCTCCTGCCTAGGGTAGGCTGGGGTTTATTAATTGTGGAGATCCGAATCTCCGGCAGCCGCGGACTAAACTGACGTTAATTACCCCTCGCCTTTAAAGTGAAGGAACCTCCGATTGACGGGTCAAACTGGTCATGCGAACTCAATGTGCAGTGTGCGTGTGTTGTGTTTTAAGGGGTCTTGGGTATATCGGGGGCCTCGCAGAGTTTACGGGGGTATTTTTCTACCGGGGGACAGTGTTGTGGAGTGTGTATATATAAAAAAGGGAGAAATAGTGTCCAAAGGACGCGTGGGCGCTGGACGCCGCGCCTTACGTACTTGGCACGCGGACGCGGGGCGCCAGCGGGAAAAAGGGGCTTAGCGCCTATACTGGGAGTTGTACTCCCAATTAACTTTTAGAGTTAAACTCCTAAAAAAAGGACAAAGGGGCTTAGCCCCTGCACTGGGAGTTGTACCTCCGATTGACTTTTGGAGTTGAACTCCTAAAAAGAAAGATTTAATATATATATATATATATATATATATATTGTGGAGTTAAACTCCCAAGAGATTTTCGAAGATAATGAAAGGGGACCCTTTTCTTCTATCTTGAGCTCTAGATCTTCTCTTGAGCCTTGGATTTTCCCAAAGTAGGGTTTTTGGAGATGGGTCTCCTTCTTTCTCCTCTGTGTTGGCTGGATCTTGGAGAAAAGGTGGATGGGACTTAAAAATCTCCCCTTTTAAACATTTGATGAGAGATCTGGGTTCCCCTTCAAGGGTTTTATGGTGAAAAACTATTTTTTTTTTGGAAAAAAGAAAAGTTAAACTCTTGATTTAATTCAAAAGAGGGAAGAAGATTTAGAACCTTGAGAAAGGAGAAGGAGGCACAGAAACCCTAGATTTTGAGGGAAATGAATTCTTGTCCTTCATTACATTATCATGTTGCTTTATATAGGCTTACAAATTTACACATAACCCCATGAGTTTTAAAAAAAAATTGGCATTTTGCACATCTCATGTCTCATGTGTTCATTTCTTTTGTACATGAGCCATGGGCTTTACAAAAATTTGGCTTTATGCCCATTTTTCTTACATTTATTCATAAAAATTACATCACAATTATTTATTACATAATTTTCATTTTGGCATAGGGAAGGCCGGCCGCGGGGCTCGACTTGGGCATGGGCCCACTTGACTTGGTCTTGGGCCCATCTAGCTTGGGGTTGACGTCGACTTCGACTCGGTCAACCGGGGTGTAATTTTTGACCCCAACAAAGTGCCTCCCATCAATAAATGCACACCGCATGTATGGGTTGTGTGCATGAAATTAATGGATCTTGTTCCGCAGAAATTTGACTTTGAGGTGGAGCATCATTCCGGAGGCGGAACATCTTTCCAGGAGCATGATTCTGGGGGTCGGAGCATCATTCCGATTTGCGGAGCATAATTCCGAGGGTCGGATCATCATTCCGAAGAGTATAATTTCAGGATCGAAGCATCATTCCGAAGAGCATAATTCCAAGATTGAAGCATCATTCCAAAGAGCATAATTTCAGGATCGAAGTATCATTCCGAAGAGCGGAGCATAATTCTAAGGGGAAGATATATTCTGAGACGAAGTATAGTTTCGACGCAGGGTTCCGGGGCAAAGCATAATTCCGACGCGGAACAGGTGTATCCTAAGACGAAGAATAATTCCGACGCGGGACAAACATTCTGCCCGAAGCATAGTTTTGATGTAGAGGTTGATTCCCAGACGAAGCATAATTCTGACAGGGAAGGTGGATACTCCGAGGCGAAGCATGATTTCGACACGGGGCATATTATGAGACGAAACATGATTCCGACACAGAGGTTGATATTCTGAACGAAATATAGTTTCGATGCAGTGCTTGATTCCCAGGCGAAGCATAATTCCTATAGGGAAGGAAGATACACCGAGGCGAAGCATGATTTCGACACGGGGCACATTCTGAGACGAAACATGATTCCGATGCAGAGCTTGTTGGTTGACTTGATTCCAAGACGGAGCATAATTCCGACAGGGAGGTCGTTGGCTGACTTGATTCCGAGACGGAGCATGATTCTGACAGGGAGCTCGTCGATTGACTTTATTCCGAGGCGGAGCATAATTCTGACAGGGAAGACAGATACTCCGAGGCAAAGTATGATTTCGACACGGGTACCTTTTGAGAGGAAACATGATTCCGACGCAGAGATTTTTGATTTGATTTGATTTGGGAATTTCTTATCCGTCCAGTGGGTTGAGCCTGGGACTTGGAATTTGGGTTTTGTTCGGCGTCAGTATCGCTATACTGGAATATGGTACCATGAGAGAATCATCATTTGCCATGGAGAACATCGGATTTGGGTTAGCACCAGCATCACTACACTGGAATATGGTACCAGGAGCGAATCATCATTTGCCATGAGAGGATTTGAAGATTTTAGTTTTGGTTTGACATCAGTATCGCTACACTGGAATATGGTACCAGGAGCGAATCATCATTTTCCATGAGGAGATTTCCCTCGTTTCCAGTTTAACGACTTAGGGGTCATCTGTTCCCAGTTTAACGACTTAGAGGTCATATGTTCCCAGTTTAAAGACTTAGGGGTCTATTGGATTGAAAGTTTGGAATTTTGGGGTTGGGGTCGGCATCAGCCTTGCTGACACTGAAGCACAAATGCCAGGAGCAATTCATCATTTGCCTTTGCATGTTGGGGAGCGATGGCTTAGAAGACAGGTTTAGGTCCCTATCACCTAAGGCTTTTCAATTTTATGAGCCGTAAGTGTCTCATAAAAGTATTTTCTTCCTATGAGTCGAAAGGATCTCGTAAGTGTACTTTCTCCTTAGGAGTCGTAGGGACTCCTAAGTGTGTTTTTCTTTTGTGAGTCGTAAGGATCCCACGAAGGTGTTTTCTTACGAGTCGTGAGGATCCCGTAAGTTTGTTCTCCTCATGTATCGTGAGGACACATGAATGGGTCTTCCCAAATGGAGCATAATTCTGAGGGCGGAGACCGGCCGCATGACTGTGATTGCGGTGAGGTATGGGTGTGATGAGAATTATTTGAGCCCGTGGATTGTATATGGTAGTCCATTTGGGAACTGGCCGTAGGGCTGGAAGAATTTTGGGAAATTGGATTTTGGTTGGCGTCTGCATCGCTGCACTGGAATATAGTACCAGGAGCGACTCATCATTCGCCTTTTGGAGGTTTGGGGATTTGGAATTTGGTTGGCGTCTGCATCGCTGCACTGGAATATGGTACCAGGAGCGACTCATCATTCGCCATCTGTAGATTTGGATTTTGGTTGTCGTCTGCATCGCTGCACTGGAATATGGTACCGGAGCGACTCATCATTCGCCATCTAGGGATTTGGAATTTGGTTGGCGTCTGCATCGCTGCACTGGAATATGGTACCAGGAGCGACTCATCATTTGCCATTTGGGGATTTAAGGATTTGGAATTTGGTTGGCGTCTGTATCGCTGCACTGGAATATGGTACTAGGAGCGACTCATCATTCGCCATTAGGAATTTAGGGATTTGGAATTTGGTTTGCGTCTGCATCGCTGTACTGGAATATGGTACTAGGAGCGACTCATCATTCGCCATTTGGAGGTTTTTTTTAACGCGATTGCTCTATCATTTCAGCTTTTCTTATCGCGAAGGTCGCGATTGCCTTATCATTTCGACTATTTATTCGCGGTTTCCCCACCATTTCGGCTGTTTATTTTCATTTTCATTTTACTCGCTGGTTGTTATTGCGAGTTTCCCCATCATTTCGGCCCTTTATTTTTATTTATTTACACATTTTTTACATTCCCAGTTTAACGACTTAGGGGTCAATTGTTCCCAGTTTAACGACGTAGTGGTCAACTGTTCTCAGTTTAACGACGTGGTGGTCATCTGTTGGAGCGTGGGCTCGATTCTGCAGGAACCACGGGCTCTTTTGGCTTAATTGCATAAGCGGGCTCTTCGTCATCTAGACCGAGCTGGTATTGGATGGCAACAACCACGTCATCATCATGGCTATAAGGTATAGGAGGACTTGTTCCTCCTAGCTCCATCATGTAGACCGTATGGGTTGTGTACCCGTCTATCGCCTCTTCATGGGCAACATCGCTCGTTGGGCTTTTGGCTTGTTGCCTTGGTCCGCTCCTTTCTAAGAAGGGCAGACGATTGAGAGCAGCAAATTCTCGAAGGGTTTCGGTCTCCGTTTGTATGAAATTGGCGGTCACGGCTTGATTGTTTGCTAACATGCCTTTAGACAGTTCTATCTCTCCTGTCTTGTATTGCTTTTCAACCCAATCTTTGAAGACAAAGAAGTCCTCAATGGCGTGACCTATCACTCTGTGATAGGGGAAATATTTGGGGTCGTCGGTCATATTCGCTTCTTGAGGTCTTTTTGATTCTAGCAATTGTAAACCGTTTCTTAGGGCATCCTTGAATATTTTACGGATTTTGTCCTTTCTGAAGGAATAGACCTTATCCAGCTTCTTTTAGTAGAGATTCTCCTCCCTCTTCGAACATTGGCTTCCAAGGCTGGTTGGCATTAGGCCCGCTCATCTCTCGCTTATTTCGGTTAGCCGAAGTGTTAAAAGATTCAGTATCGTCGGAATTTCCGCCTTTGCGATTGTCACGCCCCGCTTTCCGGTGCACGGTAAGGAGACGTGACGAGGCCCGCTACGCATTTACTCAGAAGTAAACACGCAAAGCATAACTAAGCAATATAATGTAAATATATACAAGAAGACATGAAATGTAAATGAACAACAACTTTTATTGACTGAACATTTCTTTACAATACAATTGAAAATGTAAATACAAGAATGGAAAACGATGCCTAAACAATGGCATGCATTGAAAGTAAAAGTGAGTACAAGTAAAGCCTAATAGTCGTGCTGCTCAGTGGTCTGCTCCAAGTGATCCTGGCTGGTCTCAAACTCCTCAGAGTCGGGTTCTCCTGACAACATTCCAAAGAAAAAAGAAAAATAGGAATGTCGTCGGCGAACGATCACTCGGTAAGTCCTAAAGAGAGATAGAAATAGAATAGACAGATAAGAAGATGTAACTGGTATAATATTTGAATGTTATGCTAACGCAGTTGTTTATAGCTTGGTACATGTTCCCGCCAATTTTTTTGGCTAAAGGCTACTTGTTCCCTTATAAAAAAGGGTGGGAGAATCCTTAAAATTTGGCCTCACGTGTTAAACACGTGGGCGCTCATATGCAAAGCATATGGGCACTGAAAACAAATAACTAAGGGCCAAATTAGCCTCACGTGTTAAACACGTGAGCGCTCATATGCAAAGCATATGAGCACTGAATAAAATAAACTTAAGGGCCAAACATGCCTCACGTGTTAAACACGTGAGCGCTCATATGCAAAGCATATGAGCGATGAACATAAATAATCAATGGCCGAACATGCCTCACGTGTTAAACACGTGAGCGCTCATATGCAAAGCATATGAGCGCTGAGAATGAACAGGCTAAAACCCACACTAGGGGTCACGTGTTAAACATGTGAGTTCTCCTGTTGCTTACATGCAAAGCATGTAAGCGCCCCAATTTAAAATGCTCTAATTAAAATTAAATTCTATTTGGGAAATATTTTCCCTGATCTTCCTAATATGGAAAGATCTTTCTCTAACAGAGAATCTTGGATTTAAAATCCAATAGTGATAAAATATTAGCAATTAAACCATCTGATAGAATTAAATTCTATGTGGAGAATATTTCCCCGATCTTCATCAAACTAGAAAGATCTTCTCTGTTAAACAGAGTACCCTTGGATCAAAGATCCAACGGTGATCATTTGATGGAATAAAATTCTATCGTAGGAAAATATTTTTCTAATCCTGTTAAACTAACAAGATATTCATTTAACAGAATTAAATTCAATATTCCTAATCTTGTTAAACTAACAAGATATTCATATGATAGAATAAAATTATATGTGATAGAATTAAATTTTATGTTAGAATAAAATTCTAATTTTGTTAAGCTAACAAGATATCCATATGATATAATTAAATTCTATATTAAGAAAAATATATTCCTAATCTTGCTAATTTAATAAGATATCCATATAACGGAATTAAATTCTATATTAAGAAAATATATTCATAATCTTGTTAAACTAACAAAATATTCATATGATAGAATAAAATTCTATATTAGAAATCTGGTAAAAAACAAATAAGAAATCTTCTCTGTTAAACAGAGAGCCTTTGGATTAAAAATCCAATGGTGAATAAAATTCACCAGATCAATTGGATTGATTATGAAATCAATCAGGATCTCTCAATGAGAGATTTTCTTAACAAATTGATTCTTTTCTTCTCGTATAAATAGGAGCAAGGAGATGAGGAGAAAGACACAGGGAGAGAGGGGAAGAAAAATACAGAGAGAATTTAATTCTCTCAAAGAAGAGGACTCCCTCCTAAAAAACCCTAGGTAAAGAGAAAACACAGAGGTCATTTTATCTCTCCTTCGCCTCTCTAAGGGTTTAACCCTTCATATAAGAACTTAGTTCTTCCCTGGTTGAAATATGCAGAAGTAGATCTCCCCTCAAGTTGAGAATTTAATTCTCATCGGGGAGATCCTGTCATGCAGATTCAGAACCCAGGGGAAAGAATTGAGTTCAAAGAATTTAATTCTTACAAAAATATATGGGAATTTAATTCCTCTGAAAACTAGGGTTTAACCCTATAAAAAGAATTTAATTCTTACAAAACAAGAGACATGAGATCCTCCAAATTCTAGTGTCACTAATATTAGATCAAAATCTCCAACCACCCAGAAGAAAAGACTGGTGATTCATTAGTGTTTAACACTATAATGAAGACCTTACGTGTTTTCCACGAGCGCTTAAAAGAAGAACAAGAAGTGCCTCCTAGGGCAGTCACGTGTTTTTCACGCGATCTCCAATCAAGTGCTTAGCATTTATATAAAAAAGGGGGGAATAAAACCCAAAAAGCAGTACTCAACTTTGGGGCGCTTCACGTGTTCACACGTGAGCGCCACAAGAACTAAGTGCTTAGCACTTATATTTAAAAGGGGGAATAAAATCCAAAGAATAGCACCCACTTTGGGGCGCCTCATGTGATTTACACGTGAGCGCCTCCAAAGTTCAGTGTTTAACACTGATTCAACGTCTCACGTGGGTACACGTGAATACTACATTTATCAGTGCTTAGCACTGCAGGGGTAAATATGGAGACCCAAACCTAACCACAAATTGGCTAAGTCTTCCCGAGGTCAAAACCTCTTTGATCTCCAAATCGACCGAGCCTCTGTGCTCATATTTTCCCAAACTGGTCTTAGTCCCAAATATGACTGATGATCCCTCAACTAATGATATCCAAAACGATATTCATCCCACATCATCCCGAGGAAATCTTAGTCTTAAAATATGACTAATGATTTCTGGGCTTGCCACTAATTCCTTTTTTTCCTCAAATACGGGAATTGATTCAAGGGTACATCTCTTTAAACCTCTGATACATGTCGTTGTAATTCTTCAACGTCTTCAGAGAGGTGGCGGGTCCCGACAACCAACAGCTTTTTGGTGCACTGCCCAAACTGACGTGAACACCCCAAATCAAACCACACCCCAAACTGAGTGCATCCCATATCATCGTTGCTCATCCCGTTACGTAACAAATACACGTGCACGCAAGATGATCAACGGACCGAAATATCCTTAAACTAATTGTTGCCACCAAAATGGCAACAATGGACCGAAATGTTCTTAAACTAAACATTGCCTTCAAAATGGCAACAATGGACCGTAACGTTCTTAAACTAAAACCTCACCTCCAAAGTGGTGATCAACAGACCGAAATGTCATCAAACTAAAACCCCACCTCAAAAATGGTGATCAACGGACCGAAACGTTCTTAAACTAACCGTTACCTCCAAAATGGCAACAGCGGACCGAGACGTCCTTAAACTAAAAACTTCACCTCCAAAATGGCGATCAACGGACCGAGACGTTCTTAAACTAAAACCTCACCTCCAAAATGGTGATCAACGGACCGAGATGTCCTTAAACTAAAAACCCCACCTCCAAAATGGTGATCAACGGACCGAGACATCCTTAAACTAAAACCTCACCTTCAAAATGGTGATCAACGGATCAAGACGTCCTTAAACTAAAACTCCACCTCCAAAATGATGATCAACGGACCGAGACGTCCTTAAACTAAAAACGTCACCTCCAAAATGGTGATCAACGGACCGAGACGTCCTTAAACTAAAACCTCACCTCCAAAATGGTGATCAACGGACAGAGACGTCCTTAAACTAAAATCAAACCTCCAAAATGGTGATCAACAGACCGAAATGTCCCTAAACTAAAACAACAGAGCCCAAATGCTCTCTTGTTGGATCTGAAACAAAAATGATCCTAAAACCTCGTTAAGTAGATCTTAGTCTCAAATTGGACCAACGTATCCTTTACAAGAAATTATCTGAGCCCCAACTGCTCATATACATTTAAGTTGATCTTAATCTCAAACCAGATTAATGATCCTTAAATAACAAACCCAAATCTAAGATATACGGATTTGGACTAATTATAACACCTTAGAATGCGATTATGGTTAATTAAGAGATAATACGGATTTTTAGTAAAAAGTTTACCAAAATAGTTTTCAAATATTTTATAAAAATTAATGAATATTTTATTAATATTTATTTTAGGCTTGCACACACATGTGCATGTTAACCTAGGGTTATTTTTAGTGGTAACCATGCTTAAGTAGCCATGGCACCTTAACACCATTTTAATTAAGTGTATGTAATTAATTTAGTTATTTAGTTTTTAAAATAATAAAAGATTTGAATTGTTGACTTGAGGAGAGAGAGGGGGGGCATCATGAGGCATAGCAAGTATGCCATGCATTAAATGAAGAGAGAGGGGCATGGCTAAACCCACCCCTCATTTTCTCACCCTCACTCACTCATACACTCCTCACTCTTACTCACATTCTCTCATTCTCTCATTCATTTTCTCTTTCTCATATTTTCCTTCACCTCACTCACTCTCTCACCCCTCAACTGAAACTCTAACACAAATCCTCACAAACCCACACCAAATCTCTACTAAATTCCATCAAAACCCTTCACAAAACCAAGTCAAGCCACTAGAATCATTTGGGGCATGTAAAGCTAGGATTTTGAGCAAGTGTGGATATGTATAATCTCTAAACTATTAATTAGGAGTTTATTATGTGGTGTTGCTAGTTAGTTTCAGTTTAGAACCCTAATGATTTAGTTTTGTGCACGATATCGTATTTTAGTGTCTTTTTAGGGTATATGTGATCTGCTGTGACCCCGAGTCATTACTGTGAAATCAAGAAGTGTAGTAGTGTAGTGCTAGTTGCCCTGAGTGTACACCAGTAACACGAGACCCACCTGAGCGGTTTTGGCCGGCGAGAATAGGGGTAGGTCCGGCGAGCTCGGCCGTACAGGGACCTGGGGAGTTGAAACTTTGTGGGTAGCTGTCTGCAGTTATTTTGAGTTGTTTGGTACTGCTAGATTTTGATGTTTTGACAGTGGGTGAAATCTGGGATCGATTAGCTAGTTTTAGTGTTTTGATGATGTGCATTATGATATCCGACACAGTGTCCGACTCAGTTTCTGTGCTTCGCGTGATTTCTACACTTAGGGTTGTTTTAGAGTATTACCACACACGTTAGTCGCTAAGCGAACACTTTAGAGGGTGTTGGAGTCGGTGCGTCGATTTAAACGTAATTGTATGTATTATGGGTTGATTTCTAAGTACACTTGCTATGTTGTATGATTTTAGGATCGTAGGCGGGGACTTCGGACGCTGCGAAGAAAGAGAAGCAAGTGGTCAGATATACCTAGCTCGAGATCACGGTGAGTAGATTTAACATCTACAGGGGAATCACCCGTATGGCATTATGCGTCGGGGCTAGATTCAATAATATGATTATTAGTTATATATATATATACATTGATTGTGCATGTGTACCATTGTTGCATACCTCATTTCCTGTTGCATATGGACATAGTATTAATGAGACACAACACTGTTACTAACGGTTCATGTTGCACGGGCACTAAACTGTATACCGCACACACACCGTTAGTAATTGCCATGACACTCACACTATAGAATTGACATGGATAATACATTGCTTATCTTATCTTATCATTAGACATGATTCTTGTTCTATTGCGCATATGAATTGCATTATGCGTACATACATACTCGCGTACCTACATACTTGCGTACATACATACTTGCGTACATACAAACCTTATTATAACTACATATATGCTCATATGTGATGTCGCATTGGATTTTTGGAGAAATTGGGAACCACATGATACATTTAAAAACTGGATTCATTTAAAAGAGCGGTTTTTCCTTGATGTGCTCATATTACTGTTTTATGTTGCATATATCATATTCATGGATTTACGCATTGAGATATGGATTTCATGTGATTTATGGATTTGAGAACCGTAGTATTATTTCAAGAAAGTATGCATTGTTTTAAAAATCCGGTTTCTCTTGATATGATATTTCAGTGCGTCCACCATGAGTTTTCTCGGTTCTGAGGCTTATGTTAGATACCCGATTCGAGGAGCGGTAGGCACGGTCTGCAGGTACATGTGGACCCGGTATGGTACCCCAGGGCAAGAAGACTCGTATAGATAGGCGGTGAGCCCAGCGGAGGGGCTACTACCTACCGGTGATAGTATAGAACCCGACGGATATCCGGAGGATACCGTTTGGGAGTTTTGACATGATATGTATTGAGGGCCGATCTGAGGATGCGGCGTCTGAGAGATGAGTATTTGCGTGTCGATGCTGGACACGAGTATTTCATGATGTTTTCGAGTGCCGATATTGGGCACTCAGGATCCATGAGATTTACAGGATATGAGTGCCAATCAAAGTGATGGCGCCTGAGGTATTGGGATTTTGGCCGTATTTGATGGACACCAGTTTTTTTTCTACGATGATGATTCATTGATGATGACATGTTTTACCCCATACTCAGCATTCATTGTTATTCATAGCTTCATGTATTTTTAGTACCTGATAGAGTACGTTTCATGATTGTTGCATATCCATATTAGCATATTGATACTATTAGATTGCATGTGATAGAGTATCGCAGCACGTGCATACCTGCGATTGTCTGTACGATATTACTTACTACTCACGAGTTGGCAACTCACCCCCGTTGTTCCACAGTGTTTTACAGGTTTGACCCTCAGAGTAGTCGCGGTAGGGCTTCTCCTTATTGTATCTTTTTTGCAGCAGATACCGCTATGGTAGGATGTGAACCGTTTGCTGTAGGTGGGTTGCGGTTATCCGTTTATATTTATTATACATTTCTCATTGTATCTAGTACTCTCCATCTACCCTTTCATGTATTGACTTAGAGACGAGTTGTGAGGACGATATTGTATATTATTTTGTGACTATGGGTGTCGAGCTCGTGTGAGCCGATTTTTATTATGCAATTTTATCTTTTATGCTGTTTTTCACTTATATTGTCCATTTGTTCGCTACGGCGTCGTATATATATGTTTGTGGTGGTTGTTTCCGCCTTCGGGCGTGATTTGCTTCCGTTTGAGGATGCTTTATTTATATCATATGTTGTTTTACTTATATCTTATGTCTGTACCTGTTTCGGGGCTAGTTTTTACAAAGGAGGTGCTGCCAAAATTTTTAAGAAAATAAATTTAAACTTTAAAGATTTTTACTTGAGATTTCCAAATGTTTTTAACAATGTTTTATCACTTACTACTTTCGATGGTTTAGTTTTCTGGGTTTTCGGCTTACTTAAATTGCGTTACGCCTGTAGACGTTATGTGGTTTAAGTGCCGGTCACGTGCCAAATTTTGGGTCGTGACAAAGTTGGTATCAGAGCACTAGGTTTTACCTTTCGGAGTGTAGGATAACCTTGGTATGATGGAGTAGGTAGCTTAAGCAGCGTGACATAGCGTGGGTATGTTCCGCGGCATACTTACGACACAGTACTCCGCCTAAGTGATCTTAGGATTTGTTGGTTGAAATTCCTTCCGTGATTATATACATCCTTGTGATTCGATTTCCGTGTTCTTATCGAATGTTATTTTCATTTCCAGCCGTTATGCCGCCGAAGACTACGATGGCACAGAGAGCGGCTGCGAGAGCCGAGGTCAGAATTGGCTCGTCAGAGACGAGGACTGACCAGGACGATACGCCCGTTGTTCAGGAACATGTTGATCCACCATTCCTAGATCGTATTACTAAGCTAGAGGCCGATATGCAGGATTTGCGCCAGATGATGGGATTGTTGGTTGAGGCCAGTCGAGCGCAGCGATAGGAGGTTGTCCCACCTGTTACCTAGTTGTTCATCGCTATTAGCGCCCAACATTATGACACGTATGCAGTAGCAGTGGACGCAGCCCTACCAGTTGAGGAGTGTCTTCCCAAGATGTCGGTCGTTCCGGGACCGAAGAGGGTTCGTACTGGTGTATCAGTACGGAGACAGATGTTTAGACGTCGCGACAGATTTCATTCAGGTCGTGGGAGTAGCAAAGGCTTGGGACGAGGCCAGTTGTTTAGCTCTTATCCCTAGGAGGGTCAACAGTCATCGTATGGATGTTTTCGGTGCAAGAGTTTCTATCATCTCGTTCGAGATTGTATTGAGATACGTCAGAGAGAGGCAGCATTTCCACAGGTTACCTTACCACCTTCTCCACCTCAGAGAGCGTTAGCTCTTGCACCTGTTGTTGCTCCGCGTCAGACTTATGTTCAGAGAGGTCGTGGTAGCGGAGGGTTTGTTCAGAGAGGATGGGGTGGAAAAGGCGGAGGACAACCAGATGCCGGCAGAGGACAGGCTTGAGTGTTTGCTTTGACTCATCAGGACACGCAGGCGTCCAATGCAGTGGTTTTAGGTACTTTTCCGTATGTTCTTTTGATACACACGTTTTGTTTGATCCGGGATCTACGCACTCGTATGTTTCCACACACTTCGTGCCGAGATTGGGCAGAGAGTCGTGGTTGCTAGATCAGCCGCTTGTCGTGACTACTCCTGGTGGAGAGTCGTTGGTTGCGCGACACGTACTTTGGTCATGTGTCGTCTGTTTAGGAGATAGAGAGTCGTCCGTCGACTTGATCCTTCTTGAGATGTTGGATTTCGACGTTCTCCTGGGCATGGACTAGTTAGCTAAGTGCTACGCATCCGTGGACTGCCGCGAGAAGACAGTCATGTTTTGTTTTCCCGGCGAGTCAGTTCTTGTTGTGCAGGGGGACCGTGGTGCCGCCCCTCACCGTTTGATTTCAGCCCCTTTGCGCTAGTCGGCTTTTGAGGAGAGTATGTAAGGGATTCTTAGCTTTCATTCGAGATACTGGAGCTACAGTAGAGTCGTTGGACCGGGTTCCTATCGTGCGAGAGATTCCCGACGTATTTCCCTATGAGTTACATGGATTGCCGCCAGAGCGTGAGATTGAGTTTTGCATTGATCTAATCCCCGGCGGAGCTTAAGGATCAACTGCAAGAGTTGCTTGATAGGGGACTTATACGTCCGAGTGTTTCGCCTTCGGGAGCTCCTGTTCCGTTCGTCAAGAAGAGGGACGACAGTTTGAGGTTGTGCATTGATTTTCGTTAATTGAACCGAGTTACGGTGCGGAATAGGTATCCTTTACCTCGCATTGACGATTTGTTTGATCAGCTCCAGGGTGCGAGACATTCTTCTAAGTTTGATTTGAGATCAGGTTATCATCAATTTCGGGTTCGGAATGATGACATTCCGAAGAATGCTTTTCGTACGCGCTACGGGTATTATGAGTTTTTGGTGATGTCGTTCGGACTCACCAATGCCCTAGCAGCGTTCATGGATTTGATGAACTGGATTTTCAGGCCATTCCTCGACCAGTTTATTATTGTGTTTATTGATGACATTCTGGTTTATTCTAAGAGTCGTGAGGAGCATGAGCAGCACTTGAGGATTGCTTTGCAGACATTGAGAGAGCACCAGCTGTTTGGTAAATTCTCGATGTGTGCCTTCTGGCTTGATAGTGTTGACTTCCTTGGTCATGTGGTTATGGAAGCTGGTATTCGTGTGGACCCGAGGAAGATCGAGGTCTGCAGCTTTTTGGGCTTAGCCGGTTATTACCGCCGTTTCGTGCAGGACTTCTCGAGTATCGCTGCACCGCTGACCGGACTGACCAGGAAGGGAGTTCCTTTTCTTTGGACTGAGCCATGCGAGCTGAGTTTTCAGCAGTTGAAGACTCAGTTAACGACTGCACTAGTTTTATCTTTGCCTTCTGGATCAGGCGGCTTTGTCGTTTACTGTGATGCTTCGCGAGTGGGGCTCGGTTGTGTACTGATGCAGCATGATAGAGTTATCGTTTATGCTTCACGGCAGTGAAGAGGCACGAGCAGAATTATCCCACTCATGATCTTGTGATGGCTGCGGTGATCTTTGCGCTTAATATTTGGAGACACTACTTGTACGGAGAGTCGTGTCAGATTTTCACGGACCACCAGAGCTTGAAGTACATCTTCCTGCAGCAGGATCTGAATTTGAGATAACGCCGTTGGATGGAGCTTGTGAAGGATTATGATTGTGAGATCCTTTATCATCCGAACAAGGCGAATGTAGTAGCCGATGCTTTGAGTAGTAGGCCCGGGGGTAGCTGGTCCCAGTTGAACGCAGTTCAGATACAGTCTTCTGCAGATTGGCAGATCTTGTATTACAGTAGAGTACAATTTAAGTTCACCTCCACTGGGGGACATCTTGCTCATGTCCGCGCCCATCCACTTCTACTTAATCGTATTCGTGAGGCACAGCCCGCCGATGCCCGTTTGTCTGAGATTCTTGAGTAGGTTCGACAGGGTAGAGATTCGGATTTCTTGATTGATGACCAGGGTGTGCTACATTTCGGGACTCGTTTGTGTGTACCTGATACCGATGGGTAGAGACGCGAGATCCTAGAGCAGGCACATCAGTCAGCTTTTAGTGTTCACCCAAGTTCCACCAAGATGTATTGTGACTTGAGAGATATTTATTGGTGGTCAGGGATGAAGAGTGATATTTTAGATTTTGTTTCGAGGTGCCTGACTTGTCAGCGAGTCAAGGCTGAGCATCAGAGACCGGCAGGAAAGTTGCAACCTTTACCCGTTCCGAAGTGGAAATGAGAGCAGATCTCTATGGATTTCGTTGTGGGTTTACCCAGGTCTAGTCAAGGGTATGACTCCATTTGGGTTATTGTTGACCAGTTGACGAAAGCGGCTCACGTCCTTCCAGCGAAGACCACTTTCGGTTATGCTCAGTATGCTCAGTTGTACATTGATGAGTTTGTGCATTTGCATGGAGTTCCTTCACGCATTGTATCCGATAGAGACACCCAGTTCACTAACCGTCTTTAGCAGAAGCTTCAGGAAGCCTTGGGTACCTGTTTGAGCTTTAGCACCGCTTTCCATCCACAGACCGATGGTCAGTCAGAGCGGACTATACAGACTCTGGAGGATATGCTTCGTGCGTGCGTGCTTAATTTTGGTGGCAGTTGGGATCGTTACTTGCCATTGATAGAGTTATCCTACAATAACAGTTATGAGGAGGCGATTCAGATGGCACCTTTTTAGGCTTCGTATGGTTGATAGTGTCGATCGCCAGTCTGTTGGACCGAACTCAGCGAGAGCAGGATTTTAGGACCCCAGATAGTTCAAGAGACTACGGAGAAAATTCAGTTGATTCAGGAAAGGATGAGAGCAGCCCAGTGCAGACAGAAGTCTTATGCCGGCCGTCATTGTCGCATGCTTGAGTTCACAGTGGGGGATCATGTATTCCTACGGATTTCTCCGATGAAGGGCGTGATGAGATTTGGGAAGAAAGGGAAGCTTAGTCCTAGATTTGTAGGTCCTTTTGAAATCCTTTAGCGAGTTGGTATCGTTGCCTATCATTTGGCACTTCCACCCAGTTTTCCAGATGTTCACCCCGTATTCCATGTGTCGATACTTCGCAAGTACTTTCATGACCCTTCTCACAAGATTCAGCACCAGACCGTTCAGCTAGAACGCGATCTTTCGTTCACCAAGCAGCCAGTAGTTATATTGGATCGGCAGGTGAAGAAACTTGGTCAAAGGTCTTGCCATCTGTGAAGGTTCTTTGGCGTAACCCGAATAGTGAAGAGGTCACTTGGGAGGCCGAGAGCGAGATGCGTAAGAAATTTCCTCATCTCTTTGAAGGTACGCATAGTAAGATTTTTAAATTCGAGGACAAATTTGTTTAAGGGGGAAAATTGTAACACCTTAGAATGCGATTAGGGTTAATTAAGCGATAATACGGATTTTTAGTAAAAAGTTTACCAAAATAGTTTTCAAATATTTTATAAAAATTAATGAATATATTATTAATATTTATTTTGGGCTTGCACACACATGTGCATGTTAACTTAGGGTTATTTTTAGTGGTAACCATGCTTAAGTAGCCATGGCACCTTAACCCCATTTTAATTAAGTGTATGTAATTAATTAGTTATTTAGTTTTTAAAATAATAAAAGATTTGAATTGTTGACTTGAGGAGAGAGAAAGAGGGCATCATGAGGCATGGCAAGCATGCCATGCATTAAATGAAGAGAGAGGGGCATGGCTAAACTCACACCTCATTCTCTCACCCTCACTCACTCATACACTCCTCACTCTCACTCACATTCTCTCATTCCCTCATTCATTTTCTCCTTCTCATATTTTCCTTCACCTCACTCACTCCCTCACCCCTCAACTGAAACCCTAACACAAATCCTCACAAACCCACACCAAATCTCCACTAAACTTCATCAAAACCCTTCACAAAGCTAAGTCAAGCCACTAGAATCACTTGGAGCATGGAAAGCTAGGATTTTGAGCAACTGTGGATAGGTATAATCTCTGAACTGTTAATTAGGAGTTTATTATGTGGTGTTGCTAGTTAGTTTCAGTTTAGAACCCTAAAGATTTAGTTTTGTGCATGATATCGTATTTTAGTGTCTTTTTAGGGTATATGTGATCCGCTGTGACCCCGAGTCATTACTGTGAAATCAAGCAGTGTAGTAGTGTAGTGCTAGTTGCCCTGAGTGTACACCAGTAACACGAGACCCACCTGAGCGGTTTTGGCCGGCAAGAATAAGGGTAGGTCCCACGAGCTCGGCCATACAGGGACCTGGGGAGTTGAAACTTTGTGGGTAGCTGTCTGCAGTTATTTTGAGTTGTTTGGTACTGCTAGATTTTAATGTTTTGATAGTGGGTGAAATCTAGGATCGATTAGCTAGTTTTAGTGTTTCGACGACGTGCGTTACGATATCCGACACGGTGTCCGACTCAGTTTCTGTGCTTTGCGTGATTTCTGCACTTAGGGTTGTTTTAGAGTATCACCACATACGTTAGTCGCTAAGCGAACACTTTAGAGAGTGTTGGAGTTGGTTTGTCGATTTAAACGTAATTGTATGTATTATGGGTCGATTTCTAAGTACACTTGCTATGTTGTATGATTTTAGGATCGTAGGCGGGGATTTCGGACGCTGCGAAGAAAGGGAAGCAAGTGGTCGGATATACCTAGCTCGAGATCACGGTGAGTAGATTTAACATCTACGGGGGAATCGCCCGTATGACGTTATGCATCGGGGTTAGATTCAATGATATGATTATTAGTTATAAGTGTGTGTGTTTATACACACACACACACACATTGATTGTGCATGTGTACCATTGTTGCATATCTCATTTCCTATTGCATATGGACATAGTATTAATGAGACACAACACTGTTACTAACTGTATGCCGCATACACCGTTAGTAATTGCCATGACATTCACACTATAGAATTGCCATGGATAATACATTGCTTATCTTATCTTATCATTAGACATGATTCTTGTTCTATTGCGCATATGAATTGCATTATGCGTACATACATACTCGCGTATCTACATACTTGCGTACATACATACTTGCGTACCTACATACATACTTGCGTACATACATACCTTATTATAACTACATATATGCTCATATGTGATGTCGCATTGGATTTTTGGAGAAATTGGGAACTGCATGATACATTTAAAAACTGGATTCATTTAAAAGAGCGGTTTTACCTTGATGTGCTTATATTACCGTTTTATGTTGCATATATCATATTCATGGATTTACGCATTGAGATATGGATTTCATGTGATTTATGGATTTGAGAGCCGTGGTATTATTTCAAGAAAGTATGCACTGTTTTGAAAACCCGGTTTCTCTTGATATGATATTTCAGTGCGTCCAGCATGAGTTTTCTCGGTTCTGAGGCTTGTGTTAGATACCCGATTCGAAGAGCGGTAGGCATGGTCTGCGGGTACATGGTGGACCCGGTATGGTATCCCGGGGCAAGAAGACTTTGATAGATAGGCGATGAGCCCAGCGGAGGGACTACTACCTACCGGTGATAGTATAGAACCCGACGGATATCCGGAGGATACCGTTTGGGAGTTATGATACAAGATATATCGAGGGCCGATCTGAGGATGCGGCGCCTGAGAGATGAGTATTTGCGTGTCGATACTGGACACGAGTATTTCATGATGTTTTCGAGTGCCGATGTTGGGCAC
Source organism: Agapanthus africanus (assembly GCA_030015575.1). NCBI lineage: Eukaryota > Viridiplantae > Streptophyta > Magnoliopsida > Asparagales > Amaryllidaceae > Agapanthus > Agapanthus africanus. The sequence goes on from JASDDO010000018.1 coordinate 5,947,841, forward strand.
TCAGGTTCCATGAGATTTACAGGATATGATGTCCGATCAAAGTGACGGCGCCTGAGGTATTGGGATTTTGGCCATATTTGATGGACACTAGTTTTTTTTCCACGATGATGATTCATTGATGATGACATGTTTTACCCCATGTTCCCCTCCGAACGGACACGCGGGACGTCGGGCCGTCTCGCCTGAGGTTCGGGGCAGATGCCAATAGGTGCTATCCGTCCACCTCTCCGAAGATGCCAAGTTGATCCATGGCGCCATGTATCGGAGGTTTAGACGGATGCGTCCGATGTAGCAGACTTCGTCAGATTCCCCCTCGTTTGAGGGGTTTTTGATTGTGGGGACGCTCTTCCCTGCAGGCGCAAGCCCCTGCAGTTAATTACGCTACCGCATCGCGGTAACAACTTTCTCCTTCTCCAGATGGTCACTTCGTGTCGTGTGTTTTTGTTTTATGTTTTATTGCCCGTGGATCGTTTACGGAGACCGAGTTATGTCGTCTCCCGTAGGGCATGGACTAGTCCAAATCCGTGTTATCTTAGATTTGGGTTTGGGGGTTTAGTTTGAGGACACGTTAGCCATACTTGAGGCTAAGATCAACTCAAACATTTGTTAAGGATACGTTAGTCTAGTTTGAGGCTAAGATCAACTTAACGGGATCGTTTAGATCCGATAAAGGAGCGTTTGAACTCCATTGTTCCAGTTTTAAGGACATAGCGGTCCATCGTATGTGTGGCCGTCGGGACCCGTCACCTCTCTGACGACGTTGAAGGATTACAACGACGGATGTCAGAGGAGTTCAGAGATGTACTCTCGAGCCAGAGTTAATTAGGGGGATTCATAGTCCAGTCTGCTTGAAGGTTTAAAGATTCGTTAGCCATATTTGAGGCTAAGATCAACTTAAACGGGACCGTTTAGATCCGACAAAAGAGCATATAGGGGCTCTATTGTTCTAGTTTAAGGACATCGCGGTCCGTGGGTAGTTTAAGGACATTGCGGTCCGTGGGTAGTTTAAGGACATTGCGGTCCGTGGGTAGTTTAAGGACATTGCGGTCCGCTGGTAGTTTTAAGACATCTCGGTCAAGGTTAAGGACGTCATAGTCCATGGGTTTAAGGACTCCACAGTCCGGTATGTGCTCTGGATGCTTCACACGGGTTCACTGCCGCGCTAGGCGAGGACCAGGCTCCGCTCTGGATGCTTCACACGGGTTCACTGCCGTGTTCCGCGAGGACCAGGATCCGCTCTGGACGTTTTCCACGGGGTCAAAGAGTGACGTTATCAGCGTTCCACGTAACCAGGAATTTTGCGTTAGGCATGGGTTTAAGGACCCCACAGTCCATATCATGAGTGGTCATCGGGACCCGTCACCTCTTTGAAGACATTGAGGGATTACAATGCCAAGTATCAAAGGAGTGAAGAGATGTACCCTAGAACCGGGGTGGATTAAATAGTCCCTGGCCCAATTTGGGTCAAGACCGATCAATTATGTTATGAGCCCATTGGCTCAGTTAATCACAAATTGAGGACTTATGGCCAGCTTGGGCTAAGTCCAGTCAGGTCTGGAATATTGACTTTTTGTTGGTCCATTGAGGGAGAGGCTTTGCCTCTATCCCTTTAGCCAATTGGGCCAAAGCCTAGTGTTGAACACTTCAGAGCAATCAGTGTCGAACACTGGGAATAGGGTTGACAAGTTAGTGTTTAACACTAAAAGAATAGTTGGTGTTAAACACCAGCAACAAGGCTTTCAAATTAGTGTTAAACACTAAAACAGATTGGTGTCAAGTACTGGCAACGGAGCCCTCAAATTAGTGTTAAACACTAAGGTAGTCAGTGTTGAACACTGCAAGTAAAGTTTTTGATTAGTGTTGAACACTACGGCCCAACAGTGTTTTAACACTGGATTCATGAGTTCCAACTTAGTGTTAAACACTAAAGCAAGAGGGGTCACGTGGCGACACGTGAGAGCGCCCTCCCTTCATTTATTCTGCTGAGATTGCTGCATCTTTCAGAGCCTCACGTGCCATCACGTGACGGGCATTCATATGCCTATGTATTAGAGCTTCTGTCAAGGGTCACGTGGGTCACGTGGGGGACTGCCTCAAAGGGCTTTCTGTAGATCTTTTGAGGGGGTCACGTGGTGGCACGTGACCCTGCCTCTATGTATGTCGTTTTTAGAGGATCTGTTGATCTCTTTTCAGGAATTAAGTTCCTCGAGCTTTAGATTTCAGAGGAATTAAATTCCTACTTCCTTTCGAAGATCTATATTCTGAAATAGAGTTGAACTCTGAATTTTCTGTAGGAATTAAATTCCTCGTATATGTGAAGAACTGAAGAGGGTTAAACCCTTAATAAAAGCTTTCCAGGAATTATACTTCCCATTTTAAAGAATTATAATTAAGGGAATTAAATTCCTGCTGTTTCCACAGAACTATATTCTTAATTAGGGTTAAACCCTATTTCTCTTTGTTCTAAAGGAATTAAATTCCCATGATACAGGGTTAAGCCCTAATTTTATCTTAAAGGAATTAAATTCCTATAGTTCTGCGAGAATTAAATTCTCATGCTTGCATTCCCTCTCTATGTTTTGGATCTGCATGGCAGGATCTCAACCCATTGAGACTTAAATTCTCAACCTAAAGGGGAGATGTGCACTTTGCAGATCCTCTATCAAAGAGAGAAGAAATATATTCTTCTGTTTTCTATATTAGAGTTAACCTCTGTTGAGAATTAAATTCTCTATCTTTCAGAAAGCCTTCCCTTTCTTACCTAGGGTTTTCTTTTGCAGAAGATCCAAGTTCTTTCAAGTATCTGAGCTCTCTTCTCTTTTTTTTCTTCCCTCTGCGTATATCTCTATGTTTTTTGTATCCCCTGGCTCCTATTTATAGGAGAAGCAGCCGAGTCAATTAGTTTTTGATGAATCTTCATTGAGAGATTTGATTTGCATCCATCATTCGTTCTGGACCTTTGGATTATTGGGTGAATTTTATTCACCATTGGATTTTAAATCCAGAGATTCTCCTCTGTTATTTTGGTTAGATTTAAGGGGGAAATCTTTCCAAACCCGAGATTTTCCATAGATAGATGATATTTAATCATCTCTGAATCTTTAATTTGATTTGTCCCAAATAATCACTTTCCTTTGGAAAGATTCAAATTTCTTTCAGAATTTAAATCTGTCGTCAAAACTGGGCTTTGAAAGCCGGTCACGTGTGACCACGTGACCCATGGTCACGTGTGGACACGTGACCCCCCTTTGGAACGAGCCTTCCTCTTTCTTTTGCATTCTGCCTTCTTCTGCTGCTTAGCCGTCACGTGCCACCACGTGACCCTTGGTCACGTGTGAGCACGTGACCCCTGTCTGGCACTTCTTTCCTTGGTTCAATTGGAGAGCGAGTCTGCTGCTTTGGACGTCACGTGCCGACACGTGACCCTGGTCACGTGGGAGCACGCGACCTCTTCTGAAGCTCTTTTCCTTGACTTGATCAGGGAACCAATGTGCCCTTTTCTGCCGCTTTATATGTCACGTGTCAATACGTGACTGCTGGTCACGTGTAAGCACGTGGCCCCCTTTTTGAAGCTTTTCCCAGAAGCTTTCCTGATTTTAAATCAGGAAACAAATGCCCCCACAGCGTTGTTCTCACGTGTCTGCACGTGAGTGCAACGCTGTCATCTTTGTGACCGTTGGATTCATTTAGGGATCTGGGGAGATGAAGCGTTTCTATTGCTTTCTATAAATACCTCTGTCTCTTCATAGGAGCCTTCACTTTGCCCATCTTCTTCTTCTGAGAACTTTTTCTGAGAATTTAATTCTCTTCTTCCAGAGCTTAGTTCTCTGTTTTAAAATATTTTCAGAGTTTTAACTCTGCTTTAAAGGGATTCCTCCTCCTCAGGTAATGGTAATCGAAGCACCTTCGTTTTGACAAAAACTCTCCGGATTTTAAATCCAGACCAAGGGTTTCACAAAGAACCCATTTTTCTTCAAGTAATTTAACCAAAATATGAGACCACTTAACTCCCGCAGTAGATCACTTAGGGTTCAGATGATCCCTTAGGGAGATGATTATGGCGGTTCAACCCATGGAATTTAATTCCATCAAAAATGTTCCTGGGAATTTAATCCCTTTTCTTAACAAGGAATTTAATTCCTATGAAGAACTCAGCTTCTTCATGCGGAGGCTTCCTGGGGTCTCTTGGCCCTAGGTTGTTCTTCCTGCAATTAATGCAATGGGGGTTTTGTAATGATTCTCGTGACTTTTATTTCAGGTATCATGGACGCTCATCTGTATCGTCTTGACGAGATCATTTCGTACGGGAATATTCGTGCGCTGGGCCGCAGTCAGAATCATGAGTTCACCGATGCTCAGTGTGCCGAGATCATGAGCCGCTTCGACGAGTACAACCATAGGCTACTCCCCCGTCGCTCTTCTCTTCTGAGGCTGATCGTGCTGGCGATCCGGGAGGCACTTCCTCTCTTTTGCGCCGGCATACCGCTCGGGGTCTTGGACACTGCCGAGGATAAGGTGCATTCGGTGTACCTTTTGGGCTTGATCTCAAAGAGAAGGCGGGATAATCTCATTGATCTCCTTCATCAGATTTTTCAGCAATCAGCCATACTGGGTGCCTACCGGAGGGTAGAGGACATCCGCGGGGACCCCGATGCTTGTGACCGTGAGAGAAAGCATACTCGGGAGGTTCGAAATGCTTGGAAGATCTTGAATAAAGTTAATTTCGAGTTTCTCAACCCATGCCCCGCGTCTGAAGCCTTACCATTGTAAAAGTTTTTTCTTTTTATTTTGTATCGCCTTCTTGAAGTCTGGATGATAAGTTTTGTTGTGTCTCTGTATGTTTGCATGCTTTTTCTCTGAGATCTTATTATTCTGCTACTATTGTTGTTTGTACTTTAATATGAAGGGTACTACTCCATATTCTTCCTTTTAAATGCACTGCAGGTTTGGGCCTCACGTGTTCTACACGTGAGATCTCTTGATGCGACGGTTCACAAGATTTTCCTCATGCTATATTTTCAGTGCACAATATTAGGTGCTGAAAAAGGGGCTTGGAAATCGTTCCATCTCCTTGACTTTCGGTACCTTTCCTTTTTTAGGCCTTGAAAATAAATTCACCATGCAAGATTTTCCGCGCATAGCACTTAATGCGCTTCATTATATATGAGGCTATAGCCTTCTTCTCCTTTCTCAGAAAGATTCATATCATATCATATATATATATATATATATATTTTTATTTTTTCAAGAGAGAAACGAGTGCCATGGCTTGTAATCGCCCTCATGCTCGTCGACAGCCGTGGGAAGTTCCTCTTGAGGAGATGATCCCCCGCTTTGCTGCTCGGTTGGTGGACCCCCTCCTTTCTGACAACGAATGTGACTCGGCCATGCACGAGCTCTCGATCCGTAGAGGGTCTCCCCTCCCGATGGGTTCTCTCTGGCTCCGGATGATTCTCACGGCCGTGCTTGCCGACATTCCTCCTCACCCGGCGGAGATGACCCTGGCGATGCTCGACGCGGCAGAAGAAAAGCTCGAGGGCTTTCATGAAGCGTGCCTGATTACTCAGGCTTTGAAGGATTGCTCGATTCATCTGCTGGGCCAGATTAAGGCTCGGCGAGCTATTATGTTTGCTTTTGCAGACGAACACGGCACCAATCGATGGGGAGCGACTCCTCGTGAGAACCGTCGCTTTGACGTGCTGGAGAAAGCAGAGAGAGAGATGGAGAATTTTGTTCTTTGCTTTGTTAACCCTTGTGCCATTGATCCGGTGTTTGGTGATCTTTTCCGTTAGCGTAGTGTTTTTTACATTAGTCCTCTCTTTTGTATGCTTTATGCTGAACCCCTATGTAGGCTTGGTACTCGTATGCATGTTTTCGCTTGCATGAATAATCATTGTGTTCTTCTTATGCAAGCTTCTTCTAATTATCAACATTGTCATCATGTCGCATGAAAATTAATGCCTCGAACTTTATTTCTTCTTCGGATGCTCATATAATCGTGAACACATGCTTGATAGGATAAACACTGGAAATTTTCTCATTGCTTTTCATACCAGGTGATGTGAACACGTTTCAGATCGATCATCGCTGTCGACCGGAAGCCCATTTATACGGTCTTGTAAATGTCTTGTGTTCGAGGCCGTGGTCGCGAGCGCAAGCTTTCGTGGCCACGTAGCGAACATATTGTTGTGCGAGAAAAGGGTTCGGCCGTAAATTTTCGGAGAGGGAGCTAGCCTCCAAAGCGTTGGGCGAGCTTCAAGCCAACCTCACCGTTAAAGCCAACAAAGCGTATGAACTTTGGCGGGTGCTTCAGGAGTCTATCAAGGAGGTGGTGGCTCTTGATAAAGCCGCTACGTTTACTCGCGAGAGGGTTGAGGCTCACAAGGCCACTGAGAAAGAGCTTGAAGCCCGGCTTGCTTCATATCAGGCCCAACAAGCTCTGGCGGAGGCTCGTCTTCTGGAGATCTTGCATCATGAAGCCGTGTCTCAACAACAAAACGATGAGCTGCTAAAATTACTACACCGGCCACCGGCTTGAGGACTTGTATCTTTTTTTCTTTTTTGTACGTACTCATGGATGAGAGTATCTTCCTTTTTGTTTCTTTCATGAATTGTATTTTGTATCCATTTTGGTCTATGAATAAAAGATACATTTTTCTTCTCAATGGTGTGTCCCCTTTTTATTGAATGCATTCTGCGGATATTCTATCTCGATCTTCTTGCAGGACAGCGATGGCTTAGGGTTCAGGGTTAAGATCTGCCTCCTAAGACCTTTGCATTTTATGAGCCACGAAGGTCTCATAAAGAGTTTTTCTCCCTACAGGTCGAGAGGATCCCATAGGTGTAAGTTCTTCTTAAGAATCGTGAGGATTCTTAAGCGGGTTTTCCCTTGAGAGTCGTAAGGATCTCACAAGAGAGTTTTTTTTTCTTCCCTACAGGTCGTGAGGACCTGCAAGTGCTGAATGTGGTCGCCCTTATCCGTGTTTCATGGGGTCAGAGGCTGCTCCGGGTATTGTAGTTTAAAGACGTCGCGGTCAAGGTTAAGGACCTCATAGTCCGTGGATTTAGGGACTCCACAGTCCGATGTTAGTTTTAAGACATCACGGTCAAGGTTAAGGACCTCATAGTCCGTGGATTTAGGGACTCCACAGTCCGATGTTAGTTTTAAGACATCGCGGTCAAGGTTAAGGACCTCATAGTCCATGGATTTGGGGACTCCACAGTCCGATGTTTGGTTGCAGGGACCCTTCACCTCTTTGACAACGTTGAGGAATTATAACGCCAGGTATCAAAGGAGTGAAGAGATGTACCCTTAGACCGAGGCGGTATCTGTAGGGAATCGGGGTGGTTGATCGTTAGTTTTAAGACATCACGGTCGAGGTTAAGGACGTCATAGTCCGTGGATTTTAAGGACTCCACAGTCCGGTGTTTGCTCTGGATGCTTCACACGGGTTCACTGCCGTGCTTGGCGAGGACCAGGCTCCGCTCTGGACGTTTTCCACGGGGTCAAAGAGTGACATTATCCGCTTTCCACGTAACCAGGAAGTTTGCACTAGATGCTTCACACGGGTTCACTGCCGTGCTCGGCGAGGACTAGGCTCCGCTCTGGATGCTTCACACGGGTTCACTGCCGTGCTCTGCGAGGACCAGGATCCGCTCTGGACGTTTTCCACGGGGTCAAAGAGTGACGTTATCCGCGTTCCACGTAACCAGGAAGTTTGCACTAGATGCTTCACACGGGTTCACTGCCGTGCTCGGCGAGGACTAGGCTCCGCTCTGGATGCTTCACACGGGTTCATTGCTGTGCTCTGCGAGGACCAGGATCCGCTCTGGACGTTTTCCACGGGGTCAAAGAGTGACATTATCCGCTTTCCACGTAACCAGGAAGTTTGCACTAGATGCTTCACACGGGTTCACTGCCGTGCTCGGCGAGGACTAGGCTCCGCTCTGGATGCTTCACACGGGTTCATTGCCGTGCTCTGCGAGGACCAGGATCCGCTCTGGACGTTTTCCACGGGGTCAAAGAGTGACATTATCCGCTTTCCACGTAACCAGGAAGTTTGCACTAGATGCTTCACACGGGTTCACTGCCGTGCTCGGCGAGGACTAGGCTCCGCTCTGGATGCTTCACACGGGTTCATTGCCGTGCTCTGCGAGGACCAGGATCCGCTCTGGACGTTTTCCACGGGGTCAAAGAGTGACATTATCCGCTTTCCACGTAACCAGGAAGTTTGCACTAGATGCTTCACACGGGTTCACTGCCGTGCTCGGCGAGGACTAGGCTCCGCTCTGGATGCTTCACACGGGTTCATTACCGTGCTCTGCGAGGACCAGGATCCGCTCTGGACGTTTTCCACGGGGTCAAAGAGTGACATTATCCGCTTTCCACGTAACCAGGAAGTTTGCTGATTGTATCCGCATTTTACGGGATGAAGGTTTGGCGATATGTATGCCACCGAACCATGGAACTGGGAGTTGCCGTTGTTCCGCTTAGCTTGATGTTGTGTCTGCTGACGCGAGAAGAACGTCGAGATGATCTCTAGGCTATTGGTGAACCGTCGAGATTTGGCTTCTTCTTATGATGAAACCTGGGGAAGGAGTATGATCCCTTCTTTGATTGCGCCCCTGAATTGCATACAGGGATAAAGGTAACATCACCTGTAGGGCGAGGATTTTATTTCTTTTTCCGCGATGCTCTATCATTTCGGCTATTTATTTCATTTTCACTCGCTGTTTTTTATTGCGAGTTGCCCCATCATTTCGGCTATTTTGTCATGCGTGCGCGGCTCGCTAGCTTTTTCGCTGCAAGCTCGGATTTTGGATACCGGCTTCAGCGTCAGCACCGCTACAACTGGAAGGTTGCCAGGAGCGAATCATCATTTGCCTCTGTCGATGTTTGAACAAAGGTGGCTTAGTAAACAGGGTTAAAGGTCCTGCCGACCAAGGCTTTTGACTTCATGAGCCGTAAGGGTCTCACAAAGGTATTTCTCCCTACAAGTCGTGAGGATCTTGCAGGTGTGTTTTCTCCTTAAGGATCGTGAGGATTCTTAAGTGCATGTTCTCTTGTAAGTCGTAAGGATCTTACAAAGAGGATTTTCTCCTTATAAGTCGAGAGGACTTACAAGGGTTGTTCACCATATGGATATATCCCCAGTCACGGGTGGGACTTTGTTAGGGAAACGTTTGTTCGTGCCCGTGGATTGTATACAAGGGTCAGTACGAGCCGCTTGTAGGGCAATATCGAAGGTTGTGGGGGATTTGCTTAAGAACAGGTTTAGGTTTCTGTAACTTAAGACTTTCAAGTCTTATGAGCCGTGAGGGTCTCATAAGAGAATTCTCCTTACGAGTCGTGAGGATCTCGTAAGTGTATTTTCTCCTTAGGAATCGTGAGGATCCCTAAGTGTGTTGCTCCTTTGTGAGTCGTAAGGATCTCACGCAGGTGATTTCTCCTTACAAGGTCGAGAGGAACCTATAAGTGTCTTTTAACGAGGTTGCGCCCTTTCGGGTTTTCACAAACACTTGCCGGTAGTCCTGCTGTTTTTACTCACGGAGCCCTTTCGGGTTTTCATCCGTGCCCATTTTGCTTTATGGACATACCGTTTTTTTTCTTTTTTTTTATTTTTCTCCCTTTTTTTTTTTTATCTCGTCAGCCTAAGGATGCTGCGGTAGTAGTTTAGGGACGTTTCGGTCCGTCGTTAGTTTAAAGACGTTTCGGTCCGTCGCTAGTTTAAGGACGTTTCGGTCCGTTGTTAGTTTAAGGACATTTCGGTCCATCGTTAGTTTAAAGACGTTTCGGTCTGTTGATAGTTTAAGGACGTTTCGGTCCGTTGATAGTTTAAAGACGTTTCGGTCCGTCGTTATGGGAAGGCCAGCTACTGCTTGTAAAGTCTGAGCCTAGGAAGATAGCGAGCGGACATAGTCGTCGTCATCTACCGTTGACCCAGGCTGTGGCTCACTAAGCATAGTATTTCTTCAAGAAGCGGCCGTTTATTGGCCTGAAAGGCCTTTCACCGTGCATGTCCACGAGTAGATAGGCTCCACCCTGGTAGACCTTGTCTATGATGTAAGGGCCTTCGTAGTTTGGCTCGAATTTCCCCCGCTTGGCACGATTTGGGATCATAGGTCTTTTGACCACTAGCACGAGTTCGCCTTGGCGGAATGCCCTTGGCCTGGTCAATCTTTCGTAGGAGCGCGTCATCTTTGCTTTGTAGGCTTCTAGATGTTGTTGCGCTATGAGCCGGGTTTCGTCGAGGGCATCAAGCTCCTCAAGCCGAAGGTGAGCATTTTCTTCGTCCGTCAGTTCGTGGTGGACTGCCACTCGTAGAGAGGGTAACTCTATCTCGAGGGGGAGTACTGCTTCCGTCCCAAATACCAACGCGTACGGCGTTGTGTTCGTGGCCGTCTTGAATGTAGTTCGATAAGCCCAAAGGGCCTCTTGCAGCCTCTCGTGCCAGTCTCTCTTATTCCGGGAAACGGTCTTTTTTATGATCTTCGTCAAGGTCTTATTGAAGGCCTCGGCCAGACCGTTGGCTCGTGGGTTGTAAACTGAAGAATACCTCTAATCTATATTGTGCTGTTGCGCGAAGCGGCTAATCTTATGGCTTCTGTAGGCTGGCCCGTTATCGGAGATAATCCGCCGTGGGGTTCCAAACCGATAGATAACGTGCGTCTTGAAGAAATGGAGGATATTCTCCGTCTTCACTTCCCTCAATGGTATTGCTTCTGCCCATTTGGAGAAGTAATCAGTAGTCGCCAGGATAAAACGATGTCCCCGAGATGATGCCGGCTCAATGGGGCCGACTATGTCAGTTCCCCACATTTCGAATGGCCAGCTGGCCACCGTTGGGTGTAGTGGATTTGAATGTTGGTGGATAAAGTCTCCATGAATCTGGCACGAATGGCATTGCTTCGCGTACTCGAGGCAGTCCTGGATCATCGTGGGCCAGTAGTAACCCATCCGTTTAATTTTTAACTTCATCTTTGGGCCTGCTTGGTGAGAACCGCAAAGTCCGTCATGAACTTCCTGAACGACTTTTTCTGCTTCGTCGGGTCCTAAGCATCTCAGCCATAGAGAATCAAGTGATCTTTTGTATAGAGTATCGTTGACGAAAGCGAAAGATAGAGCTCGTTTCATGAGCTGATGTCTTGAGGACGTGTCTTTGGGCATTCGGCGGGACTTAAAGTAGTCCATGAAGACTTCCCTCCAGTCCTCGGCCTTCTCTTGGTCTTTTATTTGTAGGGTCGTCTGCTCAGTCGCTCCCTCTTTATGTAGTTCCGGAGATAGTTCTGCCGGGGTGAGCACTCGACGGCTTTGTACCACGATTCTGACATCATCGAGGTTCTCGTCAGCCAGTTCTTTAGCAAGTTTGGCCAGCGCGTCTGCTTTGCTGTTCTCCGCGCGCGGTATGTTTTCTAAAATATAGGAGGGAATTTGGGCCAACAGTTGTTGCACCTTTTCGCCGTACTTTACCAACTCCGGTTTGCACGTTTGGTAGTCACCATTTACTTGACTAACGACTAGCTGAGAATCCCTGTATATAAGGAGGTCTTCAATTCCCATGTCGATGGCGATTTCGAGGCCTGCTATCAGAGCTTCATATTCAGCCTCATTGTTTGTCCTCGGCTCTGTCAAGGAGAAGGCGAAACGCATTATCCCTCCTTGTGGAGTTGCAAAGATGAGGCCTATCCCCGATTTGATCATCGGGATACCTTGCTTTTGTTTCTTTACGGAGGACGCTCCATCGAAATAGAGTTCCCATCGGGTGCTTCCGCCGCTAATCGCATCAAATGCATGCTCGTCCGGCAAATCACAATTCAGAGGAGAATCGGCCGGTATCGGGTGCTCAGCGAGGAAGTCAGCAATGGCCTGGCCTTTCACTGCCTTGAGAGGTTGATAGATTATCGAGAACTCCATCAAGAGCAGGGCCCATTTAGCGAGTCGTCCCGTCAATATGGCTTTTGACATCAAGTATTTAAGAGGGTCCACCTTCGAGATGAGGCAGACTTCATGTGCCAACGCATAGTGCCTGAACTTTGTTATCGCGAAGATTAATGCCAAGCAATGTTTTTCAATAGGAGAGTAATTGCTTTCTGCCCTCAGTAGAACTCGACTTAAGTAGTAGAGTGCTCTCTTTTTCCTCTGATCGTTCTCTTGCGCCCATAATGCGCCCAAGGAACCTTCGAGGGCGGTTGTATACAGAATGAGGGGTTTTCCCTTGACCGGCGCAGCCAATACCGGCGGGTTCTGCAGGTACTGCTTGATCTCGTCTAGTGCACCTTGGTATTTTTGATCCCAGACGAATGGGGTTCCCTTCTTCATCAGGTGACTGTAAGGGCGGCATTTGCCTGAAAGATTTGCGATAAATCGCCGGATGTATGCGAGCTTCCCTTGGAGAGACCGCAACTGTTTGAGGGTTCTTGGCGGAGGCATTTCCATGATCGCTTTAATCTTTGACGGATCTATTTCAATACCTCGGTGTCGAACGATGAATCCCAGGAATTTGCCCGAGGAGACTCCGAACGCGCATTTGAGGGGATTCATTTTCAAATTATATTGCCGGAGGCGTTGAAACACAGTCTCCAGATGCTTTAAATGCTCTTCGTATGACATACTCTTTACTACGAGGTCATCGATATAGCACTCAACGATGTCATGTATGAGGTCATCGAAGATCTTTGTCATGGCCCTTTGATAGGTAGCGCCAGCGTTCTTTAGACCAAAGGGCATAACCCTGTAGCAGAATATACCCAAAGGGGTCCGGAAAGCGGTGTGCTTCTGGTCTTCAGGATGCATCTTTATCTGATTGTATCCTGACGAACCGTCCATAAAGGAGAAAACCTCGTGAGTGGACGTGTTATCTATCATTAGCTCGGTTACCGGTACTGGGAAATCATCCTTGGGACAGGCTTTATTGAGATCCCTGAAATCCACGTATATGCGTACCGTCCCATTCTTTTTCATTACTGGGACGATATTGGCGATCCAATCGGGATATTGGACTTCTTGAATGAATCCAGAATCGATCAGCTTCTTGATTTCGGCGTTGATGCTCATCTCAAGCTCGAGTCGCATCCTTCTTGGCGCTTGCTTGACTGGCTTGATATCCGGGGATATTGCTAATTTATGCACGGCAACCTCCGGATCTAACCCTGGCATCTCAGAATAGTTCCACGCGAAGCAGTCTTTATGCCGTAGTAGCACGTTTTTTAACGCGACCACCTTTTCTTCAGAGAGTAGTTCGCTGACGAATGTCGGTCGCGGGTCATCCGCCGATCCCAACTCAATCTTCCTGAGGTTATCTGCAGTAGTATGTATACCGTCTTCCAGTTCTTTCGGAGCGGGCGGAAATTCTGAGATCACCTCATTATCGCTGTTTTCAAAGCATCGGGGAAGGTCGTCTATGTTCTCGGGCTCTTCTTTTAATATCGTGATCGTATGACAGGGGCGAATCCGCTCCCGGGACTGAGGCGGATCCGGTTCTGCTCTTGCGGCCTTGGGCTCGTGCTTTCGTGGCGGCGTTACCCTCCAGCTGTTGGATAAAGCGAATCTGCCCCGTCGGTACTGGCCTTCGACCCAGTCTTTGAAGGTGAAGCAGTCTTCGGTAAGATGTCCTATGGCTTGGTGATAAGAGCAGTAGCTCGAACGAGAAGCCTTGTTGGTTTGCTCAGGGTGTCTAGACTTTGGAAGCACAATCATTTGATGTTTTAAAGCGAGCTTGAGTAACTTCTCTGTCTTGTCTCGGGGGAAGGAGTACGCTCGGCTCCTCTCTCCGCTCCTTGACTTACTCCCGTCTCCGCATCGGGCCTTTCGTATGACGGGTTGATAAGGACGAGCACCTTTTCCTTTTGCAGCCTGTTGAAATAGACGTTGCGTCCTGGCCTTCTCGTAGATGGCCATTTCGCGGTTGTGGTCTTCCCGACCTTTCTGACCCACTTTCCTGATAGGCTTGTCCATCCGTTCTTCAAATGACGGACTCGACGTCTCAATCGCAGGGTCTGGTTTTGATGAGGGGTTGGCCTCTCCTGGCAGGGCGTCCTCTTCTTCATCAAAGGTATATATGGCGTAGCTATTGAGGTCCCGTTCCCGTTTTCCGGCTCTCGCGTATCCAAGCCCGAGTGTTTCCATTTTCCCGTTGGGCAATTTGCGTTGGGTCCCAGGGACGTCCCAAATCTTTTTATAGAACCGAGCCTGCCGAACAGTCTGTTTTACAGGTACTCCTTGGCGCTTTAATAGCTTCTTTAATCCGTCTGTATAGTATCTAGGCAGACGGATGGGTTGGAGCCTATCAAGTGTAGCATCCAAGCCATGCCAGATCTCTTTCTCTACTTTCGACTCTGAGGATCGGTAGAATAGGATCACCTTCTCACCCTTTCGCCTGGGAGGGACGTAAAACGTTTGCAGGTCCTGCACACTGTGAGCTTGAAGCGTGTTGAGATCCTTGTAGTGTTCTCGCGGTACCATGGTGATTTGCAAACTATGGCCATCGCCAAGGGGTGCTTGCATCGAAAGCCGATTGGAGAATACGGCATTGACCTCATCTTCTGAATCACTTCCGAAGACCAGTATGGGGGCGGGCGTCCCCCAGTTGTTGCGCTGAGATGGCCCTGTATAAACTATCTCTTCCTCTTCTTCGGTATCGCTTCCGAAAACAGGGATGGTGACGGCGGCTTTGTTCTCCGAGTTGCGACACCTTTCTGTATCTTCGAAGTCTGGCAAAAAGTATTTCGCATCTTCGTATTTGCAGACTTCGTTCACGGAAAATGGGTTCAACTCATCTGTTACGGTATACTCGAAACCATCCTTAAAGTACTTCATACACTGATGTTGTGTAGAAGGGACGATGTTGTATTCGTGTAGCCAAGGACGACCGAGCAAGGCGTTGTAGCAGGTCTTGGCGTCGATGACATGGAATTTGATGTCCGTGACGAGAAGTCCAAAGCGTAATGTTAGTATCACAGATCCGAGAGTCCGTGACGATTGTGAATCGAAACCGGAGATAGTAATCTTGTCACGAGCGAGATGTTGCACACTCATGCAGATTTCCTTCAACACCCGAACATTAAGGAGATTGACGGAGGATCCATTATCCACCAGGATCTTGCCTATCTTGATATCATGGCAGTATCCGGAGACATATAGGGGACGGTTATGGTCGCACGTCCCGAGAAGGAGGTCTTCATCACCGAAAGTGATATCGGCTGTATGCACTTCCTCCAGTTCATCCTTCATCTTTTCAGTGGCGAGAAAGGCTTGGAATTGTTCAGGTTCTTGCAACGCTTTAATGAGTGAGTCTCGTGCTTCTTTTGATAACAGGAGGGTATCACGAATGCTAAGCTGAGAGGGTAGCTTCCTTAAATGCGCGAGGATGTTATAGTCCACCCTACCCTTCTTAGGAGGGTCTTTGGTAGTTAGTTCTTTCATAACTTGGTCATCTAAAGTGATATCTTCAATGACCTTGTCCTTTCCCTTATCTTTTCTGCTCACGGGCCCGAGATTCTTTTCTGGGAGTGTGCGATTGCGCAGTTGAATGTTTTCGCAGGCTTCCGATTCCTCATCTTTCCCTAACACGGATTCTTCAAAGAGAGGGCCCAGAGTCACTTCTTCATCAGAGTCGCTCCCAAAGGTGAGAACTTGTGACCCCTCGGCATGAGCCATATAACAGTTGCCAATAATTTTGTTGAGCCCGTTGACAGTGCTTCTTTGCTCCCGACGGATCTTGCGTTTCATGCGCTTACAATGTTGCCGACGAGCAACATATCCTTGCCACCATATCTTAAAGGTGTCGCACTCCTCTGTGGGGTGTGAGATTTTCCGATGATACGCGCAGTAATCAGGGTGCCTCTCCGCTCCATCGTGTGTGTTTCCTTCCGAGGGTGGTAGCTTCATCCCCATTGACATGGCTTTGGCAAACCTTTTCCTCGTCTTGAATATCTTTTTGTCTACTTCGGACGCCTTTTGCTCTGGCGGGGGTAGTTCAACTCTTTCATTCAGCCGCCTGCATTTGGTTCTTTCTGACGCTGCCATCTCACGCTCCTGATCTGCTTTACTCTTTAGCCGGATCTCGTCTAGGAAGGCATTGATCATTTCATTTGTCAGCCACGCATGCTCTGGTTCAGGTTCTGCCTCCAGCTTCTTAGTGTTAGGAATTTTCTCATCATCGGTAAACGAGTGGGAGATTACGTTACAACTCGCCACATACTCTTCGGATTCATCCGATGAGCCCTCTTCATCATCTTTCTCTTGAAAGATGTGGTTGAGGAACTCTTGCAGTGTGACAGGGGTTCGTGCCTTTTGATTGTATTCTTCCAGCGCGTCGATCTGCTTTTGCAGTTTCGTGCGCTCGTGAGTATTTGGACCCTTATCATGAGTCTTCATAGTTGGGCGGGGCTTCAACATCCCTTCGATAATTTGAGGTTCAAGAGGGTCCTTCCATTCGATTGCAGGGCACGCATGAAGGTCTCTCAGCATCCTTTTGGTTTTAGTTGATAGTACGACCTCCCATGGAGCTTCTTCAATAAAGGAGCAGGTTGCCCCCGGTGTATCTGCTTTCTTAGGAGTATGCGGTTGTGGTGGGTTCACCTTCCACTTTTCGGACAGTACAAACTTCCCCTGGAGGTATTGATCTTCAATCCATCCTTTGAAGACGAAGCAATCTTCAATCGGATGACTTACCGTTTGATGGTAAGGGCAATAGTTAGGGTTATTCACCTCGGTGGGTTGTGGCGGTCGCCTTGGATTTGGTAGGTTTATAAGTCTGTTGCGTATTGCCAGCTCGAATAACCGTTTCGTCTTGTCCCGTGGGAACGAGTAGGGACGTTTCATCTTCTCATTATAATACCGGCGTCTTTCTTCCAGTTGATCTGCCGGTTTCGGGGCGTTAGGTTGCTGTTGGGCATTCGCGACGAAGGTTGCCCTTCCTTTACCCTTGTCATTCCGAGGTTCCGACTTCGGGGGAGGTGGTCTATGACCCATTTGGTCCATCTGAGCCAACTTGTCGATTAAAGCCTGGAATGTGGTTGGCTTAAAGAACATCATGAACTGCGAGATGGTCGCGTCGGGGTCTAGGGTACCCACGAACATGCCCACTGCGGGTGCCTCCTCAATGCGTTGCTCGCATCTCGACCACAAATTCCGCCAGCATATAGCGTACTGGACCCAGGTTTCGCCTGGTTTTACCCTGGCGTTAATCAAAGCAGTTATTGGAGTGCGTTCGCTGGCACTTGCGAACCGCTGAGTGAATAACAACTCCATTTCAGCGAACGTTTTGATAGAATCGTTCGGGAGTTCCGAATACCATTCGAACGCTGTTTCTGATAAGCTGCTAACGAACTGACGGAGTAACAGTTTATCATCCCCACCGGTGTTACCGCAGAGGGCCCGGAACTGGGCGACATGTTGATGGGGATTGCCGGTCCCCTTATACACATGGAATTTCGGTATCGTATAGCCTTGCGGGTATTTGATTTGGTCGTACCAGCTTGGATACGGCCGCCCCGTCTTCACGACTTGACCAGCTGCCTCAGTCGCATGATGGACCCGGATTTGTTGGGCTATGTAGTCAGCCAAGTCTGCCTTAGAGATTGCCTCCTCCTTGGCCGTTGAGAGGGCCGGCAGTGGATTCGATGTTTCTCCTCGGTCGTCTTCAAGGACGATTGGGGGATCTTCGGCGGGCAAGTCCTGCTGGATCATCATTCCTATCATATCTTGGAAGAGAAGGCCCATACGTTGTATGTTGGCTGCTTGTTCAGCAGCCTCTTTGTCCTTTTTCTCCAGTATCCGGCGAAGGAATTCAGCGTCGGTTTCTTCTTCTTGGCGCGCGTCTGAGGACGTTTTTGGGTTTTCTTTTGGCCCGGTAAGTGCGGCCATAACATTCATCATTTCTTGGAGCTTTTGTTGCTGCTCCTGGGCTTTCGTCACGGATCGGGTAAGTGGTCGGTGGCCTGTAGAAGTGCGGCTCTCCTCCTTTCCAGAGGCCATGTATACGGTGTGGACCATCATGCCCCCAGACTTAGGGCGTCTGGGCTCAGTGCTTTTAGCTGTTGTTGCATGGTGAGGGATCTTTTCTGGCCTCCTCCTTTTATGAGCCATGGAGGTTGAGGGGGCCGTTCGGGGTTCCGACAGCCTTTCGGGGTTCAGCCTGGTGACCAGCTTCCGGTTGGATTTTCAGCTTCTTGTGTTGGCGGGAGGAGTTTGGATCGATGATCGAGTCTCGGGCCTGCCGCCAAACCTTATAGATTTTGGAAGACAGCCGTTGAGGAGATCGGGGCTGTTCTGGTTCTATTTCCGCAACCTTCTTTAATGGGGAAGGAGACCTCTTCAGCACTGCAGTAGGAGAATTTCTTCGCACCGTGTTTAGCATTTCGAAGCTGTTCCCAGTTGGAACAGCAGCATTAACTTCTGCCACCGGGGCTGGAGGAGTCAATCCGGAGGGGGAGTTGCCCCCAGCCTTCCTTATTCGGCGCCAATGACGACGTCGAGCGCGTCGAGCGGACGGTGCTGGTTCAGCGGTAAGAATGGTCTTGTCTTGCCCCCTGCGTGGGTGGGGGGTTGTCGTTGGTGTTAGCCTGTCAAAGACCGATGTCTTCTGGGCAGTAGGAGCGGTAGCCAAAGCCGTCAATCTTGTAAAGACCGACTTTGTGGCAGGGGAAGCCACCTTGGCAATTTCGGGGGTAGGCGCGGCCACTTTCTTAGAAGCAGCCTTCTCTGAGATTGTAGGCCCTGTGATGAGTTCGTAGGATTTCTGGCCCAATCTAGAGAAGACCGAGGCGTTGACGTTGGGCGACTCGTTGAGAGGAGCCGCGACAGGGGTAAGACGATCAAAGACCGACTTCCTGAGAGCTTCCTTTGTCGGCACCGGCGCCACGCAGCTTGATGGGGGGAGTATAGTCCCAAAGAACAATCCGGTAGTGGCTTGAGTCACTTGGTCCACCGGCATTGTGAACAACGAAGCAACTTGGGGTCCATAGGCTATACCTCCTGGCGAGGTAGAGCGTTGGTCGCAATTGCAGTTTGAGCAGTTGAAGGACTTCGCGGAAGTAGCAGCCATCGATCCTTTGTTTTCTGCAATAGGCAAGACGCCAATTCTTAGTATCTTGAAACCCAAGGGCAATCATTAGCGAACCGCGATTGGTTCGCGAATCACGACACACGAAGTGTGGAGTGGAAAGAGGAAAAGGTCCCACCGGGCGTGCCAGAATCTGTTCCCCTCCGAACGGACACGCGGGACGTCGGGCCGTCTCGCCTGAGGTTCGGGGCAGATGCCAATAGGTGCTATCCGTCCACCTCTCTGAAGATGCCAAGTTGATCCATGGCGCCATGTATCGGAGGTTTAGACGGATGCGTCCGATGTAGCAGACTTCGTCAGATTCCCCCTCGTTTGAGGGGTTTTTGATTATGGGGACGCTCTTCCCTGCAGGCGCAAGCCCCTGCAGTTAATTACGCTACCGCATCGCGGTAACAACTTTCTCCTTCTCCAGATGGTCACTTCGTGTCGTGTGTTTTTGTTTTATGTTTTATTGCCCGTGGATCGTTTACGGAGACCGAGTTATGTCGTCGCCCGTAGGGCGTGGACTAGTCCAAATCCGTGTTATCTTAGATTTGGGTTTGGGGGTTTAGTTTGAGGACACGTTAGCCATACTTGAGGCTAAGATCAACTCAAACATTTGTTAAGGATACGTTAGTCTAGTTTGAGGCTAAGATCAACTTAACGGGATCGTTTAGATCCGATAAAGGAGCGTTTGAACTCCATTGTTCCAGTTTTAAGGACATAGTGGTCCATCGTATGTGTGGCCGTCGGGACCCGTCACCTCTCTGACGACGTTGAAGGATTACAACGACGGATGTCAGAGGAGTTCAGAGATGTACCCTCGAGCCAGAGTTAATTAGGGGGATTCATAGTCCAGTCTGCTTGAAGGTTTAAGGATTCGTTAGCCATCTTTGAGGCTAAGATCAACTTAAACGGGACCGTTTAGATCCGACAAAAGAGCATATAGGGGCTCTATTGTTCTAGTTTAAGGACATTGCGGTCCGTGGGTAGTTTAAGGACATTGCGGTCCGTGGGTAGTTTAAGGACATTGCGGTCCGCTGGTAGTTTTAAGACATCTCGGTCAAGGTTAAGGACGTCATAGTCCATGGGTTTAAGGACTCCACAGTCCGGTATGTGCTCTGGATGCTTCACACGGGTTCACTGCCGCGCTAGGCGAGGACCAGGCTCCGCTCTGGATGCTTCACACGGGTTCACTGCCGTGTTCCGCGAGGACCAGGATCCGCTCTGGACGTTTTCCACGGGGTCAAAGAGTGACGTTATCCGCGTTCCACGTAACCAGGAATTTTGCGTTAGGCATGGGTTTAAGGACCCCACAGTCCATATCATGAGTGGTCATCGGGACCCGTCACCTCTTTGAAGACATTGAGGGATTACAATGCCAAGTATCAAAGGAGTGAAGAGATGTACCCTAGAACCGGGGTGGATTAAATAGTCCCTGGCCCAATTTGGGTCAAGACTGATCAATTATGTTATGAGCCCATTGGCTCAGTTAATCACAAATTGAGGACTTATGGCCAGCTTGGGCTAAGTCCAGTCAGGTCTGGAATATTGACTTTTTGTTGGTCCATTGAGGGAGAGGCTTTGCCTCTATCCCTTTAGCCAATTGGGCCAAAGCCTAGTGTTGAACACTTCAGAGCAATCAGTGTCGAACACTGGGAATAGGGTTGACAAGTTAGTGTTTAACACTAAAAGAATAGTTGGTGTTAAACACCAGCAACAAGGCTTTCAAATTAGTGTTAAACACTAAAACAGATTGGTGTCAAGTACTGGCAACGGAGCCCTCAAATTAGTGTTAAACACTAAGGTAGTCAGTGTTGAACACTGCAAGTAAAGTTTTTGATTAGTGTTGAACACTACGGCCCAACAGTGTTTTAACACTGGATTCAGGAGTTCCAACTTAGTGTTAAACACTAAAGCAAGAGGGGTCACGTGGCGACACGTGAGAGCGCCCTCCCTTCATTTATTCTGCTGAGATTGCTGCATCTTTCAGAGCCTCACGTGCCATCACGTGACGGGCATTCATATGCCTATGTATTAGAGCTTCTGTCAAGGGTCACGTGGGTCACGTGGGGGACTGCCTCAAAGGGCTTTCTGTAGATCTTTTGAGGGGGTCACGTGGTGGCACGTGACCCTGCCTCTATGTATGTCGTTTTTAGAGGATCTGTTGATCTCTTTTCAGGAATTAAGTTCCTCGAGCTTTAGATTTCAGAGGAATTAAATTCCTACTTCCTTTCGAAGATCTATATTCTGAAATAGAGTTGAACTCTGAATTTTCTGTAGGAATTAAATTCCTCGTATATGTGAAGAACTGAAGAGGGTTAAACCCTTAATAAAAACTTTCCAGGAATTATACTTCCCATTTTAAAGAATTATAATTAAGGGAATTAAATTCCTGCTGTTTCCACAGAACTATATTCTTAATTAGGGTTAAACCCTATTTCTCTTTGTTCTAAAGGAATTAAATTCCCATGATACAGGGTCAAGCCCTAATTTTATCTTAAAGGAATTAAATTCCTATAGTTCTGCGAGAATTAAATTCTCATGCTTGCATTCCCTCTCTATGTTTTGGATCTGCATGGCAGGATCTCAACCCATTGAGACTTAAATTCTCAACCTAAAGGGGAGATGTGCACTTTGCAGATCCTCTATCAAAGAGAGAAGAAATATATTCTTCTGTTTTCTATATTAGAGTTAAACTCTGTTAAGAATTAAATTCTCTTTCTTTCAGAAAGCCTTCCCTTTCTTACCTAGGGTTTTTTTTTGCAGAAGATCCAAGTTCTTTCAAGTATCCGAGCTCTCTTCTCTTTTTTTTCTTCCCTCTGCGTATATCTCTATGTTTTTTGTATCCCCTGGCTCCTATTTATAGGAGAAGCAGCCGAGTCAATTAGTTTTTGACGAATCTTCATTGAGAGATTTGATTTGCATCCATCATTCGTTCTGGACCTTTGGATTATTGGGTGAATTTTATTCACCATTGGATTTTAAATCCAGAGATTCTCCTCTGTTATTTTGGTTAGATTTAAGGGGGAAATCTTTCCAAACCCGAGATTTTCCATAGATAGATGATATTTAATCATCTCTGAATCTTTAATTTGATTGGTCCCAAATAATCACTTTCCTTTGGAAAGATTCAAATTTCTTTCAGAATTTAAATCTGTCGTCAAAACTGGGCTTTGAAAGCCGGTCACGTGTGACCACGTGACCCATGGTCACGTGTGGACACGTGACCCCCCCTTTGGAACGAGCCTTCCTCTTTCTTTTGCATTCTGCCTTCTTCTGCTGCTTAGCCGTCACGTGCCACCACGTGACCCTTGGTCACGTGTGAGCACGTGACCCCTGTCTGGCACTTCTTTCCTTGGTTCAATTGGAGAGCGAGTCTGCTGCTTTGGACGTCACGTGCCGACACGTGACCCTGGTCACGTGGGAGCACGTGACCTCTTCTGAAGCTCTTTTCCTTGACTTGATCAGGGAACCAATGTGCCCTTTTCTGCCGCTTTATATGTCACGTGTCAACACGTGACTGCTGGTCACGTGTAAGCACGTGGCCCCCTTTTTGAAGCTTTTCCCAGAAGCTTTCCTGATTTTAAATCAGGAAACACCCCATACTCAGCATTCATTGTTATGCATAACTTCATGTATTTGTAGTACCTGATAGAGTACCTTTCATAGTTGTTGCATATACATATTAGCATATTGATACTATCAGATTGCATGTGATAGAGTATCACAGCATGTGCATACCTGCGATTATCTGTACAATATTACTTACTACTCACGAGTTGGCAACCCACCCCCGTTGTGCCACAGTGTTTTGCAAGTTTGACCCTTAGAGTAGTTGCGGCAGGGCTTCACCTTATTGTATCTTTTTTGCAGCGGATACCGCTACGGTAGGCTGTGAGCCGTTTGCTGTAGGTGGGTTGCGGTTATCCATTTATATTTATTGTACATTTCTCATTGTATCTAGTACTCTCTATCTACCCTTTCATGTATTGACTTAGAGACGAGTTGTGAGGACGATATTGTATATTATTTTTTGACTCTGGGTGTCGAGCTCGTGTGAGCCGGCTTTTATTATGCAGTTTTATCTTTTATACTGTTTTTCACTTATATTGTCCATTTGTTCGCTACGGCGTCGTATATATATGCTTGTGGTGGTTGTTTCCGCCTTCGGGCGTGGTTTGCTCCCGTTTGGGGATGCTTTATTTACAACATATGTTGTTTTACTTATATCTTATGTCTGTACCCGTTTCGGGGCTAGTTTTTACAAAGGAGGTGCTGCCAAAATTTTTAAGAAAATAAATTTAAACTTTAAAGATTTTTACTTGAGATTTCCAAATGATTTTAACAATGTTTTATCACTTACTATTTTCGATGGTTTAGTTTTCTGGGTTTTCGGCTTACTTAAATTGCGTTATGCCTGTAGTCGTTGTAAGTCCACGGTAGCGCCCCGGCCGTCTAACAGACGCCAAATGCGGAACAAAAACTTTTTACAACTGGCGCTATCGCGTACTATAACCCGGATCTGCCATTAAAGCTAAACCAACAAACTACAAAGTGGGTAGAAATGTTATACCGAACGATCCGAGTCCTTCGGTCTTCAATCATCATCCCATGCTTTATTGCGGCAGCTCCGATCTGCTGAATCTCCAATCTTCTCGTCCAGGTGGCACCACGTCGACGGATCTTTAAACGGGCTCCCGCCTCTGAACCGAGGAAACTCGGTCGTCAAGTTTGCTAAAAGAGACGACCAAGATGATGTAGAGAATGAGTAGAACACTTTGTCTCGTTACGTCCAAAGCTATGGACGAACGGTTAATGAAGTTGCCTTTTATGGAATCGTGTAAATAGGAAATGAGCTATGAAATTTCCATACACTAAAACTATCATCTTTTCTCTCTCAAGCAACCATAGCCCTTCACCAAGAGGGGGCCGGCCATATTTGTAGAGGGGGGAGGTGAGTGTAGGAGAGGGGAGGGTCACCATAACAATAATGAAGAGGATGAGTCATTTAAACACCTTGTATGAACACAATTAATGAAAACAATGAATCACTAACTTTGTCATCTAAAACATTAAATGAACATTTAAAGCGCAAATGACTCACTAGCCTAGTCACCATCCTAGAAGCTTCCACACTCATCTCAAGAAAAGATAAATCCGTATTTAATCGAATGTTAAATACGGGTGATAGAAAACAGGAAACTGGCAACTTCCAAAAGTGATCCTGAAACGAATTTCAGGATAACCCCGTATCAGTATAAACATACCCGCATTTGTATTACGACAGAATACAAATGCATCTGAGACAAAGATATTATATCTACACAGTATAATACTGGGTTCCGGCTTAAACCAAAGCCTACCAGTATTATCTGCCCGAAAAACGACACGTGCGAAAACACACGTGCATTTTTCGAACCCTGCCATAAAACCATACGGCCTCTATAACTTTTCGCCCGAACTTGGGAAAGTGTCTGTGGGGGACTCTAATGACTCATCAACACACTGGCACTGGGTATAACCCCTAGCACGTCAGAGGTACAAGCTGTACGTAACGTTTGCCAATGTATTGATTGGAAAGGAAGCTGACGAGCGAACTCATCCATAAACCCTACTGAGCCTAACAGTGACAATATACATACAGTCCGGTCCGTTCGTCTATGAGTATCGCATATCGGCCTAGGGGCTGGTAACGTCAGACCCCCAATAGCAGTATAAGTCGTGTCAGAGAGTGGCCCAGAACACCCTGAGATACTACTGGAGTACCTACCAGTAAATCTCCTGCCTCGGCCGAGGGCTTTGTGTAATGGCTCTCCTAGACACAGCGCGATCTCACCCCTAATACCGGGAGAGACGAATCCCCTGCCGATCCGCTCACTTGCCACCATGTGGCTCGGAACTGTACCCAAAAAAGACCTGTTTGCACGACTCCTTTGAGCCTTGGTAGGGTAGAAATCAAAGCACAGTGGGAACTCACACGAGACAAATGACGACCTCAGGTCGATGAACTA
Source organism: Agapanthus africanus (assembly GCA_030015575.1). Lineage (NCBI taxonomy): Eukaryota > Viridiplantae > Streptophyta > Magnoliopsida > Asparagales > Amaryllidaceae > Agapanthus > Agapanthus africanus. The sequence continues at coordinate 5,972,898 of JASDDO010000018.1, forward strand.
ATCTGTACACATGTCACCAGGGAACTGCTATCTGACGATATGTATAATACTAACTAGCATGTTCCCGGCGAGTCCTGTCCGGTGTACTCATAACCTAATGAGCACCTGTATACATCTTAGGTGATCCTACTGACACCAATGGCTTGTGAGACCGGCCATCGCCCCTCGTCGGGGTCTCGACTGTATACACTAGTATACTCTGGAGTATCGATGCCCTGTCTCGAAACTCCCACGACTAGGGACACTTTAAGGATGCGCTTATAGACCCCAGCTCCCACGTATATGATCGCCATCATACTGCTGGTAGTCAAGCAAGAATCCTATGGGCTCTATCATCATGCAATAGTGAACTAAAGCATGTATACGATGATAAAGACAAACCAGATAGCATACTATCATCACGAGCAAGACTATCATATCGGTATAGGTCCAGCCTCAATCATTGCAATCACGTACCTGCGATCCAATAATTGACTTTGAGGGCACTATCTCCAACAATCTCCCACTTGCACTTAAGGCTAATTATTGCGATGTCGCATACTCACAGCCCGTGTGATACCGAACACCCAACTCCTCTACTAATCAGTTTCACAAAGCTAGTTTGTAAAACTCTTGTGTTCGAGAAATAGCCTCAGTGAGTGGATCCGCCCTGATGTTTCTTTCTATGTCTCTCTTAATCTCAAGTGTGCGGAGAAAGCCATCTCCCGAATCGAGTAATTCCTGTCTTAGAATATGTCTGAATATCTGATGGGACCTAGTTCATAAATGAACTCCAAATCCAAACTTCTTAGACTGTATCGATAACTGAACCTAATCAGTAACCAGCACCATGCCTCCCACAGTATCCTCTTGGACCTCCTGTCCTTAACACTGTCCCTCGTCAGAGGGAAAACTATAACTATGACAATCACTCTGTCATTCATGTCACCTTTGAAGCCTGGAATGATAACCGTCTCCCGAAGGAGGCTGCCATCATCAAATCCGTAGAACAAGCACTTATGTTCTAAAACTGCTTCCTTATGTTTCTTCAGGATTGGATTAATATAAACTTATCATATCAAGTGCAAAAACAACAACTGGTGTGGTACTTGACATCTCATGATTCACTCAATTGCCTAAGTAAGTGATCTGCCAATCATGCACATCCCTCTCTCCTTTAGTCTCTAAGACACCTTTAGAGAGGGTGACTCCATCACCTGCAGGTACACCACCAGGCCAGGAGTCATCTATTCTAAAATACTATTAGAATATTGTCAAAGTACCCATATTGGGAAACTACCCAAATCTAGATCTAAAACCATAGATCTAGTAACCAGAATGTCTGATATTATATCCATATCCTGTCTGGAGAAACAACTGTGTGAAGACCACAGTACAACCGATCGTAGTATAGGAATTTTACTTCCTACTCTGTGTATGTCATCCATATACCAGGACATCACACCCTACTACCTTCTTAACAGATCCATCCCCTATTCTGATGAAGTCAAAGCCATGACTGTCTCATCAAAATTAGATGATCTATCTCCGCTATGTCAGCTCAAGTCTATAAATAGACATAAGCTACTTGCCCACTATGCTTCCGCTGCTCCCACCGACTATGACAACCCTCTGGCGGAATAATATCTACGTACACTTCTAAAGCTGGTTTAGAACGACGTTATACTTATCCTCTTGCCGGGTCTCATAGTCTGGAACAACAGTAGTGTCAAGTCTGGGTAAACAAGAATCTTCCTGTCACCGTCCTTGAGGCTACCGGAGTACTTCTCGGGTGTCTGAGGTTACCCTCCATATCTGCGGAGTGGCTATTGGAATGTCAAACCTGATTGAATATATAGGTCCTATTAAATTTTCCGTAATCGTTTGCGGTTCTGGAATCACTTCCAGTTCTACCATACTCCCACTACTGTTTTCTGAAAAAATCCATTTTACAAAAACTGTGGCGAGTCAAGAATAATATCACTATTGATCTTCCAGATAGTAGAAAATCAACCCTCGTTAAAGCCAGGGTCAACCTACAAACTGCCATTACAGAAACATGCCTTGAGTTATCCAGTGTCTGGTTTTAAGCATAAGCTGGATATCTCCCCGTACCTTAACATCGTTAAGATATGAACCATTCTATATACAATATAGAAATAGATGCACTAATTTAATTGGAACCAGATTCAAATCATGCAGCTGTCTCCAGTGCATATCAACTTAATGGAAAGTGGCTACTCAGTATTACTCAACTTAGGAATCCATCCAATTATGAGTAACCTGAAAGAGAAACAAGTTTCTCAAAACCATTACTATCATCTGAATACCATTCACAAGAATCTACATCTTCAATCTCTTTGAAGAATCCCGATACCTGTGATACCTGGTTCTCTACTTTATTCTTATACCCACAACTTCTCAAAACTTAGACTTTGTATTTCTACGAAACACTTATCTAAAAACTAGAGAAGTTATAAGTAAACAGAACATAGTACGAGGACCTACCCCTTTGTCCTGACGGACACTGGACAACATACAATACTCTGTATAAGTTCGCTGAGTTGAATAACTCAAAACCTGTGCATCGTAGGTTGAAAACTGTACTTAGGCGATTTCCTCAAATATCACCAATTACAACGAATTCCGATATAATGAGGATGATCACCTTATTTCCAATAACTTACTCCCACTCATCATCTGTAAAACCATACAGATATGAGAATGAAACCTGGTAAATACATACCCTGGAGTAAGTATCTAATCGGGAAATCAGTTTTCCTTTAACAATGCACAGAAACATGAAAATGTTTCGTAGGGGTATCCTGGTATTCCTAGTAATGCCTCTTCCATAATCCAATTCATGACTTTAACCGTATATTTTATTGCCATCTCTCCAAATCCCTTTATTTGTCTTTAGACGTTACCTTCTGTACACCATCGTTAGGCTAAATGGTTTTCTTCCTTCCCTACTGTTTGACACCAGCCTATGGTTTGGAAGAAGACAATCCAGTAAGCATAATAGGTGTACTCTCCTAATCCTAGGAGTACTCGCAACTTGAGAGAAGGTGATGATAAAAGACAACTGAATAATACCTTATTCTATTTCTTTCGAACTGGGGAAAAAGCAAAAGCAAAATAGGAGTGGCGATGAAGTACGCGGTTTAGTCGTGAATGATAACAGTCGCAATTTACTTTGCCCTCTTTCTAATTCCTTCATTTTGTCTTTACACATTACCTTCTGTATACCCTACTTAGGCTAATTGGTTTTCTTCATTCCCTACCTTTCGGCACCAGCCTATGGTTTGGAATAAGACTATCCAATAAGCGTAATAGGTGTACTCTCCTAAACTAAGGAGCTCTCGCAACCTGAGAGAAGGTGATAACAAAAGACAACTGAATAAACCAATTCTATTTCTCCTGAACCTGGATCCATCCTCGAAGTAGTACCTTCGAGTTCGTATATAACCATACGATGGATCTATCCAATGGAAATGGATGTCCGTAGTAATACGGGGTGTTCTGAGAAATTTAAAGGGTAAAAGAAGAAGCGACAATGACTTATGCAACTAAGACAATCCAAAGGCCAGTATTTTAAGAAGGTTCGGTCAATTTGGTCTCTGAGTCATAGTCTAGGGTCGGTCAAAGGTCGCTGCCAAAGAGAGAGAGAGAAAAGAAACACTCTGCGTGCACTCTAACCTAGATCAGAATGGTTATCACTTTATCTAATCAGGAAACCTCCCACTATAGTCTCAAATTCTCCTCCAAACCTGAAAGAAAAATTAGTCGGGATCACCCGAAGAGTAAACCAACTCATCAGTGAGAATCGGGATCCAACTATCATCGTATGATAACTTGATGGAAGCCACTCAAGTTATCACACTCCAGAAGATATGCGCATGCCTGGCAAGTTTCCTCTATGTTTGAAACTCCCGATGTTATTTTTGCCCCATGCTCTTATAACCTTGGCTTTGGTCAAAATGTCATAAGTCACATGCCAAGTTCTACCCGTCACTATCCAGGTCAATTTGAACCCACCCGCACATGCCCTTGACTTTGGCCAAAATGGTAGAACGACTGTCCCAAACCAACTCATCTATCTATGCAACAGATGAATACCCAGCAGCTACCAAACACTATGCCTTGACTTTGGCCAAAATACATAGCTTGAATACTACTGAATACCCAAAAGAAACGACGGAGGGCTACGGCTGGTTTTTGGAGAAAAACCTTTAACGTAATGAACTTGATCTCGTTGAAGGAACCTGATAGCTTTTTATAAAAATATAGTGGCGAAAACCTTTTGCTAAAGAGGTCACTCCCGGTGAAGGGATCTCGGCTCTTTCCTCGTGGAATGAGTTGCAGGATATTCCAACTGAATACCGCGATGCAAAGCAACTTGTAATCGACTATAGTAAGTTACTACCCTGATGTAAACTTCTGCCCAAGGGGTCACTCCCGGTGAAGGGATCTCGGCCCTTGCCTCGTCGAATGAGGTGCAGGATATTCCAACCGAATATCACTATGCAAAACAAAATGAAACATCTTTGTAATAACACCCTTTTAAATTTTGTTCCAACAACATCAAATATAGGTTTGTTTTATCCTTGCATTGATAAGAATCAATGCAGTCCCATCAATCAATCACACCGGAAAAGAACGAAATTATAATGTACGTATATGTCATCCGCATTCGCCACTGGGTCCCATCATCACCCGTTAGGTTACTTAACTAACGACAGAGCGGGGGCTGGACTAGCGCAGGTGTAAAACATATACAACATCTAATAGTATATATACCAATATACAATAATCGCTCCAGGCGTGATAATATGCAACATTACAGAAAAGTAATAAGCATCACAGAACAATACAGATAATCTGGGATCCCCGGGTTTCACAGAGCCACTGCTGAAACCCGACGTTCCCCTGGTCGTGTGGATAGCCTGTGCAATGAAACCTAGACCCCTACGGGTGCGGCAAGTTACCCGCCAAAACCTGAAGTGAGGCAGCCCCCTATAGCAAAATGAATGGACCACCTGGCACTTCATGGAATCCGGTAACTTGAGCACCCCTCCTTGGGTCAACCTGTACCCCCTACGAGTGCGGCGAATAGTCTGCCAATTCTAGAGTGAGGCCCTTCTGTCTCTAAAAGCCATGAGATACGGACCCGTTGCCCTCCAGAACCCGGCTATCCATGCACTCCGTCGCAGGGTAAACCTAGTACAGAAATAAAAATATGTACAACGGGTACATCGACCTCAATCCGGTCATGCCCCAAAAGAATATTATACAACAGGCAGTGACGGCAGTCCACTTGTTGGACGCTCGCCCCGCAATATCAAATGTACAAATAAATCCAAACTGCACTATCATCGCACCATGCTATCCACCACGACAAATCCGCAACATCACAGCACAACATAGAATATCAACGCGAATGTCACGTTCGCAAACCCGTCTAAAAGAACTATAGCAATTAGACGCGGTTTACCGATCAAATGACATTCCTGGTCGGAGATATAAAGTAAGTACTGCATACTAATAAGTTTAAAATTTCGATCGACAAAACTTACCGAAGTGGGCCCCACGTACATCTGCTGTACAGTAACAAAATCTGGGTCCAAAAGAACTATACTAAAAACCACAATTTCCAAAATGAAGCTCTCAGGAAAAAGTTGGTGCACTGTTCCCACAACCTTACCGCGGTTCCGCGGTGAAACCCTAGGTTTGACCGCGGATCCGCGGTGGTCTTGTGGGAACACGTGCCCAAATTTTTCCAGAATGCTTAGAAAAGCCTGCTTAGTTTTCTGTGATATGTAAAATAATTTTTAGACCCTTTTAAAAATCGACAGAAACTTTAACCCTGGAATTTGCGGTTTTCGAAAATCCGTTCGATCGATAGTTTAAACGCGTTAGCACAAGTTAGTAAAGCTTAATGGTATGGCTCTGATACCACTGTAAGTCCACGGTAGCGCCCCGGCCGTCTAACAGACGCCAAATGCGGAACAAAAACTTTTTACAACTGGCGCTATCGCGTACTATAACCCGGATCTGCCATTAAAGCTAAACAAACAAACTACAAAGTGGGTAGAAATGTTATACCGAACGATCCGAGTCCTTCGGTCTTCAATCATCATCCCACGCTTTGTTGCGGCTGCTCCGATCTGCTGAATCTCCAATCTTCTCGTCCAGGTGGCACCACGTCGACGGATCTTTAAACGGGCTCCCGCCTCTGAACCGAGGCAACTCGGTCATCAAGTTTGCTAAAAGAGATGACCAAGATGATGTAGAGAATGAGTAGAACACTTTGTCTCGTTACGTCCAAAGCTATGGACGAACGGTTAATGAAGTTGCCTTTTATGGAATCGGGTAAATAGGAAATGAGCTATGAAATTTCCTTACACTAAAACTATCATCTTTTTTCTCTCAAGCAACCATAGCCCTTCACCAAGAGGGGGCCGGCCATATTTGTAGAGGGAGGAGGTGAGTGTAGGAGAGGGGAGGGTCACCATAACAATAATGAAGAGGATGAGTCATTTAAACACCTTGTATGAACACAATTAATGAAAACAATGAATCACTAACCTTGTCATCTAAAACATTAAATGAACATTTAAAGCACAAATGACTCACTAGCCTAGTCACCATCCTAGAAGCTTCCACACTCATCTCAAGAAAAGATAAATCCGTATTTAACCGAATGTTAAATACGGGTGATAGAAAACAGGAAACTGGCAACTTCCAAAAGTGATCCTGAAACGAATTTCAGGATAACCCCGTATCAGTATAAACATACCAGCATTTGTATTACGACTGAATACAAATGCATCCGAGACAAAGATATTATATCTACACAGTATAATACTGGGTTCCGGCTTAAACCAAAGCCTACCAGTATTATCTGCCCGAAAAACGACACGTGCGAAAACGCACGTGCATTTTCCGAACCGTGCCATAAAACCATACGGCCTCTACAACGTTTCGCCCGAACTTGGAAAAGTGTCTGTGGGGGACTCTAATGACTCATCAACATACTGGCACTGGGTATAACCCCTAGCACGTCAGAGGTACAAGCTGTACGTAACGTTTGCCTATGTATTGATTGGAAGGGAAGCTGACGAGCGAACTCATCCATAAACCCTACTGAGCCTAACATTGACAATATACATACAGTCCGGTCCGTTCGTCTATGAGTATCGCATATCGGCCTAGGGGCTGGTAACTTCAGACCCCCAATAGCAGTATAAGTCGTGTCAGAGAGTGGCCCAGAACACCCTGAGATACTACTGGAGTACCTACCAGTAAATCTCCTGCCTCGGCCGAGAGCTTTGTGTAATGGCTCTCCTAGACACAGCGCGATCTTACCCCCAATACCGGGAGAGACGAATCCCCTGCCGATCCGCTCACTTGCCTCCATGTGGCTCGGGACTGTACCCAAAAAAGACCTGTTTGTACGACTCCTTTGAGCCGTGGTAGGGTAGAAATCAAAGCACAGTGGGAACTCACACGAGACAAATGACGACCTCAGGTCGATGAACTAACCTGTACACATGTCACCAGGGAACTGCTATCTGACGATATGTATAATACTAACTAGCATGTTCCCGGCGAGTCCTGTCCGGTGTACTCATAACCTAATGAGCACCTGTATACATCTTATGTGATCCTGCTGACACCAATGGCTTGTGAGACCGGCCATCGCCCCTCGTCGGGGTCTCGACTGTATACACTAGTCTACTCTGGAGTATCGATGCCCTGTCTCGAAACTCCCACGACTAGGGACACTTTAAGGATGTGCTTATAGACCCCAGCTCCCACGTATATGATCGCCATCATACTGCTGGTAGTCAAGCAAGAATCCTATGGGCTCTATCATCATGCAATAGTGAACTAAAGCATTATACGATGATAAAGACAAACCAGATAGCATACTATCATCACGAGCAAGACTGTCATATCGGTGTAGGTGCTGCCTCAATCATTGCAATCACGTACCTGCGATCCAATAATTGACTTTGAGGGCACTATCTCCAACAATCTCCCACTTGCACTTAAGGCTAATTATTCCGATGTCGCATACTCACAGCCCGTGTGATACCGAACACCCAACTCCTCTATTAATCAGTTTCACAAAGCTAGTTTGTAAAACTCTTGTGTTCGAGAAATAGCCTCAGTGAGTGGATCCGCCCTGATGTTTCTTTCTATGTCTCTCTTAATCTCAAGTGCGCGGAGAAAGCCATCTCCCGAATCGAGTAATTCCTGTCTTAGAATATGTCTGAATATCTGATGGGACCTAGTTCATAAATGAACTCCAAATCCAAACTTCTTAGACTGTATCGATAACTGAACCTAATCAGTATCCAGCACCATGCCTCCCACAGTATCCTCTTGGACCTCCTGTCCATAACACTGTCCCTCGTCAGAGGGAAAACTATAACTCTGACAATCACTCTGTCATTCATGTCACCTTTGAAGCCTGGAATGATAACCGTCTCCCGAAGGAGGCTGCCATCATCAAATCAGTAGAACAAGCACTTATGTTCTAAAACTGCTTCCTTATGTTTCTTCAGGATTGGATTAATATAAACTTATCGCATCAAGTGCAAAAACAACAACTGGTGTGGTACTTGACATCTCATGATTCACTCAATTGCCTAAGCAAGTGATCTGCCAATCATGCACATCCCTATCTCCTTTAGTCTCTAAGACACCTTTAGAGAGGGTGACTCCATCACCTGCAGGTACACCACCAGGCCAGGAGTCATCTATTCTAAAATACTATTAGAATATTGTCAAAGTACCCATATTGGGAAACTACCCAAATCTAGATCTAAAACCATAGATCTAGTAACCAGAATATCTGATATTATATCCATATCCTGTCTGGAGAAACAACTGTGTGACGACCACAGTACAACCGATCGTAGTATAGGAATTTTACTTCCTACTCTGTGTATGTCATCCATATACCAGGACATCACACCCTACTACCTTCTTAACAGATCCATCCCCTATTCTGATGAAGTCAAAGCCATGACTGTCTCATCAAAATTAGATGATCTATCTCCGCTATGTCAGCTCAAGTCTATAAATAGACATAAGCTACTTACCCACTATGCTTCCGCTGCTCCCACCGACTATGACAACCCTCTGGCAGAATAATATCTACGTACACTTCTAAAGCTGGTTTAGAACGACGTTATACTTATCCTCTTGCCGGGTCTCATAGTCTGGAACAACAGTAGTGTCAAGTCTGGGTAAACAAGAATCTTCCTGTCACCGTCCTTGAGGCTACCGGAGTACTTCTCGGGTGTCTGAGGTTACCCTCCATATCTGCGGAGTGGCTATTGGAATGTCAAACCTGATTGAATATATAGGTCCTATTAAATTTTCCGTAATCGTTTGCGGTTCTGGAATCACTTCCAGTTCTACCATACTCCCACTACTGTTTTCTGAAAAAATCCATTTTACAAAAACTGTGGCGAGTCAAGAACAATATCACTATTGATCTTCCAGATGGTAGAAAATCAACCCTCGTTAAAGCCAGGGTCAACCCACAAACTGCCATTACAGAAACGTGCCTTGAGTTATCCAGTGTCTGGTTTTAAGCATAAGCTGGATATCTCCCCGTACCTTAACATCGTTAAGATATGAACCATTCTATATACAATATAGAAATAGATGCACTAATTTAATTGGAACCAGATTCAAATCATGCAGCTGTCTCCAGTGCATATCAACTTAATGGAAAGTGGCTACTCAGTATTACTCAACTTAGGAATCCATCCAATTATGAGTAACCTGAAAGAGAAACAAGTTTCTCAAAACCATTACTATCATCTGAATACCATTCACAAGAATCTACATCTTCAATCTCTTTGAAGAGTCCCGATACCTATGATACCTGGTTCTCTACTTTATTCTTATACCTACAACTTCTCAAAATTTAGACATTGTATTTCTACGAAACACTTGTCTAAAAAGTAGAGAAGTTATAAGTAAACAGAACATAGTACGAGGACCTACCCCTTTGTTCTGACGGACACTGGACAACATACAATACTCTGTATAAGTCCGCTGAGTTGAATAACTCAAAACCTGTGCATCGTAGGTTGAAAACTGTACTTAGGCGATTTCCTCAAATATCACCAATTACAACGAATTCCGATATAATGAGGATGATCACCTTATTTCCAATAACTTACTCCCACTCATCATCTGTAAAACCATACAGATATGAGAATGAAACCTGGTAAATATATATCCTGGAGTAAGTATCTAATCGGGAAATCAGTTTTCCTTTAACAATGCACAGAAACATGAAAATGTTTCGTAGGGGTATCCTGGTATTCCTAGTAATGCCTCTTCCATAATCCAATTCATGACTTTAACCGTATATTTTATTGCCATCTCTCCAAATCCCTTTATTTGTCTTTAGTCGTTACCTTCTGTACACCATCGTTAGGCTAAATGGTTTTCTTCTTTCCCTACTGTTTGGCACCAGCCTATTGTTTGGAAGAAGACTATCCAGTAAGCATAATAGGTGTACTCTCCTAATCCTAGGAGTACTCGCAACTTGAGAGAAGGTGATGATAAAAGACAACTGAATAATACTTTATTCTATTTCTCCCGAACTGGGGACAAAGCAAAAGCAAAATAGGAGTGGCGATGAAGTACGCGGTTTGGTCGTGAATGATAACAGTCACAATTTACTTTGCCCTCTTTCTAATCCCTTCATTTTGTCTTTACACATTACCTTCTGTACACCCTACTTAGGCTAATTGGTTTTCTTCATTCCCTACCTTTCGGCACCAGCCTATGGTTTGGAATAAGACTATCCAATAAGCGTAATAGGTGTACTCTCCTAAACTAAGGAGCCCTTGCAACCTGAGAGAAGGTGATAACAAAAGACAACTGAATAAACCAATTCTATTTCTCCTGAACCTGGATCCATCCTCGAAGTAGTACCTTTGAGTTCGTATATAACAATACGATGGATCTATCCAATGGAAGTGGATGTCCGTACTAATACGGGGTGTTCTGAGAAATTTAAAGGGTAAAAGAAGGAGCGACAATGACTTATGCAACTATGACAATCCAAAGGCCAGTATTTTAAGAAGGTTCGGTCAATTTGGTCTCTGAGTCATAGTCTAGGGTCGGTCAAAGGTCGCTGCCAAAGAGAGAGAGAGAGAAAAGAAACACTCTGCGTGCACTCTAACCTAGATCAGAATGGTTATCACTTTATCTAATCAGGAAACCTCCCACTGTAATCTCAAATTCTCCTCCAAACCTGAAAGAAGAATTAGTCGGGATCACCCGAAGAGTAAACCAACTCATCAGTGAGAATCAGGATCCAACTATCATCGTATGATAACTTGATGGAAGCCACTCAAGTTATCACACTCCAGAAGGTATGCGCATGCCTGGTAAGTTTCCTTTATGTTTGAAACTCCTGATGTTATTTTTGCCCCATGCTCTTATAACCTTGGCTTTGGTCAAAATGTCATAAGTCACATGCCAAGTTCTACCCGTCACTATCCAGGTCAATTTGAACCCACCCGCACATGCCCTTGACTTTGGCCAAAATGGCAGAACGACTGTCCCAAACCAACTCATCTATCTATGCAACAGATGAATACCCAGCAGCTACCAAACACTATGCCTTGACTTTGGCCAAAATACATAGCTTGAATACTACTGAATACCCAAAAGAAACGACGGAGGGCTACGGCTGGTTTTTGGCGAAAAACCTTTAACGTAATGAACTTGATCTCGTTGAAGGAACCTGATAGCTTTTTATAAAAATATAGTGGCGAAAACCTTTTGCTAAAGAGGTCACTCCCGGTGAAGGGATCTCGGCTCTTTTCTCGTGGAATGAGGTGCAGGATATTCCAACTGAATACCGCGATGCAAAGCAACTTGTAATCGACTATAGTAAAGTTACTACCCTGATGTAAACTTCTGCTCAAGGGGTCACTCCCGGTGAAGGGATCTCGGCCCTTGCCTCGTCGAATGAGGTGCAGGATATTCCAACTGAATATCGCTATGCAAAACAAAAGGAAACATCTTTGTAATAACACCCTTTTAAATTTTGTTCCAACAACATCAAATATAGGTTTGTTTTATCCTTGCATTGATAAGAATCAATGCAGTCCCATCAATCAATCACACCGGAAAAGAACGAAATTATAATGTACGTATCTAAAAGCCATAAGATACGGACCCGTTGCCCTCCAGAACCCGGCTATCCGTGCACTCCGTCGCGGGGTAAACCTAGTACAGAAATAAAAATATGTACAACGGGTACATCGACCTCAACCCGGTCGTGCCCCAAAAGAATATTATACAACAGGCAGTGACGGCAGTCCACATGTTGGACGCTCGCCCCGCAATATCAAATGTACAAATAAATCCAAACTGCACTATCATTGCACCATGCTATCCACCACAACAAATCCGCAACATCACAGCACAACACAGAACATCAACGCGAATGTCACGTTCGCAAACCCGTCTAAAAGAACTATAGCAATTAGACGCGGTTTACCGATCAAATGACATTCCTGTTCGGAGATATAAAGTAAGTACTGCATACTAACAAGTTTAAAATTTCGATCGACAAAACTTACCGAAGTGGGCCCCACATACATCTGCTGTACAGTAACAAAATCTGGGCCCAAAAGAACTATACTAAAAACCACAATTTCCAAAATGAAGCTCTCTGGAAAAAGTTGGTGCACTGTTCCCACAACCTTGCCGTGGTTCCGCGGTCAAACCCTAGGTTTGACCGCGGATCCACGGTGGTCTTGTGGGATCACGTGCCCAAATTTTTCCAGAATGCTTAGAAAAGCCTGCTTAGTTTTCTGTGATATGTAAAATAATATTTAGACCCTTTTAAAAATCGACAGAAACTTTAACCCTGGAATTTGCGGTTTTCAAAAATCCGTTCTATCGATGTTTTAAACGCGTTAGCATAAGTTAGTAAAGCTTAATGGTGAGGCTCTGATACCACTGTAAGTCCACGGTAGCGCCACGGCCGTCTAACAGACGCCAAATGCCGAACAAAAACTTTTTACAACTGGCGCTATCGCGTACTATAACCCGGATCTGCCATTAAAGCTAAACTAACAAACTACAAAGTGGGTAGAAATGTTATACCGAACGATCCGAGTCCTTCGGTCTTCAACCATCATCCCACGCTTTGTTGCAGCTGCTCCGATCTGCTGAATCTCCAATCTTCTCGTCCAGGTGGCACCACGTCGACGGATCTTTAAACGGGCTCCCGTCTCTGAACCGAGGCAACTCGGTTGTCAAGTTTGCTAAAAGAGATGACCAAGATGATATAGAGAATGAGTAGAACACTTTGTCTCATTACGTCCAAAACTATGGACGAACGGTTAATGAAGTTGCCTTTTATGGAATCGGGTAAATAGGAAATGAGCTATGAAATTTCCATACACTAAAACTATCATCTTTTTTCTCTCAAGCAACCATAGCCCTTCACCAAGAGGGGGCCGGCCATATTTGTAGAGGGGGGAGGTGAGTGTAGGAGAGGGGAGGGTCACCAAATCAATAATGAAGAGGATGAGTCATTTAAACACCTTGTATGAACACAATTAATGAAAAAAATGAATCACTAAACTTGTCATCTAAAATATTAAATGAACATTTAAAGCACAAATGACTCACTAGCCTAGTCACCATCCTAGAAGCTTCCACACCCATCTCAAGAAAAGATAAATCCGTATTTAACCGAATGTTAAATACGGGTGATAGAAAACAGGAAACTGGCAACTTCTAAAAGTGATCCTGAAACGAATTTCAGGATAACCCCGTATCAGTATAAACATACCCGCATTTGTATTACGACTGAATACAAATGCATCTGAGACAAAGATATTATATTTACACAATATAATACTGGGTTCCGGCTTAAACCAAAGCCTACCAGTATTATCTGCCCGAAAAACGACACGTGCGAAAACGCACGTGCATTTTCCGAACCCTGCCATAAAACCATACGGCCTCTACAACGTTTCGTCCGAACTTGGGAAAGTGTCTGTGGAGGACTCTAATGACTCATCAACACACTGGCACTGGGTATAACCCTTAGCACGTCAGAGGTACAAGCTGTACGTAACGTTTGCCTATGTATTGATTGGAAGGGAAGCCGACGAGCGAACTCATCCATAAACCCTACTGAGCCTAACAATGACAATATACATATAGTCCGGTCCGTTCGTCTATGAGTATCGCATATCGGCCTAGGGGCTGGTAACGTCAGACCCCCAATAGCAGTATAAGTCGTGTCAGAGAGTGGCCCAGAACACCCTGAGATACTACTGGAGTACCTACCAGTAAATCTCCTGCCTCGGCCGAGGGCTTTGTGTAATGGCTCTCCTAGACACAGCGCGATCTTACCCCCAATACCGGAAGAGACGAATCCCCTGCCGATCCGCTCACTTGCCTCCATGTGGTTCGGGACTGTACCCAAAAAAGACCTGTTTGCACGACTCCTTTGAGCCGTGGTAGGGTAGAAATCAAAGCATAATGGGAACTCACACGAGACAAATGACGACCTCAGGTTGATGAACTAACCTGTACACATGTCACCAGGGAACTGCTATGTGACGATATGTATAATATCAATTAGCATGTTCCCGGCGAGTCCTGTCCGGTGTACTCATAACCTAATGAGCATCTGTATACATCTTAGGTGATCCTACTGACACCAATGGCTTGTGAGACCGGCCATCGCCCCTCGTCGGGGTCTCGACTGTATACATTAGTCTACTCTGGAGTATCGATGCCCTGTCTCGAAACTCCCACTACTAGGGACACTTTAAGGATGTGCTTATAGACCCCAGCTCCCACGTATATGATCGCTATCATACTGCTGGTAGTCAAGCAAGAATCCTATGGGCTCTATCATCATGCAATAGTGAACTAAAGCATGTATACGATGATAAAGACAAACCAGATAGCATAATATCATCACGAGCAAGACTGTCATATCGGTATAGGTCCCGCCTCAATCATTGCAATCACGTACCTGCGATCCAATAATTGACTTTGAGGGCACTATCTCCAACAGTCATTACATGGTTTAAGTGCCGGTCACGTGCCAAATTTTGGGTCGTGACACTAATCCAAGCCCTACGGGCGACGACATAAATTAGTTTCCGTATACAATCCACGGGAAACCAAAACCAAAACAGACAAAAGCACACACGACACGAAGCGAACTTCCGGAGAAGGAGAAAGTGGTTATCGCGATGCGGTAACGTAATTAACTGTAGGGGCTTGCGCCTGCAGGGAAGAGCGTCCCCACAACCAAAAGACCCTTACAAACAAGGAGTAATCTGACGAAGTCTGCTACAACGGCCGCATCCATCCAAACCTCCGATATACGGTGCCATAAATCAACTTAGAATCTTCGGAGAGGTGGATGGATAAATCCAAATAACATCTGCCCCCAAAATTCAGGCCAGATGTCCTAACGTTCCGGTCGCGTCTTTCGGTGGTGAACAGATTCTGGCACGTCCGGTGGGACCTCTTCCTCTTTCCACTCCACACTTCGTGTGTCGTGTTTACCTTTTCCGCGATCAAACAATCGCGGTATATATGTTTGTGCTTGCCCTTGGGTGATGAGATACTAAAGCACGGCGTTTCGTCTTTATGTAGAATGACGTTTGCTTCCACTCATCGCAACTCAGGCTCTGTCACATCTGGTGAAGTCAAGTATGGGCCACTTGCAGCCTCAAATCTCTGCAATACGGCTTTTTGATTGATTCTCTATTTGAAAGTGTAGTAAGTAATAATAACCGCAATCAATAACGGTGTCGCATGTAGCTAGCCGAGATGAGTACGGGTCGTCCTCGGTAATATGTGGAATCTTTTAATCTTAGTTTAGACTGTTGATTGAAAAGAGGAAGAATAGAAGAATAAAGAATAGTGAAAAATAGTTTCTAGATCTTTGTTAAACACGGATGTAGAAAATAGATCTAGTTAAAATACGGATATAGATTTTATAAGAAGAGGGCTTGTAGGGTTCGTTAGGATTTATTAGTCATGGATGACTAATAAAGATAACTCATTTTATCTTTTGATAGATTTAAAACTAGATCGATAGTGATGAATGAGAATTAGGGTTCTTGGAAGAAACTAGGGTTTCCCCACTATTGACCCTTGTCCTTTCATTTATCTCTATTCATGTCTAGCTCTTAACAAAATAATTGTTAATCTGATCTCAAATCGCAGTCGAGACTAGCAATAAATTGGTAGCGCGCCCGATAAGGAGGTTAACGATTTTTTTGCTAAGTTTATAAACTTCATAAGACTTAAAAGAAGTTAAAATATTTTCTCATCCATTGATCTACCCTAATCCTACGAACCCTATCAAGCGGAGAATTACTCGTGCATGATAGAGATAGAAGAAGAAGAACGGATAGAGATCATAATGCAAATATAGAAAATAAATGCTAAAATTAAACTAATGATCTACCTTTATTAATTCACAATTACAAAACCTTCGAGTTTAGATTACAAGAGGAAGAAGAAGTTGCTCTCGATCTTTGTCTCGTAAGAAGTAGATGCTCCGTCGAATCTCACGTCGCCTTATCACGTCGAATCGCGCACCTGTCGTGGATCACTTGTTCTTTGACGGTGATTTGCTTCGTGTAAAAGGTGATGATTTATAAGTTTATCCCTCGGTTCTTTATATAGCCCCAAAACCAGAAACTATAGATCCCCAGAATTAAGGATTCTTGTGAAGATCCAAACCACAAAATCCCAACTCCTAACTCCTCCTTTAGGCCGCGGATCCGCCGCATTTATTACGTTTTGGCCGCGGAAGCGCCGCGTGTTGGTGTGATCATTGGTTTAAAATTCTGGGGATGCTTCAATGTGACACATGGAGATTTATTTGATGTCTGGGATCTTCATATCTTTTCTGAGTCTCTGTCGGTATTGATTCTTCGATTTTATTTAACTTCATCGGCAGATTTCTGATTCCCGACATCTAGATATCCCGATCTCCTGACCTGAGCTAAAACTTGCACAATATCTCAATGAAAAATGTTACTAATATTTGGTATTTTGATATATTATCCTAACCATTTTATATGATATTATATTTTGAGAATATTGGTTAAGGATATTTGATATGATATGCATATTTAAATTATTAAAATATTATATAAATATTATATGCATACATTTTCCTTCATAATGTTAATTATAATATATAAACATATGAAAATAGACATTTTACAGATAAACCCTCATATATATCATATTTATAATAAACACCTTTAGATATTTAAGAAAAGTAAGGAAAATGTTATATCAAATGTGCGATATTTTCGATCGAAAAAATACCCCCAAACTTAACTTTGATCATCCCTAGCAAACTATTTATTTAAGAGAGGGAGAAAAATAAAAATAAAAACCTAAGTAGCACATTTTCGTAGGCAACACGATTGCACTGAGCACGTGCAACAAGCCGTTAAACCTCTAGGTGTCCCTGGTAGAAGGAGTGTTGTCTCCGGAGGGTTTTCAGCGGATCACACCCATAAAATCTTATAATAAAAGAAAGAAGGTGAAAGTTACATACAAAGATAAGAATTATAAAAGAAAGAACTTGAAAATAAGAGTTTCCAACTATACTAGCTTTTCGGTTGCCATGAGCCCTATCTTAATGGTCATGAAAAGATGTTAAAAATCATATCATCCCTCAATAAAACACCGCCTTTAGTTTTCCTCCCTATCTTTCATCCAAATATCGATCATATACCCCTACGTGTGTGTAAAAGACATCCCTACACTTGGAGAATTCAATTCAAACTATCATACTCTTATCCATCTTCCAAAGTACTTTATAGTCGGTGAATATTTTAGATGAAATTGCTCACATATTTTTCATGCGACCGTTAATACTTCTTGATATACTAACCGACCGATTACAAAATGTGCTCACGCATTTAGGCGCAATATCCTCGTCTTGCAACACCTAAGGCTTAGCAGTAGCTCCCAAACCAGTTGGTCTAAGGCACTAAGTGATAAAGCACCCTCGCTGTTTTTTTGCTGCCTTGAGTAATTACAAAACCTGTGTTCATTTTTTTTCTTCACCACTTATACTTTTTTTTCATACTAAAGCTTTTAGACAAGAGCACTTCAAGGTATGCTCTACTATCCCAAGTTTCAAGATGTGTGTAAGTGCGTATAGTAAGGTATCAACGTTCACATGTCTGGACTCAAGAATAGGGGCTATTTTTCAGACTCGGGTCTATCCTCAGATTAGCAATTTCCTTCATCTTACTAACCCTTGGGACAACGACTCATAACTACTTATTACTAGCTTCGTGTAAGAAAACATCTAACTTTCTTGCTTTTCTCAAACTATTCCTATCTTTCAAATGTAAATTTTCACTTTCAAATTTTCATTATCAAAAAATTTTGTGCTTATAAATAGTATAATGCAATATAATACGTGAATAAGCACAAACTTCCCCCAAACTTGTTTACAGCAGTGTCCTCACTGATGTTAAGCTAAAAAAAACTGTAGGCTTGGGAGGAAAAGTTAGTAATGGGGACATGAATAATGAAAGTGAAATCCTCCCCCAAACTTATTTTTGGCTCAAAATTTTATAAAAAATTTCTTTTCGTTCAAGAGCCAAAAGATTTTTCTCCCCCTTAAACTTGAGTAAAATAGTATTAAGCATTTAAAATTATGAGGGGGGTTAAAGTTATTGGTCAAAGTAATGCCTTACAAAGACCAAAAGTCAACACCAACCATTCAAATATTTTATCAATGTAACACACTGGTTGGTGGAAGATCATGTCACCTATTGACGTGAAGAAGTGGGGAGGGGATAAGAGGTGGAATAGAACGGGTTTACGTCTCAGTTTGTAGAGACGAAACAATAGTGATGGATTACTCATATTCTCATTATTGTTAAGAAGAAGCGGTGGCGGTTCAACTTCTTTAGGTTAGGGTTGATTCACCACAACTCCCATGTTTTCTAAGAATGCGAGTTCTTCAGCGAAGATTTCTTCAAATTTTTCATCGATATCCCGAATAATAATCTCATCGGAAAGAACGGGATGATACTTGGACTCCAGAAAAGGTTCACATTTAGCGTTAGATGTTGATCCAGACAACTTGATAGAAGTGTCTGTATGTGTATAATAAATAGCAGGGTCAAACAACAACGTAATAGCGGAGTCAAGATCAGTATCGTGAAGCTTTTCAAGTTCGCTGCAGTCGGAATTTATCGTTTCAGCAGATAATACTTAAGCATAGGGTTCGGAGGGTTCATTTCCCAACATATAAATGTTAAACTCAATTGACATCTTCCAGAAGGATAGGGTCATAGCGCCGTTTCGACAATTGATTATTGTCTTGGAAGTCGCAAGAAAAGGTCGACCTAAAATCACCGGAATTTGGTTTTGTGGGTTCGCTACAGGCTATGTATCTATAACAATAAAGTCCATAGGGAATATAAATTCCTCGACTTTGATTAACACATCCTCTAGCTCACCCCTAGATTAGGTGATAGATCGATCAGCCATCTGAAGAGTGCAGTGCGCCGGTTTTAACTCTCCGATCCCTAATTGCTCATACACAGAATATGGAAGCAAGTTATTACTAGCGCCTAAATCAAGTAGAGCACGATTGATAGTTTTATCCCCAATAGAAATAGATATGGTAGGACTTCCGGGGTCCTTTCGTTTCTTGGATAGTTGTTGTGTAAAAGCTATGCTTACATTACTTGTTAAGAATACCTTTTTCGGCACTTGAGTTTTTCTCTTCCTAGTGCACAAGTCCGTAAGGATTTTCGCATATGACAGAACTTGTTGAATAACATCTAGGAGAGGAATGTTTATGTTAACTTGCTTAAAAATTTCCACAATCTTCTCCGTTTGTGGACTTGGTCTGTTGCCCCTCAAGCTTTTTGGATAAGGTGTTTTATCAATAAGGGTTGGGTCCAACATTGGAGAAGTTTGTGGGGATAGAATGGATTCCAGAATTGGAGTGAGGATCGTTTTAGCTAGACTCGAGGAAGCGGGCTGAGTGTTCGAGCATTGGGAAAATGGAGAATAGGCTCGGAAGAAGGTGGACTAGACGAAATATGAGAAGAAGTAGAAGCCGGGGTGTTATTAATATCATCAACGTCATCAACGTGTTCACCCACTTGGTTATCCAGCACTCTTCTCGATCTCAACGTGGTAACGACACTCACATTATAATTTTGTGAGTAGCCAAGATTAGGTATAGGTTGAGATGGAAGTTTCCCTTTTCTCTCTCATACTCATCGCGACATTTAACTGTGCAACTTGTGCTTCTATCGATTTTATACTTTCATCGTGAGAAGCGGTGTTCTGCAGTAACGTTTGGATAGAAGATGTCAAAGTATTATTCGTTTGCATGGAATGTTTAATGAATGTGTCATGTGCAGAGGGTTTATCGGTACCGGCAAAAGAATTATCAAAGTTGTTGGTCAGGTTTTGCAAAGGTTGCGGTTGAAAGGGGTGCTGACTCGGTTGTGGTGGTTGTTGTTGCTGTGGGGTAGGTCTTTGATAGTTGCTTGGGAACTGGTTTTGATTTTGGGTTTGGTTTTGGTTCCAAGCAAAATTAGGATGATTCCTCCATCCCTGATTACATGTGGAAGAATAAGTATCGTTTCTAGGCCGCCGCTGAAAAGTAGCATTAATTTGTTCTTGACCTTGAAACGGTGGATTCAAAGGACATTCTTCCGTCAAATGTGATGGGTTGGAACAGCAACCATACTTGGGGAGCGTAAATTGGTTTGGGGAGCGTAAATTGGTTTGGGGAGGCTGAAGAGACTTTGTTTTCTATAGCATCGAGTTTCCTTTGTATCGCGGCCATTTCGGCTTTCACTGCGAAGGAAATATCAAGCCGATGGATACCTCCCCTAGACAATGTAGGTCTAACGCTTTCTCACTGTAAAGTTTGTTCAGCGAGATCTTCCAAATATTGCCAAGCTTCACCATCATTTTTAGACAGGAAATGACATTGACACATGGTTTCAAGCATCTGTTTTGCTGCAGGATCAACACCCTCATATATAATGCGACAAAGGTCCCATCTATTGATTCTGTGATGAGGGCATTGTAAAAGAAGATCCTTAAACCGTTCAAAGCATTTCCAAAATAGTTCATTGGGAAGGTGGGTAAACTGGTTAATCTCGCTTCGAACGCGTGCGGTCTAATGATTTGGATAAAATTTCTTAAGGAATGCTACAACGAATTCATCCCATTTGGCAATAGAATGTGCGGTAGTGTTATAAAGCCATTTTTCTGCTAGATCGCACAAGGTAAAAGAGAGAAGACGTAATCTAATAGCATCCACAGAAAGTTGTGACGTGCCCATCATTGCACATGCGTTTTCGAATTTGTTTATAAAAACGTATGCGTCTTTGGATTTAAGCCCGTGAAATTTGGGCAACAGTTTGATGAAGTGGGGTTTAATTTCAAAATTATCCCCATTGGCTGGTGGAATAGATAGACAAGTAGGAAGGGGTCCACGCACGGGGTAGCATCTCTATTGGAGAGAGATGCGCGGTGGATTCTGTGCACATATGGATGGTGGCAGGGTGATGTTATAATCTGATGGAGAACCGTCCATCTCGGTCGATGTGGTGGGTGGAGGGGAAAAAGAAGATGAAGAAATACCGACTTCGGAGTCGATAGCAGAAATGCGGACAAGACGAGCACTAGAATTCTGTGTCCAGCCGAGCATGCATTAAGCGGGTTTAGCGCAAGTGGCAGCGTGTCAACGATTTAAAATTGGTTTGTTTTGAAAAATGTCGGACGTGAGACAAATCACACAAAAAATGCACAAACAACCCTAGAACTAATATTACCTAGGTCAAGTCTCTAGACCGCTCCTAGACTTCCAAAGGACAAGTCGCAGGATCAATTCTCTACCACCTCTTTATAACTCTTGTGGCCAGATAAGTGCTAGGTAAGTGGGAGATATCTGCTATACGAATCACCGAAAATAGCGGGCCTAATTAAGTAACCACTTGCCTTAGTCACGTTTGCCTAGACACCACAAAAGAAATGCGGATAAACGATAAATTACCTACGACCTTCATCTGTTCTAATTGAGCGCGATGGTCCTTAAAGTCTTGGTTTAGATATTTTTTAATTAATGTAGGGTGATGCGGATGCTCGTTTTGTGATTTGTGGGGCCTAGGAAGGGTGATGAAATCCCCACCTAATCTGAATTTGGTCTTTACCCCTTAATGTCCGTATTAAAATATGTACAAACCAATTACAAAACACACAAAAGATTTTTGAGCGGCGATATTTTGCAAAAAATCCTGCAGAAAAATATATTATTGGATTTTCAAGAGGAGAGAGAAAGAGATAGGAAAGTTACCAGAGAAGTTTGGAACCCTGATTCTCCAACTATGCCGCGGTTCCGCCGCGGAGTTGAGAGGTCGCTTGAAATTTTTTGCTACGTGTTCCCGCCAAAATCTTCGGCCAAGAGCTATTTGTTCCTGTTTATGCCGACTTAAGTTTCGTTTGCAGATATGTGTGAAACCAGCCTCATTCATATACGTACATGCACACATCAGAGGAAGAACAGGTGTGCAACGACAAAAACAAAGTATTTAATTGAACATTTTATTCTATAGGAAATAGATCACCAAACATGGGATCGAAAGTACAGGGATTCACAAAACTATGTATAAAATTATCTAACTCCCTCTCTGTCTTCTTCACCATGACAAAGCGGCGATCTTCACGAAGAGTAGCTACCCATCGGTCAGCACCGCACCCATCAGCAAAGACAGACATGACGACCCACTGAGCCCGTATCTGGTTTAGCAGCCGAACAGAGCGATCCCTCAGAGCTGTGGTGATCAAAAGTGCCTCGTGAAAGCACTCGATTTTGTCTTCCACGGCGTCGAGCATTGCCAGAGTCATCTCCACCGAAGGAGGAGGAATATCATTGATCACAGACAAGAAAACCATCCGGAGCCAAATAGAGCCGATGGGGAGAGGGTCAAGAGCTTGTGCAGCACCGTGTCGCATTGGTCATCCGTAAGAGTAGGGTTCACCAAGCGCGCAGCAAAACGAGGAACAATTTCCTCAATGTGCACCTCCTATGGCTGACGGCGAGCATGTGGGCGATTACAAGCCATAGCTCTTCTCTGTTAAAATGATTTTCTAAAATGTGAGAGAGAAGAGAAGCATTGCTTCAGAATATGAAGGGAGACATTTAAGTCTAGGCATAGAAAATGCTGTGCATGATGGAACTATTTCCAAGCTCTGGGAAAGAGAAACTTGACTCAGGAAAAGTGGATAAAGAAGGTGAAAAGACACCTTCAGTAATGAGGCAGCGCCTCACGTGCAAAGCACGAGAGCACTGAGAGCCAGCGCTAAAGAGTCAAAGATTTTGAGGCAGCGCCTCACGTGCAAAGCACGAGAGCCCTGAGCGCTAGCGCCATGAGTCAAAGACTCTGAGGCAGCGCCTCACGTTCAAAGCACGAGAGTGCTGAGCGCCAGCGCTAAAGAATCAAAGACTCTGAAACAGTGCTCACGTGCAAAGCACGAGAGCGCCAAGCGTCAGAACTAAATGTTCTCCACCGTTGGATCAAACATCCAACGAAGAGGATAAATCATAAAAATTCGTAATAAAATTCTGTTAAGGAAATACTCCTCATGTCACGACCCGAAAGTACGAAACTTGACTGGCACTTAGACCACGAAACGTCTCGAGGCGTACATAATCTAAGTAAGCCGAAAACCCAGAAATCCAAACCAAAAAAGTAATAGAGTGAAGGAAAACCAATTTAAAGCAAGTAATTTTAATAGCATAAGCCGAATTATGCGTTTTAAAAACATCAAGTATTTTCTAAAAATTTCGGCAGAGTCTCCTTTGTAAATACTGTTGGACATAGTGCCCTCTAAGTCAATTATTGGATCGTAGGTACGTGATTGCAATGATTGAGGGAGGACATATACCGATATGACAGTCTTGCTCGAGATGATAGTATGCTATCTGGTTTGTCTTTATCATCGTATACATGCTTTAGTTCGCTATTGCATATTGATAGAGCCCATAGGATTCTTGTTTGACTGCCAGCAGTATGATAACGATCATATACGTGGGAGCTGGGGTCTGTAAGCACATCCTTAAAGTGTCCCTAGTCGTGGGAGTTTCGAGACAGGGCATCGATACTCCAGAGTAGACTAGTGTATACAGTCGAGACCCCGATGAGGGGCGGTGGCCGGTCTCACAAGCCATTGGTGTCAGTTAGTTCACCTAAGATGTATACAGGTGCTCATTGAGTACACCGGACAGGACTCGCCGGGAACATGCTAGTTGGTATTATATATATCGTCAGATAGCAGTTCCCTGGTGACATGTGTACAGGTTAGTTTGTCGACCTGAGATCGTCATTTGTCTCGTGTGAGTTCCTACTGTGCTTTGATTACTACCCTACCACGCTCAAAGGAGACGTGCAAACAGGTTTTAGTTGGGTATAGTCCTGAGCCACATGGAGGCAGTGAGCGGATCGTCGGGGATTCGTCTCTCCCGGTATTGGGGGTTGATGTCGCACAGTGCATGGGTGGCCATCACTAGAAATCCTCGGCCGAGATAGTGGAGAATTACTGATTTGGATCAGTAGTTTCTTAGGAGGTGATGAGCTTTATACCGACACGAATTATCGCGTTATTAGGGGTCTGACTTTATCCACCCCCTAGACTCGATATGCGATACTCTTAGACGAATGGACCGGACTGTACGGATATTGTCACTGTCAGGCTCAATAGGGTTTCTGGATGAGTTCGCTCGTCAGCTTCCCTTCCAATCAATACATAGGC
Organism: Agapanthus africanus; assembly: GCA_030015575.1. Classification (NCBI taxonomy): domain Eukaryota; kingdom Viridiplantae; phylum Streptophyta; class Magnoliopsida; order Asparagales; family Amaryllidaceae; genus Agapanthus; species Agapanthus africanus. The sequence goes on from JASDDO010000018.1 coordinate 5,997,744, forward strand.
AACCGTTACGTACAGCTTGTACCTCTGACATGCTAGTAGTTATACCCAGTGCCAGTGTGTTGATGAGTCATTAGAGTCCCCCACAGACAGTTTCCCAAGTTCGGGCGAAACGTTGTAGAGGCCGTATGGTTTTATGGCAGGGTTCGGAAAATGCACGTGCGTTTACGCACGTGTCATATTTCGGGCAGATAATACCGGTGGGCTTTGGTTTAAGTCGGATCCGAGTATTATACTGTGTAGATATAATATCTTTGTCTTAGTTGCATTTGTATTCGGTCGTAATACAAATGCGGGTATGTTTATACTGTTACGGGGTTATCCTGAAATTCATTTCAGGATCGCTTTTGGAAGTTGCCAGTTTCCTGTTTTCTATCACCCGTATTAAACATTCGGTTAAATGCGGATTAATCTTTTCTTCATGAGGGTGAGTCATGAGTGTGGAATGTTCTAGAATGGTGACTAGGTTAGTGACTCATTAGGTTGCATTAATTGTTTTGCAAGGTGTTAAGTGAGTCACCATTTGCATTAATGGGGTTTTGTTTGCCTGAAGGATATTTGTTAAGATCTTTTCCTTGTAGTCACCACTTTGGTCCTACCCTCACCTCCCTCCTCCTATATTATGGCCGGCCTCTCCCCTCTTGAAAGTAGATGGTTGTTTGAAAAAATATTAAGGTTTTGGATTCATGGAAATTAGTATATTCAATTCTCATTTCACCCGATTCCAAAAAGGCAACTTCATTAACCGTTCGTCCATGGCTTTGGACGTAACGAGACAAAGTGTTCTACTCATTCTCTACATCAATCTTGGTCATCTCTTTTAGCAAACTTGATGATCGAGTTGCCTCGGTTCAGAGGCGGGATCCCGTTTAAAGATCCGTCGACGTGGTGCCACCTGGACGAGAAGACTGGAGATTCAGGAGATCGGAGCAGCCGCAACAAAGCGTGGGATGATGGTTGAAGACCGAAGGACTCGGATCGTTCGGTAAAACATTTCTACCCACTTTGTAGTTTGTTAGTTTAGCTTTAATGGCAGATCCGGGTTATAGTATACGATAGCGCCAGTCAAAAAGTTTTTGTTCCTCATTTGGCGTCTGTTAGACGGCCGGGGCGCTACCGTGTACTTACAGTGGTATCAAAGCCTCACCATTAAGCTTTACTAACTTGTGCTAACACGTTTAAAACATCGATCGAACGGATTTTCGAAAACTACAATTTTTCTGTACAAAGTTTCTGTCGATTTTAAATCTGGTCTAAAAATTATTTTGAGCATCACAGAAAATTGTGCAGGCTTTTCTAAGAAAACTGGTGAAATTTAGTCACGTGATCCCACAGAACGGCCGCGGATCCACGGCCCAAACCAGGGTTTGGCCGCGGATCCGCCGCGCTTTTGTGGGAACGGTGAGCCAAATTTCTACAGTATGTTCTATATGGTAAATTGTGGCTTTTGGAATATTTCTTTTGGGCCCATATTTTGTTACTATACTGCAGATGTACGTGGGGCCCATTTCGGGAAGTTTTATCGATCGAAATTTTAAACTTGTTAGTATGCGGTACTTATATTATATCTCCGACCGGGAATGTCATTTGAGCGGTAAATTGCGTCTAATTGCTATAGTCCTTTTAGACGGATTTGCGAACGTGACATTCGCGTTGATGTTCTGTGTTGTGTTGTGATGTTGCGGATTTGTCGTGGTGGATAGCGGTGTGCATTGGTAGTGCAATTTGAATTTATTTGTACATTTGATATTGCGGGGCGAACGTCCAACATGTGGACTGCCATCACTGCCTGTTTGTATAATATTCTTTTGGGGCACGACCGGGCTGAGGTCGATGTACCCATTGTACATATTTTTATTTCTGTACTAGGTTTACCCCGCGACGTAGTGCACGGATAGCCGGGTTCTGGAGGGCAACGGGTCTGTATCTCATAGCTTTGAGAGGCAGAGGGGGCTCACTTTAGAATTGACAGTGTTGGAGATAGTGCCCTCAGAGTCAATTATTGGATCACAGGCACATGATTACAATGATTGATGGGGGACCTATCCCGATAGGACAGTCTTACTCAAGATGATAGTATGCTATCTGGTTTATCTTTATTATCGTGTACTGCTTTAGGTGACCTTACAGGTCACTATTGCGCGTTGATAGAGCCCCTAGGATTCTTGCTTGACTGCTAGCAGTATGAGGGCGATCATATACGTGGGAGCTGGTAGTCTATAAGCACATCCTTAAAAGGTCCCTAGTCGTGGGAGTTTCGAGACAGGGCATCGATACTCCAGAGTAGACTAGTGTATACAGTCGAGACCTCGACGAGGGGCGGTGGCCGGTCTCACAAGCCACTGGTGTCAGTTGGTTCACCTAAGATGTATACAGGTGCTCATTGGGTTATGAGTACACCGGACAGGACTCGCCGGGAACATGCTAGTTGGTCTTATACCTGACGTCAGATAGCAGTTTCCTGGTGACATGTGTACAGGTTAGTTCATCGACCCGAGATCGTCATTTGTCTCGTGTGAGTTCCCACCGTACTTTGATTACTACCCTACCACGCTCAAAGGAAACGTGCAAATAGGTTTTAGTTGGGTACAGTCCCGAGCCACATGGAGGCAGTGAGCGGATCTGCAGGGGTTCGTCTCTCCCGGTATTGGGGGTGAGGTCGCGCTGTGTCTAGGAGAGCCATTACACGAAGTCCTTGGCCAAGGCAGGAGATTTACTGGTAGGTATTCTAGTAGTATCTCAGGGTGTTCTGGGCTACACTCCGACACGACTTGTACCGCTTTTGGGGGTCTGACTTTTACTAACCCCCTAGGTCCGCCATGCGATGCTCATAGACGAACGGACCGGACTGTACGGATATTGTCACTGACAGGCTCAGTAGGGTGTCAGGATGAGTTTGCTCATCGACGTCCCTTTTTGTCAATAGCTGGTAGCCCGTTACGTATGGCTAATACCTCTGACGTGCTAGTGGTTAAATCCACAGCCAAAGTATTGACGAGTCTTTAGAGTCCCCCACAGACCGTTTTCTCAAGTTTCGGTCGAAACGCTGTAGAGGCCGTATGGAGATATGGCAGGGTTCAATCATATACGTGCGGTATTGCACGGATCATGATCGGACGGATAATACTAGCGGGCTTTAGTTTAAGCCGGATCCTAGTATTGTACAGTGTAGATTTTGTCTCATTGCATTTGTATTCGGTCGGAATACAAATGCGGGTATGTATATACAGTCGTGGGGTTTTCCTGTAATTTATTACGGGATCAGTTTTTTGAAGTTGCCAGTTTGCATTCCGTTTCGGCCATTTTCCTTTGTTTCTTTCCTTGGCTGAAAATTGGTGGAGGAGGGCTTATTTGCAAGCTTGCAAATTTGATTTGTGGAGGGTGTTATTTGCTAGTAGTAGTTTCATGATGATTGTGCACCATCCCTTGACTTCTTTATTCATCATGGCTTGACTTGTGCTTGATTTGAGAGATGATGGGTTTTGCTTTTTGGACTTTGTTGTTATGATATTCCATCATCATTACCCTTTCTCTCTCTTGCATGATTATTCATCCACTCCCTCCCTCTTGACTTGAAACTCTCTCATTCTTCATGCTTGGGGGCCGGCCACACTTGGTAGGGTCTGTCCAAAAAAATTTGGGAGAGAAAAATTGGTTCTCATTTTGCTTGCAAAATCCTTTTGTTCATCTCCCAAAGCTTATTCCTTCACCTCCACCAAAAGGGCAACTTTTAGTAACCCCAATAGAGACAAAGAGCACTACACTTATTCTACAGCAATTCTTGGACACGTCGACTCGCCAACTTCGTGCCCGAGTTGCCTCGGTCCAGAGGTAGGAGCCCGTAAAAAAACCCGGCGATGTGGTGCCCTTCCGACGAGGAGATGAAGACCGGAGATTCCGCGGGGAGATCGGGACGACGATGAGAATACCGAAGGACACGGATCGCTCGGTATATCTCTCTACCCCTTCTCTTGTTAGCTAGGAGTAGGTTAATGGCCCGATCCGGGATTGTAGTGCGCGGTGGTTCCAGTTTACAAGTTTCGTAAAAGTATCGTTTCCGCATTTTGGCCTCGTTCAGACGGCCGGGGCGCCACCGTGCACTTACACTGGTATCAGAGCCACGCCATTAACCTAGTCTAGCTTGCTGTAACGTGTTTTACATTTTTGATCGAACAAAAATTCCAAAAACCGTGATTTCAAGAGCATCAGTTTCTGTCGATTTTATTTTTGCTCGAATTTTTTTTTGAGTGTTGCAGAAATCCGTGCAGGCAATTATAAGAATTCTGTAAAAAATTGGTAAGGTGATACTGTAGCATGACCGCGGAACCACGGCCAAACCCCTGTTCCGGCCGCGGTTCCACCGCGACACAGTGTCTTCACTGTACCAATTTTGTACAGAGCTCTTTAAATTTGGAATTGGGGTTATTGGTATATTCTGTTTGGGCCCAGAATTATTTTGAGTGCTACAGTTGTGCTTGGGGCCCACTCCGAAAAGTTTAGTCGATCGAAAATTTTAAACATGTTAGTTCACAGTATTTACATTATATTTGCGACCGTGAATGTCACTTGATCGGTAAATCCTGTCTAACTGCTATAGCCCTTTTAGACGGATTTGCGAACGTGACATTCACGTTGATGTTCTGTGTTGTGCTGTGATGTTGCGGATTGTCGTGGTGGATAGCATGGATGCAATATTAGTACAGTTTGGTTATTTATGTACATTTGATATTGCGGGTCGAGCGTCCGACATGTGGACTGCCGTCACTGCCTGTTTGTATATTATTCTTTTGGGGCACGACCGGGCTGAGGTCGATGTACCCGTTGTATGTATATTTTACTTTCTGTACTGGGATTACCCCGCGGAGGGGTGCACGGATAGCCGGGTTCTAGAGGGCAACAAGCCCGCATCTCATGGCGTTGAGACGGAGGGGGCTTCACTCTAGAATTGGCGGGCTATTCGCCGCACTCGTAGGGGGTACAGGTTGACCAAGGAGGGGTGCCTAAGTTACCGGATTCCGTGAAGTGCTGGGTGGTCCATTCTCGTTGCTGAAGGGGGCTGCCTCGCTTCAGGTTTTGGCGGGTAACTTGTCGCGCCCGTAGGAGTCTAGGATTTCATTGCACAGGCTATCCACACGACCAGGGGAACGTCGGGTTTCAGTAGCGGCTCTATGAAACCCGGGGATCCCAGATATCTGTATTGTTCTGTGATGCTTATTATATTTCTGTGATGTTGCATTTTATCACGCCTTGAGCGAATATTATATATTGATATATATACTAGTAGATGTTGTATATGTTTTGCATCCGCGCTAGTCCAGTCCCGGCTCTGTCGTTAGTTAAGTAACCTAACGGGTAATGACGGGATCCAGTGGCGAATGCGGATGGCATATACGTACATCATTATTTTCGTTCTTTATTGGTGTGATCAATTGATGGGACTGTATTGATTCGGATCAATGCAAGCTAAACAAACCTATTCTGATGTTGTTGGAACATTTTTCAAAAAGCTGTTATTGCAAGGGCGTTCTCTTTTGTTTTGCACAGTGATATTCAGTTGGAATATCCCGCACCTCAGTCGACGAGGCAAGGGCCGAGATCCCTTCACCGGGAGTGACCCCTTGGACAGAAATTTGCGTCAGGGCAATAACTTCACTATAGTCGTTTACTTTTGCTTTGCATCGTGGTATTCAGTTGGAATATCCTGCACCTCATTCTAATGGGAAAGAGCCGGGATCCCTTCACCGGGAGTGACCTCTTTAGCAAAGGTTTTCGTCATTATATTTTTATAAAGCTATCCGGTTCCTTCAACGATATCAAGTTAATTACGTTAAAGGTTTTTCGCCAAAAACCATTCGTAGCCCTCCGTCGTTTCATATGGATAGTCAATAGTATTCAAGCTGTGTTTGTTGGCCAAAGTCAAGGCACAGTGATTGGTAGCTATTGGATATTCATATGCAGCATAGATAGATGCGTTGATTTGGGACAGTCATACTGCCTTGTTGGCCAAAGTCAAGGGTAGGTACGGGTGGGTTCAAATTAACCTGGAGAATGACGGGTAGAACTTGACATGTGACTTATGATTTGTTGGTCAAAGTCAAGGTCATAAGAGCATGGGGTAAAAATCACATCGGGAGTTTCTAAAGAAACTGAAACTTGCCAGATATGCGCATACCTTCTGGAGTGTGATAACGTGAGCGGATTCCGTCACGTTATCATGCGATGATAGTTGGATCCCGATTCCCACTGATGAGTTGGTTTAATCCTCGGGTGATCCCGACTAATTCTTCTTTCAAGTTTGGAGGAGAATTTGATGGTACAGTGGGAAGTTTCCTGATTAGATAAAGTGATAACCATTTTGATCTAGGTTAGAGTGCACGCTGAGTGTTTCTTTTTTTTCTCTCTTTGGCAGCGACTATGACCCGACCTTTGACTATGACTCAGTGACCAAGATTAACCGAACCTTATTAAAACACCGACTTTTGGATTGTCAGAGTTGCAAACCTCATTGCCACTCCTACTTTTACCCTTTTCTCCAGGACACCCCGTATTACTACGAACGTCCACTTCCATTGGATAAAACCATCGTATGGTTATATACGAACTCGAAGGAATTTATTCGAGGATGGTTTCCGGTTCTGGAGAAAACGAATAGGACTATTCAGCTGTCTTTTCCTTTTACCTTCTCTCTGGTTGCGAGTACCCTTTAGATTAGGGGATAGTACACCTATTACGCAAATTGGATAGTCTTCTTCCAAACCATAGGCAGGTGCTGACCGGTAGGGAATGAAGAAAACCAATTAGCCTAACGATGGTGTACAGAAGGTATTATGTAAAGACAAATAAAGGGATTAGAAGGAGGGCAAAGTAAATTGCGTCTGATATTCATGACCAAACCAAGTATTTCATCGCCACTCCCATATCACCTTTGTATTTCTCCAGAACACTCCGTATCACTACGAAGATCCACAGTTTATTGGATACTCCATCGTATGGTTATATACGAACTCGAAGGAACTTGTTCCAGTTCGTGGATGGATTCTGGTTCAGGAGAAATAGGAATAAGGTTTATTCAGGTGTCTTTTATCTTCACCTTCTCTCGCGTTGCGAGTACTCCTAGGATTAGGACAGTACACCCATTACGCTTATTGGATAGTCTTTTTCCAAACCATAGGCTGGTGCCGAACGGTAGGGAAGGAAGAAAACCATTTAGCCTAAGAGGGTGTACAGAAGGTAATGATTAAAGACATATGAAGGGATTTGGAGAGATGGCAAAGAAATATACGGTAACAGTTGTGAATCTGGATAATGGAAGAGGCATTACTAGGAATACCCGGATACCCCTACGAAACATTTCAATGTTTCAGTTTCACTGTGTACTGTTAAAAGAAAACTGATTTCCCAATTAGTCCTTGTTCCAGGGTATGCATTTACCAGGTTTGATTCTCACATCTGTATGGTTTTACAGATGATGAGTGGGAGTAAGTTATTGGGAATTAGGTGATCTTCCTCACTATATCGGAATTCGTTGTAATTGGTGATATTTGAGGATGTCACCTGGGTTGTTTGCCGGACGACAAATATTTAGTTTTGAATATCCGCTGTTATGCACCAATTTCAAATCGATATATCTGTACGTCTATTTTTATAGAGTGAGATATACCTTTTTGAAATTATGTCTATGACATTTACCTATATCAGTGGATGGTTAGGTAAGGAGCATTAAACAGCGGTGTAATTCTTCCTAATCAAAAGTGCAGTTTTCAACCTACGACACACAGGGAATGAGTTATTAGACTCGGGGAACTTATACAGAGTATTGTATGTTGTCCAGTGTCCATGAGGACAGAGGGGTTGGTACTCGTACTAGATTCTGTTTACTTGTGGCTTCTCTGGGTCTTAGACATGTGTTTCGTAGAAACACAAGGTCCAAGTTTTGAGAAGTTATATGTATAAGAATAGAGTAGAGAACCAGGTGTTGCAAGTATCGGGATTCTTCAAGGTGATCGAAGATGTAGATACTTGTGAATGGTATTCAGTTGATAGTAATGATTAAGAAAACTTGCTTTTCTTTCGGGTTACTCATAATTGGAAGCATTCCTAAGTTGAGTAACGCTGATCGACCTCTCTCCATTTAGTTGACATGTACTGGAGACAGCTGCATGATTTGAATCTGGTTCAATTAAATTAGTGCCTCTGTTTCTGTATTGGATATAGAACAATTCATATCTTGACATTGTTAAGGTACGGGGAGTTGTCCGGCTTATGCTTAAAACCAGACTCTGGATAACTCAAGGCACGTTTCTGTAATGGCTGTTTGTGGGTTGACCCAGGCTATGACGAGGGTTGATTTTCTACCATCTAGAAGATCAATAGTGATATTGTTCTTGACTTGCCACAGTTTTAACAAAAATGGATTTTTTCGGAAAACAGTAGTAGGAGTATGGTTGAACTGGAAGTGATTCCAGAACCGCAGACGATTACTGAAAATTTGATAAAAACCTAAAGATTCGATCTGATTGAAATTCCATTAGCCACTCCGCAGATACGGTGGGTAACCTCAGGCACCCGAGAGGTACTCCGGTAGCCTCAAGGACGGTGGCAGGGAGGTTCTTGTTTACCCAGACTTGCCATTGCTGTTGTTCCAGACTGTGAGACCCGGCAGGAGGATGAATATAGCGTCGTTCTGAACTAGGTTTAGAAGTGTACGTCTATATGACTCTGCCAGAGGGTTGTCATAATCAGTGGGAGCAGCGAAAGCATAGTGGACAAGTGGCTTATGTCTATTTATAGACTAAAGCAGATATAGCGGAGATAGATCATCTTTTTCTGATGTGAAAGTCATAGGTTTGACTTCATCAGAATAGGGGATGGATCTGTTAAGAAGGTAGTAGGGTGTGATGTCCTGGTATTTGGATGACATACAGAGAGTAGGAAGTGATATTCCTATACTACGATCGGTTATACTTTGGTCTTTACACAGTGGTTTCTCCACATGGGACTTGGATATAATATCAAGACATTCTGGTTACTGGATCTATGGTTTTAGATCTAGATTTGGGTAGTTTCCCAATCAGGCTACTTAGACAGCATTCTGAAGGTGTTTTAGAATGGACGACTCCAGGCACGGTAGTGTACCTGCAGGTGATGGAGTCACCCTCTCTAAAGGTGTCTTATAGACTAATGTGGAGAGGGATGTGCATGATTGGCAGATCACTTGCTTAGGCAATTGAGTCAATTATGAGATGTCAAGTACCACACCAGATATTGTTTTTGCACAAGATGCAATATGTTGATATTGATCCAATCCTGGAGAAACGATCGGAAGCAGTTTTAGAACATAAGTGGATGTTCTAGGGATATGATAACGACAGCCTCATTCAGGAGACAGTTATCATTCCAGGCTTCCAAGGTGACCTGGATGACAGATTGGTTGTCAGAGTTATATTTTTCCCTCTGACGAGGGACAGCACTATGGACAGGTGGTCCAGGCGGATACTGAGGGAGGCATGACGCATGATACTGATTAAGTTCAGTTGACGATACAGTTTAAGAAGTTTGGATTTGGAGTTCATTTATGAGCTAGGTCCCATCAGATATCCAGACATATTCTAAGACAGGTATTGCTCATTTCGGGAGATGGCTTTCTCCGCGAACTTGAGATAAAGAGAGACATAGAAAGAAACATCAAGGCGGATCCACTCACTGAGGCTATTCCTCGAACACATTAGTTTCGCAAACTGGTTTTGTGAGGCTGATCAGTAGAGGAGTTGGGTGTTCGGTATCACACGGACTGTGAGTATGTGACATCGCAATAATTAACCTTGAGTGCAAGTGGGAGATTGTTGGAGATAGTGCCCTCAGAGTCAATTATTGGATCACAGGCATGTGATTGCAATGATTGATTGAGGACCTATCCCGATAGGACAGTCTTACTCAAGATGATAGTATGCTATCTGGTTTATCTTTATCATCGTGTACTGCTTTAGGTGACCTTACAGGTCACTATTGCGCGTTGATAGAGCCCCTAGGATTCTTGCTTGACTGCCAGCAATATGAGGGCGATCATATACGTGGGAGCTGGTAGTCTATAAGCACATCCTTAAAAGGTCCCTAGTCGTGGGAGTTTTGAGACATGGCATCGATACTCCAGAGTAGACTAGTGTATACAGTCGAGACCCCGATGAGGGGCGGTGGCCGGTCTCACAAGCCACCGGTGTCAGTTGGTTCACTTAAGATGTATACAGGTGCTCATTGGGTTATGAGTACACTGGACAGGACTCGCCGGGAACATGCTAGTTGGTCTTATACCTGACGTCAGATAGCAGTTCCCTGGTGACATGTGTACAGGTTAGTTCATCGACATGAGATCGTCATTTGTCTCGTGTGAGTTCCCACTGTACTTTGATTACTACCCTACCACGCTCAAAGGAGACGTGCAAACAGGTTTTAGTTAGGTACAGTCCTGAGCCACATGGAGGCAGTGAGCGGATCTGCAGGGGTTCGTCTCTCCCGGTATTGGGGGTGAGGTCGCGCTGTGTCTAAGAGAGCCATTACACGAAGTCCTTGGCCAAGGCAGGAGATTTACTGGTAGGTATTCCAGTAGTATCTCAGGGTGTTCTGGGCTACACTTCGACACGACTTGTACCGCTTTTGGGGGTCTGACTTTTACCAACCCCCTAGACCCGCCATGCGATGCTCATAGACGAACGGACCGGACTGTACGGATATTGTCACTGACAGGCTCAGTAGGGTGTCGGGATGAGTTTGCTCTTCGACGTCCCTTTTTGTCAATAGCTGGTAGCCCGTTACGTATGGCTAATACCTCTGACGTGCTAGTGGTTAAATCCACAGCCAAAGTATTGACGAGTCATTAGAGTCCCCCACAGACCGTTTTCTCAAGTTTCGGTCGAAACGCTGTAGAGGCCGTATGGAGATATGGCAGGGTTCAATCATATACGTGCGGTATTGAACGGATCATGATCGGACGGATAATACTAGCGGGCTTTGGTTTAAGCCGGATCCTAGTATTGTACAGTGTAGATTTTGTCTCATTGCATTTGTATTCGGTCGGAATACAAATGCGGGTATGTATATACAGTCGCGGGGTTTTCCTGTAATTTATTACGGGATCAGTTTTTTGAAGTTGCCAGTTTGTATTCCGTTTCGGCCATTTTCCTTTGTTTCTTTCCTTGGCTGAAAATTGGTGGAGGAAGGCTTATTTGCAAGCTTGCAAATTTGATTTGTGGAGGGTGTTATTTGCTAGTAGTAGTTTCATGATGATTGTGCACCATCCCTTGACTTCTTTATTCATCATGGCTTGACTTGTGCTTGATTTGAGAGATGATGGGTTTTGCTTTTTGGACTTTGTTGTAATGATATTCCATCATCATTACCCTTTCTCTCTCTTGCATGATTATTCATCCACTCCCTCCCTCTTGACTTGAAACTCTCTCATTCTTCATGCTTGGGGGCCGGCCACACTTGGTAGGGTCTGTCCAAAAAAATTTGGGAGAGAAAAATTGGTTCTCATTTTGCTTGCAAAATCCTTTTGTTCATCTCCCAAAGCTTATTCCTTCACCTCCACCAAAAGGGCAACTTTTAGTAACCCCAATAGAGACAAAGAGCACTACACTTATTCTACAACAATTCTTGGACACGTCGATTCGCCAACTTCGTGTCCGAGTTGCCTCGGTCCAGAGCTGGGAGCCCGTAAAAGAACCCGGCGATGTGGTGCTCTTCTGACGAGGAGATGAAGACCGGAGATTCCGCGGGGAGATCGGGACGACGACAAGAAGACCGAAGGATGCGGATCGCTCGGTATATCTCTCTACCCCTTCTCTTGTTAGTTAGGAGTAGGTTAATGGCCCGATCCGGGATTTTAGTGCGCGGTGGTGCCGGTTTACAAGTTTCGTAAAAGTATCGTTTCCGCATTTTGGCCTCATTCAGACGGCCGGGACGCCGCCGTGCACTTACACTGGTATCAGAGCCACGCCATTAACCTAGTCTAGTTTGCTGTAACGTGTTTTACATTTTCGATCGAATTCCAAAAACCGCGATTTCAAGAGCATCAGTTTCTGTCGATTTTATTTTTGCTCGAATTTTTTTTTGAGTGTTGCAGAAATCCGTGCAGGCAATTATAAGAATTCTGTAAAAAAATTCTGCCATTCTGTAAGAATTCAGTAGTATTCAAGCTATGTATTTTGGCCAAAGTCAAGGCATAGTGTTTGGTAGCTGCTGGGTATTCATCTGTTGCATAGATAGATGAGTTGGTTTGGGACAGTCGTTCTGCCATTTTGGCCAAAATCAAGGGCATGTGCGGGTGGGTTCAAATTGACGTGGATAGTGACGGGTAGAACTTGGCATGTGACTTATGACATTTTGACCAAAGCCAAGGTTATAAGAGCATGGGGCAAAAATCATATCGGGAGTTTCTAAAGAAAAATTAAAATTGCCAAGTATGCGCATACCTTCTGGAGTGTGATAACGTGAGTGGATTCCGTCACGTTATCATGCAATGAGAGTTGGATCCCGATTCCTACTGATGAGTTGGTTTACTCTTCGGGTGATCCCGACTAATTCTTCTTTCAGGTTTGGAGGAGAATTTGAGATTACAGTGGGAGGTTTCCTGATTAGATAAAGTGATAACCATTCTGATCTAGGTTAGAGTGCACGCAGAGTGTTTCTTTTCTCTCTCTCTCTTTGGCAGCGACCTTTGACCGACCCTAGACTATGACTCAGTGACCAAGTTGACCGAACCTTCTTAAAATACTGGCTTTTGGATTGTCCGAGTTGCATAAGTCATTGCTGCTCCTTCTTTTACCCTTTGCATTTCTCAGAACACCCCGTATTACTACGGACATCCACTTCCATTGGATTGATCCATCGTATGGTAATATAAGAACTCGGAGGGACTTCTTCGAGGATGGATCCAGGTTCAAGAGAAATAGAATTGGTTTATTCAGTTGTCTTTTATTATCACCTTCTCTCAGGTTGCGATGACTCCTTGGTTTAGGAGAGTACACCTATTACGCTTATTGGATAGTCTTCTTCCAAACCATAGGCAGGTGCCGAAAGGTAGGGAATGAAGAAAACTAATTAGCCTAAGTAGGGTGTACAGAAGGTAAGAAGTAAAGACAAAATAAAGGGATTAGAAAGAGGGCAAAGTAAATTGCGACTGTTATCATTCACGACCAAACCGCGTACTTCATCGCCACTCCTATTTCACCTTTGCTTTTTTTCCCCAGTCCGGGAGAAATAGAATAAGGTATTATTCAGTTGTATTTTATCATCACCTTCTCTCAAGTTGCGAGTACTCCTTGGTTCAGGAGGGTACACCTATTATGCTTACTGGATAGTCTTCTTCCAAACCATAGGCTGGTGCCGAACGATAGGGAAGGAAGAAAACCATTTAGCCTAACAATGGTGTACAGAAGGTAATGAATAAAGACAAATAAAGGGATTTGGAGAGATGACAAAGAAATATACGGTTAAAGTCATGAATTGGATTATAGAAGAGGCATTACTAGGAATACCAGGATACCCCTACGAAACATTTTCATGTTTCAGTGCATTGTTAAAGGAAAACTGATTTCCCGATTACATACTTACTCCAGGGTATATATTTTCCAGGTTTCATTCTCATATCTGTATGGTTTTACAGATGATGAGTGGGAGTAGGTTATTGGGAATAAGGTGATCATCCTCATTATATCGGAATTCGTTGTAATTGGTAATATTTGAGGAAGTCGCCTGGGTGTTTGCCGGACGTCATGTATTTGGTTTTGAGTATCCGTTGTTGTGCACCAATTTCAAAATTATATATCTGTACGTTTATTTTTATAAAGTGAGATATAACTTTTTGAAATTATGTCCGTGACATTTACCTATATCAGTTGACGATTGGGTAAGGAGCATTGAACAAACGGAGTAGTTCTTAACCATAAGTACAGTTTTCAACCTACGATGCACAGGTGTTGAGTTATTCGACTCAGCGGACTTATACAGAGTATTGTATGTTGTCCAGAGTCCATGAGGATAAAGGGGTTGGTCCTCGTACTATGTTCTGTTTACTTATGACTTCTCTAGATTTTAGACAAGTGTTTCGTAGAAATACAATGTCTATGTTTTGAGAAGTTGTGGGTATAAGAATAAAGTATAGAACCAGGTGTCACAAGTATCGGGGTTCTTCAAAGGGATCGAAGATATAGATTCTTGTGATTGGTATTCAAATGATAGTAATGGTTTTGAGAAACTTATTTCTTTTTCAGGTTACTCATAATTGGATGTATTCCTAAGTTGAGTAATGCTGATTAGCCTCTCTCCATTAAGTTGATATGCACTAGAGACAGCTGCATGATTTGAATCTGGTTCCAATTAAATAAGTGCCAAAGTTTTTATATTGAATATAGAATAGTTCATATCTTAACGATGTTAAGGTACGGGGAGTTGTCCAGCTTATGCTTAAAACCAGACACTGGATAACTCAAGGCAAGTTTCTGTAATGGCAGTTTGTGGGTTGACCCTGGCTTTGACGAGCGTTGATTTTTTACCATCTGGAAGATCAATAGTGATATTGTTCTTGACTCACCACAGTTTTAGTAAAATGGATTTTTTCAGAAAACAGTAGTGGGAGTATGGTAGAATTGGAAGTGATTCCAGAACCGCAAACGATTACGGAAAATTTAATAGGATCTATATATTCAATCAGGTTTGACATTCCATTAACCACTCCGCAGATATGGAGGGTAACCTCAGACACCCGAGAGGTACTCCGGTAGCCTCAAGGACGGTGACAGGGAAGTTCTTGTTTACCCAGACTTAATACTACTGTTGTTCCAGACTATGAGACCCGGCAAGAGGATAAGTATAACGTCGTTCTAAACTAGCTTTAAAAGTGTACGTAGATATTATTCTGCCAGAGGGTTGTCGTAGTCAGTGGGAGCAGCGGAAGCATAGTGGGCAAGTAGCTTATGTCTATTTATAGACTAGAGCAGATATAGCGGAGATAGATCATCTATTTTTGATGTTACAGTCATGGGTTTGACTTCATCAGAATAGGGGATGGATCTGTTGAGAAGCTAGTAGGGTGTGATGTCCTGGTATTTGGATGACATACACAGAGTAGGAAGTAAAATTCCTATACTACGATCGGTTGTACTGTGGTCGTCACACAGTTGTTTCTCCACAAAGGATATAGATATAATATCAGACATTATGGTTACTAGATCTATGGTTTTAGATCTGGATTTGGGTAGCTTCCCAATGTGGATACTTTGACAATATTCTAAAAGTATTTAGAATAAATGACTCCTGGCATAGTGGTGTACCTGCAGGTGATGGAGCCACCCTTTCTAAAGGTGTCTTACAGACTAAAGGGGAGAAGGATGTGCATGATTAACAGATCACTTGCTTAGGCAATTGAGTCAATCGTGAGATGTCAAGTACCACACCAGATATTTTTTTTGCACTAGATGCGATAAGTTTATATTAATCCAATCCTGAAGAAACATAAGGAAGCAGTTTTAGAACATAAGTGAATGTTCTACGGATTTGATAATGTCAGCCTCCTTCGGGAGACGGTTATCATTCCAGGCTTCAAAGTTGACATGGATGACAGAGTGATTGTCAGAGCTATAGTTTTCCCTCTGACGAGGGACAATATTTTGGACAGGTGGTCCAAGAGGATACTGTGGGAGGCATGGTGCTGGATACTGATTAGGTTCAGTTATCGATACAGTCTAAGAAGTTTGGATTTGGAGTTCATTTATGAACTAGGTCCCATCAGATATCCAGACATATTCTAAGACAGGTATTACTCAATTCGGGAGATGGCTTTCTCTATGAACTTGAGATTAAAAGAGACATAGAAAGAAACATCAGGGCGGATCCACTCACTGAGGCTATTTCTCGAACACAATAGTTTTACAAACGAGCTTTGTGAAACTGATTAGTAGAGGAGTTGGATGTTCGGTATCACACGGGCTGTGAGTATGCGACATCGCAATAATTAGCCTTATGTGCAAGTGGGAGATTGTTGGACATAGTTCCCTCTAAGTCAATTATTGGATCCCAGGTACGTGATTGCAATGATTGAGGGAGGACCTATACCGATATGACTGTCTTGCTCGAGATGATAGTATGCTATCTGGTTTGTCTTTATCATCGTATACATGCTTTAGTTCGCTATTGCATTTTGATAGAGCCCATAGGATTCTTGCTTGACTGCCAGCAGTATGATGGCGATCATATACGTGGGAGCTGGGGTCTGTAAGCACATCCTTAAAGTGTCCCTAGTCGTGGGAGTTTCGAGACAGGGCATCGATACTCCAGAGTAGACTAGTGTATACAGTCGAGACCCCGAAGAGGGGCGGTGGCCGGTCTCACAAGCCATTGGTGTCAGTTAGTTCACCTAAGATGTATACAGGTGCTCATTGAGTACACCGGACAGGACTCGCCGGGAACATGCTAGTTGGTATTATATATATCGTCAGATAGCAGTTCCCTGGTGACATGTGTATAGGTTAGTTTGTCGACCTGAGATCGTCATTTGTCTCGTGTGAGTTCCCACTGTGCTTTGATTACTATCCTACCACGCTGAAAGGAGACGTGCAGACAGGTTTTAGCTGGGTACCGTCCCGAGCCACCTGGAGGCAGTGAGCGGATCGTCGGGGATTCGTCTTTCCCAGTATTAGGGGTTGATGTCGCACAGTGCACGGGTGGCCATCACTAGAAATCCTCGGCCGAGATAGTGGAGAATTACTGATTTGGATCAGTAGTTTCTCAAGAGGTGATGGGCTTCATACCGACACGAATTATTGCGTTATTAGGGGTCTGACTTTATCCACCTCTCTAGACTCGATATGCGATACTCTTAGACGAACGGACCGGACTGTACGGATATTGTCACTGTCAGGCTCAGTAGGGTTTCTGGATGAGTTCGCTCGTCAGCTTCCCTTCCAATCAATATATAGGCAACCGTTACGTACAACTTGTACCTCTGACGTGCTAGTCGTTATACCCAGTGCCAGTGTGTTGATGAGTCATTAGAGTCCCCCACAGACAGTTTCCCAAGTTCGGGCGAAACGTTGTAGAGGCCGTATGGTTTTATGGCAGGGTTCGGAAAATGCACGTGCGTTTACGCACGTGTCATATTTCGGGCAGATAATACCGGTGGGCTTTGGTTTAAGCCGGATCCAAGTATTATACTGTGTAGATATAATATCTTTATCTCAGTTGCATTTGTATTCGGTCATAATACAAATGCGGATATGTTTATACTGTTACGGGGTTATCCTGAAATTCGTTTCAGGATCACTTTTGGAAGTTGTCAGTTTCCTGTTTTCTATCACCCGTATTAAACATTCGGTTAAATGCGGATTAATCTTTTCTTCATGAGGGTGAGTCATGAGGTGAGTCATGAGTGTGGAATGTTCTAGAATGGTGACTAGGTTAGTGACTCATTAGGTTGCATTAATTGTTTTGCAAGGTGTTAAGTGAGTCACCATTTGCATTAATGGGGTTTTGTTTGCCTGAAGGATATTTGTTAAGATCTTTTCCTTGTAGTCACCACTTTGCTCCTACCCTCACTTCCCTCCTCCTATATTATGGCTGGCCCCTCCCCTCTTGAAAGTAGATGGTTGCTTGAAAAAAGATTAAGGTTTTGGATTCATGGAAATTAGTATATTCAATTCTCATTTCACCCGATTCCAAAAAGGCAACTTCATTAACCGTTCGTCCATGGTTTTGGACGTAACGAGACAAAGTGTTCTACTCATTCTCTACATCAATCTTGGTCATCTCTTTTAGCAAACTTGATGATCGAGTTGTATCGGTTCAGAGGCGGGAGCCCGTTTAAAGATCCGTCGACATGGTGCCACCTGGACGAGAAGACTGGAGATTCAGGAGATCGGAGCAGCCGCAACAAAGCGTGGGATGATGGTTGAAGACCGAAGGACTCGGATCGTTCGGTAAAACATTTCTACCCACTTTGTAGTTTGTTAGTTTAGCTTTAATGGCAGATCCGGGTTATAGTATACGATAGCGCCAGTCAAAAAGTTTTTGTTCCACATTTGGCGTCTATTAGACGGCCGGGGCACTACCGTGTACTTATAAATACTGGCTCCCAAACGGGATACAACATGAATAATATACGAAATGAATAAAAAGGCATCCCCAAGTGGGAGCTAGCTCTTCGTCAATCGAAGGTCACAACCACGCAAACAATATAATATACAACGCCAAGGGCGAGGATCAAAACTCAAAAGGAAACTCAAAACAGCAAGAAATCCATAGAAATACAACGCGCGACTCTAAGGTCGAAAGAATAAACATCACTGGTCTCTATCTCTGAAATAAATACATGTTTGGTTGATGGAACTTCTAGATACAATAGAATAATAATATACAAGGTATAATGATGGGTACGATACAAATAAACCCACATACTAGCAAGTCACCCGAAAAGAAGCAGTGCCAGCAAATCCGTAATGAAACCTGTACGGCAAAACCTGCAAGAACTGTGGCACAACGGGGGTGAGTTGCCAACTCGTGAATAGAATACATCTACGAACAAGAATCGCATGTATGACGCAATCCTTGGTCATACGATCATAATATATAATCCTCAAATATAAAACCTGCAGCCTATAACAATGGCTAGGGTAAATATCTAACCCAAGTGTAATCCCATGTGCCCGTGTCAGTGCCTCAGGTAGCAATATATCATATGGATGATGTATGAATGCATGAAATAGAATGCATGTACTGAAGGAAACTGCTTTCATAAATTAGTGAGATTTCTGTATCTTTTTTAAAAACGAGGTATCATAAATGAAATCAGCATAAACAATGTCTAGCATCGACACAAAACAAGTATCCAAATCTCTCGATATTTCTGTGTCGCAATCTCTGTACCTCAATATATCGAAATATCTGTATGTCAATCTCACTATCTAGGGCGCCGTCAGTCCAGACCGGCCCCTAATATCCATCTCAAGACCACGACGGTATCTTCCGGATATCCGACGCGTCGGGTAAAATTACCGGTAGGTAGTGCTCCCTTGCCAGGCTCACATCGTCATCACCACGCGCTTCTTGCCCCGGGGTACCTTACCGGGTCTACCATGTACCCGAAACGGTTCATCCGTCTCCTCGAATCGGGTCTCGAAATCCTTCAGCAAACTCATGGTGGACGACTCATACATCATGGGAAAACCGCGCTTTTCATTTAAAAAGAGAGAGAAGAAGTTTGTATAAGTTTTGCGGTTTTCCCCCAAATCCAGAAAATCTCATGGAAATCCGAATCCAAAACCTCAATAGCACGTAAAATAATGAATATATGCATGAGAATCCATGAATGCGGCATAACAATGAATAACAGTATGCATGAAGTGACAAGTAATAACTACACTGTCTAAACTGGCATATAAGGCAAGTACACTAATATCATGTCAAAACTACCATCTAACAAGCTAAGTCAAGCAATAATATTCTCTAAGTGTATGTGACATGGCAATTACCGATGAAGATGTGTGTGAGCCAGCAAGTAAGTGTACGTGGTACATACGCATCATCGGTAATGGTGCTGGTGTCCTAACAGCATGATATCAATAATGGAATATGAATCACAATAAGTATGCGATGCGGAGCAACAACAATAATGAGCGGGAGCTAAATACTAGACACAAAGATAACAAATCTATATTTAATATAAATTTAGTCTAACAACTACACTAAACTAAAGGGCTAAGCTAACTGGCTACTGAAGGTAAGGAAACCGCCTAACCTCTGAGTCGATACATATACCTATATGTATATGTTAGTCGGTGATCCTGCCTCAATAATATCACATCCGATACCATATCTATAATTAGACATTCCCAAGTCAAGAGTGCGGATCAAACATCAATATATAGCTCGTACGTAAATCCGTCGTACAGCATCCCCAAATCTGGGTACAGGTCAGTATCACATTCATCAAATTAATCATTTGGTATCCTCTTTATCGAAGATCATAATCCAGGGTACTGATCTACGTCTAGTACAATACTAATATCATCAATCTAATCATGATCTGACTGCTGATCTACAGCCTCATACAAACCGATATCATCATCATATATCGTCATAAAGAGGTATACATCGCCTAATGCGGCCTATTATGAATATCTTAACCTATCTTATCTCATATCACGATCACATGTCAACCATTCAATGTATAACACTATTCACATGTATCGTCGTCCCAAGATCCGCTATAACATCAGGACGTATCTCAAGTACGAATCCTGCCATATCACCGTTCTCGCGGTCTCAATCAAATCTTATCGACTCATCTCAAATCCCAAATATTATCCTCAAATCCAGTATGTGAACACATAGTCCCATACCCATGTGAACACATAACAATATAACCCCATATATGCACATATGAAAGAAGAATGTATGCAAGTATGGGTGTGTTTGTGTAAATGTGGTGCAACCTCTACTCTAGGGTCTCGCAACACTAAACCTATCCAATCACACCTAAAATCTATCTTTATCATCAATAAACTCAACAATATAGTCAATATATATGTGTGTATACGTATTCGTATACATCACTACGAACTGCGGGGGTGCTATACGCCATCCACCCGACTTCTCCCCGTAGATATAGATCTACTCACGTGGTCCTTGCTCGCCGGTGCCGACGTCGCCACGCGCTTGCTTGTCGTCTCGTCGTCTACATGGGGTACCTATATATCATAACGCACCGTATCGCATTAAAATCCGACTCATGACCAAACCGACACACGAATCCCACATAGGTCAAAACCTATGGTTGCTTTCACAAATCAACCCAAAAACCCTCGACGTCGGTGTACAAACGCCAAACCATCGAGAAAAACCCAAACGCACCAATAGTGGTTTCAAAACTCACTAATTATATAAGAAATATGTTTTAATTCATCAAAACCATAAAAGTAAACAAATCGTTTTATTTCCCAAAAACCTAGTCAGCACAAATTCCCATTTCGGTTCAAAACTTGATGTTTTACCCAAACTAAATATTTTAACGATTCTAATGGCCAAAATGCTCACTTAATAACATAATTAGGTCATACAAATCACCTCCATATTTTTATCTCATCAATTTGTATTTGAACAAAATTTCTAGTTTGCAAAGATATCAATTCTTTTAACATTTTAAAACAAAATTCTCAATTCAACAACTAGCTAGGTTTTGCATAGCCCTAAAGTGTTAAACTACACATTACGTTGCTAATAAGGTGATAAAAACCCTAACCATATTTTAAATTCTCAATTTTGAATTAATTACCAAAACCTAGTTTACAAATATGTGTGATTTGGACAAATTACATATAACAAGTGCAATTTAATCAACCAAACTAGGTTTTACATACATTAAGATGTTAAACTAAATATTGCATCCCTAATGATATAATAAAACCCTAATTGAAATCACAAACCCTTACTATATTTTTCAAAACATTCAATTAAACCCAAATTATTAACTAATTATGCTTGATTTAAAGTATTCAAACAACAATTTGACAAAAGGTCAAGATTTATACCTCACAAGATTTGAGATCTAGCATGAAAATCTTGACCTCCAATTTGCTCTCTTTTCACCACAATCCATGCATGTTAGGCTAAGGAAAAATGGGTAGGAGTTGGATTTTTATTTTGTGGGATTTTTGTGTTCATTTTGAAGCATTTTTGATTGGATTTGGGTGTGAAATGAGGTGAGGAAAAAGGGTGGGCTGCTGCTGTTGGAGGAGGGGAGCTCGGCCAGGAGTTGAGGGAGAGAGGAGAGAGAGTCAAGTGGGGAAAATGATATCAAGTCATCCCAAGGTCAAAGCCCATACTTATATATTCTTTTATTCATTCATTTCCTTTTCTTTTCATTTCTTTTGGGCAAAACAAGTGGGGAAATGAGGAGGGGGAAACTTGGGCTGCTGATTTGGGGAGAGGAGAGAGGGTGTGGGTGAGTGTGGGTGAGGAAAAAATGATAAATGATATACCCCAACATCTATTTACACTAATTTCACTATTTAAGCCTTTTTCTTCAATATTTTCTAACACCGTTTAACAACTTCATTTCATTTCAAAAACCACATGTTAAAATTTTGTTTAATGTGTTATGATGCACAAAATTTGTTTCAACTCATTCCAATTTGTATTTTCCCTAATTAAATGTATTAGTGACGGCTTAAAATAATATTAAAATAATTAATTTCGGAAAAAATTTCAGAAAATTAGAAATTTTACCAGTGGCTCAATAAACACCAAATACTAGCAATTACATAGCTAGAATATGTATATTTAATTTTGTAATAAAGATATTTGTATTTTGACTTTTTACAGAAATGCCCCTTATTTTACCGATTTTCCGAAATTTCACTGAAACGATTTTCAAAACGTTACACCTCAGAATCTTTCCAAACAGGAAAGATTGTGCTCTATAAATCAGAGCACCGTTGGATCAAAAATCCAATGGTGATTAAAAATCACCAAGATACAGAATAAGTTCTGTATGGGAAAAGATTTTCCCAATCTTGTTAAAAACAAGAAGATTGCCTTCTATAAAACAGAAGCTCTTGGATCAAAAGATCCAACAGTAGGAAACATTCCCAAATTAATTAGAGAAAAGATCTCTTCAACTGATTCAACAAATCAGCCTCCCCTATATAAAGGACCGAAGATTTCAAGTCTTGCAGAGAGGACCCCCCCCAAACTTTGAGAAATTTCAAAGAGAAGAGCAAGCTTTCGAAAGAAGAATTTCTTCAAGGTAAATAAAACAGAGAGATAAAATCATCTCATAAAAAGAAGAAGAACCTATTTCTTTTTCTAGATCATAGATCTATAAGACTGAGGTCTTTCACAAAAGAGATCATAGCATCTCATCATAAAAATGGAGGGGGAAGAACTTAGTTCTCGTTAGATCACAGATCTATAAGATAAAGACAGTCTTTCACA
Source organism: Agapanthus africanus (assembly GCA_030015575.1). NCBI lineage: Eukaryota > Viridiplantae > Streptophyta > Magnoliopsida > Asparagales > Amaryllidaceae > Agapanthus > Agapanthus africanus. The sequence continues at coordinate 6,020,721 of JASDDO010000018.1, forward strand.
AAAACAGAAGAGATTTTAAAATCTTCCATTAAGATGAGAGCGTAGTTCTTAGATCCACGAGACAACGTCTCTTATAAACGAGAATTTAATTCTCAGAGCAAAGAAATGATCAAAGTTGCCTAAAAAGAGCCTTAGCGCTCTAAAAAGAAGCGCCTTAGCGCTCCAAGACTGGTGCACAGCGCCACAGCGCTCCTAGCACTCCAATTTAAAGAAGCGCTTCAGCGCTCCAAGGCTGGCGCTCAGCGCCAAGCGCACCACGTGCTCCTCACGTGTGCGCACTTTCATAAGGTGCGCTCTGCACTCATTTACTGGCGCGCAGCGCCAAGTGTAAGTGCACGGCGACGCCCCGGCCGTCAATCCGACGGCCAAATGCGGAAGCGGTGATAAACTTTAATTTTGCGAACTTAGCAAACCGGCACCACCGCGCACTAAACACCCGGATCGAACCATTAACTAGTCTAAGCTAACTACAAGAAGGGGAAGAGATATACCGAATGATCCGAGTCCTCTGGTCTTCTCGTCGTCGTCCCGATCTCCTGCGGAAACTCCGGTCGTCGCCTCCTCGCCGGAAGGGCACCACATCGCCTGTATCTTTTACGGGCTCCCACCTCAATACCGAGGCAACTCGGGCGCGAAGTAGGCTAGCCGACGCGTCCAAGATTTGCTGTAGAATGTGTAGGGTTGAAGCTATGTCTCATTTGGGGTTTTGTTGCCTTTGAAGATGATGGAGGAATCAAGATAAGAAAAATGGTGCTTGCATTTTTCTTAACATAAAAATGAGATCAAGAATGCCACACTCTCAAGAATGAAAACCTTATTCTCTTTTCTCAAAATGAAACCTTATATGTTAGAATGGTGGAGGAAAGAATACATAAGCAAGAGGGAGGTGAGTGTAGGAAAAGAGAGAGGGTGACCATATCCAAACATCATCATAACTAACTCACATCAACTACTAATCACCTCAAATCAACAAAAAGCAAGTGATGATGATAGATAAGAATGGTATCAAAAGATGCTTTCATAATCTCTCATCTTACAAATAAACCCTCCAAAAAATGTTATTTGCAAACTTGCAAATAACACCCTCCATCGGAAAAGTCCGGCCGGGAAAGAACAAAGGAAAACCGGCCGGAACGGAATGCAAACTGGAAACTCCAGAAAATTGGTCCCGTAATAAATTACAGGAAAACCCCCATACTGTGCATACACACCCGCATCTGTATTCCGTCCAGATACAAATGCAATGAGACAAAATCTACACTGTACTATACTAGGATCCGGCTTAAACCAAAGCCGGCTAGTAATATCCGTTCGATCCTGATCCGTGCAATACCGCACGTATCCGATCTAATCTTGCCATATCTCCATACGGCCTCTACAGCGTTTCGCCCGAAAGCTTGAGTAACTGAAAGTGTGGTGGACTCTAAAGACTCGTCAATACTATGACTGTGGATTTAACCACTAGCACGTCAGAGGTATAAGCCAATACGTGACGGGCCACCAGCTATTGACTAAAAGGGACGTCGATGAGCGAACTCATCTTGACACCCTACTGAGCCTGTCAGTGACAATATCCGTACAGCCCGGTCCGTTCGTCTATGAGCATCGCATGTCGGGCCTAGGGGGTTGGTAAAAGTCAGACCCCCAAAAGCGGTACAAGTCGTGTCGGAGTGTAGCCCAGAACACCCTGAGATACTACTGGAATACCTACCAGTAAATCTCCTGCCTTGGCCAAGGACTTCGTGTAATGGCTCTCCTAGACACAGCGCGACCTCACCCCCAATACCGGGAGAGACGAACCCCTGAAGATCCGCTCACTGCCTCCATGTGGCTCGGGACTGTACCCAACTAAAACCTGTTTGCATGACTCCTTTGAGCCGTGGTAGGGTAGTAATCAAAGCACAGTGGGAACTCACACGAGACAAATGACGATCCCCAGGTCGATGAACTAACCTGTACACATGTCACCAGGGAGCTGCTATCTGACGTCAGGTATAAAACCAACTAGCATGTTCCCGGCGAGTCCTGTCCGGTGTACTCATAACCCAATGAGCACCTGTATACATCTTAGGTGAACTAACTGACACCAGTGGCTTGTGAGACCGGCCACCACCCCTCGTCGGGGTCTCGACTGTATACACTAGTCTACTCTGGAGAATCGATGCCCTGTCTCGAAACTCCCACGACTAGGGACCTTTTAAGGATGAGCTTATAGACTCCAGCTCTCACTTATATGATCGCCCTCATACTGCTGGCAGTCAAGCAAGAATCCTAGGGGCTCTATCAACGTGCAATAGCGACCTGTCAGGTCACCTAAAGCAGTACACGATGATAAAGGTAAACCAGATAGCATACTATCATCTCGAGTAAGACTGTTGTACCAGGATAGGTCCTCCCTCAATCATTGCAATCACGTGCCTGTGATCCAATAATTGACTCTGAGGGCACTATCTCCAACAATCTCCCACTTGCACTCCAGGCTAATTATTGCGATGTCGCATACTCACAGCCCGTGTGATACCGAACACCCAACTCCTCTACTAGTCAGTCTCACAAAACCCGTTTGCGAAACTATTGCGTTCGAGGAATAGCCTCAGTGAGTGGATCCGCCTTGATGTTTCTTTCTATGTCTCTCTATATCTCAAGTTCGCGGAGAAAGCCATCTCCCGAAATGAGCATTACCTGTCTTAGAATGTCTGGATGTCTGATGGGACCTAGCTCATAAATGAACTCCAAATCCAAACTTCTTAGACTGTATCGTCAACTGAACTTAATCAGTATCCTGCGCCATGCCTCCCTCAGTATTGCCTTGGACCACCTGTCCAAAATACCGCCCTTCGTCAGAAGGAAAAACTATAACTCTGACAACCTCCTTGTTGTCCAGGTCACCTTGGAAGCCTGAAATGATAACTGTTTCCCGAATGAGGCTGTCGTTATCATATCCCTAGAACATCCACATATGTTCTAAAACTGCTTCCAACTGTTCCTCCAGGATTGGATCAATATCAACTTATTGCATCTAGTGCAAGAACAACATCTGGTGTGGTACTTGACATCTCATGATTGACTCAATTGCCTAAGCAAGTGATCTGCCAATCATGCACATCCCTCTCTACTTTAGTCTATAAGACACCTTTAGAGAGGGTGACTCCATCACCTACAGGTACACTACCGTGCCAGGAGTCGTCCATTCTAAATACTCTTAGAATGCTGTCAAGGTACCCTTATTGGGAAACCACCCAAATCTAGATCCAAAACCATAGATCTAGTAACCAGTATGTCTGATATAATGTCCAAGTCCTTTGTGGAGAAACCACTGTGTGACGACCAAAGTATAACCGATCGTAGTATAGGAATGTCACTTCCTACTTTGTGTATGTCAATCAAAACCCGGATATCACACCCTACTACCTTCTCAACAGATCCATCTCTTATTCTGATGACGTCAAACCTATGACTGTCACATCAGAAATAGATGATCTATCTCCGCTATATCTGCTTTAGTCTATAAATAGACATAAGCCTGATGTCCACCAATGCTTCCGCTGCTCCCACTGACTACGACAACCCTCTGGCAGAGTCATATAGATGTGCACTTCTAAAGCTAGTTTAGAACGACGCTATACTCATCCTCCTGCCAGGTCTCGCAGCCTGGAACAAAAACAATGGCAAGTGTGGGTAAACAAGAACTTCCCTGTCACTGTCTTTGAGGCTACCGGAGTACCTCTCGGGTGCCTGAAGTTACTGTTCATATCAGATTTTTGCATTTTCATACCGCCCAATTTTTATCACATTGCATATCGGTAGATACTCTTGAGCCGTGTTTGCTAGTCATTTGCAGGATACAGGTTCCCGGTTCTCAAACGGAGAAATTCATGAAAAACACGACAAAATCCGGTTCTTGCCAACCACAGATAAAAACACGGTCTCCGCTCTTCATCCGTATGTTGCCAGATACCAGTTTAGGAAGACAAAACGTCAAATCAATATCACTCTCATGCACAAGGCTCAATGGTAGCACCAAATCCAAGAGATCTACGCGGAGCTCGAGACAATCATGACAAAATCTTGACAAAAAGTCCACCTTTTTGACCAACAGAATTCTGGAAAATTCGTAAAGCAATTATGAGAAAATACATACACCAGAATACAGTACACACCAAACCAGGCCAGCACAAAAAAACCCAAAGTCCAACTCGACCATATGGCCGCGGAACCGCGGCCAAAGGTGGGTCCAGGCCGCGGTTCCGCGGCCATCTTGGCGCCAATTGCGCAGAAGTTTTGGGGGCACTCTGGTCTTTTCACATGGCCCCGTATGGTTGCCCTAGATTCTCATTTCTTACCCTATAAATACCCCAGAATTCTGTGAAGGGGGGATCCATTCTTGTATTTTAATTTTGCCTAGTTTTAGTGTTGTTCTTCTTCCTCTTCTTACCTCTTCTCCATTAAACTTGTAGTGAGCTTTTGAGTGAAGAGTGATGAATAAAGAAGACCATTTTTTATCATGCTTGTTTCTTTCTTTACTTATTGTAACTTGTTGTAATTTTAATTGTTAAGTAGTTGTTGTTATTTTCTTGCTATTTCTTTCTTCTCTCTTTTTCTTTATCATTCATACGACAATGATACTTACGCTCGATCCTCGCCAAGGTGAGGTCGCAAATAGTTAGTCGTATTCTTCTCATCTCCTTCTTTCTATCTTCCTCTTTGTTTTGCTTTGTTTTTCCTTATCATGAAGTGTGAGTAGTTTTATACTTATTAGGGTAGGATAAGGGAAGTTTGAGAGAAGGAAATCTCTCTCACTCTTTCCTTGCCCAACAACTTAAATCAACTCCCGTTAATTGAACCACAATCCGCTCCTTACGGCACCCTATCCTACATGATAGCGGTGATTCCGTAGTGAGACCGGTTGTGGTTGAATTAACCGGAGGTTATGGATAAGAGCCAAGAACGGACGGACAAGCACCAAAAGGAAGGACAATGCGTTGGAAAGCCTAGCTTATACTCGCAAGTTCCTTCCTAGTCGTGCTAATCCCCGTTGTTGCCGATTACCGTAACACCGATATTAAGTGGGGCAACGAAAGATGTGGAGACTCCTAACTCAAACTAACCTAATCCTAACCCTAACAAGCTCTCTTTAAATATCAACTTAACACTTAGATAACCACAACAAAATCTGAACAACCGGACTTAACTCGTTAAAACACTTTGAAAAAGACTCCCATCTCCCTGCGGACGACCCGTACTCAACCGGCTAGCTACAAGCGAAACCGTCTTGATTGCGGTATTTAAACTAGAACTTGAACACGCACGTAAACTAACAATCAGTTACCCACCTTATCTGCGGAGTGGCCAATGGAATGTCAAATCAGATTGAATCTTTAGGTTCCTTATCAAATCTTCAGTAATCGTTTGCGGTTCTGGAATCACTTCCAGTTCTACCATACTCCCACTACTGTTTTTGAAAAAAATCTATTTTTTTAATAAAACTGTGGCGAGTCTAGAACAATATTTCTATTGATCTGCCAGATGGTAGAAAGTCAACCCTCGTCACAGCCTGGGTCAACCCACAAACAGCCATTACAGAAACGTGCATTGAGTTATCCAGAGTCTGGTTTTAATCATAAGCCGGACAACTCCCCGTGCCTTAACAATGTTAAGATATGAACTGTACTATATCCAATATAGAACCAGAGGCACTGATTTAATTGAACCAGATTCAAATCATGCAGCTGTCTCCAGTGCATGTCAACTAAATGGAGAGAGAGGCCGATCAGCGTTACTCAACTTAGGAATGCTTCCAATTATGAGTAACCTGAAAGAGAAGCAAGTTCTCTTTATCATTACTATCAACTGAATACCATACACAAGTATCTACATCTTCGATCACTTTGAAGAATCCCGATACTTGCTACACCTGGTTCTCTACTCTATTCAAATACCTATAACTCCTCAAAACTTAGACCCTGTGTTTCTACGAAACACATGTCTAAGAACTAGAGAAGTTAAAAGTAAACAGAATATAGTATAAGGACCAACCCCTCTGTCCTAATGGACACTGGACAACATACAATACTCTGTATAAGTCCGCTGAGTCTAACAACTCTTTCACTATGTGTCGTAGGTTGAAAACTGTACTTATGGTTAAGAAGAATTACACCGCTGTTCAATACTCCTTACCTAACCATCCACTGATATAGGTAAATGTCATCGACATAATATCAAAAGGTATATCTCACTCTATGAAAATAGACGTACAGATATATCAATTTGAAATTGGTGCACAACAGCGGATATTCAAAACCAAATATTTGCCGACCGGCAAACAGCCCAGATGATCTCCTCAAATATCACCGATTACAACGAATCCCGATATAATGAGGATGATTACCCTATTCCCAATAACTTACTCCCACTCATCATCTGTAAAACCATACAGATGTGAGAATCAAACCTGGTTAATACATACCCTGGAGCAAGTGTCCAATCGGGAAATCAGTTTTCTTTTAACAGTACACAGCTGAACTGAAACATTGAAATGTTTCGATGGGGTATCATGGTATTCCAAGTAATGCCTCTACCATTATCCAGATTCACGACTATAACCGTATAATTCTTTGCCACCTCTCCAAATCCCTTTATATGTCTTTAGTCATTACCTTCTGCACACCCCTTTAGGCCAATTGGTTTTCTTCCTTCCCTACCGTTCGGCACCAGCCTATGGTTTGGAAGAAGACTATCCAATAAGCATAATGGGTGTACTGTCCTAATCCTAGGAGCACTCGCAATGAGAGAAGGTGAAGATAAAAGACAACCGAATAAACCTTATTCCTATTTCTCCTGGACCAGAATCCATCCCCGAACTGGAACAAGTTCCTTTCGAGTTCGTATATAACCATACGATGGAGTATCCAATAAACTGTGGATCTTCGTAGTGATACGGAGTGTCATGGAGAAATACAAAGGTGATTTAGGATTGGTGAAGAAATAGTTGGTTTGGTCGTGAATATCAGTCGCAATTTTCTTTGCCCTCTTACTAATCCCTTTCTTTGTCTTAACTTAATACCTTCTGTACACCGTTTAGGCTAATTGGTTTTCTTCATTCCCTACCGGTCGGCACCAGCCTAAGGTTTGGAAGAAGACTATCCAATTTGCGTAATAGGTGTACTACTCCTAAACCAAGGAGTACTCGCAACCTGAGAGAAGGTGAAAAGAAAAGACAACTGAATAGTCCTATTCGTTTTCTCCAGAACCGGAAACCATCCTCGAATAAATTCCTTCGAGTTCGTATCTAACCATACGATGGTTTTTTCCAATGGAAGTGGACGTTCGTAGTGATACGGGGTTTCCTGGAGAAAAGAGTAAAAGTAGGAGTGGCAATGAGGTTAGCGACTCTGACAATCTAAAAGCCAGTGTTAAGAAGCTTCGGTCATCTTGGTCACTGAGTCATAGTCTTAGGATCGGGTCAATGGTCGCTGCCAAAGAGAGAGAGAGAGAAAAGAAACACTCAGCGTGCACTCTATCCTAGATCAGAATGGTTACCAATTTATCTAATCTGGAAACCTCCCACTGTACCTCAAATTCTCCTCCAAACCTGAAAGAAGAATTAGTCGGGGTCACCCGAGGAGTAAACTAACTCATCAGTGGGAATCGGGATCCAACTCTCATCGCATGATAACGTGACGGAATCCGCTCACGGTATCACACTCCAGAAGGTATGCACATATCTGGCAAGTTTCAGTTCTTTTGAAACTCCCGATGTGATTTTTACCCCATGCTCTTATGACCTTGACTTTGGCCAACATATCATAAGTCACATGTCAAGTTCTACCCGTCATTCTCCAGGTTAATTTGAACCCACCCGTACCTACCCTTGACTTTGGCCAAAATGGCAGTACGGCTGTCCCAAACCAACGCATCTATCTATGCTGCATATGAATACCCAACAGCTACCAAACACTGTGCCTTGACTTTGGCCAACATACACAGCTTGAATACTATTGACTATCCATATGAAACGACGGAGGGCTACGAATGGTTTCTGGCGAAAACCTTTAACGTAATGAACTTGATATCGTTGAAGGAACGGATAGCTTTTTGAAAATATAGTTACGAAAACCTTTGCTAAAGAGGTCACTCCCGGTGAAGGGATCTCGGCTCTTTCCCCGTAGAATGAGGTGCAGGATATTCTAACTGAATACCACGGTGCAAAGCAAAAGGAATCGGCTATAGTGAAGTTAATGCCCTGACGCAAACTTCTGTCCAAGGGGTCACTCCCGGTGAAGGGATCTCGACCCTTGCCTCGTCGACTGAGGAGCAGGATATTCCAAATTAATACCACGATGCAAAACAAAAGTGAACGTCCTTGCAATAACAGCTTTTTGAAAAGTGTTCCAACAACATCAGAATAGGTTTGTTTTAACTTGCATTGATCCGAATCAACGCAGTCCCATCAATTGATCACACTACAAAGAACGAAAATATACTGATGTACGTATATGCCATCCGCATTCGCCACTGGGTCCCGTCATTACCCGTTAGGTTAGCTAACTAACGACAGAGCGGGGACTGGACTAGCGCGGATGTAAAACATATACAACATCTACAAATATATATACCAATATATTATATTCGCTCAAGGCGTGATAAGAAATGCAACATCACAGAAATGTACAGCATCACAGAACAATACAGATATCTGGGATCCCCGGGTTTCACAGAGCCACTACTGAAACCCGACGTTCCCCTGGTCGTGTGGATAGCCTGTGCAATGAAATCCTAGACCCCTACGGGCGCGGCAAGTTACCCGCCAAAACCTGAAGCGAGGCAGCCCCCTTCAGCACCGTGAATGGACCACACAGCACTTCATGGAATCCGGTAACTTGGGCACCCCTCCTGGGTCAACCTGTACCCCCTACGAGTGCGGCGAATAGCCCGCCAATTCTAGAGTGAAGCCCCCTCCGTCCCAATGCCATGAGATGCGGGCTTGTTGCCCTCTAGAACCCGGCTATCCGTGCACCCCTCCGCGGGGTAATCCTAGTACAGAAAGTAAAATATACATACAACGGGTACATCGACCGCAACCAGGTCGTGCCCCAAAATAATAATACAAACTGGCAGTGACGGCAGTCCACATGTCGGACGCTCGCCCCGCAATAACAAATGTACATAATACAACAGCACTGTACTAGCATTGCATCCAGGCTATCCCCCACGACCGATCCGCAACATCACAACAATACATAGAACATCAACGTGAAAGTCACGTTCGCAAATCCGTCTAACCGGGCTATAGCAGTTAGACTGGATTTACCGATCAAGTGACATTCACGGTCGCAGATATAATGTAAATACTGTAAAATAATGTGTTTAAAATATCCGATCGATCAAAAATTAACAAGTGGGCCCCCAAGCAATACTGTAGCACTCACAGAAATTCTGGGCCCAAGTTTAATATTCCAAAACCCCCAAAATCAGCCCACAAGCCCACTGGAAAATTTCGACCCATTGATCCCTCAAACCTGCGGCGGAACCGCGGCAACAAGGGGGGTTTTGCCGCGGTTCCGCACTCCACCTGAGAGATCACTGTCTCGAATTTTCCCAGAACTCTTATAACTTCTTGTACATCAGTTTTCTACAACCTGAAAAAATTTTGGACATCAAAAAATTTCAACAGAAAACTGATGTGAGGAAAATGAGGTTTTTTGGAATTTTGGTCGATCGGAAATGCAAACACATCAAACAAAGCTAGACGAAGTTAATGGCGAGGCTCTGATACCACTGTAAGTGCACGGCGGCGCCCCGGCCGTCAATCCGACGGCCAAATGCGGAAGCGGTGATAAACTTTAATTTTGCGAACTTAGCAAACCGGCACCACCGCGCACTAAACACCCGGATCGAACCATTAACTAGTCTAAGCTAACTACAAGAAGGGGAAGAGATATACCGAATGATCCGAGTCCTCCGGTCTTCTCGTCGTCGTCCCGATCTCCTGCGGAAACTCCGGTCGTCGCCTCCTCGCCGGAAGGGCACCACATCGCCTGTATCTTTTACAGGCTCCCACCTCAATACCGAGGCAACTCGGGCGCGCACTAGGCTAGCCGACGCGTCCAAGATTTGCTGTAGAATGTGTAGGGTTGAAGCTATGTCTCATTTGGGGTTTTGTTGCCTTTGAAGATGATGGAGAAATCAAGATAAGAAAAATGGTGCTTGCATTTTTCTTAACATAAAAATGAGATCAAGAATGCCACACTCTCAAGAATGAAAACCTTCTTCTCTTTTCTCAAAATGAAACCTTATATGTTAGAATGGTGGAGGAAAGAATACATAAGCAAGAGGGAGGTGAGTGTAGGAAAAGAGAGAGGGTGACCATATCCAAACATCATCATAACTAACTCACATCAACTACTAATCACCTCAAATCAACAAAAAGCAAGTGATGATGATAGATAAGAATGGTATCAAAAGATGCTTTCATAATCTCTCATCTTACAAATAAACCCTCCACAAAATGTTATTTGCAAACTTGCAAATAACACCCTCCATCGGAAAAGTCCGGCCGGGAAAGAACAAAGGAAAACCGGCCGGAACGGAATGCAAACTGGCAACTCCAGAAAACTGGTCCCGTAATAAATTACAGGAAAACCCCCATACTGTGCATACACACCCGCATCTGTATTCCGTCCGGATACAAATGCAATGAGACAAAATCTACACTGTACTATACTAGGATCCGGCTTAAACCAAAGCCGGCTAGTAATATCCATTCGATCCTGATCCGTGCAATACCGCACGTATCCGATCGAACCTTGCCATATCTCCATACGGCCTCTACAACGTTTCGCCCGAAAGCTTGAGTAACTGAAAGTGTGGTGGACTCTAAAGACTCGTCAATACTATGGCTGTGGATTTAACTACTAGCACGTCAGAGGTATAAGCCAATACGTGACGGGCCACCAGCTATTGACTAAAAGGGACGTCGATGAGCGAACTCATCCTGACACCCTACTGAGCCTGTCAGTGACAATATCCGTACAGTCCGGTCCGTTCGTCTATCAGCATCGCATGTCGGGCCTAGGGGGTTGGTAAAAGTCAGACCCCCAAAAGCGGTACAAGTCGTGTCGGAGTGTAGCCCAGAACACCCTGAGATACTACTGGAATACCTACCAGTAAATCTCCTGCCTTGGCCAAGGACTTCGTGTAATGGCTCTCCTAGACACAGCGCGACCTCACCCCCAATACCGGGAGAGACGAACCCCTGAAGATCCGCTCACTGTCTCCATGTGGCTCGGGACTGTACCCAACTAAAACCTGTTTGCACGACTCCTTTGAGCCGTGGTAGGGTAGTAATCAAAGCACAGTGGGAACTCACACGAGACAAATGACGATCCCCAGGTCGATGAACTAACCTGTACACATGTCACCAGGGAGCTGCTATCTGACGTCAGGTATAAAACCAACTAGCATGTTCCCGGCGAGTCCTGTCCGGTGTACTCATAACCCAATGAGCACCTGTATACATCTTAGGTGAACTAACTGACACCAGTGGCTTGTGAGACCGGCCACCGCCCCTCGTCGGGGTCTCGACTGTATACACTAGTCTACTCTGGAGAATCGATGCCCTGTCTCGAAACTCCCACGACTAGGGACCTTTTAAGGATGAGCTTATAGACTCCAGCTCTCACTTATATGATCGCCCTCATACTACTGGCAGTCAAGCAAGAATCCTAGGGGCTCTATCAACGTGCAATAGCGACCTGTCAGGTCACCTAAAGCAGTACACGATGATAAAGGTAAACCAGATAGCATACTATCATCTCGCGTAAGACTGTTGTACCGGGATAGGTCCTCCCTCAATCATTGCAATCACGTGCCTGTGATCCAATAATTGACTCTGAGGGCACTATCTCCAACACCAAGCGCACCACGTGCTCCTTACGTGTGCGCTCTTTCATAAGTAGCGCTCTGCACTTATTAACTGGCGTTCAGTGCCAAGCGCATCACGTGCTCCTCACGTGTGCACTATCTCACAGGAAGCGCCTTAGCGCTCTAAATCTGGCGCTCAGCGCCAAGCGCGCCATGTGCTCCTCACGTGTGCGCCGAGGGAACACAAAGTGTTCTTTAAATAAAAGCCCCAGAGCTATGATGAGTACTCAACACTCAATAAAAGACAAAAACGGTTGTCAAAACCTAAACCAATGCTCAGCATTGTTAAATGTTCAACATTTTAACTGAGTGGGCCGAACCCAAGTTGGCCACAGACCCCTAATTTAGATTAATTGAGCCCATATGCTCATAAATCTTTTTAACAGATCTTAGTTCCAAACTTGACTACAGATCTCCCAACCAATATTAGTTCAAGGGTCTCTTCATACCTCTGATATATGTCGTTGTAATTCTTCAATGTCTTCAGAGAGACGGAGGGCCCTAATAACCAATAACTTTTGGTGCATCCCCAAACGGTTAAACCAAAACCAGACTATGATGTCTTTAAACCTTACAGACTACGATGTCTTTACACCATACTACGATGTCTTTAAACTTTACAGACTATGATGTCTCTAAACTCCATGGACTATGATGTCTCTAAACTCCATGGACTATGATGTCCTTAAACTTATGGACCGCAATGTTCCTAAACTAAAACAATAGAGCCCAAATGTTCTTTTGTTAGATCTAAATGATCCTGTTGAGTAGATCTCAGTCTAGAATTAGACTAACGTATTCTCAACAAATGTTTGAGTTGATCTTAGCCTAAAATGAGATTAACGATCCTTAAACCCAGCCCAAACCTAAATCCAAGAAAATACGAATTTGGACTAATCCACGCCCTACGGGAGACAACATAAATTAGTCTCCGTATACAATCCACAGGCAACCAAAAATAAAACAAACATACATGACACAAAGTGACCATCTGGAGAAGGAGAAAGTGGTTACCGCGATGCGGTAGCGTAATTAACTGCAGGGGCTTGCACATGTAGAGAAGAGCATCCCCACAATCAAAAACCCCTTACAATGAGGGGGAATCTGACGAAGTCTGCTACATCGGCCGCATCCGTTTAAACCTTCGATACATGGTGCCATATATCAACTTGGCATCTTCGGAGAGGTGGACGGATAAAACCAAATAGCATCTGCCCCCAAAATTCAGGCCAGACGTCCCAACATACTGGTCGCGGTTTTCGGCGGAGAACACTACGGTGGCCTCCTTTGCCCCTCTGGGTCTTGATGAATGTCACTGAATCTTTATCTTCTCGCTATTGTGACTCCAGAATCCCTCGCAAAAATCGCGCACTAATCGTTAAATATGCAAGATACGGTTTTGTTTTATTTTTATGATATAGATTGAATAAGAATTCAACACGAATAGTAAGAAAAAAAAATTCCGCACGTATCCCCGGCAACGGAGCCATTTGATTGATTCTCTATTTGAAAGTGTAGTAAGTAATAATAACTGCAATCAATAACCGTGTCGCGTGTAGCTAGCCGAAATGAGTAGGGGTCGTCCTCAGGGATATGCGGAATCTTTTAATCTTAGTTTAGACGTGTTGATTAAAAAGAGGAAGAATAGAAGAATAAAGAATAGTGAAGAATAGTTTCTAGATCAATGTTAAACACGGATATAGAAAATAGATCTAGTTAAAATACGGATATAGATTTTATAAGAAGAGGGGTTCGTTAGGATTTAGTAGTCATGGATGACTAATAAAGATGACTCCTTTTATCTTTTGATAGATTTAAAACTAGATCAATAGTGATGAATGAGGATTAAGGTTCTTGGAAGAAACTAGGGTTTCCCCACTATTAACCCTAGTCCTTTCATTGATCTCTATTTATGTCTAGCCCTTAACAAAACATTTGTTAATCTGATCTCAAATCGCGGTCGAGACTAACAATAAATTGGTAGCGCGCCCGATAAGGATGTTACGATTTTTTTGCTAAAGTTTATAAACTTTATAAGACTTAAAAGAAGTTAAAATATTTTCTCATCCATTGATCTACCATAATCCTACGAACCCTATCAAGCGGAGAATTACTTGCACATGATGGAGATAGAAGAAGAAGAACGGATAGAGATCATAATGTAAATATAGAAAATAAATGCTAAAATTAAACTAATGATCTACCTTTATTAATCAACTTCACAATTACAAAACCTTCGAATTTAGATTACAAGAGGAAGAAGAAGTTGCTCTCGATCTCTGCCTTATAGGAAGTAGATGCTCGGTCGAATCTCACGTCGCCTTATAACGTCGAATCGCAGATCTGTCGTAGATCACCTGTTCTTTAACGGTGATTTGTTTTGTGTAAAAGGTGATGATTTCTAAGTTTAGCACTCGGTCCTTTATATAGCCCCAAAACCAGAAACTATAGATCCCCAGAATTAGGGATTCTTGTGAAGATCCAAACCACATAATCCCAACTCCTAACTCCTACATTAGGCCGCGGATCCGCCGTATTTATCATGTTTTGGCTGCGGAAGCGCCGCGTGTTGGTGTGATCATTGGTTCAGAATTCTGGGGCTGCTTCAATGTGACACATGAAGATTTATTTGATGTATGGGATCTTCATATCTTTTCTGAGTCTCTGCCAGTAATGATTCTTCGATTTTATTTAACTTCATCTACAGATTTCTGATTCCCGACATCTAGATATCCCGATCTCCTGACCTGAGCTAAATCTTGCACAATATCTCAATGAATGATGTTAGTAATATTTGATATTTTTGAGATATTATCCTAACCATTTTATATGATATTATATTTTGAGAATATTGGTTAAGGATATTTGATATGATATGCATATTTAAATTATCAAAATATTATATAAATATTATATGCATATATTTTCCTTCATAATATTAATTATAATATATAAACATATGAAAATAGACATTTTATAGATAAACCCTCATATGTATCAAATTTATAATAAATACCTTTAGATATTTAAGAAAAGTAAGGAAAATGTTATATCAAATGTGCGATATTTTCGACTGAACACTCTTCAAGAAATCAACAGGCTTATTTTTGGGTCTATGCTCCCACCTCCCACCCTCGGTGTCTCAACGCCAAAGGTGGAAGCCCGGAAGAAGTCCGTCTTCCACACACCGGATCCTTCTACTTCCGCTTTGCCGACGGAATCAATCCTCAAACAACTAGCACCTGCCAAAGACCAAGGTCGATGCAGTGGGCAGAATACTCGAGCTTTCGAAGAAAACAGGAGGCAGGCTCAGCAAAATCCTGAGGCTAATCAAATTTCGGCTGTAAGTAACGGGCAACGTCGATATCGGCGTCGTACAAAACAAGCTGGGGGCAGTTCTCCATTAGCGGTGACTTCACCTGCCTCAATTCTGATGGCAGATGCTGCTGTTCCAACCGTTAACAGTTTCGAACTGCTGCGAAGGGTCAGACAAAATTCTCCCACCACAGTACTGCAGAAGTCTCCGCGACCTGTAAAGTTCCAAAGCAAGCAGAAAACAGTTCACTCCGTAAAAGAACTTTCCCCATCCATATATAAGGTGTGGAAGCAGGTGAATGATTCAGTCGTCGTCTGCGGCTCTTCCTCTAAACGTCGGCCAAATTCTAACAAATCCCCTTTCAAATACAAGGGGACTCATCCCAAGGCGGTTCCTGCTACGACGGTTCCTCCCGAATCCAAAGCGGCTTCTCACAAAAAAGAGAGGCCTAATAAGGCTCAAACGCTCGAGGCAAACTTCAAAGGCCAAAACTCCAAACACCCCAAGCCTGGGGGCATGGTAGTTCACACAGTCTATGTGGTGAACTCCAAAGAAAAAGTTCGAGCTTCCACTAGTCACCGACCTCAAAGTCGGTCCCTGATAAAGGTTCAACTGCAACGTGAAAAACTGCAGGAGATGCTCGCTCAGGCGGTGGCACTCGCTAACAATCGCCTAAGGAAAATCCCGAAGACGCACCCGAAGAAAGAGTAGGGAAGGAGTCGGACATTGATTTCCTAAAATGAGCTGTCAAAAAGAGAGATGAAGAAGCGGCAGAAATGTCCACTAAAATGAACCAGATGGCCCTTCTGATCCATAACATGGCGGGAATAGTGGTTCAATTGGAACCACTGGAAGATGAACCACCGGTAGTTGCTCTTAAAAATAAGGGAGACATTTCAAGTCCTCTGCAAGTCTCATCAACGACCGAAGAGGAAATGATTCCAGAAGCAAAGCTGGACAAATATATCGCTTAGCAAATCAAAGCTCACTATGCCAGTGATACTACAAATAGATCGCTCAAGACTGGTCGACCGTATCCGGCATGCTACGATCAAATAAAGTACCCGCCAGAGTACACACTTCCAATGTTCCACATAAATAAAGGAACTGGGAATCCTCGCCAGCACATTGCACGATTTAAATCCGTGTATGGAAATACTGGAGGAAATGATATACTGTTTCTCCGACAGTTCGTCAGCAGTCTGGCGGGCATCACCTTTGAATGGTATGCGGGACTCCCGAATGATTCCGTAAAGACCTTCGATGACATGGATATACTCTTCTGTCAGAGGTTCACTGGTGTGAATAAACACACTACCGTAGCGGCGTTAGTCAACGAAATGGTTGGACCGAATGAGACCTGGGTTCAATATGTTACCCGATGGCGAAATATCTGGTCAAAATGCGAGCAACGTATCGATGAAGCTGCAGCCGTCGGAATGTTCATAGCCATCCTTGACCCAAATTCAAAGGTGTTCCCATTTATGGCCCTTTTCAAGCCGACGACTTTCCAAGAGTTCATGGATAAAATGACTCGATTGGATCAGATGGGTCAAGACCCTTCATCATCCGATGAAGATGAATGAAAAGCGAAGGCAAGGAGGCATTTGTCACCAACGCTCAACAGAAAATGAGCGGCTCTGAAGCAACCTATCGCCAAAATAGTGACGGCGTGGGTACTCGCCCTCCCGAAATATACACAGGAGGGCATATTACTCACTGGTGGCATAAGGAATGACGTGATATCTCGTTCCTTGTATATGAAGAAGATGCTCCATCGGTATTGGAAAGCGAAATTGATGGGCAGGGGGCAAGCAACGTGTAAAATGCCCGGTACTTCCCACAAAACAACCCGATTGGCACGATGATAAATGAAGCGGTACAAGAATGTGAAGATGGTCTAAGGCATGAAGTGTCCATGCAAACAAAGCACAGGCAGCAGCGCCTCAGCAAACAAGAGTTGGAAGGGATGAGTTATGCAACTCCCCGACCAAATGAAAACAATGGACCAATACGTCCTTAAACTGGCAATGGACCGAGATGTCCCTAAACTAACAATAGACTGGAATGTCCTTAAACTAGCACGTCGCCTCAAACACGGCAATAATGGACCACTACGTCCTTAAACTGGCAATGGACCACTACGTCCTTAAACTGGTAATGGACCACTACGTCCTTAAAACTGGCAATGGACCACTACGTCCTAAAACTGGTAATGGACCGAAATGTCCCTAAACTAGCACTCCGCCTCAAACATGGCACATCGCCCCAAATACGACGATATCCTCTCTTGAGATCTATATTGCAATCAAAGCTCCAATGGCGAAGACTGCAACTCAAGTCCCGCTGGCTACACAGCTACTCCAGTGGTGAAGTCACCCCTAAGTCTCATTGGCAAACAGATGGTTGTTTAAAAAAACGGTATGTCCATAAGCAAGATGGGCACGGATGAAAACCGGAAAGGGCGCCGTGAGTAAAAACAGTAGGCTACTGGCGAGTTTGTGAAAACCCGAAAAGGCACAATCTCGTTGTTAAAAAAAATGGTATGTCCAAAAGCAAGATGGCACGGATGAAAACCCGAAAGGGAGCCGTGAGTAAAAACAGCAGGGCAACCGACGAGCTTGTGAAAACCTAAAAGGGCGCGATCTCGTAAAAATTTTACTTACGAGATTCTCACGACTCATAAGGAGAATCCCCCTATGAGACCCTCACGGCTAATAGGATTCAAAAGTCTTAACCTACAGGAATCCAAACCTGTTCTTAAGCCATCATATCTCTCGAATTGCTCTACAAGAGGTCTATATTGACTCTTGTATACAATCTACGGGCACGAATAAATATCCCCCCACCAAGTTCCACCAATGACGAGGAATGTACTTATATGCTGAACGACACTTATAAGTCCTCTCGACTTATAAGGAGAAATCACTCTTGTGAGATCCTTACGACTTGCAAGAGAAAATATCACTTAGGAGTCCTCACGACTTCTAGGGAGAACCTACACCTACGGGATCCTCTCGACTCGTAGGGAGAAAACCCTTTTTGAGACCCTTACGGCTCATAAAGTCAAAAGCCTTAGTCGACAGAATCCTAACCCTGTCTACTAAACCACCTTTGTTCAAATCAGCAAAGGCAAATGATGATTCGCTCCTGGCAATATCCCAGTTGTAGCGATACTGATGCCTAAACCGGTATCAAATTCCAAGTCCTCTCAAGGCAAATGATGATTCGCTCTTTGCAATATCCCAGTTATAGCGATGCTGATGCTTAAACCCGTATCAAATTCTAAGTCCTCTCAAGGCAAATAATGATTCGCTCCTGGCAATATCCCAGTCCTAGCGATGCTGATGCCGGAATTAGTGTCGGGATCCAAGTTCTCGACACGCAATAAAAGTAGACACATATGAAATAGCCGAAATGATGGGGTAACTCGCAATAAAAATCAGCGAGCAAAAAATATATGCATATGAAATAGCCGAAATGATGGGGCAACTTGCAATAAAAATCAGCGAGCAAAAAAATATATGCATATGAAATATTCGAAATGTTTGGGCAACTCGCAATAAAAAGCAGCGAGTAAAAATATAAAAAATAGCCGAAATGATTAGGCACCGCGATAAATAGCCAAAATGATTAAGCAATCGCGACTTTCGTGATATAAAGAGCTGAAATGATAGAGCATCGTGAAAAAAAATGATGAAACTTTCGCCCTGCAAGTGAGTCTACACCGACCTCTGTATACAATCCATGAGCACAAATGAAAAAGGGAACCATGTTTCCCACCAGGCTCCGTCAAAGTGAGAGAAAAGTCTTGACGGTTCACAAAACAACCTAAATACTACCTCAACATTCGTCTCGTTACAGCAGACGCAACATCAACAACGGCGTTCCCTCTCACTCCAGCAGGATGCAGACGCGATGTCAACAAAAGACCCCAGGGTCGAAATAGAACAGAGCCTGGCAAAATTCCTAGCTCCAAGTCTTGACGGTTCACAAAATAACCTAAAGACTACCTCAACATTCGTCTCATTATAGCAGATACAATGTCAACAACGGCGTTCTCTCTCATTCCAGCAGGATGCAGACGCAACGTCAACAAAAGACCCCAAGGTCGAAACAAAACGGAGCCATGGCAAAATTCCTAACTCCAAGTCTTGACGGTTCACAAAACAACCTAAAGACTACCTCAACATTCGTCTTGTTACAACAGACGCAATGTCAACAACGACATCCCCTTTCACTCCAGCAGGATGCAGACGCGACGTCAATAAAAGACCCCAGGGTCGAAACAAAACGGAGCCATGGCAAAATTCCTAGCTCCAAGTCTTGACGGAACACAAAGCAACCTAAAGACTACCTCAACATTCATCTCGTTACAGCAGACACAATATCAACAACGACGTTCCCTCTCAATCCAGCAGGATGCAGACGCGACGTCAACGAAAGACCCTAGGTTGAAACAAAACGGAGCCATGGAAAAAATCCTAGCTCCAAGTCTTAACGGTTCACAAAACAACCTAAAGACTATCCCGACATTCTTCTCGTTACAGCAGACGCAATGTCAACAAAGGCTCCAAAATAGCCAAATCAAAGGGAAGCGAAGGCAAAATTCCTAACTTCAGGGTCTTGACGGTAATTCAAATAAAACCTGAAAGACTATCGGAGATCATCCCACACTAGTGCGGGGTGGTTATGACTCATTGGGGCTCCCAAACTGAGCCTAACCTCAAGTAAAAAGCGGCATGGCAAAATTCCTAACGCTTGCTCTTCCGATGGTCAAACTGCCTAAGAAGATTACTTGAACACGTCTTGTCCAGCCCCCGAAAGGATCAGAGACACGACGGTCGCGGGGCTACTCGGACAGCAGCGTAAAGTCTGCATACCGGGGAATGCATTAGCCAATGCGATGGTACCACGGACTAAAACCCTATTACAACAAAATCTAACGGACCTCTGTCGCAAAGAGCAGGGGTATCTATAACATTAGGATATTCCTGCGAGAACTTCTCGACTCGTCTCGACTCGAAGGGAAAAACAACTTCATGAAACCCTCACGGCTCATGAAGGTGAAAAGCCTTAGACGACGGGATATCAACCTGTTTTCTACGCACCGTGGCTCTACAAGTAGGTCAAAACTGGCTCTTGTATACTATCCACGGGTCATATTCTCCAAAGTCGAATACTGACAAGGAGGAAAAACCACGTACGAGTCCTCTCGACTCCTAAGAGGGAACATTCTCTTGTAAGATCCTTGCAACTCTCCAGAGAAAACACACTTAGGAGTCCTCACGACTTCTAAGGAGAAAATACAAATACGGGATCCTCTCGACTCGTAAGGAGAAAAGTCTTTATGAGACCCTCTCGGCTCATAAAGTTGAAAAGCCGTAGGCGGCGGATCCAAAACTGTTTCCTAAGCCATCACTGCCCTACAAAAAGGACCAAACTGACTCTTGTATACTATCCATGGGCCACATTCGCTAATGAAATGAAAAAGCTACTTACGGGTCTTCACGATTCGTAAGGAAAAAATACCCGAGTGAGATCCTTACGACTCATGTAGGCGATGAACACTCAGAAATCCTCACGATTTCTAGGAAGAATATGCACCTATGAGATCCTATCGACTTGTAGGGAGAAAAAACCCTTTCTTGAGACCCTTACAGCTCATAAAGATGAGAAAACCTTAGGCTACAGGGATCCTAAACTTGTCTTCTAAGCCATCAATTCTATGGCTATGCATAACTCTGCACTACTTCACCCACGTACACACTTACATGGGCAAAGTAGTGGAGGGCATTTGTTCCCGCCAAATTTTTTAGCTAAAGGCCACTTGTTCCCTTATAAAAAAAGGGGGAGAATCCTCAAAATTTGGCCTCACGTGTTAAACACGTGGTCTCTCATATGCAAAGCATATGAGCGCTGAAAACAAATAACTAAGGGCCAAACTAGCCTTACGTGTTAAACACGTGGGCGCTCATATGCAAAGCATATGAGCGCTGAATAAAATAAACTTAAGGGCTAAACATGCCTCACGTGTTAAACACGTGAACGCTCATATGCAAAGCATATGAGCGCTGAATATAAATAACCAATGGCCGAACATGCCTCACGTGTTAAACACGTGAGCGCTCATATGCAAAGTATATAAGCGCTGAGAATGAACTGGCTAAAACCCATACTATGGGTCACATGTTAAACACGTGAGTTCTCTTGTTGTATACATGCAAAGCATGTGAGCGCCCCAATTTAAAATGCTCCAATTAAAATTAAATTCTATTTGAGAAATATTTTCCCTGATCTTTCTAATATGGAAAGATCTTTCTCTAACAGAGAATCTTAGATTTAAAATCTAATGGTGATAAAATATCACCAATTAAACTATCTGATAGAATTAAAATCCATGTGGAGACAATTTCCCCGATCTTCCTCAAACTAGAAAGATCTTCTCTGTTAAACAGAGGACCCTTGGATCAAACATCCAACGGTGATCATCTGATGGAATAAAATTTTATCTTAGGAAAATATTTTCCTAATCCTGTTAAACTAACAAGATATTCATTTAACAGAATTAAATTTAATATTCCTAATCTTGTTAAACTACAAGATATTCATATGATAGAATAAAATTCTATGTGATAGAATTAAATTCTATGTTAGAATAAAATTCTAATTTTGTCAAACTAACAAGATATCCATATGATAGAATTAAATTCTTTATTAGGAAAAATATATTCCTAAACTTGTTAAACTAATACGATATCCATATGATAGAATTAAATTCTATATTAAGAAAATATATTCCTAATCTTGTTAAACTAACAAGATATTCATATGATAGAATAAAATTCTATCTTAGGAAAGTATTTTCTAATCCGGTTAAAAACAAATAAGAAATCTTCTCTGTTAAACAGAGAGCCTTTGGATTAAAAATCCAACGGTGAATAAAATTCACCAGATCAATTGGATTGATTATGAAATCAATCATGATCTCTCAATGAGGGATTTTCTTAACAAATTGATTCTTTTCTTCTCTTATAAATAGGAGCAAGGAGATGAGGAGAAAGACACAGAGAGAGAGAGAGGGGAAGAAAAATACAGAGAGAATTTAATTCTCTCCGTTCTCCGCCGAAAGACCGGGAAGACAAACGTCTTGCCTGAATTTGGGGGCAGATACTATTTGGTTTTATCTGGCCACCTCTCCGAAGATGCCAAGTTGATTTTATAGCACCGTGTATTGGAGGTTTAGACAGATGCGGCCGATGTAGCAGATTTCGTCAGATTCCTCCTCATTTGAGGGGTTTTTGATTGTGGGGACGCTCTTCCCTACAGGCGTAAGCCCTTGCAGTTAATTACACTACTGCATCGCGGTAACAACTTTCTCCTTCTCCAGATGGTCACTTCGTGTCGTGTTTTTTTTTTTGGTTGCCTGTGAATTGTATACGAAGACCAATTTATGTTGTCGCCCGTAGTGCGTGGATTAGTCCAAATCCGTACTTTCATAGATTTGGGTTTGGGTTGGGTTTAAGGATCGTTAATCTCATTTGAGACTAAGATCAACTTAAACGTTTGTTGAGGATACGTTAGTCTAATTTTAGACTAAGATCTACTCAACAGGATCATTTAGATCCAACAAAAGAGCATTTTGGCTCGATTGTTTTAGTTTAGGGATATTGCGGTCCAGAAGTTTAAGGACATCATAGTCCAGGGAGTTTAAAGACATCATAGTCTAGTTTAGAGACGTCATAGTCTGTATAGTTTAAGGACATCATAGTCCATAAGTTTAAGGACCCCACAGTCCGTGGATCGTCTAGTTGTCGGGACCCGTCACCTCTCTGAAGACGTTGAAGGATTACAACGACAAATATCAGAGGAATGAAGAGATATACCCGTGAACCAATATTGGTTGGGAGATCTGCAGTCCAATTTGGGACTAAGATCAAAGAATTATGAGCATATGGGCTCAATTAATTTGAATTAGGGATCTGTGGCCAACTTGAGCTCAGCCCATTCAGTTAAAATGTTGAACATTTAGCAATGCTGAGCATTGGTTTGGATTCTGACAGCCTTTTTGTCTTTTATTGAGTGCTGAGCACTTATCATAGCTCTGGGGCTTTATTGTTTAAAGAACAGTTTATGTTCATTTAGCGCACACATGAGAAGCACGTGGCGCGCTTAGCGCTGTGCGCCAGACAATGAGCGCAGTGCGCTCCTGGTAAAGTAGCGCACACATGAGGAGCACGTGGCGCGTTTGGCGCTGTGCGCCAGACAATGAGCGCAGTGCGCTCCTGGTGAAGTAGCGCACACGTGAGGAGCACGTGGCACGCTTGGCGCTGTGCGCCAGACAATGAGCGCAATGCGCTCCTGGTGAAGTAGTGCACACATAGGGAGACAATGAGCGCAGTGCGCTCCTGGTGAAGTAGCGTACATGTGGGGAGCACGTGGCGCGCTTGGCGCTGTGCACCAGACAATGAGCGCAGTGCGCTCCTGGTGAAGTAACGCACACGTGGGGAGCATGTGGCGCGCTTGGCGCTGTGCGCCAGATAATGAGCGCAAAGCTTCTGGTGAAGTAAGACACACGTGGGGAGCACGTGACGCGCTTGGCGCTGTGCGCTAGATAATGAGCGCAAAGCTCTTCCATAAATTTGGAGCGCTAAGGCTCTGCAGCGCCGTGCGCTAGATTTGGAGCGCTGAGGTTCTTCTTTTAATTGGAGCGCTAAGGCTCTTTTTTAAGCAGCTCTTCTTTCTGAGAATTAAATTTTTTCGTACAAGAGACTTTGTCTCATGGATTTAAGAATAAAGTTCTTATTTTATAGGAGATGTTTTCAATTTCTTATGTTTTTGGTGAAAGGTTTTGCCTTTTTGGATCTGTGATCCTAAGAGAATTGAATTATTCTCCCCCTTTTTATAATGAGATGTTATGATCTCTTTTGTGCAAGACAGTTTGTCTTATAGATCTATGGTCTGAAGAAGATTAAGTTCTTCCCCTTATTTTTATGATGAGATACTTTGATCTCTTTTGTGAAAGACCTTGGTCTTATAGATCTATGATCTTAGAAAAAGAAATAAATTCTTCTTTTTATATGAGATGATTTCATCTTTCTGTTTTTTTACCTTGAAGAAAATCTTCTTCTTTTGATAACTTGCTCTTTGTCTTTGAAATTTGTCAAAGTTTATGGGGGGGTTCCTCCCTTTGAGATTTGAAGTCTTAGGGCCTTTATATAGGACAAGCTGATTTGTTGAATCAGTTGAAGAGATCTTTTCTCTAATTGGTTTGGAGATTTCCCCACTGTCGGATCTTTGATCCTAGGGCTTCTGTTTTACAGAAGGTAATTTTTTTGTTTTTAACAAGATTGGGAAATTTTTTCCCATGCGGAATTTATTCTGCACCATTGTGATTTTTTTAATCACCATTGGATCATTGATCCAACGGTGCTCTAATCTACAGAGCAAAATCTTTTTGTTTGGAAAGATTCTGAAGAATGTTTTCTTAACAGAATTTTATTCTGATAACATGATAATTTATCATCTTCGTTGGATCTTTGATCCAACGGTGGGGAACATTTAGTTCTAGCGCTAGCGCACTCGTGTTTTGCACGTGAGCGCTGCTTCAGAGCGCTGGCGCTCTGAGCGCCAGCGCACTAGTGCTCTGCACGTGAGCGATGCTTTAGAGCGCTGGCACTCTTAGCGCTAGCGCACTCATGCTCTGTACGTGAGCGCTGCTTTAGAGCGCTGGCACTCTTAGCGCAAGCGCATCCGTGCTTTGCACGTGAGCGCTGCTTGCTAGCGCTTTTATGAAACGCTGCTTCATTTCAAATTTTGAAAATTTGAACAGAGTTTTGCTCTGATTAGGGGAAACAAATGCCCCCCACCGTTGCGCTCACGTGGCTTACACGTGAGTGCAGCGGTGGCAGCATCTGCGTGCTTAGATCAACTTAGAAGTTGAAACGGCTCTAAGTGCCTATAAATAGGACCCTTGGCCCTTGAGATGACCTCTATTCATCTTCTTACCATTTTTCGGAGAATTATTTCTCCTTCAGAGTATAGCTCTTCGTCTTAAGAATTTTCTTAGGGACATAACTCTGTCAAAAACTTAGGTAAAGATTAAATCTTTCTAAGGTTTCACCCATTAACAGAGCTTTCCTCTTTTCAAATCATATAGATTTTTAGGGTTTCTCAATAGAGCTTTGCTCTTCATAGATCTAAAGAGATCTTTCTTAGGGTTTCTTAACCCATTAACAGAGCATTGCTCTTTCCAAATCATATAAATTTGTTAATCTTTTATGAAAACTTTTAGAGTTTGTTCATAGATCTTGAAGATCTCGGAATTTTTGATTCATTAAAAGCTTTGCTTTACGTTTTCTGATGGGTTATTCCATCATTTTACAGAGCATGGCTCTTCGAGATTTTTCTTGAGGAATTTTATTCCTTTCATCATCAGAGTTGACAGATGTCACTCTGTTGTAGAGCGCTGCTCTCAATGGGAGATTTACTCCTTGGCCCGAGGGGCCCTCATTAAATGAGAATCCTTTGAGGATTTCCTTATTTAATAACAGTCTCATCAAATGATGAGACTGTTTTTATTAATGATGAACTGTCATCTAGATTAAGTGGGTTCCCTTTGGTCCCTTTTCACTGTATTGCAGTGTCGTACGGATTTAAAGTACCAAGTACCGAACTTGACTTGTAGCATTGACGGCTAACTTTGTTCTCTTTCACGCAGGTACCATGTCTTTCGATACTTCGTTTCGCTTTGTCCGTTCAGAAAGCGGGTACCCTACAGCGCCAGTAGACCAAGAAGTTTTCGCACTGATCAAGGATCACGACCCAGAGCACAAGAATCTTCATCTATGAGGAACACGATACAATCAAATTATCAGGGGCCGACGAAGCTTTTCTTGCGCGACACCCTCAGAGCCCATTTCAGCGATCTCTTACGCCGACCCACCCCTAGTGAACTACACTATGGAGGAGGTCAATTGGACTTCATATGGTCTCCTTCAGCCTTCTCTAGTTGCGATACCCGTACAGCCTCCAATGGCGTTGGATATCTTGGGGCGATGTATATGTCAAGGTGAGTCGCGTCCTTGGGGACAGCCTTATAACATAGGATTAACTCCCCGTCACCCAGCCGGATATTTGCAGTGGGCCCGGTATATTTTGTCTGCCAAGAGGTTGCAGTTGCTGAGGCTCGGGTTGTATCCCGCGATTTACGTTTCTCTCTTTCAGTACCCTACGCCTCCTACATGGTGAGTAAAACCCTTTTTGGAACAATGGAAAGTTCCAACTCACACTTTCCTCTTGTTGGATTGGGAAGTCTCAATCTTTCTAGAGGAGTTCGTGGAGATCTCTGGCTTGCCTGTTAGAGGGGAGTATTATGAGGAACTACTTCCTCATGATGAGTTCGTCTTTGCTGCCAGGTCGGTGATGATGGGCCTTACCCCGGAAAATGCTATTCAACATCAATCCTCAAGTTTGATTAAGGCGTTGAATATCTACGAGGGCTTATTTCTTGAATCTGGGAGCCGTGGGGTTAATTTCACAGACATCATCGCTCGTTTTCTACGCCCGGAAGTCCTATCGAAGGAAGCCACGAAATTCGCCAAACTCGACGATCCTTTTGGCTTAGGCTTGGGCAACCTGCCGACGGCGGAGGCGGATCAGAAGAGTTTCTTACTCCCCGACACCCCGATCGTCTCTTTTGCAGAGCTTGCAGCTTCTGGGATTGACAAAGAAGCGTTCTTTTTGGGGTTTCTCGGGCTATGGCTAAGATGATTTGCGCTTCCGATGCACCCTCATCGTATGAGGCCGTTCGTCTTCTACCCAGCTCACCGAATAGTTATTGGGGTGAAAGTGGCCGTCGGGGTCGCTGGGTTAGCCCATTTGTATCACGGCCTCAGCCTAGCGGCAGATACTACCTAACCGGGGGTGCAGCCCGCAAACTTCTCGATGCATTATTTCACCTCGTGGCTCGAGTTGCATGTGCTTGGCGCCTTTGGAGTTCACAAAAGTCCCCTTTTTTATGAAAGATATAACTTTCCTCGCCTGTTGTGGCTAGTTGACGCTTCCATTTTGGAACCGACTCCGCGAGAGGCTCGGGGCTTAATCCTTCGCCCGCGTACCGTCGGGGATGGAATGACCTTCGGTGATAAGGTCTTAAATATTAGTAAAGAATCCGCAAAGACGATGCAGCCGCTGCGGGACACCTTTAAAGACGACGCCTCTACCTTGAAAGCTCGGGAGATTCTTCATCTATATTCAATCAGGCCGGGCTTTCTGGTGTTTAGGCAGAATGATGCGGCGTTGTTTATGAGATATAACCCGCATCGTTTCGCCCAACAATCTGGCTATAATCAGGGTGTTCCGCTCGAGTCCTTTCTAGCTGAGCCGATTGCCACAGAAGAAGGCATCCGCAACGCGCTACACCATTTCATGAGGCTCAACACCGGGTCTAACTTCTTTATCAATGAGCCAGGCTGCGTCCCAAAGGTTTTGAACGGGTATGTGGCGTGGTACCGGCATGCGATGGGTGCCGTCATCAGGGAGGAAAAGAAGTTGTTGCTTGATCGTAAGGGTGCAGCCCCTGCTGGTAATCCAGCTATTCCTTTGAAGCAACGGACCATCGTTCGTCCTGCTTTGAGAGAGTTTGCCGCGGTTGTAGTACCGCGTGAGATGCCCGAGCTGCCGGTACCCCATTCTCCCGTCGAAGTGGCGGCTGTGGCGTCTCCTGAGTCCGGCGTGGGTACGGAAATTGGGACTCGTCGCCCAAAGTTGCCCACCAAGCGCAAGCTTGTGTTATCGGCTACCGGTGCTCGTCAGAAGAAAAAGAAATCTATACTTTCTGCGGATGTTGTATTTGGCCAAGAGCCCTATGCTCCTTACAGCGAGGGCTTGAGCGAATGCGGGACCAATGAAGGCTTATTCATGGCGCCGGATGATACCGACTTCGAGGCTGCTATTGCATCTTCCGAGCGATTAGCTAGCCACAAAGCAGGACTGGTCACCCTTGCACAGTCAGGTAGACTTCAGTCGTATCTTTTCACTGTTACGTTTTTATTATCATGTTTTGACTGACACTTCTTTTTCAACAGGCATCTCCACTGAAGAAGCTCTCGCGGCTTCTCTCAAGACTTTTGAAGAGGAGGAAAGGCTTCGTGCTTCCTTGGACATTGGTACATTTCGGCTCACTGTGCCTTCATTCCCGTTTTTATGGGTAAACTAACTCTTCTTTTCCATCTTATTGTAGGGACTACCTTGACTCAGGTTATCCCAAGTGCAGTGCCAATCGCGAGTAGTGACGCGGCGAAGCTTCCAAGGCCGGCTGCCGAAGTCTCAGCTCCCCCAGTATTGCCGAAAGAGGCTTCACTTAAGCAACTGATGACGGACGCCATAACGGCTCCAGAGGTGGCTCCTAGCTCGAACGACGACGTCTCCTTGGCAGAGGTCTTAAGAAAATCAACTCTCATGGCCCAGGCAGAAAAGAAGCGCAGGAGGCATGGAGCAAGAGAACGTAACGCCGCCTTGGCTGTAGGTGCACGCTTGAGCGCTGCTTCCCCTGTCCCTATTTCTCCAGAGGTTGATCCGGCCGCCCTGTCTACCGCTCATAAACAGGCGGTACGCGCGGCTAGGGAGGCAATTGAAGGGCCATCCCAAGGTAACGTAACACTGGGTCCTTTTATTAGAGTTTGATCTTCAGATTCTCATATATCCTACCCTGCAAGGCCAAGTCCCGGTGAGGAGGTGGCAGGTGAGATGACGGCAACCACCGAGCCCGAAGCAGCTACTCTTTCTCAGGATTCCGGGACTGCTCCAATTGCCGCTCTTTCTACCCGTGGTTCCCTGTCATCGCCTGGCATTGCGAGTGTCACGACGGCTTTCGTGGAGTCAGGGGACGAAGCCATGGGTGACGAAACCATCCCCCCAAATGAGATCGAAGAAGTCGTGATGCTTGGTGATGCTTCCGTCACAGTTTTGGCTGATGACCTGGCTGGTAAGTCTCAGATCGCTGCATTCTTTTTATTTTGCAACCCCTTTGGGTCCCTTTTGATGACATTTGGTTTATCTCAAATGTAGGTGTGGTGAGCATTGAGGTCGTGCCGCCCGAAAAATCGTCGTCGGTTGCTGCTCTGGTGGTCACCGACCCTTCACCTTCTCTTTCGTCCTCTCAAATGCTGGAAGGTATGGGTTTGCGATTTGTCTAATTTAAATCGTAGATGTTATCTCTCTTGTACTAACCATGCATCGTCGCAACCTTACAGGAGTTCTCTTTGATCATCTATATCAAGTGCTGAATCCGCATTTCTCCTTCCAGTCGGAAGTTACTCCGCCTGCTGGTGCTGGTGAGTATAGTTGTTAAATCGACGTCCTTTCCTTTCTTAGACGGGCGACCTGGCCGTTTTTAATTTTGAATTGATTGCAGCACTACAAATTGAAGGAGGGGACGAGGGAATCGTTGCGCCACCAGTACTCCCGACTCTGCCCTCTGTTGCAGCCGGTATGGTAAACTCTATTGTTCGTGTATTTTCTTTATCTCTTGAGCCAACATTTGATCATAATTCATTTTGCAGCAATTGCACCGGTTCCTGCCCCGTTTGAGTCTCGCCTCATAATGCCGGCAGGGCCCTTTTCTAGACGTCCATCTTCAAAAGGCACTGTGACTAGCCTGCGTATGTTGAGCGATTACGTCGAGGAGCTTGACGCGGAGGCCCCTACATTCGCTGCAGATTTTGCTGCCGAGGTTAATCCAATGTTGGCGACGCTTGTGAACTTCCATAACGAAGGCGTCGATGAGTCTTGGGTTAACTATTACAGGAAGATTGAGGCTTGCCTGCATGAGCTTGAGCTTAGGCGTCCTGCTCCTGAGGTTCTGGCTTTGAAATCCCAGCGGGCAGCATGGATTGAGCAAAGTGCCATTTTCCTTCGCCATTTCGAACAAGAAGCAACCTTGAGGCGGAAGGAACGCGAGGAGGCTTCAGGTGAATCTGCCCGGCTGCGCGCCCAAGTTGAAGCGAATACCGCACAACTGAGAGCCATCTTTGACAATTTGCAGCGATGTATTTCGGACGGGCTGGCACTGAGGCGGAAGCTCGACTTCATTGAGCGGGTTACGCAGAGTCACGAAACTGCTCAATGGGAAATCGATGAGAAGGTTTCATCGTGCTTGCAGCAACGGGCTCAAGTTGAAGCGGAGCTGGCCGCGGCAGCCGATCATGAGAAGGAGTTGAGAGGAGTGCGCGAGCAGCTAGCTGATTTATTGAAGACGCTTCCTTCTCAGTAGCTGTTTTTGTATAAATTGAACATTTGTGATCTTTGAATAACATGCCTTCATTCATTTTTTTATTCTTTTATATGTTGTATCTTGTACTCAATTGAACTCATGAATAAAGACACATTTTTCTTATCCCCCACTATCGCTTTCTTCTCTTTGCTGTGTTGTTGGTATATTACTCTGGCAAGCGTGGCCTGTAGATAATAAAGAGCATTTCATCTTAGCCTCCTTGTAGGGTAGCGATGGCTTAGGAGGCGGGGTTAGGATCTGCCACCTAAAACTTTTCAACATTATGAGCCGTGGGGATCTCATAAAGATTTTTCTCCCTACGAGTCGTGAGGATCTCGTAGGTGTATTTTCTCCTAAGAAATCGTGAGAATTCCTAAGTGTGTTTTCTCTTGAGAGTCGTAAGGATCTCACAAGAGGATTTTCTCCCTTACAAGTCGAGAGGACTCGCAAGTAATTGTTTCCCTCCTTGCCAATGTTCGACTTCGGAGAATATGGCCCGTAGATAGTCTATCTTGACCTCCCTGTAGGGCAATGATGGCTTAGGAGACAGGGTTAAGATCTGCCACCTAAGACTTTTCAACTTTATGAGCCGTGAGGGTCTCATAAAGATTTTTCTCCCTACGAGCCGAGAGGATCTCGTATGTGTATTTTCTCCTTAGGAATTGTGAGGATTCCTAAGTGTGCTTTTCTCTTGAGAGTCGTTAGGATCTCACAAGAGAATTTTCTTCCTTACAAGTCGAGAGGACTCGTAAGTAATTGTTTCCCTCATTGTAGATGTTCGACTTTAGAGAATATGGCCCGTAGATAGTCTATCTTGACATCCCTGCAGGGCAATGATGGCTTAGGAGACAGGGTTAGGATCTGCCACCTAAGACTTTTCAACTTTATGAGCCGTGAGGGTCTCATAAAGATTTTTCTCCCTACGAGTCGAGAGGATCTCGTAGGTGTATTTTCTCCTTAGGAATCATGAGGATTCCTAAGTCTGCTTTTCTCTTGAGAGTCGTAAGGATCTCATAAGAGAATTTTCTTCCTTACAAGTCGAAAGGACTTGTAAGTGATTGATGAGTTGACCTGCTCCCGAATCAAAGCATTGCTTTGACGGGGAGGTCGAGGGTTGACTTTGGGCCGTTTTCCATGGGGTCAGGATTGATTTTAGCCGTGTTCTACGGGGTCAGGGGTTGACTTTGGCCGTATGGGGGTCAGGATTGACTTTAGCCGTACAGGGTCAGGGGTTGACTTTAGCCATACGGGGTCAGGATTGACTTTGGCCGTACGGGGTCAGGGGTTGACTTTAGCCATACGGGGGCCAGGATTGACTTTGGCCGTACGGGGTCAGGGGTTGACTTTAGCCATACGGGCCAGGATTGACTTTGGCCGTACGGGGTCAGGGGTTGACTTTAGCCATACGGGCCAGGATTGACTTTGGCCGTACGGGTTCAGGGGTTGACTTTATCCATACGGGGTCAGGATTGACTTTGGCCATACGGGGTCAGGGGTTAACTCTCGGTTGTCTGTGCACCGCCGAGTCCTGGAACTGGGAACTTTGCCGCGGCTCCGCTTTGCTGACTTTGCGCCTGTTGTAACGAGACTAATGTCGAGGTAGTCTCTAGGTTATCTGTGAACCGTCGAGATCTAGAACTAGGGACTTTGCTATGGCTCCGTTGGTTGATGTCGCGTCCGCATCCTGCTGGAATGAGGAGGAACGCCGTTGATGATCTCTAGGCTGTAGATGTCGCCGTCGAAATCTGGAACTAGGGACTTTGTCATGGCTCCGTTTGGTGGATGTCGCGTCCGTATCTTGCTGGAATGAGGAGGAACACCATTGATGATCTCTAGGCTGTAGATGTCGCCGTTGAAATATGGAACTAGGGACTTTGTCATCGCTCCGTTTGGTGGATGTCGCGTCTGTATCCTGCTGGAATGAGGAGGAACGTCATTGATGATCTCTAGGCTGTAGATGTCGCCGTTGAGATTTGACTCCCCGTTTGAAAGAGCCTGGTGGGATGATATGATTCTTTCTTTGTTTGTGCCCCTGGATTGTATACAGGGATCGATGTGATCTCATCTGTAGGGCAAAAAGTTTCATTTCATTTTTTATTTCTTTCCGCGATGCTCTATCATTTCAGCTTTTTGTATCGCGAAAATCGCGATTGCCCCATCATTTCGGCTATTTTGCGTGATGCCTAATCATTTCGGCTATTTTATTTTTATTTTTTTTACTCACTGCTTTTTATTGCGAGTTGTCCAATCATTTCGGCTATTTCTATATGCATATATTTTACTTGCTGATTTTGTTGCATGTTGCCCTACCATTTCGGCTATTTCATATGCATTTATAGATCGTTGATTTTTGTTGCGAGTATTGAGTTTGGAATCTGATGCCAATCTCAGCATCAGCATCGCTACGACCGAAATATTGCCAGGAGCGAATCATCATTTGCCGTGAAAGGACTTGGGATCAGCATCGCTACAACTGGGACATTACCAGGGGTGAATCATCATTTGCCTTTGTCGATTCGAACAAAGGTGGCTTAGCAAACAGGGTTAGGATCCTGTCGACTAAGGCTTTTGACTTAATGAGCCGTAAGGGTCTCATAAAGAATTTTCTCCCTACGAGTCGAGAGGATCTCATAGGTGTATTTTCTCCTTAGGAATCGTGAGGATTCCTAAGTGTGTGTTCTCTTATAAGCCGTAAGGATCTTACAAGAGTGTTTTCTCCTTATAAGTCGAGAGGACTTACAAGGGTCGTTCACCGTGTGAGCATATCCCTAGTCGCTGGTAGGATTTTGTTAGGGAAATGTTTATTCGTACCCGTGGATTGTATACAAGGATCAATATTGAAACGCTTGTAGGCAAAATCGGGATGTATGACGGCTTAAGAACAGGTTCAGATCCCTGTAGCTTAAGGCTTTTGAATCCTATGAGCCGTGAGGGTCTCAAAGGGGAATTCTCTTTACGAGTCGTGAGGATCTCGTAAATGTGTTTTCTTCTTAGAAATCATGAGGATTCCTAAGTGTGTTGCTCCCTAGTGAGTCGTAAAGATCTCACACAGATATTTTCTCCTTACAAGGTCGAGAGGACCTTACAAGTGTCTTTTAATGAGATTGTGCCCTTTTGGGTTTTCACAAACTCGCCGGTAGTCCTGCTGTTTTTACTCACGGAGCCCTTTCGGGTTTTCATCCGTGCCCATCTCGCTTATGGACGTACCGTTTTTTTTGTTTTTTTTGTGTCAGCCTTGGGATGCTGCGGTTCGTAGTAGTTTATAGATGTCTCGGTCAGTTGCAAGTTTTAGGATATTGCGGTCCATCGTTAGTTTAGGGTCGTTTCGGTCCGTTGTTAGTTTAGGGACATTTCGGTCAGTTGTTGCAACGGTTTCGTTGGCTACCACTTATAAAGTTTGGGCTTGGGAAGATAGCGAGCGGATTTAGGCATCGTCATCTATCATTAACCCAGGACGTAACTCGTCAGGCGTAGTATTTTTTTAGGAACCGGCCGTTTATTGACCTGAAGGGTCTTTCTCCATGCATATCCATGAGCAAGTAAGCCCCACCTTGGTAGACTTTATCTATGATGTATGGGCCTTCGTAGTTTGGCTCGAACTTCCTTCGTTTGTCACGATTAGGGATCATAGGTCTCTTGACTACTAGCACGAGTTCTCCTTAGGGGAATGTTCTCGGCCTAGTCAATTTCTTGTTCGAGCACGTCATCTTTGTTTTGTAAGCTTCCAAGTTTTGCAGCGCCATGAGCCGAGTTTCGTCGAGGGCATTAAGCTCCTCAAGCCAAAGATGAGCATTCTCTTCGTCCGTTAGCTCGTAATGAACTGCCACTCGTAAGGAGGGTAACTCTATCTCCAAAGGGAGTACTGCTTCAGTGCCGAATACCAATGCATACGGCGTTGTGTTTGTGGCCATTTTGAACGTGGTCCGATACGCCCAGAGAGCTTCATGCAGTCTCTCGTGCCAGTCCTTATTATTTTTGGACACCGTCTTTTTCACGATCTTCGTCAGGGTCTTGTTGAAAGCCTCATCTAGACCATTAGCTCGAGGATTATAGACCGAAGAGTATCTCCAGTCTATATTATGTTGCTGTGCGAAGCGGCTGATTTTGTGACTTCTGTAGGCCGGCCCGTTATCGGAGATAATCCGTCGCGGAGTGCCGAACCGATAGATGACATGTGTCTTGAAGAAATGGAGGATATTCTCCGTCTTCACTTCTCTTAGTGGTACTTCTTCTGCCCACTTGGAGAAGTAATCCGTTGTCGCCAATATGAATCGATGTCCTCTGGACGGTGCTGGTTCAATGGGCCCGATTATGTCAGTTCCCCACATTTCGAACGGCCAACTCGCCACTGTTGGGTGTAGCGGGTTTGGATGCTGGTGGAGGAAGTCTCCATGAATCTGGCACGAATGGCATTGCTTCGCGTATTCAAGGTAGTCATGAATCATCGTGGGCCAATAGTAGCCCATTCTTTTAATCTTCGGCTTCATCTTTGGCCCGGCTTGATGAGAACCGCAGAGTCCGTCATGAGTTTCTTGGATGACTCTCCTTACTTCTTCCGGTCCCAGGCATCTTAGCCACAAGGAGCTGAACGATCTCTTATACAGAGTATCATTGATGAAGGCAAAAGACAGAGCTCGTTTAATAAGCTGATGTCTTGAGGACGCATCTTCAGGTGTTTGACGGGATTTGAAGTAGTCTATAAAGACTCCTCTCCAATCCTTAGTCTTTTCCTGGTCTTTTATTTGTAGGGTCGTCGGCTTGGTCGCTCCCTTTTCTTCGGACGACTCCGGAGATATTTCTACCGGTGCAAGAACCCGACGACTCTGTACCACGATCCTTACGTCATCGAGGTTTTCATCAGCCAGTTTTTTAGCGAGTCTAGATAACGCATCCGCCGTGCTATTTTCCGCGCGTGGTATGCTTTCTAGGGCGTAGGAAGGGATTCGAGTCAGTAGCTGTTGCACTCTCTCACCGTACTTTTCCAACTCTGGTTTGCACATTTGATAGTCGCCATTTACTTGACTAACGCCAGCTGGGAGTCTCTGTATATGAGGAGGTTTTCGATTCCCATGTCGACAGCGATCTCAAGACCTACTATCAAAGCTTCATATTCGGCTTCATTGTTCGTCCTCGGCTCTGTTAGGGAAAAGGCAAAGCGCATTATCCCTCCTTGTGGAGTCACGATGATGAGGCCTACCCCAAACTTGATTATGGGGGAGTTGTGCTTTCGCTTCTTCATGGAAGATGCCCCGTCGAAGTAGAGTTCCCACCGGGTGTTACTCTCTCCTTTCTCCCCGTCGATTGTGTCAAACGCGTGCTCGTTTGGCATTTCGCAATTTAGGGGTGAATCGGCTAGTATAGGATGCTCGGCGAGGAAGTCGGCGATGGCCTGGCCTTTCACCGCCTTGAGAGGTCGCTAAGTTATAGAGAATTCCATTAAGAGGAGGGCCTATTTAGCGAGCCGTCCCGTTAGTATAGCTCTTGACATGAAATACTTGAGAGGATCCACTTTCGATATGAGATGGACATCATGCGCCAACACATAGTGCCTGAGCTTCGTTATCGTGAAGATCAACGCCAGGCAGTGTTTTTCAATGGGGGAGTAATTGTTTTCTGCCCCCAGGAGCACTCGACTCAAATAGTAGAGGGCTCTCTCTTTTCCTTGGTCGTTTTCTTGCGCCCATAGCACGCCTAAGGAACCCTCAATGGCGGTTGTGTACAGAATGAGGGGCTTTTCTTTGACCGGAGCGGTCAGTACTAGCGGATTCTACAGGTATTGCTTGATTTCGTCCAGTGCGCCTTGGCATTTGCGATCCCAAACGAACGGGGTTCCCTTCTCCATCAAGTGACTGTAGGGACGGCATTTGCCGGAAAGATTGGCTATGAACCGCCGAATATACGCGAGTTTCCCTTGGAGAGACCGCAGTTGCTTGAGAATCCTTGGCGGAGGCATTTCCATAATCGCCTTGATCTTTGATGGATCTATTTCGATGCCCCGGTGTCGGACGATGAATCCTAGGAATTTACTCGAGGAAACTCCAAACGCGCATTTGAGAGGATTCATCTTCAGATTGTATTTCCGAAGACGTTGGAATACTACCTTCAGATGCTCTCAATTCTCCTCGTGTGATTTGCTTTCCACCATGAGGTCGTCGTTATAGCATTCGATAATTTCATGAATGAGGTCATCGAAAATTTTCATCATTGCCCTCTGATAAGTAGCGCCAGCGTTCTTCAGACCGAAGGGCTTCACTTTTTAGCAGAATATGCCAGAGGAGTCCGGAAAGCGATATGATTCTGGTATTCAGGATGCATCTTTATTTGATTGTACCCTGATGAGCCGTCCATGAAGGAGAAGACTTCGTGAGTGGACGTGTTGTCTATCATCAGCTCGGTAATCGGTACGGGAAAGTCAT
The DNA here is from genome assembly GCA_030015575.1 of Agapanthus africanus. Classification (NCBI taxonomy): domain Eukaryota; kingdom Viridiplantae; phylum Streptophyta; class Magnoliopsida; order Asparagales; family Amaryllidaceae; genus Agapanthus; species Agapanthus africanus. The sequence continues at coordinate 6,057,649 of JASDDO010000018.1, forward strand.
CTTTCGGACATGCTTTATTGAGGTCCCAAAAGTCCACGCAGATGCGCACCGTCCCATTTTTCTTCATCACTGGGACGATGTTGGCAATCCAGCCAGGGTACTGAACCTCTTGGATGAAGCCGGAGTCGATTAGCTTCTTGACCTCGGCGTTGATGCTCATTTCAAGTTCGAGCCGCATTCTTCTCGGTACTTGTTTGATTGGCTTGATGTCCGGAGATATTGCCAATTTGTGCACATCTACTTCTGGATCTAGTCCAGGCATTTCGGAGTAGTTCCATGCGAAACAGTTTTATACTGCATTAGCACATCTCTGAGCGTAGCCACCTTTTCTTCAGACAACAGCTCACTGACGAACGTCGGCCGTGGGTCGTTTTCCATTCCCAAGTCGATTTTTTTGAAATTATCTGCAGTAGTGTGTATCCCATCTTCCAGCTCTTTCGGCGCTGATGGAAATTCTGAGATCACTTCATCATCATCCTCATTTTTGAAGCACCAGGAGAGGTCATCCATATTCTCGTGTACTCCTTCTTCTGTCAACGTTATTACGTGACAAGTACAAGATCGTTTCCAAGTCCGATGTTGATCTGGTTCTACTCTCGCTGCATACGTGGCTTTTGATTCATGCTTCTGTAGCGGGGTTACCCTCCAACTGCTGGATAAAGCGAACTTGTCTTGCTGATACTGGTCTTCGATCCAGTTTTTGAAGGTGAAGCAGTCTTCAAGAGGATATCCTATCGCTAGGTGATATGAGCAATAGTCTGGGTGATGAACCTCACTTGCTTGTTCAGGGTGCTTGGACTCCGGCAGCATGATCATTTGATGTTTCATGACAAGATCAAATATCTTCCTTGTCTTGTCTTGGGGAAAATAGTATGCTTGACCCATCTTCTTTATAAGAGACGGATCTCGGCTGCTCGATTCTCGATCGTGTGGCTTCTTGGACCTGCTTTGCCGCTGTCGAACGCCTTTTCCGTTCTTTAGTTTGTTTTTGCCTCCGCGTCGGGTCTTCTGTATGACGGGCTGGCGACGAAGGGTATCGTCATTCTCTGTAATCTGCTGAAGGAGGCGTTGCGTCTTGGCTTTCTCATAAATGGCCATTTCACGGTTGTGGTCATCCCGGACCTTTTGACCCGCTTCCCTTATTAACTTGTCCATCTGTTCTTCGAACGACGGACTTGGCACTTTCACGGCGGGATCTTCATGGACTGCAGAGATTTCTTCAATATTGCGGTGGGAGAATTTTGTCTGACCCTTCGCAACAGTTTGAAGCTGTTCCCGGTTGGAACAACAACATTCACCACTGGGGTTGAAACAGGACCATACGGATAACTGCCCCCAGCTCATTTTGTATGATGCCGATATCGACGTCGACCATTTCTTACGGCCGGGATTTGATTAGCCTCAGGATTTTGCCGAGCCTGCCCCTTATTTCCTTTGAGAGCTTGAATATTCTGCCTCCTGCGTCGACCTTAGTCATTGGCAGGTGCCAGTTGTTTGAGGACTGATTCCGTCGGCAAAGCAGTAGGTTGGGGAACCAGCCTGTGGAAGACAGACTTCCACTGGGTTTCCTCCATCGGCATTAAGGCACCGAGGGTGGGAGTATCGACCCAAAAAGAAACCCGTTGATTTCTTGAAGAGCCGGATTGCAGAGATTTGAGGCTGCAAGTGGCCCATACTTGACTCCACCGGATATGATAGAGCCTGAGTTGCTAAGGTGGGAGCAAACGCCATTCTTCATAGAGAAGAAACGCCGGCTTCAGTATCCACTCCCCTAAGGGCAACCACATACCGAGATTATTTGATCGCGGAAAACACGACACACGAAGTGTGGAGTGAAAAGAGGAAAAGGTCCCACCGGGCGTGCCAGAATCTGTTCTCCGCCGAAAGACCGGGAAGACAAACGTCTTGCCTGAATTTGGGGGCAGACGCTATTTGGTTTTATCTGTCCACCTCTCCGAAGATGCCAAGTTGATTTATGACACCGTGTATCGGAGGTTTAGACAGATGCGGCCGATATAGCAGACTTCGTTAGATTCCCCCTCGTTTGAGGGGTTTTTGATTGTGGGGACGCTCTTCCCTACAGGCGCAAACCCCTGCAGTTAATTACACTACTGCATCGCGGTAACGACTTTCTCCTTCTCCAAATGGTCATTTCGTGTCGTGTGTGTTTGTTTTGTTTTTGGTTGTACGTGGATTGTATACGAAGACTAATTTATGTTGTCGCCCGTAGGGCATGGATTAGTCCAAATCCCTACTTTTTTAGATTTGGGTTTGGGTTGGGTTTAAGGATCGTTAATCTCATTTGAGACTAAGATCAATTTAAACGTTTGTTGAGGATACGTTAGTCTAATTTTAGACTAAGATCTACTCAACAGGATCATTTAAATCTAACAAAAGAGCATTTGGGCTCGATTGTTTTAGTTTAGGGACATTGCGGTCCAGAAGTTTAAGGACATCATAGTCCAGGAAGTTTAAAGACATCATAGTCTAGTTTAGAGACGTCATAGTCTGTAAAGTTTAAGAACATCATAGTCCATGAGTGTAAGGACTCCACAGTCCGTGGATCGTCTGGTTGTCGGGACCCGTCACCTCTCTGAAGATGTTGAAGGATTAAAACGACAAATATCAGAGGAATGAAGAGATGTACCCTTGAATCAATATTGGTTGGAAGATCTATAGTCCAATTTGGAAGTAAGATCAAAGATTTATGAGCATATGAGCTCAATTAATCTGAATTAGGGATTTGTGGCCAACTTGAGATCGGCCCATTCAGTTAAAATGTTGAACATTTAGCAATGCTGAGCATTGGTTTGGATTCTGACAACCTTTTTGTCTTTTATTGAGTGCTGAGCACTTATCGTAGCTCTGGGGCTTTATTGTTTAAAGAACAGTTTAAGTTCATTTAGCGCACACGTGAGAAGCACGTGGCGCGCTTGGCGCTGTGCGCCAGACAATGAGCGCAGTGCGCTCCTGGTGAAGTAGCGCACACGTGAGGAGCACGTGGCGCACTTAGCGCTATGCGCTAGACAATGAGCGGAGTGCACTCCTGGTGAAGTAACGCACACGTGGGGAGCACGTAGCGCGCTTGGCGCTGTGTGCCAAACAATGAGCGCAGTGCGCTCCTGGTGAAGTAACGCACACGTGGGGACCACTTGGTGCTGTGTGTCAGATAATGAGAGCAAAGCTCCTGGTGAAGTAGCGCACACGTGAGGAGCACGTGGCGCGCTTGGCACTGTGCGCCAGACAATGAGCGCAGTGCTGTAACAACCCTAAATTTCCTAAACAAGTTTTTACAAAAAAAATTCAAAAATCCATAAAGGGGTATTTATTGCCTGAGCACAAGACTTAAGTAATTAATTAGCAATTTAATTATAAGAAGGAGCTTATGGCTCATTGGTAATACCTTGCACTACTGAACCAAACCACCAGAGTTCAAATCCCATACCCCACATTATTTTTAATATTGATTTTTTTTAAAACCTATAGAATACCAAGGGTTTACACGTGCATATCTCACAAAAACCACACTACACCAAAAAATGTAACATTGGCAGAGGTTAGATAAACCGTCGGGGGGATCCCGGCCGCCTGACTCGGCCGGGAATCGGCCAAATCGGACTTGACTCGGCCGACTCAGTCCTGAATAAGGACATCATAGTCCATGGAGTTTAAAGACATCATAGTCTAGTTTAGAGACGTCATAGTCTGTAAAGTTTAAGAACATCATAGTCCATGAGTGTAAGGACCCCACAGTCCGTGGATCGTCTGGTCGGGACCCGTCACCTCTCTGAAGATGTTGAAGGATTACAACGACAAATATCAGAGGAATGAAGAGATGTACCCTTGAACCAATATCGGTTGGAAGATCTATAGTCCAATTTGGAAGTAAGATCAAAGATTTATGAGCATATGAGCTCAATTAATCTGAATTAGGGATTTGTGACCAACTTGAGATCGGCCCATTCAGTTAAAATGTTGAACATTTAGCAATGCTGAGCATTGGTTTGGATTCTGACAACCTTTTTGTCTTTTATTGAGTGCTGAGCACTTATCATAGCTCTGGGGCTTTATTGTTTAAAGAACAGTTTATGTTCATTTAGCGCACACATGAGAAGCACGTGGCGCGCTTGGCGCTGTGCGCCAGACAATGAGCGCAGTGCGCTCCTGGTGAAGTAGCGCACACGTGAGGAGCACGTGGCGCACTTGGCGCTATGCGCTAGACAATGAGCGCAGTGCACTCCTGGTGAAGTAACGCACACGTGGGGAGCACGTAGCGCGCTTGGCGCTTTGCGCCAGACAATGAGCGCAGTGCGCTCCTGGTGAAGTAACGCACACGTGGGGACCACTTGGTGCCGTGCGCCAGATAATGAGAGCAAAGCTCCTGGTGAAGTAGCGCACATGTGAGGAGCACGTGGCGCGCTTGGCGCAGTGCGCCAGACAATGAGCGCAGTGCTGTAACAACCCTAAATTTCCTAAACAAGTTTTTACAAAAAAATTTCAAAAATCCATGAAGGGGTATTTATTGCCTGAGCACAAGACTTAAGTAATTAATTAGCAATTTAATTATAAGAAGGAGCTTATGGCTCATTGGTAATACCTTGCACTGCTGAACCAAACCACCAGAGTTCAAATCCCATACCCCACATTATTTTTAATATTGATTTTTTTTAAAACCTATAGAATACCAAGGGTTTACACATGCATATCTCACAAAAACCACACTACACCAAAAAATGTAACATTACCAGAGGTTAGATAAACCGTCGGGGGGATCCCGGTCGCCTGATTCGGCCGGGAATCGGCCAAATCGGACTTGACTCGGCCGACTCAGTCCTGAATAAGGACATCATAGTCCAGGGAGTTTAAAGACATCATAGTCTAGTTTAGAGACGTCATAGTCTGTAAAGTTTAAGAACATCATAGTCCATGAGTGTAAGGACCCCACAGTCCGTGGATCGTCTGGTTGTCGGGACCCGTCACCTCTCTGAAGATGTTGAAGGATTACAACGACAAATATCAGAGGAATGAAGAGATGTACCCTTGAACCAATATTGGTTGGAAGATCTATAGTCCAATTTGGAAGTAAGATCAAAGATTTATGAGCATATGAGCTCAATTAATCTGAATTAGGGATTTGTGACCAACTTGAGATCGGCCCATTCAGTTAAAATGTTGAACATTTAGCAATGCTGAGCATTGGTTTGGATTCTGACAACCTTTTTGTCTTTTATTGAGTGCTGAGCACTTATCATAGCTCTGGGGCTTTATTGTTTAAAGAACAGTTTATGTTCATTTAGCGCACACATGAGAAGCACGTGGCGCGCTTGGCGCTGTGCGCCAGACAATGAGCGCAGTGCGCTCCTGGTGAAGTAGCGCACACGTGAGGAGCACGTGGCGCACTTAGCGCTATGCGCTAGACAATGAGCGCAGTGCACTCCTGGTGAAGTAACGCACATGTGGGGAGCACGTAGCGCGCTTGGCGCTTTGCGCCAGACAATGAGCGCAGTGCGCTCCTGGTGAAGTAACGCACACGTGGGGACCACTTGACGCTGTATGCCAGATAATGAGAGCAAAGCTCCTGTGAAGTAGCGCACACGTGAGGAGCACGTGGTGCACTTGGCGCTGTGCGCCAGACAATGAGCGCAGTGCTGTAAGAACCCTAAATTTCCTAAACAAGGTTTTACAAAAAAAATTCAAAAATCCATAAAGGGGTATTTATTGCCTGAGCACAAGACTTAAATAATTAATTAGCAATTTAATTATAAGAAGGAGCTTATGGCTCATTGGTAATACCTTGCACTGCTGAACCAAACCACCAGAGTTCAAATCCCATACCCCACATTATTTTTAATATTGATTTTTTTAAAACCTATAGAATACCAAGGGTTTACACGTGCATATCTCACAAAACCACACTACACCAAAAAATGTAACATTACCAGAGGTTAGATAAACCGTCGGGGGGATCCCGGCCGCCTGACTCGGCCGGGAATCGGCCAAATCGGACTTGACTCGGCCGACTCAGTCCTCCGACCGAGTCACGGCCGAGTCGGCCGATTCCGGCGACGGCCCAACATGAAAATTGTGTCTTTTCACATTCCCTACAAACCTGCAAAATTTTAGCCTCAGACCATTTCCAGACTCTTTTTAAACCCCAATTACTCCACTTTTAATACATTTTTATTACATTTTATCATATTTTTTATTTTAAACTTTTCATCTACCTTAACCCTAGCCTAACCCTATAAATACCAACCCTACAGACTACCCTCTCACCCCCAAAAGTCTGAGCCAACTCTCTAAAATTTCCAAGAAACTTGTGTACTTTGAAAACGAGCACGAAGCGAAGCTACGGCGAAATTCCCGGCGAACTTCCGGCGGTCGTTCTAGGAGCTCGCGGCGACGAAGTGACGCACCGGCGATTCCTCTCCTTCCATCTCACTCTCGTTATTGTCCAAAACCTGTAAGTCCCATTTCTAACTTTCTTTTCCATTCTAAAAATACGGATTTACAAAACCCGACGGAATCAGAACAAATCCGATTTTCCGATTCGGTTTTCTTATAAAACTTCACTTCTCGTTAATACAATTATGCTTAAACTCCTTCATATTAACTATTAAACACTAATCAACCAAATTGATCAAGTTTCATATCACAAAACAATTGCTATTTCATTTTACCGCATTTTTCATGTAAATACCACATAGTTTCAATTCCACCATTAACATCACAATACTTGCCATACCTTTAAGTAGATCACGAGATAACGACCTATCTCCTCACACACTCATATGCAACATAACACGATACCCTCGAGAACTTAGAATACGGGAAAACAAACATTTCATTTAAATACCCTTTACTTAATAAAACCATTTCTAAAAGATTTAGTATTGATACATCTTTACAAATAAATAACATTTGAGCTAATAAAAAATATCTAGACTCAGCCAATTAAGGACTGTCGCACTCATTAGGGCAGAGGAAGGTTGTGGGCGTTCAGTCATTTATCTAAACCTGACTTTGTGGTGCCTAGGCTAGACAAGTGAGAAAGGTAAATTTAAAAGGCCCGTCTCACGATGATTCGTGAGCGGATCCCTCCTTTCTTCACTTGTACTTACCTGGCCACAATTGGCAGTGAAGAGGGGATTTGAGGTATCTCACAACTTGTCGCTTTGGATCAGTTAGGAGCAGTCTAGTTGACTTAGGAGACCTTAGAACATAGAATACAGGAAATCGACATCTTTACAAATAAATTCCATAATTAATAAAACCGTTTTTCCTTAAGGATTAGTATTTATACAAATCTTTGCAAAGCGCCGCTACAACCCAATTGGGGAACCCGTTCGGGATGGTGCGGATTATCGCACATCCTCTGGCTTAGTAGTGCGAGATTCAGACCTCCGCAAGGAGCATTCAGTCTCGAAAGATTTAAAATACGACATCTTAAGAAAACGAGATTTTTAGAATATTATAGATATATACAAAAATTATTTTCATATAAATATATGTATATGTAACATAAACATATCTATTTTTGAAGTATTATAAATATTCCACCTTTCTACAATATCACAAGAATCAATTTTACACTAATATACCATGAGTTCCATGCAAAATCAATATTACAAATAAATGCCTTTATTTATGAAATTAGGATATTTTCACTAGAAATATCATAATATAAAATCCACATTCATTACAACTCTAAAGACGAATAATAAATGCTTGGGGTGTATTTTAAAAAGTATATAAAAGTATTTTTACATAAAACCCCCTCAAGTTCTATAAATTACCCTAAGGACCCTAGTAAACATAGTTTTAAGCGGGACCAATCTCTGGAGCCTCAGGGAGCCGGCGAAGTGGGTGCTTGCCTACTTAAAGTAGACAACTTAATAATGGTGTTATCAATATGGTAATCGTCTTTGAAAAAGACACAAATCCTGCCGTCCATATGCAGCGGTTACCGATAACATCAAAACAATCAGAACTTCAATTTACTTTTCTAATTGTCTGACTCATAGTGAGTCTCATTAATCTGACTTGAATATGATTCAAGTACAATTTACAATCTACAACCTACAGTCTACAATCTACAATCTTCAATATTACAATTTAACATGAATCTATGAATCCAATTATCAATCTATACAACTTGACTGAACCGAACCATGGATATACATTCCATTTACATGGTTCTCCAGTTATTCCATTTACATGATTCTACGGTTACATCCGTTTACTGATATCATGGTTTCGGTCAGTCCATCAATTAAACAAACAATACAATTTACAAAACAAACATCTCGGGGTTTAAGGGGTAGATTGGTATGGAAGGTGTTAGAAGTGGCAGGAGACTTTAAGACTTAATACACCTAACATGAATCCAGTTGCTGTTGTACCGTGGCATAAACGGTTCCTTGTACTATACTTGCCTCTAGTCTCTGCCATATAGAGACTCCTCTCGTATACACTGGCATTCTTCTGTACCAAGATACAAACAACAGCGTTAACAAGACATTACAACAATATAATACAACTTTAAAAGATACATTCTTATTATGTCTATTCCACTTTCCTCTTATCTTTGGGACTTACCGAGCGACCTGTTCGCTGACGACATTCTATTTCTTTCTTCTTTAAATGTCGTTAGGTGATTTGGACCCATCAGAGATCGAGCCCACTGCTGAAGACTTGGACCAGTTCAGTGAAGACCCCGAGCTCTAGTCATTGTACACTTTCCATTCAGTACTTTCATTTCTGTTATGCCATTGTTTAGGCATTGCTTTTTATTCAGTTGTATTTACTTTTCATGCATTGTACAAAGAATGTTAATAAATAAAGTTGCTGTTCAGTTTATATATCTTGTTTCTTGTGTATTTACTTTTATATTGCTTAGATACGCTTAGCGTATTTACTTCAGAGTAAATACGTAGCGGACCAGTCCCGTCCTCTTCGCCGTATACCGGGAAGCGGGGAATGACAGATTTTGTTGGCGTCCCATGCAGGCCAGAGCTGTATGAAACTCTATTATGCAGTTCTGTTCTGCGGGAACAAACCTAAGCAATATAACACAAGAACCAGTAACTAAAACATTCTTTGCAATCCATGTTCCTTGAATCTTATCAATTTCATATTCCTTGAATCATATATTTTGAATCCGTCCTAACCTAAATTTTTCATTCAAGGTTATGGATTCCCCAAACAACACCAGCACCAACTTCAACAACACTCCACCACCACTACAAATCACACCTGCCGTCCCTGCTCCGCTCAACGAGCAAACGGTTCTGCTTGAGGAAATCCGAAGTATCCTGATTGGACTGCAGCAGCAGACTGCTATATTAGTGAACCGATCAGAAGCAGAAGCACACGGTATAAAGCGCTTTGCCACCCAAATGGCAAGAGGAGCCTGCCCTACCCAACCTGCAAAACCCAAGAGACAGAAGGAAACAATTAACTAGTCAAGTTCAGGATTTTGCTACTACTGCCGTAGGAATGGACACTTGTGGAAAGATTGTAGGCGCGCAAAAGGTCTGTGCCTAATTTGTGGCGCATCCAATCATAGAATTGGAAACTGTCCCTATAAACGCAACTCAGCTCACATTCTTACCAACTTCACATTAGCAGCTGTAGAAGCCGAGACTGTAGGTCAAGGCAACACTGGTAAGACTCTTTCACATTTTTAAACACTTGCACCACCTTGTTATTTTTCATACACTGTTAGTACTTTAGTCACCAAACTTTCTTTGAATCTGTTACACTTTCCTTTTACAAATTTCGAGGATTAAATTTTTTTTAAGGAGGGTAGAATGTAACAACCCTAAATTTCCTATATAAGTTTTTACAAAAAAATTTCAAAAATCCATAAAGGGGTATTTATTGCCTGAGCACAAGACTTAAGTAATTAATTAGCAATTTAATTACAAGAAAGAGCTTATAGCTCATTGGTAATACCTTGTACTGCTGAACCAAACCACAAAAGTTCAAATCCCATACCCCACATTATTTTTAATATTGATTTTTTTTAAAACCTATAGAATACCAAGGGTTTACACGTGCATATCTCATAAAAACCCCACTACACCCAAAAATGTAATATTGCCAGAGGTTAGATGAACCGTCGGGGGGGATCTCGGTCGCCTGACTCAGCCGGGAATCGGCCAAATCAGCCTTGACTTGGCCGACCTAGTCCTCCGATCGAGTCACGGCCGAGTCGGCCGATTCCGGCGACGGCCCCAACATGAAAATTGTGTCTTTTCACATTCCCTACACACCTGCAAAATTTTAGCCTCAGACCATTTTCAGAACTCTTTTAAAACCCCAATTACTCCACTTTTAATACATTTTTATTACATTTTATCACATTTTTTATTTTAAAATTTTCATCTGCCCTAACCCTAACCTAACCCTATAAATACCAACCTTACACACTACCCTCTCACCCCCAAAACTCTGAGCCAACTCTCTAAAATTTCCAAAAAACTTGTGTAATTTGAAAACGAGCACGAAGCGTAACTACGGCGAAATTCCCGGCGAACTTCCAGTGGTCGTTCTTGGAACTGCGGAGACGAAGTGACGCACCGCAGATTCCTCTCCTTCCATCTCACTCTCGTTATTGTCCAATACCCATAAGTCCCATTTCTAACTTTCTTTTCCATTCTAAAAATACGGATTTACAAAACCGATGGAATCGGAACAAATCCGATTTTCAGATTCGGTTTTCTTATAAAACTTCACTTCTCGTTAATACAATTATACTTAAACTCCTTCATGTTGACTATTAAACACTAATCAACCAAATTGATCAAGTTTCATATCACAAAACAATTGCTATTTCATTTTACCGCATTTTTCATGTAAATACCACATAGTTTCAATTCCACCTTTAACATCATAATATTTGCGATACCTTTAAGTAGATCACGAGATAACGACCTACCTTCTCACACACTCATATGCAACATAACACGGTACCCTCGAGAACTTAGAATACGGGAAAACAAACATTTCATTTAAATACCCTTTACTTAATAAAACCATTTCTAAAAGATTTAGTATTGATACATCTTTACAAATAAATAACATTTGAGCTAATAAAAAATATCTAGACTCGGCCAATTATGGACCGTCGCACTCATTAGGACAGAGAAAGGTTGTGAGCATTCAGTCGTTTATCTAAACCTGACTTTGTGGTGTCTAAGCTAGACAAGTGAGAAAGGTAACTTTAAAAGGTCCGTCTCACGATGATTCCTGAGCGGATCTATCCTTTCTTCACTTGTACTTACCTGGCCACAATTGGCGGTGAAGATACAATTTGAGGTATCTCACAACTTGTCGCTTTGGACCAGTTAGAAGCAGTCTAGTTGACTTAGGAGACCCTAGAACATAGAATACGGGAAATCGACATCTTTACAAATAAATACCATAATTAATAAAACCGTTTTTCCTTAATGATTAGTATTTATACAAATCTTTGCAAAGCGCCGCTACAACCCAATTGGGGAACCCGTTCGGGATGGTGCGGATTATCGCACATCCTCGGGCTTAGTAGTGCAAGATTCAGACCTCCGCAAGGAGCATTCGGTCTCGAAAGATTTAAAATACGACATCTTAAGAAAATGAGATTTCTAGAATATTATAGATATATACTAAAATTATTTTCATATAAATATATGTATACGTAACATAAACATATCTATTTTTGAAGTATTATAAATATTCCACCTTTCTACAATATCACAAGAATTAATTTTACACTAAAATACCACGAGTTCCATGCAAAATCAATATTACAAATAAATGCCTTTATTTATGAAATTAGGATATTTTCACTAGAAATATCACAATATAAAATCCACATTCATTACAATTCTAAAGACGAATAATAAATGCTTGGGGTGTATTTTGAAAAGTATATAAAAGTATTTTTACATAAAACCCCCTCAAGTTCTATAAATTACCCTAAGGACCCTAGTAAACATAGGTTTAAGCGGGACCAATTTCTGGAGCCTCAAGGAGCCGGAGAAGTGGGTGCTTGCCTACTTAAGGTAGACAACTTAATAATGGTGTTATCAATATGGTAATCGTCTTTGAAAAAGACACAAATCCTGCCGTCCATGTGCAGCGGTTACCGATAACATCAAAACAATCAGAACTTTAATTTACTTTTCTAATTATCTGACACATAGTGAGTCTCATTAATCTGACTTGAATATGATTCAAGTACAATCTACAATTTACAACCTACAGTCTACAATCTACAATCTACAATCTTCAATATTACAATTTAACATGAATCCATGAATCCAATTATCAATCTATACAACTTGACTGAACCGAACCATGGATATACATTCCATTTACATGGTTCTCCAGTTATTCCATTTACATGATTCTACGGTTACATCCGTTTACTGATATCATGGTTTTGGTCAGTCCATCAATTATACAATCAATACAATTTACAAAACAAACATCTCGGGGTTTAAGGGGTAGATTGGTACGGAAGGTGTTAGAAGTGGCAGGAGACTGTAAGACTTAATACACCTAATATGAATCTAATTGTTGTTGTACCGTGGCATAAACGGTTCCTTGTACTATACTTGCCTCTAGTCTCTGCCATATAGAGACTCCTCTCGTATACACTGGCATTCTTCTGTACCAAGATACAAACAACAGCGTTAACACAACATTTCAACAATATAATACAACTTTAAAAGACACCTTCTTATTCTGTCTATTCTACTTTCCAATTATCTTTGGTACTTACCGAGCAACCTGTTCGCTGACGACATTCTATTTCTTTCTTCTTTGAATGTCGTTAGGTGATTTGGACCCATCAGAGATCGAGCCCACTGCTGAAGACTTGGACCAGTTCAGTGAAGACCTCGAGCTCTAGTCATTGTACACTTTCCATTCAGTACTTTCATTTCTGTTATGCCATTGTTTAGGCATTGCTTTTTATTCAGTTGTATTTACTTTTCATGCATTGTACAAAAGAATGTTAATAAATAAAGTTGCTGTTCAGTTTATATATCTTGTCCCTTGTGTATTTACTTTATTGCTTAGCTACGCTTAGCGTATTTACTTCAGAGTAAATACGTAGCGGACCAGTCCCGTCCACTTTTAACGCATTCTGTGCCAGTCTACCCTTTTAAAACCGCGTAATGTATTATGTATTGATGTATATTGTTTTGCTTAATAGATGCATGACTTGCCGAAACCATGATATCAGTAGATCATGTAAATGGAAATGATAGTCATGTAAACCAGTTAAATGTATATCCATGGTTCGGTCAAATCATGTTCATATAGATTGAAATCTGGTATAAATGGATTCATGTAGAATAGGAGATATACTTGAATCATATTCAAGTATAGAGTGATTGATTAGACCGAGACTCTGCCTGACTCAGACACTTAAACAGAATTGAAATCCTGAATTAGTTTTGGAGTTATCGGTAACTGCTGCACATGGACGACATGATTTGTGTCTTTTTCCAAGATAATTACCGTATTGATAACACCGTTTTTAGTTTGTCTACCTTAGATAGGCAAGCACCCATATTCTCCGGCTCCCTGAGGCTCAAGAGAACTGGTCCCACTTAAACCTATATTTACTAGGGTCTTTATTGTAAATTAATATAACTTAAGGGAGTTTTATGAAAAATAGTTTTGATATATTTTCCAAATAAACCTCAAGTATTTATTTATCGTCTTTAGGGTTTTCATATTTGTAATTTTTATAAAAATGAAATATTCTAGTGGATATAAACCTAACTTTGAATAGTATATGGTATTTTCTTGTAATTTGACTTGTATTGAATGTGATGGTATTTTCATGATCTTTTGATTTAGAAAACATGGAATATATATTATATTTAAAATAGATATTTTGATAATATTTATATATATATAATTATAAAAATAGAATTTATTTATTAAATAGAAATCACGTTTTCTTAAAAATTGTATTAAAAATTCCATCAAGATCGAATGCTCCGTGAGGAGGTCTGCATCTCGCTCTACTAGTCCTGAGGACGTGAGATAACCCGCACCATCCCGATCGGGTTCCCTAAAAGGGTTGTAGAGGCTTATTTGCAAGGAATTAATTAAAACAATTTAATGAATATGGGTTTTGATAGTTTAAGGTATTTTATTGTAAACATTGTATTTTGTCCCAAAAAAATTATTACAAAAGCCACCGTGCTATGTCAAGATGAGTGTTGTGATGAGGTAGGTCATTACCTCGTGAGTTTTCTAAAGGTAATATGAGCCAAACTATAAAGTAATGTAATATGTAAACTTGATGGTATTTTACCGAAAAAATGAAATGGAATTTGTTTAGCATTAAATTTTGAATTGAAACTTGGTCAAATTGTTGTTTAATGGTTAATAAACAATATATAAAAGGATGGTAAATTTGTTATTAAGAAAAAAATGTGTTTTTGATGAAATTAGAATCGGAAGTCAGATTAACTCCGCTTTCAACGAGTTTTAATAGATTATTGTTTTAGACTGGAAAGAGGTGAGAAGTGAAGGGACATACTGATTGAAAGAAGAGGGAAGGGGTAGAGGGAACTTTCAAAGGCATCGTGGAGTCGTTTCGTCCCCGGATTTGTCCCGAAACGTCGCCAGATCTTTGAATTGAGCTAACTCCACTTGTACAACTTTTGAACTTGGAAAATTTGGAGATTTTTGGCAATGGATTTCTGAATGAGGAGGCTAGGGTGTGATGTTTGTATTTATAGGAGAAATTAGGGTTTTGAGGATTAAAGAATGAATTAAAAATATGCATTAAAATGGATTAAAGAGAGAATTTATCATTCTCTGGATAAATGCAGAGAAATCAAACAGCATGAGAGTAGTAGGGTAGGCCAAGGGGTGTTAGGAAAATTTTTTGGGGGCATTACCAACGGGGGGGCCCGACGGCGTCGACCCCTGGCAATATCTTGCCGGCCATCTTAGCTTGGTAAGGTGTGGGATTTCTGCCACGTGTCCTAGTCACTTCATATAGCTCAGTGCATATGTTTGATTTGAGTGACTTTTCATTTTTACGTGCAGTGCACGTGCAAACTTTTGAGCCTCTAAAATTTTAAAAGAAAAAATCAGTAAAAATATATGTGACTGGGGGAATTCGAATACAGAGGCTGCATCACAGCAGTGCAGGGCTTTACCAATGAGCTACAAGTGTTTTCTTGCTGTTCAAAAGCAATTTAAACTTATAACTTATGCTCAGGCTTAGGTGCTCCTTTTTGTATTTTGAAAAAAAATTCTGTACAACAAGTTCAGGGTCATTACAGCGATTATCGTCCTTTCGGTTTCTCTAGGACATATTGTTATTTTGGGAATCAGAGGATGACTCTTGCTTTGAGCGTTCCAACATCTGAACTTTCCTGGTCAGCTCTTGGAATGTTTTGAGCCCCACGGTGCATAGAAATGGGGCCATCCAATTGTTGAGATTTCCGACGAGGAGGCTGACAGATTGGTCCTACTCTATCGGCGGTTCACATTTTACGGGAAGATTACGCCATCAGGTTATAAAATCCGTGCCGCTTTCATTGTTCTTTGGTTTGGTCCTTACGAGGTTGGCAATGGTGATCCTATCGCTGGCACTCATGAACTTTTGTCAGAACAGAGATTCCATTTGGACGAAAGTAGTAACGGAGCCATTCGGTATGCTCGCGTACCAGTCGAAAGCGACATCGGTTAAGCTATTAACGAACTGGCGGAGGAGAAGTGCGTCGTTGCCCCCAGTATTCCCGCATGAGACTTTAAAATGGGCGATGTGCTGATTCGCATTTCCCGTCCCATCAAATCTTCCAAACTTGGGGATGACATAGCCGCCAAGAAACTCTACAGATCATACCGAGCAGGATATGGTCTCCCACTACTGCTGATATCTTTTTGCGCTTCGGCTTCTGCTACCAATGTTTTGACTTTGTTGGCGACCAAATCCATGATTTGATCTTGCGTTAGCGGGTTGCTGTCATCGGTAGTTAAGACATTTCCTGATATAGGATGCGGCCGGCTTTCATGCAGCTCACCCACCTTTGGATTTGAGGGAATAGGCATCGGCTGCCTCGGGACACCATTTCCCGGTTCATGAGCAGAGCTCTGCGCTTGATTAGGCGGCTGAGAGGCAAGTTGGGCCGTGAGATGTAAGACGACGTTTGTCAAGTCATCAATCTTTGAGTAGAGCTTGGCCATCTCCTTGTCTTTGTTTCTGAGCTACTTCTGGAGCTCTTTGAGAAGTTGCTGTACTGCGGTCTTGGGACGGAAGATTGGCTCCTTTTCGCTTTACGAGTCTGATTCCTCATGAACCAAGGGATCTCTCTGCTTATCAGCCTCACTGGAATGGTTTTCATTACCTTTCAGAGGAGGCTGGTCTTGGGAAGTGGCAGCCACATTCACACCAGATTGGATTTGAGATGTGATAGCCCCGTCCTTGCTCTTGTTGCGCATGTCTACCATGTAGACAGTGTGGACAACATATCCAGCCATCTTTTTATCTTTAGCGGCTGATTTTTCGGATCATCGTCGTAGCTCTTCCTCTTCTATATAGGACATGCAACCGAAGACAGTTGGTATGACTGTGTCCTTGGGTGGTGCTGTCCGGATCACAGCTTTCTTGACTCTTGTGGTCATGGCATCCTTCTGGATCAATTTCAGTGGCTCAAAAGAGTTAGCGAGCTTTACAGCCGATTCAGCTGTTATTGCGGGGTAACCCTGTTCTAGGAACCTCATGAAGTTCAGCCTAGCAGGAGCCCTGGACTTTTTGTTGGCTCTGTATCTAAGTCTTTTATGTATTAGCTTCTCGATTTTGAGGGCTTGACGGGCATCCGTCATCCAGGAAGCCATCGTGATTCAATTGATGGGGAGCTTAGAGAAGATACTCGATTGAGCAGCTGTCAGGGGCACCACTAGAGCTTGCCCGAGACGCCTTGTTGCTTTGTTGGTGTTGATGGCCTTGCCCCCAGCCGGGGCCAGGAAAAGTCGTTCAAACACTGACTTGCATTTGTGTAGTGGTTCCCTCGAGATCACCGCATTTGGCCTCCTGCCTTTCGAGGACGGTATGTCTGTTACTGGAGCATGAGGAGCTAGGATAGCGTTAGCTGGTACGAACAGAATAGAGCCAAATGGTAGCGGCGGCTCCTCCCACTGTCGCTCGAGACTGGCCGGGTGGATCTTCCTGATGTCCATCTTCACTGTAGCCTCGAAGGTAATATCTGGCATGTTGTCCTCATCAGGAAGGGGTACAGCTTCTAGATTGGCCATGACCTGAAAGAAAAAGGCCATGGTCATAATACAGAATGTGAAGGAAGATAGAAAGAACAATGGAAGATGTATGAAGACAGTGTAAGTGGATAAAATTCATAAACATAATAATGTCAGTTAATAGTTTCAATTTAGTACATTGAGGACTTGCATGGGCCACCACTAAAACCTGTCACGCCCCGTTTCCCAAAAGTACGGAAACAGTGACGTGCCAAGGTCTGCAACCTAACTGTGTCGAGGATGGTCTTTTCTCGATACAGTTACGTTAAGCGCATAAATCATGCAGGCAATGTACCAAAACTGATAATAAAAGCAGAAGCATTTATTTTCATTAACTAAAATTATTACATCCCAAAGTACTGAAAGCAAACTAAATAATTCGATTACATTGATTAAAAGAAAGCAAGCCCTAAACAGGTGGGCAATAGAAGAGCTATCCTAATACTCCTGTGTCAACTCCACGTAGTCTTCATTAGTGGGCTCCATTCCATCGTCTCCTTCTTCTTTAAGCTCGTCCTCATCTAACGGACGTTCCAAGGATCGAGAAAGGGAAAGGAAGTCCGTCAGCGAGTTACACTGGGGTAGGATTTTCTCAACAGAAAGTAACGGTAAAGAGAACGAGTGTGTGTAATATATGATGTCATATGTATGCAGAGGTATGATGGATGTATTATAGCTATTTGGTAAATTAAGGTATACTGTATGCGGCAACTACATGTAATATGTTCATTTAGTTTGTTAGACAAGGATAGCGGGTTCTCGAGATTATTCCGTTCTAACCACGGAACACGGTTGGGGAAGGTGAAATGTACTATTCCACTTTCCCGGATTTGATCAAGTAATAGGGGAATCCGAGTCCGTATACTACCTTGTCAAATCAAACTATCCAGCCCCGTTTTATTCTATGAAGGTTTTGCGAATTAGAGTTAGTGCGTATATCATCTAAGCATGGAATGTCATTTTCCCATGTTGGGATTATTCAATTCATTCATAGTAGTAGTCCATGTTGGGAATGTTCAATTTATTTACAGTAGTCGTCCATGTTAGGACTGTTCACCCTACATGCAGAGATCTTCATTTATAATAGTATTTCATACCTAGGTTCGCACCCTAACCGTATCGTAGGTCATGTCGTGTGATATATCAAAAGTTGGATTTAAGTAGATGATATCTCAGTCGATTTGGATTTCCACAGTCGTGGGTTATATCTCGTTCCATTATAGTTGTAAGGTAACACAGAATTTTATAGAAACCTTAGTTTATAATGGACTATGGTATTTTATTGTAATTATTGTTTATATAAAAACAATGGTATATTAACGTAAATTATCTTTTATTATAAAGGTTGTGGTATTTAATAAAAAGAACCTCCTTTATAAAAAGGTAAGAGTATTTTAGTGAAATTCTAAAAACTTAACTTTCGAAATTAAGGGTTGTTGGGGTCAAAAATTACATCCAGGTTGACCGAGTCAAAGTCGAAGTGAACCCCAAGCCAGGTGGGCCCAAGAACAAGTCAAGTGGGCCCATACCCAAGTCGATCCCCGCAGTCGGCCTCCCCATGCCAAAATGAAAATTATTTAATAAATAATTTTGATATAATTTTTATGAATAAATGTAAGAAAAATGGGCATAAAGCCAAATTTTTGTAAAGTCCATGGCTCATGTGCAAAAGAAATGAACACATGAGGCATGGGATGGGCAAAATGTCATTTTTGTAAACCCCAAGGGGTTATGTGTAAATTTGTAAGCTTATATGAGGCAACATGATAATGTAATGAAGGACAAGTATTCATTCCCTTTAAAATCTAGGGTTTTTGTGCCTCCTTCTCCTTACTCAAGGTTCTAAACCTTTTTCCCTTTTTTAAATTAAAATAGTTTTTCACCATAAAACCCTTGAAGGGGAACCATAAAACCCTTGAAGGGGAACCAAGATCTCCCATCAAATCTCTAAAATGGGAGATTTTTATGTCCCGCCCCTCTTTTATCCAAGATCCAGCCAACAGAGAGGGGGAAGAAGGAGACCCATCTCCAAAAACCTTACTTTGGGAAGATCCAAGACTCAAGAGAAGATCTAGGGCTCAAGGGAGAAGAAAGAGGTCCCATTTCTGTAAGTCCACGTTACCCGTCACGGTTCTTACGGGAAGGCGGAAACGGTAAAAAACGATTTTTTTTATGGCAAGGTAACATGGACTAGAAAATAGGATCTTTGCTAAACAAAAACCTAGCAAACTAACTAGAAGTTTAATTACTATGTTAGAGGGTTATACCTAGGTCTTGAACTCCTTCTCTTCTTGCTCCTTGGAGTGGTTGGAACGGCTCCACCTCGTAGTCTCCTTGTTGTCGAAGAAGGATCCACCCAAAAGCCTCTACCTTGAGCTCCTACCTCTACCAAGAGGCAACTAAAGTGCTTGGCTTGCTAGACCTAGAACTCTAGTGTGAGTAGAGAAGAGTTTTTAGGGTTTTATCTCAATAACTCATGCTTCTCAACACATGAGACATGAGAGCTTTGAGAGAGAGGAAAAGGGTGAGCTTTTGATGAGAGAGAGTGAGAAAGTGAGAATGAGCTTGACTTTTTACAACCATGCTCACAAAAGAAAGAATAATGATGATAATAATAATAATTAAGAATTGTGATGGTTAGTTTCAATGACCATTATCATTTCATGCATTTGATGCATTTTGTAAAGAACAACAAGTCAACAAAAAGTCATAGAAATGAAATGATGATGTCAACAAGTCCACAATAGTCAACCGGTCAACAAAGTCAACAAGTCAACAAAAGTCAAATGTTCAACTCAACCATGGCACAATAATCCTTAATTAATATTATTAATCATATTTCTTATTCTCATTAGGGTTTAGAAAAAGTCAACGGTCAACAACCCCAATGAGAATCCTCTGCCTCTGCCTTTGTCAACAGGGCATACACACCCGCATCCGTGTTCCGAGGAACACGAATACAATGAGATAAAACCAATCCCCAAAACATATACTAGGATCTGGCTTAAACCAAAGCCTGCTAGTTATAACTGCCCGGACACCAAACGTGCACAAGTGCGCGGATGTGAACGAACCCTGTCGCAAAAACCATGCGACCTCTACTCTGTTTTTGCCCAAAGGCGAATAGCCTTCTGTGTGGGACTCTAAAGACTCGACACTATGCTGGCAGTGGGTTTAACCACAGGCCGCAAGCGGTACTAGCTGTACGTAACGGTCCCCAGGTAGATGCCGATAAGAAGACTGATGAGGTGAACCCATCCGAACTCCTACTGAGCCTGAATGTGACAATCTCCGTACAGTCCGGTCTGTTCGTCTGAGAGTATCGTATGTCAGGCCTAGGGGGGCGGTAAACGTCAGTCCCCTAATAGCGGTACAAGTCGTGTCGGAGTGTAGCCCAGAACACCCTGAGATAACACTGGAAACGCTACCAGTATATCTCACTAGCCCTGGCCAGGGACTTTGTGTAATGGCTCTCCTAGACACAGTGCGATATCAACCCCCAATACCGGGAGAGATGAATCCTGTCTAACCGTCTCTGCCTCCAAGTGCTTCGGGACTGCACCAAACTACTACCTATTTGCATGACTCATTTGAGCCGTGGTAGGGTAGTAATCTAAGAACAGTGGGAACACACTCGAGGCGAAGTGATAGTGTCAAGTCAACGGACTATGCTGTACTCATGTCATCTGGGAACTGATAACTGACGACAGGTATACTACCAAACCAATAGTTCCCAGTGAGTCCTATCCAGTGTACTCGTAACCTAACGAGCACCTGCATACTATCTCCAGTACGACGTACTGATGGCTGTGGGACAGACCATCTCCCCCCTAGGATGAGAAGCGT